>OX451741.1:1154640721-1155890352 GCA_948472305.1 Vicia faba
TATATATATATATATATATATATATATATATATATATATATATATATATATATATATATATATATATATATATATATATATATATATATATATATATATATATATATATATATATATATATATATATATATATATATATATATATATATATATATATATATATATATATATATATATATATATATATATATATATATATATATATATATATATATATATATATATATATATATATATATATATATATATATATATATATATATATATATATATATATATATATATATATATATATATATATATATATATATATATATATATATATATATATATATATATATATATATATATATATATATATATATATATATATATATATATATATATATATATATATATATATATATATATATATATATATATATATTTAGGTTAAAATACAAAATACATACATTTTTTATTTTATTAATATTTGATATGGAAAATACTTTTTTTATGAATATACTCCATTTTATTTTATTTTTGTATATAATTATTAAATATTATACATATTAAATAGTTAATATATTTATTTAATGAAATTAGGGTTTTACCCTTAAAACATAAAAAACTCCAAAAATAATACTTTTTTTATTTTTATTTATTTAACATAAATAATACTTTTTTTATACATATAAAAACCCTTTTTTTTGCATTTTGCATCTTTATTGTATTTTCCATTTAATTTATGCAATCAATTATTTGTAAATATTCCAATAATGATGTAATAGCTAGGTTTAATTTCTTTGTCTAAAAATCCCCCCATTTGAACCTTTGTACCCCCCTTCCCATATTATGTTGTAATAGTGTAGGAATTTTACTTTTCGCACTTTAAACGCTTTCTAAATATACCATGCTAGAATTAGGGTTTTGTATGCAAATAAAAAGAACAAATTAGTTTGACCTAATTTTAAGATAATCAAAGCATGAAAATGGACAACACATCTCACACTTGCACCCCTAGGGTATTCCACTTATTGCCTTCAAATAATTGGGCCATATTTCATGTTAGGTTTCTTTGGGTAAAAACAAACAATCAAATGATCATAGTTCCTCGATGACGCTTTCGAAAAGTTGCCTAAATTGATCAAGTCCCTTTCAAGGAAAAATTGCCCAAAGACATTTAACACTATTGCAATTATGGTCTAAACAATGACCCGCGCCCGTCCCTTTCACCTCCTAATACAAGATTGTCCACCAAATGCAATGGTGGAACAAAATTGTCAAAAGGGTTAAAACATAGCATAAATCTTTGAGAACTTTAGGGTAGATATCTCTTAAGTACTTATCCATTTGCAAAAAGAAAACACTTGCCTATTTTCAAACCACACTTCACAAACACTTTCAAAACAAACTTTTAAAAAAACCTTGAAACATCTTTTCAAAAAGACGAACACCTTTTGTAAAACATTCGAGTAAAGAATTGTTACAAGGGTAGCCTATACAAGGCATCTTTTTTAAAACATTTTCAAAGCCACACACAAAGCACCATTTCAAACAATTAAAAACCAAGGCAAGTTGATCTAAGCAAGTACCTGAGAGCCCATGGATAACCATGGATAGAAAGGGTGCTAATACCTTCCCTTTCTATAATCTACTCCCCGAACCCAAGAAAAATCTCAAAGGTTTTTTGCTGTGCTTTTTAAACCTTTCCTTAGGATAAAATAAAAAAGTCGGTGGCGACTCTTGCTCAACCGAAACATTTGCGAAAACAAACGCAAAACCATAGTCAGTTCTCCCATCGTATCACAGTCTTCAATCTTTCGAACAACTTTTGGAGATGATCGAGGTGCTCTTCTTCAGTCTGAGACCTGGCTATCATGTCATCAACATACACTTCGATCTCATGGTGAATCATGTCGTGAAACTAAGCGACCATGGCGCGCTGATAGGTTTCCCCTGCATTCTTCAACCCAAAAGGCATCACCTTGTAGCAGAAGGTGCCCCACTGTGTGACGAAAGTTGTCTTCTCCATGTCTTCAGGAGCCATCTTGATCTGGTTGTAGCCCGAGAAACCATCCATGAAGGAGAAGATTTTATGTTACGCGGTGTTGTCGACCAGAACATCAATGTGAGGAAGTGGGAAGTCATCTTTGGGGCTTGCCTTGTTCAGGTCTCTGTAATCCACACACATCCGTACCTTACCGTCCTTCTTAGGTACCGAAACAACGTTAGCAACCTACTGTGGATAAGAAGTGACAGCCAAGAATCCTGCATCAAACTGTTTCATGACCTCTTCCTTGATTTTCTCTTTCATTTCAGGGCGCATACAACGAACCTTATGTTTAACCGGAGGACATTCTTCTTTAGTCGGCAGGCGGTGTACCACAATATCAGTATCCAAACCAGGCATATCTTTGTAGGACCAGGCGAAGATCTCAACATAGTCGTGCAACATCTATATCAACCTCTGTTTGACGCTAAGCTCCAGATTTGCACCTACTTTAACCTCTTTTCTATCTTCCTCAGTACCCAAGTTCACTGTCTCAACCGACTCTTCATGGGGTTGTATGGCCCTTTCTTCCTGCTGTAATAGTCTAGCAAGTCCTCTAGGCACCTCATAATCATCCTCACCTTCGTCCTCGGCTTGGTTGATTGGATTTTTGAAGTCATAACTGGCAATAGCAGAGCTGTTATCAATGGGATCCAGAGTGGATATGGATCTGCATTACGATACGTGAGTGTGTGTAAGAGAAATAGCTGTTTTGATAAAGTGAAAAGCAGAAAGGAAAAACAAGGAGCGCAAAATTTGTATGCAAGAAACGTCCAATGCTTTATTAATGATTATGAAATGACAAATAATAGCCCTCACAAGCAAAGACAAGGTGCTTCGGGCAAGGCACCAGGCCGTAAAGTTTCAAATTGTTTATTACAAATCTTAAAACAAATAAGTCAATTACTGCGGAATAAAAGAAACAGGTATGAAGTCCCTAGCCGTTCAGTTACTCAGTCCACCGTTTATAGTCGGGTAGATCCAGCTGTCAATGTCTGATTCCTCTTCATTGTCTTCAATGGCGTTTATCCCATGATTGTTGATGCGTAGGGGAGGTCCTTCATCTCGAGCGCATCTAACAGCCCTTTGAGCCCCTGTAGTAAATCCCAAAGCAAATTTGTCAGTTTTATGAGGGAAATTAGGGAGCTGACCCTAATTGGCACACCCACCTTCTTCAACCACAGCCCTGGCATCTTTGAGAGAATCCATCTCCGAAGGAGGTTTGTTACTAGTAGTTTCAGTCGATGCCAAGATCTGAGGGATCTCTTCAAAATTCTAACAAGGCGTTTCTATGAATTCCCCGTCCATCTCTACGTAGCAGAAGGAGTTGAGGTGACTCACCATATATTCTTCCTCGCCCCGTACTGTAACAATTTTTCCTTTCACTGGATACTTCAGCATTTGATGGAGTGTGGAGGTGACTGCCCCAGCCTCATGGATCCAAGGACGACCCAGAAAACAATAATATGATGGCCTGACATCCATCACATAGAAAGTGGACCCAAAAGTCTGAGAACCTATTTTGACAGGGATGTCCACTTCTCCGTGCACCATTCTCTTTGATTCGTCAAAATCCCTTACCACAATGTTACTAGGCTTTAGAGTTAAACCCTCGTAATCCAACTGGTCTAATGCCTTCTTCGGTAGAACATTCAGTGAAGACCCAGTATCTACCAGCACATGAGCCATAGTGGTGCCCCTGCATTCAATTGAGACATGCAGAGCATCATTATGCTTCCTTCCCTTTGGTGTCAAATCCGTATCTGAAAAACCCAGCCCATTATCAACAGCCAGGCTGGCCACACAATCTTTGAACTGATCAGCTGAAGTATCTTGCAGCACATGCGCGGTCTTGAGAAATGCAATCAAAGCCTTCACATGGGTTTCAGAACACAACAGTAGAGACAACATGGATATATTCGATGGGGTCTGCCCCAGCTGCTCGACCACGTTGTAGTCGCTCTTCTTAATGATTTTCAGTATCTCCTCTATTTCTTGCTTAGAGGCCTCCATAACAATTTTCTTAGGCACCTCCATCCGAGCAGGCTCCCCTACAACCTCTTTGGCACGGGCATTAGATGATTTGCCGACTGGAGTAAGAACAGGAACAGTAGTTGATGTACTAGCAGGAATAACAGATGTAATGACAATAGGCTTGTTAACAGTCTTAGGGGAAATCTCGGGAGAGAAGACCCTTCCTCTTCGGGTGATTTTACTGGTTCCAACAATGTTATCAATATCAGGATCAGCTTCTTCATCTTTTAGATCTTGTTTGGTGCCATGGTAGTACACATCGGCACCATAATGCCAGGGGACAGCTTTATCGGAGGCATACGGGACAGGACTAGGAACAGTGATTATCAGCAGAGCAATTCTTGGAGCAGGTGTAATCCTAACAGGTCTTCTCGAGGAAACCTTGGAAGGATTGGCGGAAATGGTTATAATGGAAAATTCTTAAACTGGAACAACAGGAACTATAGTTTTCTCAAACATAATTTCTTTGCTATCTATCAGGCGTTGGACACCTAATTTCAGCAAACGGCAACCAGAAGGTAGAAGCGAACACATGTGGCAACCTTCACCGTAACCCGGAAATAAACCAGCCAATAAAAAATTCTTCTTGACAGTCATGAGAGGAGTAGAAACTTCATCAATAGAGGTAACAAACAAATCAGTATCAATAGTATTAACCCCACGACCATGTTTAGGCATGGGAGCAGTTATGACATTTGGCTTCTTCGGAGCATCAAAATCTATCTCCTTGGCTTCAATCAAGTCTTGTATTTTGTTTCTCAGAGCCCAGCAGTTGTTTGTATCGTGGCTAGGACTCTCAGAATGATAGGCACACCGGGCATTTGGATTATATCGGGGATATATAGTATTTGGATTCTTGGGAGCCTCTCTCACGGTTTCCAATTTGGATTTCAACATATGAGGTAGAACTTCAGCCAATGTCATGTTGATGCGGGTAAACTACCGTTGTGGCCTTTCCACCCTTTGTTTATTATTGCATTGTGGAGCAGCTGCAGGTCTAGGTATCATTACGGCACTTACTGTCTGACGTTGTTCAGCCCTGTTCTGGCCCCTCGGGCTGTAGATGGCACTGGATTCCTTCTTACCAGTAAAAGGCTTCTTTACTGAACTTGAGGAGGCATCCTTCTGTATTTTGCCGCTTCGAATCCCCGCTTCTACTCTTTCTCCCGTTAGGATCAGCTCAGTGAAACCAGCTGACGAGCTGCCGATCAAATGATTGAAAAATGGACCAGATAGCGTCCCCAGAGACATATCAACCAACTCCCTATCAGACAACGGGGGTTGAACTCTCCCAGCCAAGTCTCTCCATTTTTTGGCATAATCTTTAAAACCTTCACTTGCACCCATGGACATACTCGGGAGTCTAGTATGAGTGGGAGCAAGGTCGGCATTGTATTGATATTACTTGTAGAAAGCAGCAGCCAGATCTTCCCAGTTTTGGATATTTGCTCCCTCTAGCTGGTAGAACCATTCAAGTTGAGTCCCTGACAGACTATCTTGAAAGAAATGAACCCACAGATTTTTATCAGCAGTGTGGGGCTGAATCTTCCTGACATAAGAGCGGAGATGGAGCTTTGGGCAGGACATCCCATCATACTTGGAAAAAACTGGAGCTTTGAACTTCTGCGGGATGACCACACCCGAAACCAATCCCAATTATTTGAAATCCAGTCCAGGTATCCTCTGAACTTCCATGGCACTCAGACGGTCTTCCAACTGTTTGTATCTATCCTCAGCAGGAGGATATTGCTCATCATTATAGTCAGTATCATTGTCAGACACTGCAGGACTGGGGTCTTTCTCTTCTTCTTGATTCTCCCCTTCCTTAGATGAAGAGGTCAGATCGACTTGTCGCTTCAACTGCTCTCCAAACCTTCGGCCCTTGTTCAGAATTCTAGTAGCCTTCTTCTTCTTCTCCTTCAGGATGATGTCTTTCAGATCCTCCTGCCCTTTTGCTAGACTGATGAACATTTGTTGGAACTGGGCATTCTGTTCCTGCAGGTCCTTAATGCTTTGTTCGGAAGACATTTCTGCTGAAATAAACAGCGAAGGAGATGAGAAACCTGTAATGGTACCTATAATGATGTGTATGATAATGGTATACGCATGCAATGATTTCAAAGACCTCGGAAAATTTAAATTTGAGAACCAAAAATAAACAAAAACTTTATTAGCTGAAATTGAAGTTCAAATGCCTTTAAGGCGTTACACTTAAAAATAAATCTAAAACTAGAAAGAAAAATCAAAAGTCCCATGGATGCTTCCTCTTTGCGTCGAGATAATCATTCAGTCCTTTTTCCTTATGCAACTGCTTTGTGAGCTCTAAGACCTTCCTCTTCTGAGCATGGAATTGATCCCTGTAAGTATCCCGCTCCTTCATCATCTGAATCTAAGACCTCTGTAATTCCCCAAGATCAGTGGGCATGTAAGGATAAAGAACCGTGTAAGGAATGCCTTCTTCAGTAGTGGGTTCCATAATCACTGGAAAAACGGACACATAGGGCATCATAAGCTGCTGAGCACGAGCTCGTACCCATTGTTGATAAGGTTCCATTGGAATGGAAGTCTTTGGCCCAAAAGCCCTGACGCTCGATCTGTTTACCATGCCCCAATCTCGTATGAACCTCCAACGATACTCTTGAATATCATCCTCATAGCTGAATACAATGCCTTTGATAAGTAACTCATGGGGACCATCCCTTCGAGCGTAATTAAATTGTCGCAGAGCTAAACAAGGATTGTAAGTTATACCCCCTCTGATACCAAGTAATGGGACATTAGGGTACTCTCCGCAGCGGTCAATGATAGCAATGTTTTCCATTGATCGAGAACACCAAAAAATATCCGTATGAGCGAGTGAAATGATCCTTTGTGACCAAACCAGACCTTCTTCATTCTTCAGTATGGACTTAGGGAGGTGAGAAATAAACCACCTCGACAGCAATGGCATGCAGCACACAAGAATCCCTCTTCTCCTCATGAGGGAGAAAGATCTTGATAGTTGTGATACGGTGGGAGAACTGACTTGAAGGTTTTGCGTTTTATCTCAAATGTTGCGGTTAGCAAGAGTCGCCACTGACTCTTCTTTTATCCAAAAGGAAAGGTGAAAAAGCACAGGAAAGACCTTTGAGATGTTTTTGAGTTCTGGGGGTAGATTATGAAAAGGGAAGGTATTAGCACCCTTTTCATCCATGGTTTTCCATGGGCTCTTAGTTACTTGCTAGATCACTTGCTTTTGTTTGAATGTGCTTGTGGTGTGTGTTTTTTGAAAGTATTTTTGAAAATGGAACTTCGTAATGGTTCTCGTTTCTATAAGAACGCCTACAAAGTGTTTGTTTCGAAAATAGTTCAAAGGTGTGTTTGTGAGATGTGTTTTTGAAAGTATTTTGAAAATGGAACTTTGTAATGGTTCTCAGTTCTATAAGAATGCCTACAAAGTGTTTGTTTCGAAAATAGTTCAAAGATGAGAGTGTTGGTGTATAAATGTTTTTGTTGTGAGAAAGCGAGTAACTAAGAACGAATCTATCTACTCAAAAGGTCTTAGATGTGTTTTTTCCTCCTCCTTTAGATGTTGCTATCTTACCATTGTTTTGGTAAGAAGCCCCCATCGTTGGATGTGAAGGGACGGGCGTTGGGACGTTTGTATAGTCATAGAAGGCAACATATGGGACGTTTTAGCAATGTCGTTTTAGGGACTAGATCGTTTATCAAAGGCAACATTGAGGGTCATCGAGGGACTACGATCTTTTATCGAGGGTCTTTTGCTAAAACGCCCATGTTCGAGGGACATGACTATTTTCCGATAGGCAACAAGTGGAATTACCCTAAGGGTGCATGTGTGCAAAGTGTGTTTGATTGCATGCATTTTATCTTGATTAGGGTTGTCTACTTGTTGGTTTTATCTTGCCATACACGCCTAATTACTAGCATTTGTATAAAGCAATAAAAATGCAGGAAATAAATATCCTACACTATTACAACCATATTGAAAGGCAAGAAAATGTAAAGGAAAAAACAAAATAAAAGAAATGAAAATGAGCTCTTCGACCCAGGCAGTAGCACCCTTCGACTCAAATCTTCATGGCCCCTTTAGAATCTGCCTTTTTTGTTTCCTTCGACTGCAGGAGTGTTAGCCGGTAACCTTCGACTCACCCTTCTTACTATTTCTTTTGACATGCTTTAGGAGTCAGCATGGAGTGCACACCTTTCGTTTGGGCCTGGAACTAATGCAAGGTGCAATCTGCCTTTCTTCCTCCTTCGACTGGAGTTTGAAAACAATGAGGGAGTGTCTTTCGTCTGGGCCTGGACTTAGTGCAGGCGTTCCTTCTGGATGCCTCCTTCGACTAGGGACTGAAAGCAGTGAGGGGGTGCCTTTCGTCTAGGCCTGCAGGTCAGTGTATTCGAAGCAAGCTTGTGTGTGTTGAACATGTCTGTATCGAAGCATGTGTGTATGTGCTGAACATGTCTGTATCGAAGCATGTGTATGCATTGAAGCAAATGTGTCGAAGCATGCAAATCTTGTATTCCAACATTTTTAGGGGACTGTACAGATTAGTTCTTTAAAGGAAAACACAAAAGATTAACATCGAAGGCCATGATTACTACATGTTGGTTTAGTAGATGAATCAATAAAGATATTTGAAATGAAAGAGTTAAAGTCAGAAAGACTTACCTCAAAGCTGGTGTGTGGGATTCGAACTTGAACTGCTACATGGACGTTTCTAGAATTCGAAGAGTAGTCACAGAGGGTTTTCTTTTGGTTCGAAGAGTTGTCACAGAAGGTTGTCTTTGAGTTTGAACAAACTTCTATGTGTGGGGTGTTCTTCAGAATTGAAAGAGGTGAGTGTTTGGGATTCTGGGTTTTTTTTATTTCTCAAGTGTTGATGAACTTGAGAGTTTTGTGTTTGAGAAAAATTTGGAGATTCTTTTCTTTCGTCCAAAAAAATCCTCCTTCGTCTAAAAAATCCTCTCTTTCTTGTTTATGTTTTCTCTATTTATAGATAAAAGTGGACATGTTTAGACAGCCTTGCAAAGAAATGATAAAATAATGTAACGTGAAAGTACAAGTAGGGGCCTTTTGGCAGTTGGGGTGCAGAAGATGTGACTTATGCTTCTGGCCCTTCTTTTCGTTCAGACAAAATTCAGGTTGGAAGTTGCTTTTGTGATAAAAGTACTCTCTATGAAAAGAAAGAGTATGTAGCCTTTAACCAAGAATAGTAACATCTAACAGACAAAGTTTAAAACCCTTGTACAAGCCTCTGATTCTGTAAAGATTTGGAAGCAACATAGCCTGACAAATGAGATTTGGTCTTGAGTCGAATGCAAGAATGAGATCGAAGCGCACCTGTTCGAAGGAAGCCTTTGCCTTAGTCGAAGCTTATGTTCGAAATAAAGCTTACTCGAAGGAAGCTAATGCCCAACTTGTATCGAAGCAAACATATTGCCCAATCGAAAGCTGGTGTTTTAAGGAAGCATATTGCCCAATCGAAGCATGTGGATCGAAACAAACATAAAGGGAGTCATTGCCTTGTGTCGGTTTAGCATGAGGGAAGTTCCTGGCTTCTGAATCGAAGGGTGTTCTTTCAAGGGAAGCAAGAACTTAGTCAAATCTTGTATAAAGATATCTCTTCGCTCAAACGAAGTTTGTGAGAGGCAAAGTCTGCAAGAGGTCCTTGGTGCAAGTGGATTCAAAGGGTGCATAAAGATGGTTACTTTGTCCCATAGAAGCTTTTAAAAATGAAAACAAACATGCAAGCAGCATATGCCCAATCGAAGTAGGCTTGTAGGCAGTAAACTTGTCCAAGTCGAAGCAGGCTTGCAGGCAGCTACTTGTCCGAATCGAAGCAGGCTTACAGGCAACTACTTGTCCAAATCGAAGCAGGTTTGCAGGCAGTACGCTTGGTGAATCAAAAGGTTTTCCTTGCAGGGGGCACGCTTGTCCAATCGAAAGGCTGAATTGAAAGAGGCCTATTTTCTCCAAATTTGTCAAAATGTTATTTTTATCTGTTTTCTCCCTTTTTGACAGTTTCCTTTTAATTTCCGTACTGGAAAATCCCAATGCACTTGTGAAAGCTTAAATACTGAGAATCTTTATGAGAAAAGCCTTGAGAATTGAGAGGTCAAATTTTGGGGTACAACAGCTGCCCCTGTTCAATCTTGTTACACCTGAAGAGTAAGATTGGCGAATCAGCCATTTGTGACTTGAAGGTGGAAGATGATTAGACACTAGAGTGCCCAAAAATTTGCACTCGATGATGTGGTGGTTGATTGTGTAGGGAATGGGCTTAAAGATGCCATTTGGAGATGTGATATAATCCTGTTGGAGATGGGCTTGTAGATGCCATCCAAGAATGCCTGTTGAATTGTAATTTGTAAGTTAAAAGAATGAGTATCAGAATTGCGTTCATGTCTGGAGTGTATCTGAACTGTATCTGAAAGCTGAATATGAATGAGTATCAGGATTGCATCCGTATCTGAAGCTTATCTGAACTGTATCTGAAAGCTGAATCTGAATGAGTATCAGGATGGTATCCGTATCTGGAGCGTATCTGAACTGTATCTGAAAGCTGAATCTGAATAAGTATCAGGATGGCATCCGTATCTGGAGCGTATCTGAACTATATCTGAAAGATGAATCTGAATGAGTATCAGGATGGCATCCGTATCTTGAGCGTATCTGAACTATATCTGAAAGCTGAATCTGAATGAGTATTAGGATGAAATCTGTATCTGGAGCGTATCTGAACTGTATCTGAAAGCTGAATCTAAATAAGTATCAGGATGGCATCCGTTTCTGGAGCGTATATGAACTGTATCTAAAAGCTGAATTTGAATGAGTATCAGGATGGCATCCGTATCTGGAGCGTATCTGAACTGTATCTGAAAGCTGAATCTGAATGAGTATCAGGATGGCATCCGTATCTGGAGCGTATCTGAACTGTATCAAAAGGTTGAATCTGAATAAGTATCAGGATGGCATCCGTAACTGGAGCGTATCTGAACTATATAAAGAAGTAGAATCTGAATGAGTATCAGGATGGCATCCGTATCTAGAGCGTATCTGAACTGTATCAAAAGGTTGAAATTGAATGAGTATCAGGATGGCATCCGTATCTGGAGCGTATCTGAACTGTATCAAAAGGTTGAATCTGAATGAGTATCAGGATGGCATCCGTATCTGGAGCGTATCTGAATTGTATCAAAAGGTAGAATCTGAATGAGTATCAGGATGGCATCCGTATCAGGAGCATATCTGAACTGTATCAAAAGGTAGAATTTGAATGAGTATCGGGATGGAATCTGTATCTATAGCGTATCTGAACTGTATCTGAAATCTGAATCTGAATGAGTATCAGGATGGCATCCGTATCTGGAGCGTATCTGAACTGTATCTGAAAGCTGAATTTGAATGAGTATCAGGATGGCATCCGTATCTGGAGCGTATCTGAACTATATATGAAAGCTGAATCTGAATGAGTATTAGGATGGCATCCGTATCTAGAGCGTATTTGAACTGTATCTGAAAGCTGAATCTGAATGAGTATCAGGATGGCATCCGTATCTGGAGCGTATCTGAACTGTATCTGAAAGGTTGGGTTGTTTGAACTGGTCGAGTAGATATTTGTCCTGTCTGGTTTTAGGTATTAATCTCTGACCTGAGAAAGAAAGATACTTTTCCTATCTTGCTACAGGTATTAATCTTCAATCTCTTCATGTAGGTAGTTTTTCTGGCTTGTTACAAGTATTAATCTACAATCAGTCGTCCACAGATAGTTTTCCTGGCTTGCTACAGGTGTTAATCTGGAACTTGAAAAGGTTGGTCAACGAGATAGTTGTCCTGTTTGGTTTCAGGTATTAATCTCTAACCTGAGAAAGAAAGATAGTTTTCCTGGCTTGTTACAGGTATTAATCTTCAATCTCTTCATGTATATGGTTTTCCTGGCTTGTTACAGGTATTAATCTACAATCAGTTGTCCACAGATAGCTTTCCTGGCTTGCTATAGGTATTAATCTGGAACTTGAAAAGGTTGATGGTATCCGTCTGTTGATTGACCTTTTCCCGAAAAGGTAAAACGTTAGTTGTATGCAATGCCATGATGTATGAAATGCATGGTGTCACGATGTTTTCAAAAATAAATGAGATTGTGTCGTATGCACTTTATCATGTATTTAAATAGGAGGTATGAAATGTGAAATGTTTATGAATGTATTTTTGTCTGGGAAAATAAATCTTTGACAAATGTCGGGGAGTTTAATAAATCCTGGACTGCTGTTGAAGAGTATATGTGTCTTCAAACTTTGCTTATAATGTTTCCACCAGGGATTCCTGTTTTGTTGTTTAAGGAGAACTCCGCTGGGAAATATTGAAAACTCTGTGGGGAGTATGTTTATTCCTGATTGGGGAAATAGTTCAGGAGTCTCGATTGTTCGTTGCTCTTACTGGGGAATCGAAGTTGAACTGATATTTGGTCGAGTCCAGGTTTCACAATAACTTGTTGTGGATTGTAGAGTAGTCTACTGGGGAAGAGGAGTTGTGGTCCTTTGATTTGTAGTAGTCAGAGAGGCAAACTCAAGCTGGGGAATCTGTAGTTTGTTGGGGGAAATAAACCCTGTTGTCGGTCTGCTAGAGAGGTGTCTTCTTCACTGGGGAAAATCCTCGAGGGTTCTTGAGGTCAACTCAGCTGGTGAGAATTTTTCAGAGAGTGAAACTCTGGCTGGGTGTCATCCTATGAGAAGGATCTTGGGGAGAATTTGTCGCTGCCCCTAGTAGAAAGCGTTTGTGGCACTGCCAGGAAATGTTCGACTGTATATAACCCTTTGTCGGGATTAACGTTCAATGCCCCGAGTGACGAAGATGGAGACTTTCCCCTGGTTACTTTGCAATTCTTGAGAGATTTCTTGGAATCTTGACTGGACTTCCCCAGGTGTGCTGGATAGTGACATGTCATGTACCTCTATTGATAGGAGGATGTCATCCTTCTTGAATTGATTTTGTTCCTTGAGAGAGCTTTCGTTCACTGGACATTCATTGTGTGAATTTCTCCACTGTCAAACAATTAGCCATATGCAAACAGTGATATTCAAGTAATGCAAAGTTTATGCTTGTCTTGAAGTTTTGAAAAATGCATTTTTAGCAAGTAAAGAAGTTTTGTAAGAAAAATTCAACTCAGGATTTTGAGTAAATCCCTACAGGAGTCAGGATACCTTTTGTAACAGTATGCTTTCGAACTAACCCATGCTTCAATTAGGACTTTTGAAGGGTTGTAACGTGGTTTGGTTCACGGTTTAAGAAACAAAGGATAAAGGCTCAAAGTGTATTTGTACCCACCTGCTCTTCGTGATGTTCTTCAGTCCTAAGCTCAGTTAATTGTGCGTTTGATCTCCAATTGAGTCTGGAATGACGTTTTGGTGATGGTTCAGACAGGTTAAGTTTGTCGGAAGGACGTCATTTTCTGCGACATTTTTTCATTTTTTTGAAGATTTATAGTAACCTCTTTTGATTGATTTGTTATCCCTAATTTTTGCTGGACTGTCCTTGTTTTGATATTACAATCAGCGGGATGCCCCAGTTCTCTTAAGTCTCCTTTGTAGGTTTTGACTTAGTGGGCCTTTCTTTTTTTGACTGCCTATGTGATAGGGAACCATCACCGTCTTTTGATTCCAGAGGAATGTTTTTGATGTCATCCGTTGTATTACGAAATGAGAGTTTACGGCTAAACGCGCATTTGAATTAACTGAGACTACCCTGCCCCAGGTTTTAATTAAAGGTTTCAATTTGTATACAAAAAACTTCTACTTCTTTGGCTCGAAGGGGTTGACTAGGGATTATCTTCCTTATAACTCCAGTGTTTAGGATTTGAAAGAACGCATGTACATCGTTAGCAAGGTCTGTCCAAAAGCATACTGAATGAGATTATGGCATTGTTTTCGTCATCCTCCCTCTAAAGGCTTGTAACTTTTAGCAAGAGTTAAATGTCATAAGAAGAATAAAAAAACATAGTTTAAATATAGTGAAAACGAAAGGATGAATTCAAGACAAACATATGCAATGCATTAATGAAACAGAGTTTGAGATTAATTGATAATTGTTTGAATAACACAAGAAATTACAATTGAAAACTCAAAATGAACAGAAGCCTATTTGTCTGAACTTGTCACTTTAGGTGGTGAGCCTTTGAGGGACGGCGGAGGAATTCAGTCTAGCCATCTTGTGTGAATTCCAACATTCCTTTGTTGATCAAGTTTTGAATCTTGTACTTCAGCGCCCAACAATCGTTTGTATCATGTCCAGGACTGTCGGAATGATAGGCACACCTAGCATCAGGATTGTAGCTGGGAGCATAAGTTTTGGGATTTGGATGAGGTCTTATTGGTGTAATCAGATCCATCCTCAACATATGTTGCAAAGCTTGAGACAGTGTCATGTCGATGTTAGTAAACTGTCTTTTGGGATCGTTTTTCCTTTGTTGATTTTCCGGTTGATGTTGACGAGGCTGTTGTTGGGCCCGTGACGTGGCAGCAATTTAGAATGGTCTGTTTTCCCTTGAACCAACTTCTTGTCTTATGGGAGGATGAGTAGTGACTTGATTCCCCCTCCTAGTTGTTTGCCACATTTGGTTACATCCGTCATGACGAAGCTTATTGATGAGGGTCCTTAGCTCTTCTTGTCCTCGAGCCAAGTTTTGGGTGAGAGCCATCTGGCCCACCAGTTGTCCCATCATCTGGATCTTCATTATGACTATCTCAGTTCGTAGTAGCTCCAACTGATCATCTTTGTTTCCCTCAGGATTCCCCATGATCATGCCCCTAGTAAGGATAGCTTTCACTTCTTCTTGCCCCTTTGATAGGTTCAAGAACATCTCTTGGAGTTGAGCATTTTGAATCTGGATTTCTTTCACCGTTTGTTCCATATCCATCTTACTGAAATAAACAGTAGGAAGATAAGGAGACCTGTACGGGAGAAACCTGTCATGATATGATGCATGATATATGGATGCATGTTTTCAAGGATCTCGCGAGGTAAACACAAGAAACAGTTAGAAGTTGGACTTTGATCAACATCTTTGTTTGGAGAACTTTATATCGGTGGATGTCCTTCCACGAGAATCAAGCTCACCATGTCAAGTGGGTCATAGCCCTTGACTCAAGGTTGTTGTACTTGGTCTTTGACGGCATTTGGTTAGAGGGAAATAAATCCTCTTACCCCTTGATAGACGTCTGGTTTATTGTGAACCTGCATCAAAGACCCTCGAGATCCTTGAAACGGTTATTAAAAATGCTATGGCATGATGTTATGATGTTATGCACAAGTATGCGAAGTAAACAAGTTTATACAAATAATCATGCACACGCAAAGCAGACATGTCCTTAGGTTTAGGCTTGCATGAAGTTTGTAGGTAAGTACCCTCTTAAAGTTTAGTTGGCTCAACATGTCCTAGTAATAGTAATCGGATTCTAAGGAGCTCAATATCACTGGTTTGTTTCCTTGGTCATTGTTTTAGCTCAAGCCTCTTTAATGGCGACCGAAATATCCCCATAAACCAAACCTCAATGAGTGTAGTATCGAGTATCTACCAACTTCGGACTGCACCAAAGCTGGTCATCTCACTACGTCCTAAAGGCCAAGTTGGTCAAGTAAAGGTTCTAGAAGTTCATTAGTGCTTTATGACATCACTCAACGGCCCCGTATTCTCTTTGATTAACTCAAAGGCTACCGGTACCCACAAATATGTCACACTAACGTAGCTATTGCTTAGACCATGTCGGTATACCCCGCACAGTTTCCACAACGTATTGCTACTTACCCATAAGGTATCCCAAATCCAGGTAGAGGATTCAAACCCAAACAAAGAACCATAATGTAAAGCATATAAGTCAAACAATGAAAGAAAATAAATGTGATCTATCCCTAAGGTAACCCCACTTTTAGAATTTACTTCCCCAACAGAGTCGCCAGTTCTGTGATACGGTGGGAGAACTGACTTGAAGGTTTTGCGTTTTATCGCAAATGTTGCGGTTAGCAAGAGTCGCCACCGACTCTTCTTTTATCCAAAAGGAAAGGTGAAAAAGCACAGGAAAGACCTTTGAGATGTTTTTGAGTTCGGGGGGTAGATTATGAAAAGGGAAGGTATTAGTACCCTTTTCATCCATGGTTTTCCATGGGCTCGTAGTTACTTGCTAGATCACTTGCTTTTGTCTGAATGTGCTTGTGGTGTGTGTTTTTTGAAAGTATTTTTTAAAATGGAACTTCGTAATGGTTCTCGTTTCTATAAGAACGCCTACAAAGTGTTTGTTTCGAAAATAGTTCAAAGGTGTGTTTGTGAGATGTGTTTTTGAAAGTATTTTGAAAATGGAACTTCGTAATGGTTCTCGTTTCTATAAGAACGCCTACAAAGTGTTTGTTTCGAAAATAGTTCAAAGATGAGAGTGTTGGTGTATAAATGTTTTTGTTGTGAGCAAGCGAGTAACTAAGAACGAATCTATCTACTCAAAAGGTCTTAGATGTGTTTTTTCCTCCTCCTTTAGATGTTGCTATCTTACCATTGTTTTGGTAAGAAGCCCCATCGTTGGATGTGAAGGGACGGGCGTTGGGACGTTTGTATAGTCATAGAAGGCAACATATGGGACGTTTTAGCAATGTCGTTTTAGGGACTAGATCGTTTATCGAAGGGAACATCGAGGGTCATCGAGGGACTACGATCTTTTATGGAGGGTCTTTTGCTAAAACGCCCATGTTCGAGGGACATGACTATTTTCCGATAGGCAAAAAGTGGAATTATCCTAAGGGTGCTTGTGTGCAAAGTGTGTTTGATTGCATGCATTTTGTCTTGATTAAGGGTTGTTTACTTGTTGGTTTTATCTTGCCATACACGCCTAATTACTAGCATTTGTATAAAGAAATAAAAATGCAGGAAATAAATATCCTACACTATTACAACCATATTGAAAGGCAAGAAAATGTAAAGGCAAAAACAAAATAAAAGAAAGGAAAATGAGCTCTTCGACCCAGGCAGTAGCACCCTTCGACTCAAATCTTCATGACCCCTTTCGAATCTGCCTTTTTTTGTTTCCTTCGACTGCAGGTGTGTTAGCCGGTAACCTTCGACTCACCCTTCTTGCTATTTCTTTTGACATGCTTTAGGAGTCAGCATGGAGTGCACACCTTTCGTTTGGGCCTGGAACTAATGCAAGGTGCAATCTGCCTTTCTGCCTCCTTCGACTGGAGACAGAAAGCAGTGAGGGAGTGTCTTTCGTCTGGGCCTAGACTTAGTGAAGGTATGCCTTCTGGATGCCTCCTTCGACTAGGATCTGAAATCAGTGAGGGGGTGCCTTTCGTCTGGGCCTGCAGTTCAGTGTATTCGAAGCAAGTGTGTGTGTGCTGAACATGTCTGTATCGAAGCATGTGTGTATGTGTTGAACATGTTTGTATCGAAGCATGTGTATGCATCGAAGCAAGTGTGTCGAAGCATGCATATTTTGTATTCCAACATTTTTAGGGGACTGTACAGATTAGTTCTTTAAAGGAAAACACAAAAGATTAACATCGAAGGCCGTGATTACTACATGTTGGTTTAGTAGATGAATCAATAAAGATGTTTGAAATGAAAGAATTAAAGTCAGAAAGACTTACCTTAAAGTTGGAGGGTGGGATTTGAACTTGAAGTGCTACCTGGATGTTTCTGGAATTCGAAGAGTAGTCACAGGGGGTTTGATTTTGGTTCGAAGAGTTGTCACAGAAGGTTGTCTTTAAGTTTGAATAAACTTCTATATGTGGGGTGTTCTTCAGAATTGAAAGAGGTGAGTGTTTGGGATTCTGGGTTTTTTTTATTTCTCAAGTGTTGATGAACTTGAGAGTTTTGTGTTTGAGAAAAATTTGGAGATTCTTTTCTTTCTTCCAAAAAAATCCTCCTTCGTCCAAAAAATCCTCTCTTTCTTGTTTATGTTTTCTCTATTTGTAGAGAAAAGTGGACATGTTTGTCCATAGACAGCCTTGCAAAGAAATGATAAAATAATGTAACGTGAAAGTACAAGTAGGGGCCTTTTGGCAGTTGGGGTGCAGAAGATGTGACTTATGCTTCTGGCCCTGCTTTTCATTCAGACAAAATTCAGGTTGGAAGTTGCTTTTATGATAAAAGTACTCTCTATGAAAAGAAAGAGTGTGTAGCCTTTAACCAAGAATAGTAGCATCTAACAGACAAAGTTTAAAACCCTTGTACAAGCCTCTGATTATGTAAATATTTGGAAGCAACATAGCCTGACAAATGAGATTTGGTCTTGAGTCGAATGCAAGAATGAGATCGAAGTGCACCTGTTCGAAGGAAGCCTTTGCCTTAGTCGAAGCTTGTGTTCGAAACAAAGCTTACTCGAAGAAAGCTAATGCCCAACTCTTATGGAAGCAAACATATTGCCCAATCGAAAGCTCGTGTTTTAAGGAAGAATATTGCCCAATCGAAGCATGTGGATCGAAATAAACATAAAGGGACTCATTGCCTTATGTCTGTTTAGCATGAGGGAAGTTCCTGGCTTCTGAATCGAAGGGTGTTCTTTCAAGGGAAGCAAGAACTTAGTCAAATCTTGTATAAAGATATCTCTTCGCTCAAACAAAGTTTGAGAGAGGAAAAGTCTGCAAGAGGTCCTTGGTGCAAGTGGATTCAAAGGATGCATATAGATGGTTACTTTGTCCCATTGAAGCTTTTCCAAATGAAAACAAACATGCAAGCAGCATATGCCAAATCGAAGTAGGCTTGTAGGCAGTGAACTTGTCCAAGTCGAAGTAGGCTTGCAGGAAGCTACTTGTCCAAATCGAAGCAGGCTTGCAAGCAGCTACTTGTCCAAATCGAAGCAGGTTTGCAGGCAGTACGCTTGGTGAATCGAAAGGTTTGCCTTGCGGGGGCACGCTTGTCCAATCGAAAGGCTGAATCGAAAGAGGTCTATTTTCTCCAAATTTGTCAAAGTGTTATTTTATCTGTTTTCTCCCTTTTTTACAGTTTCCTTTTAATTTCAGTAATGAAAAATCCCAATGCACTTGTGCAAGCTTAAATACTGAGAATATTTATGAGAAAAGCCTTGAGAATTGAGAGGGCAAATTTTGGGGTACAACAGCTGCCCCTGTTCAATCTTCTTACACCTGAAGAGTAAGATTGGTGAATCTGCCATTTGTGACTTAAAGGTGGAAGATGATTGGACACTAGAGTGCCTAGAAATTTGCACTCGATGATGTGGTGGTTAATTGTGTAGGGAATGGGCTTAAAGATGCCATTTGGAGATGTGATAGAATCCTGTTGGAGATGGGCTTGTAGATGCCATCCAAGAATGCCTGTTGAATAGTAATTTGTAAGTTAAAAGAATGAGTATCAGAATTGCGTTCATGTCTGAAATGTATCTGAACTGTATCTGAAAGCTGAATATGAATGAGTATCAGGATTGCATCCGTATCTGAAGCTTATCTGAACTGTATCTGAAAGCTGAATCTGAATGAGTATCAGGATGGTATTCGTATCTGGAGCGTATCTGAACTGTATCTGAAAGCTGAATCTGAATGAGTATCAGGATGGCATCCGGATCTGGAGCGTATCTGAACTGTATCTGAAAGTTGAATCTGAATGAGCATCAGGATGACATCCGTATCTGGAGCGTATCTGAACTGTATTTGAAAGCTGAATCTGAATGAGTATCAGGATGGAATCCGTATCTGGAGCGTATCTGAACTGTATCTGAAAGCTGAATCTGAATGAGTATCAGGATGACATCCGTATTTGGAGCGTATCTGAACTGTATCTAAAAGCTGAATCTGAATGAGTATCAGGATGGCATCCGTTACTGGAGCGTATCTGAACTGTATCTGAAAGCTGAATCTTAATGAGTATCAGGATGGCATCCGTATCTGGAGCATATCTGAACTGTATCAAAAGGTTGAATCTGAATGAGTATCAGGATGGCATATGTATCTCGAGCGTATCTGAACTGTATCAAGAGGTAGAATCTGAATGAGTATCAGGATGGCATCCGTATCTGGAGCGTATCTGAACTGTATCAAAAGGTTGAAATTGAATGAGTATCAGGATGGCATCCGTATCTGGAGCGTATCTGAACTGTATCAAAAGGTTGAATTTGAATGAGTATCAGGATGGCATCCGTATCTGGAGCGTATCTGAACTGTATCAAGAGGTAGAATCTGAATGAGTATCAGGATGGCATCCGTATCTGGAGTGTATCTGAACTGTATCAAAAGGTTGAAATTGAATGAGTATTAGGATGGCATCTGTATCTATAGCGTATCTGAATTGTATCAAAAGGTAGAATCTGAATGAGTATCAGGATGGCATCCGTATCAGGAGCATATCTGAACTGTATCAAAAGGTAGAATCTAAATGAGTATCAGGATGGCATCCGTATCTGGAGCGTATCTGAACTGTATCTGAAAGCTGAATCTGAATGAGTATCAGGATGGCATCCGTATCTGGAGCGTATCTGAACTGTATCTGAAAGCTGAATCTGAATGAGTATCAGGATGGCATCCGTATCTGGAGCGTATCTGAACTTTATATGAAAGCTGAATCTGAATGAGTATTAGGATGGCATCCGTATCTAGAGCGTATCTGAACTGTATCTGAAAGCTGAATCTGAATGAGTATCAGGATGGCATCCGTATCTGGAGCGTATCTAAACTGTATCAAGAGGTAGAATCTGAATGAGTATCAGGATGGCATCCGTATTTGGAGCGTATCTGAAATGTATCAAAACTTTGAAATTGAATGAGTATTAGGATGGCATCCGTATCTGAAGCTTATCTGAACTGTATCTGAAAGCTGAATATGAATGAGTATCAGGATGGTATCCATATCTCGAGCGTATCTGAACTGTATCTGAAAGCTGAATCTGAATGAGTATCAGGATGGCATCCGTATCTGGAGCGTATCTGAACTGTATCTGAAAGCTGAATCTGAATGAGTATCAGGATGGCATCCGTATCTGGAGCATATCTGAACTGTATATGAAAGTTGAATCTGAATGAGCATCAGGATGGCATCCGTATCTGGAGCGTATCTGAACTGTATCTGAAAGCTGAATCTGAATGAGTATCAGGATGTCATCCGTATCTGGAGCGTATCTGAACTGTATCTGAAAGCTGAATCTGAATGAGTATCAGGATGGCATCCGTATCTGGAGCGTATCTGAACTGTATATGAAAGCTGAATCTGAATGAGTATTAGGATGGCATCCGTATCTAGAGCGTATCTGAACTGTATCTGAAAGCTGAATCTGAATGAGTATCAGGATGGCATCCGTATCTGGAGCGTATCTAAACTATATCAAGAGGTAGAATCTGAATGAGTATCAGGATGGCATCCGTATTTGGAGCGTATCTGAAATGTATCAAAACTTTGAAATTGAATGAGTATCAGGATGGCATCTGTATCTGAAGCTTATCTGAACTGTATCTGAAAGCTGAATATGAATGAGTATCAGGATGGTATCCATATCTCGAGCGTATCTGAACTGTATCTGAAAGCTGAATCTGAATGAGTATCAGGATGGCATCCGTATCTGGAGCGTATCTGAACTGTATCTGAAAGCTGAATCTGAATGAGTATCAGGATGGCATCCGTATCTGGAGCGTATCTGAACTGTATATGAAAGCTGAATCTGAATGAGTAATAGGATGGCATCCGTATCTAGAGCGTATCTGAACTGTATCTGAAAGCTGAATCTGGATGAGTATCAGGATGGCATCCGTATCTGGAGCGTATCTGAACTGTATCTGAAAGGTTGGGTTATTTGAACTGGTCGAGTAGATATTTGTCCTGTCTGGTTTTAGGTATTAATCTCTGACCTGAGAAAGAAAGATAGTTTTCCTATCTTGCTACAGGTATTAATCTTCAATCTCTTCATGTAGATAGTTTTCCTGGCTTGTTACAGCTATTAATCTACAATCAGTCGTCCACAGATAGTTTTCCTGGCTTGCTACAGGTGTTAATCTGGAACTTGAAAAGGTTGGTCGACGAGATAGTTGTCCTGTCTAGTTTCAGGTATTAATCTCTGACCTGAGAAAGAAAGATAGTTTTCCTGGCTTGTTACAGGTATTAATCTTCAATCTCTTCATGTAGATAGTTTTCCTGGCTTGTTACAGGTATTAATTTACAATCAGTCATCCACATATAGCTTTCCTGGCTTGCTATAGATATTAATCTGGAACTTGAAAAGGTTGACGGTATCCGTCTGTTGATTGACCTTTTCTTGAAAAGGTAAAACATTAGCTGTATGCAATGCCATGATGTATGAAATGCATGGTGTCATGATGTTCTCAAAAATAAATGAGATTATATCGTATGCACTTTATCATGTATGTAAATAGGAGGTATGAAATGTGAAATGTTTATGAATGTATTTTCGTCAGGGAATATAAATCTTTGACAAATGTCAGGGAGTTTGTTAAATCTTGGACTGTTGTTGAAGAGTATGTGTGTCTTCAAACTTTGCTTAGAATGTTTCCACCGGGGATTCCTGTTTTGTTGTTTGAGGAGAACTCCGTTGGGAAATATTGAAAACTCTGTGGGGAGTGTGTTTATTCCTGCTTGGGGAAAGAGTTCAGGAGTCTCGATTGTCCGTTGCTCTTACTGGGGAATCGAAGTTAAACTGATATCTGGTCGAGTCCAGGTTTCACAATAACTTGTTGGGGATTGTAGAGTAGTCTACTGGGGAAGAGGAGTTGTGGTCCTTTGATTTGTAGTAGTCGGAGAGGCAAACTCAAGCTAGGGAATCTGTAGTTTGTTGGGGAAATAAACCCTGTTGTCGGGTCTACTAGAGAGGTGTCTTCTTCACTGGGGAAAATCCTTGAGGGTTCTTGAGGTCAACTCAGTTGGTGAGAAGTTTTCAGAGAGTGAAACTCTGGCTAGGAGTCATCCTATGAGAAGGATATTGGGGAGAATTTGTCGCTGCCCCTAGTAGAAAGCATTTGTGGCACTGCCAGGAAATGTTCGACTGTATGTAACCCTTTGTCGGGATTAACGTTCAATGCCCCGAGTGACGGAGATGGATACTTTCCCCTGGTTACTTTTCAATTCTTGAGAGATTTCTTGGAATCTTGACTGGACTGCCCTAGGTGTGCTGGATAGTGACATATCATGTACCTCTGTTGATAGGAGGAGTGTCATCCTTCTTGAATTGATTTTGTTCACTGAGAGAGCTTTCGTTCACTGGACATTCATTGTGTGAATTTCTCCGCTGTCAAACAATTAGCCATATGCAAACAGTGATATTCAAGTAATGCAAAGTTTATGCTTGTCTTGAAGTTTTGAAAAATGCGTTTTTATCAAGTAAAGAAGTTTTGTAAGAAAAATTCAACTCAGGATTTTGAGTAAAGCCCTACAGGAGTCAGGATACCTTTTGTAACAGTATGCTTTCGAACTAACCCGTGCTTCAATTAGGACTTTTGAAGGGTTGTAACGTGGTTTGGTTCACGATTTAAGAAACAAAGGATAAAGGCTCCATGTTTATTTGTACCCACCCGCTCTTCGTGATGTTCTTCAGTCCTAAGCTCAGTTAATTGTGCGTTTGACCTCCAATTGAGTCTGGAATGACGTTTTGGTGATGGTTCAGATAGGTTAAGTTTGTCGGAAGGACATCATTTTCTGCGACATTTTTTCATTTTGTTGAGGATTTGTAGTAACCTCTTTTGATTGATTTGTTATCCCTAATTTTTGCCCGACTGTCCTTTTTTTGATATTACAGTCAACGGGATGCCCCAGTTCTCTTAAGTCTCCTTTGTAGGTTTTGACTTAGTGGGCCTTTCTTTTTTTGACTGCCTATGTGATAGGGAACCATCACCGTCTTTTGATTCCAGAGGAATGTTTTGATGTCAT
Source organism: Vicia faba (assembly GCA_948472305.1). NCBI lineage: Eukaryota > Viridiplantae > Streptophyta > Magnoliopsida > Fabales > Fabaceae > Vicia > Vicia faba. The sequence goes on from OX451741.1 coordinate 1,154,664,650, forward strand.
TCGTTCTATTACGAAATGAGAGTTTGTGGCTAAACGCGCGTTTGAATTAACTGAGAGACTACCCTGCCCCAGGTTTTGATTAAAGGTTTCAATTTGTATACATATAACTTCTACTTCTTTGGCTCGAAGGGGTTGACTAGGGATTATCTTCCTTATAACTCCAGTGTTTAGGATTTGAAAGAACGCCTGTACATCGTCAGTAAGGTCTATCCAAAAGCATATTGTATGAGATTATGGCATTGTTTTTGTCATCCTCCCTCTAAAGGCTTGTAACTTTTAGCAAGAGTTAAATGTCATAAGAAGAATAAAAAAACATAGTTTAAATATAGTGAAAACGAAAGGATGAATTCAAGACAAACATATGCAATGCATTAATGAAACAGAGTTTGAGATTAATAGATAATTATTTGAATAACACAAGAAATTACAATTGAAAACTCAAAATGAACAGAAGCCTCTTTGTCTGAACTTGTCACTTTAGGTGGTGAGCCTTTGAGGGACGGCAGAAGAACTCAGTTTGGCCATCTTGTGTGAGTTCCAACATTCCTTCGTTGATCAAGTTTTGAATCTTGTACTTCAGCGCCCAACAATCGTTTGTATCATGTTTAGGACTGTCAGAATGATAGGCACACCTGGCATCAGGATTGTAGCTGGGAGCATAAGTTTTGGGATTTGGATGAGGTCTTATTGGTGTAATCAGATCCATCCTCAACATATGTTGCAAAGCTTAAGACAGTGGCATGTCGATGTTAGTAAACTGTCTTTTGGGATTGTTTTTCCTTTGCTGTTGTTGGGCCCGTGACGTGGCGGCAATTTGGAATGGTCTGTTTTCCCTTGAACCAGCTCCTTGTCTTATGGGTGGATGAGTAGTGACTTGATTCCCCCTCCTAGTTGTTTGCCACATTTGGTTACATCCGGGCCTCACAAACAAAAGCCAAGGTGCCTCGGGAAAGGCACCGGGCCGTAAAGTTTTAAACTATCTGTTACAAATCTCAAAACAAAAATCAATTACTGTGTAATAAAAGAAACGGGTATGAAGTCTTTCGCCGTCCAGTTGTTCAATCCACCATTGCTTGTAGGGTATATCCAACTGTCGACATCTGGGTTCTCATCATCAGCATCTTCTGTGGCGGAGACAACCTCAATAGCATTGATTCCTGAGTCATGCTTGGGCATGGGAGAAGTTATGACATTGGGTTTCTCCTAAGCGTCAAATTCAATCTCTTTAGCTTCGATCAAATCCTGCACTTTGTTCTTCAAGGCCCAACAGTTGTTTGTATCATGACCTGGGCTATCAGAGTGATAAGCGCAGCGAGCGTTCGGGTTATATAGTAGAGATGTGGTGCTGGGATTCTTCGGGGCTTCCCTCAGAGTTACCAGGTTGGTCTTCAACAATTGTGGTAGAATTTGAGACAAGGTCATATTAAGCCGAGTGTATTGTCTCTGCGGTCTCTCCATTCTTTGCTGATTGTTGCGTTGTGGGGCAACAATGGGTCTTGATATTACTACCGCATTCACTGCTTGACGGTGTTCAGGTCTACTTTGGCCCCTCGGGCTGTAAACTGCACTAGCTTCTTTCTTACCGGTGAAAGGTTTCTTTACTGCACTTGACGACATATCCTTATGTATCTTACCACTTCGGATACCAGCTTCTACTCTCTCCCCAGTCAAGATCAACTCAGTAAACCCAGATGACAACTTGCCGATCAGATGATTGAAAAATGGACCAGACAACGTCCCTAGAAACATGTCAACCAAATCCCTGTCAGACAAAGGGGGTTGGACTCTTCCAGCCAAGTCTCTCCACTTCTGAGCATAGTCCTTAAAGCCTTCACTTACACCCATAGACATACCCTGAAGCTGAGTACGAGTGGGAGCAAGGTCGGTGTTATACTGATACTGCCTGTAGAAAGCAGCAGTAAGGTCCTCCCAGTTTCGGACGTTAGCTCCTTCCAATTGATAAAACCATTCAAGTTGAGTCCCTGACAGACTATCTTGAAAGAAATGCACCCACAAATTTCTATCAGCAGTGTAAGGTTGGATTTTTCTAACGTACGAGCGGAGATGGAGTTTTGGACAGGATACTCCATCGTACTTGGTGAAAACTGGAGCTTTGAACTTATGAGGGATCACCACCCCAGATGCCAGTCCTAAATCTTTGAAATCCAAACCAGGGATCTTCTGAATCTCCATAGCGCTCAGACGTTCTTCAAGTTGTTTGTACCTATCCTCAGTAGGAGGATACTGTTCCTCATCATAATCTGTATCATTATCAGAAACTGCAGGACTAGGGCCCTTTTCTTCTTCTTGGTCCTCCCCTCCCTTGGATGAAAAGGACAGATCAGCTTGTTGTTTCAACCTATCCCCAAACCTTTTTCCCATACTCAGCAGAACAACCTTCTTCTTCTTCTTCTTCTTCTTCTTCTCTTTCTCTTTCAGAATGAGAGCTTTTAAGTCCTCTCGCCCTTTAGCTAAGCTTAAGAGCATCTCTTGGAATTGGGCATTTTGTGTCTGAAGATCTTTGATAGCTTGATCGGAAGACATTTCTTCTGAAATAAACAGCGAAGAAGATGAGAAACCTGTAATGGTACCTGTAATGGTGTGCATGATAATGGGATGCGTATGTAATTATTTCAAAGACTTTGGGAGATTTAAATTTGTAAACTAAAAAATGAAACAAACTTTATTATATTAAACTTGTAAAAAGGTTCAACAGTGCCTTTAAGGCATTACAAAGAAATAACGGAAAACAAATCTAAACTAGAAAAAGCAAAAATCAAAAATCCCATGGACGCTTCCCCTTCGTGCTGACGTAGTCATTGATCGTCCTTTCATTCTCGAGTTGCCTGGTGAGCTTCAAGATCTTCCTCTCTTGCTCATGGTACTTCTCCCGGTAGGTATCCCTCTCCTCCTTCAGCTGAATCCATGATCTCTTCAATGCCCCAAGATCAGTGGGCATGTAAGGATAAAGGACTGTATAAGGAATTCCCTCTTCATTGGTGGGCTCCACATTTAATGGTAACACAACTTCATAAGGCATCCCAAGCTTCTAAGCACGAGCTCGGACCCACTGGAGATAAGGCTGCATAGGGAGAGAAGTCTTTGGTCCCAGCTCTTGAGGGTCAGACCTGTTCACCATGCCCCAAGCTCGTATAAACCTTCAGCGATGCTCGTCAACGTCCTCCTTGTAGTCAAAGGCAATATCTGTAAGAAGTAGCTCATGAGGACCGTCTCTCCGAGCGCGACCAAACTATCGCAAAGCCAAACAAGGACTGTAGGTTATTCCTTCTCTGATTCCAAGCAACGAGACATTAGGGTATCCCCCACAACGATCAATGACAACAACGCTTTCCATAACCTTGGAACTCCAAAGAATTTCTGTATGGGAAAGGGACATTATCCTGTAAGACCATCCTAAACCATCCTCGTTCTACAACACGGACTTGGGGAGGTGCGAAATAAGCCACCTCGCCAGCAAAGGCACGCAGCACATAAGGGTCCCTCTTCTACGCACAGTACGAGTGTAGAGGGCATGCATGATATCACCCAGAAGAGTAGACACAGGATTGCGAGACAGGAAGATCTTAACCGCATTCACATCTATGAAGGAATCTGGATTCTAGAAAATAACCAAATCGTAGATAAGGAGAGCCAAGATATCTTCAAAAGCCTGAAAGTCCAAATTTTCCCAGAATAGCTGAGCTTGATCTATCAGAAACTTAGCTAAGAAACCTTCAACCCCGCTTCGTATCTCCCAGTTGGATACTACATCAGCCCTTTTTAGATGCAGAGCGGAAGCAATGTCTTCTGGTCTAGGAGTCTCTTCTAAACCTGTGAAGGGTATCTGCTCAAGGATGGATATGCCCAATAAGTGAGAAAACTCTTCCATAGTGGGAACTAGCTGATAATCCGGGAAAGTGAAGCAATGATGCACCGGATCGAAGAATTGGAAAAGCACACTCATCATCTTCTCATCAAACTTTGAGGTAACCAAGCTAAGAAGCCGACCATGTCTCCTAATGAATGAAGAAGTATCAGAAACTCTCGAGGATAAATCTTTGAGTTGAGCAGGTATTTGCACAAAGTTAACTCGAATGGTGTTTCTGCGCACAGAATCCATAATTTGCAAAACAGAACAAAGATAAATCCCCTCTGTCTTTGAAATGGTTAGTATAATGGAGTATGCATGCTATGTTATGATGCATGATGTCATGATAAAACACACAACATGTATAGAAAATAACAGACATGGTAAAGGAAAACAACTCACACAAGAGCCCTTAAGTTTCAGGCTTGCATGGGGTCTAGGTATTACCCTCTTGAAGTTCAGTTGGTTTCAACCTGTCCTAATAATAGTAATCGGGTTCTAGAGGTTCTCAATATCACTGACCATCCTCCATCGGTCATGGTTTCAGCTCACGCAATCTTTTCTTGCGGCCGGAACTATCTCGAGAATATGGTCTCAATGAGTGTAGTATCGAGTATCAACCAGTTCTCAGCTTTACACCGAGGCCGGCTATCTCACTACTTCCTAATGGCCAAGTTGTTGAATTATAGGTTCTAAGGTCAGTTGATGCTTAACGACACACATAGCAGCCCTGTATTCTCCTCGTTTCTCCACAAGGGATACCGGTACCAACCAATGTTCCACATCAACGTAGCTACTGCTTCAACCGTATCGGTCTACGCCGTACAGTTCCCTCACAGTTTATTGCTACTTACCTAAAAGGTGTTCTCCAGATCCGGGTTAGGATCTATAGTAACACCCAATACAAAACCCTCAAAAGTAAAGCAATCAAATCAAACAAGAGAAGCAATTTATGATGAACTAATCCTAAGGTATACCCCACTTATTTTTCCCTAGCAGAGTCGCCAGTTCTGTGATACGGTGGCAGAACCGAACTGTTTTAGGAAAATGCTGGTTTATGTTTTGCGTTTGTGTTTGCAAAATGTCTCGGTAAGCAAGAGTCGCCACCAACTTTTATTTTATCCAATTGGAAAGGACAAAAGCATAGAAAAATTCATTTTTCGAGATTTTTAGTACGGGGGTAGATTATAGAAAGGGAAGGTATTAGCACCCTTTCTATCCATGGTTTTCCACGGGCTCTTAGGTACTTGCTCATCATTTTAAAAATTTCTTCCGTGTTTGTGTGTTTTGAAAAGTTTTTGTTTTACTTCGTTTTAACCCTTGTATCAGTCCTCAAGAGTGTTACGAAGTCGTTTTGAAAACTTTGTTTGAAAAGAGTGTAAGTGTGGAAAAGTTTAATTTTGAGCAAGTACCTACTAGCATCTACCTACTCGAAAAAAGAATGTTTCTTTTCTTGTTTCCTTTAGACAACGCTATCCTACTATTAGTTAGTAGGTAGCACCGTCGTTGGAGTTGTAAGGGTCAATTTGTAAGGGACGTACGATCACTAAAGCAATGTTAGGACGTTTTAGTAATAACCCTAATGTCTTAAGATCATATTCGAGGCAACATTTCTGAGGCAACCCTTCCGAGGAAACCTTTCTAGGCAAAATTTTCGAACGGTACATTTGATCTTTGTTTAGACAAGAGGGCAATCACTAAGACACCCTATACTTAATGATTGTTTACTGAAGGCAACCGAAGTGAGAGTATAACCTCGGAGTGCGCAGGTGCGAGTGATTTGATTTCAAGTTATTATCTTTGCATATTTAGGGTTTTCTAACCGTTTTAACATTTACATACAGTCTTGTCATGCAATCCTATTATCATACATCTAACAGTTAATATTTGCGAAAATTAAAATGCGAGAAATAAAACTACGTTATTACAAGGCTTCGGGGAGGGGGATTAATTACATAGCCAAAAACCCGTAAAACGATAAATAAATGAAAATCCTAATTAAACTGTTACATCCCATGAGCAGTTACATTAATATGGTAACAATAAATAAACGCGCGTGATGAAACGAGAATGAGAAAAAATTAGGGTTTTGACCCCGTCTAAACCTAATTGAAAGGAAAATCATTTTTGTTGTTTTTGATTACTTTTTTGAGAAAATAAGGTTTTAATTAAATAAATACAAACCTAATTACTAATTAAGAAAAATAATTAATTTGACCTATTTTTCATTTTTGTTATTTTAAGAAAAGAAAATAAAAATAAAATCAAACAAACCCTAAATTTCTAATTTATTTTAAGTTATTTACAAAAAGGTTAAAATTACCCTAAAATCAAATTAAACTAATTATTAAATTAAATTTGATAAAAATAAAACCTAAATCTAAATTGTTGAAAATTGATTTTATGAGTTTTTGTAAAAAGAATTAATTTTATGTTAGAAAATAATTAATCAAAATAAGTTAAATAAAGAAATAGAAAAGAAAAATAAAGAAATGGGCCTGATGTTAGTAGCAATGGAGGGGGGTTTGAATCTGACTTTTAGGCCCAATAATCCTTAGCCCATGTTGACTTTCCAGATCCAATGCTGCAAGCTTGACTGATGTTCATGGTAGGCCTTCACTATGAATCCTTAGATCTAGCGCGTGGACGATCTGATGGTTGATGGATGATGGCGTATGGTGGTCTCATGAGAAGCCTGCACATGGAATTATACATAGCAAAATAATGTTGAAACAAATAAGGGGACCTGGGGATCGAACCCAGGCCCTTTGGCTTTTCCAAGCGCTTCCTTACCAGCTGTGCTAGCGTATTTTCTTGTACATGGAATAGCAAACAAATATTATATTGGAAAAAGGAAAAATAATATATTAAAACGCGCGAAGTTTGAATGGGCCAGTCAGGAGGTGCCACGCCACCCTTCTTCTTCCTCCCTCCGTTGGCAAAAGTCTAGGACTTTTACCTACGGTTTTCTGGGCGTAGGTACAACCCTGTGATCTTTCAAAATTCACTGCACGCATCATAAATCAATTCCAGTGGTACCAATCAACTCGTGGCAACCTCAAGAGCATCATGGTACCACTCTCCATAGCTAATTGTTCCTGCAAGCAAAATCCCTAAAAACGAAACCTAAACCCTAATCATGGCAATTTTTTGTATGGTTGACAAAAATGCAATTACTTATTATCATTAGCTTGCAAATGTTTCAAGGATTCAGAATATATAAACAAATCATGCTAACAATTCCAGATTTATGAGATTTGATTTCAAGAAAACATGGAGTTTGTGGGATACTTACAGTGCGTATCTGGGCACGAAAACGCTTGCTAATGATTGGGATAAAGTTCTTAGATGCCTAGCAAGCGAATGGTATGCTTGGAATGGCTTGAAGAAGCCTGGAAATTGGAATTTGATTCACCACTTTTGTTGAGTTTTTGCAAGTTTTCTTTCAGCTTCTCACGCCTCCAATCCTTGTTCTTTTGCTTTGGATTTATTCAATATATATCATAGAGTGCATTAGGGTTACACGTTTGCATCAAATCCTTGCAATTATGAAGATTTGATCATTGATTCACCCTTGCATCAAATCTTTCCAAAACAAGAAAAAATCTATCTTTTTCTGTCCAAAAAAGCCTTGCACGATTTGATTCTCCTTCCAGCTGTATAAGAGGCCTAAGCATGCACAAAATCTCAAGCTTTGATTAGTTTTGATATTTTTCATAATTTTATTTGATTTAATTGAGATAAAAATCAAAATAAATGACAAAAATAAAATAAATACAAGTGGGAAGGATCATGGGTCTTGGATCATGTTACAAACTCAATACAAGCACAAAAAGTTGGACCCATTTGACTAAAATTGCAATTTGAGACATATTTGACTTTTGGCAATTTTGCAAAAAAGGTCAACTTTGCTATTGCATAACTCCTTCAATTTTGACCCTAGAGATGTGTTCTTGGACTTTTTATAAATCTTAAGATGTCCTATAAGCAACCCTTTTGGTCTCATCTCAATTGAGTCTTCCATGTTCATGTATGAAGCTTTGACAAAAAAATGTGTTTTTGTTGACTTTTCAAAATAACCTATAATGTCCAAATTTGTATCTTCTTGTGAGTGCATATTTTGAACTTAGGAGATGAAGATGAATTGTAGGTTATTTCATCATCTTCAAAATGAGCTTTGGATGGGTCATTCTTAATAAATTATGTGAAAGTTATGCTTGGTCAAAGTTGAGTTGACTTTTCCTACAAAACCCTAATTTAGCAACTTTTGGGTTTTGATGAACTGTGAGCAATCCTTGAGGAATCATGATCAACCCTAGATCAAATGATGAATAATACTTTAAAATGAGAATTTTGACCAAAAATCTTGAAGTTTGACTGTATGTAGGCCACAGTTGACTTTTGCCCTAGCACAGTCGATTTTCAGGCTTTTGAGCAATTGACTGAGCAAATTTCCTCTGCAAGGCTTGAAACTTGACATGGATGATCTTGAGAACATATTAGGAAAATGGTGAGAATTTGGGATCCTTTGGACTCAAGTACCTTGATGCAAACTGAAACCCTAATTTGAGGTAGACTGCCTTAGGAGAGGGTTTATCTGGTCAACCCTTGAACTTCCTTGAGCAATTTGAGGACCTCACTTGAAATGTATTGAGAAATATGGGAGAGAAAATTTTGCGGTACAACAATATGAAAATGATAATGCGAGAACACTAAATGCGCGCGAATTAGAAAGGACGTATAAAACCCTAAAAAAGTTCTAAGTAAAAGAAAATTATTTTTGTTGTTTTATTTATTTTGGGAAAATATTAAATTAAATTAAATCTAATTAATTAAAATAAAAGGGAAAAGAAATTTAAAAATAATTCTAAACAAAACTAATATTTTTGGCATTTTTGTGATTTAATTTTAAAACCTAAATCTAGATTAATTACAATTAATTATAAAATAAACAAATAGCATGATTAAATATAATTTAATTTAACTGTCAAAAATTAATTTAATTAATCTAAACCTAAAATCTAATTTTATGTTTTTTTTCTTCTGATTTTGTGATTAAATAAAAAAGTGGTTTTGAAAATTAATAAATATAAAACAAATAAATAATAAACTAGAAAAAAAGAATAAAAATTAGAGAAAGGATGGGCCTGGTGTTCAAAATGAAATGGGGGGGTGAAATTTGGATTTTTGCTTAAGCCCAATAAGCCTGAATCCAACGCTTCAAAAATAATCTGGTGAGCATCATCCTTGAGTCTATAGGGTGGAAACGCGCCCCAGGATGGCTAGATCTTCTTGTATCAACATCTGATGGCCCAAGCGTGAGGCATAGGATACGAATATGAACATGCGTGTCACTGGATCTGTAAAGCAAATATGAAAAATGGAAAATTCAAGACCTGGGATCGAACCCAGGTCCTTCAGCATAATACACGCGCTTCTCACCACCAAGCCATTCACTTCAATTGTTAGCATATTAAAGCAAAAACAATATAATGGAAAATTGGTCAATTTGTCAAACTTTCAAACGCACGCCAGATTGGATTCGAATGGGCCAATGGGGGAATGAAGCGCATGCTACCAGAGTCAACTCTCTGGTTGTCTTCTCTGGTGGGCTCGAAGACCAAACCTGAAAAACAACCACAATCAAAGACCCAAAACGATCCTACCCCTCCTAAAAAATCATCCTGAATCCAAATTCGGCATTAGTTTCGTCTGAATGTGCCTGTATCAATGAGGCCGAAACTTAAACTTTCTTAATCCCTAGCAATGGTAACCCGCGATTTAAGCACTTAAATTCACATGTAAAACGTCAGATCTCTTCTAATCATCGCTATAAACATGAATGTAAGCATTATATGGATTTAAGTGGCATGTTTTAAAAGTTTGAGAATAGAGAAAAGTTATCAATCAGAGGGATAACGTGAGGGAGTTCTTGTGCGTGTTGGACTTGCCTAAAGATTGAGAACTTCTCCTGGAACCTTCAGGAGGAGGATAGGATGCTTGTTGTTGTACCCCAAAACTTTCCCTCTCACTTATCAAATATTTTCTCACAAAGATCTCTCGTGATTCAAGACTGCACTAGGGTTGATCAACTCAAGACACCTCCTTAAGCATTGATGACTGAAATTAGGGTTTGAGATTGCACAAGAATAATTGAACTTTCAATGCTTCGTATGACTTTCATGGATCATTATGGACCCCCAAGATCACTCATGTCAACTTTCAAGCCTTGAGTCACATTTTTGCTCAGTCAATTGAACAGTTGACCTAAAAATCAGTTGTAGTGGGAAAAAGTCAACTGTGGCCAATTTACAGACAAAACTTCATAATTTTTTATCCATATCAACATTATAAACTCATAGGTACCATTTTCTCAAGTTTGGACCACAATTCCTCAAAAAATTTGATCAAATCATCAAAAGGGCAAAATGGTCAAAATTAGGGTTTTGACTGAGAAAGGGCAATTTTTTATTTTTGACCTAGCAAATGGTCAATTGGGTTGAAGCATAATCTCAAGAGTTCAATTGCATCATTTTGACCTAATGGCATGACCCAAAACATTGCTCAAGATCAATTGGATTGATAGTGAATTTTCAGTCAACTGATCAAAAGTCAACTATACACTGAAAAGTCAAACTTTGACTTTTTGGTCAAAATCAAGTGTCAAAGATCACAATTCATCCAAACGTGTCAAACTATGAAACTTATTCATCAAGAAATCAAAAAGTCAAGATTTCATTTTGAAAAGTCAAAGTTTTCTAACTTAGAAATTTTTCTAAGTGTTTAAAACTTCATGTTTTTTCACAACTTTGAGCATGTTTTTTCACAACTTTGAGCAAGTTTTTCACCATGGTGAAAGATGATTCAAAAGAAACTTTCAACATGAAATTTGTAGATCTCCATTATATCTACAACATTGCTTTACACAACTTCTCCTAGAAATTCTTGGATCTCAAGTTATAAATTCATGAAGTCATGGCATTTTTGAATAAAACACTTAGGGAAGTTTTCATCAGTTTTGGCCAGGTTTTTATCCCAACTTCTTGGCCAATTTTCATCAAGTTCCAGTTTGACATAACAAAAGTGGTCAACATGAAATTTGTAGAGGGTGTTTCAAGCTTTCCAAAACATCCAAGAGCATGAATTTATCATATTCGAGCTAGGAGATTCAAAAGCATGAAGTTGAGCATCCATTGTTGAATTGCAAGTCATTTTAGTGAAGAACACATAACAAAACCCTTATGATTTGCTGCATAATCTTATGTTGCAGGCTTCCTTGCTTGCAAATATCATCATAATTTAATGCTTACACCCACTCTTGAGCTATTACCCAAGTGTTTAAACCATTGTCCAAAAGATCTTTCCATTTATGGCATAAAGGCACCATTGCTATTCTTGAAAAGCAAGCTTTTTGTACAAAGTTTGTCTTGAGCGCATACCTTGATGGTTGTTGATTATACTCCACCATAAATCATGGGAATTAGCTCCTCTATACCATCAACTTTAGTACTTCATCTTGGGACTATGGAGTACTTGACTTAGTTTGATCTTTGTAATCCAACCAAACCATAACATGCTGTTTTGAAAACCTAATCAGCTCATATGCACAAACCCCTTGCCTATAAATATAAGAAGCATTTTCAAGAGAAAGAGGTTAGAAAATATAGAGAGAAAAGCCAGAAGTTTTTTTTTAAACTATCCATCAAGATCCCATACTCTAAAAAAATCCATAACTGTCCAAAAAAAAAAAGCTTCCACTCTTGAGTTTTAAAGTCCAAATATTTGGAACTCTCACACCTTGCAAGCTCTGTCCAAACATCTAACCACCTCGCATACATCACCTAGAAATTGTTCAAACTCAAGAATAAGCTTCTACAACACCTCTGTTTTCTTTTCCAAGTTCAAGAACAATCAAGACAACAACTCAAGCTCAGAGTATAAGATTCAGCTCCAAGCAAAACAATGTTGAAGTAAAAAAATGACAGTATGAGTCGACACATAGCCTTATGAGTCGATACATACTACTATACATGCCCAAAACAGAAGGAAAAAGAGTGTATGAGTCGACACAAAGCACGTATGAATCGACACATGCAGTGTATGAGTCGGTACATACCATTATGTATCGACTCATACTGAGTTAATTTGGCAATACAGGGGCAAGGAAAGTTATTTGTCGATGCATAGGAGCTTGTGTCGACACATAATAGTTCAAAATGCATTTTTTTCCTTCTTTTTACACTGTTTTTACATTTCCTTCATTGTTATTCGATATGGTTGTAATATTTAAGTTCCTATTTCATCACCATTTGTAAATTGTACCCCCATCCCCTAAACGATGTAATAGCGTAAGACTTTATTTTCCGTAATTTAACGCTTTCAAATACAAATGCTAGTAATTAGGGTTTTGTATGGAAAGACTAAAACCAATCAATAGAAAACCCTAATCAAAGACAAAAACAATGCATGTAAATCAATACACTTGCACACATACACCCCTAGGTTAAATCCACTTGGTTGCCTTACAAAAGTGGGCATATTACGCATGTGAGGTATCTTAGCAAAGACGAGCAAAATACAAGATCATAGCCCCTCGATGACGCTATCCATGTTGCCTTTCAAAATTATCTTAGTCCCTAAAGAAAAATGCTAAGATACCTTGCAATATTGCTAATCATGGTTATACGATGACCCGCGCTCGTCCCTTTTACATCCAAAGATAGGGTTACTTACCAAATCAATGGTAAGATAACAACGTCAAAGGAAAAAGGAAATAAACATGAAAGACTTTTGAGTAGGTAGAATGTTACTAGTTACTTGCTTCATTCAAAACAAAAACATCCTTGCTATTTTAAAAACAAACACCAACACTTTCAAAACATCTTTCAAAACTTGAAAACATTTTCAAAAGATCAAACACTTTGTATACATTCTTACGAACGAGAATCATTACAAAGTTTGCCTAAACAATGGCCTCTTTACAAAATACTTTCAAAAACCACACAAAGCACATTTTCAAACAAAAGCAAAGTGATTTAGCAAGTATCTAAGAGCCCATGGAAAACCATGGATGAAAAGGGTGCTAATACCTTCCCTTTTCATAATCTACCCCCCGAACTCAAGAAACAATCTCAAAGGTCTTTCCTGTGCTTTTTCACCTTTCCTTTTGGATAAAAGAAAATCCGGTGGCAACTCTTGATAACCGTAACATTTGCGATCAAACGCAAAACACCCAAGTCAGTTCTCCCACCGTATCACCGAACTGGAGACTCTGCTGGGGATGATTCTAAAAGTGGGGTTACCTTAGGGTTAGATCACATTTACTTGCTTTCTTTGTTTGACTTGTATGCTTTACATTATGGTTCTTTGTTTGGGCTTGAATCCTCTACCTGGATTTTGGATACCTTATAGGTAAGTAGCAATACATTGTGGAAATTGTGCGGGGTATACCGACATGGTCTAATAAATAACTACATTAGTGCGACATATTTGTGGGTACCGGTAGCCCTTGAGTAGTCAAGGAGAATATGGGGCCGCTGAGTGATGTCATGAAGCACTAATGAACTTTTAGAACCTTTACTTGACCAACTTGGCCTTTAGGATGTAGTGAGATGACCGACTTTGGTGCAGTCCAAAGTTGGTAGATACTCAATACTACACTCATTGAGGTTTGGTTTTTTTGGGATATTTCGGTCGCCATTAAAGAGGCTTGCGCTAAAATAATGCCCGAAGAAACAAACCGGGGATATTGAGCTCCTTAGAACCCGGTTACTATTACTAGGACAGGTTTGAGCCAACTAAACTTCAAGAGGGTACTTACCCATGAGACTCCATGCAAGCCTAAACCTAAGGACTTGTTTGCTTTGTTTGTATATACTTGTACATAACATCATAAACATCATAACATCATACTCATATTCACTAACCATTACAAGGATATTGGGATTTATCTTTGTTCTGTTTTGTAGGACATGGATTCTATTCGCAGGAAAACTATTCAAGTCAATCTTGTAAGGATCCCTCCTCAACTTAAAGAGCTAGCATCAAGGATTCCTGAAAATTCTCCATTCACCAAAAGACATGGTCGCCTCCTAAACTTGGTCACCTCCAACACTGATGAGGACATGTTGAAGGTGCTCTTCCAGTTCTTTGATCCTTTACACCATTGCTTCACATTTCCCGATTATCAACTTGTGCCAACTTTGGAAGAATTCTCCCAACTCTTGAGGATTCCCTTTCTCAATCAACTACCTTTCAACGGTACGGAAAGAGATCCAAAGCCAGAAGAGATTGCTTAAGCTCTACACTTGCAACCATCTAATATCACAACTAATTGGGAAATAAGGAGTGGTGTCAAAGGTTTCCTAGCAAAGTTCTTATTTGAGAAAGCCCAAAACTATTGGAACTCTTTGGATTTCAAGCTTTTTAGGAAATTGTGGCTCTCCTCATCTATGGGATGGTTTTGTTTCCAAATCCTGACCAACTCATAGATGTGAATGCCGTCAAAATCTTCATGTCTCGTAACACAGTGCCTACTTTGCTAGGGGACATCCTACATTCCTTTCACACTCGCACTATGAGGAAAAGAGGTATCCTTATGTGTTGTACTCCTCTCTTGGCAAGATGGTTTATTTCTCATCTTCCCCAATCTGTATTAAAGAACGAGCAAGGTTCAAGGTGGTCACATAGGTTGATGACACTCAAACATTAAGATATTCATTAGTGTTCCCGATCTATAAAGAATGTTACTATTGTCGACCGTTATGGAGAGTTCCCTAATGTCCCTTTACTTGGCATTAGAGGAGGTATCACCTACAACCCCTGTTTATCCTTAAGACAATTTGGTTACGCCCGAAGGGATGGCCCACATGAGATGCTCATTCAAGGTTTGGTATTTGACTACGAGAACGACGATCAAGGTCATCGCCAGAGATTTATCCGAGCTTGGAAGATGTTGATTAATGTAGATAGCAAGACATTGGGGCATAAGAATTCCATCCCTCTTGAGCCTTACCTCAAATGGGTACGAGTTCATGCTCAAAGTCTTATGATGCCTTACCCCTCCATTCTCCCAGTAATCATAGAGCCTGTTATGGAAGGAGATGTTTCGTACACTATCCTGCATCTTGACATGCCCACATCTTTTGAAGACTTACAAAGGTATTGGATACAACTTAAGGTGGAGCGAGACACTTTCGAAGCCCAATCCTACACCAGTGAGAAGAAGGTTTTAGAACTCACTAAGCAACTTCATGAAGAGAGGAGCCTGAATGCCTACATCGCACCAAAGAGGATGCGTACAACTTTTTTGTCTTAGAGTTTTTGTACTTCTTTGTAAGCCCAAAAGAGGCATGATTTACTCAAGCTTTGATTTATTAATATAATGTGTGTTCCTTTTTGGTCTAAAGCAATTTTAAATCTCTAATTTCCTTGAAATCATTACATATGCATTTACCATTCATCATAACATAAGCAGGTTTCTTACGACAACTCTCCTCATCTTTCTACTGTTTATTTCCGTAAGTTGGATCTCGAGCAGACGTTAAAAGACCTCCAAGCACAGAACGCTCAGTTTCAGCAGTTGTTCTTGACTCTATCCAAAGGACAAGAAGATTTGAAAAACTTGTTGATTGAAGAAAAGAAGAAGAAGGCAAAGAAAGTAACCAAAGTTCTGAGTATGGGAAGAAGGTTCCAAGGATAAGCCAGACAGACCCTAGATTTTGAAACGTCATCCGGTGAAAAGGATAACCAAGATGGGAAAGGCAAGGAAGCATTTGTCCAGCAAGAGTCTGAAGAGGAAGAAGAAGAGGATTACTCTGAAGAGAAGTATCCCCCGGTCGATGACAAATACAAGCATCTGGAAGAACGACTAAGCGCAATGGAAATCCAGAAAGTGCCCGGGCTAGACTTTGAGGAGCTAGGTCTGGTGTCTGGGATTATCATTCCACCAAAATTAAAGGCACCGATATTTGCTAAATACGATGGAGTTTCGTGCCCCAAAATGCATCTCTGATCCTATGTGAGGAAGATACAGCCTCACACTGCTGACAGAGATTTATGGGTCCACTTCTTCCAAGACAGTCTATCCGGAACTCAACTTGATTGATTCTATCAACTGGAAAGGGCCAATATCCATAATTGGGGAGACCTTGTCGCTGCTTTCTATAAACAATATCAGTACAACACAGATCTTGATCCTACCCGTACTCAACTCTAGAGTATGGCTATGGTTTCAAGTGAAGGTTTTAAAGACTACGCTCAGAAATGGAGGGACTTAGCAGGAAGAGTCCAGCCTCCCCTGTCTAAAAGAGAGTTAGTGGACATGTTTCTGGGTACCTTGTCTGGTCCTTTCTTTAATCATTTAATTGGAAGCTCCTCAGCAAGCTTCACTGAATTAATCTTGACCAGAGAAAGAGTGGAAGTTGGGATTAAGAGTGGGAAGATCCAAAAAGACGCATCCTTTGCCGCTGTAAGAAAACCATTTATTGGGAAGAAAGAAGTTGGTGTTGTGTATCCTCAAAGGAATCAAGATAGAACTGAACACCGACCAATGGTAGGGGCTGTCATGATCCCTAAGCATGTACCTACTCAACAAAGGAACGATCAGCCTAGAACAGAAAGACCAGTAAGACAATTTACCCAGATTAATATGACACTATCTTAAGTCCTGCCACATTTGTTGAGATCTAATCTGGTAACTTTGAAGGAAGCTCCGAAGAATCCTAATACAACCTCTCATCACTACCATCCTAATGCTCGCTATGCATACCATTCAGAAAGTCCAGGCCATGATACCAACAACTGTTAGGATTTGAAAAACAAGGTGCAAGACCTTCTTGAAGCGAAAGAAATTGAGTTTGATGCTCCTGAAATCCCAAATGTTATCACCGCTCTTATTCCCAAGCATGGTTGTGGTGTCAACGCTGTTGAAGATGATATGTTTGTTTCTACTGTTGATGAACTTGTTACTCCTCTCCTAACCGTCAAGAAGAACCTATTGAAGGTCGGTTTATTTCCGAGATATGATGAAGGCTACCACTTTTGTTTATCTCGACCAACTAGTTGTCATTTATTGAAAGCAGGTGTTCAGCGCCTAATGGATTACAAAGATATTTTGTTTGAAAAGACTCTCGTTCCAACTGTTTCTTACAAAGATGTTTCAATAATAACCATTTCGGCTAATCCTTCTAGGGTCTCCACCAAAAAACCCGTTAGGATTACATCTGTTCCTAAAGTGGCTCCACTGATAATTACTATGCCAGGTCCAATCCTGTACTCATCAGACAAAATTGTCACATGGAGCTATGGGGGTGACGTCTACTATCACGGTGTCAAGCAAGATTGGCTGGCTGATGAAGACTCAATTCTTGAGAAGGTTGACCCCGGCATCATTAATATTGCGGGAACCAGCAAGATAACTCGAAGTGGAAGAATTTTCTCTCCAGAGATTGCTCCTTCGAAGACTGTTACCGGTCCTGTGATCATCCCTGTTCATGTTCCTGCTGACACTAATACTACTACAATCCCTTTTGATATCCCAGCTGACACCCCTGCCGCCAAGACAACCAAGACTCGGGGCAAAAGCATTCTGGTTGAGCCTGTCCAGATGAAGGTGCAAACAATATCTATTCCTGAGGCCTCCCAAAAGGAGATGGAAGAATTCTGAAAATTATAAAGAGAAGCGACTACAATATAGTCAAACAGCTAGGGTAGACACCGTCGAAGATTTCCATGCTGTCTTTATTGTTGTGCTTCGAGGCTCGTGCAAAGGCCTTGGTGAAATTCCTTAAAACTGCCCATGTACCACAAGAAACCTCTGCTGATCAGTTTCAAGACTGTGTGGCCAGTTTAACCGCTGACAATGGCTTAGGCTTTTCTGATGTTGACTTGACACCCAGAGGGAGGAAGCACAACGAGGCATTGCATGTCTCTGTCGAATTCCGGGGCACAACTTTGGCCCATGTCTTGGTGGATACTAGTTCGTCTTTGAATGTGCTGCCTAAGAAGGATCTTGATAGACTTGATTGTGAAGGTTTGACCTTAAAACCCAGCAACATAGTGGTAAGGGCCTTCGACGATTCAAATAGAATGGTGCATGGGGAGGTGGACATCCCCATAAAGGTTGGAACTCAAACCTTTGATTCAACTTTTTACGTGATGGACATTCTCCCTTCCTATTCCTGCTTATTAGGCCGACCATGGATTCACAATGCTGGTGCTGTTACCTCTACATTACATCAGATGCTGAAATATCCAACCGAGGGGAAAATCATTATTGTGCATGGAGAAGAGGAATATATGGTCAGTCATTTAAACTCCTTCAGATACATGGAATTGGATGGTGAATTCATTGAAACTCCGTTCCAGCATTTCGAGGAAGTCCCACCAACCATGGCAGTAACCAAAGTTGTTTCCCAAATCCCAAAGATTACAAGACCTCCGCTAAAGATGTCTTCTTTGAAAGATGCCAAGGCAGTAATCGAGGAAGGTGGGTGCACTATTTGGGGCCAACTCCCGGATATCCCATACAAATCTGAAAAATTCGGTTTGGGTTTCATTTCAGGAGCCCAGAAAGTTGTACGCCGTGCTCGTACCGGGGGACCACCCTTGAAGATCAGCAATCATGGAGTCAACGCTGTGGAGGATGATGAGGACAACTACGATCTGGAATAATGGATTTTCCCAACTGTCAATGGAGGACTCAGTAACTGGGAAGCTAAAGATTTTGTCCCAATTACTTTTATCCAACAGTAATTGTCTTTAGATTTTGTTGGACCTGTAATAATTAAACAATTCAAACTTTTTAAACCGTGTGTCTTACCCGAGGCACAACAGTCCATTTGTAAGGGTTGTTACCTCATTTTCATATGTCATCAATGAATCATGGACGTTTTTGCATACAAACTTTGTGCTCTCTGTCTTTCTTTTTTAGATTTTTACTTTCTTTCAAAGATAGATATACTCTTACACACACACACTCACAATGCAGGTCTACATCCACTCAGGATCCCATGGGTAACGATTCTGCTATGGCCTTCTGTGACTCTGAAAATCTAATCTACCGAGCCAAAGACGAAGGTGAGGAAGATTGTGAAGTGCCAAGGGAACTAGCTAGGTTACTACAACAAGAAGAGAGGACCATTCAGCCCCACGAAGAGCCAGTGGACACAGTTAACCTAGGTACCAAAGAGGACAAGAAAGAAGTCAGGGTAGGTGCCAATCTGAAACCCAGTGTCAAGAAGCGTCAGATTCAGTTGCTACATGATTATGTTGAGGTCTTTGCCTGGTCGTATGAGGACATGCCAGGACTTGATGCAGATATTGTGGTACATCATCTACCAACAAAAGAAGACTGCCCTCCCGTAAAACAAAAGGCCCGTCGCATGCGACCAGACATGTCAGAGAAGATTAAGGCTGAAGTCATGAAACAATTCAATGTCGGATTCTTGTTCGTCACCTCCTATCCATAATGGGTCGCCAATGTTGTTCCCGTGCCTAAAAAGGACGACAAGGTACGAATGTGTGTGGACTACAGAGATTTGAATAGGGCCAGCCCTAAGGATGATTTCCAACTTCCCCACATTGATATTTTGGTTGACAATACAACACATCATAAGGTGTTTTCCTTCATGGACGATTTCTCAGGCTACAACCAAATCAAATTGGCGCCTGAGGACATGGAGAAAACAACCTTTGTCACATAGTGGGGCACATTTTGTTACAAGGTTATGCCATTCGGACTGAAGAACACTGGGGCAACCTATCAGCGTACCATGGTAGCTCTATTTCCCGACATGATACATCACGAAATAGAGGTCTATGTGGACGACATGATAGCCAGATCTCAAACCGAGGAGGAACATCTTGACCATTTGCAGAAGCTATTTGAGAGATTAAAGAAATACAAGTTGAGGTTGAACCCGAATAAATGAACATTTGGGGTGAGGTCCGGCAAACTCCTAGGCTTTGTCGTCAGCGGTAAAGGTATCAAGGTGGACCCCGCCAAGGTGAAAGCAGTACAAGAAATGCCTGCTCCTCGCACCGAGAAGGAAGTCAGAGGATTCTTGGAACGACTAAACTACATTTCCAGATTCATTTCTCACTTGACCGCTACTAGTGAACCAATCTTCAAGTTACTGAAGAAAGATCAAGTAGTCAAATGGAATGATGAATGCCAAACTGCCTTCGACAAGATCAAAGAGTACCTGCAAGAGCCTCCTGTTTTGATGCCACTAGTCGAGGGAAGACCATTGATCATGTATCTAACTGTTTTGGAAAATTCAATGGGGCGTGTGTTGGGGCAGCATGACGAGTCTGGCCGAAAAGAGCATGCTATTTATTACTTGAGCAAAAAGTTTACCGACTATGAAACAAGATATTCAGTGCTCGAGAAACTTGATGCATTCTGGCATGGGCTGCTCTCTAGATAAGACAGTATATGCTGACTCATACTACCTTATTGATATCCAAGATGGATCCAATAAAATACATATTCGAGAAGCCTGCCTTCTATGGGAGAATAGCAAGAAGGCAGATGATCCTGACGGAATATAACATTCAATATACTACCCAAAAAGCAATAAAAGGCAGTGTACTAGCTGATCACCTTGCTCATCAAGCTGTGGATGGTTATTAATCCATGAAGTTCAAATTCCCAGATGAAGACATCATGATGGTAAACAACTGTTAAGAACTCATACCATATGACGAGCCTGAATAAGGATCTCGATGGACCCTGGTTTTTGATGGGGCGTCCAACGCACTTGACAATGGTATAGGTGTTGTACTTATATCTCCTGAAGGATGTCACACTCCCTTTACTGCAAGACTCTGCTTCAACTGTACGAATAACATGGCAGAATACGAAGCGTGCATTTTTGGTCTCAAAGCTGCCATAGATTTGGGGATCAAGTCCTTAAGTGTATTCGGAGATTCAGCTTTGGTCATTAGTCAGATCAAAGGAGAATGGGACATGAAACACCCTAACCTCATCCCCTACAAAGAACATGTGTTGACATTAATCTCACACTTTGAGAAGATTACCTTCGAGCATTTCCCGCGAGAAGAAAATCATCTAGCAGACGCGCTAGCCACAATGTCCTCCATGTTTAAACTTAAATGGTTAATGAGGCTCCCCAGATCACCATTGATCGAATGGATGAACCAGCTCACTGTCACGATATCAATACTGAAGAAGTAGTGGACCGGCCTTGGTTCCACGAAGTCAAGAGGTATCTCGAGGCTCAAGAATATCCAGAAGGAGCTTTAGTCAATAATAATAAGTTCTTAAGGAGATTCTCTGCTAACTTCTTCCTTAGTAATGGCATTATCTAAAAACGCAACCATGACTCTGTTTTGCTCCGTTGCATAGAAAAAGTTGAGGCTGATAAGATCATGGCTGATCTACATGAAGGCGCTTTTGGCACCCATTCCAGTGGGAATACGATGGCAAAGAAAATCCTATGGGCGAGTAATTACTTGTCTACCATGGAAGCTGATTGCTATCAACACTCTCAAACCTGCCACAAGTGTCAGATCTATGCTGACAAGGTCCACGTGCCTCCAGTTCCTTTGAACGTCTTGACGGATCCTTGGCCCTTTTCTATGTGGGGCATCGACATGATTGGGGAAATCAAGCCAACAGCCTCTAATGGACACCTCTTCATCTTGGTGGCCATTGACTATTTCAGAAAGTGGGTTGAGGTAGCTTCTTTCGCTTCCGTTACAAATAACGTTATCGCCCGGTTCATCAAACAGAATCTCATATGTCGGTACGGTATCCCAGAGAGGATCATCACAGACAATGGTACAAATCTCAACAATACTATGATCATCGCATTGTGTGTGCAATTCAAGATCCAGCACCACAATTCTTCCCCTTACCGGCCGAAGATGAATGGTGTTGTCGAAGCCGCAAATAAGAACATCAAGAAGATCATACAGAAAATGACAGTCACATACAAAGACTGGCATGAGATGCTACCATTCACCATCCACGGTTATCGTACCACGGCACGTGCATCAACCGGGGCAACACCTTACTCTCTGGTATACGGTATGGAAGTTATGTTGCCTATTGAGGTCCATATCCCCTCTATGAGAATTATGAAGGATGCAGATTTGAATGAAGACGATTGAATCCAAACTCGACTTGATCAACTGGATTTGATTGATGAGAAAAGGCTTACTACTGTCTGTCATGGTCAAATGTATCAAAAACGGATGATAAAGGCTTTCAACAAAAAGGTCAGACGCCAAGTGTATCGAGTCAGGGATTGGGTGATCAAGAGCATCATACTGCCCAAGGTGATCCCAGGGGAAAATGGACTCCTACATACGAAGAAACATTTGTGATCGAAAGCATATTCTTTGGTGGAGCAATGACCTTGACCACTATGGATGGCAACGACCTGCCGCACCCTGTGAATGCGGACATAGTCAAAAGATACTACGCATAAAAGACCCGCTAGGTTAACACACCTAGGAAAAACAAGGGCATCACGGCGAACCAAAAAGGTTCGGGCAAAAAATTAGGGATAAAAACAAAAAGAATTTGTACACCCGGTAAGTTGAAAACCCGAAAGGGCAACTTGGGAAAAAAAGGGTATCCCGGTGGACTGAAAACCTGAAAGGGCGGTCCATGAAAAAGTTAGGGAATTGAGGCGTACGACTATGTCCCGTTGATCACCTTACGGAAAACCTTTGGCTTCGACTGACAAACTCAGCGGTTCTGATCAATCCAATTAACTTTGGACAAGGCAGCAAGTGGACAAGACGCTCAGTGATACGAAGGCTGCAGCAGAATGGGAACCCCATGGGATTATTGCACATAGCTATCTTTTCTTTGTATCAAATTTTCATTTTTTACGACGAAATTCTCTTACTAGAATGTTTGTCTCATTGTACAAAATAATTATTCAAGTTAATACAAAGATATTCCTTTGAAAGGGTAAAACTATCTGTTTTTTCTTTAATTTCTGTGTTTTGTTTACAAAAACGTCCAATGATTTATTTTTTAGCATATGCATTTGAACGTAACTACTGTTTACAAATAAACAAAAATAGAAATACAATCACTAATGGCTTTAAGAAATAGGATAATATATTTAGACTATTCCATAAAATCCCCCACAGTGTGCAGCTTAACCCTCAGTGGAACAAAACTTTCAGTTATCAGTCCCCAGTAAAGGTCGCCCAATTTCTCAAGATTCCCCAACAGGATTTCACGTGCAATACACGGCGTTACCCTTATAATAGATTTTATTTCTCTAACCAATAAGAGTTCATCAACTCATCAACACTTCAAAACATGAAGACTTACACTCCACATCTCCAACAACAGTCAGGGATTTATTTTTCCTGATCAAACAATATTACAACAGCATAGCTTACATGCCCATACATCGCACCCATACGTCATGACATTGACAACACGAACACATACAACATACTCTCATTCTTTTTTTTTGAGAACATCATTAGACAATGCATTTCATACATCATGACATTGCATACAACTAATCTTTCATCTCTTCAGAAAAGATTAGTCAGCCGATGGCTATCATCAACAATTTACAAAAAAGGTCAGAGATTGATACCTGAGACAAGTCAGGATGATTATCTACACGACTGGCTGAACTCTCAGATACGGTTCAGATACGCTCCAGACACATACGCCATTCTGATATTCATTCAGATTCAACTCTCAGATACAGTTCAGATACGCTCCAGATACGGATGCCATTCTGATACTCATTCAAATTCAATTTCAGATACAGTTCAGATACGCTCCAGACACGGACGCCATTATGATACTCATTCAGAATCAACTCTCAGATACAGTTCATATATGCTCCGGATATGGATGCCATCTTGATACTCATTCAGATTCAGCTTTCAGATACAGTTCAGATACGCTCCATACACGGACGTCATTCTGATACTCATTCAGATTCAGCTTTCAGATACGCTTCAGACAAGGACACCATTCTAATACTCATTCAGATTCAGCTTTTAGATACAATTCAGATATGATCCAGACACGGACTCCATTCTGATACTCATTCAGATTCAGCTTTTAGATACACTCCAGACACGGACGCCATTCTGATACTCATTCAGATTCAGCTTTCAGATACAGTTCAGATACGCTCCAGATACGGACGCCATTCTGATACTCATTCAGTTTCATCTTTCAGATACGATTCAAATATAATCCATTTATGTATATTATTCTAATACTCAACCCAACACATCCACTATTTAAGTATAAATCAACCAGAGATTCATTTTGACACTTCCTCCATTCCTACCAACAACCATTTTTGGATGGCATCTGTAAGCCCATCTCCGACAACTTTCCATCATCTCTCCAAATGGCATCTTTAAGGCAATTCCCTACACCATCAAGCACCACATCCTCGAGTGCAAATTTCGGGGCACTCTAGTGTCCAATCATCTTCCACCTCCAAGTCACGATTGGCCAATCTACCAATCTAACTCTTCAGGTTTAAGAAGATTGAACAGGGGCAGCTGTTGTACCCCAAAATTTTCGCTATCACTTATCAAATATTTTCTCACAAAGATCTCCCTTGATTCAAGACTGCACTAGGGTTGATCAACTCAAGACACCTCCTTAAGCACTGATGACTGAAATTAGGGTTTGAGATTGCACAAGGATAATTGAACTTTCAATGCTTCATATGACTTTAATGGATCATTATGGACCCCCAAGATGACTTATGTCAAGTTTTAAGCCTTGAATCACATTTTTGCTCAGTCAATTGAACAGTTGACCTAAAAATCAGTTGTATTGGGAAAAAGTCAAATGTGGCCAATTTACAGTCAAAACTTCATAATTTTTATCCATATCAACATTATAAACTCATATGTATCATTTGATCAAGTTTGGACCACAATTCCTCAAGAAATTTGTTCAAATCATCAAAAAGGCAAAATGGTCAAAATTAGGGTTTTGACTGAGAAAGGGCAATTTTTGATTTTTGACCTAGCAAATGGTCAATTGGGGTGAAGCATAATCTCAAGAGTTCAATTGCATCATTTTGACCTAATGGCATGACCCAAAACATTGCTCAAGATCAATTGGATTGATAGTGAATTTTCAGTCAATTGATCAAAAGTCAACTGTACACTGAAAAGTCAAACTTTGACTTTTTGGTCAAAATCAAGTGTCAAAGATCACAATTCATCCAAACGTGTCAAAATATGAAACTTATTCATCAAGAAATCAAAAAGTCAAGATTTCATTTTGAAAAGTCAAAGTTTTCTAACTTAGAAATTTTTCTAAGTGTTTAAAACTTCATGTTTTTTCACAACTTTGAGCATGTTTTTTCACAACTTTGAGCAAGATTTTCACCATGGTGCAAGATGATTCAAAAGAAACTTTCAACATGAAATTTGTAGATCTCCATGATATCTACAACGTTGCTTTAAACAACTTCTCCTATAAATGCTTGGATCTCAAGTTATAAATTCATGAAGTCGTGGCATTTTTTAATAAAACACTTAGGGAAGTTTTCAGCAGTTTTGGTCAGGTTTTCATCCCAACTTCTTGGCCAATTCTCATCAAGTTCCAGTTTGATTTAACAAAAGTGATCAACATGAAAGTTGTAGATGGTGTTTCAAGATTTCCAAAACATCCAAGAGCGTGAATTTATCATATTCGAGCTAGGAGATTCAAGAGCATGAAGTTGAGCACCCATTATTGAATTGAAAGTCATTTTAGTGAAGAACACATAACAAAACCCTTATGATGTGTTGCATAATCTTATGTTGCAGGCTTCCTTGCTTGCAAATCTCATCATAATTTAATTCTTACACCCACTCTTGAGCTATTACCCAAGTGTTTAAACCATTGTCCAAAAGATCTTTCCATTTATGGCATAAAGGCACCATTGCTATTCTTGAAAAGCAAGATTTTTGTACAAAGTTTGTCTTGAGCCCATACCTTGCTGGTTGTTGATTATACTCCACCATAAATCATGGGAAGTAGCTCCTCTATACCAACAACTTTGGTGCATCATCTTGGGACTATGGAGTACTTGACTTAGTTTGATCTTTGTAATCCAACCAAACCATAACATGGTGTTTTGAAAACCTAATCAGCTCATATGCACAAACCCCTTGCCTATAAATAGAAGAAGCATTTTCAAGAGAAAGAGGTTAGAAAATATAGAGAGAAAAGCCAGAAGTTTTGTTGTAAACTAGCCATCAAGATCCGATACTCTCAAAAAATCCAGAACTGTCCAAAAAAAAGCTTCCACTCTTGAGTTTTAAAATCCAAATATTTGGAACTCTCACACCTTGCAAGATCTATCCAAACATCTAAGTACCTCGCATACATCACCTAGAAATTGTTCAAACTCAAGAACAAGCTTCTACAACACCTATGTTTTCTTTTCCAAGTTCAAGAACAGCCAAGATAGCAACTCAAGCTCAGAGTATAAGATTCAGCTCCAAGCAAAACAATGTTGAAGTAAAAAAATGACAGTATGAGTCGACACATAGCCTTATGAGTCGATACATACTGCTATACATGCCCAAAATAGAAGGAAAAAGAGTGTATGAGTCAACACATGCAGTGTATGAGTCGACACATACCATTATGTATCGACTCATACTGAGTTGATTTGGCAATACATGGGCAAGGAAAGTTATGTGTCGATGCATATGAGCTTGTGTCGACACATAATAGTTCAAAATGCAATTTTTCCTTCTTTTTACACTGTTTTTACATTTCCTTCATTGTTATTCGATATGATTGTAATATTTAAGTTCCTATTTCATCCCCATTTGTAAATTTTACCCCCATACCCTAAACGATGTAATAGCAGAAGACTTTATTTTCCGCAATTTAACGCTTTCAAATACAAATGCTAGTAATTAGGTTTTTGTATGGAAAGACTAAAACCAATCAATAGAAAACCCTAATCAAAGACAAAAACAATGCATGTAAATCAATACACTTGCACACAAACACCCCTAGGTTAAATCCACTTGGTTGCCTTACAAAAGTGGCCATATTACATATGTGAGGTATCTTAGCAAAGACTAGAAAATACAAGATCATAGCCCCTCGATGACGCTATCCTTGTTTCCTTTCAAAATGATCTTAGTCCCTAAAGAAAAATGCTAAGATACCTTTCAATATTGCTAATCATGGTTATACGATGACCCACACCCGTCCCTTTCACATCCAAAGATAGGGTTTGTGATATGGTGGGAGAACTGACTTGAGGTTTTGTGTTTGTGTTCGCAAATGTTTCGATTTAGCAAGAGTCGCCACCGACTTTTTATTTTATCCAAAGGAAAGGTCAAAAAGCACATGAAACACCTTTAAGATGTTTTCTTGGGTTCGGGGGGTAGATTATGAAAAGGGAAGGTGCTAGCACCCTTTTCATCCATGGTTTTCCATGGGCTCTTAGTTACTTGTTTAGATCACTTGCTTTTGCTTTTCAATTGTTTGAAATGGTGCTTTGTGTGTGGTTTTGAAAGATGTTTTAAAAAGAGGCCATCGTTGTGGCAACCTTTGTAATGATTCTTGTTTGAATGTATACAAAGGTGTTTTTGTCTTTTGAAGAGATGTCTCAATGTTTTGAAAGTTTGAAAGTTTGTTTTTGGGAAATGTTTTGAAATTGTGTCGTGAGGTGTGTTTGAAAATAGCAAGGATGTTTTACAAGTTTTGATAAAGTAACTAAGAGCTATCTACCCTATTTTACTCAAAGGTATTTCCTACACATTTTTAACCCTTTTGACAATGTTGTTTTACCATTGCATTTGGTAAACAACCTTGTATTAGAATGTTAAACAGGATAGGCGCGGGTCATCGTATTGACCATGATAGCAATTGTGCTAAGTATCTTTAGCAATTTTGAGGGACTAGATCATTTTTTTTATAGGCAACCAAGATAGCGTCATCGAGGGACTATGATCTTTTTGTTTTGTTTTTGTTTTGCCAAAGATACTCAACATGCGTAACATGGCCATTTTAAAGGCAACAAGTGGATGAAACCCTAGGGGTGCAAGTGTGCATTGTGTTGTCATTTTTTCATGCTTTTTGTCTTTGTATTAGTCAAGCTATTTGTTTGATTTTTGGATTTTTTTGCATACAAACCCTAATCTATAACCATGGCATAATTGAAAGCATAAATGCGTAAAGTAAATCTATGCTATTACAACATTTGATATGGGGAGAGGGATACAATTTTTGAATGGGGGATACTTGCAAGAAAATTAAACCCTAATATTACTATTACATCCAAATTGAATAATTGGTACAAATAATAAATGAATAATATTTAAATGAATAAATTAAACAAATATGCAAAATATTATGCATATGCAAAAAATATTTTGTTTATTTTTATGTATGTAAAAATGTTTAATGTAAAAAAAAGAAATAAAAAGATTATTTTTTATTAAGGGCAAAAACCCTAATTTTCTTTTAAGAAAATAAATATATATTATATGCTTTTTATGTACAATAAAATAAAATAATGAATATACAAAAATAAAATATATTTAGAAAAATATTATTTAAGTATAAATGATAAAAAATAAAGGTACAATATTTTTATGTTTTATTCTCAAGTTTTCATTAAATAACATAAAAGTATGTATATATATATATATATTAATTAGATTAGTTATGTATAATAAAAATAAAATAATGAATATACAAAAATAAAATATATTTAGAAAAATAAAATTTATTTTAAGTATAAGTAATAAATAAATAAAAGTAAAAGTATAATATTTAATATATTATTTTCAAGTTTTTAATAAATAAAATAAAAGTATATACTAATTAAATTATTTTTATGTTAGAAAAAATAAAAATAAAATACAAAATAAATGTGAAAATTTATAAAAATATTTTTTGATATTTTTTATGTTTGAAAAATAAGAAAATAAAATCAAAAATGAAAATAAACACAAAAATATAAAAATAAGAATAAATGGGCCAGTGGGATGCAGTCAGTAAAAGGGGGGTGCCAATAGTGAGCCAGAACCAAGCCCACCCCACTAGACTTCATCTTCAACCTTTGTCTCAAAATTGCGCGCGCCTGGCTTCAAACATGAACAACCTGCATATGTGCTCTAATGCAAAAACCCATAACATCAAAGTTGTAGCATTTTTTAAGACGAATCCAACCATGTAAAGAACTCATCCTAACTCTCAAAGACCAGAGAGAATTTCTCTGGCCCTAAATCCTAACCTAATTTTTTTAGGAAGTTCATGGATTAAATTCTCTTAACACACTTAATTTAAATGAAAACTGAGCATATGTACAGCTTCATGGCTATGAATACTACATTATTTATTCACAAACCTAAGCCTAATGATTCCTAAATAGAGAGATAGGAAGTTGATAAAAACCTGTTTCAGTTGAGATTGTGTATGACAATGTGGAACTTTTCAATGAGGCCAGAGGTGTTTGGGAGCTTGCTTGAACTTCCTCTAACCTTCCCCAATGCCTAGCTTGCCTTGAATGTGCTTGAACAAGCCTATGGAACTCAACCTGCACAAGCTGAAATCAAAAATGGAAAACCTTGTAAAGGGAGTTACAGTCTGTGTTTAAGGGTTGGGATAGCTTGGATAGGTTATGTGGAATGTGTTTGAACCAGTTTGAGGCAAAACACACGAGGGATTTTTGCTATGGAAGTCAAACTGCAGGGAGTGCCCTGTTTTGCCAATGGAAGGTGATTTTGTGCTATGGGAGGTTTCAGGACTCAAAGGCTCGTGTTTTAGGTTCAATACAATGTGTAAGAATTATCTCAAAAACTTGCACAAGTTGGTTCTCTCTGATGTTCAAGTTATGTGAATTTTGACATGTTTCTTGTATATGAAGCCAAAAGCAAAACATGATGCAAGACAAGCTTGTACAGGCTTTCTATCAGCCTGCACCTCATGCTCTTGGCCCCTCAAGTTGGTGGATATTATGTGCAGTACAAGATCTTGTTCAAGGCTCAAGAAATGTGGTTTGACATAAAGCACTTTTGACAAAAATGGCAATGTTACCTTTTACCATTTAAGGATTAATTCTTTGTGTAATCCTCTTATGACCAAAACAAAGCCTTGGACCAATGGATTTGCATTTAATTATTGAGTATGGAAGGGTTTTGAGACCTTTAATCTAGTGCAAACAAGGTTGATTAGAGTTTGCAACTTGTATCAATATGAACATCCCATGGATGAAAAGTGAGTTTTTGCCCTAACCACAAATGAGTTTGGAGAGTTCTTGGACATTTTGGAAAGCTTGCAACATGCTCTACAATCCACCTTTCAAATTAAATTTTAGATTCCAAGTGGAACTATGTGAAAAATGGTCATGAAGATAGGTCAAAATCCTACCTAAACTAGGGCAAAATTTCACTAAGTTAAAAGTTTCATGGACCCTTGTTCCAAAAATCATAACTTGAGATCCAAGCTTCTTTTGAGAAAACTTTGTAAATAAAAGTTGTAGATTTTATGGAGGAATACAACTTTCAAGTTGGAAGTTTCGTTTGAATCCAAACGCATCATGGTGAAAATGTTGGGCAAAGTTGGGGAAAATTAAGAAAATTTCATAACTTAGAAAAATTCTAAGTTATGAAAATTTTCAAACTTAAACCCTAATTTGCAAAATTGGGTTTCTTGATGAACAAGTTTCATGTTTTGACACATCTTGATGAAAAATGACCCTTGACACTTGATTTTGACCAAAAGTCAAAGTTTGACTTTTCAGTGTACAGTCAAATTTTGATCAGTTGACTGAAAAATTCATTTATCAATCCAATGCATTTGGGATTCTTTGAACCCTGTGAATAGGTCAAGATGATGCCATTGAGTTCTTGAATCCATGCTTGAACACAATTTGCCATTGGCTAGGTGAAAAATCAGAAATTGCCCTTGTGCAGTCAAAACCCTAAAAATGACCATTTTGCCCTTTTGATGATCTGATCAAATTTCTTGAGGAGTTGTGGTCCAAACTTGATCAAATGGTTTATAGGAGCCTAGAATGTTTATGTGGATCAAAATTTAAAAGGTTTGACAGTACATTGGCCATAGTTGACTTTTTCCCAATACAGCTGATTTCTAGGTCAACTGTCCAATTGACTGGGCAAAAATTTAATTCAAAGATTGAAACTTGGTAGAGGCAATCTTATAAGTCCAACATGAAGTATGAAAGTCACTTTGAGCATTGGAAGTCCAAAAATCCTTGTGCAAACTCAAACCCTAATTTAGGTCATCAGTGCAAGAAGATGTTTTGAGCAGAGCAAAACCCTAATCGTGTCTGGAACTCAAGGGGTCTGGTGAGGGGAAATCTTGATAGAATGAGAGGGAAAATTTTGGGGTACAACAGCTGCCCCTGTTTAATCTTCTTGAACCTCAAGAGTTAGATTGACGAGTTTGCCTTTCGTGACTCAAAGGTAAAAGATGATTGGACACTAGAGTGCCCGTAAATTTGCACTCGTCAAAATGTAGCTGAGGGAATGGGCTTAAAGATGCCATTTGGAGATGGTAGAATCTTGCTGGAGATGGGCTTAAAGATACCATCCAAGACTTGTTTGTTGAGAATCAGGGGAATGAATACCAGAATGGTATTCGTATGTAGAACTTATCTGAGTTGTATCTAGAGATTGAACCTGTATGAGCAAAGGAATGGCATCCGTGTTTGGAGCATATCCGAGTTGTAACTGTATTTGATTCCTGAATGAATATCAGAAGGACTGTCGTGTCTGGAGTGTATCTGTATTGTATCCAAAATCTGAAATCCAAATAAGCAACAGAAAGACATCCGTGTCTGGAGTATCTTTGGGCTGGGGAATAGGTTTGAATGAGTGACAGAATAGCTACCGTGTCTGGAGCGTATCTGGACTATATCTGAAGTTGAGATTTGTATGAGTAGCAGAATGACTTCCGTGTCTGGAGTGTATCCGTACTGTAACTTGGATCCGGACAAGTGACAGAATGACTTCCGTGTCCGGAGTGCATCTGAACCTGAAGTTGATAGTTGAATTTGAATGAGAAATAGAATGGCTTCCGTGTCTGGAACGTATCTAGTCTGTATCTGATTGCTGAAGTCTGTATGAGTAGTAGAATGACCGCCGTGTCTGGGGTGTATCCATACTGTATTTTGACTTGAAATTCTGAATGAGTAATAGAATGACCGCCGTGTTTGGGGTGTATCTGCACTGTATCTGAATAAGAGATCTGAATGAGTAGTAGAATGACCGCCGTGTCTGGGGTGTATATGTACTGTATCTGAAATCTTTGAACATTTGTTAAAGGTAACTTTTAATCTTATCCTGAAAAAGGTAAAATGTTAGCTAAAACACAAAGTTATGTTGCATGACATGTATGATGCAATAAAATGTGCTTTATCAATGTTTATGATATATGAATGTAATGGATGCGTATGTAAGTTGATTAGCTGTCTCGCTGAGGAAAATAAATCCTTGATAGCTGGAGATAATGAAATCTTTGATTGTTGCCGGGGAAAATAAATCCTTGACCGCTATTGGAGATTCAAAATCTTTGATTGTTGAGAATGAGAAATCCCTGTACCACTGTTGGGGATTAACAAGAACTTTGACAACTTTTGTGGGGATGTGAGAATCCTTCACGAATTTCCTTGAGGAATAAGGAAAACTCTGACGATCTCTACTGGGGAATCAAAACCTGGGAGACTTCAACTGGAGAAATGATATTGAGAATATTCGATTTGCTGGGAAATAACTCTGTGGGGAGAATGCTTATTTTGCTGAAGAGTTCTCAAGGGCTTGGGTTGTATGCCAATCTACTGGGGGATTTGGAGGGAAATGGATGGTACTCCACCGGGGTTTAAAGGTTGAAGTTTTGGACTCTGTTGGGGAAGAAAGTTTTAACTTCGCTGAGGGTTTGCAGTTCAAAGTTTTCTGACTCCGCTGGGGATTGGGAGTATTGAAATTTAGTTCTGATGGGTATTCTGAAACTTAACTCCGCTGGGGATATGTACTTCAAGGCTTCAACTTTGTTGAGGATCTGGATGATGTACTGTAGGGGATTTCCTCTGGAATAGCCTAAAGACATTCTCTTATACTTTCAACCTATCAGTAATTATTCTTTCTCATTTCGTTTTATTTGTAAGCAGTGATTATATTCAAATGCATATGCTCATTTAATAAATCATTGGACGTTTTCAAATAAAACACAAGTGTAAAAAGAAAGAAAAGGCAAACAAATTTATACACTTTGAAGTATCTTTATATTAACTTTGTGTAAGTATTTTGTACAAAGGAGACAGACATCCTAGTAAGAGAATGTTGTTGTAAAAATGAGAAAAATTTTATACAAAGAAAGATGGTTATGTGTAACAATTCAATGGGGTTCCCATTCTGCTATATCCTTCGTAACTCTGAGTATCTTGTCCATTCGTTGCCTTGTTCGACGATGATTAGGTTGATCAGAAGCCCGAAGATTGTCTATGAAGAGATTGTCCTTAAAGTGATCTGACGAGACATAGTCATACGCTTTAATTCCCTAACTTTTGCCTGGACCGCCCTTTCGGGTTTTCGATCCACCAGGAAACCCTTTTTTGCCCAAGTCTCCCTTTCAGGTTTTCAACTTGCCGGGTGTACAGATTTTTTTATTTATCCCTAATTTTTGCCTGAACCTCCCTTTCGGGTTTTCGATTCACCGGGATGCCCATTTTTGCCCAAGTCGCCCTTTTGGGTTTTCAACTTGTCGGGTCGTTTATGCGAAGTATCTTTTGACTATGTCTGTGTTTGCAGGGTGCGGAAGGTCATCATCGTCTGTGGTGGTCAAAATCATTGCCCCACCAGAAAAGATGTTTTTGATCATAAATGGTCCTTCATAAGTAGGGGTCCATTTGCCCCTGGGATCAATTTGCGGCAAGATGATTCGCTTGATTACAAGGTCCCCGACTTGATATATTTGTCTCTTGACTTTCTTGTTGAAGGCCTTGATCATACGTTTTTGATACGCCTGACCATGGCAAACAGCAGTAAGTCGCTTCTCGTCAATCAAGTTAAGTTGATCAAGCCGGGTCTGAATCCAATTGTCTTCACTCAAACCAGCATCCTTCATGATTCTTAAGGAAGGAATCTGAACTTCTATAGGTAAAACAGCTTCCATGCCATACACCAAAGAAAAAGGGGTTTCCCCAGTTGAAGTGCGTGTCTTGGTACGGTACCCGTGCAGAGCAAACGGTAACATCTCGTGCCAGTCCTTGTAGGTGAATGTCATCTTTTGAATGATATTTTTGATATTTTTGTTTGCAGCTTCGACAACACCGTTCATCTTAGGCCGATAGGGAGATGAATTATGATGTTGAATCTTGAACTGCTCGCACAGAGCAGTGATCATAGTATTGTTCAAATTTGTACCGTTGTCAGTGATGATCCTGTCGGGGATACCATACCGGCATATGAGGTTCTGCTTGATGAAGTGGGCAACCATATTCTTTGTAAAAGAGGCAAAGGAAGCTGCTTTAACCCACTTGGTAAAGTAATCAATGGCCACCAGGATGAAACGGTGTCCATTGTATGTTGTAGGCTTGATCTCTCCAATCATGTTGATTCCCCACATCGCGAATGGCCAAGGAGTTGTTAATACATTGAGAGGAACTGGAGGAATGTGTACCTTGTCAGCATAGATTTGGCATTTGTGACAAGTACGGGAATGTTGATGACAATCAGCTTCCATGGTAGACCAGTAGTAACTTGCCCTTAGAATCTTCTTAGCCATCGTATGACCACTTGAGTGGGTGCCAAAAGTGACATTATGTAGTTCAACTATGATCTGCTCAGCTTCAACCTTGTCCACACAACGGAGTAGGACACAATCAAGATTGCGCTTGTATAGGATACCAGTGCTCAAAAAGAACTTAGCAGCGAACCTCCTTAAGAACTTTTTGTCGTTGACTGAAGCTCCTTCAGGGTATTCTTGTGCTTCGAGATACCTTTTGACGTCATGAAACCAAGGTCGGTCCACCACTTCTTAGGTATTATTGCATTTAATTATTGAGTATGGAAGGGTTTTGAAACCTGTAATCTAGTGCAAACAAGGTTGATTGGAGTTTGCAACTTGTATCAATATGAACATCCCATTGATGAAAAGTGAGTTTTTGCCAACTTTAAGCCTTCGATTCTCCCTAACCACAAATGAGTTTGGAGAGTTCTTTGACATTTTGGAAAGCTTGCAACATGCTCTGCAATCCAGCCTTGAAATGAAATTTGAGATTCCAAGTGGAACTATGTGAAAAATGGTCATGAAGATAGGTCAAAATCCTGCCTAAACTAGGGCAAAATTTCACTAAGTTAAAAGTTTCATGGACCCTTGTTCCAAAATTCATAACTTGAGATCCAAGCTTCTTTTGAGAAAACTTTGTGAATCAAAGTTGTAGATTTTGTGGAGGACTACAACTTTCATGTTGGAAGTTTTGTTTGAATCCAAAAGCATAATGGTGAAAATGTTAGGCAAAGTTGGGAAAAATTAAGAAAATTTCATAACTTAGAAAAATTCTAAGTTATGAAAATTTTCAAACTTAAACCCTAATTTGCAAAATTGGGTTTCTTGATGAACAAGTTTCATGTTTTTACACATCTTGATGAAAAATGACCCTTGGCATTTGATTTTGACCAAAATTCAAAGTTTGACTTTTCAGTGTACAGTCAAATTTTGATCAATTGACTGAAAAATTCATTTGTCAATCCAATGCATTTGGGATTCTTTGAACCTTGTGAATAGGTCAAGATGATGCCATTGAGTTCTTGAATCCATGCTTGAACACAATTTTCCATTGGCTAGGTGAAAAATCAGAAATTGTCCTTGTGCAGTCAAAACCCTAAAAATGACCATTTTGCCCTTTTGATGATCTGATCAAATTTCTTGAGGAGTTGTGGTCCAAACTTGATCAAATGGTTCATAGGAGCCTAGAATGTTGATGTGGATCAAAATTTAAAAGGTTTGACTGTACATTGGCCATAGTTGACTTTTTCCCAATACAATTGATTTCTAGGTCAACTGTCCAATTGATTGGGCAAAAATTTAATTCAAAGCTTGAAACTTGGTAGAGGAAATCTTATAAGTCCAACATGAAGTATGAAAGTCACTTTGAGCATTGGAAGTCCAAAAATCCTTGTGCAAACTCAAACCCTAATTTAGGTCATCAGTGCAAGGAGATGTTTTGAGCAGAGTAAAACCCTAATCCTGTCTGGAACTCAAGGAGTCTGGTGAGGGGAAATCTTGATAGAATGTGAGGGCAAATTTGGGGTACAGCAGGGTTACTTACCAAATCAATGGTAAGATAACAACGTCAAAGGAAAAAGGAAATAAACATGAAAGACTTTTGAGTAGGTAGAATGTTCCTAGTTACTTGCTCCATTCAAAACAAAAACATCCTTGCTATTTTCAAAACAAACACCAACACTTTCAAAACATCTTTCAAAACTTGAAAACATTTTCAAAAGATCAAACACTTTGTATACATTCTTACGAACGAGAATCATTACAAAGTTTTCCTAAACAATGGCCTCTTTACAAAATACTTTCAAAAACCACACAAAGCACATTTTAAAACAAAAGCAAAGTGATCTAGCAAGTAACTAAGAGCCCATGGAAAACCATGGATGAAAAGGGTGCTATTACCTTCCCTTTTCATAATCTACCCTCCGAACTCAAGAAACAATCTCAAAGGTCTTTCCTGTGCTTTTTCACCTTTCCTTTTGGATAAAAGAAAAGTCGGTGGTGACTCTTGCTAACTGCAACATTTGCGATCAAACACAAAACATCCATGTCAGTTCTCCCACCGTATCACACTTGCTTTGGATCAAGGAGGCCTGGATCGAGATCTTTGAATTTCATAACTTTGAATGATTGTTTTGAGAATTTCGTGTGGCCTGTCTATGCAACCTATGCGTGTCTTTGGCTTGCAATACTACTCTGTATTTATAGAGGACGGGGTGGGCTAGAAAATATGGGGAAAAATCAAACCATAATAGCCATGATGAAAGCAAGATAATCCAATTTGAAAACTTGCCAAATTTGAAAGATTTCATGCCATTTTGGCTTGTGCACGAAAATGGCAAGGTTAATAGGCTATCATTTGTTTTACGGGCCTTACAGAAATCCTTCCATGTGCTGGCCCAATGGTTTTCATATTTTTTTCAATTTATTTTGTATTTATTTAGATAAAAACAAAATAAAATCTGAATAGAATAATAATAAAATAAATGCAAGGTAAGGGTGAGTTTGGAGGTCCCTCATAAGGTCATGAATATGTTTGAAGCTCAAAAAGTTAAGTCATTAACCTAAAATTTCAAATTTGCATGCTTTGCATTTCATGAATTTGACCAAAATTTCCCAACTTGTGCAAACCATAACTTACTCAATTTTTATCTTTTGGAGATGATCTTGGACTTTTTAGAAACCTAAAGATGTCTCCTACAATATCTATGTTGACCATTTTTGCATTTGGAGAAAGTATATTGATCTAACTTGTCTTGACAAAAAATGCCTTTTTGTTGACTTTGAAAAAGACTTGTAATGTATTGGCTCATATCTTTCCAATGATTCATTTCTTGAACTTGAGGAAAAAAGTAAAGTTGTAGGGAATTGAATTTTCTTCACAATGAGATTTGGTTGGGGCAAAATGGATGAAGCATGTGAAAGTTATGCCTGGTCAAAGTTTAGTTGAGAGCATTCCTTAGGGAATCATTATCAACCCTTGATAAAATGATGGATATAACTCCAAAATGTTGATGTTGACCAAAAATATTGAAGTTTGACTGTATATTGGTCACAGTTGACTTTTGACCTAGTAGAGTTAATTTCCAATCATTTGAGCAATTGATTGAGCAAGCTTGTAGTGAAAGGCATGAAACTTGGCATGGATATTCTTGAGGACATATTAGGGACCATGGAAATCACTTGAAGCCTTTGCAACCCAAAATTATTTATGAGAAGTGAAACCCTAGTTGAAATTGCATTGCTTAGGAGGAGAAGTTGTCTGGCCAATTCTTGGTCAACCTTGAGAAATTGTGGACCTCAATAAGCATGTCTTGAGTAAAATGGGAGGGAAAATTTTGGGGTACAACAGCTGCCCCTGTTCAATCTTCTTAAACCTGAGGATTTGGATTGGCTTGTCTGCCTTTCGTAATCTGAAGGTGGAATATGATTGAACACTAGAGTGCCCAGAAATTTTCACTAGCATATACATGAAGTAACGATGATGGTTGATGATATCAAGAATGGGCTTACATATTCCATTTGGAGAAGATGATGGAGATTCGTCAGAGATGGGCTTATAGATGCCATCCAAAATAAATGTTGACTTTGAACTGGAAGACACGTCACAATAAATCTTTGGTCTATTTACTCTGAGCCATAAGAGGTCTCTTTGTGGGGAATCCTGTTCTTGTTATTTGAGATGGACTCCGTTGGGGAATTTTGATTTCTGTTTGGGGAATAGAGTCTAGGAGATTTATTTGTCCATTACTCTACTGGGGAGTTATCTCTTGACTGGGGAGATGAAACTTAGTTGTTATCTGGTTGAAATCCTGGCTTCACAGAAACTTGCTGAGGATAATAAAGTTGACTATTATCTGGTCGTATTACAGGCTTCAAAGCAACTTACTGGGGAATATGAAATTAACTGTTATATGGTCAGTTTCTAGGCTTCGTAGTAACTTGCTTAATGTTAAACTGTTATTTGGTCGGATTCCAGGCTTTGCAACAACTTAGATGAAAGGATGAAGTTAATTGCTATCTAGTCGGATTCCAGGCTTCGCAGCGACTTACTGAAGTTAATTTGTATCTTGTCGGATTCCAAGCTTTACAGAAAAACAAAGTTAAACTGCTATCTGGTCGTATTCCAGGCTTCGCAGTAATTTTCTTGAAAGGATAGAAGTTAATTGCAATTTGGTCAGATTCCAGGCTTTGCAATAACTTACTGAAATTAATCTGTTATCTGGTCGGATCCAGGCTTCACAAAAAAAGGAAGTTAAATTGTTATCTGGACGTATTCCAAGCTTCACAATAACTTAAATTGTTATCTGGTCAAAATCCAGGCTTCATAGTAGCTTGAACTACTATCTCATATAATTGCCCCGTCTTGTTTCAGGAATTAATCTGGAACCTGCTTTTGTTGGTTATTGAGATAGTGGTCCTGTCTGGTTTCAGGAATTAATCTCTAACCTGGTCTTGTAGATAGTAGCTCCGTCTTGTTTCGGGAATTAATCTACAATCATTTGTTCACAAAAAGTTTCCATGTCTGGTTTCAAGAATTAATCTGGAACTGTTGAAAATCATCGATGATATTCGTCTATTGATCTTTTCTTGAAAAGGTAAAGAGTTAGTTGTATGCAATATCATGATGCGTGAAATGCATTGTGTAATGATATTCTCAAAATAAATGAGATTGTGCTATATGTATTTTGTACGTATATGCTATGACGCTTGTAAAATGATGTATGAATGCAATACGTGAAAGTATCAATTGTTCTTTGAAGTGTCGTTGAACTGGGGAAAATAAATCCCTGACTACCGTTGGGGATGAAGAATGTAGTTGGAGTTAAATTGGTTGGGAGATGGATTTTTGTAACTAGAGAAATAAACTCTACCATGGAGAGAAAACTTCATAAACCGTTTGTTGATTTTATTGAAACCCCTCTAGGGACCCAAGAAACTTATAGGCCATGCTGAGGAAAGCTCCAAGGTGCTGGAGAGATGATTGAAACTTTTGATATGTTTAAGAAATGTCGGAATATTTGAAATCATTAGGCTATACACTAAAGATATGGCGGTGACCTGCGGGAAGATGCCCCTGCTTCTTACCTACTGAGGAATGTACCCTTACGGATGATGAAATTTTGTGGAAACGATCACCTAGGGGTGTTCTGTGGGGATTTACAGTTGGCTTTTTGACATTGTCCCGATCCTTAAAACCCTTAGCAACTGTCTTTATGTTTTTATGTGTGTATTTGTAAACAGTAATCACATTAAAATGCATATGTTCAAAAATAATCATTGGACGCTTTTGCAAACAAAACAGAAAAAATAAAATAAAACAAGTAGCTTTGCACTTTCAACGAGATGCTTTTTTATTAATTTGAAGAAATCTGCTTATAACAGACGTCTTTGTACAAGGAGACGAACATCCTAATAAGAGAATGTCGCTGGAAAATGAAAGTTATACAAAGTAGTATACAAAGAGAAAACAACTATGTGAAA
Source organism: Vicia faba (assembly GCA_948472305.1). Taxonomy (NCBI): domain Eukaryota; kingdom Viridiplantae; phylum Streptophyta; class Magnoliopsida; order Fabales; family Fabaceae; genus Vicia; species Vicia faba. The sequence continues at coordinate 1,154,704,753 of OX451741.1, forward strand.
TAATCTCATTAGGTTTCAATTCTGCTAATGCCTTTATATCTTTGAGCTTCTCATCACTTTGCTGCTTGGTAGAAGCTGACTGGATTGATCCGTACCATTCGAACTTGTCAATTTGATAATGAAGTCTGGCTGTAAGGTGATCCAATGGGACATAGTCGTACGCTTTAAATCCATAATTTTTTTCTGGACCTCCTTTTCAGGTTTTCAGTCCATCGGGATACCCTTTTTTGTCCAAGCCGCCTTTTCAGGTTTTCGACTCGTCGGGTGTACATATTTTATTTATATATATATATATATATATATATATATATATATATATATATATATATATATATATATATATATATATATATATATATATATATATATATATATATATCCCTAATTTTTGCCCGAACCCTTTTCTGAGATGCCCTTATTTTTGCCTAGGCCAGTCAACCTAGCGGGTCTCTTTTCATGCGTAGTATCTTTTAACTATGTCTGTGTTTGCTGGGTGTGGAAGATCGTCACCGTCCATAGTGGTTAGTATCAGAGCTCCACCAGAAAATATGTTCTTGATCACAAATGGTCCTTCGTATGTAGGAGTCCATTTGCCCCAGGGATCACCTTGTGGTAGGATGTGCACTTGATTACTAGGTGTTGTACCCAAAAAATTTCCCTCGGATTTTCACACAAGACATACTCCTAGAGGTCCTCAATTGTCCAAGGTTGACCAAGAATTGATCAGACAAATTCTCCTCCTAAGGCAACAAGCCTCTAACTAGGGTTTCAATTATAAGTAAGATATGTGAGTCCCAATGATCCCAAATGTTCTCCATTGTCCTAATATGTTCTCAAGATCATTCATGCACAATTCCATGCCTTGAATAACAAGTTTGCTCAATCAAATGCTCAAATGCCTAGAAATCAACTGTACTAGGTCAAAAGTCAATTGTGGCCCAAATATAGTCAAACTTCAATATTTTTGGTCAACATCAACATTTTGAAGTAATATCCATAATTTGATCAAGGGTTGATCACGATTCCTCAAGAAATGCTCCTAACTCATAAAAAGTCAAAAATGGCAAATTAAGGTTTCTATAAGAAAAGTCAACCAAACTTTGACCAGACATAAATTTCTCATACTTTACCATAAATTTTTCCACAAAGGATCGTTTTGAAGAGAATCTAATTCCCTACAACTTCTCTTCATCCCTCAAGTTCAATAAATGCCTCAATCAAAAGATACAAGCTCATATATTATAGGTCCTTTCAAAAAGTCAACAAAAACACCTTTTGGGTCAAAGCTCCTTACATGAACATGGAAGATCCAATTGAGATGAAACTAAAAGGGTTATTTATAGGACATCCTAAGCTCTCAAAAAAGTCCAAGAACACCCTCTTAGGGTTAAAATTGAGAGAGAGATGCACTGCCAAAGTTGACCAATTTTTGGAAATGTGCTTGAAGTCAATATTGACCAAACTTGAATTTTCTCCAAAGGGGCCCATGTTTTCATGCTTGGAACTTGTTCTTAACATGGACCACGATCCTTGAGCTCAACCATACATTATTTTATTATTTATACCATTTATTTTTCTATTTTATTCATTAAAAGTCAAAATTAAATAAAGTAAATAATCAAAATAATAAAAGATATGATGGTGAATCCATTTCTATCCAAATCAGGGACAAAACAGGATGGCATGACCAAGAAAAAATGCATGGGACCAAAAGGAGAGAGATTTTCTTGAAATAGCAAGTTTTGATACAAATTGAAAATTCATATTCTTGCACTCAATGCCATGGATTTTTTCCATAATTGCAACCCTATTTTGATTCGCTACATAAACACAAGAACTCTAGGTCAAGAGGACATGTGCAGCTGCCTCTATAGCAAGCATAAAAATTCTCAAAATTTTCAAAGAAACCTAGAAACTTCAAACCCTATTTTTCAATCGTGCTCAAGGAATTTTAAGTCTAATATCACTTTCCTGAAGTTTCCAGGGTTTCATATTAGCCCTTACACCTCGTGAATCAGCGCCAGAACCCCTCTTGAAGAAGCTACAGTTGGTAAGTGGGTAAGTTGAATTTTTTTAGATTTATGATGATTTCAGTTGTTGTAAGCATGCTAGCATAGTTCATACACATCATTATAAGAGTTCTAACATTTTACATGGAAGCTTCAGGGCAGAAATAACATCGTGCCATTGTTAGGGCACGAAGATTTTAAAGCTTTGTATCTAAAGATACAAGCCTTTTCAAGACAAACCAACCATGCCATTGGATTCGCAGGGTCCTATTTAGTCCAGTAGGGTCATTTTCTTGTTGATTTTCGTTGAGTTTCGCATGATTGGATTTTTTAGTCAACCGGAGATGGTGACCGGAGAGGGGCTCCGACACCGTTGACCAATCCAGACTCCGTTGGCTGAAGTGGCGTATGTTCATTGGTTCAAGCGTGAGCTGACTTGGCGCATTTGACAAATTGAACAAATGATTGAGTTTACCATTATAATATTTTTATGTCATTATATAAATGAATTAACAGGTTGGCGTGATGGTAGAAGGAACGTTTGGCAAAGGGAGAGAGCTGGGTTTGATTCCCAGGTCTTGAAGGTTATATTTTTCTAACCAATCTCTTGTAGATCCAGTATGTTACATCCCCTAGGGAGGCATTATAGACCCTCAGATCCATCCATTAGATCATTCATGCTCCAGATCCAGCGCCCAATGACGCGTCCTCATGGTGGACCTCCTAAGCATTGCTTCCCACCAAAACACACGCTAGTTGTGGGCCACCAGCTTCTGGGCTTAGACAAAATTCAACAACATCACCCCAGTTGGGGTTTCACACCCCCTCAGGCCCATTTTTAACTTCTTTATGTTTTTTTAATTCTTAGTTTATTTATTTTTGTTTATTCTTTTCATAAAATCATAAAAATCAAAAAAATCTGAAAATCATCACAAAAACATTAGGACTTAGTTTTTTTAAATAAATTAATTTTTGCAAATTAAATAATTAAATTAAATTTTAACTTATTTCATCAATTAAAATTAATTAGAGAATTAGGTTAAAATTCAAATATTTTGTCATAAAATACAAAAAAAATATTTTTAATGAGCAATTAGATTCTTTTAGGGTTTAGAACTTTTTCCCGTTTTTAATTATTGCACGTCATTACTTTTTCCATACGATTATTTTTTACCACTTATGTAATTGCGTCCGGTTTGTAATAATTAACTAGGGTTTTTGATTTCCGCACTTTACTTTCCGTCCATTACTTATGTATCTACAACCAAGCCTTGTAATAGCGTAGGAACTTTTATTTCTCGCTCTTTATATTCTTATATGCTTGTATATAATTGTTAGTAACTTAGGCGTGCATGACAAGATTATTCAAACAATCATTAGATCAATAACATAAGACAAAATATCTGAAAAAACACATTGTTGCACACTTGCACCCTTAGGGTATTCCTCACTTGGTTGCCTCGGAAAAATGGAAATGTCCCTCGAACATAGGGATGTCTTAGCAAAGACCCTCAATCTAAAAGTCATCATAAAGATCATAGTCCCTTACTGTCCCTCGAGTTGCCTACGAGAAATAATCTTGTCCCTCGATGTTGCCTATATGATGACAGCCCCTTTGAATGCTAAGGTATCCTTACATGTTGCCTTCAATGACCATAGCGTACCTTTTGATAGTCCCTCAACATCCGACGATATGGCTACCTACTCACTAATAGTAGGATAGCACTATCTAAAGGAAAGGAGGAAAAGAACATCCTTTTTCGAGTAGGTAGATAAATCTTAAGTACTTGCTCAAATCTTTTTTTCACACTTACACACTTTTCAAAATCTTTTCAAAAACGCTTTATCACACTCTTGAGGACTGATACAAGAGTTACCATAAAGCAAACAAAACCTTTCAAAACACACAAACACAAACTGTTTTCAAAAATGAGCAAGTACCTAAGAGCCCGTGGAATACTACGGATGGAAAGGGTGCTAACACCTTCCCTTTCCATAATCTACCCCCCCTTTCTCAGAAAATCTGGAAAAAGGTATTTTTCTGTTCTTTTCACCCTTTCCTTTGTTGGATAAAAGAAAATTTGGTGGCAACTCTTGCTTACCGCAACATTTGCGAACAAAAAACGCAAACCAGTATTAACAGTCGGTTCTGCCATCGTATCACAAAATTGGTGACTCTGTTGGGGAAAAATAATAAAGTGGGGTTTACCTTAGGGTCTAGATCATTTTAAAATTGCTTCTTTGTTTGTTTGTTTACTTTACTTTTAAGGGTACTGTTTGGGTTACTATAGATCCTCCACCCGGATCTGGGGAAACCTTTTAGGTAAGTAGAAATAGATCGTAGAAACTGTGCGAGGTATACCGACACGGTTGAAGCGATGGTTATGTTGATTCGACACTTTGGTTGGTACCGGTAGCCCTTTAGTTAATCAAGGAGAATACGGGGCCACTGCATGGTGTCATAAAGCATTAACTGACCTTAGAACCTTTAAATGAACAAATTGTCCATTAGGACGTAGTGAGATGTCCGTCTTTGGTGTATTCTGAAAGTCGGCAGAAACTCGATGCTACACTCATTGAGATTTGACTCCTGAGTTTTATTTGGTTGCAAGTCAGTTGCCTATCAAATGAAGCTTGTGGGAAAGATTAGTGATATTGAGATCCCATAGAACCTGGTTACTATTTATAGGACAGGTCGAACCAATCCAACTTCAAGAGGGTATAACCTTAAAAACCATGAAAGCCTTAAACCTAAGGTCTTTGTGTGATTTGCTTGTGCTTTCTATATCTGTGATTTCTTAGCATAATCATACACATCATAACATCATGCCACAACATTTCCTTAACCATTTCAAGGATTTCAAGGGTTTGTGATGCAGGTAAATCAGACGTCGAGCAAGGGGCAAAGGGGATTTATTTTACTCTAGCCAAGGCCGTCAAAAGATCAAAACTCAACAACTTGAGTCAGGGGCTATGACCCACTCGATATGGTGAGCTTGACTCTCGTAGAAGGACACTCAATGATACGAAGTTCTTTAATCAAAGTTGCAAATTCTGACATTTTCTTGTTTACCCTGCAAGTCCTTGAAAACATTGCATACGCATATCATACATGTCATTGCATAAACAGGTTTCAAAGCAGGGTTCTCATCTTTTCTCTATTTATTTCAGCAAAAGCAATGGCTCTAGAACAAACAGTGAAGGATCTATAGACTCAGAATGAACAGTTTCAATAGATGATCATGGCTCTGGCCTAGGGGAAAAGGAACTGAAAGCCCTGATTGTTAAAGACAACACTAAGAAGCCAAGGAAGACAACTGGTGTGGTAAACTTGGGAAGGAGATTCAAAGGACCGCTAAGGCAAGTGGTTAAGATGACATCTTCATCAAAAGAAGGTGATAATCAAGAAGGAGATAATCAAGAGGTGGAGACAAGAGAGGAAGATCCTAGTCCAAGGGAATCTGAGAATAAGACTGACTACAATGAAGAGCAGTATCCTCCGGTCGACGAAAAGTACAAACAGCTAGAAGAGCGTTTAAGTGCAATGGAAATCTAGAAGGTGCCTGGGATGGATTTTGAAGAGTTGGGTTTGGTTTATGGGGTTGTCATCCCACAAAAGTTCAAGGTGCTAGTGTTTGCCAAATACAATGGGGTTTCATGTCCCAAAATGCACCTCCGATCTTATGTGAGGAAGATCCAGCCTCACACTGCTGACAAGGACTTATGGGTCCACTTCTTTCAGGATAGTTTGTCCGGAATTCAACTAGATTGGTTCTACCAGCTGGAAAGGGCCAACATTCGTAATTGGGAAGACCTGGCAGCTGCTTTCTACAAGCAGTATCAGTACAATGTAGACCTTTCTCCCACCCGTGCACAACTCTAAAGTGTGTATATGGGTTCGAGCGAGGGCTTTAAAGACTATGCTCATAAGTGGAGGGACTTAGCAGGAAGAGTCCAACCCCCCCCCCGTCTGATAGGGAGCTAGTGGATATGTTTCTGGGTACCCTGTCTGGTCCATTTTTTAATCATTTGATTGGAAGTTCCTCAGTCGGCTTTACTGAATTGATTCTGACAGGAGAAAGAGTGGAAGCTGGAATCAGGAGTGGTAAGATTCAAAAGGATGCGTCCTCCAGTACAGTAAGGAAGCCATTTTCTGGGAAAAAGGAAGTCAGTGCCACATATAGCCAAGGGAATTAGGACAGAACTGAACGCTGTCTAGCGGTAGGGGCTGTTATGATCTCTAAACCTGCACCTACTCAACAAAGGAACAATCAGCCTAGAGTGGAAAGGCCTGCAAGACAATTTACCCGGATAAATATGACTATGTCTTAAGTTTTTTCACAATTATTGAAGTCCAATCTGGTAACTTTGCGGGAAGCTTCAAAGAATCCTAATATTGCCTCTCCCCGCTACAATCTGAATGCTCGATGCGCCTACCATTCTGAGACTCCGGGGCATGACACGAACGACTGCTAGGCTTTGAAGAACAATGTGCAGGATTTGATCGAGGCTAAGGAGATTGAATTCGGTCCACCTGAGACTCCCAACGTCATAACTGCACCCATGCCCAAGCATGGCTCAAGAATCAATGTTATTGATGTTGTCTCTGCCACAGAAAATGCTGACAATGATTATGACGTGGATAGCCGGATCTTCCCTACTACTAACGGTGGACCCAGTAACTGGACGACAAAAGAATTTGTACCAATTACTTTTATTCAGAAATAATTGTCTTTCTTGATTTTTGGATATGTAATAAACAATATAAAACTTTATGGCCATGTGTCTTACCCGGGGCACAATGGTTTATTTGTGAGGGTTATCATGTTTCAATTTCATATGGCATTAATAAAGCATCGGACGTTTATGCATACAAATTTTGTGCTCTGTGTTTCTTTTTTGCCTTTTACCTTGTTTATACAGCTATACTATTACACACACTCACGTATCAACTGCAGATCCATATCCACTCTGGATCCCATTGATAACAGTTCTGCTATTGCCGGTTATGACTTTGAAAATCTGATCAACCAAGCCGAGGACGAAGGTGACGAAGATTGTGAGGTACCCGGAGAACTCGCAAGGCTGTTACAGCATGTAGAAAGGGCCATACAGCCTCATGAAGAGCCAGTTGAGACAATAAACTTGGGCACAGAAGAGGACAAAAAAGAGGTCAAGATAGGTGCAAATTTGGAGCTTAGTGTCAAACAGCGGTTGATACAGATGTTGCATGATTATGTCGAGATAATTTCCTAGTCATACGAAGACATGCCAAGACTACACACGGACATTGTGGTTCATCGTCTGCCAACTAAAGAAGTTTTCCCTCTTGTAAAGCAGAAGGTCCGTCATATGCGCCCTGAAATGTCAGAGAAGATCAAAGCAGAGGTTATGAAGTAGTTCAATGCTGGGTTCTTAGTTGTCACTTCTTATCATCAATGGGTTGCTAACATAGTCCCGGTGCCTAAAAAGGACGGCAAGGTACGGATGTGTGTGGACTACCGAGATTTGAACAGGGCAAGCCCCAAGGATGACTTTCCGCTTCCCCACATTGATGTTCTGGTTGACAACACCGTGAAAAACAAGATCTTTTCCTTCATGGATGGTTTCTCTGGTTATAATCAGATCAAGATGGCACCTGAAGACATGGAGAAGACAACTTTCATCACGCAATGGGGCACTTTCTTCTTCAATGTGATGCCGTTTGGATTGAAGAACGCTGGGGCAACCTATCAGCGAGCCATGGTAGCTTTGTTTCATGACACGATTCACCATGAGATGGAGGTCTATGTTTATGACATGATAGCCAGGTCTCAAACTGAGCAAGAGCACCTTGATCACCTACAAAAGCTGTTTAATAAGTTGAAGACGTACAAGCTGAGGCTAAATCCAAACAAGTGCACCTTCGGGGTAAGGTCTGGTAAACTCCTAGGTTTCATTGTGAGTGACAAAGATATTCAGGTAGACCCTGCAAAGGTGAAGGCTATACAAGAGATGTCGTATCCTCGCACTGAGAAGGAAGTTAGTGGTTTCTTGGGATGCCTAAATTACATTTCCAGATTCATTTCCCATCTAACTAATACTTGTGAGCCAATCTTCAAACTCCTGAAGAAAGATCAAGTGGTAAAGTGGAATGACGAATGCCAGAACACCTTCGAGAGAATCAAAGAATACCTTTAAGAGCCTCCAATTCTGATGTCGCTGATTGAAGGAAGACCTTTGATAATGTACTTAACAGTGTTAGATAATTCAATGGGGTGTGTGTTGGGGCAGCATGACGAGTCCGGTTGAAAAGAGTATGCAATATACTACCATAACAAAAAGTTTACCGACTGTGAAACAAGATACTCACTGCTCGAGAAAACTTGTTGTGCTTTGGCATGGGCTGCTCGCCGACTGAGACAATATATGTTGACCTGCACTACTTTGTTGATATCTGAGATGGATCTGATCAAGTACATATTCGAGAAGACCGCTCTCTCCGGAAGAATAGTAAGATGGAAAATGATCTTGACCAGATACGATATCTAATACACGACCCAGAAAGCAATCAAGGGAAGTTTACTAGCGGATCATTTGGCTCATCAGGCCGTGGATGACTACCAGTCCATGAATTTTGAGTTCTCGGACGAGAATATTATGCTAGTAACTGACTGTGAAGAACCTGGACCAGATGAAGGACCTAAGGAAGGATCCCAATGGACTATTGTTTTTGATGGAGCCTCCAACATATTCAGAAATGGCATCAGTGCTGTAATCATATCTCCTGAGGGTTGTCATACTCCCTTCAATGCTCGATTATGTTTCAACTGTACCAATAATATGGCGGAGTATGAAGCATGCATCATGGGTCTCAAAGATGCTATTGACTTAAGGATCAAGTTCTTGAGCGTTTTTGGGGATTCAACCTTGGTAATAAGTAAAATCAAAGGTGAGTGGAACACGAAGCACCTGAATCTCATCCCTTACAAAGAACATGTGCTGACCTTGCTTCCACATTTTAAAGAGGTCACCTTTGAACATTTTCCACGGGAAGAGAACCATTTAGAGGACGCACTAGCTACCATGTCATCTATGTTCAAGGTCAAGTGGGATAAAGAGGCTCCTCGGATCACTATTGAGAGGATGGATGAACCAGCATACTGCTATGAGATTGACACTGAAGAAGTAGTAGAAAAACCTTGGTTTCATGAAGTAAAAAGGTATCTTGAGGCTCAAGAATATACTAAGGGGGCATCTGTCAATGATAAAAAGTTTTTGAGAAGGTTCTCCGTAAAGTTCTTCCTCAGTAATGGAATCCTCTACAAGCGTAACCACGACTCTACTTTACTTCAGTGCATAGACAAGAGCGAAGAAGAGAGGATTATGGAATATTTACACGAATGTACCTTTGGCACCCACTCTAGTGGATATACCATGGCTAAAAATATCCTACGGGCAGGATACTATTGGTCCACTATGGAAGCAGACTGCTATCAGCATACCCGAACTTATCACAAATGCCAGATTTATGCTAATAAAGTACATGTACCTCTGGTTCCCTTGAATGTCTTGACGGCTCGTTGGCCCTTTACAATGGGGCATTAACATGATCGGAGATATTAGATCTACCGCTTCCAATGGACATCGCTTCTTCCTAGTGTCTTTTGATTATTTTACGAAGTGGGTTGAGGCGGCCTCTTTTGCTATTGTCATCAAGAATGTTGTGGCGCAGTTTGTCAAGCATAACCTGATTTGTCGGTATGGTGTGCCAGAGAGAATCATCACAGACAATGGTACAAATCTCAACAATACAATGATCACCAAACTCTGTAAGCAATTCAACATCCAACATCATAATTCTTCCCCTTACCGGCCGAAAATGAATGGAGTTGTGGAGGCTTCTAACAAGAACATTAAGAAAATCATATAGAAGATGACGATGACATACACAGACTGGCATGAGATGTTACCATTTGCTCTCCATGGTTACCGCACCTCAGCACGTACGTCAATAGGGGTAACACCTTATTCTCTGGTATATGGTATGGAGGTTGTCCTACCCATTGAGGTCCAGATCCCTTCTTTGAGGATTATGAAGGACGCGGGTTTGAAAGAAGACGATTGGATCCAGACTCGACTTGATCAACTGAATCTGATTGATGAAAAAAGGCTTCTTGATGTTTGTCATGGTCAGATATACCAAAAACAAATGATCAAGGCTTTCAACAAAAAGATCAGACATCAAGTATATCAAGTGGGTGGTCTAGTAATCAAGCGCATCATACTGCCACAAGGTGATCCCAGGGGAAAATGGACTCCCACATATGAAGGTAGATTTGTAATCAAAAGCATATTTTCCGGTGGAGCCATGATTCTGACCACCATGGATGGTGACGATCTTCCTCACCCTGTTAATGCGGACATAGTGAAAAGATACTACGCGTAAATAAAGACCCGCTAGGTTGACTGGCCTAGGCAAAAATAAGGGTATCCCGGCAAACCAAAAGGGTTCGGGAAAAAATTAGGGATAAATACCAAAAAAATTGTACACCCGGCAAGTCGAAAACCTGAAAAGGCAGCTTGGGCAAAAAAGGGTATCCCGGTGGACTGAAAACCCGAAAGGGCGGTCCAGGCAAAAATTAGGGATTTGAAGCATATCACTATGTCCCATTGGATCACCTTGTAATCAGACTTCAGTCTCAACTATCAAGCTTAAACGGTATCGATCAATCCAGTCAGCTTCGGACAAGTGGAAAAGTGATGAGATGCTCAAGGACATAGAGGAAATAGCTGAATTGAAACTCAATGGGATTATTACACATAGCTATTTTCTCTTTGTACATTATTTTGTGTAATTTTCATTCTTTACGATGAGATTCTCCTACTAGAACATCAGTCTCTTTGTACAAAATTCATGTTATAGGCGAACTTCAAAAATCAATACAAATAATTCTTTGAAAGTATAAAATTGTTTGCCTTTCTTTTTCTGTTTTGTTTTGAAAAAATTTCAATTAATTATTTTTGACATATGCATTTAAATCTGATCACTGTTCACAAATACTTGCATAAGAAACAGAAAGGCGGTTACTAATGACTTTAAGAAACAAGGCAAAATTTAAAAAACAATTTGTAGTCCCGACAGTTATTCCCTACAACAGGTACATGGGCAGAGACAATTTGAGACGAAGTCGCCATTACCATACAACCCTATGACGTCCATGTTCCCCACAAAGTAAAAACGACCAAAGTTTTGATCTCCTCTTCCCCAAGCAGGAATTACCTTCTCCAGCTGAAATCTGTTTTCCCCAGCCGAGCTTTATAATCTTAAACAGTTTATATAACCTTCTCCCGGGTAGAGTTTATTTCTCTAACTGCAGAAGTTCAGGCCCCAACAGAGTTTATTTCTCTACATCGCCAAATCTTTCAACAAAGCATTATCTCTCTCCACAGAGTTATTCTTAATCAGAGTCAATCCCCGGCAGAACATCCTCAAACATAAAGAGGAAATCCCCAGTAAATCACATCCATTCATTATCCCTAGCGGAAATGAAGGATTCAACTTCCCAATACTCTCCAGCAGTAGTCCGGGATTAATTTTCCCAGACTGAGAAATATCGCAATAGCATTCCATATTCATACATTATGGCATGTGCATCACATACAACATAATCTCATTTATTTTGAGAACATCATCACAATGCATTTCATACATCATGACATTCCATATGACTAACTCTTTACCTTTTTCAGGGAAAAGATCAAATCAATAAACATCGTTGATTACTTAGGTGACCTGGTAGTCTTCTCAAAAGCTACGTCTGATGAAGGGTGTGATACGGTGGCAGAACCGACTATTAATACTGGTTTGTGTTTTTTGTTTGCAAATATCGCGGTAAGCAAGAGTCGCCACCGACTTATTTTATCCAACAAAGGAAAAGGAAAAAGAATAGAAAAAACCTTTTTCGTGAGTTTTCTGAGTACGGGGGTAGAGTATAGAAAGGGAAGGTGTTATCACCCTTTCTATCCGTGGTTTTCCACGGGCTCTTAGGTACTTTCTCATTTTGAAATTGCTTGTGTGTGTTTTGAAAAGTTTTTGTTTAACTTTGTGGTAACCCATGTATCTGTCCTCAAGAGTGTGACGAAGTTGTTTTTGAAAATTGTTTTGAAAGTGTTTGTGTGAAAGAGTTTTTGTTGTTTTAAACAAGTACTTAAGAGTTTCTACCTACTCAAAAAAGACTGTTCGTTTTCTCATTTCCTTTAGACAGTGCTATCCTACTATTAAGGAGTAGGTATCCCCATTGTTGGAGTTAAAGGGACATTCAAAGGGACAATTACGGTTGCTGAACCAATGGTTAAGAAACCTTAGTAATTACCCTAGAGTCTTAAAGATATTTCCGAGGCAACATTCGAATGGGTCATTTTTTATCTTTTGGGACTAGAGGGCGACCACTAAAATTCCCTATACTTCATGACCGTTTACCGAAGGCAACCAAAGTGGGGATATACCCTAGGAGTGAGCATGTGTAAGTGTTTGTTTTTTTTCAGTTAATTTTACCTTGCGCATTTAGGGTTATCTACCATTTTAACTGTTATTCTTTCCATACAAGCCTATTAGTCTAAGCAATTAATAATAGCGGAAAGTAAAGTGCGAGAATAAAAACCTAGCTATTACAAGGCTTTGGGGAGGGGGTTACATAGCCAAAATAAGGGGAAAATAATAAGTAAAAACAGTAATAAAACCTAATTAAAAAAAACTATTACAACCTGTTGTAACCTAAAATTTTCCCTCTCACTTATCAAATATTTTCTCACAAAGATCTCTCTAGGTTCAAGACTGCACTAGGGTTGATCAACTCAGGACACCTCCTTAAGCACTGAACACCAAAATTAGGGTTTGAGATTGCACAAGGACAATTGAAATTTCAATGCTTCATATGACTTTCATGGATCATTATGGACCTCCAATACTACTCATGTCAAGTTTCAAGCCTTGGATCACACTTTTGCTCAGTCAATTGAGCAGTTGACCTAAAAATCAGTTGTATTCGAGAAAAAGTCAACTATGGCCAATTTACACTCAAACTTCATAATTTTTGATCCACATCAACATTATAAACTCATATGTATCATTTGATCAAGTTTGGACCGTAATTCCTCAAGAAATTGAATCAAATCATCAAAAGGGCCAAATGGTCAAAATTAGGGATTTGACTGAGAAAGGCAATTTTTGATTTTTTTACCTAGAAAATGGTCAATTGGTTTGAATCATGGTTTCAAGAGTTCAATTTCATATTTTTTACCTAATGGCATAACTTAAAACATTTCTCAAGATCAATTGGATTGATAGTGAATTTTCAGTCAACTGATCAAAAGTCAACTGTACACTGAAAAGTCAAACTTTGACTTTTTGGTCAAAATCCAATGTCAAAGATCACAATTCATCAAAACATGTCAAAATATGAAACTTATTCATCAAGAAATCAAAAATTCAAGATTTCATTTTGAAAAGTCAAAGTTTTCTAACTTAGAAATTTTTCTAAGTGTTTAAAACTTCATGTTTTTTCATAACTTTGAGCCAATTTTTCACCATGATGCAAGATGATTCAAAATAAACTTTCAACATGAAAGTTGTATATCTCCATGATATCTAAAATATTGCTTTACACAACTTCTTCTAAAAATGCTTGGATCTCAAGTTATTAATTCATAAAGTCATGGTCTTGAAATTGAACACTTACTGAAATTTTGCCCTAGTTTTGGTCAGGATTTTGACCTAACTTCATGTCACTTTTTCATATAGTTCCAAGGGGAGTTTTCAAAAGTGATTAAAAGAGGGGTTGTAGAGCACATTACAAGCTTTCCAAAATGTCCAAAACCTCCTTGATATCATTCTTGAGCAGGGAGAATCGAAGAGAGGAAGTTAGGATTTTCAAACTTGAATTACAAGTCATTTTGTGATGAACAAAATTCAAATTTCAAACCTATGGTGCACAATATTGCTTTGCAGGCCTCTAAACCTCAATATCTCTCCATAATCATAAGATTACACTTGCTTTTGATCTATTGTCCACTTGATTCAAGCTTTATCCAAGTAAATTTTCCATTAATGGCACAACGACACCATTGTCATTTACATAAAGCAAGCTTTATGCAAAGTCAACTTGCATTGAGCTTTGCACTGGTTCCCTTTGCACAAGCTTCCTCTACAAAGTCAGCCAAGCTTGTTTAAAGTTGGAAACCACCCTACATGCTTGTACTTGCTGCCTTGAAACCAGATTTTTTTCACTTTTCTTCAAAATCAAGCAATTGAGCCATAACCCTATAACTCAGAAACCTTTTGTGCAATAGCTCTCCAACCTTTTCCATACATAAACACAAGTCTATTGAAACATAACACACGAATTATAAGACCCCAAAACACTCCCAATCACTCTGCAACTTAGAATCTGCCTTAACTTAACAGTTTTGAACCTCACATAGCCATCTCCAAATCCACTCGTGCGTATTGAGTTTTAACCATCCAAACACTTAATATACATCATATCAAAGTGATCCAGACGCTTGTTCTTTAACTGTAACTCCTCCATCATCATCCACCATTTTCAAAACTGAATATTGCAACTTGACTTGAGTTGGGAGTTTCATCCATCCTCAAAGTAAAGTAGGAGTTGGAACACATTCAAGGAGGTCTAGGCAAGCTACAGAAATCATCAGGCCATCACAAAGGTTGCTCAAACTCCATACACGGCTCCAGCTGCAAGAGGTAAGTTTTCAAACTTCTATCTCTTCATACATGCATCATTTGATTTTGATTTGTGAAGATAAAATGTAGATACCATTGCCACGAAGCTGTACATATCCATAGTTTGCATTTATATGGCCTGAGCTTAGAGAATTTTAGAGTTGAAGTTTTCTAAAATTTTTAGGTTTTGAATTAGGGCCAGAAAAATTTTCATTCATCTTTGACTGTTAGCTTAAGTTATTTACATGGTTGGATTCGTGGGAAGAAATGCCACAACTTTCATGTTTGAACTTTTCATTTTTGTTGAGAGATAAAGAAGATACAGGTCCTTTGGCTGGAGGTTGAAGATGAAGTGTAATCAGGGCGCGTTTTGTGTTATGTATTTATCCTTTCACACAAGTTAACGGATGTATCCCCACCCCAGTGGTTAAAGCGTGCGCCTGTCACCCTTAGGTCCTGGGTTCAAGCCCCAGCGTGACCTTTTGCTATTTTTTTTCACTATTTTCTAACTTTTTGTGTTTTTTTTGCATCGCTTGGGCTTTCATTGTGGGCCTAATCATTTTTTCTCATAATACCTCTTGCATTACTGATCCACCCCCCTGACTTTTCTTTATATTTTTGTTTTTATTTTATTTTTCTTTATTATTATTATTATTATTATTATTATTATTATTATTATTATTATTATTATTATTATTGTTATTATTACTATTATTATTTTCATAAATCATAAAAAATCCAAATTTATTTTTATTTATTATTTATACTTATGTATTTTATTTTCTCCATAAAACAAAAAGACTAAAAAAAAAATTTTCTAAAACAAATTAATTTCTTTTTTTCTTAAATAATTAATTTTTAGACTTAGGTTAAATTAGTATATTATGTTATTTTCTTAGTTAAAATTAATTTAGAACTTAGGTTTATTTTATTTTCATTAATTTAAAACCTTTTCATAAAAAACTCTAAAAATCCTTTTCAAATTAATTTCTTTTCTTAATTAGTTTAAGTTAATTTTATTTAATTTTTAATTAATCATTTTCTTTAATTAGGTCAAGATAAAACCCCTTTCATAAAAAACAACAAAAAACATTTATTTTTTCATTTATATTCTTGCATTTTATTTTCAATTTTGTACAATATTCAATATGGTTGTAATAGATAATTAGGTTTAATTTTCTTGCAATCCCCATTTGTAAATTTGTACACCCCCTCCCCTAATGATGTAATAGCGTAGTAATTTTACTTTTCGCAATTTATCGCTTTATATAAATGCTAGTAATTAGGGTTTGTATGAGAAGATAAAATCAACAAGTAGCAAACCCTAATCAAAGACTAAACAAAGCATGAAAATCAATACACTTGCACACAAGCACCCCTAGGGTAAAATCCATTTGGTTGCCTTATAAAAATGGTCATATTATGCATGTGAGATATCTTAGCAAAAACAAGCAAAAATACAAGATCATAGTCCCTCGATGATGCTATCTATGTTGCCTTTTCAAAATGATCTTAGTCCCTAAAGAGAGATACTAAGAGACCTTGCAACATTGCTGATCATGGTTATACGATGACCCACGCCCGTCCCGTTTACATCCAAAGATAGGGTTACTTACCAAATCAATGGTAAGGTAACATTGTCAAAGAAAAGATGAAATAAACATGAGAGACTTTTGAGTAGGTAGAATGTTCCTAGTTACTTTCTCACTTTCAAAACAAAATATCCTTGCTATTTTCAAAACAAACACCAATACTTTCAAAACATCTTTCAAACTTGAAAATATTTTTTAAAGATCAACACTTTGTATACATTCTTACGAACGAGAATCATTACAAAGTTTGCCTAAACGATGGCGCCTTTTCAAAATATTTTCAAAAACCACACAAAGCACATTCTCAATAAAAAAGCAAGTGATCTAGCAAGTAACTAAGAGCCCATGGAAAACCATGGATGAAAAGGGTGCTAATAACTTCCCTTTTCATAATCTACCCCCAGAACTCAAGAAACAATCTCAAAGGTCTTTCCTGTGCTTTTTTACCTTTCCTTTTGGATAAAAGAAAATTCGGTGGCGACTCTTTCTATCCGCAACATTTACGATAAAACTCAAAAAAACCAAGTCAGTTCTCCCACCGTATCACAAAATCCTTGACAGATACAATAATTGGAAAAAATAAATAAATAAAACGCACGCGAGGAAGAACACGGGAATTAAATATCCTAATTAATCTAATTAATTAAAGGAAATATTTTTGTATTTTTATTTAAGAACATAAAGGATTTATGCATTAAACTGGATTTTCTAATTGATTTTAATTATGAAAAAAAAATTAATTACCCTAATTAAATTAATCTAATTAATTAATGAAATAAAATATTTTATAAAAAAATCTGATTTTAATGTTTTTGTGATTTTTTGATTTAATAAAAAAATGATTTTGTTTTGTAAAAATAATTAAACAAATAATTAAAACAAAAGAAATTAAAAAAGAAATAAATTGGGCCTGTTACTGTTTCTAGCCTGGGGGGTGTGAGTGGCAATTTACTAAGCCCAAACTTGTACAAGCCCAATTGCATGCATGAGATCCAATGCTGAGTATGCCTGAGGGTGCATCTTGGGGACATGCTTGCAGGGTGCTGGATCTGACCTTGTAGTAATCTGATGGGTGACATCTTGAGATGCATGGTAGTTTCCTGACAGGGAGATGTATTGGATCTGGGACAGAAAAATAAGAAAATATGAAAATATGGGATTCTAGGATCGAACCCAGAACCTCTTGGTTCACCAGCCTACGCCTTTGCCATTTGTGCTAGGATGGTTAGTTGTTCACATAATAAACAAATAAAACATAAATAAAAAATGCATTATGCCCAGAAAATGCGCCAAGATTCAAACGAGCCAGTGAGTGGCTGCCACGTGATCATCTTCCTCCTCAGAACTGTTGTTTTAGGTCTGAACTTTTACCTACGGGCGATGTCTGTAGCTATAACCCTGTGTCATTCAAAAATTAAATACAAGCAATATAAATTCTAATGGAGACCATGAATCAACTGGGCTTGAAGCCCTGAACACCATGGTATCCATGTCTAACCCTAATTTTGCCTGTATCAAAAAGCCCTAAAACGAGTTTGGAAACCCTAAGAATGGAAAATTGCGATTCCTGTACCTAAAACACAATCAAACAATACATAGAGCATCGCAACCTTATGATAAACAAGAATACATGGTTAATTTTCATTGAAAGTACATCTATGCGCGTAATCGAAAATCAAAAACAGTTAGAGAACGGAATCCTGTATCTTACGATTTTTGATGTTTTGTGACTTATGAGTGATTGGAACAGCTTCAGAACACGTCCAGGAACGGATTGCTGGCTTTGAAATTGCTTGAATTGGTCTGTAAAGAAAGATCCGATCTGCACTTTTCTTTGAAAATTTGGAAACTTTGTTTGACTCTTTGAGGCAGGCTGCACGTCTGAATCCTTGTCCTTAGGGTTGAGAATACTTGTGTATAAGTATGTGAATCAAATTAGGGTGCTAAGTTTAGAAAAAATCCAAGATTTGATGACTTTTGAAAATTGCTTCCAAACTTTCCAAACTAGGAGATTTCCTCTTGTTTTTTATTTTGCACGATTTTGTTTGGCTTTGTGACAGCAAGCATGATCTCTAATTCAATGCAAACAAATCTCGTCCCATTAATTTTATTTATTTTTATTTAATTTGATTTTATTTGATTTTATTTGATTTTATTTGAATTTTAAATAAATAAATTCAAAATAAATTAAATAAATAAATGAACAATAGCTGCCCCTATTCAATCTTCTTAGACCTGAGGATGTAGATTGGCTTGTCTTCCTTTCGTGATCTGAAGGTGGAAGATGATTGAACACTAGAGTGCCCAGAAATTTGCAATCGCATGAAGTAACACTGATTGGTGATATCGGGAATGGGCTTACAGATGCCATTTGGAATTTGAAGGAGAATCGTCAGAGATGGGCTTAAAGATGCCATCCAGAAAATATATCGATTGTATAAGAGAATTCCTATAACTTCCGTTGAGGGGAACTTTACCGGGGAATGTTGATTTATGTCTTGGGAAATAAAGGCTAGGAGCTTCGGTTGTCCGCTGCTCTATTGGGGAATTAACTCTTGATTGAGGAAGTGGAAGTAGACTTCATATCTGGTCAGGGTCCAGGCTGCACAGTGACTTACTGAGGAAATGTGAAATTGACCGTATTTGGTCGGGTCCAGGTCTTACAGTGTTGTAAACTGTTGTCTGGAGATAAGAGAGAAGGAACCTGGATAGTAGGGTTTCTTCGAAATGAAAGCATGGATAGTAGGGCTATGAGAAGGAACCTGGGTCATAGGGTTACTTCGAGATGAAAGCCTGGATAGTAGGGATTATGGGAAGGAACCTGGATAGTAGGGTTGCTTCAAAATGAAAGCCTGGATAGTAGGGCTTATGGGAAGGAACCTGGATAGTAGGGTTACTTCGAGGTGAAAGCCTAGAAGGTAGGGCCCATGGGAAGGAACCTGGATAGTAGGGTTACTTCGAAATGAAAGCCTGGATAGTAGGGCTATGGGAAGGAACCTGGATAGTATGATTACTTTGAAATGAAAGCCTGGATAGTAGGGATATGAGAAGGAACCTGGGTCGTAGGGTTACTTCGAGATGAAAGCCTGGATAGTAGGGCTTATGGAAAGGAACCTGGATAGTAGGGTTACTTCGAGGTGAAAGCCTGGATAGTAGGGCTTGTGGGAAGGAACTTGGATAGTAGGGTTACTTCGAGGTGAAATCCTGGATAGTAGGGCTTATGGGAAGGAACCTGGATAGTAGGGTTACTTCGAGATGATCACGTAGGTTGGTTGACCC
This sequence comes from Vicia faba, assembly GCA_948472305.1. NCBI lineage: Eukaryota > Viridiplantae > Streptophyta > Magnoliopsida > Fabales > Fabaceae > Vicia > Vicia faba. The sequence goes on from OX451741.1 coordinate 1,154,724,357, forward strand.
GTTTGGTTTCGGGAACTTATTTTCCATTAGTTGACTGCAGAGGTGACTTGTATAACTGTTGGGATTGCTGATGATAATTGTCTTTCCTGAAAAGATAATAGGGTTAATTATATGTGATGCATGAAATGCATTGTGTGATGATGTTCTCAAAATAAATGAGATTATGTTGTATCCGATGTGTATGCGTATGTCATGATGTATGAACACGAGGTGCTATTGTGACATATCCGAGTCTAGGAAAATAAATCTCTGACTGCTGCTGGAGAGTATTGGAAATAGCATTCCCGACTGTTGTAGAAAAATGTGGTTCTTCTACTTCCGCTGGGGATGGTGAACAGAGATGACTATGCTAGAGTTTTGCTCCTTATTTATGGATATTCTGTCGGGGGAGAGACTCTGCTTGAGAATAACTCTGCAGGGAAATAACTCTGTTGGAGGATCAACTTCCATAGCTGAAAGGATAAACTCTGTCAAGGACTGAGCTTATGTATTCAGAGAAATAAACTTTGTCCGAGAGAAAACTTTATGACCCGCTTGCGATTATGAAATTCGGCTGGGGAAAATAAATGTCAGTTTTCTGAAGGAACCTGGCTGGGGAGAGTACCTCCTGTTTTGGGGAAGCTGATGTCAAAGCTTTAATTGCCTTTACTTTATGGGGAGTATAGACGTCACGGGGTCGTATGTACTGATGACTTTATTTCAAAGTTGTCTTTGCCCCGGTACCTGCTAGGCAGAGTAATTGTCGAGTTTGACATTTTTTTAGTTTTTGCCCCTGTTTCTTAAGTTACGAGCAATTGTCTTTCCATTTCCTATACAAATATTTATGAACAAAAATCATACTCAAATGCATATGTCAAGAATAAATCATTGGACGTTTTTTTTTGCAAAACGAAACAGAAAAAGAAAAACAGATGGTTTTGTAAAAATGACTTGTATTAATTTCTTGAAGTTGGCTTATAACAGGCGTTTTTTGTACAAGGAAGTTGACGCTCTAGTTAGAGAACGCCGCCGTAAAAATGAAAACTATACAATATTGTGTACAACAAAAAGAAAACAGCTATGTGCAATAATTCCCTTGAGTTTCAATTCTGCTATTGTCGCTATGTCTTCGAGCGTCTCATCACTTTGCTGCTTGTCTAAAGCTGATTAGATTGATTGGTGTCGTTCGAGCTTGACATTTGATATTGAGGTATGGTCGCAAGGTGATCCGATGGGACATAGTGATACACTTTACATCCCTAACTTTTTCCTGGACTGCCCTTTCGGGTTTTCTGTCCACCGGGATACCCTTTTTTGCATAAGCCGCCTTTTCAGGTTTTCGACTTGCTGGGTGTACAGATTTTTTTTGTTTTCATCCATAATTTTTGCCCAAACTCTTTTGGTTCGTCAGGAAGCCCATATTTTTGCCTAGGCTAGTCAACCTAGAGGGTCTTTAATCATGCATAGTATCTTTTCACTATGTCTGCATTAACAGGGTGAGGAAGGTTGTCACTATCCATGGTGGTTAGAATCATGGCTCCACCCGAGAAAATGTTTTTAATCACAAATGGCCCTTCATATGTGGGAGTCCATTTTCCCCTGGGATCACCTTGCGGCATTATGATGCGCTTGATTACTAGATCCCCGACTTGATATTCTTGGCGTCTGACTTTTTTGTTGAAAGCCTTGATCATTCGTTTTTGATACATTTGACCATGATAGACAGCAGTAAGTCTCTTCTCATCGATCAGATTTAGTTGATCAACTCGATTCTGGATCCACTCGTCTTCGTTCAAACCCACATCATTTATAATCCTTAGAGAAGCGATCTGGACCTCAATAGGTAGGACTGCCTCCATGCCATATACCATAGAGTAGGGTGTTGCCCCTGTTGACGTCCGTGCCGAGGTACGGTACCCATGAAGAGCAAATGGTAACATCTCATGCCAGTCTTTATATGTCACCTTCATCTTCTGTATGATCTTCTTGATGTTCTTGTTAGCAGCTTCAACACCACCATTCATCTTCGGCCGGTAGGGAGAAGAGTTATGATGTTGTATCTTGAATTTCTTACAGAGTTCGGTGATCATCATATTATTGAGATTTGTACCATTGTAAGTGATGATTCTCTCTGGCACACCGTAACGATATATTAGGTTATGCTTGATAAACTGCACCACAACATTCTTGGTAACAATAGCAAAGGAGGCAGCTTAAACCCACTTAGTGAAGTAATCAATGGCCACCAGGATGAAGCGATGCCCATTGGAAGCGGTAGGTCTAATATCTCCGATTATGTTAATGCCCCACATTGAAATGGGCCAAGGAGTCGTCAAGACATTCAAAGGAACCGGAGGCACATGCACCTTATCAGCATAGATTTAGCACTTGTGGCAAGTTCAGGAGTGCTGATAACAATCTGCTTCCATAGTGGACCAATAGTAACATGCCCGTAGGATCTTCTTAGCCATGGTATGTCCACTTGAATGGGTTCCGAAGGTACCTTCGTGTAAATCTGCCATAATCCTCTCTGCTTCGCTCTTGCCTACACACCGCAGTAAGGTAGAGTCATCGTTGCGCGTGTAGAGGATTCCATTACTGAGGAAAAATTTCGCGACGAACCTTCTCATAAACTTCTTATCATTGACAAATGCCCCCTCGGGATAATCCTGAGCCTCAAGATACCTTTTTACTTCATGAAACCAAGGTTTGTCTGCTACCTCTTCAGTATCAATCTCACAGGAGTACGCTGGTTCATCCAAGCTCTCAATAGTGATTCGGGGAGCTTCGTTGTCCCACTTGACCTTGAACATAGAAGACATGGTAGCTAGCGCATCTGCTAACTGATTCTCCTCTCGTGGGAAATGTTCAAAGGTTACCTCCTCAAAGTTTGGGAGAAATGTCAGTACGTGCTCTTTGTACGGGATGAGATCCAGATGCTTCGTATCCCACTCTCCCTTGATCTGACTTATCACCAAGGATGAATCCCCGAAAATGTCTAGGAACTTGATCCTCAGGTCAATAGCAGCTTTGAGACCCATGATGCAGGCTTCATACTCCGCCATGTTGTTGGTACAGTTGAAACATAGTCGGGCGGTGAAAGAGTATGACAACCCTCAAGAGATATGATTACAACACCAATGCCATTACCGAGTGCGTTCGAAGCTCCATCAAAAACCATAGTCCATCGAGATCCTTCTTCAGGTCCTTCATTCGGTCCAGGTTCTTCATAGTCGATCACTAGCATAATATTCTCGTCTGGGAACTCAAAATTCATGGACTGGTAGTCATCCACGGCCTGATGAGCCAAATGACTACTAATACGCTTCCCTTGATTGCTTTCTAGGTTGTGTATTGTATATCGTATTCAGTTAAGATCGTCTTCCATCTTGCTATTCTTCCGGAGAGAGCGGGCTTCTCGAAGATGTACTTGATCGGATCCATCTTAGATATCAACAAATTAGTGTGGGTCAACATATACTGTCTTAGTCGGCGAGCAGCCCATGCCAAAGCGAAACAAGTTTTATCAAGCAGTAAGTATCTTGTCTCATAGTCGATAAACTTTTTGCTAAGGTAGTACATTGCATGCTCTTTTCAACCAGACCCGCCATGTTGCCCCAGCACACACCCTATTGAATTGTCTATCACCGTTAAGTACAATATCAAAGTTCTTCCTTCAATCGAAGGCATCAGAGTTGGTGGTTATTGAAGGTATTCCTTGATTCTTTCGAAAGTGGTCTGACATTCGTCATTCCACTTTACCACTTGATCTTTCTTCAGGAGCTTGAAGATTGGCTCACAAGTAGCAGTCAGATGTGAAATGAACCTGGCGATATAATTTAGGCGTCCCAAGAAACCTCTAACTTCCTTCTCAGTACGGGGAGCCGATATCTCTTGTATGGCATTCACCTTTGCAGGTTCTACCTAAATACCTTTGTCACTGACGATGAACCCTAGAATCTTACCAGACCTTACCCCGAAGGTGCACTTGTTAGGATTCAACCTCAGCTTGTATGTCTCCAGCCTGTCAAATAGCTTTTGTAAATGATCCAGGTGTTCTTCCTCGGTTTGAGACCTGGCTATCATGTCATCAACATAAACCTCTATCTCATGGTGAATCATATCGTGGAACAAAGCTACCATGGCTCGCTGATAAGTTTCCAAACATTCTTTAATCCGAAAGGCATCACCTTGTAACAGAAAGTGCCCCACTTTGTGACGAAAGTTATCTTCTCCATATCTTTGGGAGCCATCTTGATCTGATTGTACCCAGAGAAATTGTCCATGAAGGAAAAGATCTTGTGATGTGCGGTGTTGTCAACCAGAACATCGATGTGGGGAAGCGGGAAGTCATCCTTTGGGCTTGCCCTGTTCAGGTCTCTGTAGTCCACACACATTTGTACCTTACCATCCTTCTTAGGTACCGGAATGACGTCAGCAACCCACTATGGATAGGAGGTGACAGCTAGGAACCCAGTGTTGAATTGTTTCATAACCTCTATTTTGATCTTCTCTGACATTTCAGGGTGCATACGGCGGACCTACTGTTTAACAGGAGGACAATCTTCTTTAGTCGGAAGACGATGTACCACAATATCAGTGTCTAAACCAGTTATGTCTTTGTATGACCAGGCAAAGATCTCAACATTATCATGCAACATCTATATCAACCGCTGCTTGACATTAATCTCTAGATTTGCGCCAATCTTGACTTCCTTTCTGTCGACCTTTGTGCCCAAGTTTATCATCTCAACTGGCTCTTCATGGGGCTGTATAGCCCTTTCTTCCTGCTGTAACAGTCTAGCAAGTTCTCCAGGTACCTCACAATCTTCCTCACCTTCGTCCTCGACTTGGTTGATCGGATTTTCGAAGTTATAACTGACAGTAGCAGAATTGTTATCAATGGGATCCATAGTGGATATGGATCTGCAGTTTGATATGTGAGTGTGTGTAAGAGCATAGCTGTATTAATAAAGTGAAAAAGCATAAAAGAAAACAGAGAGCACAAAATTTGTATGTAAGAAACGTCTAATGTTTTATTGATGACATATGAAAATGACATATAACAACCCTCATAAATAAACCATTGTGCCTCGGGTAAGGCACAAGGCCATAGAGTTTATATTGTTTATTATAAATTCAAAAAACAAATAAGACAATTACTGCTGAACAAAAGAAATTGGAACAAAATCTTTGGCCGTCCAGTTACTAGGTCCACCATTGGTAGTAGGGAAAATCTGGCTGTCAATATCAGAATCCTGATCATTGTCTTCAATAGCGTTGACCCCACGATTGCTGATGTGTAGGGGAGGTCCTCCAGCCCGAGCGCGTCGAACAGCCCTTTGAGCTCCTGAAGTAAAGCCCAAACCAAATTTGTCAGTTTTATAAGGAAAATTAGGGAGCTGTCCCCAAATGGTACACCCAACTTCTTCAGTTACTGCTCTGGAATCCTTGAGAGAAGCCATCTTCAAAGGAGGTTTGGTGCTGGTGATAGTCTTGGTTGATGTCATGATCTGAGGAACCTCTTCAAAGTTTTGACAAGGGGTCTCTATGAATTCCCCGTCCATCTCCACATACCTGAAAGAGTTTAGGTGGCTTACCATATACTCCTCTTCACCATGCACAGTGACAATCTTCCCCTTCACTGGATATTTCAGCATTTGGTGCAGCGTAGAAGTAACGGCCCCAATTTCATGGATCCAAGAGCGACCCAACAAACAAGAGTACGATGGCCTGATGTCCATCACGTAAAAGGTGGATTCAAAGGTCTGGGAACCCACTTTGACAGGGATGTCCACTTCCCCGTGCACCATTCTTTTTTATCCGTCAAAAGCCCTCACCACAATGTTACTGGGCTTTAAGGTCAAGCCTTTACAATCTAGCCGATCAAGAGCCTTCTTAGGCAGAACGTTCAGTGACGATCCAGTATCTACCAGCACATGAGCCATAGTAGTGCCCCTGCATTCGATCGAGACATGCAGAGCATCATTATGCTTTCTTCCCTTTGGTGTCAAATCGGCATTTGAAAAACCCAACCCATTGTTAGCATTCAAACTGGCCACAGTCCTTGAATTGGTCAGCGGAGGTTTCTTGCGGCACATGCGCAGTCTTGAGAAATGCAATCAAAACCTTTGCATGGGCCTCGGAACACAACAACAGAGACAACATTGATATCTTCCAAGGGGTCTGCCCCAACTGCTCGACCATATTGTAGTCGCTCTTCTTGATTATTTTTAAAATTTCCTCCATTTCTTGCTTAGAGGATTCCACAACAACTTTTCTAGGTGCCTCCGTCCGGGCAGGCTCACCTATAGCTTCTTTGCCCCGAGTCCCAGATGACTCATCGGCAGGGGTGACAACTGGAGTAAGAATGGGAGTAGTAGCTGAAGTACTAGCAGGAACAAAAGATGGAATAACAACAGGCTTAGTAACAGTCTTCGGGGAGATCTCGAGAGAGAAAACCCTTCCACTTCGAGTAACTTTGTTGGTCCCTACAATGTTACTGACATCGAGATCAGCTTCTTCGGCCTTCAAATCCTGTTTGGCGCCATGATAGTAAACATCGGCACCATAATTTCAAGGGACAACTTTGTCCGAGGAGTACGGTACAGGACCATGAAAAGTGACTATCAACGGAGCAATTCTTGGAGCAGGTGTAATCCTAACAGGTCTTTTAGAGGAGACCTTGGAAGGATTGGCGGAAATGGTTATGATAGAAACATCTTCATGCAGAACAGTCGGAATCAGAGTCTTTTCAAACAAAATTTCTCTGCTATCCATCAGGCGTTGGTGTTGTACCCAAAAATTTGCCCTCTCATTTCTCAAGGATTCTCTCACAAGATCTTCTATGACGTCAAGTTTGCAGCACTGATACATCAATTTAGGCTTGGAATTGGCACAAGGGAAAAATGGTCAATTGCATACTGGAAAGTCAAACTTTGACTTTTTGGTCAACATTACATTCCAAAGATCAAATTTCATCAAGACATTCAAGAATATCAATCTTGATCATCAAGAAGCCAAGAAAGTCAAAAGTCAACTTGAAAAATCAAGATTTCCAAGACTTAGAAATTTTCCAAGTGTTTTTATACATGATAATTTCATCACTTCATGCCATTCTTTCATCATGATGCAAGATGATTCAAAAGAAACTTGCAACATGAAAGTTGTAGATCTCCATGATATCTACAACATTTCTTTACACAACCTCTCCTAAATATGCTTGGATTTCGAGTTATAAATTCATGAAGTCATAACATTTTCATTTAACACTTAGAGAAATTTTCAACAGATTTTGTTCAGGATTTTATCCCAACTTCTTGGAATTTTTTAACATAGTTACAAGATGATTTTGTCAAAATGGCCAACATGAAAGTTATAGAGGATGTTTCAAGCTTTCCAAAACATTCAAGAGCATGAATTTATCATACTTGAGCAAGGAGATTCAAGGGCTTGAAGTTGGGCATCCATCCTTGAATTGCAAGTCATTCTATTGAAGAACACATAACAAAACTCTTATGATTTCCTGCATAATCTTATGTTGCAGGCTTCCTTGCTTGCAAATCTCATCATAATTTAATGCTTACACCCACTCTTGAGCTATTACCCAAGTTTTTAAACCATTTTCCAAAAGATCTTTCCATTTATGGCATAAAGGCACTATTGCTATTCTTGAAAAGCAAGCTTTTTGTACAAAGTTTTTCTTGAGCCCATACCTTGTTGGTTGCTGATTATACTCCACCATAAATCATGGGAAGTAGCTTTTCAATACCAGCAACTTTGGTACTTCATCTTGGGACTATGGAGTACTTGACTTAGTTTGATCTTTGTAATCCAACCAAACCATAACATGCTGTCTTGTAAACCTAATCAGCTCATAAACACAAACCCCTTGCCTATAAATAGAAGAATCATTTGCAAGAGGAGGAGGTGAGGAAAAAATAGAGAGAAAAGCCAGAAGTTTTGTTGTAAACTAATCATCAAGATCCCACACTCTCCAAAAATCTATAATTGTCCAAAAAAGCTTCCACTCTTGAGTTTTAAAGTCCAATATTTGGAACTCTCACACCTTAGAAGCTCTGTCAAAACATCTAAGCACCTCGCATACACCACCTAGAAATTGTTCAAACTCAAGAACAAGCTTCTACAACACCTCTGTTTTCTTTTCCAAGTTCAAGAACAGTCAATACAACAACTCATACTAAGAGTATAAGATCCAACTCCAAGGTAAGTTTCTTGACTTTAGTTCTTCATTTCAAGCATCATTGGTAATTCATTTTTGAAGACAAAGTGTAGTAACCATTGTCCTTGAAGCTAACCTTTTGTTTATCTTCCATTCTTTTCATTATGTGTTGAGAACTAACCCATGTATGCAGCAAAACAATGTTGAAGTAAAAAAAATTACAGTATGAGTCGACACATAGTCTCATGAGTCGATACATATTACTTTGCAGGCCCAAAACATAAGGAAAAACAGTGTATGAGTCGACACAAAGCACGTATGAGTCGACACATGCAGTGTATGAGTCGACACATACCATTATGTATCGACCCATACTGAGTTGATTTGGCAATACAAAGGCAAGGAAAGTTATGTGTCGATGCATGTGAGCTTGTGTCGACACATAATAGTTCAAAATGCAATTTTTTCTTCTTTTTACACTGTTTTTACGTTTCCTTCATTGTTATTCGATATGGTTGTAATATTTAAGTTCTTATTTTATCCCCATTTGTAAATTTTACCCCCATCCCCAAATGATGTAATAGCGTAGGACTATACATTTTCGCAATTTATGGCTTTTAAATATAAATGCTAGTAACTAGGGTTTGTATGGCAAGACATAAAATCAACAAGTAGATAACCCTAATCAAAGATTAAATGCGTGTAAATCAATACACTTGCACACAAACACCCCTAGGGTAAATCCACTTGGTTGCCTTATAAAAATGGCCATATTACGCATGTGAGGTATCTTAGCAAAGACAAGCAAAATACGAGATCATAGCCCCTCCATGATGCTATCTATGTTGCCTTTCAAAATGATCTTAGTCCCTAAAGAGAAATGCTAAGATATCTTGCAACATTGTTAATCATGGTTATACGATGACCCTTGTCCGTCACTTTTACATCCAAAGATAGGGTTACTTACCAAAATCAATGGTAAGATAACAATGTCAAAGGAAAGAGGAAATAAACATGAAAGACTTTTGAGTAGGTAGAATGTTCCTAGTTGCTTGCTCATTTTCAAACCAAAGCATCCTTGCTATCTTCAAAACCAACACCAACACTTTCAAAACATCTTTCAAACTTGAAACATTTTCAAAATATCAACACTTTGTATACATTCTTACGAAAGAGAATCATTATAAAGTTTGCCTAAATGATGGAACCTTTTCAAAATACATTAAAAAACCACACAAAGCACATTTTCAAACAAAAGCAAGTGATCTAGCAAGTAACTAAGAGCCCATGGAAAACCATGGATGAAAAGGGTGCTAATACCTTCCCTTTTCATAATCTACCCCCCGAACTCAAGAAACAATCTCAAAGGTATTTCTTGTGCTTTTTCACCTTTCCTTTTGGATAAAAGAAAAGTCAGTGGCGACTCTTGTTAACCACAACATTTGTGATCAAACGCAAAACAACCAAGTCAGTTCTCCCACCGTATCACAGAATTAGCGACTATGTTGGGGAATTTTTTTAAAAGTGGGGTTACCTTAGGGATAGATCATATTTACTTTCTTTCATTGTTTGATTTGTTTGCTTTACATTTTGGTTCTTTATTTGTGTTTAAATCCTCTACCCGGATTTGGGATACCTTATAGGTAATTAGCAATACATTGTGGAAACTGTGCGGGGTATATCGACATGGTCTAAGCAATAGCTACGTTAGTGTGACATATTTGTGGGTACCGGTAGCCCTTGAGTAGTCAAGGAGAATACGGGGCCGCTGAGTGATGTCATAAAGCACTAACTGACTTTAGAACCTTTACTCGACCAACTTGGCCATTAGGACGTAGTGAGATGACCGACTTTGGTGCAGTCCGAAGTTGGTGGATCCTCGATACTACACTCATTGAGGTTTGGTTTTTTGGATATTTCAGTTTCCATTAAAGAGGCTTGCGCTGAAACAATGCCCGAGAAGACAGACCAATGATATTGAGCTCCTTTAGAACCTGGTTACTATTTCTAGGACAGGTTTGAGCCAACTAAACTTCAAGAGGGTATTTACCTATGGGACTCCATGCAAGCCTGAACCTAAGGATTTTCAAGTTGTCTGTAGGGTGATCCAATGGGACATAGTCATACGCTTTAATTCCCTAACTTTTTCCTGGACCGCCCTTTCGGGTTTTCAGTCCACCGGGATACCCGTTTTTGCCCAAGTCGCCCTTTCGGGTTTTCAACTTGCCGGGTGTACAAATTTTTTTGTTTTTATCCCTAATTTTTTCCCGAACCTTTTTTGGTTCGCCGGCATGCCCTTGTTTTGCCTAGGTGTGTCAACCTAGCGGGTCTCTTATATGTAGTATCTTTTGACTATGTCTGCGTTCGTAGGGTGTGGCAGGTCATCACCATCCATGGTGGTCAAGATCATTGCTCCATCAGAGAATATGTTTTTGATTACAAATGGTCCTTCATATGTAGGAGTCCATTTTCCCCTAGGATCACCTTGCAGCAATATGATATGTTTGATCACCAGATATCCAACTTGATACACTTGGCGTCTGACCTTTTTGTTGAAAGCCTTAATCATTCGTTTTTGATACATTTGACCATGGAAAACAACAGTAATCCTTTTCTTGTCAATCAAGTTTAGTTGATCAAGTCGAGTCTGGATCCAATCTTCTTCATTTAGCCCTGCATCCTTCATAATTCTTAGAGAGGGGATTTGGACCTCAATAGGCAAGACAACCTCCATGCCGTATACCAGAGAGTAGGGTGTTGCCCCGGTTGATGTGCGAGTTGTGGTACGATATCCGTGGAGAGCGAATGGTAGCATCTCATGCCAGTCTTTGTATGTGACCATCATTTTCTATATGATCTTTTTAATGTTCTTATTCGCAGCTTCGACATCACCATTCATCTTTGGTCGGTAAGGAGAAGAATTGTGATGTTGGATCTTGAATTGCTCGCACAAGGCGGTGATCATAGTATTATTCAAGTTTGTACCATTGTCAATAATGATCCTCTCCGGGATACCGTAACGACAAATGAGATTCTGCTTGATGAACCGGGTGACAGTGTTCTTGGTAACGGAAGCGAAGGAAGATGCCTCCACCCATTTTGTAAAATAATCAATGGCTACTAGGATGAAGCGGTGTCCATTGGAGGCTGTTGGCTTGATTTCCCCAATCATATCAATCCCCCACATAACAAAGGGCCAAGGAGCTGTCAAGACATTCAGAGGAACCGGAGGTACGTGCACCTTGTCAGCATAGATCTGACACTTATGGCAAGTTTGAGAGTGTTGATAACAATCTGCTTCCATGGTAGATCAGTAATAGTCTGCCCGTAGGATTTTCTTTACCATCGTATGCCCACAGGAATGGGTGCCAAAAGTGCCTTCATGTAATTCAGCCATGATCCTTTCAACTTCAACCTTGTCTATGCACCAAAGTAATACGGAGTCATGGTTGCGTTTGTAAAGAATGCCATTACTAAGGAAGAATTTAGCAGAGAATCTCCTTAAGAACTTCTTGTCGTTTACTGAAGCTCCTTCTGGATATTCTTGAGCCTTGAGATTATTCTTGACTTCGTGAAACAAAGGCCGGTCCACTACTTCTTCAGTATTAATCTCGTGACATTGTGTTGGTTCCTCCATTCGTTCGATGGTGATCTGGGGAGCCTCGTTATCCCATTTAAGTTTAAACATAGATGACATTGTAGCTAGTGCGTCTGCTAGTTGATTTTCTTCTTGCGGGAAATGCTCGAAGGTAATTTTCTCAAAATATGGGAGCAATGTCAAAACATGTTCTTTGTAAGGGATAAGGTTAGGGTGTTTGGTGTCCCATTCCACTTTGATTTGGCTGATAACCAAAGCTGAATCTTCGAATACATTCAAAGATTTGATCCCCAAGTCTATGGCAGCTTTGAGACCAAAGATGCACGCTTCGTATTCCGCCATGTTATTTGTACAATTGAAGCAGACTCTTGCAGTAAATGGAGTATGACACCCTTCAGGAGATATGAGTACAGCACCAATACCATTGTCGAGTGCGTTAGATGCCCCATCAAAAACCAGGGTCCATCGAGATCCTTGTTCAGGTTCGTCATATGGCCTGAGTTCTTCATAGTTGTTTACCATCATGATGTCTTCATCTGGGAATTCGAACTTCATGAACTGGTAGTCCTCCACAGCTTGATGAGCAAGGTGATCAGCTAGTACACTGCCCTTTATTGCTTTCTGTGTAGTATATTGTATGTCATATTCTGTCAGGATCATCTGCCATCTCGCTATTCTCCCAGAGAGAGCAGGTTTCTCGAAGATGTATTTTATTGGATCCATTTTAGATATCAATAAGGTAGTATGAGTCAGCATATATTGTCTTATCCGGGGAGCAGCCCATGCCAGAGTGTAGCAAGCTTTCTCGAGCAGTGAATATCTTGTTTCACAGTCGGTAAACTTTTTGCTCAGTTAATAAATAGCGTGCTCTTTTCGGCCATACTCATCATGTTGCCCCAGCACACACCCCATTGAATTTTCCAACATGGTCAGATACATAATCAACGGTCTTCCCTCGACTGGTGGCATCAAAACAGGAGGCTCTTGCAGGTACTCTTTGATCTTGTCAAAAGCAGTTTGGCATTCATCATTCCATTTGACTACTTGATCTTTCTTCAATAGTTTGAAGATTGGTTCATAAGTAGCTATCAGGTGAGAAATGAATCTGGCAATGTAGTTTAAACGTCCCAAGAATCCTCTGACTTCCTTTTCAGTACGAGGATCAGGCATCTCTTGTATCGCTTTTACTTTGGTAGGATCTACTTCAATACCCTTATTTCTGACGATAAATCCTAGGAGCTTACCAGACCTTACTCCAAACGTGCATTTATTTGGGTTCAACCTCAGCTTGTACTTCTTTAGTCTCTCAAAAAGTTTTTGTAGATGGTCAAGATGCTCTTCTTCTGTTTGAGATCTAGGTATCATGTCGTCCATATAGACCTTTATTTCGTGATGTATCATGTCGTGAAATAGAGCTACCATGGCACGCTGATAGGTTGCCCCAGCATTCTTCAGTCCGAATGGCATCACCTTGTAGAAGAATGTGCCCCACTGTGTGACAAATGTTGTTTTCTCCATGTCCTCAGGCTCCATTTTAATTTGGTTGTAACCTGAGAAATCGTCCATGAAGGAAAACACTTTGTGTTTTGTAGTATTGTCAACTAGGATGTCAATGTGAGGAAGTGGGAAATCATCCTTAGGGCTTTCCATATTCAAATCTTTGTAGTCCACTCACATTCGTACCTTTTCGTCCTTCTTGGGTACGGGAACAACATTGGCAACCCATTGAGGATAAGAGGTGACGGCCAAGAATCCAGCATTGAATTTCTTCATGACTTCAGCTTTAATCTTCTCTGACATATCTGGTCGCATGCGACAGACCTTTTGTTTTACTGGTGGGTAATCCTCTTTTGTAGGTAGACGATGCACCATAATATCTGCATCAAGTCCTGGCATGTCTTCATACGACCAGGAAAAGAACTCAACATACTCGTGTAGCAACTAAATCAGACGCTCCTTGACATTGGATTCCAGATTGGCACCCATCTTGACTTCTCTTTTGTCTTCCTCGGTACCTAGGTTGATTATATCCACGGGTTCCTCGTGAGGCTGAATGGTTTTCTCTTCTTGTAGTAGTAATCTGGAAAGTTCCCTTGGTACTTCACAATCTTCCTCACCTTCGTCTTCGGCTTGGTAGATTAGATTTTCAGAGTCACAGAAGGCCATAGCAGAACCGTTACCCATGGGATCCCGAATGGATGTAGACCTGCATTGTGAGTATGAGTGTGTGTAAGGGTATAGCTATCTTTGAAAGAAGTGAAAATGTAAAAAAGAAAAACAATGAGCACAAAGTTTGTATGCAAAACATCCATGATTCATTGATGTCATATGGAAATGAGATAATAACCCTTGCAAATGGACCATTGTGCCTCAGGTAAGACACAAGGTTTTAAGAGTTTGAATTATTTTAACATTACAGATCCAACAAAATGTAAAGACAAATTACTGTGGGATAAAAGTGATCGGGACAAAATCTCTAGCCTCCCAATTGTTGAGCCCTCCACTGACAGTTGGGAAGATCCAATCCTCCAGGTTGCAACCATCTTTATCATCCTCTACAACGTTGACTTCACAGTTGCTGATCTTCAGGGGTGGTCCTCCAGCACGAGCGCGGTGTACAGCCTTCTGAGCACTTGAAGTGAAACCCAGGCCAAATTTGTCAGACTTGTATGGAATATCTGGGAGTTTCCCCAGATAGGGCACCCACCTTCTTCTATCACTTCCATTTCATCCTTCAAAGATGACATTCTGAGTGGAGGCCTTGTGATCTTGGGAATATCTTTGGTCACTGCCACATCTTGCGAGACTTCCTCAAAGTGTTGGAATGGAGTTTCAATAAATTCACCATCTAACTCTACATATCTGAAGGAATTGAGATGGCTGATCATATACTATTCTTCTCTATGAACGGTGATAATCTTCCCTTGGATTGGATGCTTCAGCATTTGGGGCAAAGTAGAAGTGACAACGCTAGTATTGTGAATCCACGGTCTGCCTAGCAAGCAGGAATATGAGGGGAGGATATCCATTACATAAAAAGTTGAATCAAATGTTTGGGTTCCAACTTTTATGGGGATATCTACTTCCCCATGCACCATCCTTTTTGATCCGTCAAAGGCCCTCACTACTGTGTTGCTTGGTTTCAATGTCAATCCCTCACAGTCAAGCCTATCAAGAGCCTTCTTAGGCAATACATTCAGAGATGAGCCAGTGTCCACCAAAACATGAGCCAAGGTTGTGCCCCTACATTCATCTGAGACGTGTAATGCCTCTTTATGCTTCCTTCCTCTTGGCATTAAATCAGCATCCGAAAAACCTAGACCATTATCTGCAGTCAAGCTGGCTATGCAGTCTTGGAACTGATCGGCAGATGTTTCTTGGAGTACATGGGCAGTTTTCAGGAATTTTACCAGGGCTTTTGCATGCGCCTCGGAACATAGTAGTAAAGCTAACATGGAGATTTTAGATGGATTTTTCCCCAGTTTCTCAACTACATCGTAGTCGCTTCTTTTTATGGTCTTTAGGATTTCCTCCATCTCTTTTCGGGAGGTGTCAGGGATAGCCAATGATTGTGCCTTCATCCGGACGGTCTCAATCAGAATACTTTTACCTCAAGTCTCGGTTAACTCAGCAGCACGAATGTCAGTAGGAGTGATATCAGGGATTGTAACAGCTTTGTTAGTTGGAGTATTGGTGGAGAAGATTGTAGGACTGGGAATAGCCTTCGGAGGAGCAACAACAACAGGAATGATTACGGGTCCAGAAACTGCTTTTGGGGGAGCAATTTCTGGAGAGAATATCCTTCCGCTTCGGGTAATCTTGCTAGTCCCTGCAATATTACTGATATCAGAGTTATCTTTCTAGGAACTTGAATCTTCGGCAGCTGGCCAATCTTGCTTGATATCGTGGTAGTAGATATCCCCTCCATAATTCCATGGTACGGTTTTGTCTGACAAATACGGGACTGGTCCAGGCATTTTAATTATCAAAGGAGCTGCTTTTGGAACTGATGTAATTCTAACGGGTCTTTTGGTGGAGACACTGGAAGAATCGGCGGAAATGGTAATGAAGAAACATCATTATAAGGAACAGGTGAAACATAAGTATTTTCAAACAAAATTTCCTTGTTATCTATTAGGCATTGAACGCCTGCTTTCAACAAAGGACAACTAGTTGGTGAGGACAAACAAAAATGGCAGCTTTCATCACAGCCTGGGAATACACTCGCATTTAATAAGTTCTCTTTGATAGTCCGGAGTGGAGTCATAAGGTTATTAACTGAAGTAACAAACATATCTTCCTCAATGGTGTTGGTAGTATGGTCGTGTTTAGGCATAGGGGAAGAAATGACATTTGGCTTTTCGGGCGCATTGAATTCAATCTCCTTGGCTTCAATGAGGTCTTGTACTTTGTTATTCAACGCCCAACAGTTGTTAGTGTCATGGCCGACACTCTCAGAGTGGTATGCACAGCAGACATTAGGATAATAGTGAGGAGATATTGTGTTAGGATTCTTCGGAGCTTCTTTCAAGGTCACTAGGTTGGATCTCAACAGATGTGGCAATACTTGAGATAAGGTCATTTTAATTATGGTGAATTGTCTGACTGGTCTTTCCATCCTTGGTTGGTTGTTTCTTTGCTGATCAGGCGCAGGTTTAGGAATCATAACAGCCCCCACCATTGGACGGCGTTCGGCCCTATCTTGATTTCTCTGAGGATAAACAGCAACCACTTATTTCTTTCTGATAAATGGCTTCCTTATAGCAGCAGAGGGTGTATCTTTTTGAATCTTTCCACTTTTTATCCTGGCTTCTACCCTCTCTCCGATCAATATCATTTCAGTAAAACCTACCGATGAACTCCCAATTAGGTGATTGAAGAAGGGACTAGACAAGGTGCCTAAAAACATGTCTACCAATTCTCTTTCAGATAGGGGAGGTTGAACTCTTCCAGCCAAGTCTCTCCATTTTTGCGCATAGTCTTTGAAGCCCTCACTTTAAACCATGGCCATACTCTAGAGTTGAGTACGGGTTGGCGCAAGATCAGCGTTGTATTGGTATTGTTTGTAAAAGGCTGCAGCAAGATCTTCCCAGTTATGAACATTGGCTCTTTCTAACTGATAAAACCAATCAAGTTGAGTTCTAGACAGACTGTCTTGGAAGAAGTGTACCCATAAATCTTTGTCAGCGGTATGAGGCTGAATTTTCCTTACATAAGACCAGAGATGCATTTTAGGACATGAAACTCTATCATATTTGGAACATAGGTGCTTTGAATTTTGGAGGAATGACAATTCCCGATACTAACCCCAACTCCTCAAAGTCCAAGCCAGGCACTTTTTGGATTTCCATTGCAGTCAACCGCTCTTCGAGATATTTATACTTGTCATCAGCTGGAGGGTATTGTTCTTCAGAATAGTCTTCTTCTTCCTCTTCCTCTTCTGATTCCGACTGGACAATTGTTTCCTTGCCCTTCCCATCTTGGTTGTATTTCTCACCGGATGTTGTTGCAAAGTCTAGGGCTCTTCTTGTCTGCCCTTGGAACCTTCTTCCCATGTTTAGAACTCCGACTCTCTTATTTGTCTTCTTTTTCTTCTGCTCAGCCAGCAAAGTCTTCAACTCTTCTTGTCCTTTGGCTAGGGTCAAGAACAACTGTTGAAACTGTGCATTCTGAGCTTAGAGGTCCTTCACCGCTTGCTCGAGATCCATCTTACTGAAATAAACATTAGAGAGATGAGGATACTTGTTGCAAGAAACCTGCTTATGTTATGATGAATGATAAATGCATATGCAATGTTTTCAAGGATTTTAAGATTCAATTTGCTTTAGACAAAAAGGAAACAGGTGTCATATTAATAGATTAAAGCTTGAGTACATCAATGCCTTCTTGGGCAAAATAATACAAAAACTCTAAGATAAAAAGGTAGTGCGCATCCTCTTTGGTGCAATGTAGGAATTCAGAGTCTGTTCCTCATGAAGTAGTCTAGTGAATTCCAAAACCTTCTTCTCGCTTACGTAGAATTGGGCTTCAAAGGTATCTCGCTCCCCCCTTGAGTTGTATCGAATCCCTTTGTAGGTCTTCAAGAGAGGTAGGCATGTCAGGATGTAGCATAGTATATGGAACATCTCCCTCCATGACAGGTTCAATGATTATCGGGAGAATGGAGGGGTAAGGCATCATAAGACTCTGAGCATGAGTTTGTACCCATTTGAGGTAAGGCTCAAGAGGGGTGGAATTCTTGTGCCCCAGAGTCTTTCTATCTACCTTGTTCAACATCCTCCAAGCTCAGATAAATCTCTGGCGAAGACCTTGATCGTCAATGTCGTAGTCAAATACCAAACCTTGAATCAGCATCTCGTACGAGCCATCCCTTCGGGCATAACCAAACTGTCTTAAGGATAAGCAAGGGTTGTAGGTGATACCTCCCCTAATGCCAAGTAAAGGGACATTAGGAAATTCCCCACAACGGTCAACAATAGTAACATTCTCTATGGATCGAGAGCACCAATGGATGTCTGGATGTTTGAGCGTCATCAACCTTTGTGACCACCTTGAACCTTTCTCATTCTTTAATACAGATTGGGGAAGATGCGAAATAAACCATCTTGCCAAGATAGGAGTGCAACACATAAGGACACCTCTTTTCCTCATTGTGCGAGTGTGAAAAGTGTGTAGGATATCCCCTAGAAATGTAGGCATCGGGTTGCGGGATATGAAGATTTTGACGGTGTTCAAATCTATGACTTGGTCAGGATTTGGAAACAAAACCATCACATAGATGAGGAGAGCCACAATTTCCTCAAAGGCTTGCAAATCCATGGAATCCCAATAGTTTTGGGCTTTCTCAAACAAGAACTTTTCTAGGAAACCCTTGACACCACTTCTTGTTTCCCAATGAGTTGTGATATCAGATGAGTGCAAGTGTAGAGCTTGAGCAACCTCTTCTGGCTTTGGGTCTCTTTCTGTACCGTTGAAAGGTAGTTGATTGAGAATGGGAATCCTCAAGATTCGGGAGAATTCTTCCAAAGTAGGCACAAGTTGATAGTCGAGAAATGTGAAGCAATGGTGTAAAGGATCAAAGAACTGAGAGAGCACCTCCATCATGTCCTCATCTGTGTTAGAGGTGACCAAGTTGAGTAGGCGACCATGTCTCTCGGTGAATGGAGAGTTTTCAGGAATCCTTGAAGCTAGCTCCTTAAGTTGTGGAGGGATCCTCACAAGGTTGACTTGAATAGTTTTCCAGCGAAGTGAATCCATATCCTATAAAACAAGACAAATATAAACCCAAAAAATCCTTGAAATGGTTAGTGAATGTGTATGATGTTATGATGTTCATGATGTTATGTACAAGTATGTATATACAAACATAGCAAACAATTCCTTAGGTTTAGGCTTGCATTGAATATTACAGGCAAGTACCCTATTGAAGTTTAGTTGGCTCAAACATGTCCTAGAAATAGTAAACGGGTTCTAAGGAGCTCAATATCACTGGTTTGTTTCCTTGGTTATTGTTTCAGCATAAGCCTCTTTAATGGCGACTGAAATATCCCAAGAAACCAAACCTCAATGAGTTTAGTATCGAGTATCTACCAACTTCGAACTGCACCAAAGTCGGTCATCTCACTACATCCTAAAGGCCCAGTTGGTCAAGTAAAGGTTCTAAAAGTTCATTAGTGCTTCATGACATCACTCAGCGGCTCCGTATTCTCTTTGATTAACTCAAAGGCTACCGGTACCCACAAATATGTCGCACTAACATAGCTATTTCTTAGACCATGTCAGTATACCCCACACAATTTCCACAATGTATTGCTACTTACATATAATGTATCCCAAATCCGGCTAGAGGATTCAAACCCAAACAAAGAACCATAATGTAAATCATACAAGTCAAACAATGTAAGCAAGTAAATGTGATCTAGCCCTAAGGTAACCCCACTTTTAGAATACTCCCCAGCAGATTCGTCAGTTCTGTGATACGGTGGAAGAACTGACTTGAGGGTTTTGCGTTTGATCGCAAATGTTGCGGTTAGCAAGAGTCGCCACCGACTTTTCTTTTATCCAAAAGGAAAGGTGAAAAAGCACATGAAAGACCTTTGAGATTTTTTCTTGAGTTCGGGGGGTAGATTGTGAAAAGGGAAGGTATTAGCACCCTTTTCATCCATGGTTTTCCATGGGCTCTTAATTATTTGCTAGATTACTTGCTTTTTGTTTGAAATTGTTCTTGTTGTGGTTTTTGAAAGTATTTTGTAAAGAGGCCATTGTTTAGGCAATCTTTGTAATGATTCTTGTTTGTAAGAATGTATACAAAGATGTTTGATCTTTTTAAAATGTTTTCAATTTTGTAAGTTGTTTGAAAGTGTATGTGTTTGTTTTGAAAATAGCAAGGATGTTTGTTTTGAAATGGAGCAAGTAATTAGGAGCAATCTACCCACTCAAATGTATTTCTTGTTCATTTTCTTTACCTTTGACATTGTTGTCTTACCATTGACTTGGTAAGCAACCCTATCTTTAGATGAAAACGGGACAGGCGTGGGTCATCGTATAACCATGTGTGATACGGTGGGAGAACTGACTTGAGGTTTTGCGTTTGTTTTCGCAAATGTTTCGGTTTAGCAAGAGTCGCCACCGACTTTTTATTTTATCCTAAGGAAAGGTTAAAAAGCATAGGAAAAACCTTTGAGATGTTTTCTTGGGTTCGAGGAGTAGATTATAGTAAGGGAAGGTATTATCACCCTTTCTATCCATGGTTATCCATGGGCTCTTAGTTACTTGCTTAGATCACTTGCCTTGCATTTTCAATTGTTTGAAATGGTGCTTTCAATTGTTTGAAATGGTGCTTTGTGTGTGTGGTTTTTAAAAATGTTTTGAAAAAGATGCCTTGTCTAGGCAACCCTTGTAACAATTCTTTACTCGAATGTTTTACAAAAGGTGTTTGTCTTTTTGAAAAGATGTTTCAAGGTTTTTGAAAGTTGTTTTTGAAAGTTGTGTTGTGGAGTGTGTTTTGAAAAATGGCAAGGATATGTTTTGCAAGTTTGATCAAGTAACTAAGAGTTGTCTACCCTATTGTACTCAAAGATTTTTCTCATGTTTTAACCCTTTTAACAGTATTGTTCCACCATTGTATTTGGTGGACAATCTTGTGTTAGGATGTTAACGGGACGGGCGCGGGTCATCGTTTAGACCATGAATGCAATAGTGCCAAGTGTCTTTGGCAATTTTCCTTTAAGGGACTTGATCATTTTGTTTAGGCAACTTGGGAAAGCGTCATCGAGGGACTATGATCATTTGATTTGTTTTGGTTTTGCCAAAGACACTAAACATGCAACATGGCCTATTTTTGAAGGCAACAAGTGGAGTAACCCTAAGGGTGCAAGTGTGCATTGTGTTGTCCATTTCCATGCTTGTTTATCTTTGAATTAGGTCAAGCTATTTGTTATTTGATTTGCATGCAAACCCTAAGTCTATCATGGCATAATTTGAAAGCTTTTAAATGCAGAAATTTAAAGTCCTAAATTATTACAACATGATTATGGGGACGGGGGTACAAATTTTTGAATGGGGGGATATTTTAGCAAGAAATTAAATCTAAAACTATTACATCCATATTGAATATACAAATTATTTAATTGTACAATAATTAAATAAATACAATAAATATGCAAAATGTATTATGCACAAAAATGGTTTTTTATGTATGTAAAAGTATTTTTCAATATAAAATATAAACAAAAATAAAAAGGTCAAATTTGGAGTATTTTTATGGTTTAGGGCAAAACCCTAATTTTTGAATAAATAGCAATTATTTATTAATATTATACAATATTATATATTAATTTATACAAAAATAAAAGAAGGAAGTATATTGTAAAAAAAAGTATTTTTTTAGTGTCATATATTAATAAAAATAAAAATGTATTATTTTCATATTTTACCCTAAGTATTTTAATAAATATATACAAGTATTTATATTATATATTAAATATACTAAATATATACCAAAATAAAATATTAATTATTTACAAAAAAAAGTATATTTTTAGAAAATGTTTTCAAAAGGTAAAATAAAATAATAACTGAAAATAAATATATTTTTTGTATTATTTTTTTAGTGTTTTAAATAAAAGTATATATATTTATTTACATGTTCATGTTTAATAAAGCAAATAAATTCCAAATAATATGCAAAAATGTGTGGAAAAATAATTTTAGTGTTTTTTCATGTTTGAATAAAAATATAAAATCAGAATTAAAAGGAAAAAATCAAAAATAGTAAATATAACACACAATGGGCCAGGGGGGTGTAAAAGTGGAAAAAGTGTGCAAAAAGCAAAAACAACTCAGGCCCAGCCCAAGTCACCCTTCTTCAACCTCCAGCTTATGTCTCAAAAACGCGCGCCCTCTATGCTTCATTCAAATTCCTGATTCTTTGACTTTTAACAAAAACTCATAACATAAACAATGTAGAGCACCAAGAGACGAATTCATACATATAAAAATCTTGACCTAACTCTCAGAAATGAGGGAGAATTTCTTCATCCCCAATTTCTGACCTAAGTTTTTTTCAATGTTCATGGCCACAATTCTCACAGCACGCATAATATAAATGAAAAGTAAATACATGGATGGTTTCAGGGCTATGAGTAGAACATGTTTTCTTCACAAACCTAAGCCTAATCATGCCTGGATAGAGAGATAGAAGTTCATATTTTTACCTGTCTCAGCTTGAGTCGTGTATAGAAATGGAGGTATCTTCAATGGAGTTTGAGCTTTGGTACAGCTTGCCTGAAGTCCAAGGATGCTTCTCCTATGCTTGGCTTGCTCTGAAACTGCTTGTATCGTGCTATGGAAGTCCACCTGCACAGCTTGAAATCAAAAATGGCAAACGATGTTAAGGATGTTACAGCTTGGATTCAATGCTTGGGATAGCTTCAGTGGGTGATATGGAACATGTTTGAACTCTTTTTGGCCAAAGTGCACGAGTGGAATGGACTGTGGAAGTCAATCTGCAGCAGGGACTCTGTTTTGCAGAAAAACTGTGCTTTTGGATATGAGGATGGATTGAGGGTGAAGGAATCGTGCTTTAGGTCAGTTAGGGAGTGTGAAAGATGAGAACAAATTTTGCTTAGGTTGGTCTTTACAGGAAATGAGAGATTGTATCTGTTTTGCAATCTTGCTTCTTTTTGAAGTAAGGAAATGCAAGTTGGATTATAGGCCTGTACAATGTCCTTAAGCATGCTGCATATCTTCTTCTTGATCATAGGGATTTGTGTACAAATGCTAGCCTCAAAGATCTGGCCCATGCCTCTTGGATTTTGAATTTGACATAAAGTGCATCTTTTCAAAAATGGCAAATATGCTTTTTCCATTTAAAGATTAATCTTGCATGTAATGACCAAATGAACAAAATAACATCTTAGCACAATGGTTAGGCATTTAATTATGGTGTGTGAGACTGGTTTTGAGGCCTGCAAGCTAGCTTGTACAAGCTGATTTGAAAAATGCCAATGTATGAACATGTATTTGGTTATGAACAAAAGTGACTTTTGCCCAACTTTGCAAATTTGATTCTCCCTAACCACAAGGGTGTTTGAGAAGTTCTTGGACAATTTGGAAAGATTGGAATGTGTACTACAATCCATATTTGTAATGCAAATTGAAATTCCAAGTGGAACCATGTGAAAAGTGGCCATGAAGTTGGACAAAAATCCTGCCTAGAATAGGTCAAAATTTTTCTAAGTTAAGAATGTTTTGCACTCTTGTTCCAAAAATCATAACTTGAGCTACAAGCTTCTTTTGAGGGAACTTTGTGAATAAAAGTTGTATATTTTGCAATTACTTACAACTTTCATGTTTTTAGTTTTGTTTGAATCCAATTGTATCTTGATGAAAAAATGGGACAAAGTTAGGAAAAAATAAGGAAGTTTTATAACTTAGAAAAATTCTAAGTTATGAAATTTCTTCATTTTAAACCCTAATTTGCAATTTTGGGTTTCTTGATGAAAAAGTTTCATAATTTGACATGTCTTGATGAAAAATGAATCTTGGCACTTGATTTTGACCAAAAAGTCAAAGTTTGACTTTTCAGTATACAGTCAAATTTTGATTAGTTGACTGGAAAATTCATCTGTCAATCCTGTGCATTTGAGATCTTTTGAACTTGTTGAATGTGTCAAGACAATGCCATTGAGTTCTTAAGTCCATATGTGAGCTTGGTTTGCCATTGGTTAGGTCAAACAGTCAAAAATTGCCTTTGTGCAGTCAAAACCCTAAAAATGACCATTTTGCCCTTTTGGTGATCTGATCAAATTTCTTGTGTAATTGTGATCCAAACTTGATCAAATGGTCCATATGAGTTCAAAATGTTGATGTGGGTCAAAAATCAGCAAGTTTGACTGTCAATTGGTCACAATTGACTTTTTCCCCAATACAGCTGATTTCTAGGTCAACTGTCCAATTGACTGGGCAAAGATTGGAATCAAGGCTTGAAACTTGGTACGGATAAACTTGTGAGTCCAACATGAAGCATGAAAGTCACTTTGGACATTTTAGGTCAAAACATCTTTGTGCAAACTCAAACCCTAATTTGGGTCAACAGTGCAAGGAGAGGTCTTGAGCAGAGCAAACCCTAACTTGGTCTTGAGTTCAAAAGTCTTGTGATGAGAAAATATTGATGAAATGAGAGGGCAAATTTTGGGGTACAACAGTTGCCCCTGTTCAATCTTCTTGCACCTGAAGAGTTAGATTGGCTAGTTTGTCTTTCGCGTCTCGAAGGTAAAAGGAGATTGGACATTAGAGTGCCTGCAAATTTGCACTCGTCGAAACATGGATGCGAGAACGGGCTTAAAGATGCCATTTGGAGATGGGCTTAAAGATGCCATCTGGAGATGTGACCAAGATCTTGTCAGGGGATGGGCTTAAAGATGCCATCTGGAGTGTATGTTGTAGGTGAAAGAAATGAGTATCAGAAAGGTGTCCATGTTTTGGAACATCTCTGGACTGGGGGGTCTGAACAAGCAATAGATTAACATCCATGTTTGGAGAATCCGTAAACTGTTTTCAAAAGTTAAGCCTGAACAAGCAATAGATTAACATCCGTGTTGGGAAGCATCCGTAAACTGTTTTCAGAAGTTGAAGAATCTGAACAAGCGATAGGTTAACATCCGTGTCTGGAGAACCCGTAAACTGTTTTCAGAAGTCTTGAAGTTGAATAAGAAATAGCGCAGCGTCCATGTTGGGAAGCGTCTGTAAACTGTTTTCAAAAGTTGAGTCTGAACAAGCAATAGATTAGCATCCGTGTTTGGAGAATCCGTAAACTGTTTTCAGAAGTCGAAGTTTATTAATCTTATCCTGAAAAGGGTAAAATATTAGCTGAAACACAAAGTTATGTTGCATGAAGTGTATGATGCAATATACGCTACATCAATGTTTATGATATGAATGTAATGAATGCGCATGTAAGCTGATGAGCTGTCTTGCTGAGGATAGATGAATCCTGGATAACAAAATCTTTGACTAATGTCGGGGGAAAGTAAATCCTGGACTGCTGCAGGGGGATCAGGAGCTTGGGTTGTATGCCAATCTACTGGGGATTCCAGGACGAGAGTCTTCATTCTGATAATGCTTAACTGTTATCTGGTCGATCTCCAGGCTTTCACAGAAACTTGTATTGCCATCTGGTCGTAATCCAGGCTTCACAATAACTTGTTGAGCTGCTATCCGGTCAAATCCGGGCTTCACGGCTTGAATTTAAGATGTACCACTATCTGGTCGATTCCAGGCTTCGTAGTATTCCCTGCTGTTATCTGGTCGTAATCCGGGCTTCTCAGAAACTTGTATTGCCATCTGGTCGTAATCCAGGCTTCACAATAGCTTACTAAGCTGTTATCCGGTCAGATCCGGGTTTCACGGCTTGTGTTAAAGATATACCACTATCTGGTCGGCTCCAGGTTTTGTAGTATTCTTGACTGCTGTCTGGTCGTAATCCAGGCTTCACAAAAACTTGTATTGCCATCTGGTCGTAATCCAGGCTTCACAATAACTTGTTGAGTTGCTATCCGGTCAAATCCGGGCTTCACGGCTTGAATTTAAGATGTATCACTATCTGGTCGATTCCAGGCTTCGTAGTATTCCCTGCTGTTATCTGGTCGTAATCCGGGCTT
Source organism: Vicia faba (assembly GCA_948472305.1). NCBI lineage: Eukaryota > Viridiplantae > Streptophyta > Magnoliopsida > Fabales > Fabaceae > Vicia > Vicia faba. The sequence continues at coordinate 1,154,750,278 of OX451741.1, forward strand.
CACAGAAACTTGTATTGCCATCTGGTCGTAATCCAGGCTTCATAATAGCTTACTAAGCTATTATACGGTCAGATCCGGGTTTCACGGCTTGTGTTAAAGATATACCACTATCTGGTCGGCTCCAGGTTTCGTAGTATTCTTGACTGATGTCTGGTCGTAATCCGGGCTTCACAGAAACTTGTATTGCCATCTGGTCGTAATCCAGGCTTCACAATAGCTTACTAAGCTGTTATCCGGTCAGATCCGGGTTTCACGGCTTGTGTTAAAGATATACCACTATCTGGTCGGCTCCAGGTTTCGTAGTATTCTTGACTGTTGTCTGGTCGTAATCCAGGCTTCACAGAAACTTGTATTTCCATCTGGTCGTAATCCAGGCTTCACAATAGCTTACTAAGATGTTATCCTATCAGATCCGGGTTTCACGACTTGTGTTAAAGATATACCACTATCTGGTCGGCTCCAGGTTTCGTAGTATTCTTGACTGCTGTCTGGTCGTAATCCAGGCTTCATAGAAACTTGTTGGGGATTAAACTATTATCCGGTTGAATCCGGGCTTCATAGCTTGCTCTGAGGGGATATCACTATCTGGTCGCAATCCAGGCTTGGCGGTTGTTTGGCATTATTATCCGGTCGTACTTCGGGCTTCACAATATGCTGTAGAGACCAAGATACTATTCAGTCATATTCGGGCTTCGTAACTTGAATTTTGTGAGAATTTGATCTTTGGCGACTGTAACTTCCAACATGTGATGAAGGAACTTTTGAACGACTGATCAATTTGAAATGTAATTTGTTTTGGAGAATAAATCCTTGACAAATGTTGGGGAAATAAACCCATAACCGAAGTTGGGGATAGAAAAATCCTTTGGTTACTGAGGGTGAGAAATCCTTGTTGACTGTTGATTGCTTAGGGAACAAGATCTTCAATTGTTGAGGGATCCTAGGACCACTGCTGGTGATTGGAACTCCTTGGTGACTTGTAGGGAATGAGAATTCTGATGATCTCTACTGGGGAGTCCAGAACCTGGGAGGCTCATGCTGGAGGAGTAAGACTGAGAATCTTTAATCTGATGGGAAGTATCTCTGTGGGGAGAAGGTTCACTAGTCTGGTTCCGCTGGGGATTAGATAGTTGGAAGTTTTAGCTCCGCTGGGGAAAGGATTTTCAGATTTTTAAGGCTCCAATGGGAATACTGAAACTTAACTCTGAGGGGAATTGAATTCTGGAAGGCTCTCTTAGCTGGGGAAATCAGTTTTGAGAAAACTTCTGTTCTATTGAGGATCCTGAAGTTTAACTCTGTTTAGGGAATTAAGTTCGGGATTGAGGAATTTGGAGTTTAAATCTGCTGGGGATTCCTTCTTGAAAGGGCGTCAAGATATCTACCTGTACCTTCAACCTATCAGCAATCATCTTTCTTGATTTGTAAGGAAAATGATTATGTTCAAATGCATATGCCTATTTAACAAAACATTGGACGTTTCTCAAATAAAACATAAGTGCAAAAAGAGAAAAAAGGAAAACAAAGCAAATTTCTGTATTTGGAAAAGTATTTGTATTAACTTTCTATGAGTATCTTTATACAAAGGAGACAGGCATCCTAGTAAGAGGATGTTGTCGTAAAAATTGAAAATTTTATACAAAAGAAAGATGGCTATGTGTAACAATTCCATGGGATTCCATTCTGCTATGGCCTTCACAACTCTGAATATCTGTCCATTCAATACTTCGTCCTCCGATGACTGAATTGATCAGAAGCTTGGAGCTGGTTGATGAAGAGATTGTCCTTAAAGTGATCCGACGAGACATAGTCATACGCTTTAACTCCCTAACTTTTGCCTGAATCGCCCTTTCGGGTTTTCGATCCACCGGGAAACCCTTTTTTGCCAAAGCCGCCCTTTCGGGTTTTCGACTTGCCGGGTGTACAGATTTTTTTGTTTTATCCCTAATTTTGCCTGAACCTCCCTTTCGGGTTTTCGGTTCACCGGGATGCCCATTTTTGCCCAAGCCGCCCTTTCGGGTTTTCAACTTGTCGGGTTATTTTATGCGTAGTATCTTTTGACTATGTCTGCGTTCGTAGGGTGCGGCAAATCATCGTCGTCCATGGTGGTCAGAATCATTGCGCCACCAGAAAATATGCTCTTGATCACAAATGGCCCTTCGTAAGTAGGAGTCCATTTGCCCCTGGGATCACTTTGCGGCAAGATAATCCGCTTGATTATGAGATCTCCGACTTGATATACTTGACGTCTGACTTTCTTGTTGAAAGCCTTGATCATTTGTTTTTTATATGTCTGACCATGGCAAACAGCAGTGAGTCGCTTCTCGTCGATCAGATTGAGTTGGTCAAGTCGGGTCTGAATCCAATCGTGTTCATTCAAACCAGCGTCCTTCATAATCCTTAAAGAAGGAATCTGAACTTCCATGGGTAGGACAACCTCCATGCCATATACCAAAGAAAATGGGGTTGCCCCTGTTGAAGTACGTGCCATGGTACGGTATCCATGCAGAGAAAACGGTAACATCTCATGCCAGTCCTTGTAGGTAACTGTCATTTTCTGAATGATCTTCTTGATGTTTTTGTTCGCAGCTTCAACAGCACCGTTCATCTTTGGCCGATAGGGAGATGAATTGTGATGATAAATCTTGAACTGTTCGCATAGAGCGGTGATCATAGTATTATTCAGATTTGTACCGTTGTCTGTAATGATCCTGTCGGGGACACCATACCGGCATATGAGGTTTTGCTTGATGAAGCGGGCAACCACATTTTTTGTAACGGAGGCAAAAGAAGTTGCTTCGACCCATTTGGTAAAATAGTCAATGGCGACCAGAATGAAGCGATGTCCATTGGACGTTGTGGGCTTGATCTCTCCAATCATATCAATGCCCCACATTGCGAATGGCCAAGGAGCTGTCAGAACATTGAGAGGAACAGGAGGAATATGAATCTTGTCAGCGTAGACCTGACATTTGTGGCAAGTACGGGAATGTTGATGGCAATCAGCTTCCATGGTAGACCAGTAATAGCCTGCCCTTAGAATCTTCTTAGCCATAGTATGCCCGCTCAAGTGGGTGCCAAATGTGCCACTGTGTATCTCAGTCATGATCAACTCTGCTTCAGCTTTGTCTACACATCGGAGTAAAACACAATCATGGCTGCGTTTGTAGAGGATGTCGTTGCTCAGGAAGAACTTGGCAGCAAATCTCCTTAGGAACTTCTTGTCATTTACGGAAGCTCCTTCGGGATATTCTCTAGTCTGGAGATACCTTTTGATTTTGTGAAACCAGGGTTGTTCCACTACTTCTTCGGTATTAATCTCATGACAATGCGCAGGTTCATCCATTCGCTCGATGGTGATTTGGGGAGCCTCGTTATCCCAGTTGAGTTTAAACATGGAGGACATTGTTGCCAGAGCATCTGCAAGCTGATTTTCTTCTCGCGGGAAGTGCTCGAAGGTGATTTGCTCGAAATGAGGTAACAATGTCAGGACATGTTCTTTGTATGGGATAAGATTAGGATGTTTGGTGTCCCACTCTCCTTTGATTTGACTGATAACCAAAGCCGAGTCCCTAAATACGATCAAATATTTGATCTTCAAGTCTATAGCAGCCTTGAGACCAAAGATGCAAGCTTCATATTCAGCCATGTTGTTGGTACAGCTGAAGCAAAGTCGGGCCGTGAAAGGTGTGTGGCAACCTTCCGGGGAAATGAGTACCACACCGATACTGTTTCCAAGTGCATTTGAAGCACCATCAAAGTACAGGGTCCATCGGGATCCATTTTCAGGTCCGTCATACGGTCTGTTACCTTCAATGTTGTCCAAATTCATGATGTCCTCGTCCAGGAAGTCGAATCTCATGGATTGATAATCTTCTATAGCTTGATGAGCTAGATGGTCAGCTAGTACACTCCCTTTTATAGCTTTTTGGGTGGTGTACTGGATGTCATACTCAGTCAGGATCATTTGCCATCTAGCAATTCTTCCAGATAAAGCAGGCTTCTCGAAGATATACTTGATAGGATCCATTTTGGAAATCAACAAAGTGGTATGAGTCAGCATATACTGCCTTAGTCGGCGAGCAGCCCATACCAAAGCGCAGCAAGTTTTCTCGAGCAGTGAGTAGCGAGTCTCACAGTCGGTAAACTTTTTGCTAAGGTAATAAATGGCATGCTCTTTTCGACCAGACTCGTCATGCTGGCCCAATACACACCCCATTGAGTTGTCCAAAACGGTCAGATACATGATCAGCGGCCTTCCTTCGACGGGTGGCATCAGAATAAGAGGTTCTAGCAAATACTCCTTGATTTTATCAAAAGCAGCTTGGCAGTCGTCGTTCCATTCGACTACCTGATCTTTCTTCAATAGTTTGAAAATTGGCTCACAGGTATACGTCAGATGAGAGATGAATCTGGCAATATAGTTCAAGCGCCCCAAGAACCCTCTAACCTCCTTTTCAGTACGGGGGGCAGGCATTTCTTGTATAGCTTTCACTTTCGCTAGATCGACCTCAATGCCCTTGTTGCTGACAATGAATCCTAGAAGTTTACCAGACCTAACTCCAAAAGTGCACTTACTTGGATTCAGCCTGAGTTTGTACTCTTTCAACCTGGCAAACAGCTTCTGCAAATGTTCAAGGTGTTCCTCCTCTGTTTGTGATCGAGCTATCATGTCGTCTACGTAAACTTCGATCTCATGATGTATCATATCATGAAATAAAGCTACCATGGCGCGTTGATAAGTTTCCCCTGCGTTCTTCAATCTGAACGGCATCACCTTGTAGCAGAAGGTTCCCCATTGTGTAACAAAGGTTGTTTTCTCCATGTCCTCGGGGGCCATTTTGATCTGGTTGTAGCCCGAGAATCTGTCCATGAAGGAAAACACCTTGTGCTGAGCTGTGTTGTCAATCAAAATATCGATATGCAGTAGCGGAAAATCATCTTTAGGGCTAGCCCTGTTCAAATCCCGGTAGTCCACACACATTCTGACCTTGCCGTTTTTTTTAGGTACTGGCACGATGTTAGCAACCCATTGTGGATAGGATGTAACAGCCAGAAAGCCAGCGTTGAATTGCTTCATTACTTCGGATTTAATCTTCTCAGACATGTCGGGCCTCATTCGGCGGACTTTTTGCTTGATTGGTGGACAGTCCTCTCTTATAGGGAGACGGTGAACCACAATGTCTGTGTCTAAACCCGGCATGTCTTCATAAGACCAGGCGAAGATTTCAACGTATTCATTTAACAGCTGTACCAAACGCCCTTTAACACTTGGTTCCAGATTGGCACCCACTTGTACTTCTTTCTAGTCTTCCTCTGTTCCTAAGTTGACAATTTCCAACAACTCTTCATGAGGCAAGATGGCCCTTTCTTCTTGTTGTAGAAGTCTGGCTAGCTCTCCTGGTACTTCACAATCTTCGTCATCTTCGTATTCAGCCTGATTGACCAAATCTTCAGAGTTATTGAAGGATACAACAGAATAGTCGCCCATAGAATCCAGAGTGGATGGGTACCTGCATTCGTGAGTGTGGGTGGGTGTAAGGGATAGCCATCCTTAAACAAACAAAAATGCAAAAGGAAAGAAAATGAACATAGCAGTTTATAAATGAAAAGCGTCCAATGATTCGTTAAACATGGCATATGAATATGAAGAGAATCAAAACCCTTACAAATGGACCTACATGCCCCGGGCAAGGCATGAGGTGAAAAAGTAGTGTGCAGATTGTTTAAAAGTAATTATTACAGACCAACAGGAAATGTTCGAAAGATAAGTTACTGATTAATGAAAGTAATAGGGACGAAGTCTTTCGCCTCCCAGTTGTGTAGTCCCCCCCCCCCCGATGGTTGGGAAGATCCAGTCTTCAATGTTGGCCTCTTCGTCTTCGTCTTCCAAAGCATTGATTCCATGAGGAGAAATCTTGATGGGTGTCCTTTCGATTTTTGAGCGACGCATAGCTTTTTTCCCCGCAGTAGTAAATCCCAACCCAAACTTGTCTGTTTTGTGAGGAATGTCAGGCAACTGACCTCATGTTGAGCTCTTTCCCTCCTTCATTGCAGCCTGTGCGTCTTTCAGAGATGCCATCCTGGCCACCTGCTTGGGTACCTCGGCTACTGCCTTTGCTACTGCAACTTCGGGAGCAATTTCCTCGAAGTGTTGGAACGGTGTTTCAATGAATTCGCCTTCCACCTCTACATACCGAAAGGAGTTCAGGTGACTGATCATATATTCCTCCTCACCGTGTAAAGTTATGATTTTTCCCTTGACAGGGTATTTCAGCATCTGATGTAGGGAGGAAGTGATCGCGCCAGCATTATGTATCCATGGTCTCCCTAGCAAGAAAGAGTATGACGGACGAATGTCCATCACATAGAAAGTTGAGTGGAATACTTTAGTGCCCATCTTGATGGGAATGTCGACCTCCCCATGCACCATTCTTTTAGACCCGTCAAAGGCCCTGACAATGATATTACTTGGTTTCAGTTCCAAGCCTTCACAATCCAATCGATCCAGAGCTTTCTTAGGCAGCACGTTCAGAGAAGAACCAGTGTCGACCAAAACATGGGCAATAGTAGTTCCTCGGCATTCAACTGACACATGCAATGCGTCATTGTGCTTTCTTCCTTTCGGAGTCAGGTCAGCATCAGAGAAACCCAGGCCGTTGTCGGCAGTAAGGCTGGCTACACAATCCTGGAATTGATCGGCTGAGGTTTCCTGGGGAACATGGGCTGTCTTCAAAAACCTTATCAAAGCTTTGGCATGAGCCTCCGAACAAAGCAGCAAAGCTAGCATGGATATCTTCGAGGGGGTTTGCCCCAGTTGCTCCACCACGTCATAATCACTCTTCTTAATTATTTTCAGAATCTCCTCCATTTCTTTCTTAGAGGTTTCGGGGATGACCAATGGCTGAGCCCTCGTCCTGACGAGCTCATCTTGGATCCCTTTTCCCTTATCAACAGAAGTAGGAGGGACAACCATAGGAGTAACAGCTTCTTCAATCAACGGAATTCTTGCAGAAAGTTTTATCGGTGTAGGAGTAACTTTGGCAGCAGCTGAGGGTCCAAAGATTTCCTTTGGAGGGGCAATCTCTGGAGAGAAAATTATCCCACTTCGGGTAATCTTGCTCGTACCGGCAATGTTTCCAATGTAGGCATCTTCTTCGTCAGAGCTATCTTCAGTTATCTCAATTTGTTTCACACCATGGTAGTAGATTTCTCCACCATAATTCCATGGTATTGATTTGTCAGATTTGTAGGGGACAGGCCCAGACATGGTTATTTTCAGAGGAACAAACTTCGTAGCAGATGTAATCTTAACAGGCTTTTTAGGGACCTTGGAAATATTGGTGGAAATGGTGAATATTGAAACATCTTCGATAGGAGTTGGAATAGCAGGAATCTTTTCGAAAAGAATTTGTTGGCTGTCCATTAGGCCTTGTATGCCTATCTTCAGCAATGGGCAGTCGATTGGTAGGGAGGAACATTAGTAGAAGTCTTCTTTACATCTTGGGAAAATCCCAGCCTTCAACAGATTCAACTTGATTATCAACAGTGGGGTCATCAGATCATCAACAGCAGAAACATACAGATCTTCTTCAATAGCATGGACATTGCGACCATGCTTCGGCATTGGAGTAGATATTACGTTTGGCTTCTCTGGAGCGTCAAACTCAACCTCTTTTGCATTTATCAAGTCTTGAATTTTATTCTTAAGCGCCCAGCAATCGTTGGTGTCATGCCCGGCGCTGTCAGAATGATAGGCATATTTAGCATTGGGATGATAGTGTGGGGAAGTGGTATTCACAATCTTTGGCGCTTCTCTAATATTAGTGAGATTCAATTTCAACAAATGGGGAAGAACTTGTGCAGGCGTCATGTTGATGCGGGTGAACTGTCGTTGTGGCCGTTCTACCCGTTGCTGATTTGGTCTGGACTGATTGTTACGAGGTTGATCATTTGACGAATTTTGTATCATCACGGCCCCTACAGTCGGCCGGCGCTCAGTTCTTCTCAGTCCTTTCTGAGAGTATATAACAGTTGCTTCCTTCTTGGCTTGGAATGATTTCTTAACAGTTGCGGAGGCAGAGGCGTCCTTTTGAATCTTCCCATTCTTAATACCAGCTTCCACCCGTTCGCCAGTCAGAATCAAATCAGTAAACCCTGCAGAGGAGCTCCCGGTCAAATGGTTGAAGAAAGGACCAGATAGGGTTCCCAAGAACATATCAACTAGTTCCCTATCTGAAAGAGGTGGTTGCACTCTTCCGGCCAAGTCGCGCCATTTCTGGGCGTATTCTTTGAATCCCTTATTTGAGGCCATCCCCATACTTTGTAGCTGAGTACGGGTTGGCGCCAAGTCAGCGTTATATTGATACTGGCGATAAAAGGTAGCTGCCAAGTCTTCCCAGTTATGCACCTCTGACCTCTCAAGCTGGTAAAACCAGTCTAGCTGTGTACCGGACAAGCTGTCCTGAAAGAAGTGTACCTAAAGATTTCTGTCGGATGTATGAGGTTGAATTCTTCTGACATATGACCTTAGGTGCATTTTTGGGCAAGACATCCCGTCATATTTTTCAAAAATTGGCACCTTAAACGTTGGAGGGATCACAATTCCAGCAATCAATCCCAATTCTTCAAAATCTAACCCGGGAACCCTCTGCAGCTCCATAGCTGCCAGTCTATCCTCCAAGTTTTTGTATTTGTCGTCCGCTGGCAGGTATTGCTGTTCTGAATAGTCTTCATCTTCCTCTACCTCTTCCTCTTCAGCCTCGGACTCAGAAGGTAGTGCAGCTCCTTTTCCCTTACTGGTTCCCTCATCAGATGCGGAGGGAAATTCAAGAACTCTCCTTGCTTCATTCTCAAATCTTCTTCCCAGTGTAGCTACCCCAACTCTTTTCTTCTTCTTTTTCACTTTCTCTTACTCTTTGTTCCCCAACAGTGCTTTTAGATCCTCCTGACCCTTTGCCAAGGTCATAAGGAGCTGTTGAAACTGCGAGTTTTGTGACTGCAGATCTTTGACCGTCTGTTCAAGATCCATCTTACTGAAATAAACAGCAGAAAGATAAGGAAACCCGGTGTGAAGACCTGCTTATGCATATGATGAATGATATGTTTATTCATGCAATGCATTCAAGGATTTGGAAATTCAAAATTGTTGCAAAAAAAAAAGAACACACGTCATATTAATAAGAAGGAATTTTGTCAGTACATAAATGCCCCATGGGCCAAATATTACAAAAACTTCTCAAGGTAAGAAGACGTTGCACATCCTCTTTGGTGCGATGTAAGTGTTGAGGGTCTCCTCCTCGTGAAGTCGGCGGGTAAGCTCCAAAACCTTCTTCTCACTGGCGTAGAAGTTGGCTTCAAAAGTATTCCGCTCTTCCTTGAGTTGGATCCAACTCTTCTGCATCTCCTCCCATGATGTAGGCATGTCAGGATGTAGGATGGTGTAAGGAACCTCTCCTTCCTTAACAGGCTCTTTAATCAAAGGGAGAATGTGAGGGTAAGGCATCATAAGACTCTGGGCTCGGGTTCGTACCCACTTGAGGTAAGGCTCAAGAGGGATGGAGTTTTTGTGTCCCAGTGTCTTACTATCTACCTTGTTAGGCATCCTCCAAGCTCTGATGAATCTTTGGCGAAGTCCTTGCGCATCGTTGTCGAAGTCAAAAACTAGGTCAGGAATCAGCATGTCATGAGGGCCATCCCTCCGTGCATATCTAAATTGCCTCAAAGCTAGACAAGGGTTGTAGGTAATGCCTCCCCTAATGCCAAGTAATGGAACATTAGGGAACTCACCACAATGATCGACGATGATGACATTTTCTCTGGACCGAGAACACCAATGTACATCAGAGTGTGTGAGGGTCATCAATCGTTGTGACCACCTTAAGCCTTGTTCATTCTTCAAAACAGATTGTGGAAGGTGTGAAATAAACCACCTTGCAAGGAGAGGAGTATAGCACATGAGAACACCTCGCTTTCTCATTGTTCGTGTGTAAAATGAGTGGAGGATGTCCCCAAGCAATGTAGGTATGGGATTCCTGGATAGGAAAATCTTGACAGCATTGACATCTATAAGTTGGTCAGGATTTGGGAACAAAACCAACCCATAAACGAGGAGTGCCACAATCTCTTAAAAGGCTTGCAGATCCAGGGAATTCCAACACTCTTGTGCCTTCTCAAACAAGAATTTTGCCAAGAAGCCTTTGACACCACTTCTAGTTTCCCAATGCCCCTTGATGTCAGATGGTTGCAAGTGTAGTGCTTGAGCAACATCTTCAGGCTTTGGTTCTTTTTCGGTACCATTGTAGGGTAGTTGATTAAGAATAGGGATTCTCGGGAGTTGAGAAAATTCCTCCAAAGTAGGCACCAATTGATAGTCGGGGAATGTGAAACAGTGGTGAAGGGGGTCAAAGAACTGGAACAGCACTTTCACCATGTCTTCTTCAATGCTGGTGTTGACTAGGTTGAGCAGTCTACCATGTCTTTCACTGAAGAGAGAGCTTTCTGGAATTCTGGATATGAGCTCCTTGAGTTGAGGAGGGATTCTCACAAGGTTGACTTGGATGGTTTTCCTGCGAAGAATTTCCATGACCTATAACACAAGAACAAAGATGAAGATCCAAACCCTTGAAATGGTTAGTGGATGCATATGATGCTTTATGATGTTCATGATGTATGCACAAACATATGTACAAGCAAGTCACACAAAAACTCTAGTTTCAGGCTTGCATGAGGTTTCATAGGTAAGTACCCTCTTGAGTAAAGTTGGCTTAAAAACCTGTCCTATAAATAGTAACCGGGTCCTAAGGAGCTCAATATCATTGAATTGTTTTCTATGTTCATTGTTTTGGTTTAGCCACTTAACTAGCGACCAAAATATTCCAAGAAAACAACCCTCAATGAGTGTAGTATCGAGTATCTACCAACTTCGGACTGCACCAAAGCCGGTCATCTCACTACCCCTAATGAAAGGCCAAGATGGTCAAGTAAGGTTCTAGGTCATTAGTGCTTAGTGACATCACTCAGCGGCCCCGTACTCTCCTTGATTGAACTCAAGGGTTACCGGTACTCACAAATATGTCGCACTAATATAGCTATTGCTTCAACCGTGTCGGTATATCCCGCACAGTTTCCACAATGTATTGCTATCTATGAATGTTTCCCAAATCCGGGTGTAGGATTTCAAGCCCAAACAAGAGAACCAAAATGTAAAGCAATCAAAGCAAACAATTAGTCATGCAAAAGGGTGATCTAAGCCCTAAGGTTACTCCACTTTTATTGATTTCCCCAGCAGAGTCGCCAGTTCTGTGATACGGTGGAAGAACTGACTTGAGGTTTTGCGTTTGTTTTCGCAAATGTTTCGGTTTAGAAAGAGTCGCCACCGACTTTTTATTTTATCCTAAGGAAAGGTTAAAAAGCACACGAAAAACCTTTGAGATGTTTTCTTGGGTTCGGGGAGTAGATTATAGAAAGGGAAGGTATTAGCACCCTTTATATCCATGTTTATCCATGGGCTCTTAGTTACTTGCTTAGATCACTTGCCTTGCATTTTCAATTGTTTGAAATGGTGCTTTCAATTGTTTGAAATGGTGCTTTGTGTGTGTGGTTTTTGAAAATGTTTTGAAAAAGATGCCTTGTCTAGGCAACCCTTGTAACAATTCTTTACTTGAATGTTTTACAAAAGGTGTTTGTCTTTTTGAAAAGATGTTTCAAGGTTTTTGAAAGTTGTTTTTGAAAGTTGTGTTGTGGAGTGTGTTTTGAAAAATGGCAAGGATTTGTTTTGCAAGTTTGATCAAGTAACTAAGAGTTGTCTACCCTATTGTACTCAAATATTTTTCTCATGTTTTAACCCTTTTAAAAGTATTGTTCCACCATTGTATTTGGTGGATAATCTTGTGTTAGGATGTTAACGGGACGGGCGCGGGTCATCGTTTAGACCATGAATGCAATAGTGCCAAGTGTCTTTGGCAATTTCCTTTAAGGGACTTGATCATTTTGTTTAGGCAACTTGGGAAAGCGTCATCGAGGGACTATGATCATTTGATTTGTTTTGGTTTTGCCAAAGACACTCAACATGCAACATGGCCCATTTTTGAAGGCAACAAGTGGAGTAACCCTAAGGGTGCAAGTGTGCATTGTGTTGTCCATTTCCATGCTTGTTTATCTTTGAATTAGGTCAAGCTATTTGTTATTTGATTTGCATGCAAACCCTAAGTCTATCATGGCATAATTTGAAAGCTTTTAAATGCAGAAATTTAAAGTCCTAAATTATTACAACATGATTATGGGGATGGGGGTACAAATGTTTGAATGGGGGGATATTTTAGCAAGAAATTAAATCTAAAACTATTACATCCATATTGAATATACAAATTATTTAATTGTATAATAATTAAATAAATACAATAAATATGCAAAATGTATTATGCACAAAAATGGTTTTTTATGTATGTAAAAGTATTTTTCAATATAAAATATAAACAAAAATAAAAAGGTCAAATTTGGAGTATTTTTATGGTTTAGGGCAAAACCCTAATTTTTGAATAAATAGCAATTATTTATTAATATTATACAATATTATATATTAATTTATACAAAAATAAAAGAAGGAAGTATATTGTAAAAAAAAGTATTTTTTAGTGTCATATATTAATAAAAATAAAAATGTATTATTTTCATATTTTATCCTAAGTATTTTAATAAATATATACAAGTATTTATATTATATATTAAATATACTAAATATATACCAAAATAAAATATTAATTATTTACAAAAAAAGTATATTTTTAGAAAATGTTTTCAAAAGGTAAAGTAAAATAATAACTGAAAATAAATATATTTTTTGTATTATTTTTTTAGTGTTTTAAATAAAAGTATATATATTTATTTACATGTTCATGTTTAATAAAGCAATAATTCCAAATAATATGCAAAAATGTGTGGAAAAATAATTTTAGTGTTTTTTCATGTTTGAATAAAAATATAAAATCAGAATCAAAAGGAAAAAATCAAAAATAGTAAATATAACACACAATGGGCCAGGGGGGTGTAAAAGTGGAAAAAGTGTGCAAAAAGCAAAAACAACTCAGGCCCAGCCCAAGTCACCCTTCTTCAACCTCCAGCTTCTGTCTCAAAAACACGCGCCCTCTATGCTTCATTCAAATTCCTGATTCTTTGACTTTTAACAAAAACTCATAACATAAACAATGTAGAGCATCAAGAGACAAATTCATACATATAAAAATCTTGACCTAACTCTCAGAAATGAGGGAGAATTTCTTCATCCCCAATTTCTGACCTAAGTTTTTTTCAATGTTCATGGCCAAAATTCTCACAGCACGCATAATATAAATGAAAAGTAAATACATGGATGGTTTCAGGGCTATGAGTAGAACATGTTTTCTTCACAAACCTAAGCCTAATCATGCCTGGATAGAGAGATAGAAGTTCATATTTTTACCTGTTTCAGCTTGAGTCGTGTACAGCAATGGAGGTATCTTCAATGGAGTTTGAGCTTTGGTACAGCTTTCCTAAAGTCCAAGGATGCTTCTCCTATGCTTGGCTTGCTCTAAAACTGCCTGTATCGTGCTATGGAAGTCCACCTGCACAGCTTGAAATCAAAAATGGCAAACAATGTTAAGGATGTTACAGCTTGGATTCAATGCTTGGGATAACTTCAGTGGGTGATATGGAACATGTTTGAACTCTTTTTGGCCAAATTGCACGAGTGGAATGGACTGTGGAAGTCAATCTGCAGCAGGGACTCTATTTTGCAGAAAATTGTGGTTTTGGATATGAGGATGGATTGAGGGTGAAGGAATTGTGCTTTAGGTCAGTTAGGGAGTGTGAAAGATGAGAACAAAGTTTGCTTAGGTTGGTCTTTACAGGAAATGAGAGATTGTATTTGTTTTGCAATCTTGCTTCTTTTTGAAGTAAGGAAATGCAAGTTGGGTTATAGGCCTGTACAATGTCCTTAAGCATGTTGCATATCTTCTTCATGGTCATAGGGATTTGTGTACAAATGCTAGCCTCAAAGATCTGGCCCATGCCTCTTGGATTTTGAATTTGACATAAAGTGCATCTTTTCAAAAATGGCAAATATGCTTTTTCCATTTAAAGATTAATCTTGCATGTAATGACCAAATGAACAAAATAACATCTTAGCACAATGGTTAGGCATTTAATTATGGTGTGTGAGACTGGTTTTGAGGCCTGCAAGCTAGCTTGTACAAGCTGATTTGAAAAATGCCAATGTATGAACATGTATTTGGTTATGAACAAAAGTGACTTTTGCCCAACTTTGCAAATTTGATTCTCCCTAACCACAAGGGTGTTTGAGAAGTTCTTTGACAATTTGGAAAGCTTGGAATGTGTACTACAATCCATATTTGTAATGCAAATTGAAATTCCAAGTGGAACCATGTGAAAAGTGGCCATGAAGTTGGACAAAAATCCTGCCTAGAATAGGTCAAAATTTTTCTAAGTTAAGAATGTTTTGCACTCTTGTTCCAAAAATCATAACTTGAGCTACAAGCTTCTTTTGAGGTAACTTTGTGAATAAAAGTTGTATATTTTGCAATGGACTACAACTTTCATGTTTTGAGTTTTGTTTGAATCCAATTGTATCTTGATGAAAAAATGGGACAAAGTTAGGAAAAAATAAGGAAGTTTTACAACTTAGAAAAATTCTAAGTTATGAAATTTCTTCATTTTAAACCCTAATTTGCAATTTTGGGTTTCTTGATGAACATGTTTCATAATTTGACATGTCTTGATGAAAAATGAATCTTGGCACTTGATTTTGACCAAAAAGTCAAAGTTTGACTTTTCAGTATACAGTCAAATTTTGATCAGTTGACTGGAAAATTCATCTGTCAATCCTGTGCATTTGAGATCTTTTGAACTTGTTGAATGTGTCAAGACAATGCCATTGAGTTCTTGAGTCCATATGTGAGCTTGGTTTGCCATTGGTTAGGTCAAACAGTCAAAAATTGCCTTTGTGCAATCAAAACCCTAAAAATGACCATTTTGCCCTTTTGGTGATCTGATCAAATTTCTTGTGGAATTGTGATCCAAACTTGATCAAATGGTCCATATGAGTTCAAAATGTTGATGTGGGTCAAAAATCAGGAAGTTTGACTGTCAATTGGTCACAGTTGACTTTTCCCCAATACAGCTGATTTCTAGGTCAACTGTCCAATTGACTGGGCAAAGATTGGAATCAAGGCTTGAAACTTGGTATGGATAAACTTGTGAGTCCAACATGAAGCATGAAAGTCACTTTGGGCATTTTAGGTCAAAACATCTTTGTGCAAACTCAAACCCTAATTTGGGTCAACAGTGCAAGGAGAGGTCTTGAGCAGAGCAAACCCTAACTTGGTCTTGAGTTCAAAAGTCTTGTGATGAGAAAATATTGATGAAATGAGAGGGCAAATTTTGGGGTACAACACCATGATTATCAATTTTGCAAGGTATCTTAGCATTCTTCTTGAGGGACTAAGATCATTTGTAAGGAAACTTAGATAGCGTCATCGAGGGACTATGATCTTGTATTTGCTTGTTTTTGCTAAGATACCTCACATGCGTAATATGGTCATTTTGTATAAGGTAACCAAGTGGAATAACCCTATGGGTGCTTGTGTGCAAGTGTATCATTTTCATGCTTGTTTTGTCTTGAATTAGGGTTTTCTAGGTATTGATTTTAGTCTTTCCATACAAACCCTAATTATTAGCATGTTATACAAAAGTGATAAATTGTGAAATTTAAAGTTACTAGGCTATTACAACATTTGTGGGGAGGGGGTATACAATTTGTAAATGGGGATTGCAAGAATTTAAACCTAATTAGTCTATTACAACCATATTGAATTGGCATGAATATACAAGGAATTTAAATACAACGTATAAAAATGAATAAATGTACAAGGATGCAAAATATGAAGAAAATGAAATTTGTTTGGTTTTCATGAAAAAAAGATTTTGTCTTAACCTAATTTAAATAAAGAAAATAGTTAATTAAGTTTGAATTTATTAAGGAAAAGATTTTAAAAGAAAACCCTAATTCTATTAATTAATCAAAAGAAAATAAGTTTAAGAAAAGTATATATTCTTTGGTATTTTTTTATCTTGAAAATATTTGTAGTATTATAAAATATTTTTAGTCCATTTTTATATTAAAATAATGTATTTTAAAAATGATTAGCTTGCTCATTTCTCATCAAAAATGAAAACTGTAAACATGAAACTTATAGCAAATTTTTCCACGATTCCAGAAATGTAAAGTATTAAAACTATAGATCAAAGATAAGCAAGAATTTTAATGGCCCTAATCTGAACCCTAAAAATTTCAAAGATTTCAGTTTCAAAATTCTCTAAGCTCAAGCAAAATTAATGGAAACTATGGACATGGTTAGCTTCA
Source organism: Vicia faba (assembly GCA_948472305.1). NCBI lineage: Eukaryota > Viridiplantae > Streptophyta > Magnoliopsida > Fabales > Fabaceae > Vicia > Vicia faba. Next base: position 1,154,766,692 of record OX451741.1, read on the forward strand.
GGGCAATGATATCTACATGTTTTATTCACAAATAAACTATTAATGATGCATGTATGAAGAGTTCCAAGTTGAGAAAACTTACCTCAAAACTGGAAATCGTGTTTGGAGTTTGAGGTTGTTTCAAGTGATGGTGATGATCAGGTTAGCTTCCTTGAGGTCCTAGGAAGCTAATGTAATGGTTTGCTTGAGCTGAGAATGGCTGAAATGACTTGGAGAAGTCCAATTGTAATGCTTTGTTTTTGGATATGGAAGTTGAGGAAGATGATGGTACAGTCGTGTAACAGGGACAGGGACAAGTTATATTTGATGTATAGGAACTTTAGGAACTAAAAGGCCAAAGAACGCACGAGGGAAATAGAAGATACAAGTTCAAGGTGAGAACCTGCACAAAAATGGAGTTTTCTGTGCAATTTATGGCTAGAGGGATTTTGAGAGAGTTTCAGGCTTGCCAAAATCGTGTGTTGTGTTGCAATTGACTTGTTAATATGTATGGAAAAGATTATAGCACAAAATCACTCCATGTTTATGAGTTATAGGGTTATGGCTCTATAACTTGCTTTTTAAGAAAAGTGAAGTGACAAATCTCAAGTATTGTACAAGCATGTTCTGAGATTCTTGAGACCTTAGACACATTGCTTTTGGTTTATAGGGGTTGTGTGTTCAGAAAGAACAAGTTAGAAGCTCAAGACAAGTTGACTTTGTGCTTAAAGAAACTTTTCAAGAATGGAATGGTAACTTTCTTCCTAAAATGGCAAATTGGTTTGGATAATGCTTGGAACACTTGGATAATAGCTAAAAAGCAAGTGTAATCTTCTGATTATGGATAGATCTTGAAGTTTAGAGGCCTGCAAAACAAGATTGTGCAGCATAGGTTTGAAATTGACTTCTTGTTCGTCACAAAATGGCTTGTAAATTAAGTGACAAAACCCTAACTTCATCTCTTCGATTCTCCATACTCAAGAATGATATCAAGGAGTTCTTGGATATTTTAGAAAGCTTGTAACATTCTCTACAACCCCTATTTTAATTGCTTTTGAAGATTCCCCTTGGAACTATGTGAAAAAGTGTCATGAAGTTAGGTCAAAATCTTGTCAGAATTAGGGCAAAATTTCACTAAGTGTTTTGTTTCATGACCCTATGTTCATAAAATTGTAACTGGAGATCCAAGAATTTTTGGAAAAAGTTGTGTGAAGAAAAGTTGTATATTTCATGGAGATCTACAACTTTCATGTTGGAAGTTTTTCTTGAGTCATCTTGCATCATTGTGAAATTTTGGTTCAAAGTTATGAAAAAACATGAAATTTCCAACACTTAGAAATATTTCTAAGTTTAGAAATTTTGACTTTTCAAAATGAAATCTTGACTTTTTTATTTCTTGATGAATAAGTTTAATATTTTTACATGTTTGGATGAATTATGATCTTTGGTACTTGAATTTGACCAAAAAGTCAAAGTTTTACTTTTTAGTATACAGTTGACTTTTGATTAGTTGACTGAAAAATTCATCTGTCAATCCAATGGAATTGAAATGTTTTGAACTATGTCATTAGGTAAAAATGATGAAATTGTACTCTTGATATCATTCCTTAAACCAATATACCATTTTCTAGGTAAAAAATCAGAAATTTCCCTTTCCTAGTCAAAACCCTAATTTTGACCATTTTGCCCTTTTGGAGATTTGATCAAATTTCTTGAGGAGTGGTGGTCCAAACTTGATCAAATGATACACATGAGTTTAAAATGTTGATGTGGACCAAAAATTATGAAGTTTGACTGTGAATTGGCCATAGTTGACTTTTTCCCCAATATAGTTGATTTTTAGGTCAACTGCTCAATTGACTGATCAAAAGTGTGATCCAAGGCTTGAAACTTGACATGGGTAATCTTGGGGGTCCATAATGATCCATTAAAATCATATTGGGAATTGGAAGTTCAAAAATCCTTGTGCAATCTCAAACCCTAATTTTGGTCATCAGTGCATAAGGAGGTGTCATGAGCTGATCAAACCCTAATGCAGTCTTGAGCCCAAGGAGATCTTGTGAGAAAATTCTTGATAAGTGAGAGGGAAAATTTTGGGGTATAACAGCAGGAAAACCATTCAAGTCAATCTCGTAAGGATCCCTCCTCAACTCAAAGAGTTAGCATCAAGGGTTCCTGAGAATTCTCCATTTACCGAAAGACATGGTCGCCTCCTAAACTTGGTTACCTCCAACACTGATGAAGATATGATGAAGGTGCTTTTCCAATTCTTTGATCCTCTACACCATTGATTCACTTTTCCCGACTATCAACGTGTGCCAACTTTATAAGAATTCTCACAACTCTTGAGGATCCCCATTCTCAATCAACTACCCTTCAACGGTATGGAAAGAGATCCAAAACCTGAAGAGATTGCTCTAGCCCTACACTTTTAACAATCTGATGTCACAACTAATTGGGAAACAAGGAGTGGTGTCACAGGTTTCTTGGCCAAATTCCTGTTTGAGAAAGCTCAAGATTGTTTGAATTCCTTGGACTTGTAAGATTTTTAGGAAATTGTGGCCCTTCTCATCTATGAGATGGTTTTGTTTCCAAATCCTGACCAACTCATAGATGTAAACGCCGTCAAAATCTTCATGTCTCGTAACCCGATGCCTAGTTTGTTAGGAGACATCCTACATTCTTTTCACTCTCTCACTTTGAGGAAGAGAGGTATCCTCATGTGTTGTACTCCTCTCTTGGCAATATGGTTTATTTCGCATCTTCCCCAATTTCTATTGAAGAATGAGCAAGGTTCAAGATGGTCCCATAGGTTGATGACGCTCAGACATTCAGATATTCATTGGTGTTCCCGCTCTTTGGAGAATGTTACTATCATCGACCATTGTGGAGAATTCCCTAATGTCCCTTTGCTTGGTTTTAGAGGAGGTATCACTTACAACCCCTGCTTGGCCTTACGATAGTTTGGTTACACCCGAAGGGATGGTCCACATGAGATGCTTATCCAAGGAGTGGTATTTGACTACGAGAATGACGATCAAGGTTACCGTCAGAGGTTTATCCGAGCATGGAGGATGTTGAACAAGGTGAATAGCAATACATTAGGACACAAGAACTCCATTCCCCTAGAGCCTTACCTTAAATGGGTGCGAGCTCGTGCTCAGAAACTTGTGATGCCTTATCCTTACATCTTACAAGTCATCATGGAGCCTGTGTTCGAAGGTGATGTTCCCTAAACTATCCTCCATCCCGACAAGCCTACCTCTCTCGAAGATTTTCAAAAGGGTTGGATTCAGCTTAAGGAAGAACGAGATACTTTTGAAGCTCAATTCCATGCTAGTGAGAAGAGGTTCTTGGAGCTTACGAAGCAACTACAAGAAGAGAAAAGTGTGAACGCCTATCTCGCACCGAAGAGGATGCGTTCAGTCTTTTTATCATAGATAGTTATTTTGTAAGCCCAAGAGGCATGATGTAATATTTCTTGTTTTGTTTAATGAAAATTAATGTTTGTTCATTCTTTTGTCTATACAAATTCAAATCTCATTAATCCTTGAAATCATTTGCATATGCATATTCATGCATCATAACATGACAGGTTTTCGCATAACAGGTTTCCTTATCTCTCTGTTGTTTATTTTATCAAGATGGATCTAGAGAAAACTGTGAAGGATCTCCAAGCCCAGAATTCTCAATTTCAGGAGACTCTACTAGCCCTAGCCAAGGGGCAGCAAGATATGATGGCTTTGCTGGCTGTTAAGAAGAAGCCAAAGAAGAAAGCTCTACTCAACATGGGTAGAAGGTTCAAGGAGACAGTCCGTCAAATCCCAGTAGGAGGAGATTCATCTGAAGAGGACGAGAACCAGATTGGTGAGGTCAAGAGTACTCAGGCTGACTGTGATAATGATCAAGTATTGGATGATGATTATTTCGACGAGCAGTATCCACTCGCCGGTATCAAATACAAGCAGTTAGAAGACAGATTAAAAGTTGTTGAAATCCAAGTCGTCCCCGGTTTAGATTTTGATGATTTGGGTTTGATCTCTGGGGTAGTCATCCCCCACAAATTCAAAATACCAGTCTTTTCAAAATACGATGGAGTTTCTTGTCCAAAACTCCACCTAAAGTCTTATGTGCGCAAGATACAACCGCACACTGCTGATAAGAAGCTCTGGGTTCACTTTTCCAAGAAAGCTTAGCTGGAACACAACTTGAATGGTTTTATCAGTTAGGTGGTTCTCGTATCAATACTTGGGAGGATTTAGCTACTGCCTTCTACCATCAGTATCAGTACAACACCGACTTGGCGCCAACGATGGTTCAATTACAAGATATGACCATGGGAAAGAATGAAGGATTTAAGGAATATGCACAAAAATGGAGAGACCTTGCTAGTAGGGTCCAGCCACCCTTGACTGATAGGGAACACGTTGACATGTTCATGGGCACTTTGTCTGGTCCCTTTTTTAATCTATTGGTTGGTTGCTCTTCTTCTGGTTTCGCCGAATTAATTTTAACCGGTGAAAGAGTTGAAAGTGGCATCAAAAGTGGGAAGATCTTTGTGGCATCTACCTCCACTCCCAATCCTATCAAGAAACCTTTTGCTGCAAAGAAGTAAGTCAATGTTGTGTACGGGGCAAGGGCCCGTACCAAGAAGAATGATCGTCCATTTGTCAATATTGTCCGAATCTCCAATCCAACTCCTACTCCAAGAACATCTACAAATCATCAACATTTTGAAACTCCAAGAAGACAATTACGAGGTTAGGTATGTCATTGTCTCAAGCCTTGCAACATTTGCTCAAGGTTAATTTAGTGACATTGCGTGATCCTCCCGCCAACCCTGATACCTCGTCACCAAAGTATAATCTGAATGCTAAGTGTGCTTACCATTCAAGCAGCCCCGGGCACGAGACTGACCAGTGTTGGGCCTTGAAGAACAAAATCCAGGATTTGATTGATAACAAAACTATTGAATTTGGTCCTCCTCCAACGCTGAATGTAATCACCGCTCTAATGCCGAAGCATGACAAAGGTGTTAATGTTGTTGAAGATACAATTTTTGTCGCCTCTATTGAAGAATTGACTACTCCGCTGAATATAATCAAAAACAATCTGTTGAAAGTTGGGGTTTTCCCTGGCTGCATAAAGGACTGTATGTGTTATACAAGACAACTTAATGGATGTGAAGGGCTGAAGAAAGGCATACAACGCCTGATGGATAGCCACGAAATTCTATTCGAGAAGACCCCACTTGCCAAAAGTTTGACTAACAAATGTGAAGACCTCTCCATTATTACCATCTCAAACAAGCCTCTTAGGATCACCTCCAAAGGTCCTATTAGGATTTCAAATGAACCCACTATTGCTCCCTTAATAATTACCAGTCCCGGACCGATTCCCTACTCTTCAAATAAGGCGGTACCATGGAATTATGGTGTTGAAGTGTTCTATCATGGGATTAAACAAGACGCTTGGATCGAAAAAGAAAAAGATGACAATGTCGGTAACATAGCTGGTTCAAGCAAAGTAACTAGAACTGGGAGAATATTTTCACCCAATATCTCACCACCAGTTGTTACAAGGACGCCCATCCGCATTACTGCTGCCAAGCCAAGTACTGATACAAGAGGGAAGGAGAAGGTTGTTGAGCCTGATGTGATTGAAGTACCCTCCAAGGATGTAGCTGATGAAGAACCCTCCACCCGTGAGATGGACGAGATCTTGAAGATAATAAAAAGAAGCAACTTCAAGATTGTGGAACAGTTGGGGAAAACCCCTTCTAAGATTTCAATGTTGTCATTGCTGCTTTGTTCCGATGCCCATGCTCGGATGTTAATCAAGTTCCTAAAAAAGGCTCATGTCCCCCATGAGACAACAACGGATCAATTTGAGAATTGCGTGGCTAGCCTAACAGCTGATAATGGCTTGGGATTTTTAGATGTTGACTTAACACCTCTTGGGAAGAATCACAATAAAGCTCTACATGTTTCTGTCGAGTGCAAAGGGACTACTTTAGCACATGTGCTAGTCGACACTGGTTCTTCTCTGAATGTATTACCCAAGGGGGCGTTAGACCGTCTAGACTATGAAGTTTTAGTCTTGAAGCCAAGCGATAACATTGTAAGGGCATTTGACGGATCAAAGAGGACTGTTCATGGGGAGGTAGATCTTCCAATCAAAGTGGGCTCCTAAATCTTCAACTCCACCTTCTACATTATGGATATTCGTCCTGCCTATTCTTGTCTGTTAGGTCGCCCATGGATCCATAAAGCTGGGGAAGTAACCTCAACTCTCCACCAAAAACTCAAATATCCAGTCAAGGGAAGAATAGTCACCGTCTATGGAGAAGAAGAGTTTATGGTAAGCCACCTTAACTCTTTCAAGTACGTAGAGATGGATGGAGAATTCATTGAGACCCCGTGTCAAGCCTTTGAGGTTGTACCACCAATGGTTGCTGCTACCAAATGTTCTTTTGATGAATCTGAAGCTGTTAAAGTCATACCAAAGATGGTTTCAATCAAAGATGCCTGTGCGGCAATTGAAGAAGGAAACTGTGATACTTGGGGGCAACTCCTCGATATCCCATTTAAAGCGGACAAGTTTGGTTTGGGCTTCACCGTCAAAGCTCAGAAAGAAGTGAGGTGTGCTCGTGCTGGAAAGCCACCTCTCCGCATTGGAAGCCATAAAGTCAACGCCATAGGTGATTCTGATGAAGAAGCTACATTTGAAGATTGGGTGTATCCAACTACAATGGAGCTGAAGAGTTGGCATGCAAAGGACTTTGTGCCCTTCTCCTTCATTGAGGAGTAATCTACTTGTTATTGCTTTTCTTTCATTTCAAGAACATTTTGTCTGTAATATTCAAACAATGACTTTTAAGCCATGTGCCTGGCCCGGGGCACTTTGGTCCATTTGTCAAGGGTTTTATTTATGTTCATCTAATCATATGATCATTCAGTACATTGGACTCTTTTGCATTCAAATATTTGTGTTCATTGTCTTTCCTTTCTTTCAAATACATTTTTCAAAAAAATAGCCATATATCTTACATGCATACGCACACACTCTTGCAGGTCCACATCCATTCTGGATCCTATTGCCAATGACTCTACTATTGCCGACTATGACTTTGAATGTCCTATCAACCAAGCCGAAGACGAAGGCAAGGAAGATTGTGACATACCGGGAGAACTAGCCAGACTTCTATTATAAGAGGAAAAAGCTATTCAACCGCACAAAGAGTCAGTTGAAGTTATCAACCTGGGTACTGAGTCAGATAAGAAGGAAATCAGGATCGGTGCTAATTTGGAAAGCAGTGTCAATAGCAGGTTGGTTCAAATGTTGCATGATTATGTGGAAGTATTTGCTTGGTCTTATGAAGATATGCCTGGGTTGGATACCGACATCGTAGTTCATTGTCTGCCGACAAGAGAAGATTACCCTCCTGTTAAACAAAAGGTCCGTCGCATGAGGCCTGATATGTCTGAAAAGATCAAAGTTGAGGTAATGAAACAATTTGATGCAGGATTCTTAGTGGTGACATCCTATCCCCAATGGGTTGCCAATGTGGTATCGGTGCCGAAAAAGGACGAAAAAGTTCTCATGTGCATAGACTATAGGGATCTGAATAGGGCAAGCCCCAAGGATGACTTCCCTCTACCATACATTAACGTCTTAGTTGATAATACTGCTCAGCATAAAGTCTTCTCTTTCATGGATGGCTTCTCAGGCTATAATCAAATAAGGATGGCTCCCGAAGACATGGAGAAGACTACTTTTGTTACATAATGGGGCACCTTCTGCTACAAGGTCATGTCGTTCGGATTAAAGAATGCAGGGGCAAGATATCAAAGGGCTATGGTAGCTTTATATCATGACATGATTCATCATGAGATAGAGGTATATGTGGATGATATGATTGCCAAATCACAAACCAAAGAAGAACATCTTGATCACCTGTACAAATTATTCGAGAGACTGAAGAAGTATAAGCTAAGGTTAAACCCTAACAAGTGCACGTTTGGAGTACGATCTGGAAAGCTTCTAGGTTTTATTTTCAGCAATAAAGGCATTGAAGTTGATCCTACCAAGGTAAAGGCCATCCAAGAAATTCCAATCCCTCACTCTGAAAAAGAAGTCAGAGGATTCTTGGGTCGTCTCAATTACATTGCTCACTTCATATCACATTTAACCGCTACTTGTGAGCCAATCTTTAAAACTCTTGAAGAAAGATCGGGTAGTCAGATGGAATGATGAGTGCCAGGTTGCCTTTTACAAAATCGAAGAATACCTACAAAAACCTCCTATTCTTATTCCTCCAGTTGAGAGAAGACCCTTGATCATATACTTGATAGTATTAGAGAACTAAATGGGGTGTGTTTTGGGCCAACATGACGAGTCTGGCCGAAAAGAGCATGCTATTTATTACCTAAGCAAAAAGTTTACCGACTGCGAAACCAGATATTCACTGCTCGAGAAAACTTGTTACGCTCTGGCATGGGCTGATCGCCGGCTAAGACAGTATATGTTGACTCATACCACTCTGTTGATTTCTAAGATGGACCCAATCAAGTACATCTTCGAGAAACCTTCCCTTTCCGGATGGATAGCCAGATGGCAAATGATCTTGATTGAGTACGATATTTAATACACTATGCAAAAGGCCATCAAAGGAAGTGTGCTAGTTGATCATTTGGCCCATCAAGCTGTGGATGATTATCAGTCAATGAACTTCGATTTCCCTGATGAGAACATCATGCTGATAACCGACTGTACGAAACATGGACCGTATGACGGACCTGAACAAGGATCCCGATGGACTATGGTCTTCTATGGGGCTTCCAATGCCTTAGGTAACGGAATTGGTGTTGTGCTCATCTCTCCTAAAGGTTTCCATACTCCTTTCACTGCCATACTATGCTTCGATTGTACAAACAATATGGCCAAGTATGAAGCATGCATCTTAGGTCTGAAAGTTGCTATTGACTTGAGGATCAAGCATTTGGATGTGTTCGGGGATTCCGCCCTAGTGATCAGCCAAGTAAAAGGAGATTGGGAAACTAAACACCCTAATCTTATCCCTTACAAGGAACTTGTGTTATCCCTGATTCCCTACTTCGAAGAGATCACCTTTGAGCACTTCCCTAGGGAGGAAAACCAGTTGGCTGACGCCTTGGAAACCATGTCTTCAATGTTCAAGGTCAGATGGGACAACGAAGCCCCTATAATTATAGTTGAAAGATTCGACGAACCTGCACATTGCTGTGAGCTTGACACTGATGCGGAAAAGCTATGGTACCATGAGTTGTGGAGATACCTTGAAGCATTAGAGTATCCAGAGGGAGCATCCATCAATGGCAGAAAATTCTTACGAAGATTTGCAGCCAAATTCTTCCTAATTAACGGGATATTGTATAACCGCAACCATGATGCAACTCTACTCCTAAGTAACGGGAAGACATGCACGATGGCCTCTTTGGTACTCACTCAAGTGGACATACGATGGCTAAGAAAATCTTAAGAGTCGGTTACTATTGGTCAACAATGGAGACTGATTGCCATCAACGTTCAAGAACTTGCCACAAATGCCAAATCTATGCTGACAAGGTCCATGTGCCTCCTATCCCTTTGAACGTCATGACCACTCCATGGCCATTTGCAATGTGGGGTATTGATATGATTGGAGAGATCAAGCCCACCGCTTCCAACGGACATCACTTTAGTCTTGTTGTTATCGACTATTTTACCAAATGGGTCGAAGCCGCTTCTTTTGCCTCAGTCACAAAGAATGTGGTAGCTAGATTTATCAGACACAACCTCATCTTCCGTTATGGTATCCCTGAAAGGATTATCACCGACAATGGGACTAACCTCAACAATGCTATGATCACTGAGCTTTGCGCTTAGTTTAAGATCAAGCATCATAATTCTTCTCCGTATAGACCGAAAATGAATGGCGCAGTCGAAGCGGCCAACAAAAATATCAAGAAGATTATGTAGAAAATAGTAGTAACCTATAAAGATTGGCATGAGATGTTGCCGTTTGCTCTACATGGCTATCGTACTTCATCTAGAACATCAACAGAGGCAACTCCCTTTTCCTTAGTCTATGGCATGGAAGGGGTTCTACCGGTGGAAGTTCATATTCCCTCACTGAGGATCATGAATAAGGCAGGCTTAGGCGAAGACGAGTGGATTCAAACGAGATTGGATCAGCTGAACTTGATCGATGAAAAACGATTAGCTGTTGTTTTCCATGGTCAGACATACCAAAAACGGATGATCAAGGCTTTCAATAAAAAGATCAAGCCTCGAGTATATCAAGCTGGTGACTTGGTGATAAAACGCATCATTCTACCACAAGGAGACCCCAGAGGCAAATGGACTCCCACCTATGAAGGGCCATTTGTTGTCAAGAGAGTTTTCTATGGTGGTGCCATGATGCTGGTTACCATGGATGGTGAAGATTTCCCACATCCTATAAACGCGGACATAGTTAAAAAATACTACGCATAAAAGACCCGCTAGGTTGACACACCTAGACAAAATAAGGGCATCCCGGCAAACCAAAGGTATAGGCAAAAATTAGGGATATATGCAAAGTATTTGTACTCCCGGAAAGTTGAAGACCCAAAAGGGCGACTTGGGCAAAAAAGGGTAACCTGGTGGGCTGAAAACCCGAGAGGGCGGTCTAGGCAAAAATTAAGGATTGAAAGCGTATGACTATGTCCCGTAGAATCACCACAGTCAATTTTATCACCAAGGTCCAAGTTCAAACAGTCCAAGATCAATCCAATCAACTTCTATCAATGGCAAGGGACATTCGAAGACATTGGGGCAATAGTAGAGTTGGCAGGCAATGAGATCATTTCACATGGCTATTTGTTTTTGTTTCCAATTTTGTTTTCCTTCCGACGATTTCCTCTTACTAGGATCTCCATCTCTCTGTACAAAAACGCCTATTCATGGTCAAAATATCAATACAAATATACTTTGAAGTGCAAAATTTTTGTCTTTGTTTTGAATGCAAATTTGTCCAATGGCTAAAATTGAATGAACATATACGTATGAACATAATTAAAGTTGTTTGGCACATATGACCTAAGCAGTAATAGGCACCTCTTTAATGAATATCGAATACCCCCACGGAGTTATTTCATTAACATCCTCCTCAACAAAGTTACTCACAAAGTCTATTTGAATAGGATAATCCCCAACCAGAGTCTCAATCTCTTGGAAGCTCTCTCGCCAGCTAAGTCGAATTTTATAAGTTAAAGCCTCGTAGATCACTTCCTAAAAGAAACTCACCTCATCAATAGGGTTTATTTCCCCAATAGGGTTTATTTCCCCAACAAGGTTTATTTCCCCAACAACAATCGAGGAACCACAAAATTCCCCAGCCGAGTACATCCTCCCCAACTGAGTGTGTATTCCCCCGGCATAGCCTATCTTCCTCGGCATAGCCTATCTTCCCCGGCATAGCCTATCTTCCCCATCTGAGCTTGTTATCCCCAGCTGAGCCTGTTATCCTCCCCAAGTTGAGTTTGTCCTACCCGACTAAGTTTACACTCTCCAGTTTAAATTTTCCTTTCAGATTATTGCAAATCATAGGGCCACAACCCCTGATCCCCAGTGAAGCCGTCAGCAAAGCCTTTACTATTTCCAAAAAATATACTATGAAGCCTAGACCCGACCAGATAATAGTTTGACTTCTTCAATTGCCGAAGCCTGGGCCCGACCAGAGAGCAGTTTAACTCCTACAAAATCATTTGCAAAACTCCTTTTCTCCAGTAGAGTTTGCCATTATCCCTAGTAAATTACTGAAACCTGGACCCGACCAGATAACAATCTGAGTGTCTGAAACCTGGACCCGATCAGATAATAGTTGATCTCAATTTCAAGTTACTAAAAGCCTGGACCCGGCCAGATAATAGTTTAAATCTTCAAAATATAGAAGAACCTGGACTCAACCGGACCAAGGTTTTAACTTCTTCTCCCCGGTAGAGTTCACCTCTACCCCAACAAGTTGTTGTGAAGCCTGGATCTGACCAGATAAAAATTACCCTCAGAGATTCATTATGAAACCTGGAAATCGACCAGATAACAACTAAATCCCCAAACAGTTTATTATGAAACCTAGAGCCCGGCCAGATAACAATTAACTATGATCCCCAGAGAGACGCTATGAAGCCTAGACTCGACCAGATAATAGTACAACTTTCCAAAAACCATGAAACCTGGACCCGACCAAATAGTAGTTACCACTTCAAGTTACTGCGAAGCCTGGATCTGACTAGATAACAGTTAACTTCTGTATCCCCAGTAAGTTGTTGTGAAGTCTGGATCCGACTAGATAACTATTCAATTTCAAGAAATTTTCTATAAAGCCTGGAATCCGACCAGATAACAGTTAATTCGTCTCTTCCCCCAGTAAGTTGTCGTGAAGCCTGGATCCGACCAGATAGCAGTTGACTACTTCATCCTCAGCAAATTGTGAAGCCTGGATCTGACCAGATAACAACTGACATTCAAGAGATATTCCCCAGCGAAAGCATCCTTTCAACAAAGTTAGAAGATATGCATATTCTTCATCCCCAACGGTAATCAGGGATTCATTCCCCCCAGAATTTCCTCAGCGGCAGTCAGGGATTTATTTTCCCGGACAAATATACATCTCACATTCATACATCATAGCATGTACATACCATATGCATTTAACATAATACCACATCTAGTGAACATCATGCATGCATCTGCATTTTACTAACTCTTTTTCTCACAGGTAAAACATCAAGTTTTAGTATAAACAACAAGAGATTTGTGTTTATACTTCTTCCAGTGTTTACCAACATTCCTCCAAATGGCATCTATAAGCCCATTCACCATCCATCTTCGAGTTCAAATTTCTGGGCACTCTAGTGTTCAATCATCTTCCACCTTCAAGTCACAAATGGCGGATCCGCCAATCTAACTCTCCAGGTTTAAGAAGATTGAACAGGGGCGGCTGTTGTACCCCAAAATTTGCCCTCTCATTTCTCAAGGATTCTCTCACAAGATCTTCTATGACGTCAAGTTTGCAGCACTGATACATCAATTTAGGCTTGGAATTGGCACAAGGGAAAAATGGTCAATTGCATATTGTAGTCAAACTTTGACTTTTTTGTCAACATTACATTCCAAAGATCAAATTTCATCAAGACATTCAAGAATATCAAGCTTGATCATCAAGAACTCAAGAAAGTCAAAAGTCAACTTGAAAAGTCAAGATTTCCAAGACTTAGAAATTTTATAAGTGTTTTTATACATGATAATTTCACCACTTCATGCCATTCTTTCATCATGATGCAAGATGATTCAAAAGAAATTTTCAACATGAAAGTTGTAGATCTCCATGATATCTACAACATTTATTTACACAACTTCTCCTAAATATGCTTGGATTTCGAGTTATAAATTTATGAAGTCATAACATTTTCATTTAACACTTAGAGAAATTTTTAACAGATTTTGTTCAGGATTTTGTCCCAACTTCTTGGCATTTTTTTCACATAGTTACAAGATGATTTTGTCAAAATCGCCAACATGAAAGTTATAGAGGATGTTTCAAGCTTTCCAAAACATCCATCCTTGAATTGCAAGTCATTCTACTGAAGAACACATAACAAAACTCTTATGATTTGTTGCATAATCTTATGTTGTAGGCTTCCTTGCTTGCAAATATCATCATAATTTAATTCTTACACCCACTCTTGAACTATTACCAAGTGTTTAAACCATTGTCCAAAAGATCTTTCTATTTATGGCATAAAGGCACCATTGTTATTCTTGAAAAGCAAGCTTTTTGTACAAAGTTTATCTTGAGCCCATACCTTGCTGGTTGCTGATTATACTCCACCATAAATCATGGGAAGTAGCTTCTCAATACCAGCAACTTTGGTACTTCATCTTGGGACTATGGAGTACTTGACTTAGTTTGATCTTTTTAATCTAACCAAACTATAACATGTTGTCTTGTAAACCTAATCAGCTCATAAACACAATTCCCTTGCCAATAAATAGAAGAAGCAGTTGCAAGAGGAGGAGGTGAGAAAAAATAGAGAGAAAATCCAGAAGTTTTGTTCTAAACTAATCATCAAGACCCCACACTCTCCAAAAAGCCATAACTGTCCAAAAAAGCTTCCACTCTTGAGTTTTAAAGTCCAAATATTTGGAACTCTCACACCTTACAAGCTCTGTCCAAACATCTAAGCACCTCACATACATCACCTAGAAATTGTTCAAACTCAAGAACAAGCTTCTACAACACCTCTGTTTTCTTTTCCAAGTTCAAGAATAGTCAAGACAACAACTCAAACTCAGAGTATAAGATCCAACTCCAAGGTAAGTTTCTTGACTTTAGTTCTTCATTTAAAGCATCATTAGTAATTCATTGTTGAAGATAAAGTGTTGTAACCATTGTCCTTGAAGATAACCTTTTGTTTATCTTCCATTCTTTTCATTATGTGTTGAGAACTAACCCATGTATGCAGCAAAACAATGTTAAAGTAAAAAAAATGACAGTATGAGTCGACAGATAGCCTCATGAGTCGATACATACTGCTTTACAGGCCCAAAACAGAAGGAAAAACAGTGTATGAGTCGACATAAAGCACGTATGAGTCGACACATGTAGTGTATGAGTCGACACATGCAGTGTATGAGTCGACATATACCATTATGTATCGACTCATACTGAGTTGATTTGGCAATACAAGGGCAAGGAAAGTTATGTGTCGATGCATGTGAGCTTGTGTCGACACATAATAGTTCAAAATTCAATTTTTCCTTCTTTTTACACTGTTTTTACATTTCCTTCATTGGTATTCGATATGGTTGTAATATTTAAGTTCTTATTTCATCCTGATTTTTAAATTGTACCCCCATCCCCAAATGATGTAATAGCGTAGGACTTTACATTTCCGCAATTTATCTCTTTTAAATATAAATGCTAGTAACTAGGGTTTGTATGGCAAGACATAAAATCAACAAGTAGATAACCCTAATGAAAGATTAAATGCGTGTAAATCAATACACTTGCACACAAACACCCCTAGGGTAAATCCACTTGGTTGCCTTATGAAAATGGCCATATTATGCATGTGAGGTATCTTAGCAAGGACGAGCAAAATACAAGATCGTAACCCCTCGATGACGCTATCTATGTTGCCTTTCAAAATGATCTTAGTCCCTAAAGAGAAATGCTAAGATATCCAACATTGCTAATCATGGTTATACGATGACCCTTGCCCGTCCCTTTTACATCCAAAGATAGGGTTACTTACCAAAATCAATGGTAAGATAACAATGTCAAAGGAAAGAGGAAATAAACATGAAAGACTTTTGAGTAGGTAGAATGTTCCTAGTAGCTTGCTCATTTTCAAACCAAAGCATCCTTGTTATCTTCAAAACAAACACCAACACTTTCAAAACATCTTTCAAACTTGAAACTTTTTCAAAAGATCAACACTTTGTATACATTCTTACGAACGAGAATCATTACAAAGTTTGCCTAAATGATGGCGCCTTTTTAAAATACTTTCAAAAACCACACAAAGCACATTTTCAAACAAAAGAAAGTGATCTAGCAAGTAACTAAGAGCCCGTGTAAAACCATGGATGAAAAGGGTGCTAATACCTTCCCTTTTCATAATCTACCCCCCGAACTCAAGAAATAATCTCAAAGGTCTTTCCTGTGCTTTTTCACCTTTCCTTTTGGATAAAAGAAAAGTCGGTGGCAACTCTTGTTAATCGCAACATTTGCGATCAATCACAAAACAACCAAGTCAGTTCTCCCACCGTATCATAGTTGGACACCTACTTTCAGCATATAACAACCAGAAGGTAGAGATAAACACATGTGGCAACTTTCACCACAGCCCGGAAAGAAACCGGCTAGCAACAAATTCTTCTTGACAGTTATGAGAGGAGTGGAAACTTCATTAACAGAAGTAACAATTAGATCAGTATCAATGGCATTAATACCACGGTTGTGTTTGGGCATGGGAGCAGTTATGACATTAGGCTTCTCCGGAGCGTCAAACTCAATCTCCTTGGCTTCGATCAGATCCTGTATCTTATTTCTCAGAGCCCAACAGTCATTTGTATCGTGGCCTGGACTCTCAGAATGGTAAGCACACCGAGTGTTTGGATTGTACCGAGGAAATGTGGTGTTAGGATTCTTGGGAGCCTCCTTTAAGGTTGCCAAGTTATATTTTAAAATATGGGGTAAAACCTCAGTCAACGTTATATTAATCCAGGTGAACTGCCTTTGTGGTCTTTCTACCCTTTGCTGATTGTTTCGTTATTGAGTGGCCGCAAGCCTAGGTATCATCACAGCCCCTACCGTTGGACGGCGCTCAGCTCTGCTCTGACCTCTTGAGTTATAAATGGCACTAACCTCCTTCTTACCCGTGAATGGTTTCCTCACTGTTCTTGACGAGGTGTCTTTCTGGATCTTTCCACTCCGGATCGCAGCTTCTACCCATTCTCCAGTTAATATCAGCTCGGTGAAACCAGCTAAGAAGCTACCAATCAAGTGATTGAAGAATGGACCAGACAGTGTACCAAGAAACATATCCACCAACTCCCTATCAGACAAAGGGGGTTGGACTCTCCCTGCCAAATCTCTCCATTTCTGCGCATAGTCCTTGAACCCTTTGCTTGCACCCATGGACATACTCTGGAGTTGAGTACGGGTAGGAGCAAGGTCAGCGTTATATTGATACTGCTTGTAAAAAGCAACAGCCAAATCTTCCCTGTTGCAGACATTGGTTCCCTCCAGCTGATAGAACCACTCAAGTTGAGTCCCAGACAGACTGTCCTGAAAGAAATGGACCCACAAGTTCCTATCAGCAGTGTGAGGCTGAATCTTCCTCACATAGGAATGGAGATGAAGCTTGGGACAAGACACCCCATCATACTTCACCAAAATCGGAGCCTTAAACTTCTGCGGGATGACTACCCCAGATACTAAACCCAGCTCTTCAAAATCCATCCATGGTATTCTTTGGATTTCCATTGCGCTCAGACGATCCTCTAACTGTTTGTATGTATCCTTAGTGGGAGGATACTGTTCATCGTTGTAATCTGTGTCATTATCAGAAATATCAGGGCTAGGGTCCCCTTCCCTTGTCTCTCCTCCTTGATTCTCCCCTTCTTTAGATGAGGAGGTTAGATCAACCCATTGCTTCAATGGTCCCTTGAATCTTCCGCCCAGATTCAGGACACCAGCGGTCTTCTTATTCTTCTTCTTCTTCTTCTTCTCTTTCAGAATAAGGGCCTTCAGATCTTCCTTCCCCTTAGCCAAGGCTACAAACATTTGTTGAAATTGGGCATTCTGTGCCTGGAGGTCCTTGATACTTTGTTCAGAAGACATTATTGCTGAAATAAACAGCGAAGACGATGAGAAACCTGTTATGAAACTTGTTTATGCAATGTCATGGATGATATGCATATGCATTGATTTCAAGGAATTTGGGAAATTTAAATTTGCGAACCAAAATGAAATAAATATTTTATTAGTAGAATTCAAAATACAACTGTCTTTTAGGCGTTACAATTGAAAATTCTAAAAATTAAAAGAAAATCAAGTTTCCCATGGATGCTTCCTCTTCGTGCCGAGATAGAAATTAAGGCTTCTTTCCTCATGAAGCTGCTTTGTGAGCTCTAGGACTTTCTTCTCCTGGGCATAGAACTGGTCCCTATAAGTATCCCGCTCCTTCTTCAACTAAATCCAGGACCTCTGTAATTCTTCAAGATCAGTGGGCAAATCAGGATGAAGAACCGTGTAAGGAATATCCCCTTCATTAATGGGCTCCACAATCACTGGCAAGACAGCTATGTACGACATCATCAGTTTCTGAGCACGAGCTCGTACCCATTGGAGATAAGGTTCCATAGGAATGGAATTCTTTGGCCCCAAAGTCTTGGCGTCAGATCTGTTTACCATGCCCCGGGCTCGTATGAACCCCTGGAGATACCCTTGAACATCATCCTCATAGTTAAACACAATGCCCTGGATAAGCATCTCATGAGGACCATCCCTTTGAGCGTAACCAAATTGTCGCAGATCCAAACAAGGATTGTAAGTTATGCCTCCCCTAATTCTAAGTAGTGGGACATTATGGAACTCCCCGCAACGGTCAATAATAGAAATATCTCCCATAGATCGGGAATACCAGAGAATATCTGTGTGAGAAAGTGACATTATCCTTTGCGACCAACCCAAACCTTCTTCATTCTTCAGCACTGACTTAGGGAGGTGAGAAATAAACCACCTCAACAGTAATGGCATGCAGCACATAAGAACCCATATTCTCTTCATGGTACGAGTGTGGAGAGCATGCAAGATATCTCCGAGCAAAGTAGGCACAGGGTTGCGAGAGAGGAAGATCTTCATAGCATTCACATCTATGAGTAAGTCTGGATTAGGGAACAGTACTAACCCATAAATTAGAAGAGCCAGAACCTCCTCAAAATCCTGAAAGTCTAAATCATTCCAAAACAACTGGGCCTTCTCTATTAGGAACTTGGCTAGAAAACCCTTGACGTCGCTTCTTGTTTCCCAATTGGATACTACATCGGCCCGTTTCAAATGCAAAGCTGAGGCAATGACTTATGGCTTAGGAACCTCTTCTAAACCTGTGAAAGGCATCTGGTCAAGAATAGGTAGATCCAATAACTGAGAGAATTCTTCCATGGTAGGCACCAACTGATAGTCTGGAAAGGTGAAGCAGTGGTGCTTGGGATCAAAGAACTGAAAGAGTACACCCATCATCTTTTCATCAAAGCTCGATGTAACCAGGGTGAGAAGTTGACCATGTCTCTTAGTGAATGAAGAAGTTTCAGGAACCCTTGATACTAGCTCCTTGAGTTGGAGAGGTATTCTCAAAAACCTGATTCGGATAGTGTTTCTACGAGCGGAAGCCATGATCTGCAAAACAGAACAAAGATAAATTCCCCCGGTCCTTGAAATGGTTATTGTAATAAGAATGGATGCTATGTTATGATGCATGATGTCATGTTCAAACGGAGTAAATCACACACAAGCAAAGAACACAATAGACCTTAGGTTCAAAGGCTTGCATGAGGTTAAAGGTCCGTACCCTCTTGAAGTTTAGTTGGTTTCAAACCTGTCTTAGAAAAGTAACCGGGTTCTAAGGATTCTCAATATCACTGATCATCCTTTATCGGGCATTGTTTCAGCTCAGGCAATCTTTTCTTGCGGCTGAAATATCCCAAAAGTCTGATCTCAATAAGTATAGCATCGAGTATCAACCAATCCTCAGCTTTATACCGAGGCCGGCTATCTCACTTCTTTCTAATGGCCAAGTTTGTTCAACTAAGGTTCTAAGGTCCGTTAGTGCTTCACGACACCATGTGGCGGCCCCGTATTCTCCTTGTTTCCACATGAAGGATACCGGTACCAACCAAAGTGTCACACCGACACAACCATCGCTTAAACCATATCGGTCTACACCGTACAGTTTCCACTATCTATTGCTATTTACCTAAAGAGTTTCCCTAGATCCGGGTGTAGGATCTTCAACAATACCCCAGCAAAAACCCTTAAAGATAAAGAAGGCAAAGCAAACAAGAAAACAATTTTAAAAATGATCCTAAGGTATACCCCACTTTATCAATCCCCAGCAGATTCGCCAATTCTGTGATACAATGGCAAAACCGAATGTTAATACTGGTTTGCGTTTTTTGTTTGCAAATGTCGCGGTAAGCAAGAGTCGCCACTGACTTTTATTTTATCCAACAAAGGAAAAGGAAAAAGAACAGAAAAAACCTTTTTCGAGAGTTTTTTTAGTACGAGGGATAAATTATAGAAAGGGAAGGTGTTAGCACCCTTTTTATTTGTGGTTTTCCACGGGCTCTTAGGTACTTGCTCATTTTGAAATTGCTTGTGTGTGTTTTGAAAAGTTTTTGTTTAACTTAGTGGTAACCCTTGTATCTGTCCTCAAGAGTTTGACAAAGTTGTTTTTGAAAGTGTTTGTGTGAAAGAGTTTTTGTTGTTTTGAGCAAGTACTTAAGAGTTTCTACCTACTCGAAAAAGACTGTTCGTTTTCTCGTTTCCTTTAGACAGTGCTATCCTACTATTAAGGATTAGGTATCCCCATCGTTGGAGTTAAAGGGACATTCAAAGGGACAATTATGGTCGCTGAAGCAATGGTTAGGAAACCTTAGTAATTACCCTAGAGTCTTAAAGATCTTTATGAGGCAACATTTGAATGGGTCATTTTCGATCTTTTGGGACTAGAGGGCGACCACTAAAATTCCCTATACTTCATGACCATTTACCGAAGGCAGCCAAAGTGGGGATATACCCTAGGAGTGAGCATGTGCAAGTGTTTGTTTTTTCCAGTTAATTTTACCTTGCGCATTTAGGGTTATCTACCGTTTTAACCGTTATTCTTTCCATATAAGCCTATTAGTCTAAGCAATTAATAATAGCGGAAAGTAAAGTGCGAGAATAAAAACCTAGCTATTACAAGGCTTTGGGGAGGGGGTTACATAGCTAAAATAGGGGGAAAATAATAAGTAAAAACAGTAATAAAACCTAATTAAAAAAACCTATTGCAACCCTTGACAGATACAATAATTGGGAAAATAAATAAATAAAACGCGCGTGAGGAAGAACACAGGAATTAAATATCCTAATGAATCTAATTAATTAAAGGAAATATTTTTGTATTTTTATTTAAGAAAATAAAGGATTTATGCATTAAACTTAATTTTCTAATTGATTTTAATCATGAAAAAAAATAATTTAAATTTCCTTAATTAAATTAATCTAATTAATTAATGAAATAAAATACTTTATAAAAAAAATCTGATTTTAATGTTTTTGTGATTTTTTGACTTAATAAAAAAATGATTTTGTTTGGTAAAAATAATTAAACAAATAATTAAAACAAAATAAATTAAAAAAGAAATAAATTGGGCTTGTTACTGTTTCCAGCCTAGGGGTGTGAGTGGCAATTTACTAAGCCCAAACTTGTACAAGCCCAATTGCATGCGTGAGATCCAATGCTGAGTATACCTGAGGGTGCACCATGGGGACATGCTTGCAGGGTGCTGGATCTGACCTTGTAATAATATGATGGGTGACATCTGGAGATGCATGGTAGTTGCCTGGCAGGGAGATGTATTGGATCTGGGACAGAAAAATCAGAAAATATGAAAATATGGGATTCTGGGATCGAACCTCTTGGTTCACCAGCCTACGCCTTTGCCATCTGTGCTGAGATGGTTAGTTGTTAACATGATAAACAAATAAAACATAAATGAAAAAAATGCATTATCCCCAGAAAACGCCTCTAGACTCTAACGAGCTAGTGTGTGGCTGCCACGTGATCATATTCCTCCTCAGAACTGTCGTTTTAGGTCTGAACTTTTACCTACGAACGGTGTCTGTAGCTATAACCCTGTGTCATTCAAAAATTAAATACAAGCAATATAAATTCTAATGGAGACCATGAATCAACTGGGCTTGAAGCCCTGAACACCATGGTACCCATGTTTAACCCTAATTTTGCCTGTATCAGGAAGCCCTAAAACGAGTTTGGAAACCCTAAGAATGGCAAATTGCGATTCCTGTACCTAAAACGCAATCAAACAATACAGAGAGCATCGCAACCTTATGATAAACAAGAATACATGGTTAATTTTCATTGAAAGTACGTGTATACGCGTAATCAAAAATCAAAAATAGTTAGAGAACTGAATCTTGTATCTTATGATTTTGGATGTTTTGTGACTTGGGAATGATTGGAACAGCTTCAGAACACGTGTAGGAACGGATTGCTGGCTTTGAAATTGCTTGAATTGGTCTGTAGAGAAATATCTGATCTGCACTTTTCTTTGAAAATTTGGAAACTTTGTTTGACTCCTTGAGACAGGCTGCGCGTCTGAATCCTTGTCCTTAGGGTTAAGAATAATTGTGTATAAGTATGTGAATCAAATTAGGGTGCTAAGTTTAGAAAAAATCCAAGATTTGATAACTTTTGAAAATTTCTTCCAAACTTTCCAAACTAGGAGATTTCCTCTTGTTTTTGATTTTGCACAATTTTGTTTGGCTTTGTGACAGCAAGCATGATCTCTAATTCAACGCAAACAAATCTCATCCCATTAATTTTATTTATTTTGAATTTATTTGATTTTATTTGAGTTTTAAATAAATTAAATCAAAATAAATTAAATAAATTAATGAACAAGGTACGTAATGGTTTATGGGTCGTGGACCGTGTTAGGAATGAGATTCAATCTTGAAAAGTTGGGTCCATTTGGAAAAAATGCAATTTTGGGCGTTGTTGACTTTGTGCAAATTTCCAAAAATGGCCAACTTTGACAATGCATATCTCCTTAAATTTTGACCCTAAGAGGGTGTTCTTGGACTTTTTGGAAATCTTAGGATGTCCCCTAAACAAAAAATTTTGTTTCATCTCAATTGGATCTCCCATGTTCATGTAAGAAGGTTTGACCCAAAAGGTGTTTTTGTTGACTTTTGAAAAGGACCTATAATGTCTGAATTTATATCTTTTCATGAGTGCATTTCTTGAACTTGAGGGTTGAAGATGAGTTGCAGGGAGTTGAATCCTCTTCATAATGAGCCTTGGATGGGAAATTTCTGATAAAGTATGAGAAAGTTATGCCTGGTCAAAGTTTGGTTGACTTTTCATATAGAAACCCTAATTTAGCAACTTTTGAGTTTTGATGAATTTGGGGCATTCCTTGAGGAATCATGATCAACCCTTTATCAAATGATGGATGTTACTTCAAAATGTTGATGTTGACCAAAAATCTTGAAGTTTGACTGTATGTGGGCCACAGTTGACTTTTGACTTAGTATAGTTGATTTTTAGGCATTTGAGAAGTTAACTGAGCAAACTTCTTGTGCAAGGCATGAAACTTGACATGTATGGTATTGAGAACATATTAGGACCATGGAAAATATTTTAGGCCTTTGGAGCTCATCCATCTTGATGAAAATGGAAGCCCTAATTGGAGATTCGTTGTTTTAGGAGAGATATTGTCTGGTCAACTCTTGGGCATCCTTGAGCAGATTGAGGACTTCAATGAGCATATGTTGAGTGATATGAGAGGGCAAATTTTGGGGTACAACAATGGTCTATTTCAGCATTTTCCTCATAAATATGTCCTCAAAAGACCTTCTCTGGTTCAGTCAGATCGACACTAAGATCTCTCTGATTCCTATTCCAGTTGAAGATATTCCAAGACTTTTGTCTAGTTCAGTTGAATCGATCCTAAGATTCTTCTGATTTCCAGTCAAAGTTAATTAAAGACCTTCTTTGGTTCAGTCAGATCGACACTAAGATCTCTCTGATTTTCATTCTAGTTGAAGATATTCCAAAGACTTTTGTCTGGTTCAGTTGAATCGATCCTAAGATTCTTCTGATTTCCATTCCAGTAAAAGTTAATTAAAGACCTTCTCTGGTTCATTCAGATCTCCGCTAGGATCTCTCTGATTTCTATTCCAGTTGAAGATATTCCAAGACTTTTATCTGGTTCAGTTGAATCGATCCTAAGATTCTTCTGATTTCCATTCCATTCAAAGTTAATTAAAGACCTTCTCTGGTTCAATCAGATCGCTGCCAAGATCTCTCTGATTTCTATTCCAGTTGAAGACATTCCGAGACTTTTGTCTGGTTCAGTTGAATCGATCCTAAGATTCTTCTGATTTCTATTCCAGTCAAAGTTAATTAAATACCTTCTCTGGTTCAGTCAGATCGACACTAAGATCTCTCGGATTTCTATTCCAGTTGAAGATATTCCAAGAACTTTTGTTTGGTTCAGTTGAATCAATTCTAAGATTCTTCTGATTTCCATTCCAGTCAAAGTTAATTAATGACATTTCTCTAGTTTAGTTAAATCAACACTAAGATTTTTCTTATTTCTATTCCAGTTTAAGAAACTGCAAAGCCTGGAGCACGACCAGACAATAGTTTAATCTCATTCCCCCAGTAAGTCGCTGTGAAGCCTGGAATACAATCGGATAGCAGTTAGCCTTATTATCCTCAGCAAGTCTCTGTGAAGCCTGGATCCTGACCAGATAGAAGTTCACTCTCGTCTCTTAAATCAAGAGATGATTCCCCAGTAGAGTAATGGACAACTGAAGCTCCTAAACTCTATTACCCAAGACAGAGACCAACATTCCTCAGTGTTGTACCCCAAAATTTGCCCTCCCATTTCTCAATGATTTCTCATCACAAAGCCCTTGAAGATCAAGATCCAGTTAGGGTTCCATCTGCTCAAGACTTCTCCTTGCACTGTTGACCCAAATTAGGGTTTGTGTTTGCACCAAGATGTTTTGACCTAAAATGCCTAAGATGACTTTCTTGCTTCATATTGGACTCCCATGTTTATCCATATCAAGTTTCAAGTCTTGATTCCAAGTTTTGCCCAGTCAATTGGACAGTTGACCTAGAAATCAGCTGTATTGGGGAAAAAGTCAATTGTGGCCAATTAACAGTCAAATCTCATGAAAATTGACCCACATCAACATTATGAACTCACATGGACCATTTGATCAAGTTTGGACCACAATTCCACAAGAAATTTGATCAGATCACCAAAAGGGCAAAATGGTCATTTTTAGGGTTTTGACTGCACAAAGGCAATTTTTGACTGTTTGACCTAGCCAATGGCAAACCAAGTTCACATATGAACTCAAGGACCCCATGGATTTATCTTGACATGTTCAACAAGTTCAAAAGATCCCAAGTACACAAGATTGACAGTTGAATTTCCCAGTCAATTGATCAATTTTGACTGTATACTGAAAAGTCAAAATTTTGACTTTTTGGTCAAAATCAAGAGTCAAGATTCATTTTTCATCAAAACATGCCAAATCATGAAACTTGTTCACCAAGAAATCAAAATTTGCAAATTAGGGTTTGAAATGAGAATTTTTCATAACTTAGAATTTTTCTAAGTTATGAAAAACCCTAATTTTTTCCCAACTTTGCCCCACTTTCCCACCAAGATTCATTTGGATTCAAACAAAAGTCAAAACATGAAAGTTGTAGCTTGTTGCATAATCTACAACTTTGATTCACAAAGTTTTCCCAAATGAGGCTTCTATCTCAAGTTACAATTTTTTGAATAAGGGCACTAAACCATTCTTAACTTAGTGAAATTTTAACCTATTTTGGCAAAGTTTTCTACCCAACTTCAAGGCCATTTTCCATACACTTCCACTTGGAATTTCAATTTTCATTTCAAAGATGGATTGTAGTACGCATTCCAAGCTTTCCAAAATGTCCAAGAACTCATCAAACAACCTCATAACTTGAGAGATTCGAATTTCACAATTTGGCAAAAACTCACTTTTGAATTGGTCAATTTACATGTTCATAACACTAGGCATTTTCAATCTCAGCTTGCATATCTTGATTACAGGTCCTTAAACCATCCAACACTCATAAATTTAATGCCAATCCTTTGTGCCAAGACCATGTTTTGTGTGTTCAAGCATTGCCTAAAGGATTAATCCCAAAATAGATAAAGCAATTCTTCCATTTTTGCAAAAGGTAGCTTTATGTCCAATTGAAAATCCAAGAAGTACAGTTAAGATCTCTTTGGCACAAGTTTAGGGATTAATCACACTGATCAAGACTGAGTTATGCAGCATGTTATGGGGGCCTCTAGCTGCCTAAACACCAACTTGACCTTTTCTTGCTTAAGTGCTAAGTAACATTGCATTTTGAACAACAACTTGGACATCAGCTTACAAACCCTTAAGAAAACTTTTGAAACACATTCAAGACATCCCAACTAAGCTAACACACGACCCTAAGACCTCAAGTATCTCTCCATTGCCATAATCACTCTCAAACTGCAAAAACAGGGCAGGGCCTGCAGTTTGAGTGCCATCTCTCATTCCTCTCATGCTCTCTTGCCCAAACCTGTTCAAACTAATTCCCTACCATCAATGCAAGCTAACCAAGACCTGAAACACGACCTGTAATTCCTCTAACAAGTTCCACCATTTTCACTTTCTCATTTTGCAGTTGAAGTTCCACAGCTCGATTCAAGGTGTCTCAAGGCAAAGTAAACATTGGAACAACATCACCACACCTCAAGGAAGCTATACCAACCATCACTTTGCACTAAAAGCTTCCCCATTGCCAGATAGAACTTCAACTGAACAGGTATTTTGGTGAACTTCTAACTCTTAGTATAGGCATCATTAGCTCTAGGTTTGTGAATAAGAAATGTTCTACTCATGCCACTGAACCTGTACATGCTTTTACTTTTCATTTCTTTTGCTTGAGCTGTGAGAATTTAAGGTTTGAAAATGGCAGAAAACTTAGGTCAGGATTTGGGAATGTCAAAATTCTCTCTCATTTCTGAGAGTTAGGAGGTGTTCTTTATATATTTGGAATCGTGATTCAATGCTTAACATTTTTTGTGTTGAAAGTTTGTGCAAAAGCTCAAAGAATCAGGACGTTTGAACTTGAGTACAGGCGCGCGTTTTGGGACATGTTTGTCTGAAGGTTGAAGAAGAAGCCACATGGGCTGGGCCTGTGTTATCTTTTCTTTTCACACCCTATTTCCACTTTCATACCCCCCAAGCCCATTTTGTTTGTTTTTATGATTTTTTGATTTTTCTTTTTTCATTTTGACTCATTTATTTTTTCTTATCATATTAAAAACATAAAAAATATTTTTTGCATCATTTTTATATTTTTTAGGCATTTATTTGATTATATTGATATTTATATACAAATAAGTAAATAATATATTATTTAGAATAAATAGAGAAAAATAATGTAAACACATTTTATTTTCATTTTTATTTTGTTTTATCTTCTTAAAATATTTTATACAAAACATACTTTTTTTTCATAAATATTAATTATTATTATTATTATCTTATATATGTGATATTTATTTAGTAAATAATAAGGATATATATATATATATATATATATATATATATATATATATATATATATATATATATATATATATATATATATATATATATATATATATTAATACACTTAGGATAAAATACCAAAAATATACATATTTTTATTTTATTAATATTTAACACTAAAAATACATTTTTACAAATATACTTCATTTTTATTTTATTTTTTGTATATAAATAGTAAATATTATATATATTAAATAATTAATACCCTTTTGATTAAAGTTGGGGTTTTGCCCTAAATAGGTAAATACTCCAAGAATAATACTTTTTTTATTTTATTTTATTTATTTGACATAAATAATACTTTTTCATACATATAAAAATCCTTTTTACATCTTGCATATTTATTTCATTTCTATTTAATTATGCAATTATTTATCTTGTAAATATTCCAAATTGATGTAATAGCTAGGTTTAATTTCTTTGTCTAAATATCCCCCCATTTGAACATTTGTATCCCCCTCCCCATATTATTGTGTTGTAATAGTGTAGGAATTTTACATTTCGCACTTTAACGCTTTCTAAACATGCCATGCTAGAGTTAGGGTTTGTATGCAAATAAAACGAACAAAATAGTTTTGACCTAATTTCAAGATAATCAAGCATGAAAATGGACAACACATCTCACACTTGCACCCCTAGGGTATTCCACTTTGTTGCCTTCAAATAATTAGGCCATATTGCATGTTAGGTTTCTTTGGGTAAAAACAAACAATCAAATGATCATGAGCCCCTCGATGACGCTTTCGAAAAGTTGCCTAAAATGATCAAGTCCCTTTTAAAGAGAAATTGCCCAAAGATACTTAGCACTATTGCATTTATGGTCTAAAACGATGACCCACGCCCGTCCCTTTCACCTCCTAATACAAGATTGTCCACCAAATGCAATGGTGGAACAAAATTGTCAAAAGGTTTAAAACATAACAAAAATCTTTGAGAACTTTAGGGTAGATAACTCTTAGGTACTTGTCAATTTGCAAAGAAAACACTTGCCTAATTTCAAACCACACCTCACAAACACTTTCAAAACAAACTTTCAAAAAACCTTGAAATATCTTTTCAAAAGACAAAACACCTTTTGTAAAACATTCAAGTAAAGAATTGTTACAAGGGTAGCCTATACAAGGCATCTTTTTCAAAACATTTTCAAAACCACACACCAAGCACCATTTCAAACAATTGAAAACCAAGGCAAGTTGATCTAAGCAAGTACCTAAGAGCCCATGGATAACCATGGATAGAAAGGGTGCTAATACCTTCCCTTTCTATAATCTACTCCCCGAACCCAAGAAAAATCTCAAAGGTTTTTGCTGTGCTTTTTAAACCTTTCCTTAGGATAAAATAAAAAGTCGGTGGCGACTCTTGCTCAACCGAAACATTTGCGAAAACAAACGCAAAACCCAAGTCAGTTCTCCCACCGTATCACACTCAGTAAAGTCCTCCTCAACAACAGGAGTAGGGATTCCTGTTGCACCCCAAAATTTACCCTCTTGATTTCAGAACTTTTATGGCTTATGTTTCATCATACATATTTATGCATTGTAATAGGATCAATGTATCCTTATTTTCTAGTTTTCTTCAAGTTGTGGAAAACGGTCGTATTGTCAATTAGTCTAAGAAGGATTTCATATCCTCATTATTTTTATCATTTAGGCTACCAAGGGTTCCATTGCATTCAAAGCATTTCAGGTTGTTTCTTTGTCTCATCAGAGGGTTCGGAATGGCAAGGGTTTCAAAGTAAATCTCATTCTTCTCTTATCCACTGGCCCTTGTGCATGGTTTTTGGTCACCAAAATATATGATGCATTTCTTGTTAAAATTCTTAGTCTCATCTTCATGAGCTTCTTTTTATCATTACACAAAGCACCCAGGATCCGTGATTCAGTGTAATATTAGGGTTTGAAGTTGAGGTCATCTGGAGTCAGAGTTTGATTTATGATAAAAGTTGTTAAGCTTGAGAGCTTGCTAAGGATACATTGATTATTTAGGAAGAAATTTAACAAGAGAGTTGGTTTTGAGATTGCAGTTTTCTCGTCTTTTGGGAAGGTATTTGTTGATAATTGTTAATGGTGTTTTGGTATGTGGATTTTATTGCAGAGATGTTCTTTCGGATGATTATTGAATGCCATAGGATTAAGTGGTTTCAATTTGGAAAAAAGTTGAGTCAATTTTTGACGACACAATTGTGTGGACACTCTTGGTATTCAGATATTTATCTAGGTTCATGAAGATATTTCATTCAAAAAATTCAACTTGTTTTTACAAGCACCATGGCAAAGAAGTTTGAATTGCAAGTTTCAAATTGGAATCTATACGAGTTTACAAGTACAAGTTTGAACCCCCTTCTGTTTTAAATTCATTACTAATTGCAATGTATCAATTCTCAAAGTTCAAGTTACAACATGAAATTTCAATGTTACATTTTTTAATAAACACATGTTTGTTCTAAATCTACAAAAAAATACATCTTTTCTTCAAGTCTTTAAGCTTTCCAAGGCCATTGATTTAGCTTCATCTTCAACACCTTTCTCTTCATCTCCCTCTCATCTGTCACATGAAACATAAGAGAGAACAGTTAGCAAAGAAAAAAACTCAAACATAAATAAGAACAAGGTGATTTCAAGCAAGTTTCTCAAAGGTTCATTCATCATTAGGGTTGTGTAAAGGAATCAGAATAGGGTGGTTCTCAAATCATGTTCAAAGCCCAATACAAAGCCTCATAAACAATTTTGTTTCATGATAAATCAGGTTTCTAATGTAATCATTGGCTTAAGGGTATTCCCTTTGCAAAACACAAAAACCATTGGTTGTTGGTTCACAGAGGGAGGTGCTAAGGAGAAGTTGTTACGCAAATAAACTCGGAATTTGATCATAGTTAGCAGTACAAAAAGTGCATTTTCAAGTCCAGTATAACATCATGGTTCAGCAAAGGAAAACAAACTCAGAATAGAAAAATTTCAGCCTAATACGCAACAAAATCATATCAGAAAATCAGAAAGATATCATCATAAGACAGAAATAAGTCTCAGCCCAACAGCATCAAGAAGTTCACATATCAGAAAATGATGAGGTCATAATCAGAAGTTCTGGCCCAACATAACAAGAAACAGCATTGCAAGGCAAATATCAGAAATTAGAAACAAATTCAGGATGACAACTGTCCAGGTCCAGCAAAACCATTTTCTATCACACGCATCACAGCTCAGCATATCAGTAAAAAAATTGCATCTCAAATGAAAACAGATATCATAAAAGAATAACAGACCAAAGATTGCCAAAGCCCAAATGCAAAACAATTTCAGCAAGCCTGTTATCATAACAAATCAGAGTCCAGCTATCAAACAACAACCCTAATCCATCTCACTATAAAACCTTTCAATTTCATAAGTTTCAGGGGGGGACATTCACGGTACACACACAAGTAAAAAGCTGAGCAAACAACAATAAACCAGAAACCCTATTTCTCATCATCTTCGACATACCCCAAACCCTTCAGAAGATAAAGAGATCGCGATTTTTGCGACTAAAAAAAAGAAGAAGAAAAGAGAATCAATATGTGAATTCAGATTCGGAAAGAGCCCACCGGAAGGATTGCGATCGTAAATTTTCCTCTGTCTTCGTCAAGCACGCGTCCTCGCCTCAGAGAGTCCATTTTCATGTCAGAGTCCAGATCATCTCATCATCTTCACCGATTTTCGCATCTGAAAAACCTAGGATTTTATTTACTCCCTTCAAGATCTGTGATAAGATACTTTGAACCTGCAAAATCAGACATCAGATTCGTGTTCAGAAGTAGGAGGCAAACAAGAATATACAAGAAAAGTTGAAGATCAGAGCAAGTTCGCCGCTCGTCGCCGTCATATCTGCCGCGAGGCGATTCCCGGCATGACTGATCTTCCTTCTCAGGCGAGGCACTATGAAGAGAGAGAACAGAGAAATAATGAGAAAACAAGAGTGAAGAAAGATAGATGAGTGTCTTTGTGGTTAATTGAGGTTATGTCCTAATTTTGGTTAATTATATTTTTTTAATTAACACACTAACCCGACGGTGACACTTGTCACCGTCCTTGTGGCCTTTTGTTAGTTCTATGCAGATATTCCCATGCTAGCAATCATGCTCCCTTGCCTCACAACCATTAGATCGTCTATGATCCAGATCCAACGATTCAGTAATGCTTCACCATGATACTCCCTCATTAGGCATCACACTGGATCTCCGTGGACCACTCTGGATCAGACGTGATGCTTTTCCTCAGCCTTATTGTGCATCTCATTCTATCAGCCTTCAGATCTTCTTCGTCAAGACCAGACGCTCCAGATTCGCTTACCCACTATGCTCCCTCAGAAGCTCCCCACACTGGATCAGCGAATTCAGCTTGGGCCTAGGGAGTTGCTTTTCCACACCCCCTGTTTTTTTTATTCAGTTTAGGCCCAATTTCTCTCTTTTTAATTATACTCCTTTTTGTATTGCTTTGTTTATTTGTTTTATCAAAATGTTAAAATACAAAATATATTTTCTTATCCTAAATAAATAACTAAACTAAAAAAATATTATTTAGATATTATTAATTATTTTGTTTTGATAATTAATTTTAGTTAATAGATTGTTTTAATTTAATTATTTGTTTAATTATTCATAGTTTGTATTGTTTTGTTTATTTAGGATTTCTAAAAATACAAAAATATATTACTTTGTTTTTTTTTTAAAATAATTAAACAAAAAAATATATGATATTATCATTTTTTAATTTTTTAATTAATTTTATTAGATAGATTGTTTTAATTTAATTAGTTATTTAATTATTCGATTGGGTTGTATTGATTGTTTAGACTTTTAATCGCATTATCGTTTGATACATCCCCACTCATAAACCTGTACCCCCATTCCCATATGTTTTGTAATAGCTTAGAATTTTATTTCTTTGTTATTTCTTTGTATGATTAAATATTGTTATTATGCATAATCATTCAATTAGAACACATGGCCTCCACTTGGGCTCATTATCACTGAGCAGGTATCCACCTACAGATGCACACTTGCACACAATTCATAGTTTGGTCCTGGACTATTCTACAGCGACAACTATTCGATCGATTGTTCCAATTGGTCGATTAGAATACTAGTGCCACGCTAGTCCCACCATCCAGAAGCATGCATATAGCCATCTTATATGAGCTTTTGATTTTTATCTTATGCAATGAAGCAACTCTCTTCTCTCCTCTTGGTCCACATACCAAGCATCTTCATAAAGGGTCTCATAGTTGAGTTTAGGCATGGCCATTCTCACGAGGTTAATCAAGTTTTGCCCTTGGTTAACCATAACTCGAATCAACCACTTTGGTCCATATACCAAGTGTTTCCATGCATAAAGGGTCTCATGGTTGAGGGTAGGAGCACCTACTCTCACGAGATTAATCAAGTACACCCCTTGGTTAATCATAACCCGATTCAACGTCCATACCCCAAGCATTCCCTTTATCTTGTGGACATTTGTGTTATGACCTTCCGATCGATCGTTGACGCAACCCGGGTATGCCTGATTAGTGATTGATTAAGGAGGTTTAAGGATTCGTTCTGAAGAGTTGTCTTATCTCACGCACTTCGAAGAGGCAACAGACCTACTTCATTAGGTATCATTGTGACCTCATTCTTATCTCTGCATTTTAATGTTTTCTAAAGATCGTGTCAAGCAGGAATAGAGATGCATGAAAGGGACTTCCATTGCTGATATCTGTCAGGAATCCCTCTGGTTTATTTAAAGACCTTTTTTAAGGCGATTCCACATATGTGCCTTGCCTGCTACTCATGTTTGTATGCTTTTTCCAATTCACTTGTTTGCTCGCTTGTTTGATAATCACCATGCTCCCTTAGGATCGCCTATGTAGGTTTAGTTCTCAAGCTAGACATTAGGATTAATATCCATGCATGCTAACATAGGATAAAAATTCCCTCTTTCATCCTCAACCTTAGGTTCAACCATTGTATGATAACATTAGGGCTAGAGATTAGGATAGTCTCCCTTAGTTGTTTTCTTTTCCTTTGCATTCTGCATCTTAAAACAAAATTTGTTTCTTGGAAAATCATAAGACATTTCTAATGAACTTAAACCTTTCTTCAGAATAAAAGATACAAACCAATCTTACTTTATCTTTGTGCCTCTTGGATTTGCTTTTAAACCTGGTTAACCGATGTTTCGCCATCGCACATTTGTTTGAAGCCGATGTTTCGCCATCGCACATGTTTGTTATCCTACTTTGATTCTCAATATCATTGTTAGGTGTGATGTTTTGTCATCCGGTTTATTGATGTTTTGCCATCTTTGCCATGATACCTTGTTATCTTTTAGCCGATGTTTCGCCATTGCACATTTGTTTGAAGCCGGTGTTTCTCCATCGCACATGTTTGTTATCCTACTTTGATTCTCAATATCATTGTTAGGTGTGATGTTTTGTCATCCGATTTATTGATGTTTCGCCATCTTTTCCATGATACCTTGTTATCTCTTAGCCGATGTTTCTCCATCTCACATTTGTTTGAAGCCGATGTTTCGCCATCGCACATGTTTGTTATCCTACTTTGATTCTCAATATCATTGTTAGGTGTGATGTTTTGTCATCTGATTTATTGATGTTTCGCCATCTTTTCCATGATACCTTGTTATCTCTTAGCCGATGTTTCGCCATTGCGCATTTGTTTGAAGCCGGTGTTTCGCCATCGCACATGTTTGTTATCCTACTTTGATTCTCAATATCATTGTCAGGTGTGATTGTTTTGTCAACTGTTTTATTGATGTTTCGTCATATTTGCCATGATATTTTTGTTGCCTCTTAGTCGATGTTTCGCCATCGTACATTTGTTTGAAGCCGATGTTTCGCCATCACACATGTTTGATTATCCAACTTTGAATCTCAATGTCATTGTTAGGTGTGTTATTTTACCATTTGATGTCTCGCCATCTTTGACATGTTACTTTGTTATCATTTAGTTGATATTTTATCATCTCATTTGTTTGTTGTTTTATTCGATGTTTCGCCATCTTGTTTGTTTTTGCTGTCTTAATTAAAAAATACAAACCAACCAAAACACATAAGCCGGACTACGGCTACTCTGATTCCTTAAAAGGGATACGTAGGCATTGGGGTAGGGCCCAACCGAGCACATAATTTTTATTTTCCCTACATTGTTTTCTTTTTCCTTTCGCATGCATTCCCTTTTCAGTTGTAAGCCATAGACATAGTATTTGACCACACCCATTAGATTAGACAACAATAGTGGATATCGTAGAGTACTACGGGCGTGTGGGGTGCTAACACCTTCCCCTCGCGTAACAGACTCCCTTACTCGATCTCTTGGTCGAAAGACCGTGATTTCTCCCTTTTCAGGTTTTCTCGATGTTTACCTTTCCCTTTCGACGGGATAAAAGACGTTCAGTGGCGACTTCATTGATGTTTCATTAACATCCAGATGACAGGTTCTGGCCGCGCGGTTTCAGATGGAGACTTCACTGGGGAGAGATTGACCTTTTGCTGGTCTATCCCGGAGTCGATCCTATCTCTTGTTTGTTTTCTTTTTGGGTGTTTATTTTACCGCTTTGCATATTTATCTGCTTGCATTGCATCCTATGTGCGCTTTACTTTCTGCATACTGGATTTGGCTGGACTGTTTGGATTCTGGATTTCTTGGTGGGTGGGTTGTTCCATGAGGTAAAAGGCCTCATACCCAGGCTATGAGTGAATTACATAGGAACTAGGAATAGAGTGTCAATGGCAGCTATGAGGCGGATGCTTTGTAGACCTGACCATAAGACCCATGACTTCAGAGGTAGTTCGAATAGGTGCTATCGTATGATGATACTGAAATTCGAGCTCTTGTACTCTGATTTGGATTTTAACCTTACCTTGACCTAGACTACACCCGTGAGAGGGGCGAGAAAACTTTTCTTACAGGTACAGGTACTGTTGGTGACTTTGTGTTGTGATGGTGACTCTAGTTCTGACGGTGACTTTGGTTATGTTGCTGACTTGAGTTCTGTTGGTGACCATGTTTTTATAGTTACTGTGTGTTTTTGATGGTGACTTGATACTTTCGGTGACCGTGTGTTCTCTCGGTTTTTCTCTGGACTTTGCACCTTGGAATGGCCGTTTATTTCGGCAGTTCAGCAGCTACATTTTGTGACAGGGAGATTTTGATCTCATACAGTTGCTGATCTACTTGGTACTTGGCTCTTTTGCGTTCCAGGGTGGTGTCATACCTTTGATCCAGTGATGTTCAGTTTGGAGACAGTGCAACCATTTTCCATGTTTATGGAACCTTGATCCCGTGTTCTTGCACACATAATCTGTTAACTTCATTTTAACACACGTTTTCTTTTCATTTCCAAGGAACCATGCTTGTGAACTTTGTGTTGCACTTTTTCATCTTTTACTGGTTTAAAATCAAAACTAAAAGCATGTGAGTTCCTTGGAAATGATCGAACATGGAATTGCATCCACTCACGCGCTTCATGCATATTCATGCATTCATAACAGGTACTGAGAGTTAGAGATTCTTATTCAGGCCTGGTATTCTCTTCAGATATACAAACTTGAACCCTTGCTGTCACGTGTTTGGAGGTCAGTTATGGAAAAACTTCATGGGGTATTCGCTGGGATGAAGATTCAGATGGAGTTGTTTGGGATACATGCGAGCCATGGCCCGTGATTGGGAACTCTTTGAGAAGGAAGACATTCAGTTGAAGACCCAATTGAGTCAGGTCATGGAAGTCTTGATGATAGCGTCAACAATCCCACACCGACGGTTGCAGCGCGAGTTATTCTCTTCTGCTCATCTTTTAGGATTTCTTTCAAACCATGGAGTGCCTTGTGGATTTCATCCACTACCTTAAGCGCTTGGAACTTCTTATCAGCAGATGGTTCCTATTTTCCAGTTGAATTCAAGAGGTTTATTTTATCAACAAGGGCGGAATAGGTTTGGAGAGTGATTTTGATCCCATCCCAGTGCTTTATTCTCATTTGTTTCCATGCTTGTTTAAGCTTCAGTGGGTTGGGCTCTGTACTTCAGTACCATCTACAAATTCCCTTGCTGATCATGATACCAACAACAGATATGGTTACCACACTGGGGCACCCAATTATTCAATCAGGCACACTCTCTACAACTTTGGGCCACCTGATCTTCTCTTTAGCAGTCAGTGTTTGTTCCCCAATAGAATCCATGGGGAAAAGCTTTTAAGAAGAAAAGATAGAGGAAGATTGAGAATTATGTTGATACCATCTCAATGCCTTACATCCTGTAACTTCCTCGTCTGTTGGGAATTCATCTGATAAAGCTTCGTGCTTTGAGACTATTCAGTTGATTATTCTCTCTTCCGATGCAAATGCTAGACGTGTCTCTCATTCTAGGGAATTTAGTCGTGATGTTGAAGATTGCAAGAGGTTTGAGTAAATTCCAACTCTGGCCTGGCGTCTTTTCCAAAATCCAATTTCTAATGTGGCGGACAATTTCGAACTTTTCGCTTGGTACAATGTTCACCCTCTCTTTTAAGAAATCTTTGGTGAGTATATTCTAGGGCACTCAGATATTCAGTTGAAGACAGTTTATCATCCAGAAATAAAATCCAAGCTTGGATCAATTCAGAGACTGTTGTGTTCATATCAGATGGGGAATCTCTTATCCAAGTGAGCCTCGAGGTTGCGGAAGATCGTTTGAAGCAATCAGTCCATACGGAGACTAGTCTCCTCAACATGGAAATTTCAAATTTCATTTGCATTCTCATTTGCAATCTTAATTGTTTTGTTCGGCACTTTCTTGTATGCAAACTTGCTCATCTTCTTGAATGTTAATCATAATGCATTGAATATGTTTGTCTTGAATTAATCCATTCGTTATCACTCTTATTTGTTTTACTATGTTTTTGATATTCAACTCTTGTTTAAAAATAATAACTCTGGAGGGAGGATGATGAAAATTTACCTGAAATCTCAAATGGTATGCTTTCAAGTAAAAACCTTGCTGACGATGTACAGGCCTTGTTTCAATCCCCAAACACCGAAGATATAAGGGAGATAGACCCTCGTTAACCCCTCTGAGCCTTCGAAGTAGGAGTTTCTTTCCTTTTCAAGAAAAAAAACCCTTATTTTTTAACCCGGGGCAGGGTAGATGTTCAGTTAATCTGATCGAGCATTCAAATTTCAGAAGGAGTGTCCCATCTGAGGATCAACGCACCTTATCCCTCGCATTATGAGGTCGGGAAAAGATCAAAACAACAATGGTTATTTCCTCACAAAATCCCGAGGTCGAGATTGAATCGATACAATAATGGTTATCCCTCGCCGACCAAAGAATGAGACAGTCACTTTCCTCTAAAAAGTTCAAAGACTTAGGGTCACACAACTTGTTCAAAAGGGGAATTATGAATAAGAAAGAAACAAAAAAAGCCCTGCTAAGTCGAAACTTGAAAACAAATCGCTTAGGCAAAAGTTAGGGCATCCCGCTGGACTTCCAAATTGAAATTAAAATATATAAAAAGAATTTGTCCAGGGAAAAGTTAGGGAAAGAAAAAATTTTAAGGCAAAAAAGGATTATCCAATAAAAATCCCCATCAAAAGAAAATTTGTGTGATCAAACACCCAAAAACCAAAGGTTAAGTGATTGTCGTGTCCAAAAAAAAATTGTTGTGGTTCCTCAACCATATCAAAGTTCCTTTTGAGAGATGAATGATCGTGTCCGGTTAACTGGATTTAGGACTGGAGAACATCATGGAGAATGGGTGGGCACAAAAAAAATTTTGAGCTTTAAAATCCTTTTTTCTAAAAAACCGTGAACCAGGCCACGTTACAACCCTTAAAAGTCCTAATTGAAGCATGGGTTAATTTGAAAGCAAAACTGTTACGAGAATACGGTAACCTGACTCCTAGGAGACTTGCTTAAAACTTTTGAGTTGGTATCACTCCCTCTTTTATTTTCTTTGTACAGTAAAAATTTCGATGTTTCAACATATTTTCAATAAAAAGTTTTCTAACTTCAAGACAACTATATGATTTGCATTAGATTTGCGTTGAAGTGTAAGGTACAAGACTTTTTGGATGCTAAGGCAATTGAGTTTACCCCAGTGACTGGTCCAAATGTTACTCAGAACCCAATGCCTAGGCATAGAGGGGGTGTTGTTAATATGATAGATGATAAGGGTGAAATGTTGAATTTAATCATGAATGTGGAACAAGTAACTACTCCGTTGCGGTGTGTTAAGAGGTATTTGCTTGACAATTCTATTTTTCCGGGTTGTACTTCAGAATGTACCAAATGTAGAGAGCAACCTAATGGCTGTGATGATTTAAAAGCCGGTATCCAGATGTTGATAAAGGAGGGTTCCCTGCAGTTCGATAGAAAACTGAGCTACCGTAAGGTTACCGAAGAAGATATTGATGTGGTATCTATTCCTTACACCCCTGTGCGTATTCCTGCCCCATCTAGGGCACCCCATTTGATGATTACGGTACCTGGTCCCATGCTGTATACCAGTGAGAAGGCCATCCCATGGCATTACGGTGCTGATGTTTATTACCATGGGGTGAAGCAGGAGGTAAGTACCCGTTCTCCTGAGGAAGAACGTGCTGAAGGTAATGAAAAGGAAGTTCATAATTTTTCTGGTGTGGGTCGAATGACTAGAAGCGGGAGAGTATTTGGTCCTTCCAATGTGCAAGATGTGGCAGATGCTTCTGCAAGAGAAAAAGGAAAACAGCAGGCGATAATTGGTAATCCAAGGATTACGCCAGCCAATGTAACTCAACCAATTCCGATACCAGGAGCTTCTTCAGTTCCTGATGAGGTTGAAGAGTTGATGCGAATTATCAGAAAGAGTGATTATAGCATAATTGATCATCTGAGCCATACTCCTTCTAAGATGTTTATCTTGTCTCTGTTGATTTATTCAGAACCTCATAGAAATGCTTTGATGAAGTTGTTAAAGAATGCGTTCGTGCCGCATGAAATAACAGTCAATCAGTTTGAGAATGTATGTGCTAACATATCTGTCGTGAATGGTTTGGGCTTCACAGATTTTGACCTTCCTCCGGAGGGGCCAGACCATAACAAAGCGTTGCATATTTCAATGGAGTGCAGGGGCACTACTTTATCCCGGGTTTTGGTGGATACAGGATCGTCTTTGAACATATTGCCCAAGTCAGCGTTGATGAAGATTGATTATTCTGGACTGGAGCTGCGCCCTAGTGATTTGATGGTGAAGGCGTTTGATGGGTCTCAAAGGTTAGTGTTTGGGGAGGTGGAGATACCAATCAAGGTTGGTCCTCGCACCTTCACGGCTACATTTTTTGTGATGGATATACAACCAGCGCATTGTTGTTTGTTAGGGAGGTCGTGGATTCATAGGGCAAGAGCAGTCACTTCTACTCTTCATCAAAAACTCAAGTATCCTGCAAAGGGAAAGGTAATAACTGTGTGCGGCGAGGAAGAGTACATTGTGAGTCATTTGACATCATTCCGCTATGTTGAGGTCGAAGGCGAGATACATGAGACTCCATTTCAGGCGTTTGAGACAGTTCATGCCGTCAATTTTCCTCCTCCAGAACAGAAAAAGAAACCGGAAACTGTTATGTCTTCTCTCAAGGATGCGAAAGCTGTGGTGGAGAATGGTAACCCTGAAGGTTGGGGTCGAGTGCTGGACGTTACCCCAAAATTTAATAAATTTGGTCTTGGTTTTAGCCCAGGTCATCAGAGTACAACTCCCAGAGCATCTAGTTTATCTACTCTTGTGAAGTTTTCCCGCCCTGGTGCTACTCAAGAAGGACATGTCAATGCAGTTGGCGATGATAGGGCTGATGGCTACAATATCGAAGATTGAATTCGTCCAAGTATTCCAGGCCAGACACTCAACAATTGGACTTCTGTGGATGTTATCCAAGTTTCAAGCGCTGAGGAGTAATTTTCTTGTTTCTTTTATCATATCATAATTCCTACGCTCTGCCCAAGGCGTAGTGAATCATTTGTGTAGGGCCTCCATGTTTATTTTCCAAGCTTATCATGAAATAAAGGATGTTTTTGCATTCAAAATTTTGTTCCATTGCTTCATTTATTTTTTATTTTAATGGTAATGTTTCTCTTTTCACACACTGTCACTAAAAAACGCCAAAATGCCATTCATGCAGATGCACTTCCACCACTGATTCTATTGATAACGACTCTGCTATGGCTCATTATGACTTTGATACTCCTATTTATCAAGCTGAAGAAGAAGAATATGAGGATTGTGATCTTCCTGAGGAATTAGCAAGGTTGTTAAAACAAGAGGAGAAGGTTATCCAGCCGAATCAGGATTCGATTGAGGTGGTGAATATTGGCACAGAAGAGGTAAGAAGAGAAGTCAAGATAAGGGCAGATCTCGAAGAAAGTATAAAGGTCAGATTGATTAAGCTACTTCGTGAGTATTCTGATATCTTCGCTTGGTCTTATGAGGATATGCCTGGGTTGTATATAGACATAGTGGTGCATCGACTGCCGCTCAAAGAAGGTTGTTCTCCTGTCAAGCAAAAGCTTTGAAGAACTCACCCTGAGATGTCCAAGAAGATCAAGGAGGAGGTCCAGAAGCAGTTGGACGCAAATTTCTTAAAGGTCGTCAATTATTCGCCATGGATTGCAAATATTGTGCATATGCCCAAGAAGGATGGTAAAGTCAAGATGTGCATGGATTATAGGGATTTGAACAGGGCCAGCCCTAAAGATGATTTCCCTCTTCCGCATATTGATGTGTTGGTCGATAATACTGCTCATTCCAAAGTGTTTTCGTTCATGGATAGTTTTTCGGGTTACAATCAAATTAAGATGGCACTGGAGGATATGGATAAGACAACATTTATCACGCCTTGGGGAACCTTCTTCTATAAGGTGATGTCGTTCAGTTTGAAAAATGTCGGGGCAACATATCAGCGCGCCATGGTCACTCTCTTTTATGATTTGATTCACAAAGAGATTGAGGTATATGTGGACGATATGATTTCTAAGTCTGACACGGAAG
Organism: Vicia faba; assembly: GCA_948472305.1. Lineage (NCBI taxonomy): Eukaryota > Viridiplantae > Streptophyta > Magnoliopsida > Fabales > Fabaceae > Vicia > Vicia faba. The sequence continues at coordinate 1,154,807,705 of OX451741.1, forward strand.
AGGAACATCTCGTTCATCTGGAAAAGTTGTTCAAGAGACTGAGGCAGTTCTTGCTAAGGTTGAATCCGAATAAGTGCACCTTCGGGGTGAGATCCGGCAAGCTGTTGGGTTTTATTGTAAGTGAAAAAGGTATCGAGGTGGACCCGGCCAAAGTAAGAGTGATACAGGAAATGCCTGAACCAAGGACAGAGAAGGAAGTACGTGGTTTCTTGGGAAGGTTAAACTACATTTCTAGATTTATTTCTCATCTCACGGCCACCTGTGAACCTATGTTCAAGTTGTTGAAGAAAAGTCAGACGGTGAAATGGAATGAGGATTGTCAGAAGGCCTTTGACAAAATAAAGGAGTATTTGCAGGAACCTCTGATACTCATGCCGCCAGTGGAAGTAAGGCCACTAATCATGTATCTAACTGTGTTGGAGAGCTCAATGGGTTGTGTCCTCGGTCAGCACGACGAGACAGGAAAGAAAGAGCAGGCTATTTACTACTTGAGTAAGAAATTTACAGAATGCGAGTCGAGATACTCATTGTTGGAAAAGACTTGTTGCGCACATGCCTGGGCCGCTAAACGTTTGAGGCAATAAATGTTAACTCACACCACCTACTTGATATCCAAAATGGATCCAATCAAGTAAATTTTTGAGAAGCCAGCTCTTACAGGCAGGGTAGCCCGTTGGCAGATGATACTCACCGAATATGATATCCAATACACTACTCAAAAATAAATTAAGGGTAGTGTACTGGCTGACCATCTTACTCATCAGCCCATGAATGATTATGAACTGATGAAGTTTGATTTTCCAGATGAGGGAATTGTCTATATTCGGGATTGTAACATGCCAGACCCAGACGAAGGATCCGAGTCAGGATCACGTTGGACGCTTGTTTTTTCTGGTGCCTCCAATGCCATGGGCAACGGTGTCGGAGCTATTATCACTTCCCCTGAGGGATACCACATTCCTTTCACTGCTCGTATTTGTTTCGATTGCACTAACAACATGGCCGAATATGAGGCTTGCATTTATGGCATTGAAGCGGCGATCGACCTGCGCATTAAATTTTTGAAAGTTTACGGGGATTCCAATCTTGTTATCAGTCAGATTAATGGAGATTGGGAGACTCGCCATCAGAACCTGATTCCCTATTGTGAGCATGTTATGAAACTGATTCCGTACTTCGAAGATATCATGTTTGAGCACATTCCCATAGAAGAAAACAATCTAGCTGATGCACTGGCAACTTTGTCCTCCATGTTCAAAGTTAAGTGGGCTAATGAGGCACCTTCCATTACCATCAGAAGTTTGAGTGAGCCAGCTTTCTATTTTGAGGCTAGTTTGGAATTAGATGGTAATCCTTGGTTTTATGATGTTAAATAATATCTTGAAACACGAGAGTACCCTGAAGAAGCACCCGTCACAGATAAGAAGTTTTTGAGAAGATTCTCAGCCAAGTTCTTTCTCAGTGGCAGTGTGTTGTATAGAAGGCATCATGACGGCTTACTACTCAGATGTGTTAACAAGAAAGAAGCAGCTAGAATCATTGAGGAGATACATGAAGGTGATTTCGGGACTCATTCCAACGGGTATACCATGGCTAAAAAGATTTTGCGAGCAGGTTACTATTGGTCCACCATGGAGACCGTCTGTTATAATCATGCACGGGTTTGCCACAATGTCAAGTCTATGCTGATAAAGTGCATGTGCCGCCAGTACCTTTGAATGTCTTGACTTCCCCTTGGCCGTTTGCAATGTGGGGAATTGATATGATCGGCAAAATTGAACCGAATGCATCCAACGGGCACCATTTCATTCTGGTTTCCGTCGATTATTTTACAAAATGGGTCGAAGTTGCATCATATGTCAATGTCACCAAGCAGGTGGTAACTCAGTTCATTAAGCACAATATTATCTGTCGCTATGGAGTGCCTGAAAAGATCATTACCGATAATGGGTCTAATCTGAATAACAAGATGATGAAGGAGCTTTGTGAGTCCTTCAAAATCAAGCATCATAACTCTTCCCCATACCGACCAAAGATGAACGGCGCTGTCGAAGCGGCCAATAAGAATATCAAGAAGATTGTGCAGAAGATGGTAGTAACCTATAAAGATTGGCATGAGATGCTGCCTTTCGCTTTGCATGGTTATCGCACCACTGTGCGTACTTCGACTGGGGAAACCCCATTTTCATTGGTTTACGGCATGGAAGCAGTATTGCCGGTAGAAGTCAAGATTCCTTCTCTTAGCATCATGAGGGATGTTGAGCTGGATAAAAGTGAATGGGTACAGAATCGGCTGGATCAATTGGAACTTATTGATGAGAAGAGGCTGACGGCTGTATGTCATGGTCAGGTATATCAATAAAGGATGAGGAAAGCTTTTGATAAGAGGGTACGGCCCCAGTGTTACAAGCAAGGTGACCTTGTGCTAAAGAGGATAATTCTTCCCCAGGGAGATCCCAGGGGCAAATGGGTTCCGACTTATGAAGGTCCTTTTTATGGTCAGAAAAGTTTTCTCTGGAGGAGCGATGATGCTCGCGACTATGGATGGAGAGTACTTCCCTCTCCCTGTGAATGCTGACGTAGTTAAAAAATACTTTGCATAAAAAATAAAAAAAACTTGCTAAACTGAAAACCCGAAAAGGCGGTTTAGGTAAAAAGAGGGTATCTTGGTGAATCGAAAACCCGAAAGGGCGATTCAGGCAAAAGTTAGGGACTTAAAGCAAATGACTACGCTCGGCATGAGATCCTTTATTTATTTCCTTTATTCTGTTACCTGGCATAAGCTCGAATCTAATCCAAGAATGATTTGTCTAAAAGCAGGAAGATGAAAGCGTGAGAGTCATAAGAGTCATAGCAGAGTCAGGACTTGATGGATCTTCACATTCACATTGCCATATGTAAACACTTGTTTGCTTTGATTTTGTAATTACTTGCTCCCAAATGTAAATTCCTTTTTCACAGGCTGATTTCTCAAAATCAATATAATATCTGCTTTCAAGTATACGTATACGTTTCTTTTCTCCCTTTTCATTATTTTGTTTGCAAAAATGTCCAATACTTTTGATAAGCATGTTCATATAAACTTCTTGGGCCTTACGCAGAAATGGTAACTTAAGTCATGTTTAGTTGAGCGCTTGAAATACGGATAACAAACATAACTACCACCGTACAAGGGGCATGTTGGGTTCTCTGATTGATAGGACCATCTTTCACTTTACTGGTAGTTGCCTTGCCATTTTGATTCACAGTTCCGTGTTGTTAGTGAAGGTCACGGGTCAGGGTAATATCAAGATTACGGTAGGTCGACGAGATCGGCGGACCTAGTTGGAGACATTTATTCCCCATATTGGCTTTTATTACGTTTCTTTGCCGCACTTTCATGTGTTATCTTGATTGATTGTTTTAGAATTGTCTGCATGTAGGATTTTGTTTATGGCCGAATGTCAGTCTTGATGTGTTGAATATTTTTGCCTTGAAGAAATTGTTCCATTTTACTTAATCCATCAAGTATCACCCTTTAATTGATTTTGCGGGCATTTTGATACCAACTGTGCCAATTCTTTTGCTTAGCCAAGAGTTTGGAGGAAGGAGTTTAAATAAACAGTGACTGTAGTGGTATGCTTTTAAGTAGAACCCCGTTATCGATGTACAGGCATTGTTTCAATCCCCAAACACCGGAGATATAAGTAAGTTAGACCCTCGTTAACCCCTCTGAGCCTTCGAAGTAGGAGTTTCTTTTCCGTTCAAAAAAAACCTTTTTTTAACCAAGGGCAGGGTAGATGTTCAGTTAATTTAACCAAGCATTCAAATTTCAGAAGGAATGTCCCATCTGAGGATCACCACATTTTATCTGTCGCATCATGAGATCAAGAAAAATGTCTAAACAACGATGTTCATTTCCTCACAAAGTCCTGAGGTCGAGACCGAATCGATACAATAATGGCTATCCCTCGTCGACCAAGGAATGAGGTATCTGTTTTCTTCAAAAAAGAGAGAAAGAAAGAAAAAGTTCAAAGACCTAAAGTCATATTGACTTGTTCGAAGTGGAAAGCATGAATAAGAAAGAAACAAAAAGCCCCGCTAAGTCGAAACTTGAGAACAAGTCGCTTAGGCAAAAGTTAGGGCATCCCACTGGACTCCCAAAATTGAAATTCAAAAGATTTTGTCCAGGCAAAAGTTAGGGAAAAGAAGGGCCTAAAAGGCCAAAAAAAGAGATTATTCAATAAAATCTTCATCAGAAGAAGAGGAACAATAATATCAAAAAAAAAACAAAAGCAGCAGAAGTTAAGTGACAATCATGTTGGAGAATTTGTCATGATCACTCAACCGTTATAAATCCTTTTGAAAGGTGAATGCTTGTGATAATTTAGCTGAACTTAGGACTGGAGAATATCACGGAGGGGGTGGGCACCAAATAACTTGAGCCTTGAAAAACTTTTTTCTAAAAAACCTCGAACCAGACCACGTTACAACATTTAGAAGTCCTAACTGAAACAAGGGTTTAACTCGAAAGCGTACTACAACAGGATAGATTTTCCTAGACTTCCAAACATGTGTTGCATATCCATGTTGGTATCCTATCACCCGCATCTTGACTCGTTTTTGTTAAAAAAAAGAAAAGCTTTGAAAATTTTTGCACTACCAGCCAGTGATTCATTCACAACAGAGATGCGACACTTTGTCAAGGTTTTCGACTTCAAGGCTTAAATAATTGTCGCATCAGGTCTGTCATTCCCAAAATAAACACCTTCCTGCATGCGAAACATTTGTTTAACATCAAAAATAGTTTACACGTTGAACACCAGTAAAAAGATTAATGATTGTCAAGAAAGAAAATTTAGTTTTCTTCTGTTAGACAGAGCCCATGCATGAATAGGACTTTAGCTATTCCCCGGTGAAGTTTCGTTTCCGCAGCGAAGTTTTGTTTCCCCAGGAATCTTCTTTTAAAAACTTCATTCTGAGACTTCAAGTTTGGATATGCCGCACATCCCCAGTGGAGTTGTTTAAATGGGAACTCACATTCTGAAGAAGTTTTAGCTCCCCAACAGAATTGCCAACAGAGATCCCTCGCCATGACCTCTCATTTCCCAGTTGATCTGCTAACTAGGGCATCCTTATGTTAAGATCTTTCCGTATCCCCAGTGAGGTCTATACTGTGTGACTATCTGCATGATCCATCCAAAGGTTTCATTCCAAGAAAAATATCTCTCCAACAAATTCTTCAACAGAGTTCTGTCTCCCCGGTAAAGTCCTGTCTCCTCAGCAGAGCTTTGTTCCCCCAGCAAAGGTTTTCACCCCTCACATTGAGTTTATTGTCTTGGTGTCATCCTCAACACAGACGCGTGCTGTCTTTTCTAGAGATTACAGTCTTGCCCTGATCTTCTCCCTCATTGTCTAATCTTCAGATAACGCCCCTTTCCAGAAGCTACAGTGTTAATCTGATCTTCTATAGGATTTTGTAATTTATTTTTGCAGCTCCTCTCAATGTTTGTGGCCCATTTCTACTGGTTGCCCGTTTGTTATTCTCCGCGAAGTTTCATCTCTCCGAGGTTCCCTCTCTAGTGGATCCCCATATTTTCTCCTCTCGTTTGGATTTTGCAATTTATTTTTGCAAGTCAAGTCAGTTTCGTATTTCCTGGTTTTTGGCTTCTCAATTGGCCATTCCCCAGTGAAACCTTTAAACATGCATCATTACATTGCATTTATCAAAACGCGTAGCATTTCCATTATATGGAGCATTGTGCTATATGAAAAGGAATTCAAACATGCATCAGAACATAAGCCACTATTATTTCCGTCATCCCCAGTGATTTTTGCTAATACTTCAGATTAAATCCCCAGTGAGGTCTTCGTCCTCATTATCTCAGTTTCCTCCCCATACCAATATCCTTCTGACGTCAATCTTTTGTTTGTTTGAGTGTCTACTTTTGACTATAGTTTAGTTTCGCCCTGGCACGGTCTTCTCGGGTTTAGTCTTCACTACCCTCTCCGGTTCATTCCAATGTCTATTGATGCACCTTTCGAATACTAGTTTCGTCCTGATATTCGCTTTCAGCAGGTTTTTAGGTGTACGCCCTAATCTCCTCGCTTTGGGCCGAGTTTCGCCGCGTCGCCTGTGCATGAAATCCAGTTTTGTCCTGGTGCTCATCTATTTTAGTTTCTCCTAACTAGTTTTTTATTTGAGTTTCGTCTCATTTTTTTGCTTTCATACCTTGGACCCTTTGATGGTGTTCGTTTACCGAGTACAGTGTTCATACTGCGTCCCTGGTCTGAAATCTGTCTCTTCTGTTCCTTGGATCCTTCTATCAGTTTTCGTCGCTGTTTATCCATTGACCTGAGACCAGCAGGTGCTCTGAGAAACATGCACTCTAATCACTTTGCTATGGGTCGAGTTTCGCCTCGTTACCCGTGCGTGAAATCCAGTTTCATCCTGGTACTCATCTAATAGTTTCGTCTAACTGGTTATTGATTCTAGTTTCGTCTCGCTTTTGTTCCTCATTTTTGAGATTCTTTCAGTTCCTTCATACTGTCTATCTTAGTTGAGATTAGCAAGTGCCCCTAGAATCACGCACTCTAGCCACTTTTGCTTTGGGTCAAGCTCAGAGTTTCGTCTCCTCACCCGCGTACGTTTTCTTTTCCAGAGCTTAGTTTCGCCTATACTCTGTGGTTTGAGTTTCATCTCACTTTTTTTGAAGCCCAGTTTTGCCCTGGCACATTTGTCCGGAAGTTTAGTTGCGTCTACTCTTCTTTTGTTTTTGTTTTGTTTCAACCTGCGTTACAGTTTCGTTCTGACGCATGTCTTGGGGGTTTTCTGCTTCTTTTTCTTTCTTCTTCAAGAGTGTAAATTTTAGGGTTCTTTCGTATTCAATCATCTTCAACTCTGAACGCTCGAAAATTGTCACTTTTCTCACTTATCATGTTGAAGATATTTGAATAGGGGCAGTTGTTGCACCCCAAAATTTACCCTCTTGATTTAGGCTTATGTTTCATCATGAACATCATATTGCATTGCATTCATACATTGTGATAGGATCAAAGTACTTTGGTTATCAAGTCTTCCTCAAGCTTTTAAGGTTGATTGCATTAACAAGTTGCTCAAGAAGAATCTTACCATCCAACCCTCTGGATCTTTCAAGCTCAAAAGTTATTGCATATCTCAAGATATTTTATCCATCTCTTTGGATCCCCAGAGGATTGAAGTTTGAGTTTTATTATAAGAGGAATCACTCTTTTGATTCACCAGTCAAATTAGGGTTTTGTTTGATCAAGGCTATTGATCAATGTATAAATCTTGATTTGGAAGCCACAACATCTCATTGGCATTTGAAAAATCTTTGCACAAGGAATTGGTCATGATGCCCAGAGGATTTGAAGTTTTAAAGATGATTCATCAGTCTCCTAAGGTGTTTAATCAAAATTAGGGTTTGGGTTTTTATCAGGTTTTCTTGAGAATTTTGAAGTGGAACTTTGTACATGGCCTCTACATATTTGGAAGATCATATGTTGGAAGTTTTGATCATCAATTTTGAAGTGAAGGGGATCAATTGATTCAAAAGGGCAAAATGGTCATTTTGGTCAAAATCGGTCAAAGTCAAGGTTGACCAAATGAAATTTTGTCCAATCATCAATTCAAGGATGCACTTTTCATATTTCAAGTCCATTTTGGTCATTGGATCAAAGTGATTGAGGCTTGGTTTGAAACTTGTTCTTGAAGAAATCCTAAAAATTTCTAATTTTGGAAAATAAGGACTTAATTTCAAAAATTCATATTTTATTCACCTTTGATCAAGAGAATGCAAATGAAATATGCTTGGAAAGCTAAGAGGGTGATATTTTATCTCCTTTTTGTCTCATATCCAAATTGGCAAGGGATCAAGAATTATGGTCTTTTGAAATCACAAAATTATAGGTCATTTTCCAAAATTAATGAATTTCAAGCCAAATTTTGAGGACCTTAATGGATTCAATTGCAAAACCTCAAAACTAAGGGATTGTATATCTTTTCAATACCTTTCCAAATTGTGCTCATTTGTGTCAAAATTCAAATATATGAGCAAGTTATGGACTTTGGAATTTTGGGGCATTTTATTGAAATTTGGCAAATATGCAAAATGGCCATTTCTTGCAAACTCAAGTTTCAGCCATTCTCTTTGTTCCTAATCCAGCCCATGACCTATTTGTGACTTGCTAAGGCCCATAATGCCATCTATTTCGTGCTCCATGAACCATGGTGTTTGCTTGGGTACAAAAATGATAAACTTGCTCAATTTGGCAAATTGATCCATACACTCTCATTTCAAATGATCATGACCTGGCACTTTGATGATTTATTTATGATATTATGTGGCTCATAAAATGCAAGGAAAATGAAGAAACGCACGAGCAAACAGCTGAGGCCCATGTGCATTCATTTTTTGGCCAAATCTTCCAAACTTGCCCCTGAACAGTTTTGAGGACGAATTTCCTCTTCTAACCTTCTCTACTCACACTACATAATGTATTGCAAGCCTCATTTCATAAAGAACGGGCTCCATTCATCGCAAATCTAGATCTGAACTTTTTTTGCTGTTGCTGAAGTTTTCTTCGATTCTCTCATTTTCTTCGCGCATTCATCAAATTTCTCGTGGATTCATCTTCCTTGAAGTGTGTAGATCAAGATCATAGAGTCTGTTAGCTTCTGGAACTAAGGAATCAAGGTTTCCAGTTTCACATTGAGGTGAGATCTTTGAACTTCGATTTGCTTTGTTTAGCATGATTTGATGAATTATTCCATATCCATGATGTATTAGCTGGCCAGACAAATAGGTCTGAGGTATACTTTGTGTTTAATTTGAGCTTGAATCATGTTTTGGAGTTTCTGAAACTCTGTGTTCAAATTGTTTTTTTGAGTTTTCATGAGCTTCGTACTGGACCTACACTTGATGATGTTACTTAATTCGAGTTGCTATGGATTCTTTGTTATGCTAGCTTTAATTCGCCCTTGATTTCATGAAAAATTGTGTGAAATTGAGTATGTTATGTTGATATGAACATGAGCCCTAGGACAGTGTGTTACGTGCGTTTTTAAGTTTGTCCAAAGGTTGAAGATGATGCGGTGGCACTACATGATTGGTCCGTTTGAATTTTTGTCTCATTTGAATTATTTGTTTTATTTGATATTTTGTTTGATTTTATTTTTTGATCAAAACATTTTTAAAAATCATAAAAAATTTACCATAGGCCAATAATATTTTCTAGTATTTGTCATATTTTTTTTGGAATTTTTTAAAATGTTTTGATTAGTTTAAAATTTCATAGGTTTAATTATTTAATTGTTCGAGATTATTTTTATTTTATTAGTTACTTTGATCTAAAAATTCTATAAAAAAATGTTTTGAACTCATAAAATAAGGTAGAAATTGATTCTAAAATTGGTTTAGCATATTTTGTATTTTTTATTAGAATTTTAATTTGAGAAGTTTATTTTAAATTTTTGCTTTATAATTTTTATTTTAATACTTTCATTAATTCAAAAATTCCCAAAAAAATCACGTAAGCTTGTTTTTAATCATGGATTATGAATATAATTTAATTTTTGACCTTTTGGTGATTTTTGGCTAGGTTTTGCATTTTTTCCATTAAATAATAGTTTAATTGTTAATTGTTTGTTTTTTTCTATTTTAATATTTCCTTTAATTCAAAAATTCCACAAAAAATCAGGGATGTGTGTTTTAAGTTCTAATATTTGAATATAATTTTGGTTGGGCATTTTTCTGAATTCTTGATTAAAATTCTATTTTGAGATGTGATTATTTGTTTAATTGTCTAATTGTTTGAATTTAATTTCATTTTTGACTTTTCTTCAATTCAAAAAATGTGGAAAAATATGTTTTCTGACATTTAGGGTTTCTTGGTGATGTGTATGATCTTGGTTTAAATTTTTTGAATTTTGATCTTACTTAATCAATATTTGAGATTAAAACTCAAAAATTAGGGTTTTGTTACTTATGGTGCAAGTTTCATTTTTAAAACCACTATGCCCTAGATTTTCAGTAGAATTCAAGTCTTGATTAGGGTGCATGAATGTATGGAGTATGTGAAAACTATTTTTCTTGAATTATTTAACTTGGTTTGACATTTTTCCACAAATTATTTTGAAAACTTGTCTAGTTTGGTAGTTTTGCCAACTAGTCTTGAACTTTGGGCCTCATTTGATCTCCTCCTCAATCATTCATGAACATAACATTGGCTTTCTAACTTCTAAACACTTCAAAGATGTTAAGATATTTTTGGTTTGAATTATGGATCCTTGTTTCTATTTTTGATGTATTTTTGAAGTGAAGGTACCCAATTAATGTTGCATATCTTGTTGCAATTTGTTTGATGGCCAATGAACTTGAGTGAGGCCTATAATTGGGCACCTAATGATCATATTTATTCTGATTATCCATGATAGCCCCAAGTTATTTCATTTAATGCCTCATTTTTGAATGTTTGAACCTTCTAATGCACTGTGTGGGATCCATCTTCTAGTGTGTTTGTGAGTTGTGGTTGATTTAATTGTACATGATTGAAATGTGTTTTCCCCTGATCTCCTTGATCTTTAATTGTATTCTTTCCAAGATCCCATGATCTTTGATTGATATTCAATTGTCAATTCAATATGGTGATAGAAAGGAGCAACATTCCCCTGATTCTTTTGACCAAATTGTGCACATGCCTGTCTATCATGTCTAATGTTTTATAAGTGTTATCCTGTTGTTCTCATTTTATCATGTTGCATCCATCCCTTATGTGAGTCATCATTCACCTTGTAGAATACTAACTTGGTTGTTGAATGTGCGAGGTACTTTGAGAAAGTTTCCACTTTTGGCTTAAGGCTACTGTGTTTCACTTTATTTGTGGAACACAACTTATCATACTGACACTGCTTTTGTATTTGGCATGCTTGATATTCCATGCAGGATATATACATGAGATTGTGAATGCTATACATTGCCCATGGGATCTGTTCATATCTGAAAATCTCAGTACTTATATCTTAATGGCGTAATTTCTGACTTGGTTTGTGTAACACCCTCTAAACCCCGAATAAAATTTCGCAAATAATTAAAATCATAATTTCAGAGTACATGTATTAACGAGGATGTCACAATTCTCTTTTAATAAAAACAAGTTCCTGTCATGCATAACATAGAAGCAACTCATACATGTTTACACAGCGGAATAATTTAATTAACAAAACCAATGTTATAATATTTTCAAAATCATCAAGGAATAACACCTGGAAAATATCAACATCATATTAAAACAAACATAAGGAAATAAACGAGTCTGACTAAAGCAGCTCGACAAACAAACGTTCCCGGAGTTACAACTATCAGAGCATGACCCGGACAATACTTAAACGGAAATAAACTAGAAACAACAAGCCTTCGCCAAGCACCTGAACGAAGCTCCTCAATCTGAAATATTCAACAGTAAGGGTGAGCATCTCAACTATACATTTGATTATACGTTCATAACAATCAATTCAGAAAACCATAAGCATAACCCAAACAGTTAGCATGTTTCATAGTTTACGAAAAACCTTTACAATTCATATATTCATAATATATCACTTTTCATACTTATAATTAACATCAAATATCATTAACAATTTAGCAGAAATACATGCATACAATCAATTAAATACAACATTGGAAATCATCCATTCATGTTATATTCAATATAATGCAACACACCCATGCATGTGGTACCATTTTACCGCCCCATTAAATCTCGGGTCACAGATAACTCACCGTTCCATTATATCGCGGACACGGCTACCACCTCAACGTTCCATTAAATCGCGGACACGTATATTGGCCACCATGTTAATTCCACACAATGGGAATTAACAAATGCAACATGATATGTAAAGTATGTAACACTCAGCATACTATTAACATCAATCAACATATCATGCAACATCAACAACATCAATCATAACAGGATATGGATAGCATGTAATCACTCAGCATACTATTAAACATCAATCATATCAAGTTATATCATAATTCATGCTTGATAACATCATCTAAAAGCATGACAATAACATCCACGTAGTGTTGGTATCATAACATACAAACATTATTCGGTACAAACGTCAAACAACACTAGGGAATCAATAAGCAGCATATTCAAAACATATCAAACACTGCACATCAAAACAGGATCAATCCCATACATAACAGCATGCACAGAAAACAAAATTCAGAAACCAACACAGGAGGTTTAACACGGGTGCCCGTGTGAAACAACACTGCCCGTGTGGAAATGTGTCCAGAAACGCATTATTTTATCAATACAAGGGATCAACACGGGTGCCCGTGTGAATCAACACGGCCCGTGTTGAAATGTGTCTGGAAACACATTTTTTTTGACAATACAGTGAATCAACACGGGTGCCCGTGTGAATCCACACGGCCCGTGTTGATGAGCGCGAGCCCAGAAATTCCTGTACCTGCAGCAGCTCAGAACAGCAGCCAAACACGAAAAATACCAGCCAAAACGCACATTTCGGTACATAACAACATCAATTATGCATAACTCAAAGCAACACATCAATTGGAAACACAATTCCCTGCTACGTTAGTCAATTTCCAATCTTAAGGACATCATTATTTCACTTAAGGTCTCATTTTCCAAAATCAATCAAAACCCAGAATTTTCATTTTTAAAACATCCTATTTTATCAACAATCCTTTCATCAACAACAAGTTTTATTAAAATTGACCTTAAGTTACATATTACCCGTCCTTTAGGGAAATCCTAACAACATCAAGGTTATCCCTAGAACACCTAAGGTAAATTCACGATCATACAATTTCGATCTAAATCAACAATAGGGATTAATTTCTTAATCGATTCACAACCTTTATGGAACCTAATCCTTCCTAACAAAATTCGACCCTAAAGTTATCGATCACTAAGAATATCAGAGAAAATGGGATTATCCTACGATTACCCAACCAATTGCATCTAAACCCATAAGCAAATATAAATTGAGTAGTAGCCCCCCTTACCTTATCAAATTGCAGCTTCGAACTCTTGAGCGATTGTTCGTCGTTCTTCAGAGCTCCAATCCCAAATATCTCCAAACACTTCACTAAAATACATAACAATCAAATTCACTTATAAACATAAACACTTTCTCCAATAATCACTTATTAAAATAAGCTATTAAAGCTACTTAATTCCTCATAATCATATAGAAAATTTCACTAGCTTTCCAACGCATCAAACGGCGCCTAAATCGGAGTTACGGTTCAAAAGTTATGGCCGAAACGATTTTTGGGAAAAACCTACCCGAGCATCAACACAGAAGATCAACACGGGTGCCCGTGTGCATCAACACGGCCCGTGTTGATGACTCTGCAACATCATATTTCACGTTTTTATGCTTCCCAAAATCACCCCAACTCATTCCTAATCATCCCCAAACATCCTAAAACCATCAAAATCGAATTCCTACCATATAGCAATGATCTAAGGCATACAATAGGATCAATACCACATCAAAACACCAATCAATTCCATTCATGTTTCATCATCACAACAACCATGGCATCAAGAATCCATCATCCCTACAAATCCCTAACTCATATAGAATATATATCACAACTTATTCATAGTAAAAGAATGACCAACCCCTTACCTTGGATAATCTGCAGCTCCTGCAACTTCCTCGACCAATCTTCTCATTCTTCTCCTTTCTCTTCTTTACACGTTCTCTGAGTTCCAAAATCCCAAAATCTCAGTTTTACGTGAAAGTGAGTAAAAGTGACATATAAGTCCCAAATAACATTTTACTTCACTTGCACCCCCTCTTTTACCAATAACATCATAAGCCTAATAACCTTCAATCCTTATTTTTTTTCTACAATTATTTATAAAATAAATAATAATCCTTTTATTTTATATTAACCCAAATAAAATAATTTTATTGGTTTCAAATAAAATAACTCTTATTAAGATAATTCCAAATAAATAGAACTGGGGTGTTACAACTCTCCCCCACTAAAAGAGTTTTCGTCCTCGAAAACATACCTTAGACGAAAAGTTCCGGAAACGCCTCTTTCATCTGGCTCTCCAATTCCCATGTAACATTTCCACCTGCTGGGCCTCCCCAAGCTGCCTTTACCAAAGCTATCTCTTTACCTCTAAGTTGTTTCAATTCCCGATCTTCTATCCTCATAGGCAATGTTTCCACCGTCAGGTTATCCCTCACCTGAACATCATCTACTTGGATCACATGAGATGGGTCTGAAATATATCTCCTCAGCTGAGAAACATGAAAAACATCATGCAAATTTGCAAGACTCGGCGGTTAAGAAATATGATAAGCAACTCTTTCAACTCTTTCCGTAATCTGAAACGGACCAATAAAATGCGGAGTCAACTTCTTAGATTTCAATGCTCGACCAATACCCGTCATCGGAGTAACTCTCATAAACACATGATCTCCAGCACTGAATTCTAATTTCTTCCTCCTCTTATCATGATAACTTTTCTGACGACTCTGAGAAGCTCTCATATTCTCTTGAATCAATTTGATCTTTTCAGTAGTTTGCTGAACAATCTCTGGCCCAATTACTGAACTTTCTCCAGATTCATACCAACACAAAGGCGTTCTACATCTCCGACCATACCATGCTTTGAACGGATCCATACCAATACTCGAATGGTAACCGTTGTTATAAGTAAATTCAATCAGTGGTAAATAACTATCCCAAGATCCACCCTTCTCTAATGCACAAGCACGCAATAAATCTTCTAATGATTGAATCGTCCTCTCAGTCTGTCCATCAGTCTGAGGATGATAAGCCGAACTCAACCTCAACTTAGTGCCCAAAGCCTTCTGCAATCCTTCCCAAAATTTTGAAGTAAACCTCGGATCTCTATGCGACACAATACTAGAAGTAACTCCATGCAAACTTACTATCTTCTCAATGTATAACTGTGCTAGTCTCTCCATTGGGTAATCCATTCGCACCGGTATAAAATGAGCAGACTTCGTTAGTCTATCCAAAATACCCCATATCACTTCACAAGTCTTAGGAGTCCTCGGCAACCCAGATACAAAATCCATAAAAATACTGTTTTTATCCATTCGGAATTCACCTCCTTGACCTTGATTGATCAATATCAATTTATCAACTAGATTAACATCAGATTTCTGCCCAATCCTGATCTCTTCTAGTATACCACTAGTCAGCTTCAACATACCCAACCTGACACCCTTCAGAGTACTTTCACATACTAAGCTTAACTCTCTGAATTGCTCAATTAAATCCAATTCACGAACCATCATCATAGACACATGCAATGATTTCCTGCTCAAAGCATCTGTAACTACATTTGTCTTACCAGGATGGTAAACCAAACAAAAATCATAATCTTTGAGAAATTCTAACCATCTTCTCTGCCTCATGTTAAGCTCTTTCTGATCGAAAAGATATTTCAAACTCTTATGATCACTATACACCTCTAATCTCGAACCATACAGATAATGTCTTCACAACTTCAAAACGAACACAACTGCCGCCAATTCTAAGTCATGAGTAGGATAGTTTCTTTCATGCACTTTCAGTTGTCTCGGAGCATCAGCCACTTCTTCCCGATTCTGCATTACACTCTGCACTAATCCCATCAAGGATGCATCACAATACACAACAAAGTTCTGCCGGATTGGCAACTCAAAATAGGCACACTAGTTAACCTCTTCTTCACCTCTTGAAATCCTTATTCACACTTAGAGTACCAATATACGTTGGACCCTTTCTTACTTAGGATCAACACAATACCATCACAGAAATCACATGTCCACGAGAATTAACTTTACTTAACCAGGATACATATGAAATCACTTCTCTTTCAATAATTCTCAAAACAATTCTCGAGATATTCCAACTATTCATCTTCATCCTTGAAGTAAATCAGAATATCTTCCATCAGTACTACCACAACTTACCAAAATTCTTCGCACTGAACTTTACCTCAGATAAACACTTTACCCCATTTCAACAACACAGCAGTGCTCAACTAAGCTCAACAAGTTTCTAATCACCATAATCGGTCTGGTAATTCTCCATATAGAATCTCATCTACTGGGATGGATTCACACATACCACCATCTGGAACATCATACTCATAACTCGCTTCTTTAAACCGAAGTCACACTTTGCTAGCTTAGCACCAAGTCTAATCTCTGTCAATTCCCAACACGAGATTTGTAATTACTCCATCAGTCCTTATCCTGAATTGAATAAACCAGAAGGTTTACAATAACGTCACACATATTCTTATACGCCACAACATTCAAGTCTAGACTTCATTTCTTATGAATTATTTACTTGCCTAACAGAACTCTTGTATCGTCAGAATCCATACAAGTTCTCACTTCCAATCATGGAAAACCAATCTTCCTTCTCGAATCCCCGCTACAGGGAAGCATACCCATCACACTCTTAGCCCACGATATTCACAAACAACCAAGTCCAACTAATACCAACCAATCCAGTTTAACACGAAGGTAGACTTCATAATTCCACAAGTACTCCACATTCTCAATATATCATCGTTTACTCTTGTTGGACCTTAGTTCACACTTATAGAACTACTGCTAGCTTCAGAGTGTCACTAGGAATTCATAAACCACTAATACAACACTATCTGTCGCTACACCTTCACTTTCTAGAGAAGTACTCTCCAACTTCACTTGATCGTTCTCTTATCGAACCATCTCAATTTGCTCAATACATCGAGACCTTTAATTGGTATTCTTTCAGATATCAGAATCCGTATCAACTTCTCATATCCATCTTAAAGCAATTGGCTTCGCTCTACCAAGTTCATACACATACTAACAAAACTAGCAAGACATGTCTATCACATCCACTATGCTCCTATTTGCTATCAACAACAGATTAAGGTCGATCAGTCCCTCAATTTGTCAATAGACAACCGAAGACATAATGAATGTAAAAACCCATCTTTACTGACTTCATTAGCACTGCATACAACTGATGCACAAATCCAAGAGATAAATTCCACCTAAGTAATGCTCTTACCTCTGAATCCTCTTCAGGACTATGAACAATGCAGTCTATACCATGCTCATACTCTTACCATTTTCCTCACGTCGAGCCATTACTTAGCATCCAGAAGCACCATGGAGAAGTACCAACTTCTCCCCCACTTATCGCAATCTTATCCCTGCAATCAAGTGATCCAAAACAAAGAAGTACCAACAGTGTTTTCAAACACTTATTGCGTACCAAGGGTAATGACACTGACATAACAACTTGGCCGGACAGACCGACCATGCTCTGATACCACTATTGTAACACCCTCTAAACCCCGAATAAAATTTCGCAAATAATTAAAATCATAATTTCAGAGTACATGTATTAACGAGGATGTCACAATTCTCTTTTAATAAAAACAAGTTCCTGTCATGCATAACATAGAAGCAACTCATACATGTTTACACAGCGGAATAATTTAATTAACAAAACCAATGTTATAATATTTTCAAAATCATCAAGGAATAACACCTGGAAAATATCAACATCATATTAAAACAAACATAAGGAAATAAACGAGTCTGACTAAAGCAGCTCGACAAACAAACGTTCCCGGAGTTACAACTATCAGAGCATGACCCGGACAATACTTAAACGGAAATAAACTAGAAACAACAAGCCTTCGCCAAGCACCTGAACGAAGCTCCTCAATCTGAAATATTCAACAGTAAGGGTGAGCATCTCAACTATACATTTGATTATACGTTCATAACAATCAATTCAGAAAACCATAAGCATAACCCAAACAGTTAGCATGTTTCATAGTTTACGAAAAACCTTTACAATTCATATATTCATAATATATCACTTTTCATACTTATAATTAACATCAAATATCATTAACAATTTAGCAGAAATACATGCATACAATCAATTAAATACAACATTGGAAATCATCCATTCATGTTATATTCAATATAATGCAACACACCCATGCATGTGGTACCATTTTACCGCCCCATTAAATCTCGGGTCACAGATAACTCACCGTTCCATTATATCGCGGACACGGCTACCACCTCAACGTTCCATTAAATCGCGGACACGTATATTGGCCACCATGTTAATTCCACACAATGGGAATTAACAAATGCAACATGATATGTAAAGTATGTAACACTCAGCATACTATTAACATCAATCAACATATCATGCAACATCAACAACATCAATCATAACAGGATATGGATAGCATGTAATCACTCAGCATACTATTAAACATCAATCATATCAAGTTATATCATAATTCATGCTTGATAACATCATCTAAAAGCATGACAATAACATCCACGTAGTGTTGGTATCATAACATACAAACATTATTCGGTACAAACGTCAAACAACACTAGGGAATCAATAAGCAGCATATTCAAAACATATCAAACACTGCACATCAAAACAGGATCAATCCCATACATAACAGCATGCACAGAAAACAAAATTCAGAAACCAACACAGGAGGTTTAACACGGGTGCCCGTGTGAAACAACACTGCCCGTGTGGAAATGTGTCCAGAAACGCATTATTTTATCAATACAAGGGATCAACACGGGTGCCCGTGTGAATCAACACGGCCCGTGTTGAAATGTGTCTGGAAACACATTTTTTTTGACAATACAGTGAATCAACACGGGTGCCCGTGTGAATCCACACGGCCCGTGTTGATGAGCGCGAGCCCAGAAATTCCTGTACCTGCAGCAGCTCAGAACAGCAGCCAAACACGAAAAATACCAGCCAAAACGCACATTTCGGTACATAACAACATCAATTATGCATAACTCAAAGCAACACATCAATTGGAAACACAATTCCCTGCTACGTTAGTCAATTTCCAATCTTAAGGACATCATTATTTCACTTAAGGTCTCATTTTCCAAAATCAATCAAAACCCAGAATTTTCATTTTTAAAACATCCTATTTTATCAACAATCCTTTCATCAACAACAAGTTTTATTAAAATTGACCTTAAGTTACATATTACCCGTCCTTTAGGGAAATCCTAACAACATCAAGGTTATCCCTAGAACACCTAAGGTAAATTCACGATCATACAATTTCGATCTAAATCAACAATAGGGATTAATTTCTTAATCGATTCACAACCTTTATGGAACCTAATCCTTCCTAACAAAATTCGACCCTAAAGTTATCGATCACTAAGAATATCAGAGAAAATGGGATTATCCTACGATTACCCAACCAATTGCATCTAAACCCATAAGCAAATATAAATTGAGTAGTAGCCCCCCTTACCTTATCAAATTGCAGCTTCGAACTCTTGAGCGATTGTTCGTCGTTCTTCAGAGCTCCAATCCCAAATATCTCCAAACACTTCACTAAAATACATAACAATCAAATTCACTTATAAACATAAACACTTTCTCCAATAATCACTTATTAAAATAAGCTATTAAAGCTACTTAATTCCTCATAATCATATAGAAAATTTCACTAGCTTTCCAACGCATCAAACGGCGCCTAAATCGGAGTTACGGTTCAAAAGTTATGGCCGAAACGATTTTTGGGAAAAACCTACCCGAGCATCAACACAGAAGATCAACACGGGTGCCCGTGTGCATCAACACGGCCCGTGTTGATGACTCTGCAACATCATATTTCACGTTTTTATGCTTCCCAAAATCACCCCAACTCATTCCTAATCATCCCCAAACATCCTAAAACCATCAAAATCGAATTCCTACCATATAGCAATGATCTAAGGCATACAATAGGATCAATACCACATCAAAACACCAATCAATTCCATTCATGTTTCATCATCACAACAACCATGGCATCAAGAATCCATCATCCCTACAAATCCCTAACTCATATAGAATATATATCACAACTTATTCATAGTAAAAGAATGACCAACCCCTTACCTTGGATAATCTGCAGCTCCTGCAACTTCCTCGACCAATCTTCTCATTCTTCTCCTTTCTCTTCTTTACACGTTCTCTGAGTTCCAAAATCCCAAAATCTCAGTTTTACGTGAAAGTGAGTAAAAGTGACATATAAGTCCCAAATAACATTTTACTTCACTTGCACCCCCTCTTTTACCAATAACATCATAAGCCTAATAACCTTCAATCCTTATTTTTTTTCTACAATTATTTATAAAATAAATAATAATCCTTTTATTTTATATTAACCCAAATAAAATAATTTTATTGGTTTCAAATAAAATAACTCTTATTAAGATAATTCCAAATAAATAGAACTGGGGTGTTACAGTTTGTCTACTGATGTCAGCTTGCTTGAAGTTCTCTGGGTTTCTTTTGTTCTTGCTCAGTTTCTAAGGATATTTATCCGTTTGGTATTGCACTATTTCCTTTCCTCTATTTTTCATGTTGCATAGTTCTCTGATTGCATGATGGGATCTCTGTTGCTGATATATGTTAGGAGGCCCTCTGGTTTTTGTCTGATACATGTGTTGTGTTGATTGTTGATCGATGAGTCACTCAATTTAGAAATTGAGATCACAACTTCGCTCTCATTGCATGTTCCCTATAGGATAGATTTGTTAAGCTTCCTTTAGCATGTTAGTTAGGGTAGGGTTTTCCTTTATCCTCAACCTTAGGGTCAACCACTGTATGATAACACTAGGGGTAGCACTAGGTTAGTTTCCTTTAGTTGATTTTTCCTTTCTATGCATTCTGCATCTTAAAACAAAAACTGTTTTCTTGGCAAATCATAGAAACACTTCTAACGAACTCAAACCTTTCTTCAGAGTAAAAGATACAAACCAATCTTACTTTTTCTGTGTGCCTCTTGGCTATGCTTTTAAACCTGGTTAATCGATGTTTCGCCATTGTACATTTGTTTGAAGCCGATGTTTCTCCATCGCACATGTTTGTTATCCTACTTTGATTATTAATATCATTGTTAGGTGTGATGTTTCGTCATCCGATTTAGTGATGTTTCGCCATCTTTGCCATGATATCTTGTTATCTTTTAGTCGATGTTTCGCCATCGCACATTTGTTTGAAGTCGATGTCTCGCCATCGCACATGTTTGTTATCCTACTTTGATTATCAATATCATTGTTAGATGTGATGTTTTGTCATCTGTTTTATCGATGTTTCGCCATCTTTGCCATGATATCTTGTTATCTTTTAGCCGATGTTTCGCCACCGCACATTTGTTTGAAGCTGATCTCTCGCCATCACACATGTTTGTTATCTTACTTTGATTATCAATATCATTGTTAGATGTGATGTTTTGTCATCTGTTTTATCGATGTTTCGCCATCTTTGCCATGATATCTTGTTATCTTCTAGCCAATGTTTCGCACTTGCACATTTGTTTGAAGCCGATGTTTCGCCATCACACCTGTTTGTTATCCTACTTTGACTCTCAATGTCATTGTTAGGTGTGTTGTTTTATCATTTGATGTTTCACCTTCTGTGACATGTTACTATGTTATTATTTAGTCAATGTCTTACCATCTTATTTGTTTGTTGTTTTATTTGATGTTTTGCCATCTTGATTGTTTTTGTTGTCTTAACTAAAAAACACAAACCAACCAAAATATATAAGCCGAACTACGGCTGCTCTGATTCCTTAAAAGGCATATGTAGGCAAAGGGGTAGGGCCTAACCGAGCACATCTTTTATTTTCCCTACATTGTTTTCTTTTTCTTTCGCATGCATTCCCTTTTCAGTTTTAAGCCATAGACATAGGATTTAACCACACCCATTAGATTAGACAACAAGAGTGGATACCATAGAGTACTATAGGCGTGTGGGGTGCTAACAGCTTCCCCTCACGTAACAGACTCCCTTACCCGATCTCTCGGTCGAAAGACCGTGATTTCTCCCTTTTCAGGTATTCTCGATGTTTACCTTTCCCTTTCGGCGAGATAAAAGATGTTCGGTGGCGACTTCACTGATGTTTCATTACATCCAGATGACAGGTTCCGGCCGCGCGGTTTCAGCTGGCGACTTCACTGGGGATGCTAAGGTACAAGACTATATGATATTATTATTTTTTAATTTTTTTAATTAATTTTATTAGATAGATTGTTTTAATTTAATTAGTTATTTAATTATTCGATTGGGTTGTATTGATTGTTTAGACTTTTAATCGCATTATCGTTTGATACATCCCCACTCATAAACATGTACCCCCATTCCCATATGTTTTGTAATAGCTTAGAATTTTATTTCTTTGTTATTTCTTTGTATGATTAAATATTGTTATTATGCATAATCATTCAATTAGAACACATGGCCTTCACTTGGGCTCATTATCACTGAGCAGGTATCCACCTACAAATGCACACTTGCACACAATTCATAGTTTGGTCCTAGGCTATTCTACAGCGACAACTATCTGATCGATTGTTCCAATTAGTCGTTTAGAATACTAGTGCCACGCTAGTCCCACCTTCTAGAAGCATGCATATAGCCACCTTGTATGGGCTTTTGATTTTTATCTTATGCAATGAAGCAACTCTCTTCTCTCCTCTTGGTCCACATACCAAGCATCTTCATAAAGGGTCTCATAGTTGAGTTTGGGCATGGCAATTCTCACGAGGTTAATCAAGTTTTGCACTTGGTTAACCATAACCAGAATCAACCATTTTGGTCCATATACCAAGTGTTTCCATGCATAAAGGATCTCATGGTTGAGGGTAGGAGCACCTACTCTCACGAGATTAATCAAGTACACCCCTTGGTTAATCATAACCCGATTCAATGTCCATACCCCAAGCATTCCCTTGATCTTGTGGACATTTGTGTTATGACCTTGCGATCGACCATCGATGCAACCCAGGTATGTCTGATTAGTGATTGATTAAGGAGGTTTAAGGAGTCGTTCTGAAGAGTTGTCTTATCTCACTCACTTCGAAGAGGCAACGAACCTACTCCGTTAGGTATCATTGTGACCTCATTCTTATCTCTGCATTTTAATGTTTTCTAAAGATCGTGTCAAGCAGGAATAGAGATGCATGAAAGGGACTTCCATTGCTGATATCTGTCAGGAATCCCTCTGGTTTATTTAAAGACATGTTTTAAGGTGATTCCACATATGTGCCTTGCCTGCTACTCATGTTTGCATGTTTTTTCCAATTTACTTGTTTGCTCGCTTGTTTGATAATCACCATGCTCCCTTAGGATCGCCTGTGTAGGTTTAGTTCTGGAGCTAGACATTAGGATTAATATCCATGCATGCTAACATAGGATAGAAATTTCCTCTTTCATCCTCAACCTTAGGGTCAACCATTGTATGATAACATTAGGGCTAGAGATTAGGATAGTCTCCCTTAGTTGTTTTCTTTTCCTTTGCATTCTGCATCTTAAAACAAAATTTGTTTCTTGGAAAATCATAAGACATTTCTAATGAACTTAAACCTTTCTTCAGAATAAAAGATACAAACCAATCTTACTTTGTATGTGTGCCTCTTGGCTTTGCTTTTAAACCTGGTCAACCGATGTTTCGCCATTGCACATTTGTTTGAAGCCGATGTTTCGCCATCGCACATGTTTGTTATCCTACTTTGATTCTCAATATCATTATTAGGTGTGATGTTTTGTCATCCGATTTATTTATGTTTCTCCATCTTTGCCATGATACTTTGTTATCTCTTAGCCGATGTTTCGCTATCGCACATTTGTTTGAAGTCGATGTTTCGCAATCGCACGTGTTTGTTATCCTACTTTAATTCTCAATATCATTGTTAAGTGTGATGTTTTGTCATCCTATTTATTGATGTTTCGCCATCTTTGCCATGATACCTTGTTATCTCTTAACCGATGTTTCGCCATTGCACATTTGTTTGAAGCTGATGTTTCGCCATCGCACATGTTTGTTATCCTACTTTGATTCTCAATATCATTGTCAGGTGTGGTTGTTTTGTCAACTGTTTTATTGATGTTTCTTCATCTTTGCCATGATATCTTTGTTGCCTCTTAGCCGATGTTTCGCCATCGTACATTTGTTTGAAGCTGTTGTTTTGCCATCGCACATGTTTGATTATCAAACTTTGACTCTCAATGTCATTATTAGGTGTGTTATTTTACCGTTTGATGTCTCGCCATCTTTGACATGTTACTTTGTCATCATTTCGTTGATATTTTATCAGCTCATTTGTTTGTTGTTTTATTAGATGTTTCGCCATCTTGTTTATTTTTGTTGTCTTAATTAAAAAATACAAACCAACCAAAACGCATAAGCCGAACTACGGCTGCTCTGATTCCTTAAAAGGGATACGTACGCATTGGGGTAGGGCCCAACCGAGCACATAATTTTTATTTTCCCTACATTATTTTCTTTTTCCTTTCGCATGCATTCCCTTTTCAGTTGTAATCCATATACATAGGATTTTACCACACCCATTAGATTAGACAACAAGAGTGGATACCATAGAGTACTACGGGCGTTTGGGTTGATAACACCTTCCCCTCGCGTAACAGACTCCCTTACCCGATCTCTTGGTCGAAAGACCGTGATTTCTCCCTTTTCAGGTTTTCTCGATGTTTACCTTTCCCTTTCGGCGGGATAAAAGACGTTCGGTGGCGACTTCGTTGATGTTTCATTAACATCCAGATGACAGGTTCTGGCCGTGCGGTTTCAGATGGCGACTTCACTAGGGAGAGATTAGCCTTTTGCCGGTCCATCCCGGAGTCGATCCTATCTCTTGTTTGTTTTCTTTTTGGGTGTTTATTTTACCGCTTTGCATATTTATCTACTTGCATTGCATCCTATGTGCGCTTTACTTTCTGCATACTGGATTTGGCTGGACTGTTTGGATTCTGGATTTCTTGGTGGGTGGGTTGTTCCATGAGGTAAAAGGCCTCATACCCAGGCTATGAGTGAATTCCATAGGAACTAGGAATAGAGTGGCCATGGCAGCTATGAGGCGGATGCTTTGTAGACCTGACCATGAGACTCATGACTTCAGAGGTAGTTCGGATAGGTGTTATCATATGATGATACTGACATTCGAGCTCTTGTACTCTAATTTGGCTTTTAACCTTACCTTGACCTAGACTACACCCGTGAGAGGGGCGGGAAAACTTTTCTTACAGGTACAGGTATTATTGGTGACTTTGTGTTGTGATGGTGACTCTAGTTCTGACGGTGACTTTGGTTATGTTGCTGACTTGAGTTCTGTTGGTGACCATATTCTGATAGTTACTGTGTGTTTTTTGATGGTGACTTGATACTGTCGGTGACCGTGTGTTCTCTCGGTTTTTCTCTGGACTTTGCACCTTGGAATGGCCGTTTATTTCGGCAGTTCAGCAGCTACATTTTGTGACAGGGAGATTTTGATCTCATACAGTTGTTGATCTACTTGGTACTTAGCTCTTTTGTGTTCCAGGGTGGTGTCATACCTTTGATCCGGTGATGTTCAGTTTGGAGACAATGCAACCATTTTCCATGTTTATGGAACCTTGATCCCGTGTTCTTGCACACATAATCTGTTAACTTCATTTTAACACACGTGTTCTTTTCATTTCGAAGGAACCATGCTTGTGAACTTTGTGTTGCACTTTTTCATCTTTTACTGGTTTAAAATCAAAATTAAAAGCATATGAGTTCCTTGGAAATGATCGAACATGGAATTGCATCCACTCACGCGCTTCACGCATATTCATGCATTCATAACAGGTACTGAGAGTTGGAGATTCTTATTCAGACCTGGTATTCTCTTCAGATATACAAACTTGAACCCTTGTTGTCATGTGTTCGGAGGTCAGTTATGGAAAAACTTCGTGGGGTATTCGCTGGGATGAAGATTCAGATGGAGTTGTTTGGGATACATGCGAGCCATGGCGCGTGATTTGGAACTCTTTGAGAAGGAAGACATTCAGTTGAAGACCCAATTGAGTCAGGTCATGGAAGTCTTGATGATAGCGTCAACAATCCCAAACCGACGGTTGCAACGCGAGTTATTCTCTTCTGCTCATCTTTTGGGATTTCTTTCAAACCATGGAGTGCCTTGTGGATTTCATCCACTACCTTAAGCGCTTGGAACTTCTTATCAGCAGATGGTTCCTATTTTCCAGTTGAATTCAAGAGGTTTATTTTATCAACAAGGGCAGAATAGGTTTGGAGAGTAATTTTAATCCCATCCCAGTGCTTTATTCTCATTTGTTTCCATGCTTGTTTGAGCTTCAGTGGGTTGGGCTCTGTACTTCAGTACCATCTACAAATTCCCTTCCTGATCATGATACCAACAACCGATATGGTTACCACACTGGGGCACCCAATTATTCAATCAGGCACACTCTCTACAACTTTGGGCCACCTGATCTTCTCTTTAGCAGTCAGTGTTTGTTCCCCAAGAGAATCCATGGGGCAAAGCTTTTAAGCAGAAAAGATAGAGGAAGATTGAGAATTATGTTGATACCATCTCAATCCCTTACATCCTGGCACTTCCTCGTCTGTTGGGAATTCATCTGATAAAGCTTCGTGCTTTGAGACTATTCAGTTGATTATTCTCTCTTCCGATGCAAATGCTAGACGTGTCTCTCATTCTAGGGAATTTAGTCGTGATGTTGAAGATTGCAAGAGGTTTGAGTAAAGTCCAACTCTGTCCTGGCGTCTTTTCCAAAATCCAATTTCTAATGTGGCGGACAATTTCGAACTTTTCGCTTGTTACAACGTTCACCCTCTCTTTTAAGAAATCTTTGGTGAGTATATTCTAGGGCACTCAGATATTCAGTTGAAGACAGTTTATCATCCAGAAATAAAATCCAAGCTTGGATCAATTCAGAGACTGTTGTGACCATATCAGATGGGGAATCTCTTATCCAAGTGAGCCTCGAGGTTGCGGAAGATTGTTTAAAGCAATCAGTCCATACGGAGACTAGTCTCCTCAACATGGAAATTTCAAATTTCATTTGCATTCTCATTTGCAATCTTAATTGTTTTGTTCGGCACTTTCTTGTATGCAAACTTGCTCATCTTCTTGAATGTTAATCATAATGCATTGAATATGTTTGTCTTGAATTAATCCATTCGTTATCACTCTTATTTGTTTTACTATGTTTTTGATATTCAACTCTTGTTTAAAAACAATAACTCTGGAGGGAGGAAGATGAAAATTTACCTGAAATCTCAAATGGTATGCTTTCAAGTAAAAACCTTGCTGACGATGTACAGGCCTTGTTTCAATCCCCAAACACCAGAGATATAAGGGAGATAGACCCTCTTTAACCCGTCTAAGCCTTCGAAGTAGGAGTTTCTTTCCTGTTCAAGAAAAAAACCCTTATTTTTTAACCCGGGGCAGGGTAGATGTTCAGTTAATCTGATCGAGCATTCAAATTTCAGAAGGAGTGTCCCATATGAGGATCAACGCACCTTATCCCTCGCATTATGAGGTCGGGAAAAGATCAAAACAACAATGGTTATTTCCTCACAAAATCCCGAGGTCGAGATTGAATCGATACAATAATGGTTATCCCTCGCCGACCAAAGAATGAGACAGTCACTTTCCTCCAAAAAGTTCAAAGACTTAGGGTCACACAACTTGTTCAAAAGGGGAATTATGAATAAGAAAGAAACAAAAAAAGCCCCTCTAAGTCAAAACTTGAAAACAAGTCGCTTAGGCAAAAGTTAGGGCATCCTGCTGGACTTCCAAATTGAAATTCAAAAAAAAAAGAATTTGTCCAGGGAAAAGTTAGGGAAATAAAAAATTTTAAGGCAAAAAAAGATTATCCAATAAAAATCCTCATCAAAAGAAAAGTTGTGTGATCAAACACCCAAAAACCAAAGGTTAAGTGATTGTCGTGTCCAAAAAAAAATTGTTGTGGTTCCTCAACCATATCAAAGTTCCTTTTGAGAGATGAATGATCTTGTCAGGTTAACTGGATTTAGGACTGGAGAACATCATGGAGAATGGGTGGGCACAAAAAAAAATTTGAGCTTTAAAATCCTTTTTTCTAAAAAACCGTGAACCATGCCACGTTACAACCCTTAAAAGTCCTAATTGAAGCATGGGTTAATTCGAAAGCAAAACTGTTACGAGAATATGGTAACCTGACTCCTAGGTGACTTGTTTAAAACTTTTGAGTTGGTATCACTCCCTCTTTTATTTTCTTTGTACAGAAAAAATTTCGATGTTTCAACATATTTTCAATAAAAAGTTTTCTAACTTCAAGACAACTATTTGATTTGCATTAGATTTATCATTCATAGGATAAAACATTCTTTGCATATGAAAAAGTGCTTAAACATCAAGCGAGCTTTCATAATGAGCACCGGATAAAGAGTTTGATTATCCCGAGGGGTGAATTGCTTCAAGGATCTGTTGAAAAGAATGATCTTAATTTGAGGCATGCTTTCTAGCTACTCCTTTGAATTGAAGAAGACTGGTATGATAGATTGTGTGATACGGTGGGAGAACTGACTTGGGTTTTGCGTTTGTTTTCGCAAATGTTTCGGTTGAGCAAGAGTCGCCACCGACTTTTTATTTTATCCTAAGGAAAGGTTTAAAAAGCACAGCAAAAACCTTTGAGATTTTTCTTGGGTTCGGGGAGTAGATTATAGAAAGGGAAGGTATTAGCACCCTTTCTATCCATGGTTATCCATGGGCTCTTAGGTACTTGCTTAGATCAACTTGCCTTGGTTTTCAATTGTTTGAAATGGTGCTTGGTGTGTGGTTTTGAAAATATTTTGAAAAGATGCCTTGTATAGGCTACCCTTGTAACAATTCTTTACTTGAATGTTTTACAAAAGGTGTTTTGTCTTTTGAAAAGATGTTTCAAGGTTTTTTGAAAGTTTGTTTTAAAAGTGTTTGTGAGGTGTGGTTTGAAATTAGGCAAGTGTTTTCTTTGCAAATTGACAAGTACCTAAGAGTTATCTACCCTAAAGTTCTCAAAGATTTTTGTTATGTTTTAAACCTTTTGACAATTTTGTTCCACCATTGCATTTGGTGGACAATCTTGTATTAGAAGGTGAAAGGGACGGGCGCGGGTCATCGTTTTAGACCATAATTGCAATAGTGTTAAATGTCTTTGGGCAATTTTTCTTTGAAAGGGACTTAATCATTTTAGGCAACTTTTCGAAAGCGTCATCGAGGGACTATGATCATTTGATTGTTCATTTTACCCAAAGAAACCTAACATGCAATATGGCCCAATTATTTGAAGGCAACAAAGTGGAATACCCTAGGGGTGCAAGTGTGATATGTGTTGTCCATTTTCATGCTTGATTATCTTGAAATTAGGTCAAAACTATTTTGTTCGTTTTATTTGCATACAAACCCTAATTCTAGCATGGTATATTTAGAAAGCGTTTAAAGTGCGAAAAGTAAAATTCCTACACTATTACAACACGATAATATGGGGAGGGGGATACAAATGTTCAAATGGGGGGATATTTAGACAAAGAAATTAAACCTAGCTATTACATCATTTTTGGAATATTTACAATATAATTAAAGGCATGAATTAAATGGAAAAATAGAATCAAGATGCAAAATGCAAAAGCAAGGTTTTTATATGTGTGAAACAAGGTATTATTTATGTTAAATAAATAAAAAATGAAAAAAAATATTATTTTTGGAGTATTTTCATATTTAGGGCAAGACCTAATTTATTAAATAAAATGCATTATTTATTCAAAATATACAATATTCACTATTTATATACAAAATAAAATAAAAATATAGGATATTTGTAAAAATGTATTTTTAATGTTAAATATTGATAAAATAAAAATATGTATATTTTTGGTATTTTATTCTAAGTGTAAAACCCTAATTTCATTAAATAAAATATATTAACTATTTAATATGTATAATATTTAATAATTACATAAAAAATAAAATAAAATGGAGTATATTCATAAAAAAGTATTTTTCACAATATATATACATATATATATATATATATATATATATATATATATATATATATATATATATATATATATATATATATATATATATATATATATATATATATATATATATATATATATATATATATATATATATATATATATATATATATATATATATATATATATATATATATATATATATATATATATATATATATATATATATATATATATATATATATATATATATATATATATATATATATATATATATATATATATATATATATATATATATATAAATAATAATATTTTACTATTTATAAAAAAAAGTATATTTTACATAAAATATTTTCAAAAGGAAAAATGAAATAAAATCAGAAGTATAATATGTTTACATTATTTTTCCCTATTTATTCTAAATAATATATTATATGCTTATTTGTATACAATAGTCAAATAAATACCTAAAAAATATAAAAATGGTGCAAAAAATATTTTTTATGTTTTTAATATGATAAGAAAAAATAAATGAGTCAAAATGAAAAAAGAAAAATCAAAAAATCATAAAAAAAAAACAAAATAGGTTTGGGGGGTATGAAAGTGGAAATAGGGTGTGAAAAGAAAAGATAACACAGGCCCAGCCCATGTGGCTTCTTCTTCAACCTTCAGACAAACATGTTCCAAACCGCGCGCGCCTGTACTCAAGTTCAAACGTCCTGATTCTTTGAGCTTTTGCACAAACTTTCAACACAAAAAATGTTAAGCATTGAATCACGATTCCAAATATATAAACAATACCTCCTAACTCTCAGAAATGAGAGAGAATTTTGACATTCCCAAATCCTGACCTAAGTTTTCTGCCATTTTCAAACCTTAAATTCTCACAGCTCAAGCAAAAGAAATGAAAAGTAAAAGCATGTACAGGTTCAGTGGCATGAGTAGAACATTTCTTATTCACAAACCTAGAGCTAATGATGCCTATACTAAGAGTTAGAAATTCACCAAAATACCTGTTCAGTTGAAGTTCTATCTGGAAATGGGGAAGCTTTCATTGCAAGGTGATGGTTGGTATAGCTTCCTTGAGGTGTGGTGATGTTGTTCCAATGTTTACTTTGCCTTGAGACACCTTGAATCGAGCTGTGGAACTTCAACTGCAAAATGAGAAAGTGAAAATGGTGGAACTTGTTAGAGGAATTACAGGTCGTGTTTCAGGTCTTGGTTAGCTTGCATTGATGGTAGGGAATGAGTTTGAACAGGTTTGGGCAAGAGAGCATGAGAGGAATGAGAGATGGAACTCAAACTGCAGGCCCTGCCCTGTTTTTGCAGTTTGAGAGTGATTATGGCAATGGAGAGATACTGGAGGTCTTAGGGTCGTGTGTTAGCTTAGTTGGGATGTCTTGAATGTGTTTCAAAAGTTTGCTTAAGGGTTTGTAAGCTGATGTCCAAGTTGTTGTTTTAAATGCAATGTTACTTAGCACTTAAGCAAGAAAAGGTCAAGTTGGTGTTTAGACAGCTAGAGGCCCCCATAACATGCTGCATAACTCAGTCTTGATCAGTGTGATTAATCCCTAAACTTGTGCCAAAGAGATCTTAACTGTACTTCTTGGATTTTCAATTGGACATAAAGCTACCTTTTGCAAAAATGGAAGAAATGCTTTATCTATTTTGGGATTAATCCTTTAGGCAATGCTTGAACACACAAAACATGGTCTTGGCACAAAGGATTGGCATTAAATTATGAGTGTTGGATAGTTTAAGGACCTGTAATCAAGATATGCAAGCTGAGATTGAAAATGCCTAGTGTTATGAACATGTAAATTGACCAATTCAAAAGTGAGTTTTTGCCAAATTATGAAATTCGATTCTCTCAAGTTATGAGGTTGTTTGATGAGTTCTTGGACATTTTAGAAAGCTTGGAATGTGTACTACAATCCATCTTTGAAATGAAAATTGAAATTCCAAGTGGAAGTGTATGGAAAATGGCCTTGAAGTTAGGTAGAAAACCTTGCCAAAATAGGTTAAAATTTCACTAAGTTAAGAATGGTTTAGTACCCTTATTCCAAAACTTGTAACTTGAGATACAAGCCTCATTTGGGAAAACTTTGTGAATCAAAGTTGTAGATTATGCAACAAGCTACAGCTTTCATGTTTTGACTTTTGTTTGAATCCAAATGAATCTTGGTGAGAAAGTGGGGCAAAGTTGGAAAAAAATTAGGGTTTTTTATAACTTAGAAAAATTCTAAGTTATGAAAAATTCTCATTTCTAACCCTAATTTGCATTTCTTGATTTCTTGGTGAACAAGTTTCATGATTTGGCATGTTTTGATGAAAAATGAATCTTGACTCTTGATTTTGACCAAAAAGTCAAAGTTTGACTTTTCAGTATACAGTCAAAATTGATCAATTGACTGGGAAATTCAACTGTCAATCTTGTGTACTTGGGATCTTTTGAGTTTGTTGAGCATGTCAAGATAATTCCATGGGATCCTTGAGTCCATATGTGAGCTTGGTTTGCCATTGGTTGGGTCACAGTCAAAAATTGCCTTTGTGCAGTCAAAACCCTAAAAATGACCATTTTGCCCTTCTGGTGATCTGATCAAATTTCTTGTGGAATTGTGATCCAAACTTGATCAAATGGTCCATGTGAGTTTATAATGTTGATGTGGGTCAATTTTCATGAGGTTTGACTGTCAATTGGCCACAGTTGACTTTTTCCCCAATACAGTTGATTTCTAGGTCAATTGTCCAATTGACTGGGCAAAACTTGGAATCAAGATTTGAAACTTGATATGGATAAACTTGGGAGTCCAATATGAAGCAAGAAAGTCATCTTAGGCATTTTAGGTCAAAACATCTTGGTGCAAACACAAACCCTAATTTGGGTCAACAGTGCAAGGAGAAGTCTTGAGCAGATGAAACCCTAACTGGATCTTGTTCTCCAAAGGCTTTGTGATGAGAAATCATTGAGAAATGGGAGGGCAAATTTTGGGGTACAACAGTTGCCCCTGTTCAATCTTCTTGAATCCGAAGAGTTAGATTGGCAGGTTTGCCTTTCGTGACTCGAGGGTAAAAGGAGATTGGACACTAGAGTTCCCTTAAATTTGCACTCGTCAAAGCAATGGATGCGGGAATGGGCTTAGAGATGCCATTTGGAGATGGGCTTAACGATGCCATCTGGGGGAGTGACAGAAACTTGTCGGGGATGGGCCTAAATATGCCATATGGAATGAATATCAGAGAGGTGTCCATGCTTGGGACCATCTCTGAACTGGGGGTCTGAATAAGCAATAGATTGGCATTCGTTGTTGGGAGGAATCCGTAAGCTGTTTTCAAAAAATCTTGAGAAGAAACTGAACAAGTGATAGGTTAACATCCTCTACTTGGAGAACCCGTGAACTGTTTTCAGCAACCTTGAGGTTGAATAAGCAATAGAGCAGCATCCGTTGTTGGGGA
Organism: Vicia faba; assembly: GCA_948472305.1. Lineage (NCBI taxonomy): Eukaryota > Viridiplantae > Streptophyta > Magnoliopsida > Fabales > Fabaceae > Vicia > Vicia faba. Next base: position 1,154,841,068 of record OX451741.1, read on the forward strand.
GGCGTCCGTAAACTGTTTTCAAAAATCTTGAGAAGAAACTGAACAAGTGATAGGTTAACATCCGTTACTTGGAGAACCCGTGAACTGTTTTCAGAAATCTTGAAGTTGAATAAGCAATAGAGCAGCATCCGTTGTTGGGAAGCGTCCGTAAACTGTTTTCAAAGGTTGCATCTGAACAAGTTGATAAAATAACATCCGTTGTTGGGAAGAATCCATAAACTGTTTTCAGAAGTCTTGGAGTTGAATAAGAAATAGAGCAGCATCCGTTGTTGGGAAGCGTCCGTAAACTGTTTTCAAAGGTTGCATCTGAACAAGTGATAGATTAACATCCGTTGTTGGGAAGAATCCATAAACTATTTTCAGAAGTCTTGGAGTTGAATAAGCAATAGAGCAGCATCCGTTGTTGGGAAGCGTCCGTAAACTGTTTTCAAAGGTTGCATCTGAACAAGTGATAGATTAACATCCGTTGTTGGGAAGAATCCATAGACTGTTTTCAGAAGTCTTGAGAGTTGAATAAGCAATAGAGCAGCATCCGTTGTTGGGAAGCGTCCGTAAACTGTTTTCAAAGGTTGCATCTGAACAAGTGATAGATTAACATCCGTTGTTGGGAAGAATCCATAGACTGTTTTCAGAAGTCTTGGAGTTGAATAAGCAATAGAGCAGCATCCGTTGTTGGGAAGCGTCCGTAAACTGTTTTCAAAGGTTGCATCTGAACAAGTGATAGATTAACATCCGTTGTTGGGAAGAATTCATAAACTGTTTTCAGAAGTCTTGGAGTTGAATAAGCAATAGAGCAGCATCCGTTGTTGGGAAGCGTCCGTAAACTGTTTTCAAAGGTTGCATCTGAACAAGTGATAGATTAACATCCGTTGTTGGGAAGAATCCATAGACTATTTTCAGAAGTCTTGAGAGTTGAATAAGTAATAGAGCAGCATCCGTTGTTGGGAAGCGTCCGTAAACTGTTTTCAAAGGTTGCATCTGAACAAGTGATAGATTAACATCCGTTGTTGGGAAGAATCCATAGACTGTTTTCAGAAGTCTTGAGAAGAAACTGAACAAGTGATAGGTCAACATCCGTTACTTGGAGAACCCGTAAACTATTTTCAGGAATCTTGAATTTGGAGGAGGAACCGGTGTAGGGTTCCCTGATGATGAGTCCGTGTGAAACTGCATCTGAAACTGTTAATGATAGCCTTTTATTCTTATCCTGAAAAGGACAAAATGTTAGCTAAACACAAAATTATGTCGCATGAAATGTATGATGCAATATATGTTATATCAATGTTTATGATATGAATGTAATGAATGCGCATGTAAGCTGATGAGCTGTCTTACTGAGGATGGATGAATCCGAGATGGCTGAAAAGTATCTTGATTGCTGTCGGGGAGAATAATTCCTAGTTGCTGTTGGAGAATAAGGAGCTTGGGTTGTATACCAATCCTCTGGGGAATTCCTGATGACTTCTACTGGGGAGTACCAATCTAGTAGACTCATGCTGGGGATGCCAGGCTGAGAATCTTCCGTTTAGCGTGAAGCATCTCTGGAGACTTCACTAAATGTAATGTAAGTCAATCATCCTGAGAAGGTGTTATCTTTCAAACTCCGTGAAATTCTCATTCCTCTATGAGCATGAGGTAAAGAATTGGTTTGCCAAGATTCTGCTAATCTGGAGAAATCAAGTCAATACCCATTGACTCTCAAAACTTCGGCAATCTGGGGGCAGTGATGTCGAGATTCGAAGAATCTCTTAAAGTTCCGAGTGATCAGGGTCCGTTACCCAAGACTTATTGACGCCACTTCTGATTTTGATTAGTCAAAAGCCGTATTTCAAAGTTTGGAACACTGGGGCAGTTTATCTGGGTGGTACAAATCTCAGGAAGTCCTTTCAAGGAAAGTTCTTTAACAACCATATAGACTGGGGCAAGGCATTATGCATGGGCATTTATCCACCTCAGAGTTGATCAGGTTAAGTCCAGTCGCAGGCTAAACAACTTCTGAATTTGAAGAGCATGACAAGAAGTCGGGATTGTTATCCTTAGCTCATCAGAATTTTAAGTGTCGGTATTGTTGTTTCTTCATCATAAGTTGAGATCTTTATTTCCATTTGAAGTCAGGAGTGCTATTCTCAGCACAGATCTCGGGAAGTCCTCTCGAGGAGAATCTCTTCAAAGGTTAGTCAACCTGAAGAAGTTACGTTGAAATTCAACAAATCTCTCCATGGACCTGTTGTGTCAGAGAATTATCCAGAGCTCGAATAATCTGGGGCAGATTATCTCAAGATAAAAGGACCCTCTCCAGCAAAGTTGTCACACTAACTGGGGCACGTTCAGTGATCTGTTTCGCATAAAATTATCATGTGCTTTGCTTATCTGCGTAATTCTCTGTTACCAGAGCAACATCTTTCAAGAGGATTAAAGTAACCCTAACATGGATCGTTTCCCCCGAAGCGACACTGAAGTTTCTACTTCTCCCAAGAGAATATCTATTCCTCGGAGGACAGCATCATTACCCTGACTGAAGATTTGATTGAATATCTTATTATTCACTGATGACGTCATTTCAGGAAGATCAGATTTATTTGAGATTAATTGAGGGTTTCTACGGAGATCTGAAGTTTCTATTGCTCCCCAGGGAATCTCCCAAAGCATATAGTTTTAAGGATCGACTAGTTGGAATTTCAGACTAAGAGAGTCGTATCCCCCAAGTGCTTGAAGTTTCGTCTTCCCGGTCGCCTAGTAAAAGTGGAGTGTTCTCATCCCCAACTGAAGTCGAGAGTTCCTTCGGAAATTTCTCTTGTTCCTCGATGAAGTCACTTCATAAAGATTTCTTGTTCAAGAATTCTCTAATCTCCCCATGGAAGAAGCATGGTTTGAAGTTAGTTATGTTGAGAATCTTCTGTTATCCCCAGTAAAGACTATTCAAGTCTGTTTTGTTTCCTAGCAAAGTCATCAGAGGAGGCTGTTCATGAGGATCTCTTGTCCAAAGATTTCTCATTCCCCAATGGAGCTGCCTTATTGGAGATCTCGTTCTCAGGAATTCTCATTCCCCCAGCTGATTTGTGTTGGGGTTTATTTTATCTCTCCAGTGAAGACCATTGGATGAGATCTCTTATGCAAAATTTCTCTTTTCCCCCAGCGGAGCTGCCTTCAGAAATCCTCATCTCTCCTGTGAAGTTGCCTTATCAAGAAATCTACTATTCAGAAATGCTCATTTCTCCAATAGAGTCGTTTCATCGAAAGTGTTATTCACAGATGCTCTCTTTTCCCAATAGATCTCAATCCTGGATGTTGATAAGTGTTGCTTCCCCAAAAGAGTACACTATTGTGGTTCCTAGCCCAAGGATAAAGCATTATAGCAGGATTTTTGTTCTGATTGAAGCGTATCTTTATTTCCCAGTGGAGCTGAAGATTCTCTTACTTCCAGCAATAGCATATCTTGTTGAGTCTCTCCTACAAAAGCGTCTTATTCTCGACCAGAGTTCTTTTTGTAAGGACCCGACTTCCAGTAATTTTCTCTTTATCCATGAGAGGAGATACTGAATCTTTTCCCCAGAAGGTTAAGAAGTGAGACATAAGTCAAGATTTCTTCTGTAGTGCAATTTATTTTTGCATTTTTCTCCCCAGGAAGTTATCCCCAGTGATAAATTGACAACTTATCAAACAAAAGTTAGTTTTGATATAATCTTCTCTAGCAGAATTTGCAATTTATTTTGCTAGTTTTTTATCAGGGTTCGGCCTGTGGTTATTGGTCTTTTCATTTCGCCATGCTGGGACAGACAAGTTGAGGATCGATTTATCAAAATCCCACTATTCTGCGGCAGCATGTTAATGATGGTACGAACCCCATGAAGTCCTCTCGAGGAATTGTCGCTCGCTCTGTAAATTACAGCTGGTCGGCACCCATGCGAGAGTCTTACCTCTAACTTTTGAACGCTGGAACAGGAAATCCCCCGCAGGGTTGCTTCTCCTCAGCATTGTCATGTGAGGGATTCTCGAGGCGGATAAGGTTCTGGATACCTTCATTCTCCAACCAAGTCTGGATGAGCATTATCTCATTTCTTAACAGAGACTATTCCTAGTGGAGTTTATCTTCCGATTTGAATTATCATTGAAGTTCGCATTCTGAAGTTCTCATTTTTCCCATCTGATTTGTGACTTGGGGCATTTCAATATCAAAAAATCTTTTATTATCCTCAGTAGGGTTGATGTTGGCTGAGATTTCCATTTCCCTAGTAAAGTGATACTGTTTGACTATCTTCATAGTCTATTTTACGGTTGAATACCGAAGGTTCAAGGATCTTTGCCCTATCCCCAGTGAAGTTTTGTTATCTCAGCAGAGTTTTGTTGCCCCAGGAATCTTCTTTTAAAGGCTTCATTCTGAGACTTCAATTTTGGATATGTCACACATCCCCCGTGGAGTCGTTTAAATGGGAACTCATATTTTGAAGGAGTTTCAACTCCCCAACAGAATTGTCGACGGAGATCCCTCGCCATGGCCTCTCATTTCCCATCCGATCTGCAGACTGGGGCATCCTTATGTTAAGGTCCTTCCCTATCCCCAGTAAGGTCGATACTGTGTGACTATCTGCATGATCCATCCATTGGTTGCATTCAAAAAAATCTCTCTCCAACAAAAATCTTCAACAAAGTTCTATCTCCCCGGTAAAGTCTCGTCTCCTCAGCAGAGCTTTGTTCCCCCAGCAAAGGTTTTCACCCCTCACGTTGAGTTTATTGTCTTGGTGTCATCCTCAAAGCGGCCGCACGTTGTCTTTTCCAGAGATTACAGTCTTACTCTGATCTTCTCTCTCAAATGCCTGATCTTCAAATGGCACCCTTCTTCAGAAGCTACAGTGTCGATCTGATCTTCTATAGGAGTTTGTAATTTATTTTTGCAGCTCCTCTCAATGTTTGTGGCCCGTTTCTACTGGTTGCCCGTTTGTTATTCTCTGCGAAGCTTCATCTCTTCGAGGTTCCCTCTCTAGCAGTTCCCCATATTTTCTCCTCTCGTTTGGATTTTGCAATTTATTTTTGCAAGTCATGTCAGATTCTGACTTCTTGGTCATTGGCTTCTCAATTTGGCCATTCCCCAGTGGAACTTTTAAACATGCATCATTACATTGCATCTACCAAAACGTGTAGCATTTCCATTATATGGAGCATTGTGTTATATAAAAAGAATTCAAACATACATCGGAACATAAGCCATTATTATTTCCGTCATTCCCAGTGATTTTTGCTAAAACTTCGGATTAAATCCCTAGCGAGGTCTTCGTCCTCATTATCTCGGTCTCCTCCCCATACCAGTATCCTTTTGAAGACAACCATTTGTTTATTTGAGTGTCTACTCTTGACTGTAGTTCAGTTTCACCCTGGCGCGGTCTTCTCGGGTTTAGTCTTTGCTACCCTCTCTGGTTCATTCTAATGTCTATTAATGCACCTTTCGAATACCAGTTTTGCCCTGATGTTCGCTTTCAGCAGGTTTTAGGTGTACGCCCTAATCTCCTTGCTTTTGGGTCGAGTTTCGCCTCGTCGCCTGTGCATGAAATCCAGTTTCGTCCTGGTACTCATCTAGTTTAGTTTTTCCTAACTAGTTGTTGAGTCGAGTTTCGTCTCGTTTTTTTGCTTTCATATCTTGGACCCTTTGACGGTGTTAGTTTACCGAGTGCAGTGTTCGTACTGCATCCCTGGTTTGAAATCAGTCTCCTTTGTTCCTTGGATGCTTCTATCAGTTTTCGTCACTGTTTATCCATCAATCTGAGACCAGCAAGTGTCTTGAGAAACATGCACTCTCATCACTTTGCTATGGGTCCAGTTTCGCCTCGTTACCCGTGCGTGAAACCCAGTTTCGTCCTGGTACTCATCTAGTTTTAGTTTCGTCTAACTGGTCTTTGAGTCGAGTTTCATCTCGCTTTTGTCCCTCATTTCTGAGATTCTTTCTGTTCCTTCATACTGACTATCTCAGTTGAGATTAGCAAGTGCTCCTAGAATCGCACACTCTAGCCACTTTCGCCTTGCGTCGAGCTCAGAGTTTCGCCTCCTCACCCGCGTACGTTTTTTTTTCCAGAGTTTAGTTTCGCCTACTTTATAGTTTGAGTTTTATCTCACCTTTTCTGAAGCCCAGTTTTGCCCTGGCACATCTGTCCGTAAGTTTAGTTGTATCTACTCTTCTTTGTTTTCATTCTGTTTCGACCTGCGTTACAGCTTCATTCTGACACATGTCTTGGGGGTTTTCTGCTTCTGTTTTCTTTCTTCTTCAAGAGTGTAAATTTTCGGGTTCTTTCGTATTCAAACATCTTCAACCTTGTACGCTCGAATGTTGTCACTTTTCTCACTTGTCATGTTGAAGATATTTGAATAGGGGCAGCTGTTGCACCCCAAAATTTACCCTCTTGATTTCAGAACTTTTATGGCTTATGTTTCATCATACATATTCATGCATTGTAACAGGATCAATGTATCCTTATTTTCTAGTTTTCTTCAAGTTGTGGAAAATGGTCGTATTGTCAATCAGTGTAAGAAGGATTTCATATCCTCATTATTTTGATCATTTAGGCTACCAAGGGTTCCATTGCATTCAAAGCATTTCAGGTTGTTTCTTTGTCTCATCAGAGGGTTCGGAATGGCAAGGGTTTCAAAGTAAATCTCATTCTTATCTTATCCACTGGCCCTTGTGCATGGTTTTTGGTCACCAAAATATATGATGCATTTCTTGTTAAAATTCTTAGTCTCATCTTCATGAGCTTCTTTTTATCATTACGCAAAGCACCCAGGATCCGTGATTCAGTGCAATATTAGGGTTTGTAGTTGAGGTTATCTGGAGTCAGAGTTTGATTTATGATAAAAGCTATTAAGCTTGAGAGCTTGCTATGGATACATTGACTATTTAGGAAGAAATTTAACAAGAGAGTTGGTTTTGAGATTGCAGTTTTCTCGTCTTTTGGGAAGGTATTTGTTGATAATTATTAATGGTGTTTTGGTATGTGGATGTTATTGTAGAGATGTTCTTTCGAATTATTATTGAATGCCATAGGATTAAGTGGTTTCAATTTGGAAAAGTTGAGTCAATTTTTGACGGCACAATTGTGTGGACACTCTTGGTATTCAGAAATTTATCTAGGTTCATGAAGATATTTCATTCAAAAAATTCAACTTGTTTTTACAAGCACCATGGCAAAGAAGTTTGAATTGCAAGTTTCAAATTGGAATCTATACGAGTTTACAAGTATGTTTACAAGTACAAGTTTGAACCCCCTTCTGTTTGAAATTCATTACTAATTGCAATGTATCAATTCTCAAAGTTCAAGTTACAACATGAAATTGCAATGTTACATTTTTTAATAAACACATGTTTGTTCTAAATCTACAAAAAAAAGACATTTTTTCTTCAAGACTTTAAGCTTTCCAAGGCCATTGATTTAGCTTCATCTTCAACACATTTCTCTTCATCTCCCTCTCATCCGTCACATGAAACATAAGAGAGAACAGTTAGCAAAGAAAAAAACTCAAACATAAATGAGAACAAGGTGATTTCAAGCAAATTTCTCAAAGGTTCATTCATCATTAGGGTTGTGTAAAGGAATCAGAATAGGGTGGTTCTCAAATCATGTTCAAAGCCCAATACAAATCCTCATAAACAATTATGTTTCATAATAAATCAGGTTTCTAATGTAATCATTAGCTTAAGGGTATTCCCTTTGCAAATCACAAAAACCATTGGTTGTTGGTTCACAAAGGGAGGTGCTAAGGAGAAGTTGTTACGCAAATAAACTCGGAATTTGATCATAGTTAGCAGTACAAAAAGTGCATTTTCAAGTCCAGTATAACATCATGGTTCAGCAAAGGAAAACAAACTTAGAATAGAAAAATTTCAGCCCAATACGCAACAAAAGCATATCAGAAAATCAGAAAGATATCATCATAAGACAGAAATAAGTCTCAGCCCAACAGCATCAAGAAGTTCACATATCAGAAAATGATGAGGTCATAATCAGAAGTTCTGGCCCAACATAACAAGAAACAGCATTGCAAGGCAAATATCAGAAATTAGAAACAAATTCAGGATGACAACTGTCCAGGTCCAGCAAAACCATTTGCTATCACACGCATCACAGCTCAGTATATCAGTAAAAAAATTGCATCTCAAATGAAAACAGATATCAGAAAAGAATAACAGACCAAAGATTTCCAAAGCCCAAATGCAAAAAAATTTCAACAAGCCTGTTATCATAACAAATCAGAGTCCAGATATCAAACAGCAACCCTAATCCATCTCACTATAAAACCTTTCAATTTCCCAAGTTTCAGGGGGGGGGACATTCACGGTACACACACAAGTAAAAATCTGAGCAAACAACAATAAACCAGAAACCCTATTTCTCATCATCTTCGACATACCCCAAACCCTTCAGAAGATAAAGAGATCGCGATTTTCACGACTAAAAAAAAGAAGAAGAAAAGAGAATCAATATGTGAATTCAGATTCAGAAAGAGCTCATCGGAAGGATTGCGATCGTATATTTCCCTATGTCTTCGTCAAGCACGCATCCTCGCCTCGGAGAGTCCATTTTCATGTCAGAGTCCAGATCATCTCATCATCTTCACCGATTTTCGCATCTGAAGAACCTAGGGTTTTATTTACTCCCTTCAAGATATGTGATAAGATACTTAGAACCTGCAAAATCAGACATCAGATTCGTGTTCAGAAGGAGGAGGCGAACAAGAATACACAAGAAAAGTTGAAGATCAGAGCAAGTTCGCCGCTCGTCGCCGTCATATCTGCCGCGAGGCGATTCCCAGCACGACTGATCTTCCTTCTCAGGCGAGGCACTATGAAGAGAGAGAACAGAGAAATAATGAGAAAACAAGAGTGAAGAAAGATAGATGAGTGTCTTTGTGGTTAATTGAGGTTATGTCCTAATTTTGGTTAATTATATTTTTTTAATTAACACACTAACCCGACGGTGACACTTGTCACCGTCCTTGTGGCATTTTGTTACTTCTGTGCAGATATTCCCAAGCTAGCAATCATGCTCCCTCGCATCACAACCATCAGATCGTCTCTGACCCAGATCCAACGATTCAGTAACGCGTCACCATGGTACTCCCTCATTAGGCATCATACTGGATCTCCATGGACCACTCCGGATCATACGTGATGCTCTTCCTCAGCCTTATTGTGCATCTCATTCTATCAGCCTTCAGATCTTCTTCGTCAAGACCAGACGCTCCAGATTCGCTTACCCACGATGCTCCCTCGGAAGCTTCCCACACTGGATCAGCGAATTCAGCTTGGGCCTAGGGAGTTGCTTTTCCACACCCCCTGTTTTTTTTATTCAGTTTAGGCCCAATTTCTCTCTTTTTAATTATACTCCTTTTTGTATTGCTTTGTTTATTTGTTTTATCAAAATGTTAAAATACAAAATATATTTTCTTATCCTAAATAAATAACTAAACTAAAAAAATATTATTTAGATATTATTAATTATATTTGTTTTGATAATTAATTTTAGTTAATAGATTGTTTTAATTTAATTATTTGTTTAATAATTTGTTTAGTTTGTATTGTTTTATTTATTTAGGATTTCTAAAAATACAAAAATATATTACTTTGTTTTTTTTTTAAATAATTAAACAAAAAAATATATGATACTATTATTTTTTAATTTTTTAATTAATTTTATTAGATAGATTTTTTTATTTAATTAGTTATTTAATTATTCGATTGGGTTGTATTGATTGTTTAGACTTTTAATCGCATTATCGTTTGATACATCCCCACTCATAAACATGTACCCCCATTCCTATATGTTTTGTAATAGCTTAGAATTTTATTTCTTTGTTATTTCTTTGTATGATTAAATATTGTTATTATGCATAATCGTTCAATTAGAACACATGGCCTCCACTTGGGCTCATTATCACTGAGCAGGTATCCACCTACAGATGCACACTTGCACACAATTCATAGTTTGGTCCTGGGCTATTCTACAGCGACAACTATTCGATCGATTGTTCCAATTGGTCGTTTAGAATACTAGTGCCACGCTAGTCCCACCTTCCAGAAGTATGCATATAGCCACCTTGTATGGGATTTTGATTTTTATCTTATGCAATGAAGCAACTATCTTCTCTCCTCTTGGTCCACATACCAAGCATCTTCATAAAGGGTCTCATAGTTAAGTTTTGGCATGGCCATTCTCACGAGGTTAATCAAGTTTTGCCCTTGGTTAATCATAACCTGAATCAACCACTTTGGTCCATATACCAAGTGTTTCCATGCATAAAGGGTCTCATGGTTGAGGGTAGGAGCACCTACTCTCACGAGATTAATCAAGTACACCCCTTGGTTAATCATAACCCGATTCAACGTCCATACCCCAAGCATTCCCTTTATCTTGTGGACTTTGTGTTATGACCTTGTGATCGATCGTTGATGCAACCCGGGTATGCCTGATTAGTGATTGATTAAGGAGGTTTAAGGAGTCATTCTTAAGAGTTGTCTTATCTCACGCACTTCGAAGAGGCAACGGACCTACTCCGTTAGGTATCATTGTGACCTCATTCTTATCTCTGCATTTTAATATTTTCTAAAGATCGTGTCAAGCAGGAATAGAGATGCATGAAAGGGACTTTTGTTGTTGATATCTGTCAGGAATCCCTCTGGTTTATTTAAAGACATTTTTTAAGGCGATTCCACATATGTGCCTTGCCTGCTACTCATGTTTGTATGCTTTTTCCAATTCACTTGTTTGCTCGCTTGTTTGATAATCACCATGCTCCCTTAGGATCGCCTGTGTAGGTTTAGTTCTCGAGCTAGACATTAGGATTAATATCCATGCATGCTAACATAGGATAGAAATTCCCTCTTTCATCCTCAACCTTAGGGTCAACCATTGTATGATAACATTAGGGCTAGAGATTAGGATAGTCTCCCTTAGTTGTTTTCTTTTCCTTTGCATTCTGCATCTTAAAACAAAATTTGTTTCTTGGAAAATCATAAGACATTTCTAATGAACCTAAACATTTCTTCAGAATAAAAGATACAAACCAATCTTACTTTGTCTGTGTGCCTCTTGGCTTTGCTTTTAAACCTGGTTAATCGATGTTTCGCCATCGCACATTTGTTTGAAGCCGATGTTTTGCCATCGCACATGTTTGTTATCCTACTTTGATTCTCAATATCATTGTTAGGTGTGATGTTTTGTCATCCGATTTATTGATGTTTCGCCATGTTTGCCATGATACCTTGTTATCTCTTAGCTGATGTTTCGCCATTGCACATTTGTTTGAAGTCGATGTTTCGCCATCGCACATATTTGTTATCCTACTTTGATTCTCAATATCATTGTTAGGTGTGATGTTTTGTCATCCGATTTATTGATGTTTCGCCATGTTTGCCATGATACCTTGTTATCTCTTAGCCGATGTTTCGCCATTGCACATTTGTTTGAAGCCGATGTTTCGCCATCGCACATGTTTGTTATCCTACTTTGATTCTCAATATCATTGTAAGGTGTGATGTTTTGTCATCCGATTTATTGATGTTTCGCCATCTTTGCCATGATACCTTGTTATCTCTTAGCCGATGTTTCGCCATCGCACATTTGTTTGAATCCGATGTTTCGCCATCGCACATGTTTGTTTTCCTACTTTGATTCTCAATATCATTGTCAAGTGTGATTGTTTTGTCATCTGTTTTATTGATGTTTCGTCATCTTTGCCATGATATCTTTGTTGCCTCTTAGCCGATGTTTCGCCATTGTACATTTGTTTGAAGCCGATGTTTCGCCATTGCACATGTTTGATTATCCAACTTTGACTCTCAATGTCATTGTTAGGTGTTTTATTTTACCATTTGATGTCTCTCCATCTTTGACATGTTACTTTGTCATCATTTAGTTGATATTTTATCATCTCATTTGTTTGTTGTTTTATTCGATGTTTCACCATCTTGGTTGTTTTTGCTGTCTTAATTAAAAAATACAAACCAACCAAAACACATAAGCTGAACTACGGCTGCTCTGATTCCTTAAAAGAGATACGTAGGCATTGGGGTAGGGCCCAACCGAGCATATAATTTTTATTTTCCCTACATTATTTTCTTTTTCCTTTTGCATGCATTCCCTTTTCAGTTGTAAGCCATAGACATAGGATTTGACCACACCCATTAGATTAGACAACAAGAGTGGATACCATAGAGTACTACGGGCGTGTGAGGTGCTAACACCTTCCCCTCGCGTAACAGACTCCCTTACCCGATCTCTCGGTCAAAATATCGTGATTTATCCCTTTTCAGGTTTTCTCGATGTTTACCTTTCCCTTTCGGCGGGATAAAAGATGTTCGGTGGCGAATTCATTGATGTTTCATTAACATCCAGATGACAGGTTCCGGTCGCGCGGTTTCATTCCCACAAAGGAATATCTCATGAAATCATATTCTCTGGATGGCATCTTTAAGCCCATCTCCGACGACACTCCGTCATATTCTCTAGATGGCATATCTAAGACCATCTCTGATGACTCTTCCATCATCTTCTCCAAATGGCATCCGTAAGCCCATTCCCAATATTACCTACACAGTCAAGTATCATTTCAGACGAGTGCAAATTTCTGGGCACTCTAGTGTTCAATCATCTTCCACCTTCAGATCACGAAAGGCAGACCCGCCAATCTACATCCTCAGGTTTAAGAAGATTGAACAGGGGCAGTTGTTGTACCCCAAAATTTTCCCTCCCATTTTCACATAAGACATACTCCTAGGGGTCCTCAATTGTCCAAGGTTGACCAAGAATTGATCAGACAAATTCCCCTCCTAAGACAACAAGCCTATAACTAGGGTTTCAATTCTAAGCAATATGTGTGAGTCCTAAGGATCCCAAATATTCTCCATTGTCCTAATATGTTCTCAATATCATTCATGCATATTTTCATGCCTTGAACAACAAGTTTGCTCAGTCAAATGCTCAAATGCCTCGAAATCAATTGCACTAGGTCAAAAGTCAACTGTGGCCCAAATACAGTCAAACTTCAATATTTTTGGTCAACATCAACTTTTTGAAGTAATATCCATTATTTTATCAAGGGTTGATCATGATTCCTCAAGAAATGCTCCTAACTCATCAAAATTCAAAAATGGCAAATTAGGGTTTCTATAGGAAAAGTCAACCAAATTTTGACAAGGCATAACTTTCTCATACTTTATGAGAAATTTTTCCACAAAGGCTCATTTTGAAGAGAATCCAATTCCATACAACTTCTTTTCAGCCCTCAAGTTCAAGAAATGCCTCAATCAAAAGATACAACCTCATACATTATAGGTCCTTTCAAAAAGTCAACAAAAACACCTTTTGGGTCAAAGCTCCTTACATGAACATGGAAGATCCAATTGAGATGAAACAAAAAGGTTTATTTAGACGGCATCCTAAGCTCTCTAAAAAGTCCAAGAACACCCTCTTAGAATTAAAATTGAGAGAGATATGAGTTGCCAAAGTTGACCAATTTTTGGAAATGTGCATGAAGTCAATATTGACCAAACTTGAATTTTCTCCAAAGGGGCCCATGTTTTCATGCTTGGAACTTGTTCTTAACATGGTCCACGACCCTTGAGCTCAACCATATATTATTTTATTATTTATACCATTTATTTTGCTATTTTATTCATTAAAAGTCAAAATTAAATAAAGTAAATATTCAAAATAATAAAAGATATGATGGTGAATCTTTTTCTATCCAAATGAGGGACAAAACAGGCTAGCGTGACCAAGCAAAAATGCATGGGACCAAAAGGAGAGAGATTTTCTTGAAATACCAAGTTTTGATACAAATTGAAAATTCATATTCTTGCACTCAATGCCATGGATTTTTCCCATAATTGTAACCCTATTCTGATTCACTATATAAACACAAGAACCCTAGGTCAAGAGGACATGCGCAGCTGCCTCTATAGCAAGCATAAAAATTCTCAAAATTTTCAAAGAAACCTAGAAACTTCAAACCCTATTTTTCAGTCGTGCTCAAGGAATTTTAAGTCTAATATCACTTTCCTGAAGTTGTCAGGTTTGATACTAGCCCTTACACCTTGTGAATCAGCGCCAGAACCCCTCTTGAAGAAGCTCCAGTTGGTAAGTGGGTAAGTTGAAATTTTTGAGATTTATGATTATTTCAGTTGTTGTAAGCATGCTAGCATAGTTCATACACATCATTATAAGAGTTCTAACATTTTACATGGAAGCTTCATTGCAGAAATAGCATCATGCCATTGTTAGGGCATGAAGCTTTTGAAGCTTCATATCTTACGATACAAGCCTTTTCAAGACAAACCAGCCATGCCATTAGATTCGCAGGGTCCTATTTAGTCCAGTAGGGTCATTTTTTATTGTTGATTTTCATTGAGTTTCGCATGATTGGATTTTTGAGTCAACCGGAGAAGGTAACCGGAGAGGGGCTCCAGCACCGTTGACCAATCCAGACTCAGGTGGCTGAAGTGGCGTATGTTCATTGGTTCAGGCGTGAGCTGACTTGGCGCGTTTGACAAATTGACCAATTGACTGAGTTTACCTTTATAATATTTTTTATGTCATTATATAAATGAATTAACAGGTTGGCGTGATTGTAGAAGGAACATTTGGCAAAGGGAGAGACCTGGGTTCGATTCCCAGGTCTTGAAGGTTATATTTTTCTAACCAATCTCTTGCAGATCCAGTATGTTACACCCCCAGGCGCGCATCATAGACCCTCAGATCCAGCCATTGTATCATTCATGCTCCAGATCCAACGCCCAATGACGCGTCCTTATGGTGGACCTCCCAAACATTGCTTCCCACCAAAACACACGCTAGTTATGGGCCACCAGCTTCTGGGCTTAGACAAAATTCAACAGCATCACCCCAGTTTGGGTTTCACACCCCCTCAGGACCATTTTTAACTTCTTTATGTTTTTTTATTCTTAGTTTATTTATTTTTGTTTATTCTTTTCATAAAATCATAAAAATCAAAAAAATCAGAAAATCATCACACAAAAATTAGGACTTAGTTTTTTTTAATAAATTAATTTTTGAAAATTAATTAATTTAATTTAATTTTAACCCATTTCATCAAATAAAGTTAATTAGAGAATTAGGTTAAAATTCAAATATTTTTTCATAAAATACAAAAAATATTTTTAATGAGCAATTAGATTTTTTTAGGGTTTAGAACTTTTTCCCGTTTTTAATTTTTACGCGTCATTACTTTTTCCATACGATTATTTTTTACCACTTATGTAATTGCATCCGGTTTGTAATAGTTAACTAGGGTTTTTTATTTCCGCATTTTACTTTCCGTCCATTACTTATGTATCTACACCAAAGCCTTGTAATAGCGTAGGAACTTTTATTTCTCGCTCTTTATATTCTTATATGCTTATATATAATTGTTAGTAACTTAGGCGTGCATGACAAGATTAATCAAACAATCATTAGATCACTAACATAAGACAAAATATCTGAAAAAACACATTGTTGCACACTTGCACCCTTAGGGTATTCCTCACTTAGTTGCCTCAGAAAAAAATGGTCATGTCCCTCGAACATAGGGATATCTCAGCAAAGACCCTCAATCTAAAAGTCGTCATAAAGATCATAGTCCCTTACTGTCCCTCGAGTTGCCTACGAGAAATGATCTTGTCCCTCGATGTTGCCTATATGATGACAGTCTTTTCGAGTGCTAAGGTATCCTTACATGTTGCCTTCAATGACCATAGTGTCCCTTTCGATAGTCCCTCAACATTCGACGATAGGTCTACCTACTCACTAATAGTAGGATAGCACTATCTAAAGGAAAGAAGGAAAAGAACATCCTTTTTCGAGTAGGTAGATAAATCTTAAGTACTTGCTCAAATATTTTTTTCACACTTACACACTTTTTAAAATCTTTTAAAAAATGCTTTATCACACTCTTGAGGACCGATACAAGAGTTACCATAAAGCAAACAAAACCTTTCAAAACACACAAACACAAACGGTTTTCAAAAATGAGCAAGTACCTAAGAGCCCGTGGAAAACCACAGATGGAAAGGGTGCTAACACCTTCCCTTTCCATAATCTACCCCCCCTTACTTAGAAAATCTCGAAAAAGGTCTTTTTCTGTTCTTTTCACCCTTTCCTTTATTGCATAAAAGAAAAGTCGGTGGCGACTCTTGCTTACCGCAACATTTGCAAACAAAAAATGCAAACCAATATTAACAGACGATTCTGCCACCGTATCACACTAGGTCACCAACATGATATACCTGATGTCTGACCTTCTTGTTAAAAGTTTTGATCATACGTTTCTGGTACATCCGACCATGACAAACAGATGCGAGCCTCTTCTCTTCAATTAGGTTCAATTATTCAAGTCAAGTCTGAATCCATTCGTCTTCGTTTAAACCTGCATCCTTCATGATTCTCAAGGAAAGGATCTGGACTTCAATGGGTAAAATAGCTTCCATACCGTAAATGAGAGAGAAAGGGGTTGCCCCTGTTGATGTACACACTGAAGTGCGGTAGCCATGAAGAGCAAAGGTTAACATCTCGTGCCAGTCTTTATATGTCATTGTCATCTTCTGTATGATCTTTTTTATATTTATTGGCAGCCTCCACAGCGCCATTCATCTTTGGTCGGTAAGGAGAATAGTTATGATGCTGGATCTTGAATTGCGTATAGAGCTCAGTGATCATAGTATTATTGAGGTTGGTACCATTATCTATGATAATTCTTTCTGGGATACCATACTGACAGATAATATTATATCTGATGAACCGTGCCACGAAGTTCTTAGTAACAAAAGCGAATGAAGCTGCCTCTACCTACTTCGCGAAGTAATCAATGGCGACAAGGATGAAATGGTGTCCATTGGAATAGGTAGGTCTAATATCTCTGATCATATCAATACCCCACATTGTGAATGGCCAAGGAGCAGTCAAGACATTTAGCGGAACCAGAGGCACATGTACTTTGTTACAAAAATTTGGCATTTGTGACAAGTTTGAGAGTGATGATGACAATCTGCTTCCATAGTGGACCAATAGTACCCTGCATGTAGGATCCTTTTATCCATTGTATGCCCACTAGAATGGGTGCCAAAGGTACCTTCATGCATGTCTTCCATAATTTTCTCTACTTCTCTCTTATCCACACACCGCAATAAGGTAGAATCATGGTTGCGCTTGTAGAGAATTTTGTTACTCAGGAACAACTTGGCAGACAATCTTCTTAGAAACTTTTTGTCATTGATGGACGCTCCCTCAGGGTACTCTTGAGCTTCAAGATACCTTTCCACCTCGTGGAACCAAGACTTTTCCTCTACTCTATCAACATTAATTTCATAACAGTGGGCCGGTTCGTCAAACCTTTCAATAGTGATCTGAGGGGCTTCATTATCCCACCTGACCTTAAACATGGATGACATGGTGGATAGCGTGTTCGCTAACTGATTTTCTTCTCGTGGAATATGTTCAAAGGTAACTTCTTCAAAATATGGAATCAATGTCAACACATGCTCTCGGTAAGGGATGAGATTAGGGTGCTTTGTGTCCCATTCTCCCTTAATCTGACTAATTACTAAGGCTGAGTCTCCGTATACCTGTAAGAACTTGATCCTCGTGTCAATAGCAGCTTTAAGACCCATGATGCACGTTTCATATTCGGCCATATTGTTGGTACAGTTGAAGTATAATCTGGCTGTGAAGGGTGTATGATAGCATTTAGGAGAGATAATCACAGCACTGATGCAATTGCCAAGTGCGTTAGAAGCTCCATAAAAGACCATAGTCCATCGGGATCCTTTTCCAGGTCCTTCATCCGGTCCAGGTTCTTCATAATCAGTTACTAACATAATGTTCTCCTCTGGGAACTCGAAATTCATTGACTGGTAGTCGGCGAGCAGCCCATGCCAAAGCGCAGCAAGTTTTCTCGAGCAGTGAGTATCTTATTTCGAAGTCGGTAAACTTTTTGCTAAGGTAGTATATTGCATTTTTTAACCAGACTCGTCATGCTGCCCCAATACACACCCCATTGAATTCTCTAACACTGTTAAGTACATGATCAGAGGTCTTCCTTCAACTGGTGGCATCAAAATTGGAGGTTCTTGAAGATATTCCTTGATCTTGCCAAAGGCAGTCTGGCAGTTTTCATTACACTTCACTACTTGATCTTTCTTCAATAATTTGAATATTGGCTCACAAGTAGCGGTTAGGTGGGAAATAAATCTAGAAATGTAGTTTAGACACCCCAAGAATCCCATAACCTCCTTCTCAGTGCAGGGAGTTGGCATTTCTTGTATAGCTTTAACCTTTGCAGGGTCTACTTCAATACCTTTAACACTGACAGTGAAACCTGTAACGCCCGTAATTTAATTAATTATTTAATTAAATTATTTTTGGAATATTTAAGAAGTTATATTATAATTAATTGGATTTAATTATTTTATTAAGTGGAGAAATAATATTAGAGATATAGTATTAAGTGGTGAAATAATATTAGAAGTATAATATTATTTGATGTAGGCTTATTTTGAAGGAATAGAAGTAATAAGGGGGTGTATTGGTTTTAAGCCCATTAAGGAGTAAATAGAATAATAGGGTTATTTTATTGTTGTTAGAAGAGAATAGAAAGAAAGAAGCAGTAGAAGAATAAGGATTGAGAAAGAACGTGCAAGCTGCTAGAGAAAGTGGAAAACGGCAAGCACGAGAATTCAACCGGAAATTGTAGAGCGACCTTCAATACAAGGTAAGGGTGGGGTTCTAACTCTATAATTGGGTTTATGATGATTGGTATGTGGGGTTAGAGGTGATTGTTGTCTTGTTCTTGAATTGAGAATATATGATTGATGTATGATGAAGATTGATAAATTTTAATGAATATTGATGTCTTGATGTTGTTAAAATGTTGTAAGATTATAGGGTCATTATGGGTGATGAATTATCATGATTAGATTAAGTTCTAAGGATTTAGTTATGAAACCCATAGTAAGATGCAGGGAAGAAAAAATAGAATACTGCAGTGATGAAAACGCAGAACATTACAGTGGTGAAAAATGCAGAACCGTGCGTGGAGGATATCAGAAGTTATTGTCTAGAACAATGAATCAATTAGGGATGGCATTAGGCGTACTGTTCCTAATTAGGTTGATAACAGGAAAAGAATCAAAATAGTAGGATGAAATAAAAAGTAGCAGTTCTGTTGTTAGAATTATGTTGTTAGAAGTTGCACTAATCAGAAGTTGTATCTGGTCAGAAGATGGGGTTAGTCAGAAGATGTGATGATCAGAAGTTGTATCTGGTCAGAAGATGGGGTTAGTCAGAAGATGTGATGATCAGAAGTTGTATCTGGTCAGAAGATGGGGCTGGTCAGAAACTGTGATGATCAGAAGTTACATCTGATCAGAGGTTGCATTAGTCAGAATTTGCATTAGTCAGAAGTTATAATAGTCAGAAGATTGTGTCACCCAGAGGTTGTGTCATTAGAAGCTGTGTTGTTAGAAATTGTGTTGGTTAGAGGTTGCATGGTCAGAAGTTGTGTTGGCCTTTACGTTGTTTTCGAACAGAACGATGAACGTTAGATGCTTAGAAGCTGTTGTTTGAGCTATAACAGTAGGATGGTGACGGTCTTGACGTTAGAGTTACAGAATGACAGTGTTGATTTACTGTGGAAATTAAAATACTGCTGAGTTGTTAATGAGAAGTTATTAATAATATTGTGTTGATGATTTATAATAAATAAATGATGTTTGATAAATTATTTTGATGATCTGAGATGTTGATTATTTGAGATGTTTTTGAGATGTATTTTGAGATGTATTTTGAGATGTTATTTTGAGATGTATTTTGAGATGTTATTTTGAGATGTATTTTGAGATGTTATTTTGAGATGTATTTTGAGATGTTATTTTGAGATGTATTTTGAGATGTTATTTTGAGATGTTAATTTGAGATGTTTGAGATGATTTGAGATGTTGTTAACTTGGGTGTTGTTATCATATTCATGATTGTGTCACATACATTGCATTTTTGAGATGGAGCTTATGCTCGTTGAGATGGCCTGGATTGGCAAATTTTGAGATGAAGGCTATGCCTTGTTGATGCCTCTATTAATTGGAAAATTTTTGAGATGGGAGTTCTGCTCCAATGGTACCACATGCATTTGCATAGTATTGAGTCACTTTATATGATTGCTTAGAGAAGTGTATTTTGATGTTGATGAATGCGTATATGCATTGTAATTATTGTAGATTATAAGATGAGAAGTGGTGATGTTATTGATCTAATTTAATATATTAATTATCATGCGCTTTATTATATTGTTAGATATATCACCCCTTCTGTTTGAATGTTGCCCTTATGTTGGTAACGTGTAGGTAATTGAGAGTGAAGGTTGTATACCTTCGGTAGTTCGAGTCGGTGTCATTGCTCTGATATGTAACACTCGGGGGGATGAACGCTTGTTGTTTTTTATTGTTGATTATTATTAAATTGTGTTGTTTCAAAGTTGCTATTTTGTTGTTAGAGATATTATTAAGAATTCCGCTGCGTAGATGTTGAATTATTTAATTAAAGATGTTATGACGGTTCACCCGATGTTTTAAAAAGTGTTATATATCCATGATGAAATGCAATGAATTTTTGATAGAAGAATTCTTGACGTCCTGATTCCTTTGCATGATTGAATTTTATAACTCTGATTTATTTATATAATTTGTCGGGGTAGAATTGGGGTGTTACAAAGTTGGTATCAGAGCAAAAGGTTGGTCCGACCTTGTCGTCGTGTCGTAGTTGTCTAACAGTCGAGTATTGTTATTTGAGTTCTAATCATTGTTTATGTTGTAGTGAGAAGTTGAGATGGCTGGAAGGAATGATGCTGCCCTTGCTGCTGCTTTAGAAGAAATGGCTCATGCGATGGAAAATCAGCCGAATGCTGACGGGAATGTTGGATCTCGTAGCTTGGCGACTTTCCAGAGAGAGAATCCAGGAGCTACAAAGATGTATCAAGATTTGAAAGGTTTGTTTTGGTGGCCTGGGATGAAGAGTGATGTGGCTCGGTTTGTGTATGCATGTTTGACTTGCCAGAAGTCGAAAGTTGAACATTAGAAGCCTGCAGGGTTAATGCAACCGTTGGAAGTTCCAGAATGGAAATAGGATAGCATTTCAATGGACTTTGTGACGGGGTTGCCTAATACTTTAAGAGGACATGATTCGATTTGGGTGATTTTTGATAGGCTTACAAAGTCAGCTCATTTTATTCCTATTAACATCAGTTTTCCAGTGTCGAAGTTGGCTGAGATTTATATCAGTGTGATTATGAAGCTGCATGGTGTTCCTTTGTGCATTGTGTCAGATAGAGATCCAAGATTTACTTCTGATTTTTGGAAGAGTTTGCAAGAAGCGTTGGGTTCTAAGTTGAGGTTGAGTTCAGCGTATCATCCTCAGACAGATGGACAGAATGAACGGACGATTCAATCATTGGAAGACTTGTTGAGGGCATGTGTTCTTGAGCGGGGAGGTTTGTGGGATACTTATCTTCCGTTGATAGAGTTCACATATAATAACAGTTACCATTCTAGTATTGGGATGGAACCTTTTGAGGCGTTGTATGGTCGAAGATGTAGAACTCCGTTATGTTGGCATGAATCTGGTGAACGTGTAGTACTTGGACCTAAACTTGTTCGTGAGACTACTGAGAAGGTGAAGTTGATTCGAGAAAAGATGAAAGCTTCACAAAGTAGACATAAGAGTTATCATGACAAGCGAAGGAAAGATTTAGAATTCCAAGCTGGTGATCATGTGTTTTTGAGAGTTACACCTGTGACTGGTGTTGGGCGAGCGTTGAAGTCTAAGAAGCTCACTTCTCGTTTTATTGGACCGTATCAGATTTCATAGAGAGTGGGGAATGTTGCTTATAGAGTGACTTTACCGCCTAATCTTTCGAATTTGCATGATGTGTTTCATGTGTCGCAACTTCGGAAGTATATTTCAGATCCATCTCATGTGATTCATATGGACGATGTGCAAGTACGGGATAATCTTACGGTGGAGACGATGCCTGTACGGATCGCGGATCGTGAAATGAAGACTCTGAGGGGAAAAGAGATTTCCTTGGTTAAAGTGCTTTGGCTAGGAGCTACTAGTGAAAGCATGACTTGGGAGTTGGAGAGCAAGATGCGAGACTCCTATCCTGAATTGTTTGATTGAGGTAAATTTTCGAGGATGAAAATATTCTAAGTGGGGGAGAGTTGTAACGCCCGTGATTTAATTAATTATTTAATTAAATTATTTTTGGAATATTTAAGAAGTTGTATTATAATTAATTGGATTTAATTATTTTATTAAGTGGAGAAATAATATTAGAGATATAATATTGAGTGGTGAAATAATATTAGAAGTATAATATTATTTGATGTGGGCTTATTTTGAAGGAATAGAAGTAATAAGGGGGTGTATTGGTTTTAAGCCCATTAAGGAGTAAATAGAATAATAGGGTTATTTTATTGTTGTTAGAAGAGAATAAAAAGAAATAAGCAGTAGAAGAATAAGGATTGAGAAAGAACGTGCAAGCTGCTAGAGAAAGTGGAAAACAGCAAGCACGAGAATTCAACCGGAAATTGTAGAGCGACCTTAAATCCAAGGTAAGGGTGGGGTTATAACTCTATAATTGGGTTTATGATTATTGGTATGTGGGGTTAGAGGTTATTGTTGTCTTGTTCTTGAATTGAGAATATATGATTGATGTATGATGAGGATTGATGAATTTTAATGAATATTGATGTCTTGATGCTGTTAAAATGCTGTAAAATTATAGGATCATTATGGGTGATGAATTATCATGATTAGATTAAGTTCTAAGGATTTAGTTATGAAACCCATAGTAAGATGCAGGGAAGAAAACATAGAATACTGCAGTGATGAAAACGCAGAACGTTACAGTGGTGAAAAATGTAGAACCGTGCGTGGAGGATATCAGAAGTTATTGTCTAGAACAATGAATCAATTAGGGATGGCATTAGGCGTATTGTTCCTAATTAGGTTGATAACAGGAAAAGAATCTAAATAGTAGGATGAAATAAAAAGTAGCAGTTCTGTTGTTAGAATTATGTTGTTAGAAGTTGCACTGATCAGAAGTTGTATCTTGTCAGAAGATGGGGTTAGTCAGAAGATATGATGATCAGAAGTTGTATCTGGTCAGAAGATGGGGTTAGTCAGAAGATGTGATGATCAGAAGTTGTATCTGGTCAGAAGATAGGGCTGGTCAGAAACTGTGATGATCAAAAGTTGCATCTGATCAGAGGTTGCATTAGTCATAATTTGCATTAGTCAGAAGTTATAGTAGTCAGAAGATTATGTCACCCAAAGGTTGTGTCATTAGAAGCTGTGTTGTTAGAAATTGTGTTGGTTAGAGGTTGCATGGTCAGAAGCTGTGTTGGCCTTTACGTTGTTTTCGAACAGAACGATGAACGTTAGATGCTTAGAAGCTGTTGTTTGAGCTATAACAGTAGGATGGTGATGGTCTTGACGTTAGAGTTACAGAATGACGGTGTTGATTTACTGTGGAAATTAAAATACTGTTGAGTTGTTAATGAGAAGTTATTAATAATATTGTTTTGATGATTTATAATAAATAAACGATGTTTGATAAATTATTTTGATGATCTGAGATGTTGATTATTTGAGATATTTTCGAGATGTATTTTGAGATGTTATTTTGAGATGTATTTTGAGATGTTATTTTGAGATGTATTTTGAGATGTTATTTTGAGATGTATTTTGAGATGTTATTTTGAGATGTTAATTTGAGATGTTTGAGATGATTTGAGATGTTGTTATCATATTCATGATTGTGTCGCATACATTGCATTTTTGAGATGGAGCTTATGCTCGTTGAGATTGCCTGGATTGGCAAATTTTGAGATTAAGACTATGCCTTGTCGATGCCTCTATTAATTGGAAAAATTTTGAGATGGGAGTTCTGCTCCAATGGTACCACATGTATTTGCATAGTATTGAGTCACTTTATATGATTGCTTAGAGAAGTGTATTTTAATGTTGATGAATGCGTATATGCATTGTAATTATTGTAGATTATGATATGAGAAGTGATGATGTTATTGATCTAATTTAATATATTAATTATCATGCGCTTTATTATATTGTTAGATATCTCACCCCTTCTGTTTAAATGTTGCCCTTATGTTGGTAACGTGCAGGTAATTGAGAGTGAAGGCTGTATACCTTCGGTAGTTCGAGTCGGTGTCATTGCTTTGATATGTAACACTCGGGGGGATGAACGATTGTTGTTTTTTTTTGTTGATTATTATTAAATTGTGTTGTTTCGAAGTTGTTGTTTTGTTGTTAGAGATGTTATTAATAATTCTGCTGCGTAGATGTTTAATTATTTAATTAAAGATGTTATGATGGTTCACCCGATGTTTTAAAAAGTGTTATATATCCATGATGAAATGCAATGAATTTTTGATAGAAGAATTTGTGACGTCCCGATTCATTTGCATGATTGAATTTTATAACTCTGATTTATTTATATAATTTTCCGGGGTAGAATTAGGGTGTTATAAAAGTTTTTTACATAACTTTGTAACAGAAGGTGCCCCACTGTATGACAAAAGTTGTTTTCTGCATGTCTTCGGGTGCCATTTTGATCTGATTATAACGGGAGAAACCGTCCATGAAGGAGAATATCTTATGTTGAGCAGTGTTGTCAACCAAAACATCAATATGCGGAAGCGGAAAGTCATCCTTGGAGCTTGCCTTATTCAAATCTTTGTAATCCACACACATACGCACCTTACCGTCCTTTTTAGGTACCGGTACTACATTCGCGACCCACTGTGGATAAGAAGTAACAGCTAAGAATATAGCATTAAATTGTTTCATGACTTCAGCCTTGATCTTTTGTGACATCTCAGGACGTATACGACGAACCTTTTTCTTCACTGAAGGGAAGTTTTCTTTCGTTGGCAGACGATGAACCAAAATATCAGTGTCCAACCCTGACATGTCTTCGTATGACCAGGCAAAGATCTCAACATAGTCATGCAACATCTGAATTATTCATTCTTTAACACCATTTTCCAAGTTGGCACCTATCTTGACTTCCTTTTTACTCTCCTCAGTTCCCAAGTTTACTGTCTCGATCGGCTCTTCATGAGGCTGTATTGCTCTTTCCTCTTGTTGTAACAGTCTAACAAGTTCTCTTGGTACTTCATAATCTTCCTCACCTTCGTCCTCGGCTTAGTAGATCGGATTTTCAAAGTCATAATTGGAAATAACACAACTGTTATCAATGGGATCCAGGGTGGATGGGGATTTGCAATTTGATACTTCCAATTATTGATTCAACCGCTGGTAGTAGGAAAGATCCAATTGTCTAGGTCACAGTCACTGTCAGTGTCTTCCACGAAATTGACTCCATGGTTGCTGATGCATAGTGGTGGTCCTCCGGCGCGAGCATGACGAACAGCTTTTTAAGCTCCTGAAGTGAAACCCAAACCAAATTTGTCATACTTATAGGGGATGCCAGGTAGTTGGCCCCAAATAGTACACCCACCTTCTTCAACTACAGCCTTAGCATCTTTTAGAGAAGCCATTTTCAGTGGAGGTCTAGTAATCTTTGGAACAGCGGTAGCAAATTTGCTAACAGCAATCGTCTAAGTAACCTCTTCAAAATTCTGACAAGGGGTATCAATGAACTTGTCGTCCATATTGACATATCTGAAAGAGTTCAAATGGCTCACCATATACACTTCTTGGCCCCGGACTGTAACAATATTTCCCTTAACCGGATATTTTAACATCCGATGCAAAGTGGAAGTGACAGCACCGACCCCGTGAATCCAAGGGCGTCCCAATAATCAAGAGTAAGATGGGAGAATGTCCATCACATAGAAAGTAGAATTGAAAGTTTGGGAAGCAACTTTAATAGGAATGTCCACCTCCTCATGTACCATCCTCTTGGAATCATCAAAAGCCCTCACCACAATATTGTTGGGCTTCAATGTAAGTCCTTCAAAGTCCAATATGTCCAAAGCCCCCTTGGGTAGAACATTCACTGACGAACCCGTATCAGATAGAACATGAGCCAGGGTAGTGCCCATGTACTCAATAGAGACATGCAGGGCATCATTATGCTTTCTTCCATTGGACGTCAAATCAGCATCGGAGAAACTGAGTCTGTTGTCAACAGCCAGACTAGCAACACAATTCTCAAATTGGTCGGCATAAGTCTCTTGCGGCACATGAGCAGACTTCAGGAACTTCACTAAAGCCTTAGCATGGGCTTCAGAGCATAAAAATAAGGCCATCATTGAAATTTTTTAGGGGGTCTGCCCCAATTGTTCCACAACATTGTAGTCGCTTTTCCGTATAATTTTCAAATTTTCCTCCATTTCTTGCTTGGAGGCCTCAGGAATGGCTTCTTTAGGTGCCTCCATCCGAGAAGGCTCAACCGATACTTATTTTCCCTGAGTCTCAGCTGACTCAATAGCAGGAATAACAACAGGATTAACAATGGGAGTAGCAACAGGAGTAACAACAAGAGTATTAACGGGGAGTATTAGCAGGAATAACAAAAGGAGTGGCAACAGTCTTTGGTGAGATTTCAGGAGAGAAAATCCTTCCACTTCGGGTAATTTTACTGGTCCTATCAATGTTGTCAATGTTAGGGTCAGTATCTCCATCAACTTCATTTTTGACAGCCAATAGGTCTTGCTTGACGCCAAGGTAATAAACGTCAGCTCCATAGTTCTAAGGAACGGCTTTGTCGGAGGAATATGGTATTGGCCCAAGAGAGGTGATAATTAAAGGATAAATCTTAGGAGTGGATGTAATCCTGACAGGACCTTTAGAGGAGACCCTGGGAGGATTGTTGAAAATGGTAATAATTTACACATCTTTACATAAACTTCTTGTAGAGGGAATCTTCTCAAAAAGGATCTCCTGGTCATTAATCAGACGATGAACGCCTATTTTCAGTAGTAAACAACCATTAGGTAAAGACGCACAATGGTACCAATCTTCACCAAATCCCGGAAATAAACCGGCTTGTAAGAGATTCTCCTTAAACACTGGAAGAGGAGTAGCTAGTTCAGCAACAGAAGAAACAAACAGGTCACCATCAACAGTATTGATACCTTGGTCATGCTTGGGCATCGGTGCAGTTATCACATTGGGAGTCTCAGGAGGGTCAAATTCAATATCCTTTGCATCAATGAGATCCTGAAGTTTATTCTTCAGAGCCTAACAATCAATTGTATCATGCCTTGGACTGTTGGAGTGGTAGGCACACCGAGCGTTTGGATTATAACGAGGAGATGTAATGTTTGTATTTTGAGGAGGCTCCCTTAGAGCGACCAAGCTAGCCTTCATTAGATGTTTCAATACCTGAGATAAGGGCATGTTGAGCCTGGTGAATTATCTTCTAGGCGCATCCTGCCTGCACTGATTGTTTTGTCGTTGAGTTGATGCAGGGTTGGAGATCATTACAGCTCCTACCATTGGATGACATTCAACTTTACCTTGATTTCTATGGCCATAAAAAACACTAACTTCCTTCTTCCCATTGAAAGGATTCTTCATAGCACTCGAAGATGCAACCCCCTGAATTTTGCCACTTTTGGTGCAAGCTTCTACTCGTTCTCCTGTCAATATAATCTCGATGAATCCAACTGAAGAGCTCCCAATCAGATGGTTAAAAAATGGGCCTGATAAAGTACCCAAGAACATATCTACCATCTCTCTATCAGACGGAGGAGGTTGGACTCTTCCTGCAAGATCTCTCCATTTTTAGACATAATCTTTGAAACCCTCACTAGAACCCATATACATGCTTTGAAGTTGCGTGTGGGTTGGAGCGAGGTCAACATTGTATTGGTACTGCTTGTAGGAAGCAGCATCCAGATCTTCCCAATTGTGAATGTTGGTTCCTTCCAGTTGATAGAACCATTCCAATTGCGTCCCTGACAAACTATCCTGGAATAAATGAACCCATAAATTCCTATCAGTTGTGTGGGGTTGGATCTTCCTGACATAAGACCTTAAATGCAGCTTGGGACAGGAAACACCATCATACTTTGCAAATGTGGGAACTTTAAATTTCTGCGAGATGACCACCCCTGGGACCAGTCCTAACTCTTCAAAATCCAAACCAGGTACCCTCTGAATCTCCATAGCATTGAGACGGTCCTCCAGCTATTTATACTTGTCATCAACAGGAGGATATTGTTCTTCAGCATAGTCTGCTTCCTCTTCATCAATCCCTGGGCTGTTATCCTCTTCTTTTGTCTTCTTATTATCCTCTTCCTGATTGTCCCCCTCATTTGATGGAGTTGAGAATTCTAGAGCTTGCTTGGCTGGTGTTTAAACCTTCTTCCCATATTCAAGACGCCAGCCGGTTTCTTTGCTTCCTTTGTATTCTCTTTGACAATGAGAGCTTTTAAATCTTCTTGTCCTTTAGCCAAAGCCAGGAACATTTGTTGGATATGTGCTTGAAGATCCTTAACTGTTTATTCAAGATCCAATTCTTTTTGCTGAAATAAACAGCGAAAAGATAAGAAACTTGTCTTGAAATACCTGCTTATGTAATGATGTGCATGACATGTTTATGCGATGTTTTTAAGGACTCCGGGAGATTTAAATTTGCGAACCAAAATCAAACAAAGATTTTATTAGTAGAATTTAAATTACAACTGCCTTTTAGGCTTACAATTGAAAATTAAAAACTCTTAAAATATAGGAATTAAGTCTCCCATAGGCGCTTCCTCTTCGTGCCGAGATAGTCATTAAGACTTTTTTTCTTCGTGAAATTGCTTCGTGAGTTCCAACACTTTCTTCTCACTGGTGTAGAATTGATCTCTAAAGGTATCCCATTCTTCCTTCATCTAAATCCAGAACCTCTACAACTCTTCAAGATCAGTGGGCATGTCAGGATGGAGAACTGTATAAGAAACATCTCCTTCGGTGATAGGCTCCACAATCACTAGCAAGATGGTTGTATATGGCATCATAAGGTTTTGGGCGCGAGCTCGTACCCATTTGAGATAAGGCTCCATGGGAATGGAATTCTTATGCCCCAACGTTTTGCTATCAACCTTATTTACCATGCCCCAAGCTCGTATAAACTTTTGATGATACCCTTGAACATCATCCTCGTAGTTGAACATAATGCCTTGGATAAGCATATCATGGGGACCATCCCTTCGAGCATAACTGAACTGTCATAGAGCTAGAGAAGGATTATAAGTGATACCTCCCCTAATTCCAAGGAGTGGGACATTAGGTAATTCCCCTTGGCACTCGATGATAGAGACATCTCCCATAAACCGGGAGTACTAAAGAATATCCGAATGAGAAAGTGACATTATCCTTTGTGACCAACCCAAAGCTTGTTCGTTCTTTAATACTGATTAAGGAAGGTGCGAAATAAACCACCTAGACAGCAAAACTATACAACACATAAGAACCCTTTTGTACCCCAAAATTTTCCCTCTCATTTTACTCAACACATACTCCTTGAGATCCTCAATTTGCTCAAAGTTTGCCCAAGAGTTGATCAAACAAACTCTCTCCTAAGGCAGGTTGTCTCAAATTAGGGTTTCCATTTTCATCAAGATAGGTGGACTCCAAAGACCTCATATGCTCTCCTTGGTCCTAATATGTTCTCAAGACCCTACATGTCAAGTTTCATGCCTTGCACAAGAAGTTTGCTCAGTCAACTGCTCAGATGCTTGAGAATTGATTGTATTAGGTCAGAAGTCAACTGTGACCCACATACAGTCAAACATCAAGATTTTTGGTCAACATTAACATTTTGAAGTTACTTTCATCATTTGATCAAGGGTTTATCATGATTCCTCAAGGAATGCTCCAAATTCATCAAAACCCTAAAGTTGTTAAATTAGGATTTCTCAGGGAAAGTCAACCAAACTTTGACCAAGCATAACTTCCACATGATTTATCATAAATTTTCCATCCAAAGATCATTTTGAAGAGAATGCAATTCCCTAAAATTCATCTTCAGCCCACAAGTTCAAAATATGCACCCACAAAAAGATATGAATTTCTACATTATGGGTCCTTTTGAAAAGTCAACAAAAACACCTTTTGGGTCAAAGCTTCTTACATGAACATGGAAGACTCAATTGAGATGATACCAAAAAGGTTGCTTAGGGGACATCCTAATATTTCTAAAAAGTCCAAGAACACCTCTCTAGGGTTAAAATTGGAGGAGATATGCCTTGTCAAAGTTGACTTTTTTTGCAAAATTGCCAAAAGTCAAATGTGCTCAAAAATGCATTTTTTGCCAAATGGGCCTAACTTTTTATGCTTACACCTCACTTATAATATGATCCACGACCCAAATATTCACCCACACATTATTTGCTTCATTTTTAATTTATTTTTATTTTTTATTAATTAAAAATTGAATTAAATCAAATAATTGGTGAATAATAGCAAAGATATGATTTGATTTGGTTTTTGGACAGGTTGGCAATCAAAATATGCTGAGTTATCAAGACCAAAACAAATCAAGCATAATTGGTACAAGAAAGGGATGATTTGGCTCAAAATAGCAAGTTTACATGTAGCATGAAAATCAAATCAAATCTCTCATAATTGCAAAGATTCAATCCAATATCACAACCCTAATTCATTTCTAGATATATATTGGACATGTACAAAGCATAAAACAAGGTTTTGAAGTCGTAGAAGAGAAAGAACAAACTCAAAAAAGTGGATAAAAAGTGTGACTCGGTTTTCACTCCACAAGGCCTTTCAGAGCAATTCAAAGCCAGCAATTGTATCCTGGAGCATCCCTGAAGCCAACTGGATCACTTGCAAGCCTTATCGCGCCCAGAAACACATGCAACCATTCCCACGGTTTGCCTTATTTTTTGAAAACGATTAAATCAATTCCTGCATTGTTAACATATTTGATTGGCATATTTGTGATCTTTATCATGTTTGCAAGCTAACTGAATAGTTTAATTGCATTTTTGAAGCTTATATCTGTACTTGCCATTGTTAGGGTTTCCATATGCGTTTTGGGGTTTTTTGGCTACAGGCAAAATTAGGTCACAAGCTGGATACTGGGATGACCGTGACATCATGACCGGTTGAACCCTGGTCTTCAATTCCATTTATGTTGCGTTTTGTGAATGTTTGGATTGTACAGGTTTCTAGCCATGGAAGTTTATCCGTAGGTATAGGTTATATATCTAACACGACGGTTCCAGGAAGAATAAGATATGTGTCAGCCAGCCATTGGAGCATTTGAAAATCCGCGCGCGTGGGAATTCAATTATTTGTTTTCTTTATATTATATTTTGTTTTCATTATACTAACAAATAAAACGCGTAGTGCAGCTGGCAACAAGGCGTTGGTGCTAAGCATAAGGACCTGGGTTCGATCCCAGGTCCCAGCATTCTCTTTATTTTATTTTCTCTCAACAGATCTAGCGTATCTCCCACTCAGACGCCTACCATACACCCTTGCGTCCAGCCACTTGATCAAGCACAATATCAGATCTAACGCATAAGCAGTGAGGGGCCATGATGCACCCCCAGGTTAACGCCACATGGAACCAGGCACTGCCTGGGCTTGGAGGACTATTGGGCTTGAGGAATTCAGAATCATACCCCCTAGATTACTTATTATACAGGCCCAGTTTGTAGTTTCTTTCTATTTTATTTTTTTAATTTCTTTAATTATTTTCTTTAATTGTTTTAATTAATTAACACAAAAATTATTTATTTTTTATAAAACTAAAAAACTACAAAACCACATAAGTTTTTTTTATAAAATACTTTATTTTATTGAATTATTTAATTTAGTTTAAATTAGGTTAATTTCAATTTCTTTTATAATTAAAAATAATTAGAATTAGGGTTTTAGTCGTACATAACCTAATTAAGTCTTTTCTCGAGAATAACTTAAATATTTTTTCAATTAGATTTTTAGGGTTTTCAATTTTTCTCGAACTTAATTTGCCGCGTGCATTTTAATTCCTGTTATTATTATTGTAACTGTTTCGAGGATGTAATAGTTTTAATTAGGGTTTTAAACTTCCGCATTTTTATTTTCCGTCAAGATAATTATGTAATTGCCAAATCCCTGTAATAGTTAGGTTTATTTTCTCGCACTTTAAATTCTTGCAAATATTTAACTGTTAGATGCATGCTAATAGGATTGTATGGCAAGAGTATCTTGAAATTAAAATGGTAGATCACCTATGATACGGTGGGAGAACTGACTTGAGGTTTTGTGTTTGTGTTTGCAAATGTTTCGGTTTAGCAAGAGTCGCCACCGACTTTTATTTTATCCTAAGGAAAGGTCAAAAAGCACAGGAAAGACCTTTGAGATGTTTTCTTGGGTTCGGGGAGTAGATTATAGAAAGGGAAGGTATTAGCACCCTTTCTATCCATGGTTATCCATGGGCTCTTAGTTACTTGCTTAGATCACTTGCTTTGCTTTTCAATTGTTTGAAATGGTGCTCTTCAATTGTTTGAAATGGTGCTTTGTGTGTGGTTTTGAAAGATGTTTTGAAAAGAGGCCATCATTGTGGCAACCTTTGTAATGATTCTTGTTTGAATGTATACAAAGGTGTTTTTGTCTTTTGAAAAGTTTCCAACGTTTGAAAGTAGGGTTTGAAATTTGTGTTATGAAGTGTGTTTTGAAGATAGCAAGGATGTTTTGCAAGATTTTGATCAAGTAACTAAGAGTTGTCTACCCTATTTTACTCAAAGATCTTTATTATGTTTTTAACCCTTTTAACAGTGTTGTTTCACCATTGTATTTGGTGAACAACCTTGTGTTAGGATATTAATGGGACAGGCGCGGGTCATCGTATAGACCATGATGGCAATAGTGTCAAGTATTTTTGGAAATTTTCTTGAGGGACTTGATCATTTTGTTTAGGCAACCCATATAGCGTCATCGAGGGACTATGATCCTTTATTTTGTTTTTGTTTTGCCAAAGTACTTGACATGCAACCATGGCCCATTTTTTAAGGCAGCAAGTGGATTGTAACCCTAGGGGTGCGAGTGTGCATTGTGTTTGTTTTTCATGCATTGTTATCTTTGGATTAGGTCAAGCTAATTGTTACTTTGATTTTTTGCATACAAAACCCTAAGTCTAATCATGGCATAATTGAAAGCTTAAAGGTGCGAGAATTTAAATCCTACACTATTACAACATGATATAGGGAAGGGGGTACAAATTTGAATTGGGGATTATTTTGCAAGAAATTAAATTCTAAATTATTACAATCAAATCGAATGTACAAGGCATAATATTAAATATACAATATCTAAATAAATACAATAAATATTAAATAAAGCATATTATGCAAAAATGTTTTTATGTATGACAAAGTATTTTTAATGTGAGATGTAAATAAAATAAAAAGTTAATTTCAATTATTTATTATTTAGGGCAAAAACCCTAATTTCTTAAATAATTTGTATTATTTATTATTTATATACAATAATGTATTAATTTGTACAAAAATATAAGTATATTGAAAAAAAGTATTTTTTGTATGAAATATTAATAAAAACAAAAATGTATTATTTTTTGTGTTTTTTGTCCTAATTATTTAATAAAATATGTATGTATATATTAAATATATTAAATATATTAAGTGTATATAAAAATAAAATAAATTATTTACAAAAAAATGTGTATATTCAAGAAAATGTTTTCAAATGTAAATAAAAATAATAAATGAAAATAAACATATTCTTACATTATCTTTAGGTTTTAATAAAAAGAATATAAAACATTTAAACATTTTTTATACTAGTAATAATTAAAATAAATTCCAAATAAATACAAAAATTTATGAAAATAATTTTTAAGTATTTTTTATGTTAGAAAATAAAATATCAAAATCAAAAATGAAATGAAAATGCAAAAGTGACAAATGTACAAATAAATGGGCCAGGGGGTGTAAACTGAAAATGCATGTGTTAAGAGTAAAAACAATCAGGCCCAGCCCAATCAGACTTCATCTTCTTCCTCAGTTCAAACCAAAACGCGCGCTTTATACAGAAAATGCTATCTCCTGATTCCTTGATTTTTTGACAAAACTCATAACATGAAACTTGTAGAGCATCAAACAACGAATCCAACCATATAAAAAACTTAAGCTAACTCTCAAAGACCAGAGAGAATTTCTCTGGCCCTAATTCTTAACCTAGTTTTTTCATAAAGTTTATGAACAAAATTCTCCTAGCACGATTAACATAAATGAAAACTAAGCACATGTATGGTTTCAGGGCTATGAATACAACATCTTTCATTCACAAACCTAAGTCTAACTATTCCTAAATAGAGAGATAGAAGTTCATGAAATACCTATTTCAGTTGAATTTGAGCTGGATAATACAGCAACTTCCAAGGGTGCTTGAGGTTCTTTTGAGCTTGCCTGAGGTCCAAGGAAGCTTTCCCAATACTTGGCTTGTTTTGTAGTAGCCTGAATCGTGCTACAGAACTCAACCTGTAAAGCTTTGAAACAAAAATGGAAATGTGTGTTAATGGTGTTACAGCAACTTGTGGATGATCTGGATATCTCAGGTATGTTGGTTGGGAGGTGTTTGAAGTATCTTTGGGCAAAACGCGCGATGGAATTTGATGATGGCTTGCAAAATGCAGAACTGACCCTGTTTTGCAAGAAAATGGGGGTTTTGTGCACTAGGAGTTTTGAAAGGCAAAGGGGTCGTGTTTTTGGCTTGTTAGGAGGTATCAAACTTGTTTGCAATGTTTGTGTAAGTTGGTTTTTATCAGATGTGAAAGATGGCTTGTGTTTTGCAAGTTTTCTTCTTCTTGAAGCAAGAGTGTGTATCCTTTCAATGCAGGCCTGTACAAGTCCTATATTATGCTGCATACTTTGCCTTTGGTTACTGGAATTGGTAGATTTGATCTTGCCTCATAGATATGGCCCCATGCCTCAAGGATCTTGTTTTGACATAAAGTGAAGTTTAAGCAAAAATGGCATTGTTACTTTTTCCATTTAAGGCTTAATCTAGTGTATAATACCCTAATGACCAAGACAATACCTTAGCTCAATGGATATGAATTAAATTATGGAGTACAAACTGGTTTTGAGGCCTGTAATTGTGAACCAAGCTATCTAGATCAGATTTGCAACTTGGTATGAACATGTATTGGCCATGGATCAAAGTGAGCTTTTGCCAACTTCAAGCATTCGATTCTCTCTAACCACAAGGGTGTTTGAGGAGTTATTGGACAATTTAGAAAGCTTGGAACATGTACTATAATCTATCTTTGAAATGAAACTTGAAAATTCAAGTGGAACCATGTGAAAAATGGCCAAGAAGATGGGTCAAAATCCTGCCTAAACTAGGGCAAAATTTCTCTAAGTTAAAAGTTTTAGATACCCTTGTTCCAAAACTCATAACTTGAGATACAAGCTTCTTTTGAGAAAACTTTGTGAATCAAAGTTGTAGACTTTGTGATGGCCTACAACTTTCATGTTGCAAGTTTTGTTTTAATCCATTTTCATCTTGGTGAAAAAATGGGACAAAGTTAGGAAAAAATAAGAAAATTTCATAACTTAGAAAATTTCTAAGTTATGAAATTTTTCCATTTTAAACCCTAATTTGCATTTTTGGGTTTCTTGATGAACAAGTTTCATAATTTGACATGTCTTGATGAAAAATAACTCTTGTCACTTGATTTTGACCAAAAAGTCAAAGTTTGACTTTTCAGTGTACAGTCAAATTTTGATCAGTTGACTGAAAAATTCATCTGTCAATCCTATGCATTTGAGATCTTTTGAACTTGTTGAATGGGTCAAGACAGTGTCATTAAGTCCTTGAGTCCATGGTTGAGCTTGATTTTCCATTTGTTAGGTCAAACAGTCAAAAATTGCCTTTGTACAGTCAAAACCCTAAAAATGACCATTTTGCCCTTTTGGTGATCTGATCAAATTTCTTGTGGAATTGTGATCCAAACTTGATCAAATGATTCATATGAGTTCATTATGTTGATGTGGGTCAAAATTCATGAGGTTTGACTATCAATTGGCCACAGTTGACTTTTTCCCCAATACAGCAGATTTCTAGGTCAACTGTCCAATTGACTGGGCAAAAATTTGAATCAAGGCTTGAAACTTGGTATGGACAAACTTGTGGGTCCAACATGGAGTATGAAAGTCACTTTGGGCATTGTAGTTCAAAAAATCCCTGTGCAAACTCAAACCCTAATTTAGGTCAACAGTGTAAGGAGGTGTCTTAAGCAGAGCAAACCCTAGCTTGATCTTGAGTTCCAAGAGTCTTGTGATGAGAAATGTTGATGAATATGGGAGGGAAAATTTTGGGGTACAACATCACCTAATGTGCAAAGATTAAATAACTGAAACAATTCATATGCACATATTCACTCCTAGGGTTTACCTCACTTCGATTGCCTTCGGTGAACAGTCATTAAGCATAGGAGATTTTAGTGGTTGCCCTCCAGTCAAAAGATCAAAATGTCCCATTCGAACGTTGCCTCGGAAATGTTGCCTCAGAAAGATCTTAAGACTCTAGGGTTATTACTAAAGTTTTCTAACTATTGCTTTAGTGATTGTACTTGTCTCTTTTGAATGTCCCTTACAACTCCAACGACGGGGCTACCTACTCCTTAATAGTAGGATAGCGTTGTCTAAAGGAAACGAGAACGAACAATCTTTTTTTCGAGTAGGTAGATTAGTTGCTAAGTACTTTCTCAAACAATAAAAACTTTTCACACAAACACCTTTCAAAACAATTTTCAAAACAAACTTTGTCACATCCTTGAGGACTGATACAAGGGTTATCACGAAGTAAAACATTTTCAAGACAAACACACACAAGCAATTTGAAAAATGAGCAAGTACCTAAGAGCCTATGGAAAACCATGGATAGAAAGGGTGCTAACACCTTCCCTTTCTATAATCTACCCCCCGTACTCAGAATATCTCGAAAAAAGGTTTTTTCTGTTCTTTTTCCTTTTCCATGATTGGATGAAATAAAAGTCTGTGGCGACTCTTACTTACCGCGACATTTTGCAAACAAAAAATGCAGAACGTAAACCAGTATTAACAGTCGGTTCTGCCACCGTATCACAGAACTGGCGACTCTGCTGGGGATGAAATAAGTGGGGTATACCTTAGGATCTAGGTCATTAAATTGCTTCTCTGGATGGTCTTGATTGCTTTACTTTTGAGGGTTTGTTTGGGGTTTAAGCGGTGGTACCGTTGGTGTGGCACTTTGGTTGGTACCGGTATCCTTCATGGGGAAACAAGGAGAATGTGGGGCCGTCGTGTCTGGTGCTTATCTGTATGAGCAAAAGAATGGCGTTCGTGTCTGGTGCTTATCTGAGTTGTAACTGTATTTGAACTTTGAATGATACCAGAATGACTGTCGTGTCTGGAGTGTATCTGTATTGTATTTGGGTAATAGAGAAACATCTGTGTATGGAGCAACTGTGTGCTGGGGATAAACTCTGAATTAGTGGCATAATGGCAACTGTGTCTGGAGCGTATCTGGACTATATCTGAAATTGAGATCTGTATGAGTAGTAGAATGACTTTTGTGTCTGGAGTGTATCTGTACTGTAACTGGGATCTGAATAAGTGACAAAATGACTTCCGTGGCGACTGCAATGGGGGAATCAAACTGCTGGTGTAAAGGCCAGAACGGCATCCGTGTTTGGAGCGTATCTGAACTTGTAGTTGATAGTTGAATCTGAATGAGGGATAGAATGGTCGCCGTGTCTGGAGCGTATCTAGTCTGTATCTGATTGCTGAAGTCTGAATGAGTAGTAGAATGACTGCCGTGTCTGGGGTGTATCCATACTGTATTTTGACTTGAAGTTTTGAATGAGTAATAGAATGACCGCCGTGTCTGGGGTGTATCCATACTGTATCTGAATAATTTTTAATGATAGCCTTTTAATCTTATCCTGAAAAGGGTAAAACGTTAGCTAAAACACGAAGTTATATTGCATGATATGTATGATGCAATGAACTGCAATCCATGTTTATGATATATGAATGTAATGGTTATGCATGTAAGCTGAGTAGCTGTCTTACTGAGGAAGATAAATCCTGGATAGCTGGAGATAATGAAATCTTTGACTGCTGCCGGGGAAAATAAATCCTTGACCGAAGCTGGGGATTCCAAAAATCTTTGATTACTGAAGATGAGAAATCCTTGCTGACTGCTTGGGGATTAAAGCTCTTGATTGTTGAGAATGAGAAATCATGGGACCACTGCTGGAGATTGAGGGTCCTCGGCGACTTGTGGGGATTTACAAGGGTTCTGACAACTTCTGCGGGGAATGAGAATCCTTCATGACTTTCCTGGAAAATAGGGAAAATCTCTATTGGGGAATTAAGACCTGGGAGGTTTCTACTTTAGAGAAACGGGATCGAGAATCTTCGATCTGCTAGGAGATAACTCTGTGGGGAGAATGTTTACTCGGCCGGTGAAATCAGGAGCTTTGGGTTGTATGCCAATCTACTGGGGAATCATCCTAGCTGCTGGGGAAATTGAGGGAATTTGACCAGTTGGAAATTTGACTTCGCTGGGGAAGGAGGTTTAGGTTATTCTGGCTCCGCTGGGAATTGGGAGTTTGAACTCTGATGGGAACTCTAAAACTTAACTCGGCTGGGGAATCTAGTTTGGAATGTACTGGCTCCGCCGGGGGATCTTGAAGCTTAACTCCGTTGGGGACATGTACTCCGAGGTTTTAGCTTTGTTGAGGATCTGAACAAAGTAATGTAGGGGATTTCTTCTTGAATGGCATAAAGATATCTTCCTACACCTTCAACCTATCAGTAATTATCCTTTTCTAATTTCGTTTTATTTGTAAGCAGTGATTATATTCAAATGCATATGCCTATTTAACAAAACATTGGACGTTTTCAAATAAAACATAGGTGTAAAAAAGAAAAAGAAAGGCAAGCAAATTTCTGCACTTTGAAGTATATTTGTATTAATTTTTGTAAGTATCTTTGTACAAGGGAGACAGACATCCTAGTAAGAGAATGTTGCCGTAAAAATTGAGAAAAAATTTATACAAAAAGAAAGATGGCTATGTGTAACAATTCCATGGGGTTCCCATTCTGCTATAGCCTTCACAACTCTGAGTATCTGTCCATTCGTTGCTTCGTCCGTAGATGATTGGATTGATCAGAAACTTGGAGCTTGTTGGTGAAGAGATTGTTCTTAAAGTGATCCGACGAGACATAGTTATACGCTTTAATTCCCTAACTTTTGCCTGGACCGCCCTTTTGGGTTTTCGATCCACCGAGAAACCCTTTTTTGCCCAAGTCGCCCTTTCGGGTTTTCAACTTGTCGGGTGTTGTACCCCAAAATTTTCCCTCCCATATTCTTCAAGGTTTGCTAAGATCATGCTTCAAAATCTCCCAAGGGTTGCACAGTCCAATTGCCTCCTAACAGTCAAAAATTAGGGTTTTGGTTCTGGCAAAGAAATTGAAGTTTCCAAAGGTCCAAACAAGTCCCACATGCCTACATACATTGTCAAGTATTCATATGCCAAATTTCAAGACTTATAGCATCAAAATGCACAGTCAAAAACCCTAAATGCTTCACAGTCAACTGCAGAGGTTAAATGGTCATTTGACAGTCAAAAGTCAAAAATTTTGGTCAACATCTTATTTTGAAGCCACAAACATCATTTGATCAATCCTTGACCATGATTCTCAAAGCATGGCTCAACAAATCTCAAGATGCAAAAGTTTCTATTTTTGGACAGCTGAAAAGTCAACTGCAAATTGACCAGGGCATAACTTCCACATGGTTTATCAGAAAAATTCCATCCAAATCCCATTTTGAAGAGAATGACATTTCCTACAACTCCTCTTCACACTTCAAGTCCAAGAAATTCTCTCACAAAAAGATATCAATCTCAACATTATAGGTCATTTTCAAAAGCCAACAAAAAGGCACTTTAAGTCAAAGACCATAACTTGAGAGTGGTAAATCAAAATGACATGGGACCAAAGACATTGGTTAGAGGACTTCAAGACCTTTCCAAAATGTCCAAGAACATGATCAAAGCTTAAAAATTGAGCAAGATATGCCTTGTGGAAGTTGGGAAATTTTTGGGAATTTTGAAAAGTCAACTTTGCTTCAAATGCCTCAAAAATGCTAATGGGCCTCAATTTCTTCCATGAATCATTATCCAAAAGCTATGAACGACCCATTGACTTTAAAGGGAGTTATTTTCTTATTTTTAATTAATTAATTGAATTTTTAATCTTATTAATTCATTTAATTGAAATTAATTATGAGAAAAATACTAAATCATACTTTTCAAATCTTTTTGTGCATAGAATTCACTCAATATTTCGTGCATCATTCAATAAGGAAAGATTCAATATGATTGGCAAGGATTGGCATGAAGAAGGATTGAAAAAGATTGGAAAAAGATATGGAAGATCAAATATTCAAAAGCATTGATTCAAGGACTTTGGGCTTGGTCTTTCTAACCTAATTCATTCACACATATATGCATAAGTGAAACCTAATGCCAAGGACACAGGAAGCTGCGCATAAGGCATAGAACAAACTTGCACTTTTTTCATAAAAAAACTAAAAACTGTTTTCGTACATAGAGTGTGATTCAAAGCTCAAAAAGTATTCCAAACGATTGCTGGGACCTTCCTGAACGTGTCTCAATACCTTTCCAATCTCCACGCACAAGGAATTGGTAGAACCATGTTGCACTTTTTCACAAAAAAATTCATAATCGTGTTTTAAATTCCATGCATCATTTGTGATTTTTTATGATTGATTTATACTAACATGATGATTCTGAAGCTAATGGCACAATTCAATTGAAGAATGGTTGCCTAAACAGAAATCCACCATGGACGTTCCCTAGGGTTTCAGAGCTCCAATTTTAGGGGTTTCTGTATATGGTAAAATTGGCCACTCAAACCAGGACCATTGGATTCAGGACATCCAGACGAAACTAATCCACTATTCGCGCCCTTTTTATGTTTGCATATGCTCTATTCGCTATTTTTGTAGGTGCCATTTAGTGGGGGTTTAAAACCCCCGCTATCTATTTGTTATTTTCAGGCAAAACGAAGAAACAAGGAAGAAGATGCTAGCGTGTTGGAACGTGAGTGGAAGGTTTAAAAAACTGGCGCGTTTTTTTAATTGTTCAGTATGATGCTTATGTTTCACATATATTATATCCATTCCATAATAATAACAAATGCGTTCAATGGTTCAATTGGCAAATGCGCTGGCTTGCAGGTATTGGGACCTGGGTTCGATTCCCAGGTCCCCCCCACTTATTCATATATTTTTTTCTTAACGTGCTTCTGTGCAGCCTTCATTCAAAGGAGCATCATGCATCCCAATGCCTTTGCTTGTCACGCGCCCAGGAGATCAATCTGAAGGCCGGATAATGCAGCCCACCATACACACGCAGTCAACCACATGTACGCAAGCATAGAAAGTCAATGTGGCCAGATTTCAGTTGGCCTAATTGCTTCAACAACACCTCCATAATTGGGCCAGAAACCCCCTTTGTTTGTATTCTTCTTTCTAATTTTCTCCTTTCTTTTTTAATTCTTTTTTCAATTTGTTTTAACTATTTTAGTAAATTCACAAAAATAATTCTTTACAATATAAATATCAGAAATCAAAAAATAAAAAATATGTTTATTTAATTTTTAATTCCTTAATAGTTTTTGTAAATAAATTTTAATAATCAATTTAGGTTAATTTAGGTTTTCAATTTTAATGTTTTCTTAATAACTAAAAAATGTAGAAATTAGGGTTTTAAGCATTTTTATTCTTTTTTTTAATAAAATAATTTCTTCTTATTATTATTATTAACCATTAATTAATTTTGTAAATAAATATGTTATTTAATTAATTAGGGTAAATTAGGTTAAAACTTAAACATTTTTTCTTTAATAATTAAAAACAATTTAGAACTAGGGTTTTATTTAATTTCAAATTTTAATTAATTCTCTTTATTTCCATTAAATACAAAAAACATAAAAAAATAACTTCTTTCCTTATTGAATAATTAATTAATTTTCAATTTCAATTTAATTTCTTTAAAGGGTCCAACGCCCTCGCATATTCGATTCCAATTCCTTTGCGCACGCGTATTCTTATGTTTCTTTTAAATCTTATGTAATTACCCCAAAGCCTTGTAATAGTAATTAGGGACTTTATTTATTTTCTGCATTTTATTCAAAAACGGGTCTTTGTTAATTTGGCGATGTATAGACCCGCGCCTTGTAATAACGTAGGACCTTTATTTTCTGCATTTTAATTTCTGCACCTTTAAACTGTTAATCACATGAAAGAATGAATGGCTCAAATAAAATCAAAGCGTAGCTCACCCAATGCATAACCAAGATAAAACATAATTGAAAATGACACACAATTCACACACCACTCTTAGGGTACGCGTCACTGTTGCCTTGCCCCTCGAATCGTGGTCGTCGAGTATAGGACGTTTTAGTAAGTCCTTATGTCCATGAACATGGCATAAGGGTAGCTTCTAAGGTGTCCTACTGTTACTCTGGTGACCACACTGTTGCCTTGCCCCTCGAAACGTGGTCGTCGACTATAGGACGTCTTAGTAAGTCCTTATGTCCATTGATCTAGTTGCCTCGAAACAAGTTGCCTCGAAACAAGTTGCCTCGAAACGGTTGCCTCGGAATAGTTGCCTCAAAATTAAAAGATCAATGGCATAAGGGTAGCTTCTAAGGTGTCCTACTGTTGCTCGGTGGCCACACTGTCCCTAAACTCGAATTGACCCGAACACCTCCAACGGTGGTGCTACCTACCTCTCAATGGTGGGATGGCACTACCTAAAGGACATTTACACAACCTAATTCCTTAGGGTAGGTAGATGACTCATAGATACTTGCTCTAAAGAATAAATCAAAACTCTTTTCACACCGACACTTTCAAAAAGCTTTCAAAACAATTTTTCAAACACTCTTGAGGACTGATACAAGAGTCGATCTAAAATCTTTAAACGAAACTTTTTCAAACCCACGCACTTTTGAAAAGCAAACAAACACTTTTGAAAACACAATGAGCAAGTATCTAAGAGCCCATGGATAACCATGGATAGAAAGGGTGCTAACACCTTCCCTTTCTATAAATCTACCTCCCGAACCGAGAGCTAATCTCATAAGGAATTTTTTTGTGCTTTTGTCCTTTCCTTGTTGGAGAAAATAAAAGACGGTGGCGACTCTTGCTTCCGCGACATTTCGCGAACCAGCGTTAAACAGTCAGTTCCAGATCCACCGATCACAGAACTGGCGACTCTGCTGGGGACAATATAAAAGTGAGGTATACCTTAGGACTAAGATCACTTGTGTTTTTAATTGCTTTGACTTGTTTGCTTTAAATTGTGGGTTGCATCGGAGTTACATAGATCCTAACCCGGATCTGGGGATACCCTGTTAGGTAGCATAAGCTGTGAGGGACCTGTCCAGTGTAGACCGACATGGGTGAAGCAGTGGCTACGTTGGTGTGGCACCTTAGTCTGTACCGATATCCCTTGTGTTGCAACGAGGAGAATATGGGTCTTCTGAGGAGTCATTGAGCACCAA
Source organism: Vicia faba (assembly GCA_948472305.1). Lineage (NCBI taxonomy): Eukaryota > Viridiplantae > Streptophyta > Magnoliopsida > Fabales > Fabaceae > Vicia > Vicia faba. Next base: position 1,154,884,698 of record OX451741.1, read on the forward strand.
CCGACCTTAGAACCTTAAATGACCCAACTTGGCCAATAGAACAGTAGCAGTATGCTACGCCCATTGAGGCTAAACTCTCGTGATGGTTCTGGCCGCAAGAAAAGATTGCGATGCTGGAGTTATGACCGATTGAGGGTAGTCAGTGATATTGGGATCCTCTAGAACCCGGTTACTTCTGATAGGACAGGTCTTAACCAACAAACTGAAAGAGGGTAATACCTAGACCCCATGCTGGCCTAAACTTTAAGGGCTTGTCTTGTGTGACTTGTGTGCCTTATCATGTTTGCCTTTGTAAATATTTGTGGTGTGCTTTATCATAACATCATGCCATCATGAACATTGCATGCATCCTGCATAAGGACTGACCATTTCAAAGACAAGAGGGTTTCACCTTTGCTCTGTTTTGTAGGACATCATGATGCCCATGCGAAGGAATACTATCCGGTTCAACTTTGTTCACCCACCTGAGTTGCTTGAAGACTTGGTTAGCAGAATTCCAAATACTACTTCCTTCATCCAGAGGCATGGTTCTCTTCTCAGTTTAGTCATGGCAAAGTGGGACCAACAGTTGATGAGTGTCCTGACCCAGTTCTATGACCCTCTGTACCAGTGCTTCACCTTTCAAGACTTCCAGCTGGTCCCTACCCTGGAAGAGTTCTCTGATTTGCTTGGCATCCCTATCTTAGACCAGACTCCCTTCACTGGTTGGGAAAAGACTCTTAGGTTTGAGGAGGTTGCTGCAGCTCTTCCCTTGACCCACCAAGAAGTAATGGACAACTGGGTGACTAGAAGCGGAGTTAAGGGTTTCTTGGCCAAGTTTCTGATTGGTAAGGCTAACAGTTTCTGGAATGACTTGGACTTTAAGGCGTATGAAGACATCCTGGCTCTCTTAATCTATGGTCTAGTCTTGTTCCCTAATCCTGATAACTTCATTAATGTCACTGCCATAAGGATCTTCATGTCTCGGAACCCTGTGCCCACTCTCTTGGGTGATATCCTGCAACAACTTTATGCTCGTACTGCCCGAAGACGAGGAACTCTATGGTGTTGTATCCATTTGTTGGTGAGGTGGTTTATTTTGCACCTCCCTAAGTTCGTGCTGAAGAACCAAGAAGGAAGAGGTTGGGCTCATAGGTTAATGTCTCTCACTGATAAGGATATCATTTGGACTCTCAGAGGTCTGGATGAGATAGCTGTTATTGATTGTTGCGGAGAATACCCTAATGTTACTTTGATTGGTACCTAAGGAGGAATCTCTTATAATCCATGTCTAGCGCTCCGTCAGTTTGGAAGGGCCAGGAGAACAGGGCCTCATGAGATGTTGGTGCCTCACATCAGTTTTGAGTTTCAGGTGGATAGTGACGAGCTGCGTCGTAGGTTCATCAAGGCTTGGGACAGAATTCACAAAGCTGACCCACAAGAGTTGGGACCAAAGACTCTCTACCTATGGAAGCCTACTCCAAATGGGTTTGCATCCGTGCTCAGAAGTTAGGTATGCCGTACGAAGCTGTCAGACCCATCATTCTTGAGTATCCTGATAAAGATGGGGTTCCTCCAACTGTCCTCCCTCCTCAAATACCCACTGATTATGAGACATTAAAGAGGTCTTGGGCGCAACTGCGAGAAGAACGGGATTCTTACCGAGAAAAGTTCAACGAGCAGGAACTGAAGATCCAGAAGTTGACAAAGCAGTTGGAGAATGAGCGAGCTCTGAATGACTACATCCGTACTGAGAAGAGGAGACCATGGGATCAATGAGGAGCTTTGGATGCTCTTTTACAGTTTTATTTCCCTTTTCAATATTTCCATTTCTATGTAACGCCTAAGGGCAACCTGTTGAACAATTTGAATTTCAAAGTTGAATCTAATGAAGTGTGTTCCTTTTTGTTTACAAAGTTGATTCCTTATTGTCTTTGAAAACATAAATCATACGCATTCCATTCATCATGTGCATCACAGGTACTCTTCTTTTCAGGTTGCTTACTGTTCTTCGCTGTTTATTTCAGCATCATGAACCCTGAATCATCTACCGAGCAGTCTATCAAAGCCCTTCAGGCGCAGAACGCACAATTTCAAGAGCTGATCATGGGTTTGGCTCAAGGTCAAGAGGAGCTGAAGGCTCTACTGGTTAAGAAGAAGAAGAAGAAGAAGAGAACTATTATATTCAACACGGGCCGGAGGTTTGGTAACACACTGCAGCATGAGGAAGCTGGTTCTTCTGTAGGCAAAGACAGTCCCCAGGGGGGAAGAGGTCCTAGTCCGGTAGTCTCTGACAACGAGACTGATTTTAATGAGGAGCAGTATCCTCCAGCTGAAGACAGATACAAGCAGTTGGAAGACCGGCTGAATGCCATGGAAATTCAACAAGTGCCTGGGTTGGATTTCGGGGACTTGGGTTTATCTTCTGGTGTGATCATCCCGCACAAGTTCAAAGCACCATCTTTCGCCAAGTATGACGGGGCGTCTTGCCCTAAGTTACATCTCAGATCTTACGTGCGGAAGATTCAGCCGTATACAGTGGACAAGAACTTGTGGATCCATTTCTTCCAGGAGAGTCTTTCAGGGACTCATCTCAAATGGTTCTATCAGCTGGATGGAACTAAGGTTCGTAACTGGGAGGAGTTGGCTACTGCTTTTTACAAGCAGTATCAATATAATGATGACCTTGCTCCTACACGTACCCAACTCCAGGGTATGTCGCTAGGATCAGGCGAAGGTTTTAAAGAGTATGCGCAGAAGTGGAGGGACCTGGCTGGCAGGGTGCAGCCACCACTGACGGACCGTGAGCTGGTGGATATGTTCTTGGGGACCCTATCCGGGCCGTTCTTTAATCACCTTATTGGCAACTCGTCTGCAGGGTTCACAGACCTTATTCTGACTAGGGAAAGGATAGAGGCTGGATGAAGTCAGGAAAGATTCAGAAAGGTGCATCCTCAAATTCTGAGAAGAAACCTTTTAAGAAGGAATCTAGTGCTGTGTATGGGCCTAGAAGGCAAGATAAACCAGAGCGCCGCCAATCTGTCAACGCGGTGGTGATTGCAAAGCCTGCTGCCGCTCCTCGGCAAGCTAACCAACCAAGGGCTGAGAGACCCAGAAGGGAATACACCCGGCTGAGTATGACCTTATCACAAATCTTGCCACAACTGCTATCGACCAACTTGGTGACCGTCAGAGAGGCTCTGAAGGTTGTGAATACTGCATCTCCGAAGTTTAATCCAAATGCTCGCTGTGCTTATCACTCCGATAGCCCGAGGAATTCTACTGATGATTGATGGGCCTTGAGGAATAAGGTGCAGGACCTTATTGATGCGAAGGAGATACAATTTGAGGCGCCTGAGAGGCCAAATGTTGTGACTGCTCCTATGCCCCAGCATGGAGTAAATGTCGTTGATGAAGACTTGTATGCCGTTTCTGTGAAGGATGTAGCTACTCCTCTGTTGACTGTTAAGAGGAACCTGTTGCTAGCCGGTTTATTTCCGGGTTGTAGCGAGGGTTGCCTTTTGTGTGTTGTTCCCCTTACTGGTTGTCCGTTGCTGAAGTTAGGCATCCAAAGCCTGATGGATAGCAAGGAAATTCTGTTCAAGAAGACCGCTGTTCCTTTTGTTCCTGTGGAATAAGTATCCGTCGTTACAATTTTCAACAATCCAATCAAGGCTCCCCCGAGGAAGCCAGTTAAAATCATGACTGTCGCACCCATTGTTATTACTGTTTCGGGGCCTCTCCCCTATGAATCTGATAAGGTTGTCCCATGGCACTATGGGGCAGATGTATATGTACTTGGAATAAAGCAAGAGTTCAACACTGGTACCAGCATCAGCAATATCACTGGTCCCGCCAAAGTAACCCGCAGTGGCAGGCTCTTCTCGCCTGACATTGCGCCACCAACTATTCGAAGACCTCTCATAATAACGCCTGCAAGTGCGCCTGTTTCCACTTCTGATAAAGTTGCTTCCCATGCTGCCGAGTCATCTAATGCTCGGGGCAAAGGGATTGATGATGAGCCTGCCCGGATGGAGGCACCTAAGTCTGTGAATGTTGAAGCCTCCCAGCAGGAGATGGAGGAAATTCTTAAAATAATCAAGAAGAGTGATTTTAATGTTGTTGAACAGCTAGGGCATACCCCCTCCAAGATCTCTATGCTCTCATTGCTGCTGTGCTCAGAGGCCCATGCTAAGGCCCTAATTTCATTTCTAAAGACGGCCCATGTGCCACAGGAGACATCTGCAGACCAGTTTACTGATTGCGTAGCCAATTTGACAGCTGACAATGGTTTGGGTTTCTCGGATGCTGATCTCACCGCCAAGGGAAAGAACCACAATGATGCCCTGCATGTCTCCATAGAATGCAGGGGCACTACTCTCGCGCACGTGTTGGTGGACACCGGTTCTTCCCTGAATGTGTTGCCCAAAAAGGCCTTAGACCGGTTGGATTGTGAGGGCCTGGAATTGAAACCTAGTAACATCATTGTCCGAGCCTTTGACGGATCGAAGAGGATGGTTCATGGAGAAGTAGACATTCCTATTCGTGTGGGTTCTCAAGTATTTGACTCAATTTTCTATGTGATGGATATCCGTCCATCTTATTCCTGTTTGCTGGGTCGACCTTGGATTCACAAAGCTGGGGCAGTGACCTCTACCCTACACCAGAAGCTCAAGTACCCTGTCAGAGGGAAGATTGTTACTGTACAGGGGGAGGAAGAGTACATGGTTAGTCATTTGAATTCCTTCCGGTATATCGAGATGGACGGGGAGTTTATTGAAACCCCCTTTCAGCATTTTGAAGAGGTACCTCCAACATTGGCAGCAGCAGAAACAGCGGTTGAAGAGGACTTTCCTTTGAAGATGGCTTCCTTGAAGGACGCCCGAGCTGTAATCGAGAAAGGTGAATGTGCTAACTGGGGCAGGCTCCCTGATTTCACTCCTAAAACTGACAAGTTTGGACTGGGTTTTACTGCAGAGGCTCAGAGGGCTGTGCGCAAAGCTAGGATCGGAAGACCTCCTGTGCTCATCACCAATCCAGGAGTGAATGCTATTGGGGATGAAGACGAAGTGGAAGAATCAGAGTTCGATAGCTGGATCTACCCGACGACTGACGGTGGATTGAACAATTGGACCGCAAAAGATCACATACCTGATACTTTTGTTACGCAGTAATGAATTCCTTTGTTTTTGTTATTTGTAATAAACAATGAATTGAAACTTTAAGGCCCGGTGTCTTACCCGGGGCACCGTTGGCTTCATTTGTGAGGGCTTATTAATTGTCATTTACATATATCATGAATAAAGATCTTGGACGTTTTTTCGCATTTCAAATCTTGTGCTCCCTTTCCTTCTTTCTTTCTTTATATATTGCAAAACAGCTATATTTACACACACTCACCCATACAGGTTTCAATCCACTTTGGATCTCACTGGTAACGACTCTGCTACTGCCAGTTATAACTTCGAAAATCCGATCAACTTAGCCGAAGACGAAGGTGAAGATGATTACGAAGTGCCTGGCGAGCTTGCAAGACTGTTACTCCAGGAAGAGAGGGCAATTCAACCACATGAAGAGCCAATGGAAACAATAAATCTGGGTATTGAGACAGATAGGAAGGAAGTCAAGATTTGTGCCAATCTGGAGCTCAGCGTAAAACAACGGTTGACTCAGATGCTACATGATTATGTGGAGATCTTTGCCTGGTCCTACGAAGACATGCTGTGGTTGGATACTGACATTGTAGTCCATCACTTGCCTACCAAGGAAGACTGCCCTCCGGTTAAGCAAAAGGTCCGCCGTATGCGCCCAGAGATGTCTGAGAAGATCAAAGCTGAGGTTATGAAGCAATTCGATGTCGGGTTTCTAGCAGTGACTTCTTACCCTCAGTGGGTTGCCAATGTGGTGCCGGTACCGAAGAAAGATGGTAAGGTCAGAATGTGTGTTGACTACAGGGATCTGAACAGGGCCAGCCCCAAGGATGACTTCCCCCTACCTCACATTGATGTTCTGGTTGACAATACTGCTCAGCACAAGGTGTTCTCTTTCATGGATGGTTTTTCAGGGTATAATCAGATCAAGATGGCTCCTGAAGATATGGAAAAGACTACCTTTGTTACTCAGTGGGGCACCTTCTGCTACAAGGTCATGCCTTTTGGGTTGAAAAATGCTGGGGCAACCTACCAACGTGCCATGGTTGCTTTATTTCATGACATGATCCATCATGATATTGAAGTGTATGTTGACGATATGATTGCAAGGTCCCCAACTGAGGAGGAACACCTTGATCATCTGCAGAAACTGTTTGACCGTCTGAAACTGTACAAGCTAAGGTTGAACCCGAACAAGTGCACCTTCGGGGTTAGATCTGGAAAGTTGATAGGCTTCGTTGTAAGTGATAAGGGTATTCAAGTGGACCCCGCCAAGGTTAAAGCCATTCAAGAGATGCCAGTTCCCAAGACAGAGAAAGAAGTCAGAGGCTTTCTAGGACGTCTGAATTACATTGCCCGGTTCATCTCACACCTAACTGCTACTTATGAACCAATCTTCAAGCTGCTGAAGAAAGATCAGGTAGTACGTTGGAACGATGAATGTCAGGCCGCTTTTGACAGAATCAAAGAGTATCTCCAAGAACCACCCATTCTCATGCCACCGGTTGAAGGGAGACCTCTGATACTATACCTGACAGTACTTGACAACTCAATGGGGTGTGTGCTGGGACAGCATGACGAGTCTGGCCGAAAAGAGCACGCCATTTATTACCTTAGCAAAAAGTTTACCGACTGTGAGACCCGATACTCACTGCTCGAGAAAACTTGCTGCACTTTGGTATGGGCTGCTCGCCGGTTGAGACAGTATATGCTGACTACACTACTTTGTTGATCTCAAATATGGATCCGATAAAGTACATATTTGAAAAGCCTGCTCTGTCTGGGAGGATAGCAAGATGGCAAATGATCTTGATAGAATATGACATCCAGTACACAACTCAGAAAGCCATCAAGGGAAGTGTATTGGCAGACCACTTGGCACATCAGGCAGTAGACGACTATCAATCAATGAACTTTGAGTTTCCTGACGAGAGCATCATGATTGTGACTGATTGTGAAGTACCTGGACCGGATGAAGGACCTGAGGAAGGATCCTGATGGTCTATGCACTTTGACGGAGCCTCCAACGCTTTGGGTAACGGTATCGGCGCTGTGATCATATCCCCTCAAGGCACTCATACTCCACTCACTGCCCGGCTATGTTTCAACTACACCAACAACATGGCGGAGTATGAGGCATGTATCATGGGTCTTCAAGCTGCGATTGACTTAAGGATCAAGTTTCTGAGTGTCTTCGGAGATTCCGCTCTCGTGATCAATCAGATCAAAGGGGAGTGGGATACGAAACATCTGAACCTTATTCCTTACAAAGAATATGTGTTGACATTGATTCCCCATTTCACAGAGATAACTTTTGAACACTTTCCGAGAGAGGAGAATCAGCTGGCGGACGCGTTAGCTACGATGTCTTCCATGTTCAAAGTCAAATGGGACAATGAGGCTCCCCGGGTCATTATCTAGAAACTGGACGAACCGGCATACTGTTGTGATCTTGAGGCTGAGGTAGTGACTGAGAAACCTTGGTACCATGAGGTGAAGAGATACTTGGAAGCTCAGGAATACCCTGGAGGTGCATCTGTCAACGACAAGAAGTTTCTGAGAAGGTTCGCAGCAAAATTCTTCCTCAGCAACGGCATTCTGTACAAGCGAAACCATGATTCGACCTTACTACGTTGTGTGGATAAGACTGAAGCAGAAAGGATCATGGCGGAGCTGCATGAAGGTACCTTCGGAACACATTCCAGTGGACATACGATGGCAAAGAAGATCCTTCGGGCAGGATATTACTGGTCCACCATGGAAGCCGACTGTTACCAACATTCCCGGACATGTCATAAATGCCAGATTTATGCAGATAAGGTGCATGTTCCTCCAGTTCCTCTGAATGTCCTGACTGCACCTTGGCCTTTTGCAATGTGGGGCATAAATATGATCGGAGAGATTAAACCTACGGCATCTAACGGGCATCGCTTCATCCTGGTGGCGATCGATTACTTTACAAAGTGGGTTGAAGCGGCTTCCTACGCCACAGTAACCAAGAATGTTGTAGCATGGTTCATTCGGCACAATCTGATCTGTCAGTACAGCATCCCGGAAAGAATCATTACGGACAACGATACCAACCTCAACAACAAGATGATCACTGAGCTCTGTGAGCAATTCAAGATATAGCACCACAACTCTTCTCCCTACCGGCCGAAGATGAATGGGGCTGTCGAAGCAGCGAACAAGAATATCAAGAAAATTGTGCAGAAGATGACAGTGACCTATAAAGATTGGCATGAGATGTTACCGTTTGCTCTACATGGGTACCGTACCTCAGCAAGGACGTCAACCGGGGCAACTCCCTTCTCATTGGTTTACGGCATGGAGGCAGTCTTACCGATTGAAGTGCAAATACCCTCTCTCCGGATAATGAAGGATGCAGATCTGAGCGAAGATGATTGGATCCAGACACGACTTGATCAGCTAAATCTAATCGACGAAAAGAGACTCACTGCTATTTGTCATGGTCAGACGTATCAAAAACGGATGATCAGGGCATTTAACAAAAAGGCCAGACCACAAGAGTATCAAGTTGGGGACCTGGTAATCAAGCGCATCATCCTTCCTCAGAGTGATCCAAGGGGCAAATGGACCCCTACATACGAAGGGCCATTTGTGGTTAAACATGTGTTCTCAGGAGGAGCCATGATCCTAACCACCATGGATGTTGACGACCTTCCTCACCCCGCCAATGCAGACATAGTAAAAAGATACTACGCATGATAAAAGACCCGCTAGGTTGACATACCTAGGAAAAATTAGGGCTTCCCGGCGAACCAAAAGGGTTCGGGCAAAATGGGGGATGAAATAAAAAAAATCTGTACACCCGGCAAGTCGAAAACCTGAAAAGGCGGCTTGGGCAAAAATGGGTATCCCGGTGGACTGAAAACCCGAAAGGGCGGTCCAGGCAAAAGTTAGGGATTAAAGCGTAATACTATGTCTCATTGGATCACCTTGCATTCAGAATCCGGTACCAACATCAAGTTCAAACGGCATCGATCAATCAGCTTCATCGTCAACTGAGCAGCAAAGTGATGAGACGCTCGAAGATATAAAGGCGGTAGCAGAGTTGGAACCCAGTGGGATTATTCTTTTCACATAGCTGTTTTGTTTTCCCTTTGTACAAATTTGTATAAACTCTTTTATTCGGCGGCGTTCTCCTACTAGGATGTCAGCCTCTTGTACATAAACACCTATTTACAGGCAAATTCAAAATCAATATAAATTCACTCTTCAGCTAAAATTGCCAACTATTTTTCCTTTTCTGTTTTGTTTTGCGAAGAACGTCCAAGGTTCAATTTGTGATATATGCATTTGACACTAATTGCTAACTCATAAATATTTGCATACGAAACAAAGGATTAATTACAGGTAACATTAGAAATAGGGGCAATAATGAGTTGTCTAAGCGATCTAATTGCTCTGTCCACCAAGGTACCAAGGTAAGTTCAGCTGAAGAACATAACCATGATATCTTAAATCCCCAGAGAGTGAGCCAGCAAGTCAACATACTCTCCCCAAGCAAAGTTATACTATCAGCCTTGAGGGAGTTGGGTATCCTCCAGCAGATCTCAACATTCCCCAGCGCAGTATATACGAACATTCTTAACAAGCATCCCCGGCAGTCTTGATCTAAGATTGTTCCCCGGCGGTATATCAGACATTCAGTGGAGCCACTCCCAATATATCTTAAAATTTTCCCCAGGAAAGTCCAGTCCAATCTGAAAAAAGTTTCCCCAGGAAAGTGGAATCAAACTCCCCAGCAGGAAGCTTATCCCCAGTAGATTCTGGAAGCTTGTCACCCGCAGAGCACGAACGCGTCTCCCGGCTTTATTCAGAAGGTTATTTCCCTACCAGGATATAACTGGGTTATCCTCAGCCGTAAACCATGGAAAGATCGTCCTCGGCGAAGTCTTCTTATCCCCAGCGGAGTCCATTAAATCTTCCAATAGAACAACAATGGTATCCCCAGCGAAGTTATCATCAACATCTCAACAGAGTACCTCTCTTCCCATAGAGTATTGTTCCCCAGCAAGGTCGCTAGAGTAATTTTCTCCCCGCAGAGTAATCCATTCGCCAAGTTCATTCCCCAACGGAGTCATCTTCTCCTATCGGTATTCTTGCAACTATCATCCCCAGCGGAAACAAGAAGCTCTACTATTCAGCATCAGCCCAAGATTTAACTTCCCGGCATCCGTCAAGGGTTTATTTCCCTAAGACGAAAACATACATTCATAAACATCGCATTTCCATACATTATAGCATGCATGTACGCATCATGAACATACAATCTCACTTATCACATGTCGCATGTCATACATCATGACATCGCATACAACTAACGTTTTGTCTTTTCAGGACAAAGGTTAATACAAAGATAATTACTATCAACGGTCGTAACTAAAGATCCGATTCCTGTATCTCACCAGGGTGTATCTGTTGACGATCGATTCCAGTCCCAATTCCTGAATCTTGCCAGGGTGTGTCTGAAGAGTTTGAGGATCCGATTCCTGTATCTTGCCAGGGTGTATCTGTTGACGACTAACATTACCAGTCCTAATTCCTGAATCTTGCCAGGGTGTGTCTGAAGAGTTTGAGGATCTGATTCCTGTATCTTGCCAGGGTGTATCTGTTGACGACTAACATTACCAGTCCCGATTCCTGAATCTTGCCAGGGTGTGTCTGAAGAGTTTGAGGATCCGATTCCTGTATCTTGCCAGGGTGTATCTGTTGACGACTAACATTACCAGTCCCGATTCCTGAATCTTGCCAGGGTGTGTCTGAAGAGTTTGAGGATCCGATTCCTGTATCTTGCCAGGGTGTATCTGTTGACGGCTAACATTACCAGTCCCGATTCCTGTATCTTGCCAGGGTGTGTCTTAAGAGTTTGAGGATCCGATTCCTGTATCTTGCCAGGGTGTATCTGTTGACGACTAACATTACCAGACCTGATTCCTGTATCTTGCCAGGGTGCGTCTGAAGAGTTCGAAGATCTGATTCCTGTATCTTGCCAGGGTGTATCTGTTGACAACTGTATTCTTCGGACTCGATTCCTGTATCTCGCCAGGGCACGTCTGAAAAGTTTAAAGATTCGATTCCTGTAACCAGCCAGGGCGCATCTACATAAAGAGTTTGAAGATCAACTCCTGTAACAGGCCAGGTAATCATTTTTCTTTCTCAGGTACGCAAGTTCTCGCTAAGGAATCTCTTACGCGATCGACAACCTCCCGATGGCATCTATAAGCCCATCTCTCCCATCCATCAGTCTCCAAATGGCATCTATAAGCCCATTCCCACCATCACACTGCTAACATGTGAGCGCAAATTTCTGGGCACTCTAGTGTTCAATCATCTTCCACCTTCGGATTACGAAAGGCACGTCAGCCAATCTACATCCTCAGGTCTAAGAAGATTGAACAGGGGCAACTGTTGTACCCCAAAATTTGCCCTCCCATATTCTTCAAGGTTTGCTAAGATCATGCTTCAAAATCTCCCAAGGGTTGCACAGTCCAATTGCCTCCTAACAGTCAAAAATTAGGGTTTTGGTTCTGGCAAAGAAATTGAAGTTTCCAAAGGTCCAAACAAGTCCCACATGCCTACATACATTGTCAAGTATTCATATGCCAAATTTCAAGACTCACAGCATCAAAATGCACAGTCAAAAACCCTAAATGCTTCACAGTCAACTGCAGGGGTAAAATGGTCATTTGACAGTCAAAAGTCAAAAAATTTGGTCAACATCTTATTTTGAAGCCACAAACATCATTTGATCAATCCTTGACCATGATTCTCAAAGCATGGCTCAAATAATCTCAAGACGCAAAAGTTTCTATTTTTGGACAGCTGAAAAGTCAACTGCAAATTGACCAGGGCATAACTTCCACATGGTTTATCAGAAAAATTCCATCCAAAGCCCATTTTGAATAGAATGACATTTCCTACAACTCCTCTTCACACTTCAAGTCCAAGAAATTCTCTCACAAAAAGATATCAATCTCAACATTATAGGTCATTTTCAAAAGCCAACAAAAAGGCACTTTAAGTCAAAGACCATAACTTGAGATTGGTAAATCAAAATGACATGGGACCAAAGACATTGGTTATAGGACTTCAATACCTTTCCAAAATGTCGAGGAACATGATCAAAGCTTAAAAATTGAGCAAGATATGCCTTGTGGAAGTTGGGAAATTTTTGGGAATTTTGAAAAGTCAACTTTGCTTCAAATGCCTCAAAAATGCTAATGGGCCTCAATTTCTTCCATGAATCATTATCCAAAATCTATGCACGACCCATTGACTTTAAAGGGAGTTATTTTCTTATTTTTAATTAATTAATTGAATTTTTAATCTTATTAATTCATTTAATTGAAATTAATTATGAGAAAAATACTAAATCATACTTTTCAAATCTTTTTGTGCATAGAATTCACTCAATATTTCGTGCATCATTCAATAAGGAAAGATTCAATATGATTGGCAAGGATTGGCATGAAGAAGGATTGAAAAAGATTGGAAAAAGATATGGAAGATCAAATATTCAAAAGCATTGATTCAAGGACTTTGGGCTTGGTCTTTCTAACCTAATTCATTCACACATATATGCATAAGTGAAACCTAATGCCAAGGACACAGGAAGCTGCGCATAAGGCATAGAACAAACTTGCACTTTTTTCATAAAAAAACTTAAAACTGTTTTCGTACATAGAGTGTGATTCAAAGCTCAAAAAGTATTCCAAACGATTGCTGGGACCTTCCTGAACGTGTCTCAATACCTTTCCAGTCTCCACGCACAAGGAATTGGTAGAACCATGTTGCACTTTTTCACAAAAAATTCATAATCGTGTTTTAAATTTCATGCATCATTTGTGATTTTTTATGATTGATTTATACTAACATGATGATTCTGAAGCTAATGGCACAATTCAATTGAAGAATGGTTGCCTAAACAGAAATCCACCATGGACGTTCCATAGGGTTTCAGAGCTCCAATTTTAGGGGTTTCTGTATATGGTAAAATTGGCCACTCAAACCAAGACCATTGGATTCAGGACATCCAGACGAAACTAATCCACTATTCGCGCCCTTTTTATGTTTGCATATGCTCTATTCGCTATTTTTGTAGGTGCCATTTAGTGGGGGTTTAAAACCCCCGCTATCTATTTGTTATTTTCAGGCAAAACGAAGAAACAAGGAAGAAGATGCTAGCGTGTTGGAACGTGAGTGGAAGGTTTAAAAAACTGGCGCGTTTTTTTAATTGTTCAGTATGATGCTTATGTTTCACATATATTATTTCCATTCCATAATAATAACAAATGCGTTCAATGGTTCAATTGGCAAATGCGCTGGCTTGCAGGTATTGGGACTTGGGTTCGATTCCCAGGTCCCCCCCACTTATTCATATATTTTTTCTTAACGTGCTTCTGTGCAGCCTTCATTCAAAGGAGCATCATGCATCCCAATGCCTTTGCTTGCCACGCGCCCAGGAGATCAATCTGAAGGCCGGATAATGCAGCCCACCATACACACGCAGTCAACCACATGTACGCAAGCATAGAAAGTCAATGTGGCCAGATTTCAGTGGGTCTAATTGCTTCAACAACACCTCCATAATTGGGCCAGAAACCCCCTTTGTTTGTATTCTTCTTTCTAATTTTCTCCTTTCTTTTTTAATTCTTTTTTCAATTTGTTTTAACTATTTTAGTAAATTCACAAAAATAATTCTTTACAATATAAAAATCAGAAATCAAAAAATAAAAAATATGTTTATTTAATTTTTAATTCCTTAATAGTTTTTGTAAATAAATTTTAATAATCAATTTAGGTTAATTTAGGTTTTCAATTTTAATGTTTTCTTAATAACTAAAAAATGTAGAAATTAGGGTTTTTAGCATTTTTATTCTTTTTTTTAATAAAATAATTTCTTCTTATTATTATTATTAACCATTAATTAATTTTGTAAATAAATATGTTATTTAATTAATTAGGGTAAATTAGGTTAAAACTTAAACATTTTTTCTTTAATAATTAAAAACAATTTAGAACTAGGGTTTTATTTAATTTCAAATTTTAATTAATTCTCTTTATTTCCATTGAAAAACAAAAAACATAAAAAAATAACTTCTTTCCTTATTGAATAATTAATTAATTTTCAATTTCAATTTAATTTCTTTAAAGGGTCCAACGCCCTCGCATATTCGATTCCAATTCCTTTGCGCACGCGTATTCTTATGTCTCTTTTAAATCTTATGTAATTACCCCAAAGCCTTGTAATAGTAATTAGGGACTTTATTTATTTTCTGCATTTTATTCAAAAACGGGTCTTTGTTAATTTGGCGATGTATAGACCCGCGCCTTGTAATAGCGTAGGACCTTTATTTTCCGCATTTTAATTTCTGCACCTTTAAACTGTTAATCACATGAAAGAATGAATGGCTCAAATAAAATCAAAGCGTAGCTCACCCAATGCATGACCAAGATAAAACATAATTGAAAATGACACACAATTCACACACCACTCTTAGGGTACGCCTCACTGTTGCCTTGCCCCTCGAATCGTGGTCGTCGAGTATAGGACGTTTTAGTAAGTTCTTATGTCCATGAACATGGCATAAGGGTAGCTTCTAAGGTGTCCTACTGTTACTCTGGTGACCACACTGTTGCCTTGCCCCTCGAAACGTGGTCGTCGACTATAGGACGTCTTAGTAAGTCCTTATGTCCATTGATCTAGTTGCCTCGAAACAAGTTGCCTCGAAACAAGTTGCCTCGAAACAAGTTGCCTCGAAACGGTTGCCTCGGAATAGTTGCCTCGGAATAGTTGCCTCGGAATTAAAAGATCAATGGCATAAGGGTAGCTTCTAAGGTGTCCTACTGTTGCTCGGTGGCCACACTGTCCCTAAACTCGAATTGACCCGAACACCTCCAACGGTGGTGCTACCTACCTCTCAATGGTGGGATGGCACTACCTAAAGGACATTTACACAGCCTAATTCCTTAGGGTAGGTAGATGACTCATAGATACTTGCTCTAAAGAATAAATCAAAACTCTTTTCACATCGACACTTTCAAAAAGCTTTCAAAACAATTTTTCAAACACTCTTGAGGACTGATACAAGAGTCGATCTGAAATCTTTAAACGAAACTTTTTCAAACCCACGCACTTTTGAAAAGCAAACAAACACTTTTGAAAACACAATGAGCAAGTATCTAAGAGCCCATGGATAACCATGGATAGAAAGGGTGCTAACACCTTCCCTTTCTATAAATCTACCTCCCGAACCGAGAGCTAATCTCATAAGGAATTTTTCTGTGCTTTTGTCCTTTCCTTGTTGGAGAAAATAAAAGACGGTGGCGACTCTTGCTTCCGTAACATTTCGCGAACCAGCGTTAAATAGTCAGTTCCAGATCCACCGATCACACCGGGTGTACATATTTTTTTGTTTTATCCCTAATTTTTGCCTGAACCTCCCTTTCAGGTTTTCGATTCACCGGGATGCCCATTTTTGCCCAAGTCGCCCTTTCGGGTTTTCAACTTGTCGGGTCATTTTATGCGTAGTATCTTTTGACTATGTCTGCGTTAGCAGGGTGCGGCAAGTCGTCGCCGTCCATGGTCGTCAAAATCATTGCCCCACCAGAAAAGATGCTCTTGATTACAAGTGGTCCTTCGTAAGTAGGAGTCCACTTGCCCCTGGGATCACTTTGCGGTAAGATGATCCGCTTGATTACAAGATCTCCGACTTGATATACCTGACGCCTAACCTTTTTATTGAAAGCCTTGATCATCCGTTTTTGATACGTCTGACCATGACAAACAGCAGTAAGTCGCTTCTCATCGATCAAGTTAAGTTGATCAAGCCGAGTCTGAATCCAATTGTCTTCACTCAAACCGGCATCCTTCATAATCCTCAAGGAAGGAATCTGAACTTCCATGGGTAGAACTGCTTCCATGCCATATACCAAAGAAAATGGAGTTGCCCCTGTTGAAGTATGTGCCGTGGTGCGGTATCCATGCAGAGCAAACGGTAACATCTCATGCCAGTCCTTGTAGGTGACTGTCATCTTTTGAATGATCTTCTTGATATTTTTGTTCGCGGCTTCAACAGCATCGTTCATCTTCAGCCGGTAGGGAGATGAATTGTGATGATAAATCTTGAACTGTTAGCATAGAGCGGTGATCATAGTGTTGTTCAAATTTGTACCGTTGTCTGTGATGATCCTGTCGGGGATACCGTACCGGCATATGAGGTTCTGCTTGATGAAGCGGGCAACCACATTCTTTGTAAATAAGGCATAGGAAGCTGCCTCGACCCATTTGGTGAAGTAATCAATAGCCACCAGGATGAAGCGATGTCCATTGGATGTCGTGGGCTTGATCTCTCCAATCATGTCAATGCCCTATATCGCGAATGGCCAAGGAGCTGTCAGAACGTTGAGAGGAACAGGAGGAATATGTACCTTGTCGGCGTTGACTTGGCATTTGTGGCAGGTACGGGAATGTTGATGACAATCAGCTTCCATGCTAGACCAGTAGTAGCCTGCCCTTAGAATCTTCTTAGCCATCGTGTGTCCGCTCAAGTGGGTGCCAAATGTGCCACTATGTATTTCGGTCATGATCAACTCTGCTTCAACCTTGTCCAAACAACAAAGTAGAACACAATCATGGATGCGCTTATAAAGAATGCCATTGCTTAGGAAGAACTCGGCAGCAAATCTCCTTAAGAACTTTTTGTCATTGACGGAAGCTCCTTCAGGATATTCTCTAGTTTGGAGATACCTTTTGATTTCATGAAACCAGGGTTGTTCCACTATTTCTTCGGTATTAATCTCATGACAATGTGCAGGTTCATCCATTCGCTCGATGGTAATTTGGGGAGCCTCGCTATCCCAGTTGAATTTAAACATGGAGGACATTGTAGCCAGGGCATCTGCCAGCTGATTTTCTTCTCGCGGGAAATGCTCGAAGGTAATTTGCTCGAAATGAGGCAACAATGTTAAGACATGTTCTTTGTATGGGATAAGATTGGGATGTTTAGTGTCCCACTCTCCTTTGACTTGACTGATAACCAAAGCCGAGTCCCTAAATACGACCAAAGATTTGATTCCCAAGTCTATAGGAGCCTTGAGACCAAAGATGCAAGCTTCATATTCAGCCATGTTATTGGTACAGCTGAAGCAAAGTCGGGCAGTGAAGGGTGTATGGCAACCTTCCGGAGAAATGAGTATCGCACCGATACTGTTGCCAAGTGCATTTGAAGCACCATCAAAGTACAGGGTCCATCGGGATCCTTGTTCAGGTCCGTCATACGGTCTGTTACCTTCAATGTTGTCCAATGTCATGATGTCCTCATCAGGGAAGTCGAATCTCATAGATTGGTAATCCTCGACGGCTTGATGAGCTAGATGGTCAGCTAGTACACTCCCCTTTATAGCTTTTTGGGTAGTATACTGGATATCATACTCAGTCAGGATCATTTTCCATCTAGCGATTCTTCCAGATAAAGCAGGCTTCTCGAAGATATACTTGATCAAATCCATCTTGGAAATCAGCAAAGTGGTATGAGTCAACATATACTGCCTTAGCCGGCGAGCAGCCCATACCAAAGCGCAGCAAGTTTTCTCGAGCAATGAGTAGAGAGTCTCACAGTCGGTAAACTTTTTGCTAAGGTAATAAATGGCATGCTCTTCTCGGCCAGACTCGTCATGTTGGCCCAGTACGCACCCTATTGAGTTATCCAAGACAGTCAGATACATGATTAAAGGCCTTCCTTCAACGGGTGGCATCAAAATAGGAGGTTCTAGTAAATACTCCTTGATCTTATCAAAAGAAACCTGACAATCATTGTTCCATTCAACTACCTGATCCTTCTTCAATAGTTTGAAAATTGGCTCACAGTTAGATGTCAGGTGAGAGATGAACCTCACAATATAGTTTAAGCGTCCCAAGAATCCTCTAACCTCCTTTTCAGTGTGGGGGGCAGGAATTTCTTGTATAGCCTTTACTTTAGCTGGATCAACCTCAATGCCTTTGTTGTTGACAATAAATCCCAGAAGTTTACCAGACCTAACTCCAAAAGTGCACTTGCTTGGGTTTAATCTGAGCTTATACTCTTTCAACCTGGCAAACAGCTTCTGCAAATGATCAAGGTGTTCTTCTTCCGTCTGTGATCGAGCTATCATGTCGTCTACGTAAACTTCGATCTCATGATGTATCATATCATGAAACAAAGCTACCATGGCGCGTTGATAGGTTGCCCCTGCATTCTTCAGTTCGAGTGGCATCACTTTGTAGTAGAAGGTACCCCATTGCGTGACAAAAGTAGTTTTCTCCATGTCCTCGGGGGCCATTTTGATCTGGTTGTATCCTGAGAATCCATCCATGAAGGAAAAATACCTTGTGTTGAGCTGTGTTGTCAACCAAGATGTCGATATGTGGCAGTGGAAAATCATCTTTGGGGCTAGCCCTGTTTAAATCCCGATAGTCCACACACATTCTGACTTTGCCGTCCTTCTTAGGCACGGGCACAATGTTAGCAACCCATTGTGGATAGGAAGTAACAGCCAGAAAGCCAGCGTTGAATTGCTTCATTACCTCAGTTTTAATCTTCTCAGACATGTCAGGCCTCATTCGGCGGACCTTTTGCTTGATTGGTGGACAATCTTCTCTTGTAGGGAGACGGTGAACCACGATATCTGTGTCCAACCCTGGCATGTCTTCATAAGACCAGGCGAAGATTTCAACATATTCGTTCAACAACTGCACTAAGCGCTCCTTGACACTTGGTTCCAGGTTGGCACCCACCTTTACTTCTTTCCTGTCTTCCTCTGTCCCTAAGTTGATGGTTTCTAGCAACTCTTCGTGAGGCAAAATGGCCCTCTCTTCTTGTTGTAGAAGTCTGGCTAATTCTCCCAGCACTTCACAGTCTTCGTCAACTTCGTACTCAGCATGATTGACCAAATCTTCAGAGTTATCAAAGGCGAAAGCAGAATAGTCACCCATGGAATCCGGAGTGGATGGGTACCTGCATTTGTGAGTGTGGGTGTGTGTAAGGGATAGCCATCCTTAAACAAACAAAAATGCAAAAGGAAAGAAAATGATCACAACAGTTTATAGATGAAAAACGTCCAATGATTCATTAAAATATGGCATATGATTATGAAGAAAATCAAGCCCTTACAAATGGACCTACATGCCCCGGGCAAGGCATGAGGTGAAAATAGTGTGTGAATTGTTTTAATTATTACAGACCATAAATGGGAAATTGTTCAAAGATAAAATTACTGGTTGATAAAGGTGATGGGAACAAAATCCTTTGCTTCCCAGTTGCTCAAACCCCCTTCGACGGTTGGAAAGATCCAATCTTCAAAGTGGCTATCTTCATCCTCATCGTCTACAGCATTGATTCCATGGTGTGAGATCTTGACGGATGGCCCTCCAGCCTTGGAGCGTCGCATAGCCTTTTGTCCTGCAGCAATGAACCCTAAACCAAACTTGTCTGTCTTATGGGGAAATACAGGCAATTTCCCCCATACTGTACTCTTCCCTTCTTTAACCACAGCCTCTGCGTCCTTGAGAGATGCCATTCTAGATACATGCTTGGGAATAGTAGGCACTTCAACCATTGTCTTTGCAACTGCTACTTCAGGAGAGACTTCCTCAAAATGTTGAAAAGGTGTTTCGATGAACTCGCCATCCAACTCCATATAACGGAAGGAATTGAGATGACTAATCATGTACTCTTCCTCGCCGTGCACTGTTAAAATCTTACCCTTAACAGGATATTTCAACATTTGGTGCAAATAGGAGGTAACTGCCCCGGCATAATGGATCCACGGTCTTCCTAACAAACACGAATATGATGGACGGATGTCTATCACATAAAATGTGGAGTTGAAAACCTCTGTTCCTACTTTGATAGGAATATCAACCTCCCCATGAACCATTCTTTTGGAACCATCAAAAGCCCTAACAACGATATTGCTAGGTTTGAGGGTCAATCCTTCGCAGTCCAAATGGTCTAAGGCTTCCTTCGGCATCACATTCAAGGAAGAACTAGTATCAACTAAGACATGGGCGAGGGTGGTTCCCCTGCATTCAACTGAGACGTGTAGCGCGTCATTTT
The DNA here is from genome assembly GCA_948472305.1 of Vicia faba. Taxonomy (NCBI): domain Eukaryota; kingdom Viridiplantae; phylum Streptophyta; class Magnoliopsida; order Fabales; family Fabaceae; genus Vicia; species Vicia faba. The sequence goes on from OX451741.1 coordinate 1,154,904,949, forward strand.
GTTTCCTTCCTTTGGGAGTCAAGTCAGCATCGGAAAAGCCAAGGCCATTGTCAGCAGTAAGACTGGCCACACATTCCTGAAATTGGTCAACCAAAGTCTCTTGGGGAACATGTGTCGCCTTCAAGAATTTGATTAGGGCCTTAGCATGGGCCTCAGAACAGAGCAAAAGAGCCAACATTGAAATTTTAGAAGGAGTCTGCCCTAACTGTTCCACAACGTCGTAGTCACTTTTTCTGATTATTTTCAACATTTCATCCATTTCTTTCTGAGTGGTTTCGGGGATAACCACAGCATGAGCCTTCGTCCTGACAGGCACTTCTAGTATCCCCTTACCCTTGTCGGTAGTATCAGCAGATGGTCTTTCTTCAGGAGTATCCAATTCTTCAATCATTGGGCCTTGCACAGATGGTCCAACAGGTACAGAAGCTTTCAAGGGTCCGAAAACTGCTTGAGGGGGAGCGATCTCCGGAGAAAAGATTCGACCACTGCGGGTTATCTTGCTTGTACCCGCAATGTTCCCTATATCAGGGTTTTCTTCTTCAGAATTTTCTTGGACTGCCTCAATTTGCATGAAACCATGATAGAAGATTTCTCCTCCATAGTTCCATGGTATCATTTTGCTTGATTGGTACGGGACAGGTCCCGGTATGGTGATCTTTAAAGGTACACATTCAGAGTTGGGTGTAATCCTGACAGGCCTTTTGCAAGCCTTGGGAGGATTGTCGGAAATGGTTATGATTGAGATATCATTGGTTGAAGTAGCAAAAGTATCAGGAGTAACAGGATTGAAGGTATCAACAGGGGTTTTCTGGAAAAGTATCTCTTGGGTATCCATCAGGCGTTGGACACCTGACTTCAACATTGGGCAATCACCTCATATGTTCAAACAAAAATAGCAGTCTTTACCACAACCAGGAAAGATCCCGGCTCTCATCAAATTTTCTTTAATCATAAGTAACGGCGTCAACAGGTCAACAACATCAGTAACATGAAGGTCCTCCATAACAACATGAATATTATTATCGTGCTTGGGCATTGGAGCAGAAATCACATTGGGCTTCTCAGGCGCATCGAATTCTACTTCTTTGGCATCAATCAAGTCCTGGATTATGTTCTTAAGTGCCCAGCAATTATTGGTATCGTGCCCAACACTGTCGGAATGGTAAGCACATTTGGCATTGGAGTGGTAGTATGAAGATGAGGTGTTAGGTGTCTTTGGCGCTTCCTTTAAACTGTTAAGATTCAACTTCAATAAGTGAGGGAGTACTTGAGTTGGCGTCATGTTGATGTGGGTGAACTACCGTTGTGGCCTTTCTACCCGTTGTTGATTAGGTCTCAACTGATTATTACGAGGTTGATCATTTGAAGAATTTTGAATCATCACCACCCCTACAGTCGGCCGGCGCTCGATTCTTCCCTGACCCTTCTGAGAATACACAGTAGAGGCTTCCTTCTTAGCCGGGAAAGGTTTCTTAACAGTTGTGGATGTAGAAGCATCCTTTTGAATCTTTCCACTTTTAATACCGGCCTCGACCCTTTCGCTAGTCAAAATTAGTTCAGTAAATCCCGCGGAAGAACTCCCGATTAGATGATTGAAGAAGGGGCCAGACAGGGTCCCCAGAAATATGTCAACTAACTCCCTATCTGACAACGGCGGCTGCACCCTTCCAGCCAGATCACGCCACTTCTGGGCGTACTCTTTAAACCCTTCCTTGGAATCCATCCCCATACTTTGTAAGTGAGTACGAGTGGGTGCCAAATCAGCGTTGTATTGATACTGACGGTAAAAAGCAGCTGCTAAGTCTTCCTAATTGTGAACCTCTGATCTCTCGAGCTGATAAAACCAGTCCAACTGCGTGCCAGACAAACTGTCTTGGAAAAAGTGTACCCAGAGGTCTTTATCAGATGAGTGGGGTTGGATTTTTCTGACATGCGATCTCAGGTGCATCTTCAGGCAAGACAGACCGTCGTACTTGGCAAATGTTGGCACCTTGAACTTGGGAGGGATAACAATCCCAGATACCAGTCCTAGTTCTTCAAAATCCAAACCGGGTACCCTCTGCAACTCCATGGCTGCCAGTCTATCCTCAAGATTCTTATATTTATCATTCGCTGGTGGATATTGTTATTCGGAGTAGTCTTCGTCTTCTTCCTCTTCCTCCTCTTCAACCTCAGATTCAGAAGGGACAGCAGTCCCTTTCCCTTTACTGGCCCCTTCGTCAGACGTTGAGGGGAACTCAAGAACTCTCCTAGCCTGATGCTCAAATCTCCTTCCCAAAGTGGCTACTCCAGGTCTCTTTTTCTTTTTCTCTTTATTCTTCTCCAACAGAGCTTTGAGGTCTTCTTGACCATTTTCCAAGGTCATGAGGAGTTGCTGGAATTGTGAATTTTGTGCCTACAGATCCTTTACCGTTTGCTCCAAATCCATCTTGCTGAAATAAACAGCATAAAGATAAGGAAACCTGGTGTGAAGACATGTTTATGCATATGATGAATGGTATGTTATTCATGTAATGCATTCAAGGATTTAGAAATTCAAATTTGTTGCAAACAAAAAGAACGCACGTCATATTAAGAAGAAATTGTTAGTACATAAGTGCCCCATGGGCAAAATATTACAAAATTCTTAATGTAAAAATACATTGCGCATCCTCTTTGGTGCGATGTAAGTGTTGAGAGTTTCCTCCTCATGAAGTCGGCGGGTAAGCTCCAAAACCTTCTTCTCACTGGCATAGAAGCTGGCTTCGAAAGTATTTCGTTCTTCCTTGAGTTGGATCCAACTCTTTTGCATTTCTTCTCATGATGTTGGCATGTCAGGATGTAGGATGGTGTATGGAACCTCTCCTTCCATAGCAGGCTCTTTGATCAAGGGGAGAATGTGAGGGTATGACATCATAAGATTCTGGGTGCGGGTTCGTACCCACTTGAGATAAGGCTCAAGGGGGATGGAATTCTTGTGCCCCAGTGTCTTACTATCTACCTTGTTAGGCATCCTCCAAGCTCTGATGAATCTTTGTCGAAGTCCTTGCGCATCATTGTCGAAGACAAAAATTAGGTCAGGAATCAGCATGTCATGAGGGCCATCCCTCTGAGCATATCCAAACTGTCTCAAAGCTAAACAGGGATTGTAGGTGATGCCTCCCCTAATGCCAAGTAGTGGGACATTAGGAAATTCCCCACAACGATCAATGATGATGACATTTTCTCTGGACCGAGAACACCAATGTACATTAGAATGTGTGAGGGTCATCAATCGTTGTGACCACCTTAAATCCTGCTCATTCTTCAGAATTGATTGTGGAAGGTGAGAAATAAACCACCTTTCTAGGAGAGGAGTACAGCACATGAGGACACCTCTTTTCCTCATTGTTCGTGTGTAAAATGAGTGTAGGATGTCCCCAAGCAATGTGGGTATAGGATTCCTGGATATGAAAATCTTGACAGCGTTCACATCTATAAGCTGATCAGGGTTTGGGAACAAGACCAACCCATAGATGAGGAGTGCCACAATCTCTTCAAAGGCATGTAAATAAAGAGAATTCCAGCAGTCTTGTGCCTTCTCAAACAGAAACTTTACCAAGAAACCCTTGGCACCACTTCTGGTTTCCCAATGTCCCTTGATGTCAGATGGTTGCAAGTGTAATGCTTGAGCAACATCTTCAGGCTTTGGTTCTTTTTCCGTACCGTTGTAGGGTAGTTGATTAAGAATAGGAATTCTCAGGAGTTGAGAAAATTCCTCCAAAGTGGGTACTAGCTGGTAATCAGGGAATGTGAAGTAGTGGTGTAGGGGGTCAAAGAACTGGAAAAGAACTTTCACCATGTCTTCTTCAATGTTGGTGTTGACCAAGTTGAGAAGTCTACCATGTTTTTCACTGAAGAGAGAATTCTCTAGAATCCTGGAAGTAAGCTCCTAGAGTTGAGGAGGGATTCTCACAAGGTTGACTTAAATTGTTTTCCTGCGAAGAGATTCCATGACCTACAAAACAAGAACAAAGATGAAGATCCAAACCCTTGAAATGGTTAGTGGATGCATATTATGCTTTATGATGTTCATGATGTATGCACAAACACATGTACAAGCAAATCACACAAAGCCCTAGTTTTAGGCTTGCATGAGGTTCCATAGGTAAGTACCCTCTTGAGTTTAGTTGGCTCAAACCTGTCCTATAAATAGTAACCGGCTTCTAAGGAGCTCAATATCACTGGATTATTTTCTATGTTCATCGTTTTGGTTTATCCACTTAACTAGCGACCAAAATATTCCAAGAAAACAACCCTCAATGAGTGTAGTATCGAGTATCTACCAACTTCGGACTGCACCAAAGCCGGTCATCTCACTACCCCTAATAAAAGGCCAAGATGGTCAAGTAAGGTTCTAAGAGTTCATTAGTGCTTTATGAGATCACTCAGTGGCCCCGTATTCTCTTTGATTGACTCAAAGGCTACTGGTACTCACAAATATGTCGCACTAATATAGCTATTGCTTCAACCGTGTCGGTATACCCCGCACAGTTTCCATAATGTATTGCTATTTACCTATGAATGTTTCCCAAATCTGGGTGGAGGATTTCAAACCAAAACAAGAGAACCAAATATAAAGCAATCAAAGCAAACAATAATCATGCAAAGGGTGATCTAGGACCTAAGGTTACTCCACTTTTAGAAATTTCCCCAGCAGAGTCGCTAGTTTTGTGATACGGTGGGAGAACTGACTTGAGGTTTTGCGTTTGTGTTCGCAAATGTTTCGGTTTAGCAAGAGTCGCCACCGACTTTTATTTTATCCTAAGGAAAGGTCAAAAAGCACAGGAAAGACCTTTGAGATGTTTTCTTGGGTTCGGGGAGTAGATTATAGAAAGGGAAGGTATTAGCACCCTTTCTATCCATGGTTATCCATGGGCTCTTAGTTACTTGCTTAGATCACTTGCTTTGCTTTTCAATTGTTTGAAATGGTGCTCTTCAATTGTTTGAAATGGTGCTTTGTGTGTGGTTTTGAAAGATGTTTTAAAAAGAGGCCATCATTGTGGCAACCTTTGTAATGATTCTTGTTTGAATGTATACAAAGGTGTTTTTGTCTTTTGAAAAGTTTCTAATGTTTGAAAGTAGGGTTTTGAAATTTGTGTTATGAAGTGCATTTTGAAGATAGCAAGGATGTTTTGCAAGATTTTGATCAAGTAACTAAGAGTTGTCTACCCTATTTTACTCAAAGATCTTTATTATGTTTTTAACCCTTTTAACAGTGTTGTTTAACCATTGTATTTGGTGAATAACCTTGTGTTAGGATATTAACAGGATAGGTGCGGGTCATCGTATAGACCATGATGGCAATAGTGTCAAGTATTTTTGGCAATTTTCTTGAGGGACTTGATCATTTTGTTTAGGCAACCCATATAGCGTCATCGAGGGACTATGATCCTTTATTTTGTTTTTGTTTTGCCAAAGTACTTGACATGCAACCATGGCCCATTTTTGAAGGCAACAAGTGGATTGTAACCCTAGGGGTGCGAGTGTACATTGTGTTTGTTTTTCATGCATTGTTATCTTTGGATTAGGTCAAGCTAATTGTTACTTTGATTTTTTGCATACAAAACCCTAAGTCTAATCATGGCATAATTGAAAGCTTAAAGGTGCGAGAATTTAAATCCTACACTATTACAACATGATATAGGGAAGGGGGTACAAATTTGAATTGGGGATTATTTTGCAAGAAATTAAATTCCAAATTATTACAATCAAATCGAATGTACAAGGCATAATATTAAATATACAATATCTAAATAAATACAATAAATATTAAATAAAGCATATTATGCAAAAATGTTTTTATGTATGACAAAGTATTTTTAATGTGAGATGTAAATAAAATAAAAAGTTAATTTCAATTATTTATTATTTAGGGCAAAACCCCTAATTTCTTAAATAATTTGTATTATTTATTATTTATATAGAATAATGTATTAATTTGTACAAAAATATAAGTATATTGAAAAAAAGTTTTTTTTTGTATGAAATATTAATAAAAACAAAAATGTATTATTTTTTGTGTTTTTTGTCCTAATTATTTAATAAATATGTATGTATATATTAAATATATTAAATATATTAAGTGTATATAAAAATAAAATAAATTATTTACAAAAAAAATGTGTATATTCGAGAAAATGTTTTCAAATGTAAATAAAAATAATGAATGAAAATAAACATATTCTTACATTATCTTTAGGTTTTAATAAAAAGAATATAAAACATTTAAACATTTTTTATACTAGTAATAATTAAAATAAATTCCAAATAAATACAAAAATTTATGAAAATAATTTTTAAGTATTTTTTATGTTAGAAAATAAAATATCAAAATCAAAAATGAAATAAAAATGCAAAAATGACAAATGTACAAATAAATGGGCCAGGGGGTGTAAACTGAAAATGCATGTTGTGATCGGTGGATCTGGAACTGATTGTTTAACGCTGGTTCGCGAAATGTCGCGGAAGCAAGAGTCGCCACCGTCTTTTATTTTCTCCAATTGGAAAGGACAAAAGCACAGAAAAATTCCTTATAGAGATTGCTCTCGGTTCGGGAGGTAGATTATAGAAAGGGAAGGTGTTAGCATCCTTTCTATCCATGGTTATCCATGGGCTCTTAGATACTTGCTCATTTGTGTTTTCAAAAATGGTTTGTTTGCTTTTCAACTGTGAGTTTTTTAAAAGTTTCTTTGAAAATTCCAGTTCGACTCTTGTATCGGTCCTCAAGAGTGTTTGAAAAATTGCTTTCGAAAGCTTTTTGAAAAGGTGTCGGTGTGAAAAGTATTTTTGAATTTGTTTTGAAATTTAGAGCAAGTATCTAGAGTCGTCTACCTACCCTAAGGAATTCGTCTGTGTAAATGTCCTTTAAAGTAGTGCCATCCCACCATTGAGAGGTAGGTAGCACCACCGTTGGAGGTGTTCGGGTCAATTCGAGGTTCGGGACATGGTGATCACCAGAGCAATGGGAAGACACCTTAGAAGCTACCCTCATGCCAGGTTCCCGGATCATGAGGACTTACTTAGACATCCTCTACTCGACGATCACCTTTCGAGGCAAGGCAACAGTGAGGCGTACCCTAGGGGTGGTGTGTGATTTTGTGTGTCATGTTCATTTGTATTTATCTTGTTCATGTCAAAGTGATCTATGCGTTTGTTTTTATTTAATCATTCCTTCTTGCATGCATTTATTAACAGTTAAAAGAAAGTACGGAAAGATAAAATTCCTAAACTATTACAAAGGCGCGGGTCCACATCGCCAAATTAAATCCAGGACCCGATTTGACAGAAAGTGAATAAAGAAATAAAGTAAAGTGTGAGAAGTTAAGTTTACACGGCTTCGGGAGAGTTACATGAATAATTAAAAGAAAAGAAATAAATGCGCGAATTGAATTAAAATTGGAAACGAGGGTGTTGGACCCTTTTTAATGAAATTAAAATTAAATTATCAACAAATTAATGAAATTAAAGAAAAAGAAATTATTTTGGTATTTTTTGGATTTATGAATTTTTATGAGAAAGATTAAATGAAATTAAAATATTAACCCTAATTCTAATTGTTATTTTTTATTTAGAAAACATTAAACTTTAACCTAAAATTAAACCTAATTAATTAATGCATTTTGATTTATGAAAATAAATAATTAATTAATCATAGTGAGAAAAAAGAAAAAAAGAATGAAAAAGATTTGAAACCCTAATTCTACTAATTTTTAGGTTTTATTGAAAGAATATTAAGATTAATCCTAGATTTAAAAAGCTAAATTAAATTAATGAGATTTATTTACAAAATAAAACATTAAATAAAAATACTTATTTTTTGTCTTTTTCTGATTTTTATATTGTTTTTATGTTTTTTATGAAAATAATTAAATTAAAGGAATTAATTAAAAAGAGAAATAATGGAATCAAATAAAAATGAAAAATATAAAAGAAATTGCAAACCTTGGGGGGTCTGTCCCCAAATGGGAGGTTTATTGTAGCCATTCTGGCCCACTTATATCAAGCCCTTTTGACCTTTTCAGGACGCGTGTAGGTGCGTTGACTCAGGTCCATCATGTTCCTCCAATTATGACCCTTTGATCCATCTCAGTAGGCACGTGGATGGCTTGATATTGTGGAAGTACGATGGACGCTTGCTTGGAAATTACATAGAAGTATTGTTAGAAAAATGTTATTGAAAGGGGGGGGACCTGGGGCTCGAACCCAGGTCCTAGAGATTACCAACGCTATGCCTTGCCAACTGCTCCACTTGGTCTCTTTGTATATTATATAAACAATAAACATTATAATATAAAACAATCGTTAGTGCCTGTTTCCGCGCGAAATTTCAAATGGACCAACCAACGCCTTACACTTCATCATCTTCTTCCTTAATGCGTTTTTCCTGAAAATATAAAAGGGTTAGCGGGGGTTTTAAACCCCCCCAAAATATGCGTTTTCCAGTAATAGCGATTAGGCCGTCTTGGAGTATAAATTAGGCGCGAGGGTTCTATTCAGATCGTCCAAGCTTCTTGAATCCAAACATGGCACTGAGATTCTCTAATTTTACAGTATTTGGAAACGCCCAAATTAGAACTTGAAAAACCATAATAATCGTCCATGGCAATTCTTCATACAATGCATAAAAACTCAATTCAATCACATGGTTAGTTTCAGAATCATCCAATTAGTGTGAATCCATGAAAAAAATGCAATGAATATGCTTGAATATTAAAACACGATTATGAAAAAAATGTGAAAAAGTTTGAATCCCCTATACCGATTCTGGGCGTTAGGGTTGATGTGCTTGATTGGAATAGTCTCCTGGTCACCTTGGCAAGCTAATGGAATGATTATTTTGGCTTGAATCGCCCTAAAACCTAGTTTTCAGTTTTCAATTTTTTGGCAAAAAACTCAAGTTTTGTTCTTGGTGTATGGCGCAGCTGGGAGGTTGCTTTGAATAGGGTTTGCATCAGTACTTATGTGTGAAGGTTTTAGGTCAAAGAAACCAAATCAAAACCTTTGCATTCATGATTTTCAAGATTTGATTCTTAAGGATCTTTTTCAATATTTCTTCATGAAGAATCATGTCAATTTGCTCCAATTCTTTCCTTTTTTGGTATGCACGAAATCCTTAGTGAATCATGAGTGATTGTCTTGCACAAAAAGATTTAAAACATTAGGTTTAGTATTTTTCACCTATTTATTTTAATTAAATGAATTATTAATAATTAAAAATCCAAATAAATAAATAAAAATGATAAAAAACTTCCCTTTGGGCCAAATGGTCGTGCACATGCCTTGGATGATGAATTGTGGAAGAAAAAGAGGCCCATTAGCATTTTTAAGACATTTGAAGCAATGTTGACTTTTCAAAATATCCAAAAATTTCCCAACTTCCACAAGGCATAACTTGCTCAATTTTTAAGCTTTGCTCATGTTCTTGGACATTTTGGAAAGGTATTTGAGTCCTCTAACCAATGCCTTTGGTACCATGTCATTTTGATTTACCAATCTCAAGTTATGGCCTTTGACTTAAAGTCCCTTTTTGTTGACTTTTGAAAATGACCTATAATGTTGAAATTGATAACTTTTTGTGAGAGCATTTCTTGGACTTGAAGTGTGAAGAGGAGTTGTAGTAAATGTATTTATCTTCAAAATGAGCTTTGGATGGAATTTTTTTGATAATCCATGTGAAAGTTATGCCCTGGTCAAGTTACAGTTGACTTTTTCAACTGTCCAAATATGGAAACTTTTGCATCTTGAGACTTTTTGAGCCAAGCTTTGAGAATCATGATCAAGCATTGATAAAATGATGTTTGTGGCTTCAAAATGAGATGTTGACCAAAAATTTGAACTTTTGACTGTCAAATGACCATTTTTCCCCTGCAGTTGACTGTAGTGCAATTAGGGTTTTTGACTGTGCAATTTTGTGCTGTGAGTCTTGAAACTTGGCATGAAGATGCTTGACCATATTTGTAGGCATGTGGTACTTGATTGGACCATTGGAAACTTCAATTTCTTTGTCAGAACCAAAACCCTAATCTTGACTGTTTAGGGGGCCCTTGAACTGTGCAACCCTTGGGGAGATTTTGAAGTTTTGACTTGGCAAATTTTGAAGAATATGGGAGGGCAAATTTTGGGGTACAACAGTTGCCCCTGTTCAATCTTCTTAAACCTGAGGATGCAGATTGGCTGACGTGCCTTTCGTAATCCGAAGGTGGAAGATGATTGAACACTAGAGTGCCCAGAAATTTGCGCTCACATAGTGGCAGTGTGATGGCGGAATGGGCTTATAGATGCTATTTGGAGATTGATGGATAGGATGATGGGCTTATAGATGCCATGCTAAGAGGTGATGGAAGGTGGATGGGCTTATAGATGCCATCTGGATGTTGATCGCGTAAGAGATTCCTTAGCGAGAACTTGCGTACCTGCAAAAGAAAAATGATTACCTGACCTGTTACAGGAGCTGGTCTTCAGATTCTTTGTATGGATGTATCCTGACTCGTTACAGGAGCTGGATCTGGAGCTTCAAACGGGGATGAATGAACCAGGGATGGTTACTACCTCAACAGGAACGGTGAGAGAACCTTGGATGATTACTATCGCAACAGGAACACTGATAGAATCTTTGGACGACTTCAACCTCAACAGTAATCATTGAGAGAATCTTGGGACGATTACTACCTCCGCAGTATCGGGGAGAGAACCATAGGCGACTACAACCTCAACAGCAATCATTGAGAGAATCTTGGACGACTTCAACTTCAACAGTAACGCTGAGCGAATCTGGGGATGATTACTACCTCCGCAGTATCGGGGAGAGAACCATAGGCGACTACAACCTCAACAGCAATCATTGAGAGAATCTTGGACGACTTCTACTGAGTCTTTATCAGAAAAATCTATTTGGGGTCGATTTAGCTGGACTAGAGAAGGCCTTTGAATGGATAAGAAACAGAAAATCTTGGGGTCGATTAACTGAACCGGTCTAGGTCTTGAAATGTCTTCAACTGGATAAGAAACAGGGAGATCTTGGGGTCGATCTGACTGAACCAGAGAAGGCCTTGGACTGGATAAGAAACAGAAAAATCTTAGGGTCGATTTAACTGAACCGGTCTAGGTCTTGAATATAGTTGAGAACTTAACTGGATCTTTCCTGAAAGGTAAAGGTCAGTCATATGCAATGCATGATATGGATCAAGCAATGATGTTCTCAACATAAATGAGATTTGTAAGATATGATGCGTATATGCATGCTATAATGTATGAAAATGCGATGTTTATGAACATATGTTTTTGTCTTAGGAAAGTAGATCCTTGACGGGTGCCGGGAAGTCACTCCTGGGCTGATAGTGAAGAATAGATCTTTGCCTCCGCTGGGGATAATAGTTGCAAGAATACCGGTAGGAGAAGATGACTCCGTTGGGGAATAAACTTGGCGAAAAGATTACTCTGCAGGGAGAAAAGTACTCTAACGATCTTGCTGGGAAGCAAAACTCTGTGGGGAGAAAGATATTTTGCTGAGTTGTTGATAATAACTTACTGGGGATACCTTTGTTGTGTTGGAAGTGTTAATAGACTTCGCTGGGGATAAGAAGACTCCGTCGAGGACGCTCTTTCCATGGCTTTTGGCTGAGGATAACCCAGTTATATCCTGGTAAGGAAATAACTCTTTGAATAAAGCCGGGAGACGCGTTCGTGCTCTGCGAGGGATAAGCTCCCAGAATCTACTGGGGATAAGCTTACTGCCTGGGGAGATGGATCCCAACTTTCCTTGGGAACCTAGATTGGACTCTCTTGGGGAAGTTTTGAAATGTATCGGGGAAGTAACTTCACTGAATGTTTGATATACCGCCGGGGAACAATCTTTAGGTCAAGACTGTCGGGGATGCTTGTTAAGAATGCCTGTATATCGTGCTTTTGGGGAATGTTGAGATCTGCGGGAGGATACCCAACTTCCTTAAGGCTGATAATAGCTTTGCTCGGGGAGAGTGTACTGACTTGCTAGCTCACTCTCTGGGGAATTGGGATGTACTGGTTATGTTCTTCAGCTGAACCTACCTTGGTACCTTGGAGGACAGAACAATTAGATTGCTTAGACAACTCTTTATTGCCCCTGTTTCTAATGTTACCTGTAATTAATCCTTTGTTTCGTATGCAAATATTCATGAGTTAGCAAATTATTGTCAATGCATATATCACAAATTGAACCTTGGACGTTCTTCGCAGAATAAAACGGAAAAAGGAAAAACAATTGGCACTTTTAACTGAAAAGTATATTTGTATTGATTTTTGAATGGCCTGTAAATAGGCATTTTATGTACAAGAGGCTGACGTCCTAGTAAGAGAACGCCGCCGAACAAAAGAGTTTATACAAATTTTGTACAAGAGAAAATAAAACAGCTGTGTGAAATGAATGATCCCACTGGGTTTCAACTCTGCTATTGCCTTTATAACTCTGAGCGTCTCATCACTTGATGACCTTGGTTGAAGATGAAGCTGACTGATCGATGCCGTATGAACTTGATGTAGATACCGGATTCTGGATGCAAAGTGATCCAATGAGACATAGTATTACGCTTTATCCCTAACTTTTGCCTGGACCGCCCTTTCGGGTTTTCAGTCCACCGGGATACCCATTTTTGCCCAAGCCGCCTTTTCAGGTTTTCGACTTGCCGGGTGTACATATTTTTTCATTTCATCCCTTCATTTTGCCCGAACCCTTTTGGTTCACCGGGAAGCCCTAATTTTTGCCTAGGTGTGTCAACCTAGCGGGTCTTTGATTATGCGTAGTATTTTTTTACTATGTCTGCATTGGCGGGGTGAGGAAGGTCGTCACCATCCATGTTGGTTAGAATCATTGCTTCTCCTGAGAACACATGTTTAACCACAAATGGCCCTTCGTATGTAGGGGTCCATTTGCCCCTTGGATCACTCTGAGGAAGGATGATTCGCTTGATTACCAGATCCCCAACTTGATACTCTTGTGGTCTGACCTTTTTGTTAAATGCCCTGATCATTCGTTTCTAATACGTCTGAACATGACAGATAGCAGCAAGCCTCTTTTCATCAATAAGGTTTAATTGATCAAGTCGTGTCTGGATCCAATCATCTTCGTTCAGATTTGCATCCTTCATTATCCGGAGAGAGGGTATTTGCACTTCGATCGGTAAGACTGCCTCCATACCATAAACCAAGGAGAAAGGAGTTGCCCCGGTTGACGTCCTGGCTGAGGTACGGTACCCATGTAGAGCGAACGGTAACATCTCATGCCAATCCTTATAAGTCACTGTCATCTTCTGCACAATTTTCTTGATATTTTTATTTGCTGCTTCTACAGCCCCATTCATCTTTGGTCTGTAGGGAGAAGAGTTATGGTGTTGTATCTTAAACTGCTCGCAGAGCTCAGTGATCATCTTGTTATTCAGATTGGTACCGTTGTCTGTAATAATTCTTTCTGGGACGCCGTATCGACAGATCAGGTTATGCCGAATGAACCGTGCCACAACAGTCTTGGTTACCGTAGCATAGGATGCTGCTTCAACCCACTTCGTGAAGTAATCGATCGCTACCAGGATGAAGCGATGCCCGTTAGATGCTGTAGGTTTAATCTCACCGATCATGTCTATGCCCCACATTGCAAACGGCCAAGGCGCGGTCAGAACATTTAGAGGAACTGGAGGAACATGCACCTTGTCTGCATAAATATGGCATTTATGGCATGTCCGAGAATGCTGGTAGCAGTCAGCTTCCATCGTGGACCAGAAATACCCTGCCCGAAGGATCTTCTTAGCCATAGTGTGCCCACTGGAATGTGTACCAAAGGTCCCTTCATGTAGCTCTTCCATGATCCTTTCTGCTTCTGTCTTATCCACACAACGCAGTAAGGTCGAATCATGGTTTCGCTTGTATAAGATGTCGTTGCTAAGGAAGAACTTGGCTGCGAACCTTCTCAGAAACTTTTTATCGTTGACAGACGCACCTTCAGGGTATTCCTGAGCTTCCAAGTATCTCTTCACTTCATGGTACCAAGGCTTCTCAGTTACCAACTCAGTCTCGAGATCACAACAGTATGCCGGTTCGTCCAGTTTCCATATGATGATCCGGGGAGCCTCATTATCCCATTTGACCTTGAACATAAAAGACATTGTAGCTAACGCGTCCGCCAGCTGATTCTCCTCTCTCGGGAAGTGTTCAAAGGTTATCTCTGTGAAGTGGGGGATCAAGGTCAACACACATTCTCTGTAAGGAATAAGATTCGGATGTTTCGTATCCCACTCTCCTTTGATCTGATTGATCACGAGAGCGGAATCTCCGAAGACACTCAGAAACTTGATCCTTAGGTCGATCGCAGCTTGCAGACCCATGATGCACGCCTCATATTCTGCCATGTTGTTGGTACAATTGAAACATAGCCGGGCAGTGAGTGGAGTATGAGTGCCTTGAGGAGATATGATTACAGCGCCGATACCATTTCCCAAAGCGTTGGAGGCTCCGTCAAAGTGCATAGACCATCGGGATCCTTCCTCGGGTCCTTCATCCGGTCCAGGTACTTCACAATCAGTCACAATCATGATGCTCTCGTCCAGAAACTCGAAGTTCATTGACTGATAGTCGTCTACGGCCTGATGTGCCAAGTGGTCTGCCAATACACTTCCTTTGATGGCTTTTTGGGTCGTGTATTGAATGTCGTATTCCGTCAAAATCATTTGCCATCTTGCTATTCTCCCAGACAGAGCAGGCTTTTCGAATATGTACTTTATAGGATCCATCTTTGAGATCAACAAGGTAGTGTGAGTCAGCATATACTGTCTCAGCCGGCGAGCAGCCCATACCAAAGCGTAGCAAGTTTTATCAAGCAGTGAGTATCGGGTCTCACAGTCGGTAAACTTTTGCTAAGGTAATAAATGGCATGCTCTTTTCGGCCAGACTCGTCATGCTGCCCCAGCACGCACCCCATTGAGTTGTCAAGTACTGTCAGGTATAGTATCAGAGGTCTCCCTTCAACCGGTGGCATAAGGATGGGTGGTTCTTGGAGATACTCCTTGATTCTGTCAAAAGCAGCCTGACATTCATCATTCCAACGTACTACCTGATCTTTCTTCAGCAGCTTGAAGATTGGTTCACAAGTAGCAGTCAGATGCGAGATGAATCGGGCGATGTAATTCAGGCGTCCTAAAAAGCCTCTGACCTCTTTCTCTGTCTTAGGAACTGGCATCTCTTGAATAGCTTTAACCTTGGCAGGGTCCACTTGAATACCCTTATCACTTACAACGAAGCCTAGCAACTTCCCAGATCTTACCCCGAAGGTGCACTTGTTCGGGTTCAACCTCAGCTTGTACAATTTCAAACGGTCGAACAATTTCTGCAGATGATCTAAGTGTTCTTCCTCAGTCTGGGACCTTGCAATCATGTCGTCAACATACACTTATATCTCATGATGGATCATGTCATGAAATAAAGCAACCATGGCACGTTGGTAGGTTGCCCCAGCGCTCTTCAATCCAAAAGGCATGACCTTGTAGCAGAAGGTGCCCCATTGAGTAACAAAGGTAGTCTTTTCCATGTCTTCAGGTGCCATCTTGATCTGATTGTAACCTGAAAAACCGTCCATGAAAGAGAACACCTTATGCTGAGCTGTATTGTCAACAAGGACATCAATGTGAGGTAAGGGGAAGTCATCTTTGGGGCTGGCCCTGTTCAGATCCCTGTAGTCGACACACATTCTGACCTTAACGTCCTTCTTCGGTACCGGCACCACATTAGCAACCCACTGAGGGTAAGAAGTCACTGCAAGGAACCCAGCATCAAACTGTTTCATAACCTCGGCTTTGATCTTCTCGGACATCTCTGGACGCATACGGCGGACCTTTTGCTTAACCGGAGGGAAGTCTTCCTTAGTAGGCAAGTGATGGACCACAATATCGGTATCCAACCCGGGCATGTCTTCGTAGGACCAGGCAAAGATCTCCATATAATCATGTAGCATCTGAGTCAACCGTTGCTTCACGCTGAGCTCTAGGTTGGCACCAATCTTTACCTCTTTTCTGTCTGTATCAGTACCCAGGTTTATTGTTTCCACTGGCTCTTCATGTGGTTGAATTGCCCTCTCTTCCTGAAGTAACAGTCTTGCAAGTTCGCCAGGCACTTCGCAATCATCTTCACCTTCGTCTTCGGCTAAGTTGATCGGATTTTCGAAGTCATAATTGGCAGTAGCAGAGTCGTTACCAGTGAGATTCAGAGTGGATTGAAACCTGTATGAGTGAGTGTGTGTAAATACAGCTGTTTTGAAATATATATAAAGGAAGGAAAGGCAGAAAAGGAGCATAAGATTTGAAATGCGAGAAAACGTCCAAGATTTTCATTTATGATATATGAAATGACAATTTATATGCCCTCACAAATGAAACCACGGTGCCCCGGGTAAGACATCGGGCCATAGAGTTTAAATTATTGTTTATTACAAATAACAAAACAAAGAAGTTTATTACTGCGTAACAAAAGTAACAGGAGTATGGTCTTTGGCAATCCAATTGGTCAATCCGCCATCAGTTGTCGGGTAAATCCAGCTATTGAATTCTGCTTCATCCACTTCATTATCCTCCCCAACAGCATTCACTCCTGGATTTGTAATGAGCACAGGAGGTATTTCGGTCTTCGCCTTCCGCATAGCTTTCTGACCCTCTTTCTGAACCACAGCCCGGGCATCCTTTAGGGAAGCCATCTTCAAAGGAACTTCTTCTTCAACTGCTATTTCTGCTGCTGCTGAGATCGGAAGTACCTCCTCGAAATGCTGAAAGGGGGTTTCAATAAACTCCCCGTCCATCTCAATGTACCTGAAGGAATTCAAATGGCTCACCATATACTCCTCTTCTCCCTGCACAGTGACAATCTTCCCTCTGACAGGGTATTTTAGCTTTTGGTGTAAGGTAGAGGTCACTGCCCCAGCTTTGTGGATCCAAGGTCGACCCAGTAGACAAGAATACGATGGACGGATATCCATCACATAAAAGGTGGAGTCAAACACCTGAGAGCCCACACGAATAAAAATGTCAACCTCTCCATGAACCATCCTCTTGGAACCGTCAAAGGCTCTGACGATAATATTGCTGGGTTTCAGTTCCAGGCCTTCACAATCTAAACGGTCTAAGGCCTTCTTGGGTAGCACATTCAAGGAAGAACTAGTGTCCACCAACACATGCGCCAGAGTAGTGCCCCTGCATTCAATAGAGACATGCAGGGCATCATTGTGGTCCCTTCCCTTTGCAGTCAGGTCAGCATCTGAGAAACCCAAACCATTGTCCGTTGTCAGATTTGCTACGCAATCAGTGAACTGGACTGCAGATGTCTCCTGTGGCACATGGGCTGTCTTGAGGAATGAGATCAAGGCCTTAGCATGGGCCTCTGAGCACAGGAGCAAGGAGAGCATGGAGATCTTGGAGGGCGTATGCCCCAGCTGTTCCACAACATTGAAGTCGCTCTTCTTTATTATTTTTAGAATTTCCTCCATCTCTTGTTGGGAGGCCTCAGCATTTATAGGTATTGGTGCCTCCATCCGGGCAGGCTCGTCTTCAATTCCTTTGCCCCGAGCATTGGATGACTCGGCAGCAGGGGAAACAACTTGATCAGAAGTAGGAACAGGTACACTTGTAGGTGTTATTGTGAGGGGTCTTCGAATAGCTGGCGGTGCAATGTCAGGCGAGAAGAGCCTGCCACTGCGGGTAACCTTGGCTGGACCAGTGATGTCGCAGATACTGGCGCCAGTGATGAACTCTTGTTTGATTCCATTCACATACACATCCGCCCCATAGTTCCAGGGGACAGCCTTATCAAATACGTAGGAGAGAGGCCCCGGAACAGTAATAACAACAGGTGCGACAGTCATGATTTGAACAGGCTTCCTTGGGAGAGCCTTGATGGGATTATTGAAGATTGTAACCACAGAAACTTCTTCTACCGGAACCAACTGAACAGCGGACTTCTTGAAGAGAATCTCTTTGCTGTCCATTAGGCTTTGGATGCCCAACTTCAGCAAAGGACAACCAGATAGGGAAACAGCACAGAACAGGCAACCCTCACTGCAACCCGGAAATAAACCGGCCAGCAGTAGGTTCTTCTTGACAGTCATTAAGGGAGTGGCTAGATCATTCACAGAAACAGCATAAACATCTTCATCAACCGCATTTACTCCATGCTGGGGCATAGGAGCAGTTACCACATTCGGCCTCTCAGGCGCTTCAAACTGTATCTCTTTCGCGTCGATAAGGTCTTGCACCTTATTCCTTAATGCCCAACAGTCATCAGTGGAATGCCCCGGGCTATCGGAGTGATAAGCACAGCGGGCATTTGGATTGTATTTGGGGGAAGCAGTGTTTACAACCTTTGGGGCCTCCCTGACAGTCACTAGATTGGTGGACAGCAACTGCGGCAAAATCTGTGATAGGGTCATGCTCAAACGGGTGAACTCTCTCCTGGGTATTTCGGCCCTTTGAGGATTGGTTTGCCGAGGAGCGGCAGCAGGCTTAGCAATCATTACCACACTGACAGATTGGCGGCGCTCAGATTTCTCTTGTCTCCTGGAACCATATACAGCACTGGCCTCCTTCTTGAAGGGTTTCTTCTCGGAACTAGACGATGCACCCTTCGGAATCTTACCAGACTTCAACCCAACCTCAATTCTCTCTCCGGTCAGAATAAGATCAGTAAACCCTGCAGATGAGTTACCGATAAGATGGTTGAAAAACGGCCCAGATAGGGTCCCCAAGAACATGTCTACCAACTCCCGATCATTCAACGGAGGCTGCACCCTGCCAGCCAGATCCCTCCACTTCTGAGCGTACTCTTTAAAACCTTCGCTTGAACCTAACGACATACCCTGGAGTTGGGTACGCGTAGGGGAAAGGTCGGCATTATATTGATACTGCTTATAGAAAGCAGTGGCCAACTCCTCCCAGTTACGAACCTTGGTCCCATCCAGCTGATAGAACCATTCGAGATAAGTCCCTGAAAGACTCTCCTGGAAGAAGTGGATCCACAAATTCTTGTCCACTGAGTACGGTTGAATCTTCCGCACATAGGATCTGAGATGTAGCTTGGGACAAGACGCCCCGTCATATTTGGTAAAAGATGGTGCTTTGAACTTATGAGGAATAATCACACCAGTAGACAGACCCAAATCTCCGAAATCCAGCCCAGGCACTTGTTGGATCTCCATAGCATTCAATCTGTCCTCCAACTGCTTATATTTGTCTTCTGCAGGAGGGTATTGCTCTTCATCAAAATCAGTCTCGTTGTCGGAGACTACCGGACTTGGACCTTTTTCCCCTTGGGGGGTACCCTTGCCAATAGAAGAACCAGCCTCTTCATTTTGCAGAGTGTTGCCAAACCTTCGGCCCGTGTTAAAAAGAACAGTCCTTCTCTTCTTCTTCTTTTCCTTCTTCAGGAGCAGAGCCTTCAGCTCTTCTTAGCCCTGAGCCAAACCCATGATTAATTCCTGAAATTGCGCATTCTGCGCCTGAAGAGCCTTGATGGACATCTCAGTTGATGATGAGTCAGGATTCATGATGCTGAAATAAACAGCGAAGAACGGTAAGCAACCTGAAAAGAAGAAAACCTGCTATGCACATGATGAATGGAATGCGTATGATTTATGTTTTCAAAGACAATCGGGAATCAACTTTGTAAACAAAAAGGAACACACTTCATTAGATTCAACTTTGAAACTTAAATTGTTCAACAGGTTGCCCTTAGGCGTTACATGAAAGAAAATACTGAAAAGGGAAATAAAACTGTAAAAGAACATCCGGAGCTCCTTATTGATCCCATGGTCTCCTCTTCTCAGTACGGATGTAGGCATTCAGAGCTCGCTCATTCTCCAACTGCTTTGTCAGCTTCTGGATTTTCAATTCCTGCTCGTTGAACTTTTCCCGGTAAGAATCCCGTTCTTCTCGCAGTTGTGACCAAGATCTCTTTAATGTCTCATAATCAGTAGGTATCTGAGGAGGAAGGACAGTTGGGGGAACACCGTCTTTGTCAGGACACTCAAGAATGACGGGTCTGACAGCTTCATACGGCATACCTTACTTCTGAGCACGGATGTGAACCCATTTGTAGTAGGCTTCCATAGGTAAAGAAGTCTTTGGCCCCAATTCTTGTGGGTCAGCTTTATGAACTTTGTCCCAAGCCTTGATGAACCTACGGCGCAGCTCGTCACTATCCACCTGAAACTCAAAACTGATGTGAGGCACCAACATCTCATGGGGGCCTGCTCTTCTGGCTCTTCCAAACTGACGGAGCGCTAGACATGGATTGTAAGAGATTCCTCCTTGGGTACCAATCAGAGGAACATTAGGGTATTCCCCGCATCGATCAATAATAGCTATCTCATCCAAACCTCTGCAAGTCCAAATGATGTCTTTATCGGTGAGAGACATTAACCTATGAGCCCAACCTCTTCCTTCTTGGTTCTTCAGTATGAACTTAGGGAGGTGCGAAATAAACCACCTCACCAACAAAGGGATACAACACCATAGAGTTGCTCGTCTTCGGGTAGTACGAGCATGAAGTTGTTGTAAGATGTCACCCAAGAGAGTGGGCACAGGATTCTGAGACATAAAGATCCTTATGGCAGTGACATTGATGAAGTTGTCAGGATTAGGAAACAAGACTAACCCATAGATCAAGAGAGCCAAGATGTCTTCATATGCCCTAAAGTCCAGGTCATTCCAGAAACTGTTAGCTTTACCAATCAGAAACTTGGCCAAGAAACCTTTAACTCCGCTTCTAGTTACCCAGTTGTCTGTTACCTCTTGATGTGTCAAGGGAAGAGCTGCAGCAACATCCTCAAGCCTGAGGGTCTTTTCCCAACCAGTAAAGGGATTCTGATCCAAGATAGGGATACCAAGCAAATCAGAGAACTCTTCCAGTGTAGGGACCAGCTGGAAGTCTTGAAAGGTGAAGCACTGGTACAGAGGGTCATAGAACTGGGTCAGAACACTCATCAACTGTTGATCCCGCTTTGCAGTGACTAAACTGAGAAGAGAACCATGCCTCTGAATGAAGGAGGTGGTATTTGGAATTCTGCTAACCAATTCTTCTAGCAACTCAGGTGAATGAACAAAGTTGAACCGGATAGTATTCCTTCACACAGGCATCATGGTGTCCTACAAAACAGAGCAAAGGTGAAACCCTCTTGTCTTTGAAATGGTCAGTCCTTATGCAGGATGCATGCAATGCTCATGATGTTATGATGTTATGATAAAGCACACTACAAATAGATACAAAGGCAAACATGGTAAGGCACACAAGTCACACAAGGCAAGCCCCTAAAGTTTAGGCCAGCATGAGGTCTAGGTACTACCCTCTTTCAGTTTGTTGGTTCATACCTGTCCTATCAAAGTAACCGGATTCTTAGAGGATCCCAATATCATTGACTACCCTCAATCGGTCATAACTCCAGCATCGCAATCTTTTCTTGCATCCAGAACCATCACGAGAGTTTAGCCTCAATGGGCATAGCATACTGCTACTGTTCTAATGGCCAAGTTGTGTCATTTAAGGTTCTAAGGTTGTTGGTGCTTAATGACTCCTCAGAAGACCCATATTCTCCTCGTTGTGACACAAGGGATATCGGTACAGACCAAGGTGCCACACCAATGTAGCCACTGCTTCACCCGTGTCGGTCTACGCCGGACAGGTCCCTCACAGCTTATGCTACCTAAACAGGGTATCCCCAGATCCGGGTTAGGATCTATGTAACTCCCATGTAACCCACAAATTTAAAGCAGACAAGTCAATACAATTGAAAACACAGTTATGAACTAACCCTAAGGTACACCTCACTTTAAGTTTATCCCCAGCAGAGTCGCCAGT
This sequence comes from Vicia faba, assembly GCA_948472305.1. Lineage (NCBI taxonomy): Eukaryota > Viridiplantae > Streptophyta > Magnoliopsida > Fabales > Fabaceae > Vicia > Vicia faba. The sequence goes on from OX451741.1 coordinate 1,154,926,825, forward strand.
TCTGTGATCGGTGGATCTGGAACTGACTGTTTAACGCTGGTTCGCGAAATGTCGCGGAAGCAAGAGTCGCCACCGTCTTTTATTTTCTCCAATTGGAAAGGACAAAAGCACAGAAAAATTCCTTATAGAGATTGCTCTCGGTTCGGGAGGTAGATTATAGAAAGGGAAGGTGTTAGCACCCTTTCTATCCATGGTTATCCATGGGCTCTTAGATACTTGCTCATTTGTGTTTTCAAAAATGGTTTGTTTGCTTTTCAACTGTGAGTTTTTTAAAAGTTTCTTTGAAAATTCCAGTTCGACTCTTGTATCGGTCCTCAAGAGTATTTGAAAAATTGCTTTCGAAAGCTTTTTGAAAAGGTGTCGGTGTGAAAAGTATTTTTGAATTTGTTTTGAAATTTAGAGCAAGTATCTAAAGTCGTCTACCTACCCTAAGGAATTTGTCTGTGTAAATGTCCTTTAAAGTAGTGCCATCCCACCATTGAGAGGTAGGTAGCACCACTGTTGGAGGTGTTCGGGTCAATTCGAGGTTCGGGACATGGTGATCACCAGAGCAATGGGAAGACACCTTAGAAGCTACCCTCATGCCAGGTTCCCGGATCATGAGGACTTACTAAGACATCCTCTACTCGACGATCACCTTTCGAGGCAAGGCAACAGTGAGGCGTGCCCTAGGGGTGGTGTGTGATTTTGTATGTCATGTTCATTTGTATTTATCTTGTTCATGTCAAAGTGATATATGTGTTTGTTTTTATTTAATCATTCCTTCTTGCATGCATTTATTAACAGTTAAAAGAAAGTACGGAAAGATAAAATTCCTAAACTATTACAAAGGCGCGGGTCCACATCGCCAAATTAAATCCAGGACCCGATTTGACAGAAAGTAAATAAAGAAATAAAGTAAAGTGCGAGAAGTTAAGTTTACACGGCTTCGGGAGAGTTACATGAATAATTAAAAGAAAAGAAATAAATGCGCGAATTGAATTAAAATTGGAAACGAGGGTGTTGGACCCTTTTTAATGAAATTAAAATTAAATTATCAACAAATTAATGAAATTAAAGAAAAAGAAATTATTTTGGTATTTTTTGGATTTATGAATTTTTATGAGAAAGATTAAATGAAATTAAAATATTAACCCTAATTCTAATTGTTATTTTTTATTTAGAAAACATTAAACTTTAACCTAAAATTAAACCTAATTAATTAATGCATTTTGATTTATGAAAATAAATAATTAATTAATCATAGTGAGAAAAAAGAAAAAAAGAATGAAAAAGATTTGAAACCCTAATTCTACTAATTTTTAGGTTTTATTGAAAGAATATTAAGATTAATCCTAGATTTAAAAAGCTAAATTAAATTAATGAGATTTATTTACAAAATAAAACATTAAATAAAAATACTTATTTTTTGTGTTTTTCTGATTTTTATATTGTTTTTATGTTTTTTATGAAAATAATTAAATTAAAGGAATTAATTAAAAAGAGAAATAATGGAATCAAATAAAAATGAAAAATATAAAAGAAATTGCAAACCTTGGGGGGTCTGTCCCCAAATGGGAGGTTTATTGTAGCCATTCTGGCCCACTTATATCAAGCCCTTTTGACCTTTTCAGGACGCGTGTAGGTGCGTTGACTCAGGTCCATCATGTTCCTCCAATTATGACCCTTTGATCCATCTCAGTAGGCACGTGGATGGCTTGATATTGTGGATGTACGATGGACGCTTGCTTGGAAATTACATAGAAGTATTGTTAGAAAAATGTTATTGAAAGGGGGGGGGGGACCTGGGGCTCGAACCCAGGTCCTAGAGATTACCAACGTTATGCCTTGCCAACTGCTCCACTTTGTCTCTTTGTATATTATATAAACAATAAACATTATAATATAAAACAATCGTTAGTGCCTGTTTCCGCGCGAAATTTCAAATGGACCAACCAACGCCTTACACTTCATCATCTTCTTCCTTAATGCGTTTTTCCTGAAAATATAAAAGGGTTAGCGGGGGTTTTAAACCCCCCCCCCCCCCAAAATATGCGTTTTCCAGTAATAGCGATTAGGCCATCTTGGAGTATAAATTAGGCGCGAGGGTTCTATTCAGATCGTCCAAGCTTCTTGAATCCAAACATGGCACTGAGATTCTCTAATTTTACAGTATTTGGAAACGCCCAAATTAGAACTTGAAAAACCCTAATAATCGTCCATGGCAATTCTTCATACAATGCATAAAAACTCAATTCAATCACATGGTTAGTTTCAGAATCATCCAATTAGTGTGAATCCATGAAAAAAATGCAATGAATATGCTTGAATATTAAAACACGATTATGAAAAAAATGTGAAAAAGTTTGAATCCCCTATACCGATTCTGGGCGTTAGGGTTGATGTGCTTGATTGGAATAGTCTCCTGGTCACCTTGGCAAGCTAATGGAATAATTATTTTGGCTTGAATCGCCCTAAAACCTAGTTTTTAGTTTTCAATTTTTTGGCAAAAAACTCAAGTTTTGTTCTTGGTGTATGGCGCAGCTGGGAGGTTGTTTTGAATAGGGTTTGCATCAGTACTTATGTGTGAAGGTTTTAGGTCAAAGAAACCAAATCAAAACCTTTGCATTCATGATTTTCAAGATTTGATTCTTAAGGATCTTTTTCAATATTTCTTCATGAAGAATCATGTCAATTTGCTCCAATTCTTTCCTTTTTTGGTATGCACGAAATCCTTAGTGAATCATGAGTGATTGTCTTGCACAAAAAGATTTAAAACATTAGGTTTAGTATTTTTCACCTATTTATTTTAATTAAATGAATTATTAATAATTAAAAATCCAAATAAATAAATAAAAATGATAAAAAAACTTCCCTTTGGGCCAAATGGTCGTGCACATGCCTTGGATGATGAATTGTGGAAGAAAAAGAGGCCCATTAGCATTTTTAAGACATTTGAAGCAATGTTGACTTTTCAAAATATCCAAAAATTTCCCAACTTCCACAAGGCATAACTTGCTCAATTTTTAAGCTTTGCTCATGTTCTTGGACATTTTGGAAAGTTCTTTGAGTCCTATAACCAATTCATTTGGTCCCATGTCATTTTGATTTACCAATCTCAAGTTATGGCCTTTGACTTAAAGTCCCTTTTTGTTGACTTTTAAAAATGACCTATAATGTTGAAATTGATAACTTTTTGTGAGAGCATTTCTTGGACTTGAAGTGTGAAGAGGAGTTGTAGGAAATGTCTTTCTCTTCAAAATGAGATTTGGATGGAATTTTTCTGATAATCCATGTGAAAGTTATGCCCTGGTCAAGTTACAGTTGACTTTTTCAACTGTCCAAATATGGAAACTTTTGCATCTTGAGACTTTTTGAGCCAAGCTTTGAGAATCATGATCAAGCATTGATCAAATGATGTTTGTGGCTTCAAAATGAGATGTTGACCAAAAATTTGAACTTTTGACTGTCAAATGACCATTTTGCCCCTGCAGTTGACTGTAGTGCAATTAGGGTTTTTGACTGTGCAATTTTGTGTTGTGAGTCTTGAAACTTGGCATGAAGATGCTTGACCATATTTGTAGGCATGTGGGACTTGATTGGACCCTTGGAAACTTCAATTTCTTTGTCAGAACCAAAACCCTAATCTTGACTGTTTAGGAGGCCCTTGAACTGTGCAACCCTTGGGGAGATTTTGAAGTTTTGACTTGGCAAATTTTGAAGAATATGGGAGGGCAAATTTTGGGGTACAACACATGTGTTATGAGTAAAAACAATCAGGCCCAGCCCAATCATACTTCATCTTCTTCCTCAGTTCAAACCAAAACGCGCGCTTTGTACAAAAAATGCTATCTCCTGATTCCTTGATTTTTTGACAAAACTCATAACATAAAACTTGTAGAGCATCAAACAACGAATCCAACCATATAAAAAACTTAAGCTAACTCTCAAAGACCAGAGAGAATTTCTCTGGCCCTAATTCTTAACCTAGTTTTTTCATAAAGTTTATGAACAAAATTCTCCTAGCACGATTAACATAAATGAAAACTAAGCACATGTATGGTTTCAGGGCTATGAATACAACATCTTTCATTCACAAACCTAAGTCTAACTATTCCTAAATAGAGAGATAGAAGTTCATGAAATACCTATTTCAGTTGAATTTGAGCTGGATAATACAGCAACTTCCAAGGGTGCTTGAGGTTCTTTTGAGCTTGCCTGAGGTCCAAGGAAGCTTTCCCAATACTTGGCTTGTTTTGTAGTAGCCTGAATCGTGCTACAGAACTCAACCTGTAAAGCTTTGAAACAAAAATGGAAATGTGTGTTAATGGTGTTACAGCAACTTGTGGATGATCTGGATAGCTCAGGTATGTTGGTTGGAAGGTGTTTGAAGTATCTTTGGGCAAAACGCACGATGGAATTTGATGATGGCTTGCAAAATGCAGAACTGACCATGTTTTGCAAGAAAATGGGGGTTTTGTGCACTAGGAGTTTTGAAAGGCAAAGGGGTCGTGTTTCTGGCTTGTTAGGAGGTATCAAACTTGTTTGCAATGTTTGTGTAAGTTGGTTTTTATCAGATGTGAAAGATGGCTTGTGTTTTGCAAGTTTTCTTCTTCTTGAAGCAAGAGTGTGTATCCTTTCAATGCAGGATTGTACAAGTCCTATATTATGCTGCATACTTTGCCCTTGGTTACTGGAATTGGTAGATTTGATCTTGCCTCATAGATATGGCCCCATGCCTCAAGGATCTTGTTTTGACATAAAGTGAAGTTTAAGCAAAAATGGCATTGTTACTTTTTCCATTTAAGGCTTAATCTAGTGTATAATACCCTAATGACCAAGACAATACCTTAGCTCAATGGATATGCATTAAATTATGGAGTACAAACTGATTTTGAGGCCTGTAATTGTGAACCAAGCTATCTAGATCAGATTTGCAACTTGGTATGAACATGTATTGGCCATGGATCAAAGTGAGCTTTTGCCAACTTCAAGCATTCGATTCTCTCTAACCACAAGGGTGTTTGAGGAGTTATTGGACAATTTAGAAAGCTTGGAACATGTACTATAATCCATCTTTGAAATTAAACTTGAAAATTCAAGTGGAACTATGTGAAAAATGGCCAAGAAGATGGGTCAAAATCCTGCCTAAACTAGGGCAAAATTTCTCTAAGTTAAAAGTTTTAGATACCCTTGTTCCAAAACTCATAACTTGAGATACAAGCTTCTTTTGAGAAAACTTTGTGAATCAAAGTTGTAGACTTTGTGATGGCCTACAACTTTCATGTTGCAAGTTTTGTTTTAATCCATTTTCATCTTGGTGAAAAATGGGACAAAGTTAGGAAAAAATAAGAAAATTTCATAACTTAGAAAATTTCTAAGTTATGAAAATTTTCCATTTTAAACCCTAATTTGCATTTTTGGGTTTCTTGATGAACAAGTTTCATAATTTGACATGTCTTGATGAAAAATAACTCTTGGCACTTGATTTTGACTAAAAAGTCAAAGTTTGACTTTTCAGTGTACAGTCAAATTTTGATCAGTTGACTGAAAAATTCATCTGTCAATCCTATGCATTTGAGATCTTTTGAACTTGTTGAATGGGTCAAGACAGTGTCATTAAGTCCTTGAGTCCATGGCTGAGCTTTATTTTCCATTGGTTAGGTCAAACAGTCAAAAATTGCCTTTGTACAATCAAAACCCTAAAAATGACCATTTTGCCCTTTTGGTGATCTGATCAAATTTCTTGTGGAATTGTGATCCAAACCTGATCAAATGATTCATATGAGTTCATTATGTTGATGTGGGTCAAAATTCATGAGGTTTGACTGTCAATTGGCCACAGTTGACTTTTTCCCCAATACAGCTGATTTCTAGGTCAACTGTCCAATTGACTGGGCAAAAATTTGAATCAAGGCTTGAAACTTGGTATGGACAAACTTGTGGGTCCAACATGGAGTATGAAAGTCACTTTGGGCATTGTAGGTCAAAAAATCCATGTGCAAACTCAAACCCTAATTTAGGTCAACAGTGCAAGGAGGTGTCTTGAGCAGAGCAAACCCTAGCTTGATCTTGAGTTCCAAGAGTCTTGTGATGAGAAATGTTGATGAATATGGGAGGGAAAATTTTGGGGTACAACATCACCTAATGTGCAAAGATTAAATAACTGAAACAATTCATATGCACATATTCACTCCTAGGGTTTACCTCACTTCGATTGCCTTCGGTAAACAGTCATTAAGCATAGGAGATTTTAGTGGTTGCCCTCCAGTCAAAAGATCAAAATGTCCCATTCGAATGTTGCCTCGGAAATGTTGCCTCAGAAAGATCTTAAGACTCAAGGGTTATTACTAAAGTTTTCTAACTATTGCTTTAGTGATTGTACTTGTCCCTTTTGAATGTCCCTTACAACTCCAACGACGGGGCTACCTACTCCTTAATAGTAGGATAGCGCTGTCTAAAGGAAACGAGAACGAACAATCTTTTTTTCGAGTAGGTAGATTAGTTCCTAAGTACTTTCTCAAACAATAAAAACTTTTCACTTAAACACATTTCAAAACAATTTTCAAAACAAACTTCGTCACATCCTTGAGGACTGATTCAAGGGTTATCACGAAGTAAAACATTTTCAAGACAAACACACACAAGCAATTTGAAAAATGAGCAAGTACCTAAGAGCCCATGGAAAACCATGGATAGAAAGGGTGCTAACACCTTCCCTTTCTATAATCTACCCCCCGTACTCAGAATATCTCGAAAAAAGGTTTTTCTGTTCTTTTTCCTTTTCCATGATTGGATGAAATAAAAGTCTGTGGCGACTCTTACTTACCGCGACATTTTGCAAACAAAAAATGCAGAACATAAACCAGTATTAACAGTCGGTTCTGCCACCGTATCACAGAACTGGCGACTATGCTGGGGATGAAATAAGTGGGGTATACGTTAGGATCTAGGTCATTAAATTGCTTCTCTGGATGGTCTTGATTGCTTTACTTTTGAGGGTTTGTTTGGGGTTTAAGCGGTGGTACCGTTGGTGTGGCACTTTGGTTGGTACCGGTATCCTTAATGGGGAAACAAGGAGAATGTGGGGCCGCCGCATGGTGTCGTGAAGCACTAACGGGCCTTAGAACCTTAGTTGAACAAACTCGGCCATTAGAAAGTAGTGAGATAGCCGGCCTCGATGTAGAGTTGAGGATTGGTTAATACTCGATGCTACACTCATTGAGATCAGACTTTCAGGATATTTCGGCCGCAAGAAAATATTGCTTGAGCTGAGACAATGCCCGATAAAGGATGGTCAGTGATATTGAGATCCTCTAGAACTCGGTTACTTTTTAAGACAGGTTGGAAACCAACTAAACTTCAAGAGGGTACAACCTTTAACCTCATGCAGGCCTTAAACCGAAGGACTTGGTGTGATTTTACTGTGTTTGTTATACCTGTGGTTTATCATGACATCATGCATCATAACATAGCATCCATTCTTATGGCACTAACCATTTCAAAGACCAAGGGAATTTATCTTTGTTCTGTTTTGTAGATCATGGTTTCCGTTCGTAGAAACACTATCTGAATCCTTCATGGGGAAACGAGGAGAATGTGGGGCCGCCGCGTGGTGTCGTGAAGCACTAACGGGCCTTAGAACCTTAGTTGAACAAACTCGACCATTAGAAAGTAGTGAGATAGCCGGCCTCGATGTAGAGTTGAGGATTGGTTAATACTCGATGCTACACTCATTGAGATCAGACTTTCGGGATATTTCGACCGCAAGAAAAGATTGCTTGAGCTGAGATAATGCCCGATAAAGGATGGTCAGTGATATTGAGATCCTCTAGAACTCGGTTACTTTTTAAGACAGGTTGGAAACCAACTAAACTTCAAGAGGGTACTACCTTTAACCTCATGCAGGCCTTAAACCGAAGGACTTGGTGTGATTTGACTGTGTTTGTTATACATGTGGTTTATCATGACATCATGCATCATAACATAGCATCCATTCTTATGGCACTAACCATTTCAAAGACCAAGGGAATTTATCTTTGTTCTGTTTTGCAGATCATGGTTTCCGTTCGTAGAAACACTATCCGAATCAGCTTTGTGAAGATACCTTCCCAACTCAAAGAGCTAGTATCAAGGGTTTCTGAAACTTCTGCGTTCACCAAGAGACATGGTCAACTTCTCAACCTGGTTACTTCAAACTTTGATGAAAAGATGATGAGTGTACTCTTTCAGTTCTTTGATCCCAAGCACCACTGCTTCACCTTTCCAGACTATTAGTTGGTGCCTACCTTGGAAGAGTTCTCTCAGCTGTTGGATATACCCATTCTTGAACAGTTGCCCTTCACAGGTCTAGAAGAAGTTCCTAAGCCAGAAGTCATTTCCTTAACTTTGCATCTGAAACGGGCCGACGTGGTATCCAATTGGGAAACAAGAAGCGGAGTCAAGGGTTTTCTAGCTAAGTTTCTGATAGACAAGGCCCAGCTGTTTTGGGATGATATGGATTTTCAGGATTTTGAGGAGGTTTTAGCTCTTCTAATCTATGGGTTAGCCCTATTCCCTAATCCGGACTCATTCATAGATGTGAATGCTATCAAGATCTTCCTCTCCCGCAACCCTGTGCCTACCTTGCTCGGAGATATTTTGCACACTCTCCATACTCGTACCATGAAGAGAAGAGGGGTTCTTATGTGTTGCATGCCATTGCTGTCGAGGTGGTTTATTTCTCACCTCCCTAAGTCCGTACTGAAGAATGAAGAAGGTCTGGGTTGGTCACAAAGGATAATGTCAGTAGCTCACATGGATATTCTTTGGTGTTCTCGAGCTATGGAAAACACTACTATTATTGACCGCTTTAGGGAGTACCCTAATGTCCCATTACTTGGTATTAGAGGGGGGATAACCTACAATCCTTGTTTAGCTCTACGAAAATTTAGTCACGCTCGAAGGGATGGTCCCCATGAGTTACTCATTGAGGGCATTGTATTCAACTATGAGGATGACGCTCACGAGTATCGCCGGAGGTTCATATGAGTTTGGGGCATGGTAAACAGATCTGGCACCAAGGCTTTGGGGCCAAAAACTTCCATTCTTATGGAACCTTACCTCCAATGGGTACGAGCTCGTGCCCAGAAGCTTATGATGCCTATGTGGCCGTTTTACCAGTGATTGTGGAACCCACTACTGAAGAAGGTATTCCTTACACGGTTCTCTATCCTTACATTCCCACTGATCTTGGGGAATTACAGAGGTCTTGGATTCAATTGATGAAGGAGCGGGATACTTACAGGGATCAGTTCCATGCTCAGGAGAGGAAGGTTTTAGAGCTCACAAAGCAACTGCATGAAGAAAGAGGGCTCAATGATTATCTCGTCACAAAGAGAAAGCATCCATCGGAATTTTGATTGCTTTTCTAGTTTTAGATTTATTTTTAATTGTAACGCCTAAAAGGCATTTTGAACCTTCAAATTCAGCTAATAAAATCTTTGTTTATTTTGGTTTGCAAATTTAAATTTCCCGAAGTCTTTGAAATCATTGCATACGCATCCCATTATCATACACATCATTACAGGTACCATTACAGGTTTCTCATCTTCTTCGCTGTTTATTTCAGCACGAAATGTCTTCTGAACAAACCATCGAGGACCTTCAGGCACAGAACGCCCAGTTCCAACAAATATGCATAAGTCTGGCAAAAGGGCGGGAGGATCTGAAATCCCTCATCCTGAAAGAGAAGAAGAAAAAGAAGAAGGTTACCAGTATTCTGAATATGGGCAGAAGGTTTGGAGAACGGTTGAAGTGACAAGTCGATCTGACCTCTTCATCTAAGGAAGGGGAGAATCAGGGAGAAGAGAAGGACCCCAGTCCTGCAGTTTCTGACAATGATACCGATTACAATGATGAGCAATATCCTCCTGCTGAGGATAGATACAAACAGTTGGAAGACCGTCTGAGTGCCATGGAAGTTTGGAGGATACCTGGACTGTATTTCAAAGAATTGGGATTGGTGTCGGGGGTGGTCATCTCGCAGAAGTTCAAAGCTCCAGTTTTTGCTAAGTATAATGGGGTGTCCAGCCTAAAACTCCATCTCCGCTCTTATGTCAGAAATATCCAGCCCCACACCGCTGATAGAAATCTGTGGGTTCATTTCTTTCAAGATAGTCTATCAGGGACTCAGCTTTAATGGTTCTACCAGCTGGAGGGAGCCAATGTCCGAAATTGGGAAGATTTGGCTGCTGCTTTCTACAAGCAGTATCAATACAATGTCGACCTTGCTCCTACTCGTACTCAACTCCAGAATATGTCCATGGGTGCAAGTGAAGGCTTTAAGGACTATGCGCAAAAATGGAGATACTTGGTTGGGAGAGTTCAACCCATGTTGTCTGATAGGGAGTTGGTTGATATGTTTTTGGGGACGCTATCTGGTCCATTTTTCAATCATTTGATCGGCAGCTCGTCAGCTGGTTTCACCGAGCTGATTCTAACTGGAGAAAGAGTGGAAGCTGGGATTCGGAGCGGAAAGATATAGAAGGATGCCTCTTCGAGCTTAGTAAAGAAGCCTTTTGCTGGTAAGAAGGAAGCCAGTGCCATCTATAGCCCGAGGGGCCAAAACAGGGTTGAACATCGTCAGACAGTAAGTTCCATAATGATACCTAGGCATGCAGTTTCTCCACAATGCAACAATCAATAAAGGGTGGAAAGACCACAACGACAGTTTACTCGCATCAACATGACATTGGCTGAAGTTCTACCTTATCTGCTGAGATCCAACTTGGCAACCTTGAAAGAGGTTCCCAAGAATCCAAATACTACATCTCCCCGATATAATCTAAATGCCCGGTGTGCCTATCATTCTGAGAGTCCTGGCCACGATACCAATGACTGCTGGGCTCTAAGAAATAAGGTACAAGATCTGATGGAAGCCAAGGAAATTGAGTTCGATGCTCCAGAGAAGCCAAATGTCATAACTGCTCCCATGCCTAAACACGGTCGTGGAATTAATGTTGTTGATACTGATTTGTTCGTTACCTTTGTTGATGAAATTTCTACACCTCTCATGATTGTGAAGAAGAATTTGTTATTGGCCGGTTTATTTTCGGGTTATGGTGAAGGTTACCACATGTGCTCATTTCTACCTTCTGGTTTCCATTTTCTAAAATCAGGTGTTCAACGCTTGATGGACAGCAAGGAAATTTTGTTCGAGAAAACTTTGGTTCCCGTAGTCCCATCTGAAGACATTGCCATTATAACCATTTCCACCAATCCTTCCAAGGTCTCCTCGAGAAGACCTGTTAGGATTACATCTGCTCCAAGAATTTCTCGGCTGATAATCACTGTTCTTGGTCTTGTCCCGTATGTATCGAACAAAACTGTCCCCTGGCATTATGGTGTCGATGTGTACTATCATGGCATCAAACAAGATTTGAAAGATGAAGGGGTTGATCCTGATATTGGTAACATTGTCGGAACCAGCAAAATCACCTGAAGTGGAAGGGTCTTCTCTCCCGAGATTTCCCCTAAGACTGTCAACAAACCTATTGTCATTCCATCTGTTGTTCCTGCTAGTACATCAACTACAGTTCCTGTTCTTACTGCAGTTATTACCCCTGTCGGTGAATCCTCTGATACCCGCGGCAAGGAAATTATAGGTGAGCCCTCCCAGACGGAGGCGCCTAGGAAAATTGTTGTGTAAGCCTCTAAGCAAGAGATAGAGGAAATACTGAAAATCATTAAGAAGAGTGACTACAATGTGGTCGAGCAGCTGGGGAAGACCCCATCAAAGATATCCATGTTGTCTCTGTTGTTGTGCTCTGAGGCCCATGCAAAGGCTTTGATTGCATTCCTCAAAACTGCGCATGTGCCGCAAGAGACTTCAGCTGATCAGTTCAAAGATTGTGTGGCCAGCCTGACTGCTAATAATGGGTTGGGTTTTTAAGATGTGGATTTGACACCAAAGGGAAGGAAGCATAATGATGCTCTGCATGTCTCGATCGAATACAGGGGCATCACTATGGCTCATGTGCTGGTAGATATTGGGTCTTCGCTGAATGTCTTACCTAAGAAGGCGTTGGATCGGTTGGATTGCGAGGGTTTGACGTTAAAGCCTAGTAACATTGTGGTAAGGGCTTTTGACGGGTCGAAGAGAATGGTGCACGGGGAGGTGGACATCCCTGTCAAAGTGGGTTCTCAGACTTTTGGGTCCACTTTCTATGTGATGGATATCAGGCTGTTGTATTCTTGTTGGATGGGTCGTCCTTGGATCCACGAGGCGGGGGCAGTCACTTCCACACTCCACCAAAAGCTGAAGTATCCGGTGAAAGGAAAGATTGTCATTATGCGGGGTGAAGAGGAGTATATAGTGAGCCACCTCAATTCCTTCCGGTACGTAGAGATGGACAGGGAATTCATAGAAACTCCTTGTCAAAATTTCGAAGAGGTCCCTCAGATCTTGGCATCAACTGAAACTACTACCAACAAAACTCCTTTGAAGATGGCTTCTCTCAAGGACACCAGGGTTGTGGTTGAAGAAGGTGGGTGTACCAATTGGGGTCAGCTCCCTGATTTCACTCACAAAACTGACAAATTTGGTTTGGGCTTTACTATAGGGGCTCAAAGGGTTGTTTGATGCGCTCGGGCTGGAGGACCTCCTCTACGCATCAGTAATTGGGGAATTAATGCCATTGAAGACAGCGAGGAGGACTCAGACATCGACAACTGGATCTACCCAACTACCAACGGTGGACCGAGTAACTGGACGGCTAGGGACTTTATACCAGTTTCTTTTATTCCGTAGTAATTGACTTACTTGTTTTGAGATTTGTAATAAAAAATTTAAAACTTTTACGGCCTTGTGCCTTGCCCGAGGCACATTGGTTTTGTTTGTGAGGGATGTTATTTGTCATTTCATATGTCATTAATAAAGCATTGGACGTTTCTTGCATACAAATTTTGTGCTCTCTGTTTTTCTTTTCTGATTTCACTTTATCAAAACAACTATTCTCTTACACACACTCACGTATCATAATGCAGATCCATATCCACTATGGATCCCATTGATAACACAACTTGTATGACATTGCTTTACACAACTTCTCCTAGAAATGCATTGATTTCAAGTTATGATTTTGTGAATACATGTTCATGAAACTAAACACTTAGTGAAAATTTTGCCCTAGTTTAGGCAGGATTTTAACCTAACTTCATGACAATTTTTCACATAGTTCCAAGTGGAATTTTCAAAAGTGATTCAAAGAGGGGTTGAAGAGCACATTACAAGCTTTCTAAAATGTCCAAGAACTCCTTGAGATCATGTTTGAGCAAGGAGAATCGAAGGCATGAAGTTGGCATTTCATTCTTGAATTATAGTTCATTTTCATGATGAACAGGAATTCAAATTCATGCTAGGCTGCACAACCTTTGCTTTGCAGGCCTCAAACTTGCTTGGCACTCTATAATTAATGTTTTGCACAGCTGTTAGAGGCTTCAACTCAAGCGTTCAATGCATTGCCCATGCTTAATGCCATTTTGGGAAGAAAGTGCACATTGCAATTTTAGAAAAGTAGCTTTTATGCACAAAAGCAGTTCTTGAGCTTTGTAGTTGTTCCTTCTGCACACACTAAGTTTATAAGATCAAAAGAAGTATATTTAAAGTTCTCAACCACCCTACCTTGCCTTGAAACCATGTTTGTCCATGTTGCTTCAAAAACAAGTCAAAATCCACAAGCATGTGATTTTGTACTTCTGACTTCTACAAGTCTCCAAACCTTTTCCTATATGTTAAGACACTCTTATGCAACTTAACACACAATTTTACAAGCTATCAAACTCCCTCAAACTCCCCAAAACCAGAAATTACCATACAAGCACAAAAACTTGTCATTTCTGATTTTTGAATCCAATCTCCAAATCCCCTCGTGTGTTTCTTGGCCAAACCATCCACAAAGCTTTTAATACACATATAGAAGCTATCTCAACCCCTGTTTTCAAATTGTAATACCATTTGCACCATCCTCCATTTTCAAAAACAGGGCATTGCACATTGACTTCTTCAGCTTGATTCAAGAACTCTCAGCACAAAGTAAGCTTTGCAATATCTTCCTGGAGGTTCAAGGAAGCTAACCCAATCATCAAAACACTTTGAAAGCATCTCTAACTCAAAACACGATATTCAGCTGCAAGGTGAGTTTTCCGACTTTTCATCTCATTATTTAGGCATTGTTAGGCTTGCATTTTCAAAGACAAAATGTAGATATCATTATCCTGAAACTGTATATATCTATAGATTTCATTTATATGGCCTGAGTAGAGAGAATTTTGGACCTGAACTTTATAGAAAATTTAGGTTAAATTTGGTACTGTTCAAAATTCATGTTTGTCTTAGATTAATAGTTTTAATGCTTTACATTTCTGGAATCGTGATGGAATTTGCCACAAGTTTTATGTTCACATTTTTCAATTTGGTCGAGAGATGATTGAGATGCAGGAGTTCAGGCAGGCGTGAGGATAAAGATGAAGTTGTCTTCATGGAGTGTTGTTGTACCCCAAAATTTGCCCTCCCATATTCTTCAAGAAATTGCCAAGTCATGCTTTAAAATTCCCTAAGGGTTGCACAGTGCAAAGGTCTCCTATACAGTCAAAATTAGGGTTTGTGTTCTGATCAAGAAAATGAAGTGTTCAAAGGGCTAATCAAGTCTCACATGCCTACAAACATGGTCAAGCATCCTCATATCAAGTTTCAAGGCTTTCAGCACAAAATTGCACAGTCAAAACCCTAAATTGCACTACAGTCAACTGTAGGGGCAAAATGGTCATTTGACAGTCAAAAGTTCAAATTTTTGGTCAACATATCATTTTGAAGCCACAAACATCATTTGATCAATGCTTGATCATGATTCTCAAAGCTTGGCTCAAAAATCATCAAGATACAAAAGTTTCCTTATTTGGACAGTTGGAAAAGTCAACTGTAAATTGACCAAGGCATAACTTTCACATGGATTATCAGAAAAATTCTATCCAAAGCTCATTTTGAAGAGAAAGACATTTCCTACAACTCATCTTCATACTTCAAGTCCAAGAAATGCTCTCACAAAAAGTTATCAATTTCAACATTATAGGTCATTTTCAAAAGTCAACAAAAAGGGACTTTAAGTCAAAGGCCATAACTTGATATTGGTAAATCAAAATGACATGGGACCAAAGGCATTGGTTAGAGGACTCAAAGACCTTTCCAAAATGTCCAAGAACATGAGAAAAGCTTAAAAATTGAGCAAGTTATGCCTTGTAGAAGTTGGGAAATTTTTGGATATTTTGAAAAGTCAACATTGATTCAAATGACCTAAAATTGCTAATGGGCCCATTTTTCTTCCATAATTCATCATCCATGGCATGTGCACGACCACTTGGCCCAAAGGGAAGTATTTTTTCATTTTTTATTTATTTATTTGAATTTTTATTTATAATAATTCACTTAAATCAATTAAATATGTGAAAAATATTTAGCTTAACCTAACAAATCTTTTTGTACATGTTTTATTCTCAATAATTCATGCATATCCCAATATAGAAAGATTTGGAGAGATTGGAGTTGATTTGTATCAAAAAGCACATGGAAAGATTGAAAAAATAATGATGGAAAATCAAATCTCAAAATCCATGAATGAAAGAGATTTTGATCAATTTTGTTAACCTAATTTGTTCACTACATAAGCTAGAATGCAACCCTAATCATCCTACACACGCAGCTGCCCAAAAACCAGAAAATCAAACTTGGAATTTTGTCTAAAAAAACTCAAATCTGAAAACGTCTTTGCAGGGGGTTTCAAGCCACGATTGCCATTCCATTAGCTTCCTTGAAGGTTACAGGACATATTCCAAGCATTCCCCAAGCCCCATACTCAAGAAAACGTAAGATCACCATGGAAGTTGGTGAAGAAAAATTCTGAATCGGTTTCTAACATTCATGCATTCTCAACGTATTTTGTTGTTATGTTTATGTTTCTAATGATGTTTGCAAACTAATCATGTGCTTTAATTGAAGATTTACGCGTTATATGCCAAAGTACCATGCTCGTTTTCTAGGGTTTACAGGATTGAAAATTAGGGGTTTTGTAACAAGGAAAAATTGGAACCCCTGACCACCACCATTCAAATCATCACGTTCAGACGATTTCAAAGCTATGCTCGCGCTCAATTTATGAGCTTCCTAGGCCTAATCGCTATTTTTCCAAAACTGGCCTAGGAGAACGCGTGCAAAACCGTTGCCTAACATATTTGTTTTTTCAGGAAAATAACACCATGAAGAAGATGACCTCGTGGCGAACGTTGGTTGGTTCTTTTGAATTTCGCGCGCAGAGTCCACTAATACATTTGTTTTCTTTTATATTATTTATTCGTTACTATATGTTAACAACGCGCGCAGTGGTTCAGTGGCAAGGCACATACGCTGGCAACATCCATGACCTGGGTTCGAGCCCCAGGTCTGCATTATCTCAATGTTATTTTTCCATTTACGTTCACATGCAGCTTCAGTGTAAAGGCCCACCATACACTCACAAAATCCAGCCTTCCACGCGTATGCTTAGGTCAATCCAAAGGCTACAGTTTGAAGGACACCATGAACGTGAGTCAATGCACTCTCACGCTGGGATGAAAGGTCAACGAAATCAGGAGCTTAATGGGCCTGAAAGTGTTAACAAGCCCTCCACTTTGGGGTCTGAACCCCCAGGTTTGCCCATATTTTTCTTTTACTTTCTTTACTTTTTTATTATTATTATTTTTACTTCTTTTCATTATTGCTTTATTAATTAGTTTCATTACTTTCACAAAAATATAAAATATCATAAAAAAATCAGAAAAGAGTTAAAACAATAAATAATTTTTATTTTAATATTTTCATAAATAAATTTGCATGTAATTATTTAGTTTTAAATTAGGTTGCAATTTTAATTCTTTTAACAAAAATCCAAAAAGCATAGAATTAGGTTTAATTAATTTTTCATCCTTTTTATTTTTTCTTTCATAATAATTAAAATAACTAAATATATATTTTTTATAATTAAATTGCATGAAAATAACTTAGGGTTAATTTAGGTTAAAAAACTTCAATATTTTCTTGATAAATTAAAAATAATTAGGATTAGGGTTTGCATCTTATTTCAATTTTAATTAATTCTCTTTTCATTTAAATCCTAAAACACTAAAAAATACCAAAAAAAACAAGTTCTTTCCTCCTTTTAATTAATTAATGTCATCATGTAATTTAATTTTGCAAAAGGGTTCAACGCCCTCGTTCTTAATTTCTTATCAATTCGCATACTTATTTCTTTTCCGCTTAAATATTTATGTATCTCTCCCAAGGCCTTGTAACATTTTAATTACTTCTCGCACTTTTAATTTCTTTATTTATTTTCTGTCAAATCGGGTTCGAGAAACTTTTGGCGATGTGGACCCGCGCCATTTGTAATAGCTTTAGATTTTTACATTCCCGCAATATTGTTAACTGTTAATCAAAAGCATGAAAGAATGTATGAACAAAATAAAAACAAACGTTAGATCACCAATAACATGACAAAAGGCAAATGCAAATGAAAACGACACACAAATCGCACACACCACCCCTAGGGTACGCCTCACTGTTGCCTTGCCTCGAAAGGTGATCGTCGAGTAGAGGATGTCTTAGTAAGTCCTCATGATCTGGGAACCTGGCATGAGGGTAGCTTCTAAGGTGTCTTCCCATTGCTCTGGTGATCACCATGTCCTGAACCTCGAATTGACCCGAACACCTCCAACGGTGGTGCTACCTACCTCTCAATGGTGGGATGGCACTACTTTAAAGGACATCTACACAGACGAATTCCTTAGGGTAGGTAGGTTCTCATATACTTGCTCTAATCTCAAAACAAATTCAAAAAATACTTTTCACACCAACATATTTTCAAAAGCTTTCGAAAGCAAATTTTCAAACACTCTTGAGGACCGATACAAGAGTCGAACTGGAATTTTCAAAGAAACTTTTTAAAAACCCACAGTTGAAAAAGCAAACAAACCATTTTGAAAACACAATGAGCAAGTATCTAAGAGCCCATGGATAACCATGGATAGAAAGGGTGCTAACACCTTCCCTTTCTATAACCTACCTCCCGAACCGAGAGCAATCTCTATAAGGAATTTTTCTGTGCTTTTATCCTTTCCACTTGGAGAAAATAAAAGACGGTGGCGACTCTTGCTTCCGCGACATTTTGCGAACCAGCTTTAAACAGTCAGTTCCAGATCCACCGATCACAGAACTGGCGACTCTGTTGGGGACCAAACTTAAAGTGAGGTGTACCTTAGGGCTAGTTCATAACTGTGTTTTCAATTGTATTGATTTGCTTGCTTTACTATTGTGGGTTGCATCGGAGTTACATAGGTCCTAACCCGGATCTGGGGATACCCTGTTTAGGTAGCATAAGCTGTGAGGGACCTGTCCGGCGTAGACCGACACGGGTGAAATAGTGGCTACGTTGGTGTGGCACCTTGGTCTGTACCGATATCCCTTGTGTTGCAACGAGGAGAATATGGGTCTTCTAAGGAGTCATTAAGCACCAACAACCTTAGAACCTTAAATGACCCAACTTGGCCATTAGAATAGTAGCAGTATGCTACGCCCATTGAGGCTAAACTCTCGTGATGGTTCTGGCCGCAAGAAAAGATTGCGATGCTGGAGTTATGACCGATTGAGGGTAGTCAATGATATTGGGATCCTCTAAGAACCCGGTTACTTTGATAGGACAGGTATGAACCAACAAACTGAAAGAGGGTAATACCTAGACCTCATGCTGGCCTAAACTCTAGGGGCTTCTATTGTGTGACTTGTGTGCCTTCGTACTTGACTACTTGCATGTTTTATCTGACACATGAACTACTTGCAGGTTCTGTTTTAGTCCTTAACTGGGACTCATGACAGGTTTTACTTAAGTTTCTTGCAGGTTTTGGTTTGCAGTCCTTAATCGGGACTCATAACAGGGTTACTTACATTACCCCATGCATAGCATAACATCATACCATTGCATACATCCTACATAAGGACTAACCCATTTCAAGGATCTCAAGGGTTTGTGATGCAGGTCAGGATGAATCGAACATCTAGCAAGGGGCAAAGAGGATTTATTTTCCTCTAGCCAAAGTGGTCAGGGGCTATGACCCACTGGATATGGTGAGCCTTTGACCCTTGACGAAGGACTCTCAACAACATGAAGTACCTTCAATCAAGTTCCCAGTTTCCAACTCTAACAATTTGTTTACCCCTCGAGGTCCTTGAAATCATTGCATGCATATCATACATATCATTGCATAACAGGTACCCTTTCTCTGCAGGTTGCTTACCTTCTTCGCTGTTTATTTCAGCGGTCTCGTCATGAATCCTGAATCCTCAACCGAGCATACTATCAAGGCCCTCCAGGCTCAGAATGCCCAGTTCCAAGGGCTGATCATGAATCTGACCCAGGGGCAACAAGATCTGAAGGCTCTGCTCTTGAAGAAGGAAAATAAGAAGAAGAGGACTGTTTTGTTCAGCCCTAGACGCAGATCTAGGAATACACTGCAGGATGAAACTGAGAAGACAACTCCATCTGTGGGGAAAGGCAGTCATCAAGAGGAAAGGGTTCCCAGTCCAGTAGTCTCCGACAACGAGACAGAGTTCAACGACGAACAGTACCCTCCGGCTGAGGATAGGTACAAACAGTTGGAAGACCGGCTAAGTGCTATGGAGATACAAAAAGTGCCTGGCCTGGACTTCGAGGATCTAGGTCTGTCTTATGGGGTAGTGATCCCGCACAAGTTTAAGGCACCGGCCTTTGCTAAATACGACGGGGCATCCTGTCCTAAATTGCATCTCAGGGCTTACACAAGGAGGATCCAGCCCTATACAGCTGACAAAAACTTATGGATCCATTTCTTCCAAGAGAGTCTTTCAGGGACTCAGCTTGAGTGGTTCTACCAATTGAATGGAGCCAACATCCATACCTGGGAAGACCTAGCCACTGCTTTCTACAAGCATTACCAGTACAATGCCGACCTTGCTCCCACACGTACCCAACTCCAGGGCATGTCGTTGGGGTCAAGTGAAGGTTTCAAGGAATACGCGCAGAGATAGAGAGACCTTGCTGGAAGGGTACAGCCTCCATTAACTGACCGGGAACTCGTTGATATGTTATTGGGGACCCTATCCGGGCCGTTCTTCAATCATCTCATTGGTAATTCATCTGCAGGATTTACCGACCTCATCCTAACTGGCGAAAGAATTGAAGCTGGTATCAAGAGTGGGAAAATTCAAGAGGCCACACCTTCTGATACTCACAAAAAGCCTTACGCGGGAAAGAAAGAATCTAATGCTGCATACAGCCAAAAGAGTCGTCGTGACCAACATGCAGGGGCAGTCATGATTTCTGGTTCTGCGCCACGCCGCCAACCACAAAAGGGAAACCAACGAAGGCCGGACGAGCCTAAAAGACAATTCACCAACATTAACATGCCATGGTCCCAAGCATTGTAGCACATGTTGAAGATGAACCTGATTGCGGTGATTAATCCTCCTGCAAATCCTAAGACTTCCTCTCCAAGCTACAACCCAGAAGCGAGGTATGCTTATCATTCTAATAGCCCGGGGCACGATACTGAGGACTGTTGGGCACTGAAGTACAAGATTCAGAACATGATCGATGCCAAAGAGATCGAGTTCGAGCCTGCCGAGACTCCCAACGTGATCACTGCTCCATTGCCAAAACATGGCTAGGGTCGAGAGATTTTTGTTCATTTGAATTCAAGTTGTATTTTTCTTTTTTGTTCAGATAAACAATTATCATGTTAAACTCTTTTATTTCATGAATGCATTACACATGTCTGTCTTGATTTAATTATGTTTACTATGCTTAAAACTGCTTTCATATTTTGTGATGATCAACTCTCGACTGAAAATTCTAAACCTCTTGAGGGAGGATGACGAAAACGATACCACGATCCTTACAGTATGCTTTTGAACAGACCCCGCTGATGAGGTACAGGCATTGTTTCAATCCCTAAACACTAGAGTTATAAGGATGATAATCCCTCGTCAACCCATCTGAGCCCAAAGAAGTAGGAGTTTTTTCTTTTCGAAATTTAAAACCCTTAATCATAACCTGGGGCAGGGTAGTTCTTTCAGTTGATCTAAGTGCATAACGAATGGCACCAAAGAAGTCCTTACAAAACAAAAGACAGTGATGGTTCAGAACAATCATAAAGACAGGCAGTCGTTATCAAAAAAAAATCATAAATGAAAAACCCAATAAGTCAAAACCTACGAAGGGGACTTACGAAACTGGGGCATCCCGCTGACTGTAATTCCAAAAAGGAAACAGCTCAGGCAAAAAATAGGGATAACAAAAAATCAAAAGAAAGAGGTCTCACAAACCCTCAACAAAAACAAAAATGACTGCCTAGTCAGAATAAATCATCAACATCTGAATCATCACCGGAAAATCAGAGCAAAGACTCAAACAAGGTCTAACGTATGATCAACTGAGTTTAGGTTTGGAGAACATCACGAAGAGCGGGTGGGTACAAATAATTTGAGCCTTTATCCTTTGTTTCTTAAACCGTGAACCAGGCCACGATATAACCCTTAAAAGTCCTAGCTGAAGCATGGGTTAGTTCGAAAGCATACTGTTACGAAGGTATCCTGACTCCTGAAGGTTTGCTGTAAAATCTTGAGTTGACACCGCACTGTATTACAAAAATGCATTTTCAAAATTCAAGACAGACATAAACTTTGCATTCTTAAGATAACATTGCTTGCATATGATTATTTGTCTGAACAGCAAAGAACTTTGCGCAACGAATATCCGATGAACGAAGATCTTCTCAACAAAAGAGTCCCTCTAGTGGAAGGAGCACTTTCAATCAAGGGGCATGGCATGATCAAAAACTATCATCTAGGGCAGTCCAGTCACCACCTGGAGAATCACTCAAGATGTCCAACAACAGGGGCAACTCCCTACATTATGAAAGCAGGGACATAGTCGAAAAATACTACGCATAATCAAAGACCCGCTAGGTTGACATACCTAGGCAAAAATAAGGGCTTCTCGGCGAACCAAAAGGGTTCGGGCAAAATGAAGGGATGAAATGAAAAAATATGTACACCCGGCAAGTCGAAAACCTGAAAAGGCGGCTTGGGCAAAAATGGGTATCCCGGTGGACTGAAAACCCGAAAGGGCGGTCCAGGCAAAAGTTAGGGATCAAAGCGTACGACTATGTCTCGGCATCTCGTCACTTGTCTACCCGAAGATTTGTCAATCACCCACACAGGTATCCTCTTCCCTCATCTCCGAAGCAGGGGCAATAATGAGTTATCCCAGCGATCCAATTGCTCTGTCAACCAAAGTACAAAGGAAAGATCAACATAAGGATGATTACCATCTACCTTTACAAATTCCAGATCGTGGGTTAACATCCGAAACCAAACAGGACAATCATCCACTTAATCAAAATCATGCAACCCTACACCGGTTCCTTCTCAATTTTCAGAAGAAGTTTTACACGAACTTATCCCACAAGTAACCTTACCCCGGTTCATCCAGAAGTTTTACACGAACTTACCCCGAAGCAACCTAACCCCGGTTCCTCCAGAAGTCTTACATGGACCTATCTCAAGATGACCTAACCCCGGTTCATCAAGAAGTTTTTACACAAACTTATCCTGCCGTAACCTAACCCCGGTTCCTCCAGAAGTCTTACATGGACCTATCTCAAGATGACCTAACCCCGGTTCATCAAGAAGTTTTTACACAAACTTATCCTGTCGTAACCTAACCCCGGTTCCTCCAAGAGTCTCACATGGACCTATCTCAAGATGACCTTACCTCGGTTCGTCAAGAAGTTTTACACGAACTTATCCTGCGGCAACCTAACCCCGGTTCCCCCCAGAAGTCTTACATGGATTTAGCTCAAGATAACCTCACCCCGGTTCATCAAGAAGTTTTACATGAACTTACCTCACCAAGCAACCCTACATCGGTTCCCTCTCTTCAAGATGCAGTTTTACATGGACTCGTCACCCAGAAACCCTACACAGGTTCTCCCTTTCCAAAAACGAAGTTTTACACGAACTCATCATCAAAGTAACCCTACACAGGTTCCTTCTCCATTTCAGATGCGGTTTTACATGAGCTCATCAGCAGGAAACCCTACATAGGTGCCCTCTTTCAACTTACAAAATTACAGTTCAAAACTTCCCCAGGAAAGTCCCATCCGGTTTCCCCAGAAAAGTTGGAATTCATCTCCCTCAAGCAGCAAGCTTATCCACAGTAGATTCTGGAAGCTTATCCCTCGCAGAGCACGAACGCGTCGCCCGGCTTCATTCAAAGAGTTATTTCCTTAACAGGATATAACTGGGTTATCCTCAGCCAAAAGCCACGGAAAGATCGTTGTCGACACAATTCTTTCTTATCCCCAGCGAAGTCTAACAAGGATATCCCCAGCAAGTCATTCTCAACAATTCAGCAAAGCATCTCTATCCCCACAGAGTATCACTCCCCAGCATGGTCGCTAGAGTATTGTTCTCCCCGCAGAATCTTCCATTTGCCAAGTTTATTCCTCAACGGAGTCATCTTCTCCTACCGGTATTCTTGCAGTTATTACCCCCAGCGAAAGCGAAAGCTTATCCTTCAATATCAGCCCAGGATGTGACTTCCCGGCACCCGTCAAGGATTTACTTTCCTAGACGAAAAACACATACATAAACATCACATACATCATTATAGCATGCATAACGCATCATATCATACAAATCTCATTTATGTTGAGAACATCATTGCTTGATCCATATCATGCATTGCGTATGACTGACCTTTACCTTTCAGGAAGGATTCAGCTAAATTCTCAATCATATTTCAAGACCTAGACCGGTTCAGTTAATCAACTCAAAAGATTTCTTATCCAGTCCAAGGCCTTCTCTACTCCAGCTAAATTTACTCCCAACAGATTTTTCTGATAAAGACTCAGTAGAACTTATCAGATTATAATGGTTCTCTCTCCGACGGTTTTGCTTTCAGGTTATAATTTCCTATGGTTCTCTCCCCGACGGTGCGTGAGATGTAATTCCCTTTTAGATTATAATTTCCTTTGGTTCTCTTCCCGATACTGCGAAGATGGTAATTCCCACCAAGATTTTCTCAACGAGCGTTGTTGAAGTTAAAGTCACCCAAGGTTCTCTTACCGTTCATGCTAAGGTAGTAACCATCCCTGGTTCATTCATCATCTTGTGAAGCTCCAGACTCAGCTCCTGTAACCAGTCAGGACACCTCTATACCAAGCATCTGAAAATCAGCTCCTGCAACGTGCCAGGTACTCATTTTTCTTTTGCAGGTATGCAGGTTCTCGCTAAGGAATCTCTTACGCGATCAACATCCAGATGGCATCTATAAGCCCATCATCCTATTCATCAACCTCTAAATGGCATCTATAAGCCCATTCCCATCACCACACGGCTACTATGTGAGCGCAAATTTCTGGGCACTCTAGTGTTCAATCATCTTCTACCCTCGGATTACGAAAGGCGCATCAGCCAATCTGCATCCTCAGGTCTAAGAAGATTGAACAGGGGCAACTGTTGTACCCCAAAATTTGCCCTCCCATATTCTTCAAGAAATTGCCAAGTCATGCTTTAAAATTCCCTAAGGGTTGCACAGTGCAAAGGTCTCCTATACAGTCAAAATTAGGGTTTGTGTTCTGATCAAGAAAATGAAGTGTTCAAAGGGCCAATCAAGTCTCACATGCCTACAAACATGGTCAAGCATCCTCATATCAAGTTTCAAGGCTTTCAGCACAAAATTGCACAGTCAAAACCCTAAATTGCACTACAGTCAACTGCAGGGGCAAAATGGTCATTTGACAGTCAAAAGTTCAAATTTTTGGTCAACATATCATTTTGAAGCCACAAACATCATTTGATCAATGCTTGATCATGATTCTCAAAGCTTGGCTCAAAAATCATCAAGATACAAAAGTTTCCTTATTTGGACAGTTGGAAAAGTCAACTGTAAATTGACCAAGGCATAACTTTCACATGGATTATCAGAAAAATTCCATCCAAAGCTCATTTTGAAGAGAAAGACATTTCCTACAACTCATCTTCATACTTCAAGTCCAAGAAATGCTCTCACAAAAAGTTATCAATTTCAACATTATAGGTCATTTTCAAAAGTCAACAAAAAGGGACTTTAAGTCAAAGGCCATAACTTGATATTGGTAAATCAAAATGACATGGGACCAAAGGCATTGGTTAGAGGACTCAAAGACCTTTCCAAAATGTCCAAGAACATGAGAAAAGCTTAAAAATTGAGCAAGTTATGCCTTGTAGAAGTTGGGAAATTTTTGGATATTTTGAAAAGTCAACATTGATTCAAATGACCTAAAATTGCTAATGGGCCCATTTTTCTTCCATAATTCATCATCCATGGCATGTGCACGACCACTTGGCCCAAAGGGAAGTATTTTTTCATTTTTTATTTATTTATTTGAATTTTTATTTATAATAATTCACTTAAATCAATTAAATATGTGAAAAATATTTAGCTTAACCTAACAAATCTTTTTGTACATGTTTTATTCTCAATAATTCATGCATATCCCAATATAGAAAGATTTGGAGAGATTGGAGTTGATTTGTATCAAAAAGCACATGGAAAGATTGAAAAAATAATGATGGAAAATCAAATCTCAAAATCCATGAATGAAAGAGATTTTGATCAATTTTGTTAACCTAATTTGTTCACTACATAAGCTAGAATGCAACCCTAATCATCCTACACACGCAGCTGCCCAAAAACCAGAAAATCAAACTTGGAATTTTGTCTAAAAAAACTCAAATCTGAAAACGTCTTTGCAGGGGGTTTCAAGCCACGATTGCCATTCCATTAGCTTCCTTGAAGGTTACAGGACATATTCCAAGCATTCCCCAAGCCCCATACTCAAGAAAACGTAAGATCACCATGGAAGTTGGTGAAGAAAAATTCTGAATCGGTTTCTAACATTCATGCATTCTCAACGTATTTTGTTGTTATGTTTATGTTTCTAATGATGTTTGCAAACTAATCATGTGCTTTAATTGAAGATTTACGCGTTATATGCCAAAGTACCATGCTCGTTTTCTAGGGTTTACAGGATTGAAAATTAGGGGTTTTGTAACAAGGAAAAATTGGAACCCCTGACCACCACCATTCAAATCATCACGTTCAGACGATTTCAAAGCTATGCTCGCGCTCAATTTATGAGCTTCCTAGGCCTAATCGCTATTTTTCCAAAACTGGCCTAGGAGAACGCGTGCAAAACCGTTGCCTAACATATTTGTTTTTTCAGGAAAATAACACCATGAAGAAGATGACCTCGTGGCGAACGTTAGTTGGTTCTTTTGAATTTCGCGCGCAGAGTCCACTAATACATTTGTTTTCTTTTATATTATTTATTCGTTACTATATGTTAACAACGCGCGCAGTGGTTCAGTGGCAAGGCACATACGCTGGCAACATCCATGACCTGGGTTCGAGCCCCAGGTCTGCATTATCTCAATGTTATTTTTCCATTTACGTTCACATGCAGCTTCAGTGTAAAGGCCCACCATACACTCACAAAATCCAGCCTTCCACGCGTATGCTTAGGTCAATCCAAAGGCTACAGTTTGAAGGACACCATGAACGTGAGTCAATGCACTCTCACGCTGGGATGAAAGGTCAACGAAATCAGGAGCTTAATGGGCCTGAAAGTGTTAACAAGCCCTCCACTTTGGGGTCTGAACCCCCAGGTTTGCCCATATTTTTCTTTTACTTTCTTTACTTTTTTTTTATTATTATTTTTACTTCTTTTCATTATTGCTTTATTAATTAGTTTCATTACTTTCACAAAAATATAAAATATCATAAAAAAATCAGAAAAGAGTTAAAACAATAAATAATTTTTATTTTAATATTTTCATAAATAAATTTGCATGTAATTATTTAGTTTTAAATTAGGTTGCAATTTTAATTCTTTTAACAAAAATCTAAAAAGCATAGAATTAGGTTTAATTAATTTTTCATCCTTTTTATTTTTTCTTTCATAATAATTAAAATAACTAAATATATATTTTTTATAATTAAATTGCATGAAAATAACTTAGGGTTAATTTAGGTTAAAAAACTTCAATATTTTCTTGATAAATTAAAAATAATTAGGATTAGGGTTTGCATCTTATTTCAATTTTAATTAATTCTCTTTTCATTTAAATCCTAAAACACTAAAAAATACCAAAAAAAACAAGTTCTTTCCTCCTTTTAATTAATTAATGTCATCATGTAATTTAATTTTGCAAAAGGGTCCAACGCCCTCGTTCTTAATTTCATATCAATTCGCATACTTATTTCTTTTCCGCTTAAATATTTATGTATCTCTCCCAAGGCCTTGTAACATTTTAATTACTTCTCGCACTTTTAATTTCTTTATTTATTTTCTGTCAAATCGGGTTCGAGAAACTTTTGGCGATGTGGACCCGCGCCATTTGTAATAGCTTTAGATTTTTACATTCCCGCAATATTGTTAACTGTTAATCAAAAGCATGAAAGAATGTATGGACAAAATAAAAACAAACGTTAGATCACCAATAACATGACAAAAGGCAAATGCAAATGAAAACGACACACAAATTGCACACACCACCCCTAGGGTACGCCTCACTGTTGCCTTGCCTCGAAAGGTGATCGTCGAGTAGAGGATGTCTTAGTAAGTCCTCATGATCCGGGAACCTGGCATGAGGGTAGCTTCTAAGGTGTCTTCCCATTGCTCTGGTGATCACCATGTCCCGAACCTTGAATTGACCCGAACACCTCCAACGGTGGTGCTACCTACCTCTCAATGGTGGGATGGCACTACTTTAAAGGACATCTACACAGACGAATTCCTTAGGGTAGGTAGGTTCTCATAGATACTTGCTCTAATCTCAAAACAAATTCAAAAAATACTTTTCACACCAACACATTTTCAAAAGCTTTCGAAAGCAAATTTTCAAACACTCTTGAGGACCGATACAAGAGTCGAACTGGAATTTTCAAAGAAACTTTTTAAAAACCCACAGTTGAAAAAGCAAACAAACCATTTTGAAAACACAATGAGCAAGTATCTAAGAGCCCATGGATAACCATGGATAGAAAGGGTGCTAACACCTTCCCTTTCTATAACCTACCTCCCGAACCGAGAGCAATCTCTATAAGGAATTTTTCTGTGCTTTTGTCCTTTCCACTTGGAGAAAATAAAAGACGGTGGCGACTCTTGCTTCCGCGATATTTCGCGAACCAGCTTTAAACAGTCAGTTCCAGATCCACCGATCACAAGTGTCTTAAAATATAATACCATGGTTTTGTTTATAACACCGGATGTATAGCCACCCCAGTGGTAAGGCAGCGTGCTGGTAACCAAAAGGACTTGGGTTCAACACCCAGCGCGCTGCCTTTTGTTCTTTTTTTCACATTTTGCACTTTTTTTGGTTTTTTGCAGCGCCTGGGCCCCAAACTTTGGGCCTTCATGTTTTATTTGCTGACTCTAACCCCCTAACTATGTTTACACTCCTGGCCCATTTTATTCTTTTTTTTTTTAGTTTATATTTATTTCTATTTCATATTTTCTTCATTTTTTTTATTATTAATATTTTTATTATTATCATTATTATTATTATTTTACTAGAATAATATTTAAAAAAAATATTTTTATTTTATTATTCATATTTATTTAGTTTATTTTTCTTTATAAAAATTAAAAAAAAACAAAAACAATTTTCTTAATAAATTAAAATCTTTCTTAATAATTAATATTTAGGTTTAGGTTTAACTATTATATTATTTTCTTGTAATTAAAATTAATTTAGAACTTAGGTTTCTTTTAATTAGTTAATATCCATATTTATTTTTATTAATTTAAAACCTTTTCATAAATAAAACCCTAAAAAATCTTTTTTTAGTTAATTTCTTTTCTTATTTAGTTTAAGTTAATTTTATTCAATTTTAAATTAATATTTTTTTCTAATTAGGTTTAGGTTAAAATATTTTCATAAAAACCAAATAAAAATCATTTCTTTTTCCATTTACATTCTTGCATTTTTATTTTTTATACAATATTCAATATGGTTGTAATAATTATTTAGATTTAATTTTCTTGCAATTTTCCCATTTGTAAATTTGTACACCCCCTCCCCTAATGATGTAATAGCTTAGTATTTTTATTTTCCGCAATTTAATGATTTATATACAAATGCTAGTAAATTAGGGTTTGTATGGAAAGATAAAATCAATGCTTAGAAAACCCTAATTCAAAGACAAAACAAATGCATGTAAATCAATACACTTTCACACTTACACCTATAGGGTTAACTCCACTTGTTGCCTTGAGAAATAAATGGTCATAATACACATGTAATATGTCTTAGCAAAAACAAACAAAATACAAGATCATAGTCCCTCTATTACGCTACAAAATGTTACCTTAAGAATGATCTTAGTCCCTCAAAGAAAATGCTAAGATATCTTACAACGTTGCTATTCATGACTATACGATGACCCTTGTCCGTCCCTTTTACATCCAAAGATAGGGTTTATTACCAAATCAATGGTAAGATAATAATGTCAAAGGAAAGATGAAATAAACATGAAAGACTTTTGAGTAGGTAGAATGTTCCTAGTTGCTTGCTCATTTTCAAACCAAAAACATCCTTGCTATTTTCAAAACAAACACCAACACTTTCAAAAACATCTTTCAAACTTGAAAACATTTTCAAAAGATCAACACTTTGTATACATTCTTACAAACGAGAATCATTACAAAGCTTGCCTAAACGATTAAGCCTTTTCAAAATACTTTCAAAAATCATACAAAGCACATTTTCAAACAAAAGCAAGTGATCTAGCAAGCAACTAGGATCCCGTAGATAACTACGGATGAAAAGGGGGATAATACCTTCCCTTTTCATAATCTACCCCCCGAACTCAAGAAAACATCTCAAAGGTATTTCCTATTCTTTTCAACCTTTCCTTTTGGATAAAAGAAAAGTCGGTGGCGACTCTTGCTAACCGCAACATTTGCAATCAAACGCAAAACACCAAGTCGATTCTCCCACCGTGTTACAAGCACCTTATTAGGTAAGTAACAATAAATCATGGAGGTTGTACGGTGTAGACCGATACGGACAAAGTGGTGGCTACGTTAGCGCGATACTTTGGATTGTACTAGTGTTCCTTGAGTAAGTCGAGGATAACATTAGGCTTCCTCATAGTGTCACTAAGCGCTAACTGACTTTAGAACCTTTAATTAACTCATCCTAGCCATTAGGAAGTAGTGAGATAACCGACTTTGGTTCCGATTGAAGATTGGTTTATACTCAATACTACACTCATTGAGGCTGGACTTTCGGGATTTTTTTTCCTTAATACTTCGGTGTGGAGCTGAAACAATTTATTAAGGGAAGGTCAGTGATATTGAGACTCCTTAGAACCCGGTTACTATTAATAGGACTAATTGAGACCACTGAACATTCAAGAGGGTACTTACCTACAAACTTCATGCAAGCCTGAACCTAAGGCTACTTGTGTGACTTGTTTTCTTTCATTATCTAACCACTTGAACTCCTTGCAGGGTTTGTTTTCATTATCTAACAACGTGATTTCCTTGTAGGATTTGTTTATATTCATTAACCTAGATCTCTCGCAAGTTTCACTTGTATTTATCATCTTACACTTTTGCTTTGGTACATAGCATATACATCATAACATCATACGATAACATTTCCTTAACCATTTCAAGGATCTCAAGATGCAAGTTATGATAAATCAGATGGCTAGCAAGGGGTAAGGGGATTTATTTTCCTCTAGCCAATGTCGTCAAAAGATCAAAACTCAACAACTTGAGTCAGGGGCTATGACCCACTTGATATGGTGAGCTTGACTATTGTAGAAGGACCTTCAACGATACGAAGTGCTTCAATCAAAGCTGCAAGTTTCAACTTCTGACATCTTCTTTGTTTACCCCGCGAGTCCTTGAAAATATTGCATACGCATATCATACATGACATTGCATAAACAGGTTTCAAAGCAAGGTTCTCATCGTCTTCGTTGTTTATTTCAGCAAGTAAATAAATGGCTCTTGAACAAACAATCAAAGACCTTCAAGCTCAAAGCACTTTGTTCCAACAAATGTTCCTGACTCTGACCCAGGGGCAAGAAGATTTGAAAGCTCTGATCGCCAAATAGAAAAAGAATAAGGCAAAGAAACCGGTTGGCATCCTGAATATGGGAAGAATACTCAGAGGACCGATTAAAGGAGCTCTAGATCTTTCAACTCCATCAAATAAGGGGGACAATCATGAAGAAGATAACAACCTGGGGACTGATGAAGACGAAGTTGGTTATTCTAAGGAGCAATATCCTCCTGCTGATGATAAATACAAACAGCTGGAGGATCGTCTCAATGCTATGGAGATTCAGCTGGTACCTGGCTTGGATTTTGAAGAGCTAAGGTTGGTTTCTGGAGTGATCATCCCACCGAAATTCAAGGTTCTCACGTTCGCCAAATATGACGGTGTCTCCTGCCCTAAGTTGCACTTAAGGTCCTATGTCAGAAAGATCCAGCCCCACACTGCTGACCAGAAGTTATGGATCCATTTCTTCTAAGAAAGTTTAGCTGGCACGAAACTGGAGTGGTTCTATCAGCTGGAAAGAACAGACATTCATACCTGGGAAGACTTGGCTGCTACTTTCTACAAGCAGTACCAATATAATGTTGACTTTGCTCTAACTCGTACACAACTTCAAAGCATGTCTTTGGGTTCTAGCGAAGGCTTCAGGGAATATGCCCAGAAATGGAGGGATCTAGCTGGCAGGGTACAACCTCCTCTTAATGATCGAGAAATGATAGACATGTTCATAGGCACTCTGACAGGCCCATTCTTTAATCTGTTGATTGAGAGTGCCTCATCCGGGTTCACAGAGATGGTTCTGACTGGAGAAAGGATTGAAAGTGGTATCAAGAGTGGGAAGATCCCAATGGCTGCATCTTCTAATGCTGAGAAGACGCCATTTGCTGGTAAGAGGGAAGCTAATATTGTGTATGGCTGGAAGGGTCGTAATAAGGCAGACAACCATAACCAATTTGTGGGGGCAATATTGGTCTCTAATCCTACGCTTATGCAACGACACCAACAGGGGAACCAGCATAAAGAGGTCATGCCTAAGAGACAATTCACCAGAATCAACATGTCACTAGCTCAAGCGTTATAACACATGTTGAAAGCAGGATTGATTACATTAAAGGCTCCTCTGCGAAATCCCAATACTTCTGCTCCTAGTTACCACCCCGACGAAAGGTGTGCATACCATTCTGATAGTCTTGGACATGATACAAATGGCTACTGGGCTCTGAAGAACAAAATTCAGGATATGATTGATGCCAAAGAGATTGAATTCGACCCTCCAGAAACTCACAAACTGATCACTGCTCCCAGGCCAAATCATTGAGAACGTCCAGTTCATTTTTTATTTTTCATTTGTAATTTCATTTGTTGTTCAAACAATTATTGTCATGCCGAACTTTGGTTTTCCCATTAATGCATCGCATATGTTTTTATTGAATGATTTCATTGTCATTATGCTTAAACTTCTTTCTTACTTCCATTTTGTGATATTTAACTCTTGATTACAAGCTCTAAGCCTTTAGAGGGAGGATGACGAAAACGATACCATAATCTCACACAGTGTGCTATTGAACAGACTTTGTTGGTGATGTACAGGCGTTGTTTCAAATCCCAAATAGTGGAGTTATAAGTAAGATAATCCATAGTCAACCCCTTTGAGCCTAAGAAGTAGGAGTTTTTCTTTTCACGCGAATTAAAACCCTTAATCATAACCTGGGGCAGGGTAGTTTCTCATTCAATTCAGACACGCATTCAGTCGCAATCTTTCACTTCGTACATAATGAATGGCATCGAAGGCGTCCTTCCAAATCAAGAGATGGTAATGGTTCCCCATAATCATTAAGAACGAGCAGTCATTATCTCTCAAAATAAAAGCCCGCTAATTCAAAACCTATGAAGGAGACTTAAGAAAAAAGTTGGGGCATCCTGCTGACTGTAAACACCAAAAAAATAGTTCAGGCAAGAGAAGGGATAGCAAAATCAAAAAAGAAAGAGTTCCTACAAATCCTCAACAAAAATAAAGGTCATAAAAATGACCGCCTTCTCAAACAAATGTTCAATTTCCGAACCATCACCGGAACATCAAGGACATTCCAAAACTCAACTAGGATTTGAAATGCACAATTAACTGAGTATAGGGCTAAAGAACATCACGAAGAACGAGTGGGTAAAAATAAAATTTGAGCCCTTATCCTTTGCTTCTTAAACTGTGAACCAGGCCACATTACAACCCTTAAAAGTCCTAACTGAAGCATGAGTTAGTTCGGAAGAATACTGTTACAAAAGGTATCCTGACTCCTGTAGGACTTGTTATAAATCATGAGTTGATATCACCCTCTTGCAAAGTTTTGTTTTACTAAAAAATGAACTTTCAAACTTCAAGACAAACATAAACTTTGCATTATTTGAATATCATTGTTTACATATAGTTATCTGTTCGACAACATAGAAATTCACATGACGAATATCTAGTGAACAAAAACTTTCTCAAATGGAAAAACACTTCCAACCAAGGGGCACGTCATGATCATTGTCCATCATTTGGGGCAGTCAAGTCAAGATTCAAGGAATCTCTCAAAAATGCCAAACAGCCAGGGACAGATCTCCATCTGAATCACTTGGGGAATTAGACATGAATTCTAACAACAAATAACGTACAATCTGTTGTACCCTAAAATTTTCCCTCTTATTTTACTCAACACAGGCCCATTTAGGTCCTCAATTGCTCAAGGATGCCCAAGAGTTGACCAGACAAACTCTCTCTTAAGGCAATGTACCTCAAACTAGGGTTTCCACTTTCATCAAGATATGTGAACTACAAAGGTCCCAAATGCTTTCCATGGTCCTAATATGTTCTCAAGATCATCCATGTCAAGTTTCATGCCTTGCACAAGAATTTGGTTCAGTCAATTGCTCAGATGCCTGAAAATCAACTGTACTAGGTCAAAAGTCAATTGTGGCCCACATACAATCAAACTTCAATATTTTTGTTCAACATCAACATTTTGAATAGATATACATCATTTTATTAAGTTTTGATCATGATTCCTCAAGGAATTCCCCCAAATTCATCAAAACCCAAAACTTACTAAATTAGGGTTTCTTAGGAAAAGTCAACCAAACTTTGACCAAGCATAACTTCTTCATACTTTATCAGAAATTTTCCATCGAAGGCTCATTTTGAAGAGGATGAAATTCCCTACAATTCATCTTCAACCCTAAAGTTCAAAATATGCACTCACCAAAATATGTGAATTTCTACATTATAGGTCCTTTTGAAAAGTCAACAAAAACACCTTTTGGGTCAAAGCTTATTACATGAACATGGAAGACCCAATTGAGATGAAACCAAAAGGGTTATTTAGGGGACATCCTAAGCTTTCTAAAAAGTCCAAGAACACCTCTCTAGGGTTAAAATTAGAGGAGATATGTATTGTCAAAATTGACCAATTTTTGGAAATGTGCATGAAGTCAACATTGATCAAAATGACTTTTTTTCCAAATGGGCCCATGTTTTCTTGTTTGAAACTTGTTCCTAAGATGGCCCACGACCCCTGAGCTTATCCACCTATTATTTTATTATTTATTTTGATTTTTTATCCATTTAAATCAAAATAAATCAATTTAAATAGTAGAATAATCAAATAAAATCAAAGATTTGATTTTATGAGCATATTATGAGTCCATGAACAGCTACCAAATCAAAAAATTCGTGCAAGAGCTAATTGATTGGAAAAGATCTTAATTTGGTCTATTTTTGAAATAAATCATACAAGGCAGAGAATGAAATCAAATCTCTATAATTTGCAAAGATATGATCAGTTTTTGTTGACATAAATCATTCTATGATATATACACAACATTTCCAAAGCATAAAAAAGGTTTTTGGGTTGTGAAAACAAGGAGGTCAACTTCAATTTTTTGTCAAAAAAAGTGCTGATCACATATTCCTCCATAGACGGACTCAAGCAATTCCAAGGCCAGCAATCTGTTCTTGGACATTTTTTGAAGCCATTCCAATCATCCTCAAGCCTTAAAACCTTCAGAAATCACGCCTCACAGTGTCACGGCTTGCATCTTTTTTCAAGATTCGTTTTCAATAATTTATTCATCATAAACATGTTTTGATAATATATCCATGCTTGATATCATATTTGCAATGTTTTTGATTGGTTTAATTGAAGTTTAAGTGCAGGAATGGCACGATACCATTGTTAGGGTTTTGAGGTCCCAAATTGGGAATTCCATATAGAGGCAAAATTGGACAAAATCAGGGGTACTATCATGCTTAGAAGATGATTTGCAATTGATCCATGTCTTTGGTTTGAATTTATTCTGTTTGTGCTGCGTTTTTGAATTTTACAGGTTTATGGCTACGAACAAAATCCGTCACTATAGCTTTTAGTGACGAAAATGACTGTAGGTAAAAGTGTGGCCAAAAACAACAATTATGGGGAAGAAGTCAATTAGGTGGCAGAATCCCATTGGGTGACTTGAATCACGCGCACATTTGGGAAAGACCACTTTATTTCCTTTATATTTTATTTATGTTATTATGTTAACAACTAAGCCACGCAGTACACATGGCAAGGGCGCACGTTTGAAAGTGAAAGGACCTGGGTTCGATCCCAAGTCCCAGCGTTTTGTTATTTTCTTAATATTTAATTGCAGGTTCTGTACATTATGTTGTCAGGCACCTATCATGCACTCCAGTAATCCAACCAATGGATCATCTCCATCACCAATCCAACGTCCCATGCAAGAGAGGACCATGGTACACCATCAGGAAGAGGCTACACAAGATCCAGCGTGTTGACTGGGCTGATCAGCATAATGGGCCTTACAATTCAACAATGCACCCCCGCTTCAGCAAATACAGGCCCAATATTTCTTTTTCTCTTTAATTCTTTTATTATTTTCACTAATTATCCTTTTTTACAAATAACAAAAAATCATTTTTTTATTCATAAAAATAAAAAATCACAAAAAACATAAAAATCATTTTTTTCATAAAAATATTTTATTTCCTTAATTAATTAGTTTAATTTAATTTAGGGTAATTTAATTCTTTTTATATAATTAACAATAATTAGAAATTAGGGTTTAATTTGTACATAATTCAATTTTTTTCTCAAAAAATAACCTAAATATTTTTTCAACTAGATTTTTTAGGTTTGTTAATTATTTTCGCATTTAATTCGCCACACACATTTTTAATTCCCTTTTTTTATTATTGTAATTGCTCCCAGTTTGTAATAGTAATTAGGGTTTCAATTCCGCATCTTTATTTTCAGTCCAAAATAATTATGTATCTGCAAAAGCCCTGTAATAGCTAGGACTTTAACTTTCTCGCTTTAATTTCCGTAAACTATAAACTGCTTAGATGTATGCTAATAGGATTGTATGGAAAGACAAACTGAAAATTAATACAATAGAAAACCCTAATTGTGAAAAGATAGATTAACTGAAATTACACTCACGCATGCTCACTCCTAGGGTTTACTCCACTCCGGTTGCCTTCGGTAAACGGTCATGAAGTATAGGGTTTGTTAGTGGTTGTCCTTTAGCCCCAAAAGATCTAAAATGACCCATTCGGATGTTGCCTCGGAAAAAGATCTTTAAGTCTTTAGGATGATTACTAACATTTCCTAACATTGTGTTTGTGATCGTATATGTCCTTTCGAATGTCCCTAAAAAACTCCAACGACGATGCTACCTATTTCTCAATAATGGGATAGCATTGTCTAAAAGGAAAACGAACAGACTTTTTCGAGTAAGTAGATTAACTCTTAGGTACTTGCTCAAACAAACAAAAACTTTTTCACACAAACACTTTTCAAACAAAGTTTTCAAAAACAACTTCGTAACACTCTTGAGGACAGAAACAAGGGTTAAAACGAAGTAAAACAAAACTTTTCAAAACAAAGCACGCACAAGCAGTTTTCAAAATGAGCAAGTACCTAAGAGCCCATGGAAAACCATGGATAGAAAGGGTGTTAACACCTTCCCTTTCTATAATCTACCCCCCGTGCTCAGAAACATCTCGAAAAAGGTTTTTTCTGTTCTTTTTCCTTTTCCTTGTTGGATAAAATAAAAGTCGGTGGCGACTCTTGCTTACCGCGACATTTTGCGAACAAAAAACGTAAACCAGTATTAACAGTCGGTTATGCCTACGTATCATACAATCAAGCAAAATCAATGTTCCTCAACGGATTTCTTCTCAAAACAACAAAACAAGAATTCCCAGCGGAAATATTCTAAATAAAGCAGACTTTATTATGGAAACAGTTCAGGTACGATCCATAAACGAATGTCATCCTGACACTTATTCTAGAGTCTCCTCTAGAAACGGTGCAGATACGATCCAAAGACGGATGCCATTCTGATGCTTATTTCAACACATCATCCAAGTACATTGCAAATACGATCCAGAGACATATGTCATTCTGACACTCATTCAACACATGTTTCAAGTACAGTGCAGATATGATCTAGAGACGGATGTCATTCTGACACTCGTTCAACACATGTTTCAAGTACAATACAGATACGATCCAGAGACGGATGTCATTATGACACTCATTCAACACATGTTTCAAGTACAATGCAGATACGATCCAGAGACGGATGTCATTCTGACGCTCATTCAACACATGTTTTAAGTACGATCCAAAGACGGATGTCATCCTAACACTTACTCCAAGATTCTCATCTAGAAACGATTCAGGTACGATCCAGAGACATATATCATCCTAACACTTACTCCAAGATTCTCATCTAGAAATAATTCGGGTACGATCCAGAGACGGATATCATCCTGATACTTGTTCAGACTATCTTCTAGCAATAATTCAATTCACAAAGCTTTCCTTCCCCAACAGAGTTTATTTATCTAACTGCGAAAGTTTATCCCCCCCAAACAGAGTTTATTTCTCTACATCGGTAAAACCTTCCGATAGAGCATCCTTCCCCTACAGAGTCATTCTCAAGCAGGAGTTAAAGATCCCCGGCAGAATATCCTCGAGCGAAAAGGGAAAATCCCCAGCAAATCATCTCCATTCATCATCCCCCAGTAGAAACGAAGGATTCAGCTTCCCAATACTCTCCAACAGCAGTCAGAGATTTATTTTCCCAGACTATGAAATATCACAACAACATCCTATATTCATATATCATGGCATGCGCATACACATCGCATACAGCATAATCTCATTTATTTTGAGAACATAATCACAATGCACTTCATACACCATGGCATTGCATAAGACTAACTCTTTACCTTTTTCAGGAAAGATCAAATCAACAAACACTGTTGACTACTTGCATGACCTGTTAAAGAAACTGTAAAGCCTGGATTTCGACCAGATAATAGTTTAAGTTTCTACGAAGCCTGGAATGCTACCAGAGAGTTGTCCACTTCTTCAATTACTGTGAAGCTTGTATTTTGACCAGATAACAGTTTAAGTTGTTGTGAAGCCTGGAATCTGACCAGATAGCGGTTCACCATGTTGTGAAGCCTGGGCCGACCAGATAACAGTTAACATCATTGCTGAAGCCCGGAATCTGACCAGATAATAGTCAATCAACAATTCAAGACACTGTGAAGCCTGGAATTTGACCAGATAACAGTATAAGGTGCTGCGAAGCTTGGAATCTGACCAGATAGCAGTTTACTCTATCAATTATTATGAAGTCTGGACTCGACCAGATAATAGTACACCTCATATTCAAGTTGAAGCCTGGACCCGACCAGATAACAGCTTAATTTCTTTAAATCATAGAAGCCTGGATACGACCAGATAACAGTATACCTCAGATTCAAGTTGAAGCCTATACCCGACCAAATAACAGCTTAATTTCTTTAAATCACTGAAGCCTGGATGCGACCAGATAACAATTCAATGTTTATAATTACTGCGAAGCCTAGAACCGACCAGATAGCAGTTAATTTCATATTCCCCAATAAGTCGCTATGAAGCCTGGGATACAACCAGGTAACAGTCAACTTTTGTTATCCTTAGCAAGTTATTGTGAAGCTTGGATTTCGACCAGAAAACAACAAAATTTCATCTCTCTATGTCAAGAGATAGCTTCCCTAATAGAGTAATGGACAACCGAAGCTCCTAGACTTTATTCCCCTAAAACATTCCCCAGCTGACTCCTCCTCAGATAGCAGGAACAGGAATCCCCACAAAGCGATTTCTTATGAAGTCAGCATCTACTTTGGATGGCATCTCTAAGCTCATCTCTGACGACTCTCCGTCATGTTCTATGGATGGCATATTTAAGCCCATCTATGATGATCTTCTGTCATCTTTTCCAAATGGCATCTATAAGCCCATTCCCTATATTATCCACCAACAGTGCTACTTTAGATGAGTGCAAATTTCTGGGCACTCTAATGTTCAATCATCTTCCACCTTCAGATCACGAAAGGCAGAGAAGCCAATCTACATCCTCAGGTCTAAGAAGATTGAACAGGGGCAGCTGTTGTACCCCAAAATTTGCCCTCTCATTTTCTTTCAAAAATTTCTTTAGATGGGTGGTTGCAAATATCTGCTTGAGAAAAGTAAAATTTGAAGATGAACGAAAGGTTCCTTCGATTGGAGAATCCAAGCTTCCTTCGATTGGAGCATCATAGCTTCCTTCGATTTGAGCAACAGAGCTTCCTTCGATTGGAGCATCAGAGCATCCTTCGATTGGAGCATCAGGGCTTCCTTCGATTGGAGCATCAGAATTTCCTTTAATTGGAGCATCAGAGCTTCCTTCGATTGGAGCACCAGAGCTTCCTTCGATTGGAGCACCAGAGCTTCCTTCAATTGGAACATCAGAGTGTTCTTCGATTAGAACATCATAACGAAGTGTCCTTCAATTGGCATATCAGGACAAAAATCATCACATGAACAAGGGCTGGTCGAATGGGCTTTTGAGGGGGAAGCTCTGAATATTTTCAAATTTGAACAAGGCACCAAATTGACTTGTCCAGATTCATTCAGCATCAAACATGGCATGAAAACACAAAAATGACAATCTTTCAATTTGCCTGATTCTGTTTTCAATACCATGT
Organism: Vicia faba; assembly: GCA_948472305.1. Classification (NCBI taxonomy): domain Eukaryota; kingdom Viridiplantae; phylum Streptophyta; class Magnoliopsida; order Fabales; family Fabaceae; genus Vicia; species Vicia faba. The sequence goes on from OX451741.1 coordinate 1,154,967,087, forward strand.
TTAATGGTTGGCCTTTAATGCCATGATCCTTTCCCCATTTCCTTGTCCCCTCCTTCTACACTATAAATACCTCACATGTGCAAGTCAAACACACACGCACACATATTGTATCACAGGATCACACATTGCACATGAAGAGATTATACACACACACACATCAAAATTTTCATAAGCAATTCCAATCGAAGTAATTTTCAGCAATGTTCCCAATCACTCCCTGAAGTCTGCAGGGAGCGTTCCCAAGCACTAGCCAATAAACGCCCAGAAGTTCCAAATCGAAGCCTCCCATCATTGGTAAACTTACAAATTCATGTTTATGATTTCATAATGTATTAATGTTTGTTCACTGTTTGATTCACGCTCAGGATATCATGTAACTTTGTTCAATTTGTATTAAGAGCTAAAGGCCTGGGTTTAACTCGAGGTCCACATTTTGTTTTCCTTTTCCTCCCACGCCCATACTGCAGATCTGGCCTAAATAAACTAATTCACGCAGGATCGAAGGACCTGGGTTCGACACCCAGGTCATTTTTTTCTCTTTAATATTTGTCTTGCAGGTCTAGATTGAGAATCCCTTCCTTCCCCAGATCAAAAGGAATAACTTCCTCCCCTGGATCGAAGAAGACATCTTCCTCCCCTGGGTCGAAAGACAATTATTTCTCCCTCGGTCGAAGGACAAACATTCTCCCTTGGATCGAAGGCTACCTTTTTCCATGGGTCGAAAGCCGCCTTCCTCAGGATCGAAGGCAATCTTTTTATCTGAATCGAAGCCATGTTTCTCCCTGGATCGAAGGATCCCTTCACTCCTTCATATTTTATTTTTGTTATTTCTTTATTGATCTTTTTTTTTTACTTTGACATTAAATCAAAAAATCACAAAAATTAGGCTTAGACATTTTAATTAAATAATTAATTTCTTAATTAATTAATTAATTAAATTTTAACCATTTTCTTAACTTAAAACAAATTAGAATCTATGACTTAATTTAGATTTAATTTTATTTTCATGATAAAAACAAAACAAAAAGATTTTTATTTCTTAGGATATTTTTAGACGTTATTTCCAATTTCGCGCGTGCTTATTTTTATTCTTGTATTTTATGTAAGTATTGTAACTCCCTATGGATGTAATAGTTTTAGATTTAAAATTCCGTACTTTATTTCATGCACTTTTTTATGTAACTATCCCAAATCCGTGTAATAGTTTAGGATTTATTTTTCTGCATTTTATTTCCCGCATATTTACTGCTTAATTATTTTGCTATATTACTGTTAGTAAATAGGCGTGTATGGAAAGACTGTAAATTAAAACGTTAGCTAACGTAACAAAAAGACAAAAAATAACTGAATTGAACACATACACACATATGCACATCTAGGGTATCCCCGCTTCGGTTTCCTTTCGGAAAATAAAGCTATCATGTCCCTCGAGAATGGGGATGCTTTAGCAAAGACCCGTAAATCAAAAGATTATAGTCCCTCGATGACCCTTACAGTGTTGCCTTTCGGTAAATTATCTCGTCCCTTAAACAAAAGTTGCTAAAGCGTCTCCATATGTTGCCTTTATGACTGTAAAATGTCCCTTCGATATCCCTCCAACATCCAACGATAAGGCTACCTATCCATTAATAGTAGGATAGCATTTTCTAAAGGAAAAGAGCAAAAGAATGACCCTTTTCGAGTAATAAAGTAGATAGTTGTTAGAAGTTTGCTCAAACATTTTGCACTTACACAAAAACTACTTTTCAAAAACAATTTCAAAACACTTTGTATACTTTCTCCACTATCCCGATAAATATTACAAAGTTCGTCGTACTAAGGCGTTTTCAAAACATTTTCAAACACACAAAACACAAAGGTATTTCAAAATGAGAAAACCTCTAAGAGCCCGTGGAAAACCACAGATGGAAAGGGTGCTAACACCTTCCATTTTCATAATATACCCCCCTTACTCAGAAAACATCTCGAAAAGGTCTTTTTCTGTTTTTTTCACCCTTTCCTTTGTTGGATAAAAGAAAAGTCAGTGGCGACTTTTGCTTACCTCTTATTTGCGAATACAAAATGTAAAACCAGTATAAACAGTCGGTTTTGCCACTGTATCACAATAGGCAAATACCCTCTTGAAGTTCAGTTGGTTCAACCTGTCCTAGAAAAGTAATTGGGTTCTAAGGAGTCTCAATATCACTAATCTTTCTTTATCAAGAATTGTTTCAGCTTAAACGATCTTTTCTCGCGGCCGAAATATCCCGAAAGTCCGCTCTCAATGAGTGTAGTATCGATTATCCACCAATCTTCAGCTTTATACCAAAGTCGGCTATCTCACTAATTTTCTAATGGCCAAGTTTGTTCAACTAAGGTTCTAAGGTCAGTTAGTGCTTTATGACACCACACAGCGGCCCCGTATTCTCTTCGATTTAACACAAGAGATACCGGTACCAACAAATGTGTCACACTAACGCAGCCATCGCTTCAACTATATCGGTCTACGCCGTACAATCTCCACGATCTATTTTTCCTTACCTAAAAGTGCCCCAAATCCGGGTATAGGATCTTTAACAGTAACCCCAGCAAACCCTTTAAAAATAAAGCATACCAAACACACAAGGAAAGCAAATTTTAAAATGATCTAATTCTAAGGTAACCTCACTTTTATAATCAAAATCCCCAGCAGAGTCGCCAGTTCTGTAACACCGTGGCAGAACCAACAGTTATATTGGTTTTGCATTTGTATTCGCAAATGTTGCGGTAAGCAATAGTCGCTACCGACTTTTCTTTTATCAACAAAGGAAAGGGTGAAAAGAACAAAAAAAGAGCTTTCAAGATTATTTCTGAGTAAGGGGTAGATTATGGAAAGGGAAGGTGTTAGCATCCTTTCTATCCGTAGTTATCAACGGGATCTTAGATACTAGATCATTTTTGAAATACCTTGTGTTTTTTGTGTATGAAAAAATTATTTTGAAAAGACGCCTTAGTGCGGCGAACTTTGTAATGTTTCTCGTTTTGTTGAGAACGTATACAAAGTGTTTTGAAAATGTTTTTGGAAAGAGTTTTGTGTATGTGAAAATTTGTTTTTGAGCAAGCATCTAAGAACTATCTAATTTACTCGAAAGGGTTTGTTCTTTTCCTATTTTCCTTTAGACAGTGCTATCTTACTAGTAGCCTTATAATTGGATGTTTGAGGGACAATCGAAGGGTCATCATTACAGTCACAAAGGAAACTGGGCAAGATACTTTAGTAACCACCCTAGGGTTTTAAGATCATACCGAGGCAACATCGAGAGGGTCATTTTTTAGATCTTTAAATCGGAGGGTATCCACTAAGATTTCTCACATTTTGAGAGTTGTGATTGTTTTATTCCGAAGGCAACCGAAGTGGGGGTACCCTAGAGGTGTGCATGTGCAAGTGCATTGTGTTTCAGTTATTTATCATGGTGTTAGGTTTTTTGACGTTTTGTTTTTAATCTCTTGTCATGCAATCCTATTACCATACATCTAAACAGTTCATGTATATACAGAAATTTACAGTGCGGAAATTAAATCTAACTATTACATGGCTTAGGGGAGGGGGGAAATTACAAGTCCAAAAAGGGGATAAAAACAGTAAATAAAGTCCTAGTTTTAACTATTACAACCCATAATCAGATACAATAATATGAAAATGATAATGCAAGAATACTAAATGCGCGCGAATTAGAAAGGACGTATAAAACCCTAAAAAAGTTCTAAGTAAAAGAAAATTATTTTTGTTGTTTTGTTTATTTAGGGAAAATATTAAATTAAACTAAATCTAATTAATTCAAATAAAAGGGAAAAGAAATTTAAAAATAATTCTAAATAAAACTAATATTTTTGGCATTTTTGTGATTTGATTTTAAAACCTAAATCTATATTAATTACAATTAATTATAAAATAAACAAATATCATGATTAAATCAAATTAAATTTAATTGTAAAAAATTAATTTAATTAATCTAAACCTAAAATTTAATTTTATGTTTTTTTTCTTCTGATTTTATGATTAAATAAAAAAATGGTTTTGAAAATTAATAAATATAAAACAAATAAATAATAAACTAGAAAAAAATAATAAAAATTAGAGAAAGGATGGGCCTGGTGTTCAAAATGAAATGGGGGGTTGAAATTTGGGTTTTTGCTTAAGCCCAATAAGCCTGAATCCAACGCTCCAAAAATAATCTGGTGAGCATCATCCTTGAGTCTATAGGGTGGAAACGCGCCCTAGGATGGCTAGATCTTCTTGTATCAACATCTGATGGCCCAAGCATGAGGCATAGGATACGAGTATGGACCTACGTGTCACTGGATCTACAAAGCAAATATGAAAAAATGGAAAATTCAAGACCTGGGATCGAACCCAAGTCCTCTAGGATAATACACGCGCTTCTCACCACCAAGCCATTCACTTCAATTGTTAGCATATTAAAGCAAAAATAATATAATGGAAAATCGGTCAATTTGTAAAAAAACTTTCAAACGCGTGCCAGATTGAATTCGAATGGGCCAATGGGGGAACGACGCGCATGCTACTGGAGTCAGCCCACCAGAGTCAACTCTCCAGTTGTCTTCTCCGGTGGGCTCGAAGACCAAACCTGCAAAACAACCACAATCAAAGACCCAAAACGACCCTACCCCTCCTAAAAAATCATCTTGAATCCAAATCCGGCATTAGTTTCGTCTGAATGTGCTTGTATCAACGAGACCAAAACTCAAACTTTCTTAAACCCTAGCAATGGTAACCTGCGATTTCAGCACTTAAACTCATATATAAAACGTCAGATCTCTTCTAATCATCGCTATAAACATGAATGTAAGCATTTTATGGATTTAAGTGGCATGTTTTAAAAGTTTTAGAATAGAGAAAAATTACCAATCAGAGGGATAGTGTAAGGGAGTTCTTGTGCGTGTTGGACTTGCCTAAAGATTGAGAACGTATCCTAGAACCTTCAGGAGGAGGATGTGATGCTTGCTTTGGATCAAGGGGCCTGGATCGATATCTTTGAATTTCACAACTTTGAATGATTTTTTTGAGAAATTCGTGTGGCCTCTCTATGCAACCTATGTGTGTCTTTGGCTTGCAATACTACTCTGTATTTATAGAGGAAGGAGAGGGCTAGCAAAGATGGGAAGAAATCAAACCATAATGGCTATGATGAAAGCAAGATAATCCAATTTGAAAACTTTCCAAATTTGAAATATTCCATGTCATTTTGGCTTGTGCGCGAAAATGGCAAGGTTAACAGGCTATCATTTTCTGTATGGGCCTTAGAGAAATCCTTCCATGTGTTGGCCCATTGGTTTTCATATTTTTTTTTCAATTTATTTTGTATTTATTTGGATAAAAACAAAATAAAATGTGAATAAAATAATAATAAAATAAATTCAAGGTGAGGGTGAGTTTGGATGTCCCTCATAAGGTCATGAAGATGTTTGAAGCTCAAAAAGTTAAGTCATTGACCTAAAATTTCAAATTTGCATGCTTTGCATTTCATAAATTTAACCAAAATTTCCTAACTTGTGAAAACCATAACTTTCTCAATTTTTATCTCTTGGAGATGATCTTGGACTTTTTAGAAAGCTTAAGATGTCCCCTACAATATCTATGTTGACAATTTTTGCATTTGTAGAAATTATCTTGATGTAACTTCCCTTGACATAAAATTCCTTTTTGTCAACTTTCAAAAAGACCTGTAATGTATTGGCTCATATCTATCTTTCCAATGATGCATTTCTTGAACTTGAGGACAAAATAAAAGTTGTAGGGAATTTAATTTTATTCATAATGAGCTTTGGTTGGGGCAAAATGGATTAAGAATGTGAAATTTATGCCTGGTCAAAGTTCAGTTGACTTTCTTTAGGAAACCCCAATTTTGTAGTTTTGGATTCTTGATGATTTGAGAGAATTCCTTGGGGAATAATGACCAACCTTTCATCAAATGATTTATTTCACTTCAAAATGTTTATGTTGACCAAAAATGTTGAAGTTTGACTGTATATTGGTCACAATTGACTTTTGACCTAGTACAGTTAATTTCCAAGCATTTAAGCAATTGACTGAGCAAGCTTGTAGTGCAAGGCATGAAACTTGGCATGGACATTCTTGAGGACATATTAGGGACCGTGGAAATAAATTGAAGACTTTTCAACCCAAAATTATTTGTGAGAAGTGAAACCCTAGTTGGAAGTGCATTGCTTAGGAGGAGAATTTGTCTGGCCAATTCTTGGTCAACCTTGAGCAATTGAGGACCTCAATGAGCATGTCTTGAGTATAATTGGAGGGAAATTTTTGGGGTACAATAGAGACAATATAAACAAAACAATTAGTAAAATAGTAAAAAATAAAATGGAACAACCAAACAAAATAATTAGTAAAAATAGTAAGAATATAATGAGGCAATATAAACAAAACAATTAGTAAAATAGTAAAAAATAAACGAAACAATATAAACAAAACAATTAGCTGCATATGGTATGAACATAAATAAAGGATGAATGATACTTATAACTCCAAAGCTAGCAAAGGTTGAGCTTGTTCTGTTGAAGGAAATGAAGGTATTTAGATGGAGGTTATGGAGGAAATAAATGTTAGAGTTGGTATTGTATTGTTGGTGATGTGTGTGAGAGATAATGATGTTGAATTTTGCTAGCCTTTTTCTCAATAGTCCTTCCCCCATTCTCCACCTTTTTCTTTGAAGAAGATGCTTGTATTTATAGACAAGAGTAATGGTGAAGAGTCTTTGGAATTTTGTCACATGTTACTGTCTTTTTCTTCACCGAAATGAGTCACCAGCCTACCATCATGGTAAAAACATGATTTGATGTGTTAAAAGACTTTATGTCAAATTATTGATAAAGTGATGACATCATTTGTACTTGTAAATAATAAAATTTGTCTTTTAGTGAAACGAGTCCTCTGTATTCCTTAATATGACCAAGTCCCCTAGTTCCAAGTTTCTTGTATCACCTTTATGTCATGATGACATCATGTTGATGATGTCATGATGACACCATGTTGATGATGTCACGATGACATCAAGTTTTTTGGTGTCATGATGACATCATATTTATTGTGTCATGATGACATCATGTTGATGGTGTCATGATGATGTCATGTTGGTGATATTATGATGACATCATGTTTTTGTACTTTGAAGGATTCTTTTTGTCTTCTTGTGGAGAAGAGTCCTCTAGTTGTATCTTTGGTACACATGAGTCCCCGAGATACTTTGAATTATTTTATTCATATAAGATTTAAAGCATGTTATTCTTGACCTTCTTGAGTGATGAAGATGATGATTACTCGATCATCATGGATGCATTAGGAGCTTGAATCTCTTGACCTTGGCAGCTTGTATTTGAAGAAATCAAAATGAATACACTTTCCAATCTTGTATGCTTAAAACCTTTGACTATCTTGAATAAAAGTTGAAGTTATGGAAATACTTGAATTAACTTCATATCTTGTGAACTTCTAATTCAATCTCTAATCCAAGTTAAGTGAAACAACAAATAATAAGAATGCCTTGATCACAACATCCTCTCTTACGCCATGATGTTCAGGATAGCCAAGGTACCAAAACCCTAGTTGACAAGATTCAATGTTGAAATATTCATACCCAAATAAAAAAAATGAAGTCCTGGCCTTCTGAGAAGTAGAGAGAAATAAAATTTGATTCAAGATCTTTGGTAAATTTAGAGAAGAATAACCCTTGTAGCTTGATGAATCAAAACCCTAATTCCACACTTCAATGCTTGAAGAAAGTATCAGATGAAACCAGACTTTATTGGAGGTAGAAACCTCAAATTAATGTTAAACCCTAGATGATACAACCACTAATGCTTTGAACCACTTCCCTATTGAATGATATGCAAATGACCTAGTGAAAATGATGCAAATTAATATGCAAAGTCTAAGCCAGATAAAAATGAAAAGGTATGACAAATTTGGGGTATGACACTTGGGATAATCATAATTTCGACTACTTTCTATCTCTTCGAACATCAATCCCAAGAATCCTGGATGTAGCTCTCAAATCCTCTGTGCCTAACTCCTTATTGAGTTTATACTTCACCTTCATTACATCTTCGACATTGTTGCTTGCTATGATAATATCATCCACATAAAGCAACAAAATAACAAATGAATTTCCAGGTCGAAATCTAAAGTAAACACAGTGGTCAGACTAACTTCTAATGAAACCTATGTGTGTCATGAACTTGTCGAATCTCTTATTCCACTGTTTAGGAGATTTTTTCAGTCCATATAAAGATCTATCCAACTTGCACATATAATTTTTATTTCTCTTTTCTACATACCCTTTAGGTTGTCTCATCGGGATTGTTTCATCTAGATCTACATACAAGAAAGCAGTCTTCACATCCATTTGTTCCAATTATAGGTCAAATTGTGCCACCATGGAAAGTAACATTTGAATGAACATGTACTTCACAATAGGAGATAACACATCATTGAAGTCGACACATTCTTTCTGTGTGAAACCCCTTACGATTAATCTTTCCTTGTATCTCTTCCATGTCACTCATTTGATTCCTCACTTAACCTTGAAAATCCACTTACAATTGACTAACCTAGCTCCAGCAGGTTTCTTAATCAGTTCCTAAGAGTGGTTATCATGAAGATATTTCATATCATCATTCATGGCCTTCATCCATTCAGTCTTATTTTGATACCTCATAACTTCCTTATAGCCTCTAGGTTATTCATCTAGAACCTCACTAGCAGAGATTAAGGTATAAGTTATGAGATCTGCATATCCAAGTCTCTTAGGTGACTTGATGAAACTTCTCGGCCTATCTCTTATCAACAGGTAGTCATCTATAGTTTCCTCAACTTCCTTAGTATCTTCAACATCTCATGCTTCTTCTTCGACTTGATTTGGGATACACAATTCAGCATCGACATGCTTCACCTCAAAATAAATATCTTCTTGTTCCATCTCTTCTTCAAATATCTCTGCACTTCGATCAACATCATCTGTTTTCTTGAAATCCATCTCAGCTTCATTGAAAACTACATCTCAACTGGTCATACACCTTCTGTGACATGGCTCTAGGCACTATAGCCTATAAGCTTTGACTCCTTCAGGGTATCCCATGAACATACATCTCAGAGCTCTAGGTTCGACCTTGTCTTTCCTAATGTGAGCATAGGCTACACAGCCAAATACTCTAAGTTTGTCGAGATTTGGTGGATGTCATGACCAAACTTCTTCAAATGTCTTCATATCTACCGCAGTCAAAAGACATTTGTTTATCAGATATGTATTATCGAAACAGCCTTTGCTCAAAACACCTTCTTTAACCTGACACTAGTTAACATACATCTAACTCTTTCCAAAATGGTTCGATTAAATCTTCCAGCCAAACCATTTTGTTAGGGGTACTTGTAGTAGTTATGTGTCTTGCAATACTAGAGGTTGCACAAAAATTGTCAAATGCCTTATTGCAAAATTCAAGGACATTGTCGGTTCTCAATCTCTTGACCTTTCTACCAGTCTGATTTTTGACCAGAGTCTTCTAACTTTTGAAATTCTCAAAAGTTTCATCCTTAGTCTTCTGGGTGAATACCCATAACTTTATGGAATAATCATCAACTATGGATAGAAAGTACCTTGCTCCTGAATGTGATGGACACCTTGCAGGCTCCAAAGATCATCATGGATGTAATCAAGGGATGGATGTGTTCTTTTTTTCCCTTTATTGAACTTCACTCACTACTATAAAAGCGCATACAACAACACCCAAGTCACCACGGTTCTTCTAAACACCGTGATGACATCTCTAAACTCAGGCGTTAACATTTTTTTAATTAAAAATTGTTAGGACATAATCGGTTGGTGACCTGACCATGGTGATACAATCAAGCTTTCATGGGTTCGAACCTCAACGCTCTCAAAAAATTTATTCCTTTAACGTTAAGGCGCGCCTTTTCTTTTTAATTTATTTTTAACTAAAAAATAAAAGGGATATCACTACGGTTATTTTGTTCAACCATTTTGATATGTTTTGTCTTTATGAAATTTCATTATGCAAATAATATATCATCACGGTTCGCCTTGTCAACCGTAATGAAAAATGATATTTTTTAATATATAAATGTCGCCCAGTTCATAACACTTGTTTTCTCTCTAAACAAAACCCTAACATATCATCAGGTTTCTTCGGTGATCACTACCCCTAAATAGAAAACTCTTAACACAACCCCCTCACGCGAGCTAAACAAATATCATAGGGGTTTAAAATAACAGATCAAGCACAACTGTAACAAGGAGCAACATACGATGCAAACTCTGACGGCGGCGAACATGGTATGTTCTCCTGCTCTCTCTTTCGATCTCTTTGTTGATGCTTAAAAGTTAGGATTTATCGTTTTAGGGTTTGGTTTCAACTTCAAAAACGTAATAGTAGGAAAATGGTAGATTCATTGTAATGCATCAGTAGGTTATTTTATAGAGTTTGTTTGTACGTGAGTCAGTAGGAAAATGGTGAAATTTTGCTGAAACTATTGTGTATATTTGGCCTTAGATTAAATTATATGTGTGTTGATATGCGAGGTTGTATTGTGATGATGCTCATGGTTGAAGTTTGTTGTGTTTCTTTATAGATTATGGTGTTGGATCGTTAAGGGGATAATACACGCTGATGATGGTGGTAGCAAGCGTATAGTATGATAAAGAACATATGGTTTGTGTTGCAATGAAAAAAAATAAAAGAAGTATGAAGTTATTATGGAAACTTCATCCACCTTGTATTTCTTTTTCATTGGATTACAAACTAGATGAACTTCATAATTTGTTACAGTTCCACGATTATTTTCAATAAAAGGTGCATTCTTGAAACAATTTAATATATCTTGTGATGTTGTATGTTGTTAGTGTTTTGTTTCTCAAATGTATTTTTTTTTGTTGCATGTATTTGTTGTGTTGTTGTATGTTGTTATTGTTGACAAAAGTTCTCAAAACAAGAACAAAACATTGCTAAGTCACAAGAAATAGACTTCTTGTGACTTATCATGTTTTGTTCTTTAAATTATTATATAGGTTGACAATATATGACATTTAGTTTAGGATTAAATACATTTTACCCCCCTTGCAGTAGTAGCGAATTTTGATTTATCTCCCTTTTAAAAAAAAAATTATTTTCGCCCCTTAACAAATATAGATTCCAAAACAAAAAACTTTATAATCCAAGATTCCCTTTGAATTTCAGATGTGGCCAACTGACTGGGCTTCGAAATGGTGACATGGAATTGTAGCTTTAGCAATGTAAAATGCAAACAAATAAATATTTTCAAATTTTGAAATTCCATGGGATTCAAACTCATGAACATTGCGTGTGTTAACATTCTTCCAACCACTCAGTCAATTATTATTTATTGAACATATTTACCCCAAAATCAATTAATAATAAAGTCAGTTAATTATCTACATCTTTTTCTCCAATTTGCAGAACTTCATCTTACTGCTAGAGATGATAAAGTGGCATTGAGATATTGATAACTCCCTAGGTCCATATCACATGACTCAATTTTTCCAGTTTTTAATGAAGATATTGATATTGAAATAATGCTTATGACAGTGACAAAGACGGTTCTTTTTTTCTTTAATTTATGGTTTTCATGTGTAATGTGGCATTTTGATGTGTCTGTTTGTAGCAGTAGTCAAGTGTTCCAACATGACAGTGACACCTAAGATATCGATTAACGACGGGAATTTAGTGATTCACGGGAAGACCATATTGAGTGCAGTTTCAGACAATATTGTTTTAACACCAGGAACTGGAAAAGGCATTGAGACCAGTGCTTATATTGGTGCTACTGTTTCCAATACCAAAAGCATCCATGTATTTCCCGTAGGTGTCTTACAGTAAGTTCTTTTACTACCATTTACTACATTAATTTCTAATACTCCTAGAGCAATCTTAAGTTTGACCTCTGTGTGGAGATTTGACTTGAAAGTGGTGAGTTCCAAACGTGAAATGGTGATGAGATGAAGCTATAATTAATGAAAATATTGTTTTATGGAGAAATCTTTCTATAACTACCAATTTGTTAAATAAAGTAAATTTTGATAAACCAGGAAGGCACAATTTTGAGTATACATGAGTATATGTATTAATATCTTGTTATTTATGTTGCATTTATAGTGATAAATCAGGAAGGCACAATTTTGATCTTCTAAAGAAACTGGTTCTTCATGATGGCTCGATTCTCCGTGCTCAGCTACCTGCCGGACCCACTGTTGACTCTCTCTTTGTTGATCCAGCAAGAGATGGGAAAAAATTTGTTAAATATTCTATTTCATATTCACTGATAAGAGTTTGACCTTATGACAGTGACAGTGACATTTTACAAGGGGCGAAAAGAATTTTTTTTTTAATGGGGTAAATCAAAACTCCCTACTATTACAAGGGGGTAAAGTGTATTTAACACTTTAGTTTATTATATTTTATGTAAATTGTTTGTTTCACTAACCTTTTAATGAAAATACATTCATTTAAATTGACATAGAAACTTATAATCTAAAAATTAAGATGTATTGGAAACCAACCTATATCAATCGATGTTTTTCGAATTATATGTATCTCATCGTTCATTCCATGCTCCTTAACATATAGATTATGGTTCAATGATCCAATTTCTTCATTACATTGATATCTTCTATTCTAGTTTAATTTTAATAACATCAATTTATTAGCTAATTCTACTTCATCGTCATCACTTATCATCGTGATTGTTATGATGATAAGTCATCATAACAATCAAGATGATAAGTGACGATGATGAGGTAGAATTAGCCAATAAATTGGTGTTATTCAAATTAAATTAGAATCGAAGGAATCGATGCAATGAAAGAATCATATCATTGAACCATATTTTATGTGTTAAAGAGCAAGAAATGAATGTTGAGAGACATGCAATTCAGAAAATAGTGGTTGATTTAAGTTGGTTTTCAAGAATAGTTTAATTTTCAGATTATATACTTCTTCATCAATTTGAATGGTTGTATTTCTTTAATGAGGTGTATGGGAAAAAAAAGCAATCTACGTATTATATAATAAACTATGTGTACTTTCCACAACGGTTATTTATAGGAATTGATTGTACTTTCCACAATTAGTTATATCACAACGGTTGAGTTAACTAACCGTTGTGATATCGCGTGCGCTTTCTAGTATACTACAACGGTCCTAGGACCGTGATTGTAGGTAACACATTTACAATAACACTTTACATAAAAACGCCTGGACCGACGTGATTATATATCTTTTCTAACCGTTGTTAAATGCATTTTTCATAGCAGTGACTATGCAAGATTTTCCAAGTACACGGGGTTCACAAAACTTTAGCTTTTCGAATTTGTCTCCACCAAGCATATTTTATTTCCCCAATTCGACCAGACCCCTTTCACTAACATGGTCCAGTCTCATGTGCCAAAATTTTGTCTTTGACAAAGGTTTCATGGATGTAACATCTGCAAAACCACTTACAACTTCAGCCTAACGGGTATACAAGCCTTGTTTCTTCACGCCTCTCAAAAATTCCTTCAACCCCTTCATGACTCTTAGGATATTTTCTCTCCTTGGAAGACATATCATTTCTTGTCGAATTCACTAAGAGAAATCAAATTTCTCTTTAAACCAGGTACATACATGACTTCATTCAACAACTTTATTGACTCGTTATGGAGCTTGAATCTCACAGATCCAACACCTTCAATCTTACAAGCTTTATTGTTTCCCAGTAATACAGATCCACCATCTTGATCATATAATTCCTCGAGCAACTCTTTGTTTGGAGTCATGTTCCAAGTGTAACTTGAATCCATAATCCACTTTTTACTTGAGTCGCTGCTTGAAATCACAAGAAGATCATGAGTCGAAATCATCTTGAACAATGGCAGTTTTTCCATTATCCTTACCTCCATGATCTTTCAGGCATTCAGGGCACACTTTTCTTATATGACGCTCCTTCTTATAATACTTCGGCTGACTTTTACCCTTCTTCTATTTGTGAATTTCTCCTTAATCGGCAGACTTTCACCTGTCAAAGATGGCTTGTGTTCCTTATGTTTGTTTAAATCCTTATAATATAAGGTTGATTGAACTTCTTCAAAGGTCAGAGACTCTCTTACATAAAAGAGAGTTTCTTTGAAGTGGGCATGTGATATGGGCAAAACACACAACATTAACATCATTTGATCTCCATCCTCGATCTTAACATCGATATGTTCAAGATCAAGAATCAGCTTGTTGAACATATCCAACTGCTCAGTCAGAACTTTGTCTTCACTCATCTTGAATGAATATAGATCTTGCTTCAGATAGAGTAGATTGACCAACGATTTGGTCATGTGCAAACTTTTAAGTTTTACCCATAAACACGACGTCGTCGTCTCCTTCGAGACCTGTCGGAGAACCTTATCACCAAGGCTGAATAAGATGGTGTTATGGGCTTTCTCTACCATTTTTAGTTTTTTTCTTTGTCCGTTAACGCATCGTCCATGGCTGTGACTTCCTTCAACGCTTCTAAATAACCCTGCTAAACCAGTAGGGCTTTCATCTTTGACTGCTGCATACTTGAGCATACTTCGACTACAACATTGCAGAGCTACGACTATAACATGTGAACAGACTTTGACGGTGTGCTAAGATCCTGTCAAACTATCGATTCAAGGAGTTACCCTCCGACCATACTAGATTTCAATCCAATTGTGAGTGAAACTTGGTCTCTTAAGTGTTTTGAATGATGACAAAAATACGAGAATCTTGCATTTCTATAATTGGACGTTATTGTTGAGTCTAGTGTGGCACCTTGGTCATTTAGAAGTCTTAGGTTGTTTAGGAGTCATTAAAAAGGATTTTGAAAATGATATAAGTCATTAAAAACAAGTTTATGCAAAATTTTCTACTGCATGTGTCGACACATTCACTTTTCAGGTCGACACATGTAACTCATTTTTGAAGCTTGTAGCCTCTGTAAGTCTTAGGTCGACACATGCATTGCATAGGTCGACACATATTGAAGCATTTTTGAAATTGCATAAATTATTATTTTATGTATCGACACATCTGTTTTTAGGTCGACACATTGGCTAGCATTTTAAAGCCTGTAGCTTTTATTTCAGTTCGACCGACACATACACCTATACAGGCTGGCACATACAGCATAAAAATTATGTATGTGTCGATATATACTGATTATTTTGTCAATTTTTTTCAAATATTTTTAATTCTTAATTTGTCCTTTTTGCCCTAAAAGTTCCAAAACTATAAATGCTCATTCATGAATCATTCATAACTTGGTGATACCATAAAATTAACCTACATTTCTTTTCATATTCAACCTCTAACCTATGCATATACACTATCATTACATTGTGATGATGTTCCGTTGGGATTCCATCTAGACGAGGAGTGATAGTGTCCAATTAAGTATTGGGTTGAACTTTGTAGGGGTATTCATTCGAGAAAAATCGCGGGTTTGTCCTCCAAGATCATTGGTTGATTTTGGGGTTTTAGTGCAAGATGTTCAAGAGGTAATTATGGCCAAGTGAAATCCTTTGGAGATAAAGAATGCAAGGGATCCATTGGAGATAAATAACGCAAAGGAATTAGCGAGAGAACATCTAATTACAATAGTTTGAAATCTTGCATTGGATCCTTTGAAGTCTTGTGTTGCAATAGTTTGAAATTGACAGTGCACGAAAGCCTCACAGATAAAGAATATAATGGAGTAGCAAGATCCAGATAGCCAATTTGCATATATTGTGTCTTGGTCTTTCTCAAGATCAAAAGAAGAGAAAATGTTGAATCAACAACAAGAAATAGAGTTTGTGGAGTTTCTCTTGAACACTTCTCTTCTATCAACTTTTTGCATAGTAAGAATTATCCTAATTCCATTAGAATTAGGCGCAGACGTGTCCACGCGCGAGGACGACGGTGGGGAACTATGAAGACAAATTCCTTGTGTCTCTTTTATTTTTGCTTTTACTTGCTTTGATTTTCATCAATCAATTTATCAAATAGCATTGCATTATCAATTAAATTGTAAGAAATTTTCCAAACTGTTTTTGATTATAAATCAAGTGTTGATATAACCTATAATAACTTTTGATTATAAGTGGTATTGTGTATTAACACAATTCAAGGAAAATTCTGAAAATTTACTTGCACACCAACAACATATTCGCTCTTAGTGTTGATTAGTTCTATCGTATTTCCCATTGTCAAACCGCTAAAGCTATGTGGGATGCTCTACAAGTTACCGACGAGGGAACTAATAAGATCAAACAAGCTAGAAATAATACACTTAATCAAGAGTTTGAACTCTTTCGCATGAAGCAAGGGGAAACCATTGCTCAAATGCAAAAGTGGTTCTCGCATTTTATTAATCGTTTAAATTTACTAGGTGTAGCGGCAAAACATTTGAGACTAAGTCATTAATTGGCTTAACTCGTATCAGTGAAAGTCATCACCACACTTTATTTTATCCAAAGGAAATGGGAAAAGAGCCAATAAACCCAAAGTAAAATAGAGATTAAAGTACGGGGGTTGGTTATACAAAAGAAAGATATTAGTACTCTAAACATCTACGGTACTCCGCAAGAACCTCTTTGAAAATCTTTGTATTTGGCTAAAAAAATGTTTTTTTGCAAAAATGTCTGGAGAGATGCGAAAAGAAGTTGTTTTTATTATTACGCTCGTTGCGATTGTGAACCTTTGTGCCTACGTACCCCCTCTGTGCAATAGAGTATCAGGACACTCGTAGTTCTTCTAAGAAAGAATAAAACTTGGTATGTTGATTGATTTTAAATAAAGAGACAGGTCATCATTTTTAGGGAGAAGACTCGCCTAATTGCCCACAAAGTATGAGAAAGAGGGACCATGCACAAACATGAGGGAGGGTTTGGACACGCATCTAGTACTCAAGTGGAGTAGTCGACGTCTTTAAAACCATGGGGATAGGGAGATGACATCTCGACTATAAATGAATCATGTCTAATCTTGAAAAAGTTTTAAAGAAAAAAGGTGTGCGAGGGTACAAAAAGGTTTAAACGAGGTTGAGTTTTTTTTAGTCTTTTTGAAAGAGTTGGAATATGGTTAGATGAATTAGTATATATTAAGAAAAGAAGTTTGAAAAATCACTTGACAAAGGTCAAGGTTTATTATGAAAGTGGTTTGAGTTTATTGAAAACAAAAAGGTTTTGAAAAAGATGAGAAAGTTTTGAAAATTGAAGAAGAATGAGAGGAGATGAAGAGACTATCCTATGTACAAGAAAGTAAAAGCTAAGGTAAGGAAGGTCTGACCAAACAAGAAGCCAATGCTTGACAAATAAAGTCAATAAGAATTTTAATCATTTGGATTAATCCACAAGCAAATAATAAACCAAGAGTATACCAAGTATCAAGTGAAAATAAATCACAAGCAGAGAATACATCAGGTAAAAATAAATCACAAGCATAGAATTCATCAGGTTAGCCTAAGGTATAAAATAAAGCTCAAAGCATCGGATAAGAACTCTAAGTATCGAATAAGAATCCCTGTATCAGATGAAATTCCAAACAAACAAACAAAACCAGGATAGCAGAGAAATAATTCGAATATCTCATATGAAAACTCAAGTCCAAGTAGGTTAGGAACATGTATAAGGGCTAAATGAAATATGAAATGAATGTTTAATTAATTAATCAAGAATTGATCAAATTAATTAATTAAATTAGGAGAAATTAATTAGCAAAACTAATTAATTTTTAATAATCAAATCAACTAAGTAATATCAATATTTGATTAATTAGTTAAAAACTACCAAATGTGCGAAGATAAAAGCAAATAACAATTTAAACAATTAAAAGATTAAATGACACAAACAAAAATTAATTTAAGTAATTGAAAATATTTAATTAAACTAATTGATCAACATTAGCTCAATTAAATAAAATCAATTAACAATAACAATTAACAAAATAAAATCAAAACAATTAGAAATTAAAAAAAGTAATTACAATTGGGCTAAAATAGTAATACAAGAGGGTATTACATGGTAATTTGGATTGGGCTCATGGATGCAGGCCCAAAGGTTTTTTTAATCATTTTTCAGCAAAACAAAATAAAAACAAGATGGGGGTGTGTCTAAAAAATGGGGTGGTTTGGGCTGGAAGTTAAACATTTGGATTTGGGCTGAGAGAGAAAGGCCCGTACAAATTGCTAAACAACAGAAACCCTATAACTCTTAATACAAATCAGCCGTCAAAATTGTTATCTCTTTCACGCGGAAGTTCTGTTGTGTTCACCATCTTCTTTCACGATAAACTTCCTCCATCGACCTCTGTTCCAATTTCAAAGAATTCTCTTCTTTCTCCCAACATTCAACAACGACAAATTCCCTCTGCCAACCGATTCACCTTTTGATACTCTTTCCTCTACTCTCTCTGGCGGTTCTGAAATGCGTGTGATCTGTGTTATCTGTTGTGAATTTTTGGGTGTGCTTTGGCCGCGAGTTTGCTTGTGCATGGTTGGTGCTTTCCTGCGGAGATTTGATTTTTAGTTTGTTATGGTGCGTTCTGCAGGTTACTTGGTGATGTTGTGGTGGAAGCTTTGCGGTTTGAGCAGAGTTGTATTGTTACGCTTTTGAAGTTATTGGATGAAGATGAAGATAATTTTAGCAGAATTTCTGTACCGTTATCTTCTTCTATTTTCTCTAATTTCTTTATTCACTTTTTGAATGATTGGGAGGAAATGTTTTTGAGTTTGTAAATTTTCAATTTGGAGCTCTTTCTTGACCGATCCGGCCAATTTGGTTTAGTGAATATTAGCCATCGATGCAAAATGATGAAAGGCTGAGGTTGAATGGATGAAGTTTGTATGAATTGTAAGATTTCGAATCAAATTAGCCTGCTGCAACATGAATGAATAAACAGTGACTTGAGTTTTGGGGTCCTTCAAGTAGGGGTGTTCAAAACCAAACCGGCCCAATAGAAAACCGCAAAACTGAATCAAACCGAAATTGTAAAAAACTGCATTTGGTTCGGATGCGTTTGGGTCATTTTCTCACCGAACCGCGCGGTTCGATTCGGTTTGCGATTTGTATTTTACAAACTGAACTAAACCAAACAAAACCACATTATGTTATAAAATCTTACTAACCAATATATATTTCTTTAATTCTTTAGAGAAATCAACATATTATGTTTATATTTTATCATACTTTATATTATATTTACTTTAATTTACAAATCATAAAAAAATAAAATATTATTCATTTATAAATACTATTTTCGTATAATATTTATTTAAGAATGCAATATTGTCTATATTATTCTTTAGATTTAGATAAAATTATAAAACGTAATAATTTTTTTATGGTAATGTATGAATAATTAAACGTAAAATTATATTTTCCTCTATATTTATATGTATGGCTTAATAATTTTTTTTTTGTAAAAAACCGAACCAATTTAAACCGCATTAACCAATTTTTTTCTCTTGCGGATCGGATGGATTTTTGCTTCAAAACCGCCCAAACCGCACCGCACTAATAATAATAATAATAATAATAATACTAATAATAATAATAATAATAATAATAATAATAATAATAGTAATAATAATAATAATAATAATAATAATAATAATAATAATAATAATAATAATAATATTAATAATAGTAATAATAATAATAATAGTAATAATAATAATAGTAATAATAATATTAATAGTATTAATAATAATAGTAATAGTAATAATAATAATAGTAGTAATAATATTAATAGTAGTAATAATAATAATAGTAATAATAATAATAATAATAATAGTAGTAATAATAGTAGTAATAATAATAATAATAGTAATAATAGTAATAGTAATAATAATAGTAATAGTAGTAGTAATAATAATAGTAATAATAATAATAGTAGTAATAGTAATAGTAATAATAGTAGTAATAATAATAGTAATAATAATAATAGTAATAACAATAATAGTAATAATAATAATAATAGTAATAATAGTAATAATAGTAATAATAATATAATAATAGTAATAATAATAATAACTATAGTAATAATAATAATAATAAAACTAAAAATAATAATAATAATAAAACTGAAAATAATAATAATAATGATAATAATAAAATTGAAAGTAAATAATAATAATAATAAAACTGAAAATAATAATGATAATAAAACTGAAAATAATAATAATAATAATAATAATAAAATTGAAAATAAATAATAATAATAATAATAATAATAATAATAATAATAATAATAATAATAATAATAATAATAATAATAATAATAATAATAATAAAACTGAAAATAATGATAATAATAATAATAATAATAAAACTGAAAATAGTTAGTAACAACAATAATAAAAAATAAATAATAAAAATACAATAATGATACTAATAAATAACAAGAAAAAGTAGATATTTAGTGATAATAAAAATGCAAGATATAAGGAAAAGACCTTAAATTTGATTTCAATTTTAATAATAATTCAAGTTAAAAGATATCTTTAAATTGTATTAAAATTAAAACTAAAGCCAAAATTATTAAAAATCACAATAGAAATTGCAAATAAATAATAAAAATGCAATTGAATTATTATTTTTTGTTGAGATTTTTGAGATAATAATGCAAAAAAATATAAATTTGAATGAAACTAACAAAGATTTGAATTTTTGAAATAGAAATTAAAAGAATAAATAAAAATAAGAAATATGCGAAAATGATCGATTTTTCAAAAGACGGAAAATATGCGTGAGATGAAAAAAAAGTAAGGGACAAAAAATAGGGTATGACAGTCGCCCCTATTTAAATATCTTCAACCATATGATATGAAGATGATCATTCTTCATATAATCGTACTGAAAGATAATTAAATACCAAAGTAGTCAATTTTGTGTCCTATTATGTAATGCTTTGAGTGAATGCAATGGACTATTCTTTGGCACGTTTTTTTTTTGTATATGATATGATATGATATGAATGCATAGGATAAGACACTATGTGGGGAAACTTGAAACAAGATATTTATGATATATTAAATGAGACTACGCGAAAATACGCGCTGGGAAACACAAGTTATTTATGGAGATCTATCAAGGTGACAAGGAGTATCCATCAATATTTGGAAAGACATAGACAACACCTTGAAAAGGCAAGAGACATCTGAAAAAGCATCGGACGCAAAAGGTAACCATATTCTGAAAAATACCTTAGAAACATCTAGAAAATCATTAGATGTAGAATGAGATCAAATATGAAGATACCTCAGGGAATAATAGGAGAAAATTAAACTTTAGTGGAGATAAAACAGGGAAAGACATTCAGAAAAGCATTGAATGAACTCCGTTGGGGAAAACATTGAAGATATTCAGAAGAGCATTGAATGATCTTTGGAAGAACATCAGACACATTCTGAAAAGCATTGAACATACAAGAGACGAATCATCACGGACATTCAGAAAAGCATCAAATGAACTATGGAACATATCATCAAAGATATTCAGAAGTGCATTGAATAAACTTCGAAAAAGAATCAGGCACATCCAGAAGAGCATTGAATGAGAAATAGATAATCATTAGATACATTCAGAAGAGCATTGAACGAAACTTTGGAACACATCATCAAAGATATTCATGATAGCATTGAATGAACTTTGGAAATCTCATCCAGAAAAACGTTAGATGGAAAGGAATCCAAACTCTGGGAACATCGGAGACATCTAGAAAAGCATTAGATGGAAGGAAACAAGAGACATCCAGAAAAGTATTGAATGAAAAAGGAACCTACAACCCAGAAATACGACAGAGACATCTAGAAAAGCATTGGATGAAAGCAATAATCCAGAAGGCACATCCGAATATTCAGAAAAGCATTGAATGTACGATAACAAGTTTTGGAAAAACATCAGAATAATAAGATATATCCGACAAAACATCAGATAAACACAGTCAAATCTGGGAGAACATCAGATAGACACAAAATGGCTCTAGAAAAACGTCAGAACGACAAACATATCCAAAATAACATTGGGTAAACACAGTTAAATCTGGAAGAACATCAGATATAAAAGATAAGGTTCTGGAAGAACATCAGAACGAAAGACATGTCCATAAGAAATCAGATAGGAAAGGTAAGGTTCTTGGAAAATGTCAGAAAGATAGACATATCCAGAAAGACATTGAATAAGAAAGGCAAGGTTCTAGGAAAACGTCAGAACAACAAACACTTCCTGAAAAATATCGAATAAGCACAAGAAATTGAAATACAAGGGAGATAAAATTTGTTTTGGTAGATGCCGAGTAAGTCGGACTTTGACCACAAGGTAAAATATAAATATCAACAAGACCTCATAAAATGCAAATGAGCGAGAAACACTCTTAAAGTTATACATGATATATGAATTTTTCTATGCATGATATATGCATGTAATGCAGACATTTATGATAAATGAGCTTGACTCTTTTGTGGGGGAAGATTGGAACACTGATTCCTCAACACAGAAAGCTCTACCAATTCTTCTTGAGAAGAAGAAGTCTGGAGAAACACTTCAGTCACACTTGTAAACCGCATCAAGTTGATGATCCTTTGAGGAAGGACATGGATAGCTGCTTGGGGATTGCCCCAAATTAGTTTATTGTTGAGGATAAACTTCTCATGGCTTCAGTCGACTTTTCCTGGGACTAAATTGATCATGGCTTCAGTTTTGAAAATAACTTTTGGGAATAAACAGATAATGGCTTCAGTTCTTGAAATGAATGAGGGAAAGGATTTCTCTAGTACGAGTCTTAAAAATGGTCTTCTGGTTAACCAATTCCGAGAGTAACTTACACCGAGCAACAAATCTTGAATTGATTCACAACAGGATCTTGAAGATACTTTCCCCTGATAGAATCACTGAACAAATTTCTAAATCATTTGAACTTCCTTGATGAGGAAAGCATGTTCGCAAGCAAAAAGTTGTTTATTAAAACATGGTAATTTTAATGCAAAGTTCATGCAAAATTTTTGAAATCAAAATCATTTTTGGAATGATGTTATTGATGTATAACTGAATCACTGGCCAAAACACGTTGATTTAGACATTCACAAGGAAATCAAAGGTATGATACCAAGATAAATGATTTGCAAAATATCTTAGGAGTCACTTTACACAACCTTGCTATAGTATGCTTTCAAAAGAAACCTAGCTTCAATTAGGTCTTTTGAGGGTTATAACATGGTCTGGTTCACGGTTTATGAAACAAAAGATAAAGACTCAAAGTATATTTGTACCAAACCCAATCTTCATGATATTCTTCAGTCCTACATTCAGTTAATTCAGACTATGCATTCAGGTTCCAAGAGATTTTGGAATTATACTGATGATAGTAATGATGATGGCTCATAAACCAATGGAACTTTTGAGAAAGCAATCACTTCTTCTTACAATATTTTATTTTTTTTGTTGAGGACTTTGGTCAACTCATGTTTGTATCTGTTAAGGATTTGAAGGCCTCTTTTTTTTGTTATCCCTAACTTTTTCCTGAACTGTTTCATTTGAGAATACAATCAACGGGATGCCCCTAGTTTTTTACTAAGTCTTCTTCATAGGTTTTGACTTAGCGGACTTTTCTTTGATTTTTTTATTTCTTTCTTTTTTTCTTCTTTTTTTTTGAAAGATAATGACTGTCTTGCATAATGATTATAGATAACCATCATTGTCACTTTGGATTTGGAAGACATCTTTGACACTTCTTTGATGTGTGCGAAGGAAAGCTTGATTGCAACCTTTATCGAAAGGTGTATTGCACAATTCTCTTGTATTTGATTGCACAATCAAATTAACTGAGAACTACACTATCCCATGTTAAGATTGCGGGTTTTTTTCGTATAGAAAGAAACTCCAACTTCTAGGCTCAAAGGGGTTGACAAGGGATTAACTTTCTTATTTTTACAGTGTTTGGGAATTAAAACAATGCATGTACATCATGAGCAAAGCTTTATTTGAAAGCATACCAACAACAATAATGGGTATTTTATTTTCATCATCCTCCCTCTAATATTTTCATAAACAAAAGTTGGATAATGAAAGTAAACAAAAGGTATATATTTGAAAGTAGTGAATGAATTGAATCAAAACATTGCAATGCTCATTTCATTTAAATTAGCATGAAAGTACAAAATAAAGTTCGAAATCAATAGTCAATACAGTTAAAAGAAAATTCAAACAGAAAGAAACATGGCCTAGTAACTAATCAGCAATAAGGATGAGTTGTCCCGTTCGAAACACTGCCTTTAGGAGGATAGTTTGGCTCTGACTGAAGCTTTACTTGTCATGCCCTAGGAAAAGATTGTTGATGACATTAGGACCTTTATATTTAAAGGACAGAATCTTCTCCTTCACCAATTCTTGCACTCTGGTCTTCAATGCATAACAATTTGGTCTTTAGTGCGCAATAATACTTGAATAACTTTTTGCTCAAGAATCTAAATGCTACCTTTCTTGGCATATTGTGAAGTTTGTTGTGAGATTTTTCCATTGAAAAAAGAATGAGATCATAAAGCCTCCTACATTGTGTGCCCCATGCCCTTGAAGTTGCTTCCATAAAATTGAGTTTGTGTTTAAAGTCAGAACTTGATTTCCATAATGTGGCCTCTAATCACCAATCTTTTGCGCGTCTTCACTTAAACATGTATAACCAACTTGCTCAGACTTGTTTAAGCATCAAAACACAAGAATTGGGTGAGTTTTAGTGGATTACAAGTCACACTTTGATCATGATGCATGTGCACACAAATTCCACTCACACTCGATCATTTCTCTCACTTTTTGTTTCCATCATGCTCAACTATAAATATGGGACACATCCCACTCTTTTCCACAAGCTTGGATAGCCAAAGAAGCTATACTCGAACCTCACAAAACCTCTAAAATTTTCGAATTCATTTTCTCCTTTAGAGGCTCTTTCATTCCTTTCTTTTGATTCAGTTATCTTCATTGAACTTCTCTGAAGCTAATCATACCATTACCACCAAGAGTCGAGCATTGAATCAAGCTCACCAAGTCCAATTTCAGAGCTATGAGTTGAGTTTCAACAAGTAGATTCATCCATCAATTCTCTTCAAACTTGTTACTATAAGGTAGCTCTCATCACTCTGATGCTCATATCATCATTGGTTTTTAACTGGAAGTGAGTTTTGCTCATGAATTTTCAAATCCTTTTTCAATTGTTTCCTTCTTGTTTTTCCAAATCGACTAAGTTGTGGTTAATATAATTTTTTTTGCGAGGGTACCATTGGAATCGTCTTGATGAGGCAAAGTGAATGACATCAGTCCGAGCTTCTAATTTTACAGTTTGAAGGACCTGTAATTCGCATGTGACTGGAGGTTAAAGATGATGACATGCCATCTCTCAACCAATGACATGACGCCACGTTTTTAAAAAAAATCTATTTTAAATAATTGATTCAATGTGTTATTCACTAATGACCATGATATGCACAACACACCGGATCCTTTGAATTTGATTACTAACACGTTTTGACAATGATCAGATGATCCACATGTGAATCTAAATCCATCAAATACGTTTTTATAAGAAAAATAGAGTATATTATAAAAGTAATGAATCAATGAGCAGAACATAGGCCATTAAATAATTATTTATAAAAACATTTGATGAAAAATCAAAGTAAGTTCTTAAAATTGAAAAACTGTATTAAGAGACCTACATAATTACTTTAGAGATTTAATATTTATTACAAGATATAAACTATTAATCTTTCATACAATAACTTTTTATGAAGTATATGAGTGAAAATAAGTCAGTTCAATAACAGGGGGGTCTACAAGTTAGTCTATATAAACTCATGTGAGGTTAGATTTTTTTTAGAGAATTTTTTTCTACTCTAGAGTAAAAAGAAAAATCATATGCAATTCCAAAAATGCTTCTTGAAATCGGAAATATATTTTTGGTGCACACCATGTACCACACACAAACCGATCAAATGTGATTCCACCCAATTCAAAAGGCAAAAACAGAACCGGAAATGAAATTCCGGTTTACAGTCTATCACATGAAGGATTTGTAAGGTATATGTTTGCTTTCAAATACTATAAATAAGCGTATTTTGCATATTGTTTCATACCAAAACATCAAAAACCAGAATGAACATCAAATGCATGTTGGAAATAA
The DNA here is from genome assembly GCA_948472305.1 of Vicia faba. NCBI lineage: Eukaryota > Viridiplantae > Streptophyta > Magnoliopsida > Fabales > Fabaceae > Vicia > Vicia faba. Next base: position 1,154,993,313 of record OX451741.1, read on the forward strand.
CCACTTTACCGGCGATACACCATCACAAGAATTTAAGTTCACTGGCTACACCCCTCTTGAAGATCTGCAACACACATTATGTGACATTCTACCTTATGGAGACAATCACAAAATTGTGAAGATCGAGTATCGCCCGCCATCCATTGACAAAGATGGGAAGCATGTGTTCATCAATCGTGAGCCGAAGAACGGTGTTGATATACGGGCTATGTAAAATACTTTTACCCGTTTAGAAGGAAAAGTTATGATCGAGTTGAATATGACTATTTTGAGATCAGTCGTTGATATTATCAAGATGTCGTAACGTCCACCTGGACATTGAATTGTAATGTTTGATGTATGTTTGAATCCTTAATGTATTACCTACGTTATGATATGAATTGTATTTCGAATTTGTGAAATTGATATTATTCAATGCTGTTTTTATGCTTTATGTGTAGCACAAAACCAGAAATGTAAGTCCGGATACAAATCGGAAATTAAATTTCAATTTCAGCCTATATTTTATCAAATCTTAGTGCGTCCTGGAAATGTATTTACGATTTCTAGGGGCATTTTTGTAACTTCATGTGGTGCGCTAGAAAACTATAGGGTGGAAAAAGAAATCATCTTTTTTTAAATAGAAAAGCTCAGGCTTTTTTATAAGCCTATTTAGTTAAAAAGGCTATGTCACAGGTTGCAAAAAAAACCTTTTAAACCTATTTAAATAAATATGAATAATTTTATTATTATACGGTGTTTGTATTTAAATTAAAATACAAAAGTAAAGTTTAAATATTTAGAAGGATTTATGAAAATACACTAAAAAAACCCTTATGAACAATATCATAAGTTGTTTCTATAAGTTCTCTCAAATAAATAGTATAATAAAATATATGTTAATAAGTAAACTTGAATAAGTCAATGCAAATAAGAATCTAATCTAATTAATCTTTTAATTTGTTAGTATATTTTAAAATTAGTTGAATTACTTATTTGAAAATGTTTAAATAAAATAGACTTTTATATAAGCTAATAAGCTAATCACACTTTTGAAAAGACCAAACTCAAACCTAAAAATAAATCTTTAATAAGTAACATACTTAAGCTAACACTTGTTAGTTTGCAATTGCACCTGATATTCTTATGTATTTATTTCATTTGACGAAAAACATATTAGTTTTTCACCCCAATAAAATAACATTAATATAAATTAAATATTTAGTATTATCATCTAAAAAAAAGATTTAATTAGTGTTAATATCTTTTAACTTAATTTTAAATTTTACTTTAATCTCTTATTTAATAAACGTTATATATTAATCACTTAAAAATTATTTCTGTTAGTCAACTTAGTTCTTACCATTAAATTTAAAAATAAACATTTACTTCACTGATGGGATATGACAACAAAACATGTCTGAATTAGCATATATATATATATATATATATATATATATATATATATATATATATATATATATATATATATATATATATATATATATATATATATATATATATATATATATATATATATATATATATATATATATATATATATATATATATATATGATCTGACCTGATCAGAAGGTTTGGACCGTCACGGCTGCTCCGAGCTGAAGGCTTTTTAGAACGAGGAGGGGGGGTACCTGCAAGGCACTCCGATGCTTAAGTCAGTGGGAGTACTAGCAGATAATGGAGTTGAGGTTAGAAATGATGATTACCTGACCCTCTGGAAACAGAGGGTATTTATAGCCCCCAGCGCTGGGCCAAGGTTCCTTCATTGGGCCGGGCGGATTTGGCCCAATGGAGGAACTGCCAGGTTCTACGTGGGTAGTGGGGATCAGCACGTGGTCCCCTTCCTGGAGGTGCTGCGTGAGGTGCGGGCGGACAGAGACGCGGTCTTTACGGAGTATCGTTGGGGCAATAGAGGACTAAGTCTGCCCTAGCAAGGTAGCTCGAGTCCATGTCGAGCAGTGCAGCATGGTGTCGACCTCGACGCCAAGACCCCGAGCTGGACAGCGAATGTCGAGCTGGAAGCCAGGGCATAGAGCTGGACGGCAGTCTGTTGAGCGTGGCTTCGTAGCGTGGGCTGGACACTGAGATGTCGAGGTGGACATCAGGGTGTCGGGCATGGACGTTGTGGTCCTTAGTGAGTCCCATTGGATTGGGCCTTTGCCCATTGTGGTCCTTGGTGAGTCCCATTGGACTGAGCCTTAGTAATGCTTTTGGGCATGTCGGGCCCAGTCCAGAACAGGAGCCCCCCAAGTCGTGGTTCCTTTGCGAGGAGCCATGACTTGAAACCAAGTTGTTCAGTCGCTGAGGTCTCGTGCCCGGAATGGAGGCGTGGACCCTCGAGGGGTCTCCTCGTGTCGTGCTCGGGAACGTCCTTGGTGATGGATGCGTGGAGGATCCGTACCGGGCACGTTGGTCGGGCACGCGAGGCATCTTTTGGGAATTGTGCCGCCACCCTAGGGGGGTAGGGCCATCATTGCGTTGGGTGCAGTGCGTCGAGGAGACGGAGTCCGTGGCTGAACGAGGTGACGTTTGGTATTCCACGTCATCCCTATAAATAGGGTCTTTGGGCCCCATAATACGCTTTCTGTTCTCCGTGCTCTCTTCGTTGCAACTCTCAACACTCTCTCCAACCGTGATTTCCCGTCTCAGATTCTTCATTTCTTAGCCAAATCCCAACTTTGATCCAAGTAAGTGATCCATTTTCTTTATTTTCTTGTTTTAGAATGCATGATTCTAGGAAATTGTAGATGTTTTAGGACCGTTAATGTGGGATTAGCCCGGTAAACTCGTGTTTTGCCCGACAGATTTATGTCTAGGACCGGCAAACGCATACTTGTGGCCGACATATTCTTAGTTTTAGGTGAAAAGCTTCAGAGCTGCCCGGGGTCGTCATGATCCTGGGCGCCTGACTCATGCCGGTACCCGGTATGTTTATGGTCGTGGCCGTGGGCTTCATGATGCGGCTCGCCATGTTCATACCCCGGATCGACGTGCTCGAAGAGTGGCCGCGCAGTTGGTTTGTGGAAGAACACTGGATTCAGGAGAGTCGGGGAGGCATCCACTTGTGAAAATGGACTTGTGGTAGTGTATGGACGACATGATTATGTCGAGCATAGGGCTTCATGCTCAATCTGATTGGTTTCCCGTGCTCTGCAGGTAACCATGGCGGATGAGCCGAGCTCCTCAGGTCGTCGTGACAGCGAAGAACAAAGTGCCGACGAGTCGGCCAACCTTATAGACACTGTGACCGACCCATCGCTGGAGTGGGTGGGCGCCGAGCCTCGGGGGACGGCGTCGATATACAGTCGGGATGACCGACATCCGTTCATCGCTATCGAAGGGGGGCAGGACCAGCCCGACTTTCAACCGAATTTCGAGGTCATGCTGCCGTCGACCAACGCTAGAATTTGTTCGATGTACCCGGACTACAGCTTCGCGATGTACGAGATCGCGTTTAAGGACTTGGGCTTGCGGCTGCCTTTCACAGACTTTGAGACCGGGGTTTTTACGCATTTGGAGCTGGCCCCGTCCCAGCTACACCCTAACTCTCTCGCCTTCATCCGGGCGTTTGAGCTGACGTGCCGCTACTTAAGGATAGGGGCGACCATCCCTCTCTTCTTTAGGGTCTTCCATCTACAGCGTCAGTCCCGAGGAGGGAAGCACAGCTGGGTGTCCTTGAAGCAGTCGAGGAGACTGTTTAGGATGTACATGGACTCTGTGAGGGGGTTCAAGGATAAGTGGTATGTGATACACCCTATCACCGACTCTGCTGTGGATTCCCTCTTCGAGGAGGAAGGGCCGGTCAGCGATGATGACGGGGAGGCAATGTTGGCCGATGACGGGAGCCCCGTGCTAGGACGTCGGGCTAAGTTCCCGGTGTACTGGATGTCTCGACACTTCCAGCATGGAACCGGCTACTTCCACACTGCAGTCGGGGACATGTGCACGGAGGATCAACGGGCGTACGCGGCTCTCTGTAACTTTGTCGACGATTTTCATCCCGCCCAGTGGGTTACACGGGAAGGGAATGACATCCTCGACAAGGACGGTTACCCGACATTCGAGGCTCGCCCGATTGATACCAAGGCGTTGGTGGAATGCTCGACCTATAGGGAGGCAGCCCGCCTGTTAGGTTGTTTGTTTGAAATTCTTTAATCGTCATTTATTTACGCGTTTTGCTCGATACTGACTTTGCTTTTACTTCGTGCAGGTACGATGGCCAGCCGACATGAGAGGCTCCTGAAATTGTCAACCGGCCAGAGGCGAAACAAGAAGGTCGTGCCGGCCCCTCAGATGACGAGAATGGGTCCACCGACAAATCTGAACGCTTCTCAGCCTGTGAGGGTGGATTCGACGTCGAGCTCGGGGGCGGCGTCAGATCCAGATGTCGAGGTCATTGATGCCGAAGCCGTTCTGACACATAGGAAGAGGACCCGCGTGGAAGGCGGTCCAACTGTCGGGGAAGATACTGGTCCCGTTCAATCCTTTGCCTTTCCCCCTTGCATCGAGGAGGAGGGTTTTTTCGAGCGGTTTCCCCCGACCGTGGTCGCGCATGAAGCCGAGGCCATAAAGAGGATGACTAAAGAGGAGAGGCGGTCGCGGCTGGTCGCCAGTGTGGACGGGTTGGTTAAAATGGCTGAAATGGCTCTGGTATTGTCTGAAGACGCAGGGGATGCTGCTCGTGTTGAAGAGCTCGAGCGGGAGAAGGCGGCCTTGACTGCGAGCTCAAGGAAGTTGAAGGTCGCTCTGGAACGCTCCGAGGGGATGTTCCAAGAGCAGACCGTGATACTTGACGCCGAGAGGGAGGCGCTGACCTTGGAGAAAGAGAAGTCGGGGCGGTTGACCGAGGAAGGGGAGTTGCTCCGGACCGATAGGGATCGTTTGGCTGCTGAAGTCGAACGCCTGGGCAAGCAGGTCGAGGAACTGAATGCTGCTCAACAACCCGCCGAAGATGAGCCCGAGGACCTAATGGCTTTGAAGAGTCGGGCTGAGTTTATTGCCCATATCCGGAATCTCGAGGAGGACGCAGTCGGTGCCCTGGAAGACGGGTTCAATTCTGCGGTCGACCAGCTCTCATTGCTAAATCCCGGCCTGGTCACCGAGGGAATCGGGCACACCCATCGGGTTGTCGGTGGCGCGATCATTCCCCCGCCCGACTCTCCTAGCGTCGACGGTGGTGATAATGTAGAAGTTTGATTTGTATTTTTTGGATGGCGGGCCTGCGTGCCTTTGGTATTTTTGTATTCTTTGGGCCTGCGTGCCCGTTTATTGCATGTATGAACATCGCCGGCCTTCTTGGTCGGTTTAATATTACTTTGTTGCCTTCGGGCGTTTATACCTTGTTTATTTTGGATTTTCTGCCCTTGTATGAACTGACATGCTTGTATGAATTTAGCTCGTCCCGGGCCCGATGAGTGCCCGTAGGCGGCTTTGATTTGGCGAGCGACTATGCTCGACTCCGTTTGTGCGCAACCTCGACCCAATTTCGGTTGGCCGGGGTTGCTTGAGTGTTTCGCTCGAGGGGAGAGATTTTGTTTTGACCCTTGTAGATGTCCCTTTATTCTTGATGGAATGTCGGGTATTTCGGAGCGAGGTTGCTCAGTCGGGCGTGGAGCCCGTAGGGACGATTTGCCCTTGGCGTGAACTGCCCATCGCGAGCTGGGTGTTCTGCCTTATGGGTACGACGACGGTGGTGCTCGGTATAGCTGTCCACGTCGGGCACTATAGATCGTCAACGTCTACCGCGCGATGCCGTGCCATTTTGGTCGTGTGTCGGCCTGTACCTTAGCCTTAAACGAAGTTGGACGTTTTTCCTCGTTGCCCGAGCATGGTTGCTTTTGGTCGAGGGTCCTCGGTGTTGACAGTTTTTAACTGTAGTACTGCTTCAACTTAGCAGCATTCCAGGGTCTTGGTAATGGCTCTCCGTCTAACTGCTCGAGGTAGTACGCCCCGGTACCCGTGGTGCCGTGGACGCGGTAAGGTCCTTCCCAGTTCGCGGCCAACTTCCCCTCGCGGGAGTCTTTCTGGTTTCTGCGTAGTACCAGGCTGCCTATTTCGAACTCGCGCTTGATGACCTTGTCGTTGTGGCGTAGAGCCACTCGCTGTTTTAGGGTTGCTTCGCGAAGGGCAGCCCCCGATCGGATTTCCTCGACTAGGTCGAGTTCATCCCTTAGTGCTTCGTCATTCATTTCTTCGTCGAGGGGTTCCTCCGTTCGTCGGGATGGTTCCATGATTTCGACTGGGATGACAGCTTCGGTGCCGTACGTTAGTCGGAATGGTGTTTCACCCGTCGTTGAATGGGGTGTGGTGCGGTATGCCCACAGGACGCTGTGGAGCTCCTCGACCCATCCTCTTTTGGCTTCGCCGAGTCGACGTTTGAGCCCTCGGAGGATGACTCTGTTCGCAGCTTCGGCTTGCCCGTTGGTCTGAGGGTGCTCGACCGATGTGAAGTGATGTTTGGTCCCCAGTTTGGTGACGAAGTCTCGGAATCCGTGGTCGGTGAACTGGGTGCCGTTGTCGGTCACCAGTGCCTGTGGAATTCCGAACCTGGCGAGCACGTTTCTCTTGTAGAAACGGAGGATGTTATGTGAGGTGATTTTCGCGAGGGCCTCGGCCTCGATCCATTTTGTGAAGTAATCCACGGCGACGATTAGGAACTTGTTCTGATAGGTCCCTTGCACGAAGGGTCCGAGGATGTCCATGCCCCACCAGGCGAACGGCCATGGGGATGACAATGTGGTCAGCTCGTGTGGGGGAGCGAGGTGCATATCCCCGTGCTTCTGGCACTTGTCACATTTTTTTACGTGTTCCTTGGCGTCCTGTTGCATCGTCAGCCAGTAGTATCCTGCGCGGAGGGCTTTCCTTGCCAAGGATTTACCGCCCATGTGCTGGGCGTTGATGCCTTCGTGTATCTCCCGCAGTACGTCGGGGATGGAGGACTCGTCAATGCATTTCAGGAGGGGAATGGAGAATCCCCTTCTGTACAGTTTCTGTTCGAGGACAACGTAAGAACATGCTCGACGCTTTATTGTGGCTGCGTCGGCCTGGTTTGTCGGGAGTTCTCCCTTTGTAAGGAAATTATAGACCGGGGTCATCCAAGACGTGGCGTCCCCGATAGCATGAACCTCTAACGTAGTCGAGGGTGATTCGATGCTCGGCCATGCCAGAGATTCCTGGATGACGGATTTGTTCCCGCCTTTCTTTCGTGTGCTCGCGAGTTTGGACAATATGTCCGCCCTCGTGTTCTGCTCGCGGGGAACATGAGAGATTTCTGCTCGTACGAATTTTGCCATGTGTTTTTTGACTAGGTTCAAGTACTCAATGAGGTTGTCATTCTTGGCCTGGTAGCTTCCTTGTACTTGGGAAGCGACGAGCTGGGAGTCGGTGTAAATTTGAACTTCGCGGGCTCCTAAGTCCTCGGCCAATCTCAGTCCCGCGAGCAGGGCTTCATATTCTGCCTGGTTATTTGATGTCGGGAAGGAGAGAACCAAGGAGTGCTCGATTACCACCCCTTCTTCGTTTTCCAGGAGGATCCCTGCGCCGCTTCCGGACGAGCTGGAGGCTCCGTCGACGAAGATGGTCCACTTGTGTTCCTTTCCCGGGGGAATGTCGTTAGAGGTCATTTCGGCGACGAAGTCGGCCAGGGCTTGTGCTTTCAGGGCTTTCCTGCTCTCGTATTGAATGTCGAATTCAGAGAGTTCTAGGGACCACTTAAGCATTCTGCCCGCCATATCTGGCCGACCCAAGAGTTGTCTCACCGGTTGATCAGTTCGCACGATGATGGTGTGTGCCAGAAAGTAGTGTCTGAGCCTCCTCGCAGCATTGACGAGGGCCAGTGCAACCTTTTCTATCTGTTGATACCTGCTCTCGGGGCCTTGTAAGGCTTTGCTCGTGAAGTAGACAGGTTTCTGCCCGTCTGGAGTCTCGCGGACAAGAGCTGCACTAATGGCTTCGTTTGAAACTGCCAAGTATAGGTAAAGTGGCTCGTTGTCATCTGGTCGAGAGAGTACGGGCGGTTGAGATAGGCTCTGCTTCAGGTGGCGGAGTGCGTGCTCGCATTCCTCGGTCCATTCGAAGGCTGCTTCCTTTCGAAGGAGTTTGAAAAAGGGAAGGGCGTGCTGAGCGGACTTCGCGACGAAGCGCGAAAGTGATGTCAACATGCCGTTCATTATCTGTATCGACTTCTTCGACGTTGGAGTCGGAAGGTCGGCGAATGCCCGGCACTTGTCGGGGTTGGCTTCAATCCCTCGTTCTGTTAGATAGAACCCGAGGAATTTCCCTGCCTTAACCCCAAATGTGCACTTCTCGGGGTTGAACCTCATTTTGCATTGTCTTGCTTGGGCGAAGACAGTCTTGAGATGAGCTGCGTGATCGGTGTCTGCTCGAGATTTGACGATCATGTCGTCCATGTATACCTCGAGCATGTCGCCGATCTGTTTGTTGAACACTTTGTTCATCATGCGTTGGTACGTCGCGCCGGCATTCTTTAGTCCGAAGGGCATTACGTTGTAGTAATAGTTGCCCGAGCTGGTCATGAACGCCGTGCAGCGTTTGTCGCCCGGAGCCATTGGGATTTGATTGTATCCCGAGTAAGCGTCCATGAACGACAAAGTTTTGTAGCCGGCCGAGTTGTCGACCAGCATATCAATGTTCGGTAGAGGAAAAGCATCCTTCGGGCAAGCCCGATTGAGATCGGTATAATCAACACACATACGCCATTTTCCATTATTCTTTTTGACAAGTACAACATTTGACAGCCAGGTGGAATACCGGGCTTCAGAAATAAAATTTGCCTCTAAGAGGTCTTTTACAGCTTTTTCAGCAGCCTCCGTTTTTTCTGGAGACTGCCTACGCCTACGTTGTACTACTGCCTTGGCGGCTGGATCAATGGCGAGGTGATGACAGGCGACCTCAGGGTCGAGTCCGGGCATCTCTGCAGCGCTCCAGGCGAAGAGATCAGCATTCTCGCGCAGACAGGCCTTGATCTGCTTTCTGGCCAAGTCGGGGAGGTCCTTGCCGATCTTCACCCCCTTGGTCGGGTCTGCTCCGAGGGGAACGAGTTCGAAATCACCGTCCGGAATAGGTCGGAGGGGGATTTGCTCGCTGCTGGCCGGTTCATCTTGGTCAAAACGGGCGTCGAGCGCAATGGAGTCGACCTTTGGTGGAGCCTTCTGAACCTCTACTTCAGGAGATGCTGTGTCGGGCTCTTGCTTTGTCTTCTTGATGGGCCTAGTGCTGGGACCCACGTCGACAGTATCCCGACCCCTTGAAGCGGCGTTGAAGCACCGGCGGGCAGCAGCGAGGTCGCCCTGGATGGTGGCTACCCTCCCTCTCTTGGTATAGAACTTCATCTTTAGGTGGACAGTTGAGGGGACCGCTGTCAGTTCCGCCAATGTCGGCCTTCCCAAGATGCAATTGTACAGGGATGGGCAGTCAATGACGAGGAAGCGGACCTTCACCTGTCTTGTAGCAGTTCCTTCCCCGAATGTCACGAGGAGCTCGACATATCCCCAAGGTTTGGACGTCGAGCCGTTGAAGCCTTGAAGATCCGAACCTATATATGGAGACAGATGGGAGTCGTCCAATTGTAAGGTCCGGAACAGCTGGGTGTACATCACGTCGACGGAACTCCCTTCGTCGACCAGGATGCGATGCACGTCAAAATTGGCCATCTTCGCTCTTATCAGCAAGGGGATGACTGCGTTCGGTGCTCCGCCGGGAAGCTCTTCCAAGTAGAATGTGATAGGCTCTGATCTGCCCCTCACCATTTCAAAAGTCACAGTTTGAGGGGGAGCTTTGTCGACCAGTTCGTCCAACTTCCTCTTGGCTGAGTTGATGGTGAGGTCGCTGAACCCGCCCCCGTTGATGACCATGGCGGAGGGGAAGTATTCCCACCTGCTGTGTGTAGTCAGGGGCTCCTGCAGGAGCTCGGGAAGTTCGAAATCCTCGGGCCTGGTTATCGAGAAGGCGGTCTGGATTGGCACCGACTCGTCAGATGGTCGGGCATCTTCTTCGGGCTCCTTTTCCTCGCGGGCTTCACGACGGGGAGCGTCGTTTCTTCTGTACTGTGCCAGTCTCCCTCCTTTGATGAGGGTTTCAATAGCATCCTTCAGGTGGACGCAGTCTTCTGTCAAGTGACCATGACTCCTATGGTACTGACAGTATTTGTTTTTATCTACTCCTGGCTTGGCAGGAGCTGGTCGGGGACGCTTGACGCCACCGTCCTTGAAATCTGTGCTTGCACACTCCGCCAGAATACGCTCGCGGGAAGCCGTGAGCGGAGTGTACTCAGTAAACCTGCCCGAGGGGCCCCTTTGTTCCCGGACCTCCCGGGGTCTGTCTTCCTTCCTCTTCTCTCCGGTGCGTCGGGGAGGAGGGTCATGTCTCGAGCTGCTGCCGTGGTTGCGAGCCCTGGAGTCTCGTGCCCTGTTGGCAGCTTCTCTCTCCTCGTAGTCCATATATGCTCGGGCTTTGTCGAGGAGAGCATCAAAAGTTGCAGGTGGCTCGATGCCTACAGCTTTCCTGAATTCGGTGCCGGGGAGGAGGCCCCTCTCCAGCAAATACCTCTTCATGTGGTCCGCGCAGGGGACCTGTATTGCTTCCCGGTTGAAGCGGTTGATGAATTCCCTCAAGGTCTCATCATGCCTTTGAATGATGGCCTCGAGGGCTGCCTCAGTCTTTGGATGGCGACGAGACGCTGTGAAGGAGCTGATGAACTGGTTCTTCAAGTTCCTCCACGAGGTGATGGAGCCCGGGGCAAGTCCCTTGTACCAGTCCATGGCCGCCTTCCTGAGAGTTGTTGGGAAGAGGCGGCACTTGATGGGACCCCCGACATTGTGATAGTGGAGCATGGCTTCGAACCCGTCAATGTGGTCGACTGGGTCCGCCACTCCATCATACTCCTTTAGGTGTGGGGGCTTCTCCATGCCCGGGGGGATAGGTGCGTCCATGATTGCCTGCGACAGGGGACCGCGGGGGTCGTCCTCGTCGCTCCTTTCTGGAGAAAGAGAAAGGGTCCTGTAGTTGTGTCGGGCACGTTGCTCGTGCTGGGATTCCCTTGAACGTGATGTTCGGTGGGCGAAGGTCACATGTCCGTCTCTGTTGTGCCTCCGGTCGTGCCTTGATGGGTCGCGAACGGGCTCTTCGGCAGGAATGACGGGCTGTCTTTCATACTGGGGCCGCCTCTGCTTTGGTGCGGGAGAGGGGCTCCTAGAGTGTTCCCTGTACTGTCTCCGCGGGGGAGTAGGGTGTCGAACTTCTTCGACCCGAGGAAGTGGAGATGGTGGCCTTTGATGCCTCCTCGGGGGGCGTCGATCATTTTCCAGCGCCCTAAGTCTTTCTCCTTGCGCGAACAGGAGATAGTTCGTCTGGTTGATGGCCGCGAACAGTGCCTGAGCTGTGGCATCTGCCCCGGCAGGGGCTTGGACTTCATAGAACCGGGCAGCCTGGCGATAGGCGAGGGCCTCCGGATCGTCTTCAAGTCCTGGAGGAGTTGTCGAGGAGGACGCAGTGTTCCCGTCCCTGCGGGTGGAAGGTCCAGGGGCGGTTGTCAGGGGGGCGGCATTGTGGCCGGCGCCACTGGGATTGTCCAGGTGCCCATTCTTGTCCGCGGGACCGTTGTTGGCGTCGAGGACGCGAGAGTGTTGTTCTTCACGAGTTGGAGAGGCCATGACAGTGAATGGATTGAGCTTTGGTCTTTGAAAACTGTTCGTTAGACGGGGAAGCTGTTTCCCACAGACGGCGCCACTGATCTGACCTGATCAGAAGGTTTGGACCGTCACGGCTGCTCCGAGCTGAAGGCTTTTTAGAACGAGGAGGGGGGGGGGGTACCTGCAAGGCACTCCGATGCTTAAGTCAGTGGGAGTACTAGCAGATAATGGAGTTGAGGTTAGAAATGATGATTACCTGACCCTCTGGAAACAGAGGGTATTTATAGCCCCCAGCGCTGGGCCAAGGTTCCTTCATTGGGCCGGGCGGATTTGGCCCAATGGAGGAACTGCCAGGTTCTACGTGGGTAGTGGGGATCAGCACGTGGTCCCCTTCCTGGAGGTGCTGCGTGAGGTGCGGGCGGACAGAGACGCGGTCTTTACGGAGTATCGTTGGGGCAATAGAGGACTAAGTCTGCCCTAGCAAGGTAGCTCGAGTCCATGTCGAGCAGTGCAGCATGGTGTCGACCTCGACGCCAAGACCCCGAGCTGGACAGCGAATGTCGAGCTGGAAGCCAGGGCATAGAGCTGGACGGCAGTCTGTTGAGCGTGGCTTCGTAGCGTGGGCTGGACACTGAGATGTCGAGGTGGACATCAGGGTGTCGGGCATGGACGTTGTGGTCCTTAGTGAGTCCCATTGGATTGGGCCTTTGCCCATTGTGGTCCTTGGTGAGTCCCATTGGACTGGGCCTTAGTAATGCTTTTGGGCATGTCGGGCCCAGTCCAGAACAATATATATATATATATATATATATATATATATATATATATATATATATATATATATATATATATATATATATTAATTCAGACATGTTTTAATTCGGACATGTTTTGTTGTCATATCACGTCAGTGATATATTTTATTTAAACTGCGGGGTTTGTTTAAGGAGGTCAAAAACCCCTCAAATTGTTAAAATTGTGTAAAAATAATATTACAATTGTTCTCCTGTAAGTTAATAAAAACAGTCATTTTTATACTTAAACTTTTGTAAATCTTCCACATAACCACAAAGAACACATTGAATAAGCTTTACAACAAATTCATTTTCATATCACATTAACCAAAAAAAAAAGAAAATATCATTCCAAATCCACCCCCAAAACATTATTAAGGACCGCTAGATTAAAGGTTGTGAAGTCTTCCACATCTCCTCAAGAGGCTGACTCTTCACTTCCATTAGTAATGCAACAACTTCTTTGTTTGCCAGTTTCTTCTTCTCTTCTTCACCCAGTATGTTCTCTTGCAATTTACTCCCGCAGTATGTATTATCCTTCTATTTTATCATTTGAGTATTTCTCAAGCTCAATTGTTATACATCATATAAGATTTTAAAAAGACCATTTAATTCGGATCCTAATACTTGCATCACAACCAATTATGAAAATGAACCAAACCAAGCATATGCTACAAATATAATAATAGTACCAAATTGAAAATTCAAAAAAACAAAAAAAAAAATCATAAACTAATAATGGATCAAGTTGAAAAGTCATGAAAACTAAAACAAAAATTCATAAACTAAAAGTACCAAATGTGGAATGAGAATGCATTTTTTATCATCTGAGCAAAAATCTTCTATGACAGTTAAATTTTCTTCCTGCAAAATATAAAAGTAAATAATGAAACTTTGCCTTTATACCAACATGTGCAACTGTGCAAAACAAAATTCTAGATTTACAAGACAAATTTGCCGGATCTGAAGAAAAAACCATAAAAACTGAAACTTTGAAATCCAAACAGCATCTTTCATTTGGGATTATTGCAAATATCCAGATTTACAAGGAACTTGTTGTCGTCGTGCAAAATTCCAGATTTGGAGAGTTTGAGCAAGAAAAAGAGAGAGGGAGAAGAGAAAGAGGCGAACTGGCTAGGGTTTAGAGAAGAGAAAAGAAGATTGTTTTATATAATTATAAGAATAAAATATAGATAAATAATGTTTAATAAATTAAAATAATTCCATGTGAACATAGTAATATTACATGGAGTGCCACGTCTACTATGCTCATATCTGTAAAAATATACTATTAGAATAATGTAATATATTTTGAGTAGGAATTTTTCTAATAAACTTCCCATATTTTAGGGGTGGATTAAGAAACTTGTCAAATATAATTCCCTGCTAGTTGATAATCATAATGGGCCGACAAAAATCGAATAATGGGCCGTAAATATTGGGCCCGTCAACAAGCCCAGTATTTTTGGCGGGAAGAGTTGCTACCTTGTATAATTTCCCGCCACTCAAGTGTTCGTGTTCATTAGGAATATCTAGAAGAACTCAGAAATCAAATCTCAAACTTCAGACACCGAGTGGAAGTTAGGGTTCATAGTCAATTCTCAGAAGCTCAACTGATTAGGCGAAAATGGAAGCTTTCGGCGGTTACTTGGTCGATGAGAAAGCCGTTAGGGTTGAGAACGCTTTCTTAGATTTTCTCAAAAGGTACTCTATTACTACTCTTCGTTTTCTTCACCTTCTTCTCGTTCTTCAATTTTGTAATCATTAACTGAACGACTGTTTCTGTTTGCGTTGAATCACCAGTTTCAGATCTGGACAGCGGAATGAACTGTATTACGAAGCGGAGATTGAGGTGATGAGAGCTAACGAGTCCAACACCATGTTTATCGATTTCGAGCATGTCATCAGATTCAGTGATCTTCTTCAGAAAGCTATCTCTGATGAATATTTGAGGTTTTTTTTGTTACATTTTATTTCAGTTAGATTTTTATTGAAGTCATTGAAACCCTAAAATTTGTTAACTAACAATTGTTTTCTTTGTTGATGATTATAGGTTTGAAGCTTACTTGCAGAATGCTTGCAAGAGGTTCGTTATGGAGCTCAAGCCGACCTTTATATCTGACGATAACCCTAACAAGGACATCAATGTTGCCTTCTATAACATTCCAATTGTCAAGAGGTATATAATTTTAATTAATTTTAGGTTAACTTATTTTTAATTGAAAATGGAGGATGTGGAATTGTGATTTAGTGTGTATGTTTATGCAATTGAAAATCAAGTTTGAGTGTTTCTGTTTGATGAGTTGTTCACCGGTGAACTTATACATCTGCAGGTTAAGAGAGTTGGCTACTTCAGAGATTGGAAGGCTTGTATCTGTAACAGGAGTTGTAACAAGGACAAGTGAGGTTCGACCTGAGCTTCTCCAAGGAACTTTCAAGTGTCTAGAATGTGGCGGGGTTATAAAGAATGTTGAACAACAATTCAAGTATACTGAGGTAGTTAATAGTCAGTTAATTTCTTGTTACTGTGTTATATATCATTCATTACTTTTTGTTGAATTTTTTGTATGATTGTTCTGTTTGTGCCACTGTAGCCAACAATCTGTCCGAATGCCACCTGTAACAATAGAACAAGGTGGGCTCTGCTGCGCCAAGAGAGCAAATTTACTGATTGGCAAAGGGTAAGAATGCAGGAGACCTCCAAAGAGATACCTGCGGGTTCTTTGCCTAGGTCGTTGGATGTTATTCTCCGTCATGAGATTGTGGAACATGCTAGGGCTGGTGACACGTAAGACTTTTCTTGCCCCTTATTTGCTTGTAATGTTCAAATTTTATCGTAATGTTAACTTTTTCAACTTTACCAACTCAATAATCAAACCACAAACTGTCCCCTCGCAGAGTGATTTTTACTGGCACTGTAATTGTCATACCTGATATATTGGCATTGGCATCCCCTGGAGAGAGATCAGAATGTCGTAGGGAAGCTTCTCAACGCAAGGGCTCTTCATCTGGAAATGAAGGTGTGAGGGGCCTTAGAGCTTTGGGAGTCAGAGACCTCTCTTATCGTCTAGCTTTTATTGCCAACTCTGTTCAGGTTGGTTATTTGTCTTTTGTTACTAGTATGTTAAAAATTTTATTATGTAATTTTGGTTTTTGTGATTGATGTGTTTTCTGAACGGTTTGTTCCAGATATGTGATGGTAGAAAAGAAATAGACATCAGGAATAGGAAGAAGGATTCAGAGGAAGATGATCAGCCATTTTCTGTAAGTTGAATATTACCTCTGCATTATTATGTCACCATCTGATTTTGAATTCATATTGTCAGTTTATATTATGATTATGAATATTTTTGTGATAGCTTTACACATAGTTTAGGTTGATCACCAATCCTGTTGTATTTATCAATAGTATGTAATTATTTCTGGCAACCTATGAAGCACGGATACTTCAAAAACCCCGCTGTATCATTTTTCAAGAATGATTTAATTTCTCATAATTTGTTGCTGCCAATGTTTTAAATTTAATTCATATTAGTTATAGCTTCCTTCTTTTGTACGTATAATTACTTTTATTTTTACAAGAAAGTTCTAAATACCTTATAACTTTTTAATATTATAACTTACAACCTCTTTGTTACTTCTTCATATTACACATTTTTTCACTAAAAAAATCATAATTTAGTTATTACTTTAATCTTATGAATTTGGTTTTGCTAGATTATGATTTAACTAAATATATAATTTTAATTTTTATATAAGTATCTTAAACGTATTGTATCTTGTAGTTTTCAATTAATAACATATTGCCGTATGCTGTATTGGATATGTATCGTATCCGATACTCCGATACTCATATCATGTCCGTGCTTCATTGCTGGCATTTGATTTTTTTTTTATCACCGCTAGCTGCTGTCCTTAACTGTTCATATTTCTTAAGCACACATTCTGAGCACATACATAATGTTATTTGTCAAATCTTTTGATATAAATGAGAAATAATTAGCCTTATATTTGGCTGGTATTTAACAGCAACAGGAACTGGATGAAGTTCAACGAATGCGGAACACCCCAGATTTCTTCACAAAACTTGTTGAGAGTGTTGCTCCTACTATTTTTGGTCATCAAGATATAAAGCGGGCAATCCTTCTTATGCTTATGAGTGGGGTCCATAAATCTACTCATGAAGGCATCAGCCTTAGAGGAGACATAAATGTTTGCATTGTTGGAGATCCTAGCTGTGCAAAGTCTCAATTTCTAAAGTACTACCCTTTTTCTTTTTCTTTGATTACTTTCACTGGTTTGTGCGAATTGAATGGGTTATGTATGGTTATCATTGCGAATTGAATGGATTATGTGTGGTTATCATTTCAGGTATACTTCAAGCATTGTTCCAAGATCTGTATACACATCTGGTAAATCATCATCTGCTGCTGGTTTGACTGCAACTGTTGCCAAGGAACCAGAAACTGGGGAGTTTTGTATTGAGGTCAATAATCTGTCTTGTACTTACTGGAAGTTTAGAAATATCTGCGCTCTTAGTATAAGCAGCTGGATAGATTAGCCTAGGAAAAAGATAAAAAATTCATACTGTTCACAAACATCTATTATTTATCTTAAGTTGTGTTTTTGTGTCTTTGGTTTGGCAAATTTAAACTGGCACATCCCTAATGTGTCCTAGTTTAAATTAGATAAAACTAATGCTATTGTTTGTCCCAATTACTTGAGAAAGCACGATAATAGGATTAGAGCTGTGTTGGCTTGAAAGTACTTGCTGGAAATTATGAATTAAGCATTCTAAAAAAATTGCATGTTGTAGTTAGAATTTATGAAACATGACTTGAGAGGAATTTCCTTGGTTATATACAAATTCCAAAGGAGTTGGTATTAAGAAACATGTCTTTGTTTTCTTATGTAAGTCCTCGTTTTCAGGCTGGTGCTTTGATGCTTGCTGACAATGGTATTTGCTGCATTGATGAATTTGACAAGATGGACATAAGAGATCAGGTAAGAGACATACATTTTTCGAATGGCTTTAAATGTTCATAGACTGGGTTATATCTCATATTTGATTCCATTAAAGGTTGCAATTCATGAGGCTATGGAACAACAAACTATTAGTATCACGAAAGCAGGAATACAAGCAACCCTCAATGCTCGGACTTCCATTCTTGCTGCTGCCAACCCTGCTGGAGGACGGTATGATAAGTCTAAGCCATTGAAGGTAACATGTTCGGCTAATCTGGCTATTAATTGCCTTAATGAGTACAGCATGACCTTATTTAGTTTTTTTTTCTCTCTTTTATTGTTGCAGTACAATGTGGCTCTTCCACCGGCTATACTTTCAAGGTTTGATCTTGTATACATTATGATTGATGACCCAGACGATAATACAGATTACCACATAGCTTCTCACATTGTGCGGGTTCATCAAAAGCGTGAAGACGCTCTTTCTCCAACATTCACTACAGCAGAACTAAAACGCTATATAGCCTATGCAAAAACTCTTAAACCTAAGGTTTGAACACTTTTATTGATCAAGCTGCATGGGGTCAATTTTACCTTTGTGCTTATTTCTCACTTAACCTGGTTAATGCAGCTAACGTCAGATGCAAGAAAACTACTGGTAGATTCTTATGTTGCTCTCCGTAGGGCTGATACAAATCCTGGCAGTAGGGTTGCATATCGTATGACTGTTAGGCAGTTGGAGGCTTTAATCAGGCTGTCAGAGGCCATTGCACGGTGTCATTTGGATAATCAGGTGTTTATAGTTTGTAGGGTCTGGCCATTAGGCATTTGTAAGTGTTTTCCTTCCTTGGTTTAAAGAAGATTTTCTGATTTTATTGCAGGTGCAACCTCGCCATGTTCGCGTAGCAGTAAAACTGCTGCAAACATCTATAATAAGGTAAGGCATATTTCTTGTTTGTTTTAAATTTCTACTTTGGGAGTTACCTTTTGGCTATAACTACTCATTCTATTTTTTATTCCTTGCAGAGTGGAGTCCAGTGAGATTGATCTATCTGAGTTTCAAGATCAAGATAGGGAGGAAGAAGCAGGCAGTGGTGATGGAAATAATAATAATGATGATGGAACTAACGGTGATAATGGTGAGGTGACTCCTACCAATTGTGCCTTGCAGTCATCTATGTGATGCAATTTAATTATTCATAGGTTTAATTACTTTGCAGAAAATCCAGCGGATGGATCTAACCCACAAAGAAAGAAATCAACTGTAACTGATGAATACTTTCAGAGGATTACCAAGGCCCTTGTCATCCGGCTTAGACAACATGAGGAGACTGTAGTGCAACAAGGTTTTTACTTGAATCTTGTCTATACAATATCTTAACATTATCAAAGTTTTGATCATTTAAATTGCCGTGTAAAGTTTAAGTTCTTTAATTTATTCAAACTCTGAATACCCTTGGTCTGGCTTACGTTAAGATTAATTTATATAAACATTTGTCAGGGATACTACAAAGTACTCAATGTGATCATATAGAAATTTGAATTTTCTGTGGGCTTATTTATTGCAGGAAGTGACTTGGCTGGGATGAGGCAACGAGATTTGATTAAATGGTATGTAGACCAGCAAAATGAGAAAAATAACTACAGTTCCATAGAGGAGGCGAAAACTGAAGTTTCCCAAATTAAAGCAATTATAGAGGTATATACTTGTTTTATACTTCTCTTTCAAAGAAATGAATTTAGTGTAGACAGACATATTAATTAAATCAAACATTTTATTGTAGATTTTAATTCGAAGAGAGGGGCATTTGATAGTGGTAGATGATGGGAGACAAGCTGCAGCAGAAGCTGGTGGTGCAGAACAAACTGAGTCTGCAGCTAGAAATGATCGAATTTTGGCTGTAGCTCCTAACTATGTCGTTGACTGACAGCCTAGTATTGAAGAAAGAAACTGGAAATCACTTCATTGTGAGAGCTGCAAGCTGGTTGTTGAAGACTGTATCACCAAAGGACCACTTACTTTGTTTGTTCTCACCATTTCTATGTTTGACAGTAAAATGATATTTGTAATATTATTGACTTCAATTACAGGCGGGAGGACTGATTTAAGAGTTGAATGAATTTAACGCATTTTACATGCAATTAAATTATCCAGTTCTGAACATTTTTAAAGGAGTGGCCGCTTGAACTATTCAATGTTGCATTCTAAAAGAAAGAAAAGATACAGAGACAATTAAAGAAACATCAATAGAAGTTAGGGAAATGTTTAGCAATAAACTGTAATTTAATATAAAGAGGTGCAAAAATTAACTCTGCAAACCAGTTTGGCTGATTTTTTTATAAAAGCACTACATTTTGGACCCTTTTATGCCCGTGTCATACAACTTGGCTTAAATTGCATCCATTCTAATTTGAGGGATATTAAATTGTAGTATTTTGTTCTAAATGAGTTACTTCTATTTGGCTTGTACGTTCACTAAGGGCCCAGGTGACTAAGGGAATCAATACAATCACATTGTAATATTTTGGTGCCCGTTAGTAAATGAATATACAATCACATTTTAACTTTTCTTCTTCTATATTTTACATGAAATCATTATTATGATGAAGTTTGTTTCACTAAGGTATACAAGATAACAAAATTAATTTTAAATTTATGTGACTTTTTAAACTTCTAATTTAAATGTTATAATAAAAAGATAAAATATCTAAAATAACATTTTTTTTCAAAAATAATTTAAACTAATTTTTTATTTGAATTTTTTTAAATACATAATGTTATAAAAATCACTAAAAAAATTAAAACAAACTCACCCTAAAAGACCACAAAGAAGGTAAATTTTGTAATATTGATGCCTCATTTTTTTGACAAGAAAATTCAATTTACATCATTAACCAAAAATTGTTCAATATAAGGAGGATTCGAATGAAGAACCATGCGTCGATACCAAGAATTCCTAACTAAATTATGAGTTACACAATTTACTTGATCAAGAATTCCTAACTAAATTATGAGTTACACAATTTACTTGACGTTTTACAAACTTGATCTCAAAGTCATTTTGAGAAACTAGAAGATTATGAATACTAGAGATGATCAAACTATATTCCGAATTACCTGAGAAAATAACATTCAATGCTTGGACTACTATTTGGGAGTCGCTTTCAAAAGTAATATGATGCAAATTCAACTGGATTGCTGTTAGGATCGCTTCCTTCAAAGCCAACGCCTCCGCTTCCACAATAGAATAACATACCTTATCCCACGGAGTACCTGCCAACATAAACTCACCAAAGCAGTTCTTTATACACCAACTTGTATTAGTCATTCTCAAGTGGTCATTGAAACCCGCATCAACATTACATTTCAACATACCTGCTTAGGGAGGTTGCCAAATTGTATGATACTGAAGCCTATTATCGTCAACCACATTTGAATCTTGGGCCATAAACCAATCTTTCCACACATAATACCCTTGTATACCTAATTGATTAGCATCCTGCTTCTCATACCAAATATAATTATTTATATAATTCCACAACACCCACATCACCACCGCTACCCTCCCTGCAACCTTATCATCCTCCCTACTACTAATGTCTTGGATCACCTTCCGCACATCATTCATAAGCGTTAGACGTGGTCTAATAATATGATCAAGACCTGCAGAATACCAACAACTAAGAGTTTTTCGGACAACCAAAGAAAATACGCCAATCTTTTTCCCCGTCAGCATGACACAATTGGCAATTAGTGGGACAAGGGACATAGTGTTGTCGAAGCTTGCTTCTAGTAGGAAGACAACCTCAACATAAATGCCAGAGGAGATGTTTGGTTCTTGGCGGAACTTTGATTCTCCATAAACTCCCCCAGTCACCATCTGACATTGTCTCTTTAAACTTGTGTAAATGCTTCCACCACAGTTTGTAACCTGTTTTAACACTATAAAATTCCATTCCTTTCCTCCTTCTAAACTATAACATCCTTCGTAGCTTCTTCCAAAATAGAAACCTGTAAAATGTGATTAGCAGTTTCAATAGAAAACAACTGACTTATCTTATCTTGGTCCCATTGTTTACAATTAGGATACATCTAGTCCTTAACCATCAAGTTGTATACCTGTTGCAATTGCGGTGCTTCCTGTAACACTCCAAAAATAATCAGATTGTTTATTTAATTATTTAATTGATTTATGATGAGTATTTGTGATATTTGTGAGTATATGTGATATTTTGGTGAATATGATGTGCGATGTGATGTTATGTATGCTATAGTGAAAATTTAGTGATATTGGGTGTTTTAGTAATTTTAAATAATTAGTTTTAATTATTTAGAATTATTATTATTAATAAAATAAATGGTGTAGAAGCGTTAAGGGCAAGGTGATAATTTTATGAGAATTAACGAGGGTAAGATGGGAAGACCATAGAAAGGGTCCAAGGATTAAACAAGGAAAAATGAGTGTTGTTGTTTCATTCTGTGCAATTGTGAAAGAGAGAAGAACGATGTGAAGAACTAGGACACAAAGAGAAAAAAAGAGAGAGAACCATCTATAGCACTTGGAACAAGAATCGATTGCCAGGAGAGTCTAATGTCAGTGGGTTATCCTTGTTATTATGATTGATATAGGGTTTATATTTATGTAGGTTGTTTGAGATTTTATGATGAAATTGATGAAAATACCATGTTGTTTTGCCATGATTTGATGCACCTGATGCCTATAAGGTTGTATTGTTGTTTTATAATGAAAACATGTTGAATTGGAATGAATTTGGACTATCACTGGTATGGAATCGCAAGAGAATTTGGGACTGAACAGGTACAAAATTGCAACAGAGAGTTGCTGTCTGATATGCATCGCCAGGCGAGGCAAGCGTCGTCGGGCGAAGCAATTTCGCCTGGTCTTCGCCGGGCGAGACAAGAAGCGAAAGAATGGGTGAAAAAGGGGTGCTCCTAGAAAATGTATGGGAGGAGGAGCTTCGCTCCAGCCTCGTCGGGCGATCAAGAGGCGAGAGCCCGTCGCCTCTGTGTCACTGGAGAGTATCAGGCGAGGTAATAGCGAGCAGAACTGCTTGTGAAAATTTTGTAAAGGCCATAACTTGAGTTTCTAGACTCCGTTTGACGCGTCATTCGAAGCGTTGGATAAATAACACGATGAACCATATGTAGGGGGAATAAAATGAATAAAATGATGTATATTTCTAGTACCTTGATATGATTAAACTATATCTTTGAATGATGAACTGTGATGATACTATGATTAATCAATGTGATTATGCCATTGATGTAACATGATGTATGTTTGTATGATGGATTAATGTTGTCATGATGATGTCATGTATATTATGATGTATGTGATGATATTCTGATGAATTCATGGATGATGATGATGCGTTTTGACTAGCAGTGGTCGTGAGTATTATGTTGTCGTGCATCATGCATTCATGACATATGTTAGGGAATTAGCCCAGTGATGTTAGGACGTTTGTCCAAGGATGATTGTTAGGACATTAGTCTAGTGATGACCTTAATACCATGGTGTGGATTGAGTTAAATTTTGTGAAGTGCTCTGGTTTCAAGCGGGAATCGATCCTATGGTGGGGATTTTTGGAGGAAGATGACTTGGTCATCAGTGAAGTTTTGGTACCACATGCATGAGCCAATGATGTTGCATTGCATTATATGTGACATTGTATAATGATTGATTAAGTTATGTTGACAATGTTGTAATTTTGGCGGTGTTTGATGATAGATGTTGATGTGATGATATAATGATATAATTGATGTGTATTGATGATGCGAAGGTATGAGTATAATATATGAAATATGATGATATGTAGATTCCATGATGATTTGTTGTTGTACTACTATATATATTCCATATATCTTTTATAATAATTTATGATTACTTACCTTTTCTGCTTGGAAATATTGCCTCGATACATGGGTAACTTGCAGGTAATCAGGAATAGTTCGTTGAAGCTTAAAGGATAGCTTCAAAGTGCTTTATTTATTTCCGTTAATGATAGTGGTCTTGCTCTGATATGTAACATTGGGGTTGAGGTCATTTTTTGGATGATTATGTTATTTCTTTTATTTTGAGATTTTGAACAACCTTTCATGATATCGAAGTTATTTGACTTATGAATTGTAAACGATGAGCATGATGAAGTTTCTATGAAGTATCTTAATAATAGTATTTTGAAACTATGAATTTCGCTATGAGAAGTTGAAATGTCATTGTTGTTATTCATGAAGCATTTGTTATAATTGATTTTCAAAACCCTTGTTACAGCAAGATGTTTTATATGAAGATGTAACACCCTTGGTGGTTTTATTTGAATTATTTTTCGTAAATTATATGTGAAATATATGTGGGTTTAGAAGGATGTTACATTAGTGGTAATCAGAGCAGGTCGGTTCGTTCGACCAAGTTTTCTTATGGGGTACATGTCCCGCCGGTCGATTAGTGTGAGTGCATTGTCAATACGTTGTTTTCTAACGTTAGTTTCTTGTGTGTAGAATTTCTAGAAGAAACGATGCAGCGATTGTTGCTACTTTGCAGGTTATTGCTCAGGCTGTGCAACATCCGCCTAATGCTGGTGGGAATTATGGATCCCGTGTCTTGGAGACTGTAATACGACGGGAAAACTGACTTGGGTGTTTTACGTTTTATCGCAATTGTTGCGGATAGCAAGAGTCACCATCGACTTTTCCTTTATCCAATAAAGGAAAGGGTGATAAGAACATGAAAGACCTTTGAGAATTCTTTCTTGAGTTCGAGGGGTAGGTTATGAAAAGGGAAGGTGTTAACATCCTTTTCATCCGTAGTTATCTACGGGATCTTAGTTGCTTGCTAGATCATTTGAAAGTTGCTTTGTTTGAAAATGTGTTTGTGATGGGTGTAAGTTTGAAAGTATTTTGAAAACGCCTTTGTTTCGGCAAACTTTATAATGATTCTCATCTCTATAAGAATGTATACAAAGTGTTGGTTTTGGAAATAGCTCAAAAAGATGTTTGTTTTTGAAGATGTTTTGAAAGTGTATGTGTGGAAATGGTTTTAGTTTGTGAGCAAGCAACTACGAGTGTCCTACCTACTCAAAAGGTCTATGTTCTTTTCCTCCTCCTTTAGATGTTACTATCTTACCATTGATTTGGTAAGAATCCCTATCGTTGGATGTGAAGGGACAAGCGTAGGTCATCGTATAGTCATGAATGGCAATATTGTGAGATATCTTAGCATTTCTCTTAAGGGACTAAGATTATTTGTAAGGCAACATTCATAGCGGCATCGAGGGACCATGATCTTGTATTTTGATTATTTTTGCTAAGATGGCTCACATGCACATCATGACTATTTTTCTCAAGGCAACAAATGGAGTTAACCCTAGAGGTGTAAGTGTGCAAGTGTTTATTTTTCATGCACTGTCTTGTATTGGATTAAGACTTTCTAAGGTTGATTTTTTTATCTTTCCATACACACCCTAATTACTAACATTTATGAAAGCGATAAAATTGCGGAAAATAAATATTCTACGCTATTACATCATTTGGAAGATGAGGGATACAAATGTACAAATGTGGATTGCAATAAATTAAACCTAATTATCTATTACAAACCATATTGAATAGCTATGAAGCAAATATATGAAATATGTAAAAAACATCACAAAAGAGAGAGAGAAAAACAAATCTTTCGACATCATGTGTCGAAGCATGCTTATATGCATCGACACATATCCTTCTTTCGACCCTGTAATTCCAAATCAACTAAGTATGAGTCGAATTATAATGTTATGTGTTGAATCACACACCCTTTTTTCCTCCTGTTTGGGCCTGTAAAGCAGTATGTGTCGAAGCCTAAGGCTTTGTGTCGAATCATGCTGGAATTTTTTCATTCCAACATTGTTTTATGGTCTGTACAGGTTAGTTCTTAACATATAATTGACAAGAAAGGAAGACAAAAAAAAAAGGTTATCTTCGAAGGCAATGGTTATTACATGTTATCTTCAAAGATGAATCATCAATGATGCTTGAAATGAAGGGTTTAAAGTCAAGAAGACTTACCTTGAAGCTGGAATTTGTGTTTCGAACTTGAGTTGCTGCCTTGAATGTTCTTGAGTTTGAAAAAAAAGGTGTTGTTTTTTATGGTTATGGATTTAAGAGTGTTTTAAGGCTTCAGCATTCGTGTCCCCTCCTCTCTCTTTTTCTTCTTCTTTTCTTCTACTTTTTTCTTGCCAAAAGCCATCTCTTTGTGTGTTGTGAAACAACTTATTTGTAGAAGAGCCTTGCTGGGGTTTGGGGGGGGGGGGGGGGGAACAAAATAAAATTTGAACTGTTTAGGTATGCTCTTCCATTGCTTTTTTTATGCAGCTCTTATGTGCTAATTCTGTGCAAATATGGGGCTGAGATAATGCAAGCTTGGACTGGATTAGGAGCAACATAGCATGACTGTTTTGTAGCAGTTTTAGAGTGTTGTGGCAGCTTGATGTAGGGCTATTTCATAGCAGTACAACAAACTGTTTTTTTGGACATGGTTTTAGGCTTTTATGTGGACAGTACAACAAGCTTGGGCTTGGCAGCATATAGGACTTTGTTCAGCAGTAGTTTGGACAACATTGTTTGTAGCATGGCACTAGTTTGGTTTTGATCAATGTTCTTCAAAATTCTGCCTCCAACTTGATTCCTTCTACAAAGATCTTTAATCTATGTAGAACTTTGATCTTTTTCTTACTCTGGTTTTCGACAAGCATCTTAAATCTCTTAAAGATGTCGAATACTTCGTCCTTTCGTTTTGATCACATAGATCCACAACCTCGACCAAACTCATCAACAAATAAAATAATATTTGTTTCCACCAATTGTATTTTCTTCTAATGGACCACATTCATCTGAATGTACCACTTACTTCATCCTTTCGTTTTGATCGCATAGATCCACAACCTTCGACCAAACTCATTAACAGACAAAAAAATATTTGTTTCCACCAATTGTATGTTCTTCGAATGGACCACATTCGTTTGAATGTACCACTTTGAGTATGCATGATGATCTTATTGGCATAGTCGAAACGAAAGAATTTCTGGATTGCTCTCTTACCAGTAACCATATCTTGAGTAATCAGTTGATTAAGTGGTCAAAATTTCAAATGTCGAAACCTTAAATGCCACAACCAACTATCCTAGTGGTCGAAAAGTTTTCAAACATTGAACTTCTGTTGAATTGATCATTATCTTAAATGTCCTTATTTTTCGACAACGAAGATTTTAAGACCAAATTGTTCTTGGTGTCGAACAATCTCAAAACTCCATCTTTCATGACAACTTAGAAACTTCTTCGACTAGTTGTCTAACACTTAGCAAGTTGCACTTTATTCCAGGTATATAGATCACATCTTTAATCATAAATTTTCCTCTATTACTCATTTGAAAGACTATGTTGCCAATACCTTCTTCTTGCAATGAACTATTATCAGCAAGTTTTTTTTGTTAAATTGCAATTCATAGTGTTGAAACTATGTGTGTCTAAGGTTTTAGAGGTGGATCGAAGCAGGTTGCTCAAAGAAAGCCATTGCCCAGTCGAAGCTTGTGGATTGAAGCAGGTATGAAGATAGACAACATGTCAGCTATCAATCTGGCGAAGAACCCAATAGCACACGGTCAAAGCAAGCACATCGAAATGAGGTTCCATTATCTCCGAGAGCAAGTAGAAGATGGGAAGATGAATTTGGAACACTACAGAACTGAGAATCTGATTGCAGACATCATGACGAAGGGAGTGCAGGTCGAAGTATTTATAAGACTAAGAACCATGATGAATATAGATTGTTTAGACACAATGAATTAGTTGGTGTGTTAAATTGTAATTCATAGTGTCGAAACTATGTGTGTCGAAGGATTTAAAGGTGGATCGAAGCAGGTTTCTCGAAGAAGCCATTTCCCAGTCGAAGCTTGGGGATCGAAGCAAGCTTGCTCTTCTTCGACTTGTAAAAAATCTGCCAACCACTCCTTTTGATCAGTTATGTGGTTCGAACATCCTGAACCATATTTTGAATTTGACATGGTTACCTGCAACTGCACACCTTTTTTTATCTGCTTTGCCCTTTCGACAGCTTCCTCTTCCTCCTTTCTAGGATTCAGAAGTTCCATATTCGACCTGATGCTTGAGATCCCAATATGATCCATGGAAACTATATGGGGCATTAAAAGTCCAATTGTACTTGTGCAAACTCAAACCCTAGTTTTGAGTCATCAGTGTTTGAGGAGGTATCTTGAGCTGATCAAACCTTGTGCAGTCTTGAATCAATGGAGATCTTGTGAGAGAGTTCTTGAGAGGGAAAATTTTGGGGTACAACAGAGACGTTTCAGAGAAACCATCCGCCTATTTTCAAAGGTAGGTACGAACCTGATGGAGTGAATACTTGGCTCAAAGAGATTGAACAAATTTTCAAAACTTTACATAAACCTTTACATTTTCAAAACTTTTTTTCCACAAACCCTAATTTAGTTTTTTTAGGTTTTCTTTCACTAACCCTTGTTTTTAAATTCAATTTGGTTTTTTAGGGTTTCATTAATTAAACTCTTTTTTTAATTAAAATTAATTTAGGGTTTTTAGGTTTTATTAACTTAATTAAACATTTTCTTTTCTTTAATTAATTAAAATTGATTAGGTTTTCTAGGTTTTATTTTAATTAATCAATTCTTTTTCTTAATCAATATTGATTGTTTTTTAATCACAAACATCTTTTTCATAAAAACAACAAAAAGAACATTTCCTTTCCCATCGATTCTGATCTTTCCTTTTTTATATTGATGGTGCTTTTGCGAATATATATTTTTATCAATATTGTAACTACTTATGGTTTGTAATAGTTAATTATGGTTTTACTTTTTGCCCGCATTTTATTACTTGTACCCCCATTCCTGAGGCCCTGTAATAGCGTAGAATTTTACTTTTCCGCATTTATATTTTATGCTTTGTATATATTACCGTTAGCTAATAGGATTGTATGGCAAGAATAAAAGAGAATGATAGCTAACCTAATACAAGATAAAATAACTGAATCATGAATCACTTTGAACATGCGCACCTCTAGGGTAACCTCCCTCGTTTCCTTCGGAACAAAACACAGTCATGTCCCTCGAACGTGGGGACGCTTTAGCACTTTCCCTCGATTAAAAAGATTGTAGTCCCTCGATGACCCTTTCAAATGTTGCCTTCGGTAAACGATCTAGTCCCTTATGAAATTGCTAAAGCGGCCCTACAAGTTACCTTCAATGACTATACGATGACCCGCATATGTTCCTTCACATCCAACGATAGGGCTTCCTACTAACTAATGGTAGGATAACACTATCTAAAGGAGGAGGAAAAGAACAATAAAGACATTGAGTAGGTAGAACGCTCGTAGTCGCTTGCTCACAAACATTTTAAAACAAAACATCCTTCACAATCACACTTTCAAATATATTTTCGAACAAACACTTTGTACACATTCTCGAAAAATAGAAACAAGAATCATTACAAAGTCTTGCCTTACTATTGGCATTTTCAAAATAAATCACACATACACAAAGCAAGTTTTCAAAAAGTGAGCTAGCGACTAAGAGCCCGTAGATAACTACGAATGAAAAGAGTGATAACACCTTCCCTTTTCATAATCTACCCCCCGAACTCAAAAATCTCGAAGGTCTTTCCTGTTCTTTTCACTCTTTCCTTATTGGATAAAAGAAAAGTTAGTGGCGACTCTAGCTTTCTGCAATATTTGAGATAAAATGAAAAACCAAGTCAGTTCTACCACCGTATTACACTAGGTTTACATCGAAGTTATGGGAAGGTTTGCAGAATGATTTTGGTACTAAGTTGAGGTTGAGTTCCGCATATCATCCATAAACGGAAGGTAGACAGAGAGGAATATTGAGTCTTTGGAGGATTTACTGAGGGCTTGTGTGTTGGAACATGGAGGTGCTTGGGACAACCACTTGCCATTGATTGAGTTTACCTATAATAATAGTTTCCATTATAGCATTGGAATGACACCATACGAAGCATTACATGGTAGAAGGTGTAGAACTCCATTGTGTTGGTATGATTCAGGCGAGAGTGTTGTGCTCGGACCTGAAATTTTGCAACAGACGACTGAGAAGATCAAGATGATCCAAGAGAGGATGAAAGCATCTCAGAGTCGTCAGAAGAGTTATCACGATAAGAGGAGAAAAGCACTTGAATTCCAAAAGGATGATCACATGTTTTTAAGGGTTACTCTGGTAACCGGTGTTGGTAGATCTTTGAAGTCGAGGAAGCTTATGTTACCTCCGTTGCTTATGAATCTTCATGGTGTATTTCATGTGTCTCGGTTGAGGAGATACATTATGGATCCTATACATATGATCCAAATGGATGATGTACAAGTGAGAGATAACCTGATTGTTGAAGCATCGCCCGTACAGATAGAAGGTCGGGAAGTTAAGAAATTGTAGGGTAAAGACATCTCCTTGGTGAAGGTATTGTGGGGTGGACCAACTGGTGAAAGTTGTACTTGGGAATGTGAGGATCAGATGAGAGAGTCTTATTCGATTTTGTTTCTTCCATGTAATTTTTTAGGGCGAAAATTCTTTTAAGTGAGGAGAGTTGTAATACCCCAAAAATAATTAAATTGTATATTTAATTATTTAATTGATTTATGATGATTTATGATGATTTATTGTGAGTATATGTGATGTTTTTGTGAATATGATGTGTGATGTAATGCTATGTGTGGTATAGTGGAAATTTAGTGGTGTTTGATGTCTTAGTAATTTTAGATAATTAGTTTTAATTATTTAGAATTATTATTAATAAAAAAAATAGAATAAATGATGTAGAAGTGTTAAGGGAAAGGTGGTAATGTTATGAGGATTATTGAGGGTAATATGAGATGAGCGTAGAAAGGGTCCAAGGTTTAAACAAGGAAAAGTGAGTGTCAGTGTTTTATTCCGTGCAATCTTGAAAGAGAGAGGAACGTTGTGAATAACTAGGGCACGAAGAGGAAAAGAGAGAGAGAACCATTTGTAGAGCTTGGAACAAGAATCGATTGCTAGGAGAATCTAAGGTAAGGGGTGTAGTGGTAGAAATGTTCAAGACTAAGCCATTAGATTGACTAGACTTTATACAAATCAAAATAAAAATCGCCACCGCGCTTTATTGTTTCCAAAGGAATGGGAAAAGAGCGAATAACCCAAAAAGAGGGGGAAAGATTCAAGGTAAGGGGGTTGGTTATGCAAAGGGAAGGTATTAGCACCCTAAATATCTACGGTACTCCGCAGGAACCTCTTTGTAAAATCTGTATATTTTGGCTATAAAAATGTGTTATATATAAAATAGATGGTGGAGATGAGAAAAGAAATATTTTTATGATTTTTGCACCCACCGCGGTTGCGAACCTTTAGTGCCTACGTACCACCTTTCATGCAATAGGGGATCAGGGTACAAGTAGTTCATCTAGAAAAGACTTGTTTGTTGATTGTTTTTAAACAAGGAGACAAGTCGTCATTGTTAGGAGAGAAATCTCGACTAACGCCCACAAGGTATGAGAAAGATGGACCATGCGTCAACAAGAGTGAGGGTTTGAGAACGCCTCTAGTACTCAAGTGGAAAAGTAGACACCTTTATAACCATAGGGATAGGAGAATGTTGCTCGACTATCAATGAATCATGTCTCACCTTGAAAAAAAGTTTTGAATGGAAAAGGTGCTCGGGCGCACAAAAGAGTTTGAATGTGTTGAATTGTTTTGTTAATTTTGAAAGATGTCAAAGTATAATTAAGTGAATTGAAGTTTGTTTAAATAAAATAAATTTTGAAAGAAAAGGCATTCGAAAAAACCAAGGTTTATTATGAAAGCGGTTTTAGTTTAAAAACAAAGAAGATTTTGAAAGAAGATGAGAAGGTTTGGAAAATAAAAGAAGATGGGAGAGGATGAAGGGACTATTCTAAAGCATAAGGTAAAAGTTAAGGAAGAGAACCGTCTAACCAACAAGAAGCCGATACTTGACATTATGAGCCAATGTAGAATTCCCATTCTTTGGAGTGAAACCAAGCAAGAAAAGATAATAGACCTCTTGAGAGAACCAAGCTTCAAGTGTATTAAGTCTTTGCAAAAATTGGACAGAGTAACGACTGTATACGGGTGAATTCCAGATTACAAACAAAGTATGTAATCACAATAACCTGCACACAAAACAAACAAACAACCCAATGTCTTGAGGTAAACCTCAAGAACTCCAGACAAAATAATGAATTAAGGTCACAAGGTCTCCAAGATAGGCCAAGGTCTCTAATCCTAAGTCCAAGAAGTCAAATGCTCCATAATGCCAAGGATAGTAACCAAATAGTCCAAGTATCATTAAAGATTTTTATGATTCATGTTGATTATTAGGTGTCTTTAAAAAGAAAGAAAAGGCTCAAGTGAGCAAAATAAAAATGACATAAAAGTAAATGCTCAAGTGAGCAAAGATGAAAATAGCATGAAATGTAAAATGCTAAAAGTAAATGGTACATAAAGCATGAAAATAAAAGCGTAAAGTAAAGTTAATTGTTAGTAATTAGTGGTTAGTTGGATGACCATCTTGAAACTTGCATTTGGAACTCATTAGAGGATTGGTAGAACCAAAGCCTCCACACAACAAGTTGTATTTGCTTTTTGTCAAGTATATCATCCATTTTGGAATTCTCACAAGGCAACATGTAATGATCAACGATGTTTAAGTGATCCGCGTTGACCAAAGGTGTTGTAGATCCATTAGAGGGTTGGTAGAACCAAAGCCTCCACACAATGAATCTCAAGGTTATTGGATCAAAGAGATCAAATTAACATACTTGGGCTTGCAATCATAAGTTTGGGCCACAAATGATCATTTATTTTAATCGGGACAAAATTTAGCGCTATGTTAAGCAATCGTAAGTGGACTTATGTAGAAGTCACACCTATTTTGAGGCCGGTCAATAGCAATCTATGTACTTCATGTTTGGATAAATGATATAGAGATCACCATCCCTTAACATGTAGCACAATTAAAAAATAAAGGGATAAGATGAAGAGGGAGGGGAATGATAAGCTAATTTGGATCACCATTTCAAAATTCTTTCATCTTTAAATTCAACCACTCCTCTAGATGGATTAAAGAACTAAACATATCATTAATCCAAAGCACCAAAAATGAATTAAATCATTCACTCTTAGGTAGATTTGAATTGATGAACATTTATCCAACTTCATCTACATCACAAAGTCCATTGAGTTTAAAGACAAATTGGACATTTAAAATTGCAATCCAAACCAACAATCAAAAGGAATGAGTAGAAAAATCATTTTGGATCAAAGCTGCCCCAAAATAAGGCAAAAAAGTGCATTCCGTCCCTGTGCAGTCGATTGCAGTAACTGTGCAATCGATTGCACACAGTGTTATTTTCAAAAAAAATTGTGTGAAACGCTTCTGTGCAATTGATTGCACAGTTACTGCAATCGATTGCACACTGTTACAGTAGCAAAAACAACATTTTAAAAGGGCAATTTCTTGTTCAAACTTTCCATCAAACACCTTATGATCATGGATCCAATTGAGCACGAAAATTCCATCAAATTATGAGAAAATAACACCATTGGAATCACAAAATAATGCTCAAAGAATCAAACCTAAAGATCAACAAGAGATCACATTGTGAAAGATGAATTATCCAACTTACCAAAGGTAGATCTAGAGAATTATCAAAACAACTTTAAGAATTTGCTTCAATTCAACCACAAGAATCAATTGACCAAGCTTGGATGTAGAGAATTGATGAAGAAAAAGTGTTTGGATGAAGGTTTAGCTCAAAGATTAGTAAGCTTCAATGAAAATCTTACTAACTTTTTGAAAATGGTGCTTTGAGTGAATTTGGTAGATGGAGAGAATTGAGAGATTTTTTAGCAAGGTGGATTTGGCTATCAAAAGCTTGAAATTTGAATGAAATGAGGGCTCTATTTATAGAGTTTTAGGATTGGGATTAGTGGTAATTTGGTAATTGATTCTTGGAGCCAAAATTTGAATTAATGATAATTCTTTCAAATATTAGAGGCAAAATTTGAATTAATGATAATTTTTCTTAAAAATGAAAAATTGGCACTAAAATTTGAATTAATGATACATATTTCAAAAATGAAGAAAAATTGGAGCCAAAATTTGACAATTTTAAAATGCTGATTTTTTTCAAATTTCACGCTGTGCAATCGATTGCACTACAATGCAAATCGATTTGCACAGTGTATCTTTCCAAAATTGCGCCAAATTCACTTTGTGCAATCGATTGCACTCTAGGAGCAATCGATTGTACAGTGAAAAAACTGATTTTTTTTTTAAATTCTTTTTCTTTGCAAATAGAGATTTTAGGGAAATAATACAGGAAAACCTTATTTGCCATATGCTTCGACTCGGTACCTACAAAACACAAATATGCAATTGACCTAAGGATCAAGTTTCTGAGTGTCTTCGGAGATTCTGCTCTCGTGATCAGTCAGATCAAAGGCGAGTGGGATATGAAACACCGAAATCTTATTCCTTACAAGGAGTATGTATTGACGTTGCTTCCCCATTTCGAGGAGATAACCTTTGAACATTTCCCAAGAGAAGAAAATCAGTTGGCGGACGCGTTAGCTACGATGTCTTCTATGTTCAAAGTCAAGTGGGACAACGAAGCTCCCCAGATCATTATTTGGAAATTGGATGAACCTGCACATTGTTGTGATCTTGAGACCGAAGAGGTAACAGAAAAACCTTGGTATCATGAAGTGAAGAGGTACCTTGAACCTCAAGAATACCCCGAGGGTGCATCTGTTAATGACAAGAAGTTTCTGAGAAGATTCGCGGCAAAGTTCTTCATCAGCAATGACATTCTTTACAAACGCAACCATGATTCAACCTTACTGCGGTGTGTGGATAAGATTGAAGCAGAAAGGATCATGGAAGAGCTGCATGAAGGTACTTTCGGGACTCATTCCAGTGGACATACCATGGCAAAGAAAATCCTTCGGGCAGGATATTACTGGCCAACAATGGAAGCCGACTGTTATCAGCATTCTCGGACATGTCACAAGTGCCAGATCTATGCTGATAAGGTGCACATTCCTCCAGTTCCTTTGAACGTCTTGACAACACCTTGGCCTTTTGCAATGTGGGGCATTGATATGATCGGCGAGATCAGACCTACGGCATCCAACGAGCATCGCTTCATCCTGGTAGCGATTGATTACTTTACGAAGTGGGTTGAAGCAGCTTCTTTTGCCACCGTAACCAAGAACGTCGTGGCACGATTCATTCGACACAACCTGATCTGTCGATACGGTGTACCAGAGAGGATCATTACGGATAATGGTACCAATCTTAACAACAAGATGATCACTGAGCTCTGCGAGCAATTCAAGATACAGCATCATAATTCTTCTCCCTACCGGCCGAAGATGAATGAGGCTGTAGAAGCAGCTAATAAGAACATTAAGAAGATTGTGCAGAAGATGACAGTGACCTACAAAGATTGGCACGAGATGTTACCATTTGCTCTTCACGGGTACCGTACCTCAGTATGGACGTCAACAGAGGCAACACCCTATTTCTTGGTATATGGCATGGAGGCAGTCCTGCCCATTGAAGTTCAGATACCCTCTCTCCGGATCATGAAGGATGCGGGTTTAAGTGAAGACGACTGGACCCAGACCCGGCTTGATCAACTGAACCTAATCGACAAAAAGAGACTCACTGCTATTTGTCATGGTCAGACGTACCAAAAACGGATGATCAAGGCATTTAACAAGAAAGTCAGACGACAAGAGTATCAAGTCGGGAACCTGGTAATCAAGCGCATTATTCTACCTCAAGGTGATCCCAGGGGAAAATGGACCCCTACGTACGAAGGGCCATTTGTGGTTAAGAACATCTTCTCAGGAGGAGCGATGATTCTAACCACCATGGATGGTGACGACCTTCCTCACCCCGCCAATGCAGACATAGTGAAAAGATACTACGCATAATTAAAGACCCGCTAGGTTGACTGGCCTAGGCAAAAATAAGGGCTTCCCGGCGAACCAAAAGGGTTCAGGCAAAAATAAGGGATGAAAATAAAAAAAATATGTACACCCGGCAAGTCAAAAACCTGAAAAGGCGGCTTGGGCAAAAATGGGTATCTCGGTGGACCGAAAACCCGAAAGGGCGGTCCAAGCAAAAGTTATGGATAAGCTTAACACTATGTCTCGTTGGATCACCTCGCATCCGGACTTCAGTATCGACCATCAAGCTCGAACGACACCAATCAATCAGATTCATCTTCAACTAAGCAACAAAGTGATGAGATGCTTGAAGATATAAAGGAGATAGCAGAGTTGGAACCCATTGGGATTATTCACATAGCTGTTTTGTTTTCTTTTCACAAATTGTATAAATTCTATTTGCTC
This sequence comes from Vicia faba, assembly GCA_948472305.1. NCBI lineage: Eukaryota > Viridiplantae > Streptophyta > Magnoliopsida > Fabales > Fabaceae > Vicia > Vicia faba. The sequence continues at coordinate 1,155,029,181 of OX451741.1, forward strand.
GGCGGCGTTCTCTTACTAGGACGTCAGCCTCTTGTACAAAAACGCCTATTTTCAGGAAAACTTCAAAATCAATACAAGTTCATTTTTCAGACAAATTGCAAACTGTTTTTTCCTTTATCTGTTTTGTTTTGCAAAGAACGTCTGTTGTACCCCAAAATTTGCCCTCCCATATTCTTCAAAGTTTTGGCAAGCATCATCTCAAGTCTACTCAAGGGCTACACAGTCAACCACCCTCCTAAGCCAGTCAAATTAGGGTTTTGGTTCCTTCAAGGAAGTTGAGGTTTTCAAGGGCTCAATCAAGTTCCATATGCTCATATACATTGTCAAGCACCTACATGTCAAGTTTCAAGGCTCACAAGGTCAAGTTGCACAGTCAAAAACCCTAATTGCTCCACAGTCAACTGCAGGGGCAAAATGGTCATTTGGCAATCAAAAGTCAAAATTTTTGGTCAACATCTTATTTTTAAGCCACAATCATCATCTGATCAAGTCTTGATCATGATTCCTCAAGCATGGCTCAGAAATCATCAAGATGCAAAAGTTTCTATTTTTGGACAGTTGAAAAGTCAACTGTAACTTGACCAAGGCATAACGTTTTCATGGTTCATCAGAAAAATCCCATCCAATGCTCATTTTGAAGGGGATGACATTTCCTACAACTAATCTTCACATTCCAAGTCCAAGAAATGCTCTCACAAAAAGTTATCAATTTCAACATTATAGGTCATTTTCAAAAGTCAACAAAAAGGCACTTTAAGTCAAAGACCATAACTTGAGATTGGTAAATTCAAATGACATGGGACCAAAGTAATTGGTTAGAGGACTTCAAGACCTTTCCAAAATGTCCAAGAACATGTTCATATGATCAAAATTGAGCAAGATATGCATTGGAGAAGTTGGGAAATTTTCATGAAATGCCAAAAGTCAACTATCCTTGAAACTTCAATTTTTGACAAAAGAGCCCACTTTTTTCCACTTGGTTCAGCCTTGTCATGCCACCCACGTGTCCCATGATTAAATTCAAGATTAAACATTTATTTTTTCTATTTTTATTTAATTTTATTGATTTAATTCATTTTAAACCATAAAATTCAAATAAAAATCACAAAAATTAATTAAGTGATATCTTGTGGTTTGAATGACCTTGATGCATCATAATACACATGCCAAATTCGTGTAAAGTCCATTTCAAGCATGAAATTCAAATTTTGAACAAAAATGGCAAGTTTCTTTAATGGTGATTATGAGGAAATCCAAAGCTTAATGGCAATAGTTTAAGGCTCCTAATGTCACTTGATTCTCACTGATTACTATATATGCAAGCCTTCCCAACCTCATTCAAAAAAAGAAAAAGTGCACAAACGGCCAGAGAAAAGTTCAAAATTTGTCAAAAAAAGTGTGAGATCAAAAGGAGTTTTTGCAAGCATTTTCAGGCCAAGAGGAGAACGTGACTCTCTTCTTTGCCATACCCTGAAGCTAAAGCAACCCTTGCCACGTCCTAAGGTCCATTATCAAGCACTGTAAGTATTCCCAGGTCCCTCAATTTCCTTGTTTCCATTTTTTCTCAATGTATTCCTGTGCAGGTTTCTAAAAGTGGTACACCATGTGCCCTGACGCTTCAGCATGCCAAGTGTCTACAAACAACAATCGAGTGGCCAGGAAATGATGAGCACCATACTTTTCAGTCAACCATACGCACATGATTCCAGGAGTCAACGTGACTTTGTGCAAATGGGCCACAACAATGCTAAACAAACCCTCAATTCTGGCCCAACACCCCTATGGTTCTATTTTATTTTCTTTTGTTTTCTTTTCCTTTTTTATTTTCTTTTAACTAATTTTTTAATTATTATCATTATTGTTAATTAACCTAACATAATTAATATTTTCATAAAAAATCCAAAAAAAGAACTAATATTATTATTATTATTAATTTCATGTTATTTTTGTAAATAAATACTAATAAATTGAATTAGTTTTAATTAGGCAACTTTAACTTTTTTCTCTCTTAATAACTAAAATAAATTTAGAATTAGTTTTTTATTAACTTTTAATTTTATTTCCTTTTATTTTATTTCATTAAAAACATAAAAATACAACAACATTTTTCTTTTAATAAATTAATTAATTAGTTTAATCATTAGTTTTAATTTCATTTAATCACAAAAAAGGACAAAAAAATTCAATTCTTTCTTGAAAAAAAGGGTCAAAACCCTTAGAAAGTTCCCGATTAAATTTCCATTCGCGCATTTTTATTTCTTTTGATTATATTTTTGTATCTATACAGAGGATGTAATAGTAATTAGGATTTTATTGCTTTCTTTAATTTTTTCGCACTTTATTTTACAAAATGGGTCTTTGTTTTTTTGGCGATGTATAGACCCGCGCCTTGTAATAGCGTAGAATTTATCTCTCTGCAATTTATTTTCCGCATTCCTAACTGTTAAATGCATGAAAGAATATATGTAAATAAAATTAACCCATAGCTCACAAATAACATGTACAAAGACAATTAACTGAAAAACAACACACAAAGCACATGCCACTCCTAGGGTACGCTTCACTCGTTGCCTCAAAACGTGGTCATCAAGTATAGGGTGTCTTAGAGGTCGCCCTTTTGTCTAAAGATCCAGTTGCCTCGAAACGGTTGCCTCGGATAAAAGGATCTAGGACATTAGGGTTACTTCTAAGGTGTCCTACCATTGCTTCGGTGACCACACTGTCCCGATAATCGAATTGACCCGAATACCTCTAACGATGGTGCTACCTACCCCTCAATGGTGGGATAGCCCTATCTAAAGGACTCTTACACAGCTTAATTCCTTAGAGTAGGTAGATTCTCTTAAGTACTTGCTCTTTTCAAAACAAACAAAAATACTTTTCACACCTCACACTTTCTAAAAGTTTTCAAACAAATTTTTCATACACTCTTGAGGACTGATACAAGAGTTACTTAGAAATTTTTCAAACGAAACTTTTTTCAAAACCCACACACACTTAAAAAGCAAACAATCTTTTGAAAACATAAGAGCAAGTACCTAAGAGCCCATGGATAACCATGGATAGAAAGGGTGCTAACACCTTCCCTTTCTATAAATCTACCTCCCGAACCGAGAAACGTTCTCATAAGGAATTTTGCTGTGCTTTTGTCTTGTCCATGTTGAAGAAAATAAAAGACGGTGGCGACTCTTGCTTACCGCGACATTTCGCGAACCAGCTTAAAAAACAGTCAGTTCTATTTCCACCGATCACAGAACTGGCGACTCTGCTGGGGACACTTTAAGTGAGGTGTACCTTAGGATAGCTCATACTTGTGTTTTCAATTGCTTTGTTTTGATTGCTTTAATATTATTGGGTCTGTCTTGGGAGTTCTATAGATCCTAACCCGGATCTGGGGGATACCTTCTTAGAAAGTAGCAACAAAACTGTGAGGGAACTGTGCGGGGTATACCGACACGGTTGAAGCAGTTTGCTACATTGATGTGGCACTTTGGTGAGTACCGGTAACCCTTGAGTCAAGTCAAGGAGAGTACGGGGCCGCCGCGTGGTGTCGTGAAGCATCAACTGACCTTAGGAACCTTACTTGAACCATCCTGGCCTCTTTAGGGGTAGTGAGATGACTGACTTTGGTGCAGTCCGAAGTTGGTTGATACTCGATACTACACTCATTGAGGGTTGTTTTCTTGGGATATTTTGATCGCCAGTTCAGTGGCTAAATCAAAACAATGAACACAGGAAACAACCCAATGATATTGAGCTCCTTAGAACCCGGTTACTTTTGATAGGACATGTTTTTTGAGCCCACCAACTTCAAGAGGGTAGTACCCCAAACTTCATGCTGGCCTGAACTCTAAGGGTTGTCTTGTGTGAGTTGTGTGCCTTCAAACTTGACTACTTGCATGCTTGTTATCTAACAACACGAGTTCCTTGCAGGTTTTGTTTACAGTCCTTAATTGGGACTCATTACAGGGCCTACTTACATCACTCCATGCATAGCATAACATCACACCATCATACCATTGCATACATCCTGCATAAGGACTAACCCATTTCAAGGATCTCAAGGGCTTGTGATGCAGGTCATGATGAACCAACTGTCTAGCAAGGGGCAAAGGGGATTTATTTTCCTCTAGCCAAGGTTGTTCAGAGATCAAAACATGGTGACTTGAGTCAGGGGCTATGACCCACTAGATATGGTGAGCCTTTGACCCTTGAAGAAGGGCTCTCAACAACATGAGCTTCCTTCAATCAAGCTACCAGACTCAAATTCTAACAATTTTCTTGTTTACCCCGCGAGATTCTTGAAAACATTGCATGCATACATACATATCATTGCATAACAGGTACCCTTGTCACAGGTCACTTACCCTCCTCACTGCTCATTTCAGCAATGGCTTGCCAACAAGACAACCAGGATCTTCATGCTCAAGAGACTCAGTTCGGGGAGATCCTCCTAAACCTATCCAAGGGGCAGGAAGAGCTGAGAACACTCCTCATGGGGACTTTGGTCAGGAACAGTTCTGAAGACGATAAGGACGAACGGCTGAAACGTCTACAAGCTGAGGTGGATACAATGAGAACCCATATGCTGGGGCAAATGGCTCTTATCCAAGACTTATCTCAAAGACAAGGAGAGCTCAGGGTTCTCATCAACCAACTACTTCGGGATAACCAACTGGGGCAAACATCTAAGGTTGAAAAGCAAGACATCATTCAACCACCTGTGGTGCAAGAAGACAAGGGAAAAGCTCCTCAGTTTGCTTCAGGGTCACAAGCCCAGCATCAACCTCACCAGCGTCAACAGGGTAATCGGCGTAAGCAAAATACGTCTGGAAGACATTTCTCGGAGACTGGTATACCATCATCACTGACTGAGACACTTGTTGGAGGTCAAGCTGATTGCTTTAAAAGATCCTCCTAAGAATCTCAACATAACCTCCCTGAAGTACAATCCTGATGAAAGGTGTGCCTACCATTCTGACAGTCCTGGATATGACACTGACGACTGTTGGAGCTTGAGGAACAAGATCCAGGACTTGATCGACGGAAGGGTGCTGGAGTTCATGCCGGGTGGCAAAATGAAAATCTTCTGCTGAGAATCTTCCATCTGAGATGACTAGTGCAAACTAAGAAGCTTTTGTTCATTCGAATGTTCAAGTTGTATTTTTCTTTGATTGTTCAAACATTTGTTCATGTCAAACTCTTTTACTTTATCAATGCATCGCATATGTCTGTTTTGAATCAATATATTCGCATTCGCTATATTCAAACTGCTTTCATTTTTTGATGTCAACTCTCAATTAATAATTCTAAACCTCTTGAGGGAGGATGACGAAAACGATACCACGATTTTTACAGTATGCTTTTGAACGGACCCCGCTGATGAGGTACAGGCATTGTTTCAATTCCTAAACACCGGAGTTATAAGGAAGATAATCCCTCGTCAACCCCTTCGAGCCAAAGAAGTAGGAGTTTTTTCTCTTTGAAAATTAAAACCCTTAATCATAACCTGGGGCAGGGTAGTTCTCTCAGTTGATCCAAGTGCGCAATGAATGACACCAAAGAGGTCCTTACAAAATGAAAGACAGTGATGGTTCCGAATAATCATAAAGACAGGCAGTCGTTATCTTTCAGAAATAAAAACCCAATAAGTCAAAACCTATGAAGGAGACTTGCAAAACTGGGGCATCCCGCTGACTGTAATCACAAAAGAAACAGTTCAGGCAAAAAAAATAGGGATAACAAAATCAAAAAGAAAAGAGGTCACACAAACCCTCAACAAAAAGAAATGACTGCCTATTCAAAATAAATTGTTAACATTCGAACCATCACCGGAACATCATAGAAAGGACTCAAACAAGGTCTAACACACGGTCAGTTGAGTTTAGGTTTGAAGAACATCACGAAGAGCGGGTGGGTACAGATAAATTTGAGCCTTTATCCTTTGTTTCTTAAACCGTGAACCAGGCCACATTATAACCCTCAAAAGTCCTAGCTGAAGCATGGGTCAATTCGAAAGCATACTGTTACGAAAGGTATCCTGACTCCTTAAGGCTTGCGGTAAAATAACGAGTTGACATCACAGTTTACAAAAAATTCACTTGTTTTTATAAAAAAAATGCATTTTCAAAAACTTCAAGACAGACATAAGCTTTGCATTCTTGATATAACACTGTTTGCATATGACTATTTGTTCGAACAACAGAGAAATTCGCACGACGAATATCTAAGTGAACAAAAGTACTTCCAACCAAGGGGCAGACATGATCATGGTCTATTATCTGGGGCAGTTAAGTCAAGATTTGGAGAATCTCTCAAAAGGCCAACCAACTTGGGGCAAATCTCCATATGGATCACTTGGGGCATTGGACATGAATTCCAGCGACGAATCTTGCACGATCAACATTTTCTGGTAATACGACAACACAACACTACTGACGATGACAACTCCCTGCATTCTGAGCACGGACATAGTCGAAAAAATACTACGCGTAATCAAAGACCCGCTAGGTTGACACACCTAGGCAAAAATAAGGGCTTCTCAGCGAACCAAAAGGGTTCGGGCAAAAATAAGGGATGAAAATGAAAATTTTGTACACCCGGCAAGTCAAAAACCTGAAAAGGCGGCTTGGGTAAAAATGGGTATCCCGGTGGACTGAAAACCCGAAAGGGTGGTCCAGGCAAAAGTTAGGGATCAAAGCGTACGACTATGTCCCAGCATCTCGTCACTTGCCTACCAGAAGAAGATTTGTCAATCGGCAGTCATCAAGCACCTCCACAGGTACCTTCTCCCACAGAAGCTGGGGCAATAAAAATGGTCCAAACTGTACTAGTTGCTCTGTCCAGGTACAAGGTAGATTCAGTTGAAGAATTTGACCAAGATACCTTCACTCCCCGTTGAGTAAAACCAGAATCATAAATACTCTCCCCAAGCAGAGTTGGTCTCCCATCAGCCCTAACAAGGCACTGTATCTCCAGCAAGTCAGCAACACTCTCCCCAAGAAGAGTTAGTCTACTGTCAGCCTTAAGGAAGTTGGGTATCCCCAGAAAATCTCAATATTCCCCAGCGGAGTATACAAATGTTCCTAAGCAAGCATCCCCGGCAGTCTTAAGATAAGATTGTTCCCCGGTGGAATACCAGACACCCCAGTGAGCCACTTCCCCAGTACAGTCCAAAGTTTCCCCAGGAAAGTTGAATCAATCTCCCCAGTAGAGTTTTGGAAGCTTATCCCCAACAGATTCTGGAAGCTTATCCCCTGCAGAGTACGAACGCATCTCCCCGGCTTTATTCAAAGGTTATTCCCCACCAGAGCTTATAACTGGGTTATCCTCAGCCAATTACCATGGAAAGATCGTCCTCGGTGAAGTTCTTCCTACCCCCCAGCGGAGTTCATCAATTCCCTCAAACAAAGCTTATCAACGGTATCCCCAGCGGAGTTATCATCAAATCTCAGCGCAGTATCTCTTCCCACAGAGTAATTCCCCGCAGAGTAATCTCTCCAACAAGTTTATTCCCCAACAGAGTCATCTTCTCCTACCGGTTTATTCTTGCAACCATCATCCCCAGCGGAAACGAAGAACTCTACTCTTCAACATCAACCCAGGATTCAACTCCCGGCACTCGTCAAAGATTTACTTTCCTAGACGAAAATACATTCATAAACATTTCACATTTTATACATCCTGCTTACATACATGATACGCATCATATCACACTATCTCATTTATTTTTGAGAACATCATGACGTCATGCATTTCATACATCATGACATTGCATACAACTGATGTTTTGCCTTTTCAGGAAAAAGGTCAATCTAAAGATGATTACTATTAACTGTCGCAATTCCAGATTCGATACCTGTATCTAGCCAGGGCATATCTGTGAGTGATTAATTGTGGATTCGACACCTGTATCTAGCCAAGGCATATCTACATTAAAGAGATTAAAGAGATAGCTTGGAAATGCTCCTAATATGGATGCTATTCTTTTGCTTATTCAAAGTTTCTTCTCAGAGATAGTTCAGATATGCTCCAAACCGGATGCTATTCTGTCGCTTATTCAGAATTTCCTTTCAGATATGGCTTAGAAATGCTCCAGATATGGATGCTGTTCTTTTGCTTATTCAGAATTTCCTTTCGGAGATAGTTGGGGAATGCTCCAGAGATAGATGCTGTTCTTTTGCTTATTCAGATTTTCTCTTTAGAGATGGCTTGGAGATGCTCCAGATATGGATGCTGTTCTTTTGCTTATTCAAGAGTTTTCCTTTCAGATATAGCTGGGAGGTGCTCCAGACATGGATGCTGTTCTTTTGCTTATTCAGATTTTCTCTTCAGATATGGCTTGGAAATGCTCCAGAGATGGATGCTATTCTTTTGCTTATTCAAGAGTTTCCTTTCAGATATAGCTGGGAGATGCTCCAGACATGGATGTTGTTCTTTTGCTTATTCAAATTTTCTCTTCAGAGATGGCTTGGAAATGCTCCAGAGATGGATGTTATTCTTTTGCTTATTCAAGAGTTTCCTTTCAGATATAGCTGGGAGATGCTCCAGACATGGATGCTGTTCTTTTGCTTATTCAGATTTTCTCTTCAGAGATGGCTTGGAAATGCTCCAGAGATGGATGCTATTCTTTTGCTTATTCAAAGTTTCTTCTCAGAGATAGTTCAGATATGCTCCAAAACGGATGCTATTCTGTTGCTTATTCAGAGTTGCTTTTCAGAGATGGCCTAGAGATGCTCCAGATCCGGATGCTATTCTATTGCTTATTCAGATTTCCTTCTAGAGATAGTTCAAATGCAACCCAGGCATGGTGACATTCTGATACTTATTCAAGAGTTTCCTTTCAGATATAGCTTGGAAAGAAACCGAGGTTTATTATGAAAGCGGTTTTAGTTTAAAAACAAAGAAGATTTTGAAAGAAGATGAGAAGGTTTTGAAAATTTTAGAAGATGGGAGGAGATGAGGGACTATCCTAAAGCATAAGGTAAAAGCTAAGGAAGAGAACTGTCTAACCAACAAGAAGCCGATACTTGACATTATGAGCCAATGTAGAATTCCCATTCTTTGGAGTGAAACCAAGAAATAAAAGATAATAGACCTCTTGAGAGAACCAAGCTTCAAGTGTATTAAGTCTTTGCAAAAATTGGGCAGAGTAACGGCTGTATACGGGTGAATTCCAGATTACAAACAAAGTATGTAATCACAATAACCTGCACACAAAACAAACAAACAACCCAATGTCTTGAGGTAAACCTCAAGAACTCCAGACAAAATAATGAATTAAGGTCACAAGGTCTACAAGATAGGCCAAGGTCTCTAATCCTAAGTCCAAGAAGTCCAATGCTCCATAATGCCAAGGATAGTAACCAAATAGTCCAAGTATCATTAAAGATTTTTATGGTTCATGTTGATTATTAGGTGTCTTTAAAAAGAAAGAAAAGGCTCAAGTGAGCAAAATAAAAATGACATAAAAGTAAATACTCAAGTGAGCAAAGATGAAAATAGCATGAAATGTAAAATGCTAAAAGTAAATGGTACATAAAGCATGAAAATAAAAGCGTAAAGTAAAGTTAATTGTTAGTAATTAGTGGTTAGTTGGATGACCATCTTGAAACTTGTATTTGGAACTCATTAGAGGATTGGTAGAACCAAAGCCTCCACACAACAATTTGCATTTGCTTTTTGTCAAGTATATCATCCATTTTGGAATTCTCACAAGGCAACATGTAATGATCAACGATGTTTAAGTGATCCGCGTTGACAAAAGGTGTTGTAGATCCATTAGAGGATTGGTAGAACCAAAGCCTCCACACAATGAATCTCAAGGTTATTGGATCAAAGAGATCAAATTAACATACTTGGGCTTGCAATCATAAGTTCGGGCCACGAATGATCATTTATTCGAATCGATACAAAATTTAGCGCTATGTTAAGCAATCGTAAGTGGACTTATGTAGAAGTCACACCTATTTTGAGGCCGGTCAATAGCAATCTATGTACTTCATGTTTGGATAAATGATATAGAGGTCACCATCCCTTAACATGTAGCACAATTAAAAAAGAAAGGGATAAGATGAAGAGGGAGGGGAATGATAAGCTAATTTGGATCACCATTTCAAAATTCTTTCATCTTTAAATTAAACCACTCCTCTAGATGGATTAAATCACTAAACATATCATTAATCCAAAGCACCAAAAATGAATTAAATAATTCACTCTTAGGTAGATTTGAATTGATGAACATTTATCCAACTTCATCTACATCACAAAGTCCATTGAGTTTAAAGACAAATTGGACATTTAAAATTGAAATCCAAACCAACAATCAAAAGGAATGAGTAGAAAAATCATTTTGGATCAAAGCTGCCCCAAAACAAGGCAAAAAAGTGCATTCTGTCCCTGTGCAGTCGATTGCAGTAACTGTGCAATCGATTGCACACAGTGTTATTTTCAAAAAAAATTGTGTGAAACGCTTCTGTGCAATCGATTGCACACTGTTACAGTAGCAAAAACAACATTTTAAAAGGGCAATTTCTTGTTCAAACTTTTCATCAAACACCTTATGATCATGGATCCAATTGAGCATAAAAATTCCATCAAATTATGAGAAAATAACACCATTGGAATCACAAAATAATGCTCAAAGAATCAAACCCAAAGATCAACAAGAGATCACATTGTGAAAGATGAATTATCCAACTTACCAAAGGTAGATCTAGAGAATTATCAAAACAACTTTAAGAATTTGCTTCAATTCAACCACAAGAATCAATTGACCAAGCTTGGATGTAGAGAATTGATGAAGAAAAAGTGTTTGGATGAAGGTTTAGCTCAAAGATTAGTAAGCTTCAATGTAAAGCTTACTAACTTTTTGAAAATGGAGCTTTGAGTGAATTTGGTAGATGGAGAGAATTGAGAGATTTTTTAGCAAGATGGATTTGGCTATCAAAAGCTTGAAATTTGAATGAAATGAGGGCTCTATTTATAGAGTTTTAGGATTGAGATTAGTGGTAATTTGGTAATTGATTCTTGGAGCCAAAATTTGAATTAATGATAATTCTTTCAAATATTAGAGCCAAAATTTGAATTAATGATAATTCTTCTTAAAAATGAAAAATTGGCACTAAAATTTGAATTAATGATACATCTTTCAAAAATGAAGAAAAATTGGAGCCAAAATTTGACAATTTTAAAATGCTGATTTTTTTCAAATTTCACGTTGTGCAATCGATTGCACTACAGTGCAAATCGATTTGCACAGTGTATCTTTCCAAAATTGCGCAAAATTCACTTTGTGCAATCGATTGCACTCTAGGAGCAATCGATTGTACAGTGAAAAAAATGATTTTTTTTTTAATTCTTTTTCTTTGCAAATAGAGATTTTAGGGAAATAATACCGAAAAACCTTATTTGCCACATGCTTCAACTCGGTACCTACAAAACACAAATATGCAAAGATAAAGACAAATATTTTTTTTTGCATTTTGAGTAGAAGTTAGTCAACAACACAAGATAAAACTTAAAGATATGATGTAAATGTTATGAATGAAGCTATTTATTAATGATTGTGACTGAATGATAAAATATGGTATGAAAGTGCGACTGAAAAAAAGTTAGGGGCAAAATTTAGGGTACAACAAGGGGGATTATCCTTATTATTATGATTGATATAAGGTTTATATGTATGTAGGTTGTTTGGGGTTTTATGCTAAAATTGATGAAAATACCATGTTGTTTTACCATGATTTGATGCACCTTATGCCTATATGGTTGTATTGTTGTTGTGTAATGAAAACATGTTGAATTGGGATGAATTTAGACTGTCATTGGTATGAAATCACAAGAGAATTTGGGACTGATCAGGTACGAAATCGCAATAGGGAGTTGTTGTTTGGTACACGTCACCGGGCGAGGCAAGCATCACCGGGCAAAGCAATTTCGCCTGATCTTCGACGGACAAGACAAGAAGCAAAAGAATGGGTGGAAAAGGGGTGCTCCTGGAAAATGTATGAGAGGAGGAGCTTCATTCTAGCCTCGTCAGGCGAGAGCCTATTGTCTCTACGTTGTCGGGCTAGCATCAGGCGAACAAACCCATTCGTCGGGCGAGGTAATAACGAGCATTACTGCTTGCGAACATTTTATAAAGGCCATAACTTGAGCTTCCAGACTCTGTTTGACGCGTTGTTCAAAGCCTTGTATAGATAACGCGATGAACCATATGTAAGGGGAATTAAATTAGTAAAATAATGTATATTTCCAGTACCTTTCTATGATTAAACTAGATCTTTGAATGATGAATTTTGATGATACTATGATGAATCGGTGTGATTATGTGATTGATGTAACATGGTGTATGTTTGTATGATGTATTGATGTTGTTATGATGATGCCATGTGTATTACGATGTATGTGATGATATTATGATAAATTTATGGATGATGATGTGTTTTGACTAACAATGGTAGTGTGTATTATATTGTTGTGCATCATGCATTCATGACATATGTTAGGGCATTAGCCCAATGATGTTAGGATGTTGGTCCAATGATGATTGTTAGGACGTTAGTCCAGTGATGGCCTCAATCCCATGGTGTGGATTGAGTGCAATTTTGTGAAGTGCTCCGGTTTCAAGCGGGAATCGATCCTGTGGTGGGGATCTTTGGAGGAAGATGACTTGGTCATCAGTGAAGTTTTGATACCACATGCATGAGTCAATGATGTTGCATTGAATTATATGTAACATTTCATAATGATTGATTAAGTGATGTTGATGAAGTTGTAATTCTGGTGGTGTTTGATGATAGATGTTGATGTGATGATATAATGATATAATTGATGTATATTAATAATACGAAGGTGTGAGTACAATATATGAAACACGATGACATGTAGATTCCATTATGATTTGTTGTTGTACTACTATATCTATTTCATATATCTTTTATAATAATTTATGATTACCCACCATTTCTGCTTGGAAATGTTGCCTTGATACGTGGGTCGATACGTGGGTAACTGATAAGTGCAAATTATAGCTATTTTTGTATATACTTTTTGTTGCACTTATTGACTCTTTGTTATTAATAATCATTGAATAAACTCAACTTTTGTGTAAGTTTCTTTACTTTGCAAATAATTGTGTTTTTATGTACATAGTGCAACGTTTGATAGTTTTAATGTATTTTGTAGGTATTTGTTGCACATTTTGAGCATTGAGGAATAAGGTGTTGAAGGCACGACTCCAGATGCGCATTTACAGAATAAAAGTCCATTTTTGAGTAGTTCTATCCAGGTGAGCACGCTAAGTGCACTGGTACCGCTTAACGCGGGGTGTTATTACTATTCTGGCATAAGCGTAGTTTTTGAGCCCGCTTAGCGCAGTTTAAGTGGTTTAATATGTAAATATCACATAGCCCGCTTAGCGCGGTGAGCGTGCTAAGCGTGGTCTGATGAGATTTGTTTTATAACTTATTTTAGTTCATTTTTAGTTTATGGTTTTTGGGGTGTTTTTGTTCCCAAATTCCATCAACCTTATTTTTGATAGATTAACTTAGAAAACAACACTAGGGATTTGCTTATGGATGATTAGAGGTGGATTTCTCATCGACTGACACTGACAAACTTGAATATTTATGGTTAGGGCTGGAAATGAGTCGAGTCAAACTCGTCTCAGCTCAGTTCGACTTGTTAAGAATTAGCTGAGTTCGAGTTTGAGTTCAAGTTCATCACGAACTTTTTTTCAGCTCAAAGTTGACTCGTTAAGAATTGGCCGAGTTCGAGTTCATCATGAACTTTTTTTCAGCTTAAACTCGACTTGTTAGAGTAATCTTATTTAAAACAATCTTATTTATCCTTATTGTATTCACAAGAATTATATACAATATTTCTAGCTTTCATATAATATAAGTTTCATCTCAAAATAATATTTGTAATTCAAGATATTATCATCTAAAGTAGGTAATATGAGCAAATAATGAAATGTTATAACTTAAGTTTTTAACATATATTTTACTATGTTGAATTTGGATTTTTTTTAACCAATAGAATTGTAAATTATTTTATCATCTTTCAAATGATATAAATAAATATGAAAACTAAGTATTGATGTCTTCATGAAACTTATATATCGAGCCAGTTCATGAATCAAACGAATCGAACTATACATTACTCAAGTTTAACTCATTTATTTTACGAGCTTAATTTTGAGCTCAAGTTCGACTCGTTTGGTTCATGAACCAAGTCTGACGAATTAATTACCGAATCGAATCTCGAACTATTTTCGAGTTGGTTCTATTCATTGCCAACCCTATTTGTGGTTTATCTCTTCTCCTCTCTATGTATTTCTCTTTTGGTGGGTTTTATATGAATTTTTACTTTGAACTCATGTATATTTGTCATCCATGGTATTGTACAAAACTTGCTTTACAAATCATTGTCGATTGTTATCCTTGATTGTTGTTGTGTGCTAGGAATTTGAGTTACTATAGACATATAATACTTGAGTTCTTATCTAGGATGATTATCTACTAGTTTCTAGATTTTAGAGATAGCTTTAGAGTTGGCATTCACTTTGGGTATCAGAGCGTAATGCCTCTGTGTTGTTTGTGCTACTCGGAGAGATCATCAACGCGAGCGATACAGTTAACTTCTATGTTGTTGAGGTTGGTTGAGAGATCATCGCCGAGATGATATAGTGGGCGTTGTGGTTGACACATGTTAAAATTGATAAATATTTTAGGTTTAGTATAACTGGTCGATAGGTTTAAGTTTGTGACGAGTAGAGTACATTTGAGCCGGATAAGTTTGTCTTTCCTTTTTATACATTTATTTTCTATTGATACCTTTTACCTTTTCTTTCAACCCATTTATCTAATAAACTCATTAACGAGAGATTTGTCAAACGACATTTCAATACATCAATATTTATAGACACCATATGATATAACATACATGTCACCCGATAAAATAATACTTTACTTTTTGCTTGCTGCTTTACCACTTCAGCAAAATCGCACTGTTGTCGAGGATTGATGTTTATTGTTTCGCATTGCGATAGTTTCTTTGTTTTTGAGTTTTTTAATTAATGTATATGCTGTATAGAAATTGTGCATGAACTTGTTTATGTTTACTTGTGAATTTATTTGTTTATGTTTACCACACTTGTACATGTTTTCTATACTTGTAATTTATTATATCATTGTTTGTTTCCTTTCACATTTGCTTGTGTGTTGGTTAGGAATAACCGGGTGGAAGCAACTTGGAAGAACGTTCTTAAATAACAGGCATCGAGCTTACGGCGTAAAATAAACATGTTTTATTGTTTTTCGTTTTGTTAGTTTAGGTAGTGTGTTGATTGTTGTTTAAACAAGTTGAAATTGGACCTATTTTAGCTTTCAAATCTTTACTTTTCAACTTGTTTATTCACTTTCACCCGTTTGTTTTGTTATGTCAATTTGTGTTTTCCCAAAAACTTGTCGTGTTTAGCTTGAGGAAGTTTGTATGTTGTAAATATTGTATGTTTGAGGTTTGTGTAGGTGTGGTGGAGTAGCATGAAAATGTAGCAGTTTTTTCGTTTTTTCTGTATTTTTCTACTACCACTAAGCACAGTCTGTCCCGCTTAGCGTGTGTTTTTGGTGTAGTTGGCTAAGCATGCTCTGTCCTGTTTATCGTGCTCTCCTGTGTTGCGCCATGGAATTTTTTTTAATTTCACTTGGCCCTCCCTTTTCCCACTTTCACCAAGGCTTTGTATTAGTAAATAACAATAGTATTATTTTTCTAATTCTTTTGTTATTGTTTGGACTCCAATTTTGGTCCAGTACCTTGAAGAATTTTGAGGCGATATTCCGATTTTGATTGATTCAACTTGCAAATATATGGTAATGATAGTTTTAAAGTTGGTACACGCCAGGTACTCGTTTAACGCTTTCTATAGCATAACATGTTTAGGAAACTTATCATTTGTATAATTATCATATCATTCATTCTTTTTGCATTACTTGCTTTTCATTTAATCACTTTAGTTCCCTTTTTACCCCAATTGTGAGGAAGTTTTCTATTGTTCATATATGCTGGAGGCCACAATTCTTGTTTTAACTGGATTTCATCATGTTTAATATTTTAGTTGTGTTGATTATATTAATGCATGAACATGATCAAGATATTTTGTTTCATTTTGAGCACAACTACCTACCAAATAGTCAATTCACTTTGTGAGTGTGTGAAATTTTGTTAACTCCTTTTGAGCCTTTTTGTCTATGTCCATGTTGTTTTTGAACCTAATGCTTGTCTATGAGTGTTTGATTTTCATTTTTGAATGGGCATTGATTCTTTGTTTTATTGAACCCTCAACTATGATTTATAGTTTGAATTTTTTCCTTGCCTTAGAAAGTAGGGAGTATTCATATTATGATGATGGTTGAATTCAAGTTAGGGAGAGAAATGTGTATGTGCTTATGTTTTGATTTCTATGAGGTTAGAAAAGACAACAAAATGAAAAATAGAAAAAAAAAAGAAGAAAGAAAAAGCTTTGAAAAAGAAAAAGAGTATGGAATAATATTGTGTTAATAAGTATTGTGTTTTGGTTTGACAATTTTAGATTTGAGAGAAGTTTGATTGAAATTGTGTTGCTTGATTCTTTGGTGAATTGATCACTCCTTTAGGTTTAGGAAATTTTTTGTTTCGATTAGCTTTAGGAATTATCCCTTGTTTATTAACCAAGCCACATTACAACCTTGAAAAGCCCTTGTGATTTTTTCCTTTATATTTTCAATATAAGTTTTTGGATGAATGCATAACTTAATCTTTTGTTTGCAAGATTGTTGAATGAGTGTCAAAATTCCTCACTTTTGTGTCTTCTTCATCTACCGATGAAGTTTTACTAGGTGTGATACATGGTTGAGCTTGTTTTATTTTAGAATGTTTAGTATAATTTTTGTACTTAGAATTCGTTTTGTTTACATGTTGTCATCGTAGAATTTAGGTAAGTATTTACCTTGTGTGTGCGTTTTTGTTTGAACCATACATTTGTTTTCGTTTTTCAAACTTGTTGATTCATGATTCTTTGGTTGATTACTTTTGATTCTTTGAGTTGTTTGGCCTTGTTTGAGGACAAACAAATTCAAGTTGGGGAGAGTTTGATAATGTAAATTGTAGCTATTTTTGTATATACTTTTTGTTGTACTTATCGATTTTTTATTGTTAATAATCGTTGAATAAATCCAACTTTTGTGTAAATACATTTGCTTTGCGAATAATTATGTTTTTATGTACATAGTGTAACGTTTGATAGTTTTAATGTTTTTTTTAGATTTTTTTTTTACATTTGGAGCATTGAGGAATAAGGTGTCGAAGGCACGGCTCCGGATGCACGTTTATGGAATAAAAGTCCATTTTGAGTAGTTCTGTCTAGGCGAGCGCGCTGGTGTCGCTTAGCACGGGATGTTGTTATTGTTATGGCAGAAACATAGTTTTTGAGTCCACTTAGCGCGGATAGCGTGCTTAGCCCGGTTTAGACGATTTAATATGTAAATATCGCGCAGCCCGCTTAGCACAGTGAGCCCGCTAAACGCGATCTGTTGAGATTTGTTTTATCTTCATTTAGTTCATTTTTAGTTTATGGTTTTTGGGGTGTTTTTGTTCTCAAATTCCATCAACCTTATTTTTTATTGATTAGCTTAGAAAACAACACTAGGGCCTTTCTTATGAATGATTGGAGGTGGATTTCTCATCGACTGACGCTGACACACCAGAAAATTTTTGATTTATCTCTTTTCCTCTTTATGTATTTCTCTTTTGTTGGGTTTTATATATATTTTATTTGAACTCATGTATATTTGTCTCCCATGACGTTGTATAAAACTTGCTTTACAAATCTTTGTTGATTGTTATCCTTGATTTTTACTCTGTGCTAGAGATTTGAGTTGCTATAGACATATACTGCTTGGATTCTTATCTAGGATGATTATCTGTTAGTTAATGGATTCTAGAGATAGATTTAGAGCTGACATTCACTTTGGATTTTGGAGCTTAATGCCTCTGTGTTATTTGTGCTCCTCTGAGAGATCGTCAACGCGAGCAATACGTTTGTTTTCTGTGTTATTGAAGTTGGTTGAGAGATCGCCGCAAAGAAGATATAATGGGCGTTACGGTTGATACATGTTGACATTGATGAATATTATAGGTTGAGTATAACTGATCGATAAGTTTAAGTTTGTGACGAGTAGAGTACATTCAAACCAGATAAGTATGTCTTTCCTTTTTATACATTTATTTTCTGTTGATACCTTTTACCTTTCCTTTCAATCCATATCCCCTAAACTCATTAACGAGAGATTTGTCGAATGACATTTCAATACACTAATCTCTGTGGACACGATACGATATAACCTGAATATCACTCAATAAAATAATACTTTACTTTTTGCTTGCCGCTTTACCTCTTCAACAATAACTTGTAGGTAATCAGGAATAGTTTGTTGAAGCTTAGAGGATAGCTTCAGAGTGCTTTATTTATTTTTGTTAATGACAATGGTCTTGCTCTAATATGTAACATCAAGGTTGAGGTCGTTTGTTTGGATGATTATGTTCTTTCTTTTATTTTGAGATTTTGAACTACCTTTCATAGTATTGAAGTTATTTGACTTATGAATTGTAAACGATGAGCATGATGAAACTTATACGAAGTATCTTAATAATAGTGTTTTGAAACTATGAATTTTTCCATGAGAAGTTAAAATATCGTGTGCATGTGTGTGGGCTAGTGGTGAAGGCTTGGGTCTTTGAGATGTGCTCCTCTCAAGGTCTTAGGTTCGAATCCTGCTAGGTACAAATTGCTTATTAAAAAAAAGTTGAAATGTCATTATTGTTATTCATGAAGTATTTGTTATAATTGATTTTGAAAATCCGTGTTACGGAACAGGATGTGACACCCTTGTTGGTAGTTTTATTTGAATTATTTTTCGTAAATTATATGCAAAATATATGTGGATTTAGATGGGTGTTACACTTCTAACCAACTACCTCTTCACTTCTGAGCCACGGATCTCGCATAACTCAAATACCACTCTCATCCCCAATCCTCCATCTACTACTTAATGTAAGCACCTCCTTCGCTTTCCAAAGACTTCTCTAGATAAAACTTGGGTTGTTTCCTATCTCTGCTGCCAAAAAAGAAGAGTTGGGAAAATATTTTGCTCTGAAAACTTTGGAGACTAAGGTGTCAGTGTTTGTCATGATACGCCAACTCTGCTTCGCCACCATAGTCATATTGAAAGCTTTAAAATCCCAGAAACCCAAGCCACCCTCATTCTTAGGATATGTTAGATGTTCCTAGGCTAACCATCTGATCCCCTATTATTACTGCCACTTCTCCACCAAAAAGAATTAAACATCTTCTCTATGTCCTCCACCAAGGTATATGTAGAATAAACACACTCATAACATATGCAGGAATAGCTTGAAGAACTGATTTTATCATAACCTCTTTGCCAGCTTTCAATAGCGGACGCCCCCCTCCCCCCAAGAGTTTATTCTTTTCCATATACGGTCTTTGAATGCAAAAGTCATGTTCTTACTCCCCCCAACCATTGACGGTAACTCCATGTTGGTTCTCGTCCCCAACACATGACACACCTCCATAATATGAGCAAGATCCTCCTGAACTTGTTTACTAATGTTCCAGTTGAAAAATACCTCCGATTTTTACATATTGATCTCTTGACCAGAGGCCTCTTCATACACCTTCAAAATCTCCATTAGGTGTTTAACTTCCGATAGATTTGCCCTGCAAAACAGAAAACAATCGTCAGCAAAAAAATACATGAGACACCGAATGATACCATGTAAGTCTCCTTTGTTCACGACTCTCTTGATCAGGGAAGTAAGTCCCTCTACAATCAGGATAAAGAGATACAGAAAAAGTGGATCTCCTTATCTCAATCTCCTTCCCAATTGAATAAGTCCCACACGATCCGAGTTAACCATCACCGAATATTGATGTTTGATTAAAAATGATCAAATATGTCCATAAGTGTAAAGCGTGAGTGTTATATGTAAATTTTGCCACCTTGGCGCAACATCATTAATTTAGAAATATAAATATGTAACGTATGAAAATTTCGAAAGAGTTAAAAAATACCCAAACCAAATTCAAATGAGAATATCAGAAATAGTTTAAATAACGGTCAGAAGAACAGTTTGGGTCCAAGGTATTTTTGAAAAAAACGGTTTGATCCTACTTATTATTATCTAAACAACAATCTGAGGTACACTTTCCGTCAAGGGTGTCAAAACAAATAACCACGACTTCACCCAAATAGAATAATTACTAGTCTGGACCAAAGTATGCTCCAACCAATGTATTATATTCAGTGGAAAAATGTGAACTGTGACAAGTTTTGATGATGAACACCTTGTAAACTTGAAATGAAAGTACATGCACAAACACAAAGAACCAACATTACGTTCCCGAACTTTACCACAACTCAGAGAGTTTAGTAAATTCTCCCCTTAGATTGAACTGACTCATTGATTAATTTCTTCTCACCAGTATCCACCGGAACCTTGAGGTACTCTTAGAAAACGTGTAATAATTATTTCTGTGCCGATAAAATTATTGGTAATTTGACTGTGTGTTGATGGATGATTCAGTGTACACGTCATAAATCAGAATGTCTCGCTAAGATTCGTCACTCTGGAATTTGTACCCAAGCTTCAAATTTGGTGGATCTCCTGATTCACCTCATTAATTTGCTTGCTTTCCCATGGCTTACTTGGCTTCACAATTGCAAGAATGAGATCAAGTTGTTTTTGCTGTTGTTCCTACATACACGGTCAAATACCATCAAGACAAGTCAAACTCCATGATAAAAAACAAATATTTTAGAAAATAAAATGTTCAAGAGTACTAGATTCATGGTCTGCAAAACATTTTAATTCAGAATATAAAATTATGTCATATTGTTGTGTGGGAGAGTAAGACTGTAAATGAATCAAAATAAAATTTCTAAAGCACCCGAAAGTTAAACTGCTGAATTTTTAAAATTTCTAAAGTTTTGCAGACCATGAATGCTAGTATGCTACAGCCAAACAATAATTTTAACCTTTAAAGCCCGGTAACAAACTAGTTCCATTCGATTTTTTAAGAGTGCTCTGTCGTGCAGAGTTTATGTAACATTGGAGAAATGACTACCTGCATTGCTAGTAAAACTTTCTGAATTTCCTCGACCTCTTTCTCCAACAAGTCTGATTGCATGGCTAATACTGTTGCGGCCTTGGAATTCTTCTGTGCGAGAGAAGCAGTCTTCAAGAAATGAACAAATAATTAAATATTTTTGTCAGTCTTTTTCAATTCACATTGAAATTGATACAGTATATCAACCTTCAATCAGTCACTCAAAAATAATGTTAAGGAGCACTAATAAATAGTAGTATTAAGTTAGTGTAAATCTTATTTTTCACCAACAAATATGAATTACAGTATACGACACCCCCAGAGGACATTTCAGTACATGATCTGCATCCCCAGAGGACATTACAGTACATGATCTGCATCCCGGGGAGTTTTTGCTTCATGCTCCTGCAATCGGATTGTGTCAATTTTAACATAGATTCACATTTCTCAGTTGTAGTGGCTACTCTCGTGAATGGGGGTAAAACCCTTTGTACCCAGTTCATTTGTTTACCAAGTTTTCTTCTTTTGGGACACTTTAATAACTTACCCTGTTTTTCTTATCAGAATAACATTCATAGGGTTTGAAACCATTGTTTGACCATTCAATCATTTCAACTCTAGTCTTGTTGACCAACCATTCTCTCCTCTGTTTCAGCATAAAATCCCCCACACATAGTTTTCTTAAATCTTTTCTTTTAAGAAAATTTGGGAAGGGGAGGAAATTTGTATCAACTCAAGTGACACTAATGACCATTTTACAACTGTCCCTGAGGCGATTTGAACCGATACCTTGAGGTTACATGGCTAAGCTCTTATCAGTGACCTGGCACTTCATTTCAAGCCAAAACCCGCATTTTCTATTCACGTACTATGTTCTGTTCACTCTCTTCCCACGTCTTCTTTTCAGTATTCTCACATATCCCTAGACTCTAGTTATGAGTTTTCATATAGGTTAATTCATTTCCTATCCCTTGTTCTCTTGCTCAGACTCCTCATTCCTGTTTTTCTTTTTGTTCCTGTGTTCCGAGTTTTCTATTTATTTTTTCACGACTTCTCTCATTTTTTTCTAGTGTTTTTAGCTTATAGGTTGCAACTCTAGGTAGTTTAGGTAATTTTGTAATGCATTTTACAAATTAGGGTTGCCAAAATTGGCCATGAACCTTAATCTTGTTAGCAACCTAAGATTGCTAGAATATTTGGCATACATTAATAACACCCCACAAACATACAGCACATTTACACTATACTTTCAAAAACAAGATTGTCAATATTATGATTATTTGAACTAGTCATTTGTCAATCGTGCAATACATCTATGAATTATGATCCTTACATTGCTCTATGAATGAAATCACTTATACGGTCCTGTTCTATCCAGTATCCATAGGCCTTTTTCATTGGTTAAAACTATATTGAATATGTGTTTGATTCTTCAGTGACGAAAATTGATTTTAACTAAAAGTAAAATGATTTATGTTTATATATATTCTTAAACTGTGAATTTAACAATAATTCCATGCTAAAATTATATTATGGGTTAAAAGACTTCAAAATTCTAGCTTAAAGTTAAAATCTATTATGAAGAAAAAATCAATTCTCCTCAAGAACACTAAACATGTCATAGTAAACTTTATGACTCTAGAATCACCGTTCTCTCTTTCAAAATTGAATCAAACATTCACTCATTTCAATGCAAGCTCTGAATTTGACCCAAGAATTCATCTTACACACAAACAAATCAACAACAACAATAACCAAGTCTTATAAGTAGAGTCAGCTACATGAATCAAACTACTCCATAATGTTCTATCAAAAACATGTTTCTATTCAACTCATTAATCTCGATATATTTCTTAATAGTGCCGCTTATAGTTTTCAATGATCTTCTAACGATTTGACTATCATCCAATCTGTTCTACTCTCCTTACTACAGAATTCACATACGCGAATGTCCAAACCACCTAAACCTAGTTTCTACCCTATTTTCTACTACAAGTGCTACTCAAACCCCCTCTCTCTCTCTAATATTGTGTTAAAATTACAAAATTAGTACTAGTTAAAGAAAAGAGAGTAATTACCTCAGACATGGGTTCCTTCAAATTCTTCCGAGTGAGCTGAAACCTCATCCCCAATTTCTCAAGCTGCCTAGACAAAATCCTAATAACATTGGCAGACCTAGCCAAATCCCCTTCCAATTTCTGAATCCTCGGCAACAAACTCACCTTCGACACCGGAACCCCGCCGATCATAACATCCCTCCTTCTCCTAATCAACGCGCCGGTCAAAACACCAACCACCAACAACAACATACTCAACGGAGCAACTCTGTTCCCAATCGCTTCATACAACTCCTTCTTCCACAGCGCAATCACGGCGACGTTAGCCGACACGATGAGCGACGAGAGAAGGCACAGGAATTCGAGAAGCGAAAGGAAGGAGTCGATGACGGAATCGGAGATGGAATTGGCGACGACGTGGTTGGGGATAGAGGTCTGGGGTTGGCGGTCGGCGTGGAGGGTGAAGGAAGTAAACCTGGGGGGTGTGGATGGGAGTTTGAGGTTGAGAATTGGAGTGGTGAGGTGCAAGGGGCGGAAGGGGGTGGTGAAGAGTGAATGTGTGAAAGGGAGATGAATGTGATGAGTGAGTAACATTTTTGTTTTGTTTGAAGATGAAAGTGTTAGTGTGATTTGAAAAGAACAAGAAAAAGCATTGATTTGATTATTGGAGTATTGATATCATCACTATATATGATTTTCATCATTTTTAACTATGGACTAAGGTTTTGGTTTGGATGAATTGATCTAACTTGATAACATCAAAAAAACTTTGACGGCATTTCTTAGACTTTACTCTTTCTATCTCACAATTAGTTATTCATTTAAAATAAAATAGTGAATCATTTTTATTTTCAATTAATTTTTTTCAATTTTATCTTTTAATTAATTAAAATTATTATTCTCTTTCTTATTTTTTTTTTAATATATATGAATTAGTAGGTTGAGTTATTCATTGTGGAATAAAGAGAATAATTATTTAACTCCTATTTAAATTTTGTCAAATTTTTTTAATGTATGTATAAAAATTTACAATTAAGGTGTTTTATTAATTCCTAATTTTCTTGACTTGAGTTATTAAAGTGTTTTAATTACACAAGTAGTTTATAGTTTTCATAGGCATATTTAAAGATATAACTGAATCAATATAATTTTATTAGTTTCAAAAGTAATATGTCCATGTCTTAATCAACCCAAAAATACTATAGGAGAGCAAAAGGCATGAAGGGACGATGTCACGACAGGCACGTGACATTGTCTAACCCTCTCCAATCAATTAAAATTAACCTACGCAATATTCAAATAGACGTGTCAGATCACATATTAGGCTAATAATTAACACGATCACTATATCACAAGATAATTATTCATTTTATTAGGGGGAGACTAGTTTCCCTATCTTCATAATCTAACAATGATGGCAGGGAGAATAACCAACACAATAATGAATGCTTCGTTTAAAGGGTTAAATTTCTATACTCTAACCACACATTTAGAGTGATCAATCATTTTATACATACTAAGCATCTTAAAGTTCCATTGCCTACACAAGCACAAGTAAAATTAACGCTCATTATGAGTCTTACTAAACCTAACCTAGGTCACACTTTCACTTGACAATCCAAATGTTTTATTTACCATTTTTACATACCCGACCATTAACATGTGCAAGTTGCGCTACATCACTATGTGTTATATGTGTTAAATTCTGGGGGGCCATTTTGTTATCATTGAACATAAAAATATAGAGAAAAAAAACACAAAGCGTTAAAAACGCAATCCAAACATAAATTATGGGAAACCTTAAAAAAGGAAACACGTTATTCTCCTTCTTTCGCTCGGTCACTCTTCTCGTTCGTTCGCCCTGACCTCCGTCGAAAACGAAAACAAAACGACGCACTCTTCTCCCTCGTTCTTTTATTTACTTTGTGCCTCAGTCAAAATAAAAAAACGAAAGGACGCTATTTTTGTCGCACCACCGTCCACCACAAGTTTACGAAGACATAACAAAACGAAGGTAACAAGGTAGGGTTGTGTACTATTGTGACTTATTGGTAAGAAGTTTATTTGTATATTTTATTTTTATTGGATTTGGTGATATATCAGAAAAATATAAATAATGTATTACTGTCTGAAGGTAAAAACACAAGAAATGAGACGTTTGAATTGAGTTTCTAGATTTGAAATTTTTTCTATCCAACACGATTAGAGAAGAAACAAGAACAAAAATAAATGAACACAATTATTTTTATCTTGGTTCACTGTTAACGAAGTTAATCCAGTCCACTCGTCAATGTGATTTTGCTTAATCTAAGGAGCAAGGACTTAATCCAATATAACCAAACTGATTACAAACTACAAAGACTACCCGTCAATGTCTTCTTGAGAAATTCTAACTATACCCTAGTCTTTCAAGGAACAATCAACTCAAAAGTTGAGATACAAAATGTGTGTTTACAAGATGCTTCTAAGAAAGCATATTTATACAAGTTGAAATACGCTGATGAACACAAAAGTGTTTCTACCAAGTATATGAACAAAAGTTTCTTGCTTTACAACTCTTTACACAAATATGAAATATTTACGTTTTAGAGTTTACGTGAAAAATTGATTTTTCAAAAGTTCTTTTTCATTCATCCAAGTCTTCTTTATAAAGTCAAAGAAAAATTCGTTGGTGGGTAGAATGAGAATTCCAAATTCCATGTGTATTCTTGATTAACAGTCAATGAGAGTGGTAGACAATATCATACCATATTACAATTCTTGCACCATAAAATCAGAGTAGTAGAAGGAATATTTGATCTTTTACTATGTATTATTCACTAACGTAAAATATTTTTGATTTTATCTTCTAATCTCCAGAGGTTTCATAATGTGTGTTGATGAAGAATGTTTAGAAGGATCAAAACCAGAAAGACAATCTTCAGAACCTTGTCTTCAGAACTTGTTCAGCAGAACCTTATCTTCAGAGTCTTCAGAGCTTGGTATTCAGAGTCTCAGAACTTGAAAGCGCTGAATCTTCAGAACATTGTCTTCAGAATTTGTTCGACAGAACCTTGTCTTCAGAGTCTTCAGAACTTGAAAGCACTGAATCTTCAAAACATTGTCTTCAGAATTTGTTCGACAGAATCTTGTCTTCAGAGTCTTCAGAACTTGGTCTTCAAAACCTCTGATCTTGAGAAGTCCTCAGCAACTCTTCCATCAGAGTCACAGTCTGAAGATTTAGACTAACATTCTTCAGAATCGTTGTTTAGAAGCATTCCAGAACTCGACAATGTTTTTGTAACACGTACTTTGTATCTCTCCAGTGTCATAATGTGTTAATTTCAAAAATCAATGATGTCACATGTCATTCTATTAGAGTCGGAACCTGTTAGCAAAAACTACACACTAGACAAAATCATTAGGATACAAAATTATTCTCTAAAAAATAATATATTATTATCATCAAAACTAAATGTCAGATGCAAAGTCAAATATTATTCTTATATGTTTTTGTTTGTTGAAGAAGTAACAGGTCTATCTATCCAGAAAAATAATATATTATTGTTCTTGTTTGTTGAAAAATAATGTAAGGAGAAAAAACCTATTTGTTGCAGAAAAATAACGTATTACTGTATTACTATTCTTGTTTGTTGAATAATGTATTAGTAGTGTATTACTCTTCTACCAATAGACATAAAATTAATATTCCAGTTTGTATTGTTATTTGGGGAAGTCTTGGACGATTATGTTATAATCTCTTATTATGTTTACATAAATGATTTAAAATCCTAGTTTTATGTTTGTTTTATATTTGAATGTATGTTGAATTTGTTTGGTGAATTAATTTGAGAATATCCTCATTTAGATAATTTGGAAATTAAAAAGTGTTAATTTGAACTGAGGATTCATTTATGGATGGATTTATCAAACTATCGATAAAACGATTCAAAGATTAATTGAAAAATAAAAAAGATCATTGAAAAAATATTTTAAAAAGAGTTATTTCAGTAGTGAAATTTCTTGCTAAATATAATTTATCATTTTGTGGTTCTAAGGAGAAATTGTACGAAGATAGCAATGAAAACTTTTTGAATTTGATTGAAATGTTAGTTGAATTTGAATCAATTATCCTAGAACATGTTAGACGTGTTACAGCTAAAGTCCACGTTCATTATCATGGACATAAAATATAAAATGAGTTGATTTCGTTACTCGGTTCTGTAATCAAAATTGAAATCATTAGAAAAATCAAACAAACAAAGTATTTATCGGGATACTTGTTTGTACTCTTGATGTTAGTCACCAAAATCAATTGTATTTGATGATAAGATATGTGGATATTTCTTCAATTTCTGGTTGCATCGAGAAATAATTTTTAGGATCTTTGAATGTGAATGATACAACTGGTTAAGGGCTTTTTAATGTTTCTCAAAATGAATGAAAAGAGTTTGGTCTTGACCTATTTGATGTGAGAGAACAAGGTTATGATAATGGGTCAAATATGAAATTAAGAAAAGCAACAACGTGTCCAAAATAGATTTTTAAACATAAATTTGAGAGTTTTTTATACTTCTTGTGGTTGTCATAGTCTTAATTTTGCATTGTGTGATATGACCAACTTTTGTAATAAAGCTAGAATTTTTTTGGTGTTGTTTGTGTGAGTACAACTTCACTATTAGATGTTTTACATGATGTCAAAACTAGGAAAACTTAGCATTTATGTATATTGGACGGTATCTCTATGTTTTGTGGAACTCTCTTCTATTAGATGTCCTAGGAATCGTTAAAAACCATTTTGAAATTGACCAAAGTCTTGAAAACCAAGTTTTAGCATAAATTCTTCTTGCATGTGTCGGCACATACATGTTTCAGGACGACACATGCAATTTAGTTTTGATGCTTGTAGCCTCTAGAGGTCTTAGGTCGACACATGCATTATTACAGACCGACACATACTGAAACTTTAAGTATTTTTCAGTTTTTCTTATTTTATGTGCCGATACATACAATTTTTAGGTCGACACATGTACTGCAACTTTAAAGAAAAATAATACTGCCATGCTTAGGCTGACACACCTATTTTTTAGGTCGGCGCATACAGTTAAGTTTTGAATTATGTGTTGGCACATATGATTTTTTTAGGCCGACTCATACTGTTTGATTGAGTCAATTCTTTTTAATTCCGAAAATCACCTCTTAGCATCTAAACTTCCACAACTATAAATACATAATTTATACATTATTCCAACTTGATGAAACTATAAACATATACTGCATTTTCTCTTTACCTTCAACCTCCAACCTATGCATACACACTGATAAATCACATATGATCATCTTTTTTCGGGGTGCCATCTAGGAGAGGTTTGATAACGTCCAATTAGGTTATTGTGTAGCCGAGAATATTAGGTTGAGATTTACAGGGGGTTTCATCCGGAAAACCGCAGGTTTGTCCTCCAAGATCATTGATAAATTTAGGGGTTTTCGTGCAAGACATTCAAGAGAAGATTTCAACCCAGTGAAAGCCTTTGGAGATAAAGAATGCAAAGGAAGTAGCGCGAGAATGACCAATCAAATTGAAGTGTCTTGTGTGCAATAGGTACAATTGACCGTGCGTAAAAGTTTTAGAGATAAACAATACAAAGGAGTAGCAAGATTCGATAAATCAATTGGTAGCTATTGTGTCTTGGTCTTTCTCAAGATCCAAATAAGAGAAGGGGTTGAATCAACAACAAACGGTTAGGGTTTGTAGGGTAGCTCTTGGAACACTTCTCTTGTAATGACTTTTTTCATAGTAAGAAATTATCCTAATTCTAAAATTGGAATTGGGGGGAGATGTAGCCATAGCAAGGATGATTGACAAACTTCCTAAACAAAACCTCAAGTCTCTTTTTCTTATCGCTTTACTTGATTTAATTTTCATTAATTAGTTTGTCAAATAACATTGAGTAGTCGATCGACTCGTACGAATTTTTGTGGTTGTTTTTGTTTTGAATTGGGTGTTGATTTTCTTATAATCACTTTTAATTATAAGTGCTTTTTTATATCAACACGACTCAAAGGAAAATTCTGAAATTCCGGTCGCACACCAAGTGTTCGACAAATTATTTTGTTTGTTCTTTTGCTTGTTACTATTAGAAATATTATTGCTAGTATCTTGATATAAAATATTAATACTTTGTTACTTGATTGAAGTTCATAAATTATATATTATGTTGTTCATTCCATAAATCTCTTTATATTTGCATATTCGACTTCCAATAGCTAGGTTCGTATAGACGACGTTTTTGATCTATATCAAAACCTTCCACGTGCACTATTTTTAAACTACTTTTAAAAACCATAATTTTATCTGGATTTTTTGGCTTGGTGATCTATTCACCCCCTCCCCCCCTCTAGATAAGACGCTGTCATCTAACAAGTGGCATCAAGAGCCCAATTCATTCCGTCTTCGAAATTTATTAGAAAATGGCGTACGAACCTAAAGGAGATTATAAAAGAGCCCCAATTTCACGGGAGAAAACTATAGTTATTGGAAGTCTTGTATGAAAATTCATGTTAACTCATCTGACAAAGGTGTGTAGGAAGCCATTCAAAATGGTCCAACATAGGTGACATATGAGGTTGAAGGTGTTGTTACACCTAAACCATAAGCATTATGGAATGAGGAAGATAATAAGAAGTGGGCACATGATTGGAAAGCGAAAAACATTATCATATCAGCTCTTGGTGTTGATGAGTTTTATCGTATTTCCCATTGTGAGATTGTTAAAGCTATGTGTGATGCTCTACAAGTTACCTATGAGGGAACTAATAAGGTCAAACAAGTTAGAATTAATACACTTAATCAACAGTTTAAACTCTTTCGCATGAAGCATGATGACACCATTTTTCAAATGCAAAAGCGGTTCTTGCATCTTATTAATCGTCTAAATTTGACAGGTAATCCCATTTCCAATGCTATTGCTACTAACAAGGTTTTGATATTTCTTACTAGGAATTGGCAACCAAATGTCACTGTGATCAAGGAAGCCAATAATCTCGCCACTTTATTTGGAAAGTTGGAAGAACACGAGTAAGAACTCACTTGCTTGGATAAACATGAAAAGAAGCTTGAGAAAAAGAAGAAAAAGGAGAAAGACACTGATAAAGAGGAAAGAGCAAAGTCTAAAGCTCTTAGGACTTCAAGTTCAAGAACCTCAAAGGATAAACACACTAATGATATTGATTCTTGTAATGAAGAAGATTTGGATGATGAACAAATAGGATTATTTGTGAGGAGATACAATTGATACATTTGAAAGAATTGTGTCAAACACTCCGACAAAAATCTTGTGAAATTTAGAAGACAATCTACATCCTCCAAAGATGAAGACAACAAAAGAGATAATACAAAAGCCATGTGCTATGAATGCAGAAAGCTGAGTCATTTTAGACTGGATTATCCATCTCTTGTTAATAAGAAAGGAAAGGGCCAACAAAAAAATTCTAGAAATTCTAGAAAAGTCTATGTTGCTTGGGATAGAGATAGTGATGCCTCAAGTAATAAAAAATCAAGTGATAGCGATTAAGAGGAAAATCATTATTTCATGGAAAATCAACGTCAAAGCAATAAAAATAATGTAAGTCATTCTAAATACTCTAACGTTGATAAGTTATCATTTATTAAATTGAAAAATGTTTTTGAGAATCTACAAAAAGAGGCATTACATGCTTATAAGAAATTATCTTCCAATGAAAAAAAAATTACATACTTGGAAGCAAAGGTTGAAGAAATCAATAAGAAATTTGAAGCATTAAAGTGATCTATTGTAGATAGTCAAAATCACAAAAGGGAGGATGAGGAACCAAGTTAGTTCGATTGTGAAACTTGTCAAATTTGGAAACAAGAGGTGAGTACTCTTGAAAACAAAGTGGACAAGGCATCACAATATTGTGTTGCTTTTGCTATTAATTCTTTAAAGGTTAAAAAGCCTTATAAAAAGTATAATTTAATCAAGAAGAATTCAAATAGCAAAAGTAAATCTCATCATAGGTTACTTTGTTACTATTGTTGCAAGAAAGACCACACTATTGAAAAATGCAAATTTAGGTGCTTTCTAGTTCCTAATGGAAATTTCAATGGTTCCGCAAATGCAATAATTCTTTCACTCACTTCCAATGACCTAATGAGAATTGGACACCTACCACTTTTGTTTGATTTTGTAGGTTGAGTGTATTGATGCTATGATGGGAAAATGGATTCTTGATAGTGGTGTTCAAGACACATAATGGAAGACATCTCTCTATTCTACGACTTTATGGCGAAGAAAAAATGTTATGTATCCTACAGTGATCACAACAAAGGTGAAATACTTGGAAAAGGTAGTATAGATAATCCCTCAACTATTAATATCTCAAATATTATGTTAGTTGAAGGCCTTAGACATAGTCTTCTTAGCATTAGTCAATTGTGTGACAATGGATATAAGGTGACTTTGGCCAAAGATTGTTGCATAATAGAACATAATGAAAAGAAGGATTATATGTTTAATGGTGTGAGTGTAAATAATATCTATATGCTTGACTTAAGATAAGTTTACTTGAATAATGCCCAATGTCTTGTTACCATGAATGAAGACTCTTGGCTTTGGCATAGAGGTTTGACGCATGTCAAATTTGATCTACTTAATAAAATAGTTGGAAAAGATTTAGTAATTGGTCAAACTAAAATAAAGGTTTTAAAAGATCACCTATGTTATGTATGTCAAAATAGCAAACAAACAAGAGCCTCTTTTAAATCTAAAAACATTGTTTCAACATCGAGACCTCTTGAGCTCATTCACATTGATCTATTTGGAACTTCATGAACCAAAAACATAGGTGGCAACTACTATGATTTTGTAATTGTAGACGATTACTGTTGTACCCCAAAATTTGCCCTCCCATTTCTCATTGATTTCTCACCACAAAGCCTTTGAAGCTCAAGATCCAGTTAGGGTTTCATCTGCTCAAGACCTCTCCTTGCACTGTGGACTCAAAATTAGGGTTTGTGTTTGCACAGAGATATTTTGACCTAAAATGCCTAAGATGACTTTCATGCCTCATATTGGACTCCCAAGTTTACCCATATCAAGTTTCAAGCCTTGATTCCAAGTTTTGCCCAGTCAATTGGACAGTTGACCTAGAAATCAACTGTATTGGGGAAAAGTCAACTGTGGCCAATTGAGTGTCAAACCTCATGAAATTTGACCCACATCAACATTATGAACTCATATGAATCATTTGGTCAAGTTTGGATCACAATTCCCCAAGAAATTTGATCAGATCACCAAAAGGGCAAAATGGTCATTTTTAGGGTTTTGACTGCACAAAGGCAATTTTTGACTGTTTGACCTAGCCAATGGCAAACCAAGCTCACAAATGGACTCAAGGACCCCATGGAATTATCTTGACATGATCAACAAACTCAAAAGATCCCAAGTACACAAGATTAACAGTTGAATTTCCCAGTCAATTGATCAATTTTGACTGTACACTAAAAAGTCAAACTTTGACTTTTTGGTCAAAATCAAGAGTCAAGATTCATTTTTCATCAAAACATGCCAAATCATGAAACTTGTTCACCAAGAAACCAAGAAATGCAAATTAGGATTTAAAATGGAATTTTTCATAACTTAGAATTTTTCTAAGTTATGAAAAACCCTAATTTTTTCCCAACTTTGCCCCACTTTTTCACCAAGATCCATTTGGATTCAAACAAAAGTGCAAACATGAAAGTTGTAGCTTGTTGCATAATCTACAACTTTGATTCACAAAGTTTTCTCATTTGAAGCTTGTATCTCAAGTTACAAATTTTTGAATAAGGGCACTAAACCATTCTTAACTTAGTGAATTTTTGACCTATTTTGACAAGTTTTTCTACCCCACTTCAAGGCCATTTTCCATACACTTACACTTGTAATTTCAAATTGAATTTCAAAGATGGATTGTAGTACAGATTCCAAGCTTTCCAAAATGTCCAAGAACTTCTCAAACAACCTCATAACTTAAGAGATTCGAATTTCACAAGTTGGCAAAAACTCACTTTGTTCATGACCAAGTTACATGTCCATAACCTTGCAATTTGAACTCAGCATGCCTTAAAATAGATTACAGGTCTTTTATCTCATCTACACTCCATAATTTAATGCATATTCATTGTGTTAAGGTGTTGTTCTATGAGTTTGGACATTGTATGCAAGATTAATCCCAAATTAGATAAAGCTTTCTTTCCATTTTTGCAAAAGTTAACTTTATGTCCAATTGGAAATCCAACAAGTACATTGCAAATTTGAATGGCAAAAGTTTATGAGCATAACACACTGATCAAGGAGGGATTATGCAGCACATTAGGGGCCCTCTACATGCCTAAAAAGACAAGTTGGCTTTTGTTGCTTAAGAGAGAAGAAAAGTGTCATAACATCACACAACATCCATCTCAGCTTAGACACACAAGAACAAACTTATCAAACATACTCAAGACATCATAACCAAGCTGAGACACGACCCTTGCACCTCTCAAACACTCCCATTGCCATAATCACTCTCAAACTGCACAAACAGGGGAAAGCCTGCAGTTTGAGTGCTACCTTCCATTTCCTTCAAGTTCTTTTGCCAAAATCAGTTCCTACACATTCCCTAGCACATATGCAAGCTAACCATGCCTTGAAACACGACCTGTAATTCCTCTAACAAGTTCCACCATTTTCACTT
Source organism: Vicia faba (assembly GCA_948472305.1). Classification (NCBI taxonomy): domain Eukaryota; kingdom Viridiplantae; phylum Streptophyta; class Magnoliopsida; order Fabales; family Fabaceae; genus Vicia; species Vicia faba. Next base: position 1,155,063,123 of record OX451741.1, read on the forward strand.
TTCCATTTTGCAGTTGAAGTTCTACAGCTCAGTTCAAGGTGTTTCAAGGCAAAGTAGATATTGGAACAGCATCACCACACCTCAAGGAAGCTATACCAATCAGTATCTTGCACTGTAAGCTCCCCATTTGCCAGTTGGAACTTCAGCTGAACAGGTAGTTTTTTGAACTCGTATCTCTCTTATTATGCATCATTAGTCTTAAGTTTGTGAAGAAACAAGGTTCTACTCATGCCACTGAACATGTACATATCTTTACTTTTCATTTCTTTTGCCTGAGTTAAGAGAATTTAAGGTTTAAAAATGGCAGAAAAATTAGGTCAGGATTTGGGGGAGAAGAAATTCTCTCTCATTTCTGAGAGTTAGTTTGACTTCTTTATATGTCTAGAACCGTGGCTTCAAGCTCTACAGGTTTCATGTTGGAAGATTTGGCAAAAGATCAAAGGATCAGGAGTTAGGAACTTGAGAAGCAGGCACGCGTTTTTTTGAATTTGGTTGTCTGAAGGTTGAAGACAATAGCTTCCTGGGCTGGGCTTGTTGTTATTTCTTTTTGCACCCTGATTTTGCTATTACACCCCCTGACCCCATTTGCTTTATTTTTAATTCTTTTTGACTTTTTCTTTTTTTGTTTGACTTATTTATTTTTTCTCATGACATTAAAAATTTAAAAATATTTTTTCTCACCATTTTGGATTTTATTAGGTATTTATTTGATTTTCCTTTGATTTATACATAAATAGATATATTGTTATTTGGAATAAATAGGAAAAATAGTGTAAATACATGTTCATTTTCATTTTTATTTTATTTTACCCTCTAAAGATATTTTATATAAAAAATACTATTTTCTAAAAAATATTGAATATTATTATTATTTATATATATGATACATATTTAAAATAATACATACATATATATATATATATATATATATATATATATATATATATATATATATATATATATATATATATATATATATATATATATATATATATATATATATATATATATATATATATATATATATATATATATATTCATTAATATACTTAGGAGAAAAATACCAAAAAATGTGCATACTTTGTTCTTTAATATTTAATACTAAAAAAAATACCTTTTTTACAAATATACCATATTTTATTTTATTTTTATTTTTTTGTATATAATAAATATTAGGTGAATTAATTAATTAATGTCCCTTTGATTAAAAATTAGGGTTTTACCCTAAATGTGAAAATATTCCAAAAAAATAATTCTTTTCTTATTTTTTATAAATAATACTTTTTTCTCATACATATAAAAAACATTTTTTGCATACTTGCATATTTGTTTTATTTACCATTTAAAATTATACATTTTATTTATCTTGTAAATATTCATAAAAATGGTGTAATAGTTTTAGGTTTAACTTCTTGTCTAAATATCCCCATTTGAACATTGTACCCCCCTCCCTATATTATTGTGATGTAATAGCGTAGGAATTTAAATTTCGCACTTTTATCGCTTTCTAAACATACTATGCTAGAATTAGGGTTTTGTGTGCGAATAAAATTGAACAAAGTAGTTGGACCTAATACAAGATAAATGAGCATGAAAAATGGACAACACATTTCACACTTGCACCCCCTAGAGTATTCCACTTGTTGCCTTTTATTATTGGGCCATATTGCATGTTGAACTTCTTTGGGCAAAACAAAACAATCAAATGATCATCGTCCCTCAAAATGTTGCTTAAATGAATGATCAAGTCCCTTTCAAAGAAAATTGCCCAAAGACATTTAACACTATTGCAACTATGGTCTAAACGATGACCCGCGCCCGTCCCTTTCACCTCCTAAGACAAGATTGTCCACCAAATGCAATGGTGGAACAAAATTGTCAAAAGGTTTGAAACATAACAAAAATCTTTGAGAAAACTTTAGGGTAGATAAGCTCTTAAGTACTTGTCAACTTTCCAAGAAAATACTTGCCTAATTTCAAAACCCACTTCACAAACACTTTCAAACAAACTTTCAAAAAACCTTGAAACATCTTTTTAAAAAGACAAACACCTTTTGTAAAACATTCGAGTAAAGAATTGTTACAAGGGTAGCCTATACAAGGCATCTTTTTTAAAAAAACTTTCAAAACCACACATAAAGCACCATTTCAAACAATTGACAACCAAGGCAAGTTGATCTAAGCAAGTACCTAAGAGCCCATGGATAACCATGGATAGAAGGGGTGCTAATACCTTCCCCTTCTATAATCTACTCCCCGAACCCAAGAAAAAATCTCAAAGGTTTTTGCTGTGCTTTTTAAACCTTTCCTTAGGATAAAATAAAAAGTCGGTGGCGACTCTTGCTCAACCGAAACATTTGCGAAAACAAACGCAAAACCATAGTCAGTTCTCTCACCGTATCACAATTACTCTAAATTTTGTTGGACTATTTTCTTACGTAGCAAAGATGAAACATTCGCGACTTTCACACTTGCCAAGTTATCCCAAAATAAATTGAATTCTAAAATTGTTACCATCCGAAGCGATCATGGAGGTGAATTTGAAAACCACTTTTTTGAATAATATTGTGATAAATTTGGTATTGAACATAAATTTTCAGCTCCTAGAACTCCACAATAAAATGGTGTTATGGAGCGTAAAAATCGTGTTTTAGAGGAGTTGGCAAGAACAATGCTCAATAATTATGGTCAACCAAAATATTTTTAGGCTGATGTTATTAGCACGACATGTTAGATCTTGAATTGGGTGCTTATTCATCTTATTCTTGACAAAACTCCTTATGAACTTTTAAAAGGTAGAAAACCAAATTTATCGCATCTTCATGTATTTGGATGCAAATGTTTTGTTTTAAATAATGGAAAGGGTAAGGATGTTGAGGTCAAGAAATATAGAGATGTAAAGGGTAAGGATATTGAGGTCAAGAAATATAGAGGTGTGATTGGATCTCTTCTATATCTTACGACATCTAGGCCCAATATTATGTTTAGCATTTGTATGTGTATCATACCCAAATTTTTGTCTCTTAGATCTTCTATCATCTTATATCATTACAAATGCATCAAGATCACGTATTTGGGTTAACTATCTATGTTACTCGTTTTCTTATCTTTAAGTTTGCTCTCAAGGGATTGCCAAACACCTTAATTGTGTATCTTTTATCTATGTGTTTTATATTTTTTACTGACCTCTAATAAAAATACCAAAAATATTTGATTCATTTTCTTGTATATTTGTGTTTTGTAGGTATCAAGCTAAAGGACTCATCCAACCGAGTTTTCTGGCATTTTTCTTATGTGGAAATCAATTACCCCATTTTTGGAAATCGATTTCCCTCACTATTTTTGCGCCAGGATTTCTGTTTTTTCAGTGGAAATCGATTAACCCATATGTGGAAATCGATTTCCTGAGGCGAATTTTGAAAAAAAGAGGGCAATTTTCAGTTTTTAGCATTTGGCTCCATTTTCTTTTTTTTTTTTCCAGAATATTCTTGATCAATCAAAAATAATTCCCCTACCTCATCCTAATTAAATTCCATCATACACCTTCATTCGATTACATATGCATCACTTGATTCAATTTTGGCTCCAAAAATCAATTACCAATCCTAATTTTGGTTCCAAACCAAACTCCAAACCACCGCTAATTCCAAGCCTAAACTCTATAATAGAGTCCTCATGTCATTCAATTATCAAGCTTTTGATAGCCAAAATCACCTTGCTAAAAATTCTCTCTACTCTCTTCATCTACCAAATTCACTCAAAGCTCCATTTCCATAAAAGTTAGTAAGCTTTTCATTGACGCTTACTAATCTTTGAGCTAAAACTTCACCCAAACACTTTCTCTTTATTATTTCTCTAGATCAAAGCTTGGGAGATTGATTCTTGTAGCTGATTTTTGAAGTGGTTTTGATAATTTTCTAGATCTACCTTTAGTAAGTTGAATCTTCATCTTTCATAATGTGATATCTTGTTGATCTTTGTGGTTTAATTCTTTGAGCTTTTTTTATTCCATTGATGCTATTTTCTCATAATTTGATGGAATTTCCGTGCTCAATTAAATTCAAGATCATAAGGTGTTTGATAAAAAGTTTGATTAAGAATTTTCCCTTTGAAATGTTTTTTTTTGTTTTGTTGCAGTAAATCGATTTCCACTTTTGGGGTAATTGATTTCCTCAACTGTTTTTGCGCCAAATTTTTGAAAAATTAGCACAAGAAATTGGTTACCTGATCCGCTGTCGCGCGCGGATCAAAACGAGTGTTTTTACGCAACAGTTTCAAAACTGTAGTATTTAGCGACAAATGGCTCGGATATCATTCTCAAGGATTCTTGAAATATTATTAACTAACTGAAATCGAATTAAAGGGAGGGGGGTTTGGTTCAGTTTTAGGTAAATAAGCTGATTATGAAAAGTGATTATAAAATAAGCTGTTTTTGATATGAGTGATTATAACAAACGGATTCACTGCCTCAATTTGTACCTATCATCGACTGCTAACATTACAATCTCCTAAGCGAAGTTTCTATCCTATTTGATTACAGTATCAATTAACAAGCACGATTGACACTATGAGATACATGTTCCTATGGCTGGACTAAGCATACGGTTAAAAGTGACGCAAATTAACAATTAAGCAAAGTCAATCGCGATTAAAATTTGGGAACATTTATCAATCAAATTAAATCAACAATGTTATATGAAAATCGAATTAAGAAAACAACAATCTCATAACATAGTTGAAAGGAATCGAAATTAAATTGCAAATGTTATAACAATCTCAAAGTTGGAACCTGAGTACAGTAAATCCGTCAGAAAGGTTTTAGTTCTCCATTGATTCGTATAAAGCTTTCTTTTTTTCGTGAACAGTGAAGGGGATTGACCATAATTACTGTAGCATTTAGGTAAAAACTAAAAACAAACAACCCAACTGGGTCGGATACAAAACTCAGGCCCAAAACAAATGACCCAAACTTAAATATAAAATGCTGCAACTTCAACGACTTTTTCAACCTTGCTACAGCCCGAATCAGCATCTGGTCACAACTAGAAAGTTGTAGGTCTTTTTCTTAGTTTTCCAACCAATATTAGAACGCCTCAATCCGATTCCCGTAGCTCCAGTTATGAATTTTTCTGCGAAAGCTGCAGTTGCTGAAAATAAAATACGAAAATTAATTAAATGCAAAAATAAAATAAATTAGCAAAACATATTAAAACATAAAAATAAACACAATAAACTAAAGAAATGCATTAGTACAATCGTGGAAGGATGTGCATCAAAATGCACTGATCATTACCCCAAATATGGAAATCGATTTCCTGATGGCAGAATGCAATTTTTTGACTTGTTTTGGTTCCTTTTGTTTTTTCTACTCCTTTATTTTGATTGTTGCTTTGGATTATGATCGTGGGCTACTTGGTATATATTTTCTAACTGCAAATGCACATCTTATCGAGGTAGTTTTAAAAGATTATCGAATCACAAAGACCAATGTCAATTCTAATGCTGCTAGTTGCTACGGTATTTATCTAAGACGATTGAAAACGTAATAAGAAAGAGATGAAAGTAAATAACCTTTTAATAGAAGAAGATTAATAACGATGCTAAAAATTTAATTCACATCAATCAACAATACTCTAGCGGTCTCTATAAAGATCTCCTATCGAGCAATATTTTCTACATTGAAAAACAATATTTAACGGGAACTGTCACTTTCGCCGATTCAGAATCGAGTTTATTCTTTAAATCTACTCATTCATTTGTCACATATGAACAATGTAAATTGCGTTAAAGTAGTGAACCTATTCTTTGGAAATATAACTCTTAATCTAGTTGAAAAGTATTTTTAACTAAATAGTTTAACTTGAAAGGGTTACAAGCTTTCACCTAGATAACCGAATCCTAACCCTATGAACGCGTCCACAAATAGTTTTAAAAAGTCCTTCTAGAAATGTTAAATAACCCTAATTAACTAACAAAGTGCTTTCGCAGTATTTGTTAACAAAAAAAAAGCAATCTTAATCTTTTTGTGTCAGACGACTTTCGATCTTACCCAACATTTCACTGCTTCACTTTCGTGTAATGTTTCAACTTTTGCCCATTTACTATGAAAGGACCAGTTGATGTGCTTTGAATCTTAACTGCTCCAGATTGCATAATTTTTTTTACTTCAAAGGGTCTAGTCCATCTGGACCATGATTTACCTGGGAAAAGTCGCAATCAGGAGTTGAATAGGAGTATTATGTCCCCTACTCGAAAATCTTTTCTGGAAATGAATTTATCATGCCATTCTTTACTTTGTTCTTTGTAGATTATGGAATTATTGTAGGCATCTCATCTTAGCTCATCTAGTTCTTGGATATATATCATTTTCTTGATACCTGCTTCGAGATAGCCCATATTTAGGGTTTTAATGGCCCAATGGGCTTTATGTTCTAATTCAAAAGGTAGATGGCAAGATTTTCCATAGACGAGGTTAAAGGGGGTTGTGCCAATGGGGGTTTTGTAGGCAGTTCTATAAGCCCACAATGTGTCAGTCAGTTTAAAGTACCAATCCTTTCTGGAGGTCGATATAATCTTTTCTAAGATTTGCTTTATCTCTCTGTTCAAAACTTCTACTTGACCATTGATTTGCAGATAATATGGTGCATCTACTCTATGTATTATGCCATATTTGTTCAGGAGTGTTGTACCCCAAAATTTATCCTCCCATCTTTGAGATAAGATGATTCAAGATGCCTCTTCATGCTCATAAAGGTCTCAAACACTCAAGACTACTCAAAGATTGACTAGACAAATTCTCCTCCTAAGCAATTGGCCTACAACTAGGGTTTTGCTTATATCAAAAGAAATTGGACTTATAATGCCTCAAGTGGAATTCATGGGTTCTCACATGTCTCAAAGCATCCTCATGCCAAGTTTCAAGCATTGCAGTACAAGTTTGCTCAGTCAATGACTCAGATGATTGAAAATCAACTATATTGGACAATAAGTCAACTTTGATCAAGGATTGATCATGATTCATCAAGAAAACTTAAGATTCATCAAAAGTTAAAAGGTACTAAATTAGGGTTTTCTTTAGAAGAAGTCAACTGAACTTTGACCAAGCATAATTTTCACATACTTCATAAAGCAATTCCTCAACCAAATCCTATCTTAAAAAAATTTAATTCTCTACAACTTTGTATGTCTAAGCTCAAGGCCAAAAATACTTCATTTGAGAGATATGAGTTAAAACATTACAGGTCATTTTAAAAGTCAACAAAAAGACATTCTTGGTTAAAGCAATTTACATAAAGTTAAAGACGCCAAATGAAAAAATGACCAGCATTAAAGTTGTAGGAGACATATTGAGCTTTCCAAAAAGTCCAAGATCACCTTTATATGACAAAAATTGAGTGAGATATGATTGGTACAAGTTGAGCAATTTTGAGAAAAATGCATGAAGTCCAAATTGAGCAAACTTGAAATTTTGGCCTAATGGGCCTAAGTTTTTAGGTTCAAACGTGTTCATGAACTCATATTAGACCTCTAAATCCATTCATATATTTTTGTGATTTTTATTTTTATTTATTTTTATTTTGATTGTATTAATTTAAATTCAAAATAAATCAAATAAAATGTAAAACTCATGGACTTAGGCGCATGAACTCTTGTTTTGATCAGATTTAAAGCCCAAAAATCACATAAACAGCTAGCAAGAACGTGTGGGATTGATTGGTACATGATTGGCCTAAAAAAAGAAAGATTTCATAGAAAACTTCAATCAAATATTGGATTATGAAATACAAAAGATTTGATTCACTTTTGTTGACCTAAATTTTCCACTATATATACTCCACATGTTCAGACCAAGAAACACACGAAAATTGTCTCAAGAACACACTCTCAAAATCGCAAAATTTCTCAAAACTAGGGAAACTTGAAACCCTTATCTCCGGTCTCTTTGAATCTATTCCAAGCATTACATCATGTTCATGAAGTTCCAAAGAGTCCATCCTAACCATCCTTGAAGCCTGAAGCACGCCAGATAATCACAACCAAATTGCACTGGTTGGTTAAAATTCTCTAGTCTCAAACTCTTTATTCTTGCATAATAGATTAATTCGATGCACTCATACATTTTCATAATGATGTTTAGAATTGTTTTGATCCATTATTTGTGAGATATATCGTAGGGACGACGAAACACCATTGTTGGGGCACGATCTGAGTTTGGATTCGAAGCTCACAATACGATCGTTTTCACACCAAACTAACATCATCGTTGGATTTAGGAGGTCCAAATTAGAGGGATACGACCCCCTTGATCTTTAAATCTTGCTATTTTTGCAGGTTGGAAAATCTTCTCACCGGAGAAGACGATCAGAGCTAGGGCTCCGACGCTTCTCTAATTCATCCATTTTTATTATATATTTATTTGTTTGTATTATATGAACAAAAATGCAGCATGGCGCAATTGGTTGGAGATGAAGGCCTGTAACATAAGGGACGTGGGTTCCATCCCTATGTTTTGTTAATTTATTTTCTTTTTCAGGATTTAACGTGCATGTTTATTATATAATAATTGCTTCCCATTGTCAAACACAAACAAGCGCGTGGCCTAGTGGTGAAGAGGGAAATCTGTGAGATCTAGGGGCATGAGTTCAACACCCACCCCATGCATTTTTACCCTATTTTCTTTCTAACCTTATTTTCATCCTAAGTTTCATTCTTTTCTTTACTAATTATTTTTTAATTAAACATTAACTAACCTATTTTTTTTTAAAGAAAACCTAACAAATTAGGACTAGAGTTTTTATTTAGTAATTAAAATTTTCTTATATATTTTTATTTACTATTTAATTAATTAATTAATCTTTTTCTTTAATATTAAAATTAATTAGAAAAAATTAGGTTTTAATTAATTATTATCACTTAAATTATTGTCTATAAAATACAAAAAATAAAACATTTTTTTATTTATTTATCTCTTTGCTATTTAATTTTCTTAGACAATTGTATAGGTCGCACTACCGATGTAATAGCTTAGATTTAGATTCCCGCGTTTTTTTCCTATTACGTATCTGCTCTGAGGATGTAATAGCGTAGGTTTACTTTCCCGCAAATTTCTATGCTTATGTATTTATCCCAAAGCCATGTAATAGCTTAGGTCTTTACATTCTGCCCTTTAATTTTATGTACATATTTAATTGTTAGTAACTAGGGTTCGCATGGTAAGACTAAAAGCAATCTAGAAAGCCCTAATTTTTAAAATAAAATAACTGAATTAGCACACTTCACACACTTGCACCTCTAGGGTAACCTCTCTTGTTGTCTTACGAATATTGGTCACGTCCCTCGAAAGTGGGGATACTTTAGCAAAAGACCCTTGATCAAATCATCATTGTCCCTTTCGAATAAAGATCATAGTCCCTCGATGACCCTTCGAAGTTTCCTACAAAATGATCTAGTCCCTCTGGTACAATTGCTGAAGTATCCTTACATGTTGCCTTCAATGATAATACTATGACCCTACGCATGTCCCTTCACATCCAATAGATAGGACTACCTACCAACTAATGGTATCAATAGTATTATCTCTAAAGGAGAAGGAAAGTAACAAGAAATACCTTATTAGTGGGTAAGACTCCTAATTGCTTGCTCGCAAATTTTTTCACAAATAATACATTTTCACATCACTTTCAAACAATTATTTTCAAAATCACTTTGTATACGTTCTTGAGGACTGATATAAGAATCATTACAAAGTTAGCCTTACATTGACGATTTCAAAATATTTTCAAATCATATACACACAAAGCAAGTTTCAAAAGTGAGCTAAGAAATTAAGAGCTCGTAGATAACTATGAATAAAAAGGGTATTAACACCTTCCCTTTTCATAACTTACCCCACGAACTCAAAATATATCAAAGGTCTCCTGTTCTTTTCACCTTTCTTAAATATTGGATAAAATAAAAGTCAGTGGCGTCTCTAGCTATCCGCACATTTGGATAAAACCAAAAAGTCAGTTCTCCCACCGCATTACAGAACTGGCGACTCTACTGGGGATAACTTAAAAAAAGGGGGGTTACCTTAGAGTTTAGATCACTTTTACTTGCTTTAATTATGTGAATTGTTTGCTTTACTTTAAGGGTTCATGCTTGGGTATTATTGCTTGAAAGATCTTACACTCGAATCTCAGAATTCCTTAGGTAATTAGTAATAGATGATAAAGACTGTACGGTGTAGATCAATATGGTTAACATGATAGCTACAATTAGTGTGACACTTTGGTTTGTACTGATGTTCCTTGAGTCAGTCAAGGATAACATTAGGCTTTCGCGTGGTGTCGTTAACACTAACTTACTTTTAGAACCTTAATTGACCCATCTTGGCCATTAGAAAGTAGTGAGATAGCCCACTTTGGTGCAGTCCAAAGTTGGTTAATACTCGAGGCTACACTCATTAAGATTCAAATTTTGGGATATTTTGGTGGCAAACTAGTGTATGTGCTAAAATAAAGCCTGCGAGAAAGATACGTGAGATTATTAGAACTCAGTTACTATTTTAGGACAGGTTGAGCCAACTTAACTTCATTGGGGAAGGGTATTTACCTATGGACTTCATGCAAGCCTTTAAACCTAAGGCTCTTGTGTGACTTGTTTGTGCTTGCTACTTATTTAACATGAACATAACATCATAACATCATATCATGATAACATAACATTTTCACTAACCATTTCAAGGACCTAGGAATTTAACTTTGTTCCTTGTTGCAGGTTATGGCCTCCGCTCACAGAAATACTATCCGGATCAACTTTGTGAGGATACCTTCCAAGCTTAAGGAGTTAGTCTCAAAGGTTCCTGAAAACTCTCAATTCACCAAGAGGAATGGTTATCTACTCAGTTTAGTTACCTCAGGTTTTGGAGAAGACATGATGAGTATTCTATTCCAGTTATTTAATCCTAAGCATCATTATTTTACCTTCCCAAATTATTAGTTGGTACCTACAATGGAAGAGTTCTCTAAGCTACTTGGAGTACCTATTCTTGATCAAACATCTTTCATTTGTTTAGAGAAAATCCTGAAGCCTGAAGTTATTGTAGCAGCCTTACATCTGAAGCAGTCAGAGATTGTGTCTAATTGGGAAACAAGAAGTGGATTTAAAGGTCTTCTTGCTAAATTTATGATAGAGAAGGCTCAGTTGTTTCTAGATGCTATGAGTTTTCATGCTTTTAAGGAGATCTTAGCTCTGTTTATCTATGGTTTGATACTATTCCCTAATCTAGACCAACTCATAGATGTGAACACCATCAAAATATTTCTTACTCATAATCCTGTGCCTACTTTGCTTGGAGATATTCTACACTCTCTTCACACTCGTACTATGAGGAAGCAAGGGATTCTCACGTGTTGCATACCTTTTCTATCCAGGTGGTTTATTTTGCACCTTCCCTGATCAGTGATGAAGAAAGAACAAGGTTTGAGGAAGGATGGTGTCACTCTCACATTCATATATCTATTGGTGTTCCCGATCTCAAGAGGAAATCACTATTATAGACCGTTGTGGGGAATTCTCTAATGTGACACTCCTTGGCATAAGAGGAGGTATTACTTACAACCCTTCTCTAGATCTAAGTCAATTTGGTTATGCTCGAAGAGACGGTCCTCATGATATGCTTATACAGGGTATTATATTCTATTACGAGAACGATCTGCAAGGTTATCGTCAAAATTTTATACATGCTTGGGGAATGGTGAATAAGATTGATAGCAAGACTTTGGGACACAAAAACTCCATCCCTTTGGAGCCCTACCTCAGATGGTTGCGATCTCGTGCCCAAAATCTTATAATGCCATATACCTCTGTCCTACCAGTAATCGTGGAGCTTGTTGTTGAAGGAGATATTCCTCATACCATTTTTATCCAGATATGCCTATGGACCTTGAAGATCTACAAAACTCTTGGATTCAACTGAAAGAAGAAAGGGACACCTTTGAGACTCAGTTCTATGTTAGTTAGGTGAAAGTGTTGGAGTTGACAAAAAAACTTCATGAAGAGTATAGCCTTAATGCATATGTCAACACAAAGAGGAAGCGTCCATGGGAGACTTGATTCATAATTTGTTTCCTTGTAACTCTTTTTGTTTTCATTGTAAGCCTAAGAGGCAGTTATAATTTGAACTTACAAATAAGAGTCTTTGTTTCTATTTCCTTTTTGATTAACAAATTTAAATCCCACGAGGTCCTTGAAAACATTGCATATGCATCTACATGCCATGCATATCATTGCATAACAGGTTTCCAAGATAGGTTTCTCATCTTCTTGCTGTTTATTTCAGCAAAAAAATGGCTCTTGAACAGACAGTCAAAGAACTCCAGGCTCAGAATGCTCAGTTCCAAGAGATGTTCCTAAACTTAGCCAATGGCCAAGAATAACTGAAGGCGCTCGTCAACAGGAAGAAGAAGAAGACAAAGAAACCAATCGGCATTGTTGTACCCCAAAATTTCCCCTCTCACTTATCAAGATAATTCTCATAAGATCTCTTTGACTCAAGACGGGATTAGGGTTTGATCAGCTCAAGACATCTCATCATGCACTGATCACCCAAAATTAAGGTTTGAGTTTACACAAGGATTCTTGGACTATCAATGCTTCATATGACTTTCAAACATCATTATGAACCCCTGAGATTGTTCATGACAAGTTTCAAGCTTTGAACCACATTTTTGACAAATCAATTAGACAGTTGACCTAAGAATCAGTTGTATTGGGGAAAAAGTCAACCATGGCCAATTTACAGTCAAACTTCATAATTTTTTATCCACATCAACATTTTAAACTCATATGTATCATTTGATCAAGTTTGGATCACAATTCCTCAAGAAATTTAATCAAATCATCAAAAGGGCAAAATGGTCAAAAATAGGGTTTTGACTAAGAAAGGACAATTTCTGATTTTTGACCTAACAAATGACCAATTGGTTTGAAGCATGATTTCAAGGATTCAATTGCATTATCTTGACCTAAATTACATGGTTCAAAATATTGCAAATCCATTGGATAGACAAATGAAATTTGCAGTCAACTGATCAAAAGTCAACTGTATACTGAAAAATCAAACTTTGACTTTTTGGTCAAAATCAAGTGCCAAGGGTCACAATTCATCAAAACATGTCAAAATGTGAAACTTGTTCATCAAGAAATCAAGGATTGAAGATTTGGTTTTGAAATTGAAAAAATTTCTTAACTTAGAAATTTTTCTAAGTATAGAAAATTTCTTATTTTTTCTCAACTTTAAGCCATTTTTCCACCATGTTACAAGATGATTCAAGGAAAGTTCCCAACATGAAAGTTGTAGACCTCCATGAAATCTACAACTTTTCTTCACACATTTTTCCCTAAAGATGCTTGGATATCAAGATATAATTTTATGATTACATGCTCATGAACTAGATAACTTAGTGAAATTTTGCCCTAATTTAGGCAGGTTTTCGATCCAACTTCATGGAAATTTTTCACCTAGTTCCAAGGGGAATCTTGAAATTCATTTCAAATATGAGTTATAGAGCACATTAAAAGCTTTACAAAATGTCTAAGAACTCCTAAAGATCATTTTTTAGTAGGAAGAATCGAAGAGATGAAGTTGGCAATTTCTCACTTTGAATTCAAGCCATTTCATGAAGAACAATTTCCAAATCAGTACCTATGCTGCCTAATCCATGCTTTACAGGTCCCAAACTTGTTCCTCACTTCATAATTTAATTCTTACTCAGTTGACAAAGCTTTAATTCAATCCCAAAGGTCTTTTTCCAAGCATTATTTTCATAAATGGCACAAAGTTGCCATTGCCATTTTGAAAAAGCTTTACTTTTGCAACTTTACAAATCTTGAGCATTGGACCTGTCTTCTCTGCACACACAAATCCTCCAGGCCTAAGGAAACTTGTATAGAACTCATACCAACCCCAAGCAAACCAGTACAAGTAGGAAGAGACTTGTCCCTTCACTTTGCTTCAAAAGCAAGAAAGTGTGCAAAAAGGCTAGATTTGAAAAATCTGTTGAAGAGCTGACTTGAAACCTATCCCATACTAATACACAAACACATTACAACTAGAAACACGATTGAAGGAGGCCTGAAACATTCAAACACTCCATATCACCAAAAAACTGTCAAAACTTGCAGTTTTTTGCATAAGCATAGCAATCCATCATTTGGCTCGTGCGTTTCAAGTTTCAATCATCCAAACACTTTACCTACTTGATATCTAAGTGATCCAGACCCTCATCCCTACACTGTAACTCCTCCTTCTTCATCTGCCATTTTTGTTTTCAAAGCTTGCAGGTTGACTTGGAGAGAGAGTTTCAGACACTTTCAAAGCAAGGTAAAGGTTGGAACAAACTCAGGGAGGTTCAAGCAAGCTAAAGCAACCTTCAGGCCTTCCTAAATCCCACTCAAACTCCATTCATGATCTCGGCTGAAAGAGGTAATAATCTCAACTTCTATCTCTTCATACAGGAATCCATGGGCCACGATTTGTGAATAAACAATATAGACATCATTGCTACAAAGTTGTACATATCCATAACTTGCATTTATTTGGCCTGAGTTAAGAGAAATTTGAAGTTTTAATTCCTATAAAAATTAGGTTTAAATTTAGGGCTTTTAAAATTCATTTTGATCTTTAATTGTTAGCTTACATGATTTACATGGTTGAAATCGTGGGAATGAGTACTACCATTTTCATGTTGGGAGTTTTCATTTTCATGGAGAAATGAGAAAGTTACAGAGCTTCTGGCTGGCTAGAGGAAGAAGACGAAGTACAGGGCCATGGAAGTGTTTCATGTTATGTTTTTCTTGTTTCACATAAATCAACGGATGTATAGCCACCCCAGTGGCAAGGTAGCGCGCTGGTGAGGCCCAGGTCATGGGTTCGAACCTTGGCGCTACCTTTTGTTTTTTCATACTTTTCCCTTTTCTTTTTTGCTGTTTTGCAGGTTTGGGCCTCAACACTGGGCCTTATGTTTTTTCTCTAACATCCACCTCCTGATTACTCAGGATACCCCAGGCCCATTTATTTTCAATTTTTTATTTTTATTTTGTTTTACTTCATAAAATATTCTTTTCTTGAATACTATAAAATAATAAAAAATATAAAATTAATAAACATTATATTTTTGTTTATTTTATTTTTATTTTCTCATAAAAAATATTTTCACTTAGTTATATATTAACTATTTTTCTTAATAAACTTGTAAATATAATAGATTTATTTTAACTATTTTTATTCTTTTTTTTATACTTGTAAATATTTATTTTAACATATAAAAACTAAATATTTTCATAAGATATTATTTAATATTTTTAATACAAAAAATACATAAAAATAATACATAAGAACTTTATTTTCTTTCAAAACTAGAAATTAGGGTTAACTTTGGTTTTCAAGAATTAATTTATTTTTCTTAATTTAATAGGTTTAATTCAAAACTTTTTTTTGCATAAGAAACAAAACAAAAATCTTTTTCTTGCATGTACATAATATTGCATATTTAAATATTGTATTTGTTTATTCCAATATTCGTATAAATTCGATTTGGTTGTAATAACTTATTTAGATTTACATTCTTGCAAATCCCCATTCAAATTTGTATTCCCCCTCCCTTAAATTGTTGTAATAGCTTAGTATTTTTTACATTATGCAATTTACCGCTTTACATGCCATGTTAGTAATTAGGGTCTGTATGGTAAGATCAAAACAAAGCAAATAGAAAACCATAAATCCAAGACAAAATCAAAGCATGAAAATAACACACTTGCACACAAGCATCCTTAGGGTTTCTCCACTTGGTTGCCTTATACAAAAATAGCCATATTACGCATGCGAAGTATCTTGGCAAAAAAAACAAGTATAAGATCATAGTCCCTCGATGACTCTATTCAAAGTTGCCTTATAAAATGATCTTGGTCCCACAAAAATGCTAAGATACTTTGCAACATTGCTAATCATGGTTATACGATGACCCACGCGCCTCCCGTTTACATCCAAAGATAGAGTTGCTTATCAAATCAATGTTAAGACGACAATGTCAAAGGAATAGGAAATTCACAAGAAAGACATTTGAGTAGGTAGATTACTTCTAGTTACTTGCTCTATTTCCAAACAACTATCCTTGCTATTTTCAAAACAAACACCTACACATTTCAAAACATCTTACAAAATTGAAAACATTTTCAAAAGATCAATATCTTTGTATACATTATTACGAACAAGAATCATTACAAAGATTGCCTAAACAATGACCTCTTTACAAAATACTTTCAAAAACCACACAAAGCACAATTTCAAACAAAAGCAAGTAACTAAGAGCCCATGGAAAACCATGGATGAAAAGAGTGCTAATACCTTCCATTTTCATAATCTACCCCCCGAACTCAAGAAACAATCTCAAAGGTCTTTCCTGTGCTTTTTCACCTTTCCTTTTGGATAAAAGAAAAGTCGTTGGCGACTCTTACTAAACCACAAATTTGCGATAAAAGGCAAAACCCTCAAGTCAGTTCTCCCACCGTATCACAGAACTGGCGACTCTGCTGGGGATTACTTATAAAAGTGGGGTTACCTTAGGGCTAGATCACATTTATTTGCTTAATTTTGTTTGACTTGTTTGCTTTACATTATGGTTCTTTGTTTGGGTTTGAATCCTCCACCCGGATTTGGGAAACATTATAGGTAAATAGCAATACATTGTGGAAACTGTGTGGGGTATACTGACATGGTCTAAGCAATAGCTATGTTAGTGTGACATATTTGTGGGTACCAATAGCCTTTGAGTTAATCAAAGAGAATACGGGGCCGCTGAGTGATGTCATGAAACACTAATGAACTTCTAGAACCCTTTACTTGAACAACTTGGCCTTTAGGATATAGTGAGATGACCGACTTTGGTGCAGTCCGAAGTTGGTAGATACTCGATACTACACTCATTGAGGTTTGGTTTCTTGGGATATTTCGGTTGCCATTAAAGAGGCTTGAGCTGAAACAATGACCAAGGAAATAATCCAATGATATTGAGCTCCTTAGAACCCGGTTACTTACTAGGACAAGTTTTATCCAACTAAACTTCAAGAGGGTACTTACCTATAAAACTCCGTGCAAGCCTAAACTAAGAACTTGTTTGTTTTGCTTGTATATGCATACTTGTACATAACATCATGGACATCATGAACATCACATACATCTACTAACTATTTCAAGGATTTTGGAGATTCATCTTTGTTCTTGTTTTGTAGGATATGGACTCACTTCGCAGGAAAACTATCCAAGTCAACCTTGTAAGAATTCCTCCACAACTCAAGGAGCTAGCTTCAAGGATCCCTGAGAACTCTCCATTCACCGAGAGGCATGGTCGTCTACTCAACTTGGTCACCTCCAACACAGATGAGGATATGATGAAGGTGCTCTTCCAGTTCTTTGATCCTTTGCACCATTGCTTCACATTTCCCGACTATCAGCTTGTGCCCACTTTGGAAGAATTATCTCAACTCTTGAGGATTCCCATCCTCAATAAACTACCTTTCAATGGTACAGAAAGATACCCAAAGCCAGAAGAGATTGCTCAAGCTCTACACTTGCACTCATCTGATGTCACAACTCATTGGGAAACTAGGAGTGGTGTCAAAGGATTCTTAGCAAAGTTTCTGTTTGAGAAAGCCCAAATCTGTTGGAATTCCTTAGAATTGCAAGCCTTGGAGGAAATTGTGGCTCTTCTTATCTATGGGATGATCTTGTTCCCCAATCCTGACTAACTCATAGATGTGAGCACCGTCAAAATCTTCATGTCACGTAATCCGGTGCCTACATTGCTTGGAGATATCCTACACTCTTTTCACACTCGTACAATAAGGAAAAAAGGTGTCCTTATGTGTTGCACTCCTCTCCTGGCAAGATAGTTTATTTCTCATCTTCCCCAATCAGTCTTAAAGAATGAGCAAGGTTTGAGGTTGTCACAAAGGTTAATGACGCTCAAACATTTAGACATTCATTGGTGCTCCCGATCCAAAGAGAATGTTATCATTGTTGACTGTTGTGTGGAATTCCCTAATGTCCCTCTACTTGGCGTTAGGGGAGGCGTCACCTAAAACCCATGCTTAGCTCTAAGACAGTTTGGTTATGCCCGAAGGGATGGCCCGCACGAGATGCTGATTCAAGGCTTGGTACCCGTTAGAATTACATTGGTTCCAAAAGCAACTCCTCTAATAATCACAATGCTTGGGCCAGTCCCATATGAATCAGACAAGATTGTGCCGTGGAATTACGGTGGGGACATTTACTACCATGGCATGAAACAAGATGGGCTGGCCGCCGAAGGGATAAACTCCGAAGAAGAAGATTTCGACATTAGCAATATTGCTGGAACCAGTAAAATTACTCGAAGCGGTAGAATCTTTTCTCCAGAGATTGCCCCCCCAAAGGCAGTTTTTGGACCCGTGGCTGCTCCAAAGGCTACTTCCGTACCCATAATCATCTCTGCAAGTGCTCCTATTGATGAAGCCGTTACAACCCCTATTGTCATTCCTACCAACACTCCTGCTGCTGAAACCCAAGGAAAAAGTATTCAAGAAGAGCCTGTCCGGACGAAGGCTCAATCACTGACTATTCCCGAAGCTTCCAAGAAAGGAAATGGAGGAGATCCTGAGAATAATAAAGAAGAGTGACTACGACGTAGTTGAACAGTTGGGGTAAACTCCCTCCAAAATCTCCATGCTGGCATTGTTACTGTGCTCCGAGGCACACGCGAAAGCCCTGGTGAAGTTTCTGAAGACAGCCCATGTGCCTCAAGAGACATCAGCTGACCAATGTCAAGATTGTGTGGCCAGTTTGACGGCAGATAACGGCCTAGGCTTCTTGGATGCTGATCTGACACCAAAGGGAAGAAAGCACAACGAGGCATTGCATGTCTCTGTGGAATGTAGAGGAACAACTCTGGCCCATGTCTTGGTGGACACTGGCTCATCTTTGAATGTTTTACCGAAGAAAGCTCTTGACAGACTAGACTGCGAAGGACTGACGTTGAAACCCAGTAACATAGTCGTAAGAGCATTTGATGGCTCAAAGAGGATGGTCCACGGGGAGGTGGACATCCCCATAAAGGTTGGGACTCAAAATTTTAACTTAACCTTCTATGTAATGGACATTCGCCCCTCTTATTCCTGTCTACTAGGACGACCATGGATCCATAATACTGGTGCTATCACCTCTACATTGCACCAGATATTGAAATATCCGGTTCAAGGAAAGATCATAATTGTCCATGAAGAGGAAGAATACATGATTAGCCATCTCAATTCCTTTCGCTATATGGAATTGGACGGTGAATTCATTGATACTCCTTTTCAACACTTCGAAGAAGTCCCCCAAGAGGTAGCAACAACCAAGACTGTGTCCCAGATTCCCAAGATTACAAGACCTCCACTCCGGATGTCATCCCTGAAGGACGCCAAAGCAGTAGTAGAGGAGGGTAAATGCATCATCTGGGGGAAACTTCCGGATATTCCGTATAAATCTGACAAGTTTGGTTTAGGGTTCACTTCTAATGCTCAGAAGGCTGTGCGCCGTGACCGTGCTGGAGGGCCACCCTTGAAGATTAGCAACCGAGAAGTCAATGTAGTGGAAGATGATGAAGAGGATTGCAGCTTGGAAGATTGGATCTTTCCTACTATCAACGGAGGACTTTGCAATTGGGAAGCCAGAGACTTTGTTCCAATAACTTTCATCCCTCAGTAATTTATCTTTTACATTTCTGTTGGACTTGTAATATTCACAAATAATTCGCACATTTTAAACCTTGTGTCTTTCCCGAGGCACAATGGTCCATTTGTAAGGGTTTTTATTTCATCTTCATATGACATTCAATGAATCATGGACGTTTTTCACATACAAACGTTTTGTGCTCATTGTTTTTCTTTTACATTTTATTTTTAAGGATGTCTATACCCTTACACACACCCACACTCACAAATGCAGGTACCCCTCCATTCCGGATCCCATGGGTAATGATACTGCTATGGCCTTTCATGACTCTGAGGATCTAATCTACCAAGCCGAAGACGAAGGTGAGGAAGATTGTGAAGTACCAGGGGAACTGGCCAGACTACTACAACAAGAGGAAAGAGCTATTCAGCCTCATGAGGAACCTATGGATACAATCAATCTGGGTACCGAGGAGGATAGGAAAGAGGTCAAGGTGGGTGCAAATCTAGAGCCCAGTGTTAAGGAGCGTCTGATTCGGCTATTGCGTGATTATGTTGAGATCTTTGCCTGGTCATATGAAGACATGCCGGGACTTGATACAGACATCGTGGTACATCGTCTGCCAACAAGAGAAGACTGTCCACCAGTAAAACAAAAAGTCCTCTGCATGAGACCTGATATGTCAGAAAAGATCAAAGCGGAAGTCATGAAGCAATTCAATGTTGGATTCTTGGTTGTCACTTCCTACCCCCAATGGGTTGCCAACATTGTTCCTATGCTTAAAAAGGACGACAAAGTACGAATGTGCATGGACTATAGAGATTTGAATAGGGCCAACCCTAAAGATGATTTTCCACTCCCCCACATAGATATCCTGGTTGATAATACAGCCCAACACAAAGTGTTTTCCTTCATGGACGGATTCTCAGGTTATAACCAAATCAAAATGGCAGCTGAGGACATGGAGAAAACTACATTTGTCACACAGTGGGGCACATTCTGCTACAAGGTGATACCATTCGGATTGAAGAATGTTGGGGCAACCTATTATCGCACCATGATAGCTTTATTTCACGATATGATACATCATGAAATAGAGGTCTATGTAGACGATATGATAGCAAGATCGCAAACAGAAGAAGAACACCTTGATCACTTACAAAAGTTGTTTAAGAGACTGAAGAAGTATAAGCTAAGGTTGAACCCAAACAAGTGCACATTTGGAGTACGGTCCGGTAAACTCCTAGGTTTTGTCGTCAGTAATAAAGGTATTGAGGTCGATCCTGCCAAAGTTAAAGCAATACAAGAGATGCCTGCTCCTCGTACTGAGAAGGAAGTCAGAGGATTCTTGGGACGCTTGAACTATATTTCCAGATTTATTTCTCACTTAATAGCTACTTGTGAGCCAATCTTCAAGCTATTGAAGAAAGATCAAGTAGTCAGATGGAACGATGAATGCCAGGCTGCTTTTTACAAAATCAAAGAGTATTTACAAGAGCCTCCTGTGTTGATACCACCAGTCGAGGTAAGACCACTGATCATGTATCTGACCGTTTTAGAGAACTCAATGGGGTGTGTATTGGGGCAACATGACAAGTCTGGCCGAAAAGAGCACGCTATTTATTACCTGAGCAAAAAATTTACCGACTGTGAAACCAGATATTCACTGCTCGAGAAAACTTACTGCGCTCTGGCATGGGCTGCTCGCCGGCTAAGACAGTATATGATGACTCATACTACCTTATTGATATCTAAGATGGAACCGATAAAATATATCTTCGACAAGCCTGCTCTTTCTGGGAGAATAGCTAGATGGCAGATAATCCTAACAGAATATGACATACAGTATACTACCCTAAAAGCTATACAGGGAAGTGTATTGGCTGATCATCTTTCTCACCAAGCTGTAGAAGACTATGAGTCCATGAAGTTTGATTTCTCGGATGAAGACATCATGACATTAGACAACTGTGAAGAAATCAGGCCATATGACGGACTTGAACAAGGTTCCTGATGGACCCTGTTCTTTGATGGGGCATCCAATGTACTTGGTAATGGTATCGGCGCCGTACTCATATCTTCAGAAGGGTGTCATACTCCCTTTACTGCTAGACTTTGCTTCAACTGTACAAACAACATGGCGGAGTACGAAGCCTGCATCTTCGGTCTCAGAGCTTCCATAGACTTGGGTATCAAATCCTTAGATGTGTTTGGAGATTCAGCTTTGGTCATCAGTCAGATCAAAGGAGAGTGGGACACTAAGCACCCAAACCTTATCCCTTACAAATAACATGTTTTGACATTGTTACCACATTTTGAGAAGATTTCCTTCGAGCATTTCCTGCGAGAAGAAAATCAGCTAGTCGACGCTCTAGCTACAATGTCATCTATGTTTAAACTTAATTGGGATAACGAAGCTCCCCAGATCACCATCGAACGAATGGATGAACCAGCACACTGTCACAAGATTAATACTGAAGAAGTAGTGGACCAGCCTTGGTTTCATGAAGTCAAGAGGTATCTCGAGGATCAAGAATATCCAGAAGGAGCTTCAATCAATGATAAGAAGTTCTTAAGGAGGTTCTCTGCTAAGTTCTTCTTTAGTAACGACATCCTGTACAAACGCAATCATGACTCCATTTTGCTTCGGTGTGTGGATAATGTTGAAGCTGAAAAGATTATGGATGAATTACACGAAGGTACTTTTGGAACCAAACCAGTGGGCATACGATGGCGAAGAAAATCCTGCGGGCAGGCTATTATTGGTCTACCATGGAGGTAGATTTCTATCGACACTCTCAGACTTGTCATAAGTACCAAATTTATGCTGACAAAGTGCACGTGCCTCAAGTTCCTGTGAATGTCTTGACGGCTCCTTGGCCCTTTGCTATGTGGGGAATTGATATGATTGGAGAGATCAAGCCTACAGCCTCCAATGGACACCACTTCATCCTAGTGGCCATTGACTATTTTACAAAATGGGTCGAAGCAGCTTCCTTCGCTTCCGTTACTAAGAATGTTGTTACCCGTTTCATCAAGCAAAACCTTATTTTCCGGTACGGTATCTCGGAAAGGATCGTCACTGACAATGGTACAAATCTTAACAACACCATGATCACCGCCTTGTGCGAGCAATTCAAGATCCAACATCATAATTCTTCTCCCTATCGGCCGAAGATGAATGGTGCTGTCAAAGCTGCAAACAAAAACATTAAGAAGATCATACAGAAAATGACAGTCACATACAAAGACTGGCATGAGATGTTACCATTCTCTCTCCACGGGTACCGTACCACGGCTCGCACATCAACTGGGGAAACACCCTATTCTTTGGTATATGGCATGGAAGCTGTGATACGGGGGGTAGATTATAGAAAGGGAAGGTGTTAGCACCCTTTCTATCCGTGGTTTTCTACGGGCTCTTAGGTACTTGCTCATTTTTAAAATTGCTTGTGTGTGCTTACTTTGAAAAGTTTAACTTCGTGATAACCCTTGTATTAGTCCTCAAAGGTGTGACAAAGTTGTTTTGAAAATTGTTTTGAAATGCGTAAGTGTGAAAAAGTTTTGATTTGAGCAAGTACCTACTAGCATCTACCCACTCGAAAAAAGATTGTTTCTATTCTTGTTTCCTTTAGACAGCGCTATCCTACTATTGAGAAATAGGTAGCACCGTCGTTGAAATTTTAAAGGGTCAATTTGAAAGGGACGTAATGGTCATTGAAGGCAACATGTAAGGATACCTTAACATTTCAAAGGGACTGTCATCATATATTCGTAGGCAACATCGAGGGACAAGATCATATACCGTAGGCAACTTCGAGGGACATCGAGGAACCATGATCTTTATGATGATTTTAACCGAGGGTCTTTGCTAAGGGTATCCCTACGTTCGAGGGACATGACCATTGTTTTCCGAGGCAACCAAGTGAGGCATACCCTAAGAGTGAGCATGTGCATGTGTTTGATTTCAGTTATTTAATCTTTGCACAATTAAGGTGATCTACTGTTTTAATTTTCAATAGTCTTTCCATACAATCCTATTAACATTCATCTAAGCAGTTTATAGTTTGCGAAAATAAAATGCGGAAAGTTTAAAGTCCTAGCTATTACAAGGCTTTTGTAGATACATAATTATTTTGGACTGAAAATAAAAATGCGGAATTAAAATCCTAATTACTATTACAACCTCGAAACAGTTACAATATTAGAAAAAAATGCGAGAAAAGATAAATCTACGCTATTACATTGATAATGTGACCTATACAATTTTCCTAGAAATTAAAATGTAAAAGAATAAATAAAAAGAAATTAAGGAAAAATTAAAACCGAAAATTCTAAGTTAATGTTTTTGGTGTTTTTTGTAGAAAATAATTGTAAGTTAATTAAGAAAACCTAATTCTAACTAATTTTAATAAGAAAAGTTAATTAACTTAATTTATTAATAAATGAAAAAAAGCCAAAAATTCAGTTACTAACTAAAACAAAAACCTAATCCTAATTTGTTAAAAAAAAGTTAATTAATCAAATTAAAGAATTAATAAAAAAAAGAGTTAATAATAATAAAAAAATTTAAAACCTAAATTAATTTTAGTTAAAAAAGTTAATTTTGAAAAAAAAGTTTATGTGTAATGATTAATAAGAAAGAATTAAGTTTGCCAAAAAATAGATAGGAGAAGAAACATCAATGAAAAATAGGGTTAGAAAATAAAGATGATGCAAATGTCATGGGTGGTTATTGAACCAAAAATTAATTTAAAACCTAAAATTAAATTAAAAAAAAACCTAAAATTAATTATTCAAGTTTATTATAAAAAATCAAAGGTTTGTGAAAAAAGTTTCGTGGTTAAGTGAATTTAAGATTAAAAAAGACAAATTGGTTAGAAACCAAAAACAAACAATGAAATTAAAAATACCTAAAATTAAATTAAAACCTAAAATTAAATTAAAAAAACCTAAAATTAATGATTCGAGTTTAGGAGGAAAAATCAAAGGTTTCTGAAAAATGTTAAGTTTTATGAAAAAGATTTTAAACGAAAAGAATAAAAATAGGTAAAAGGATAAATAGAAAGCAATAAAACCAATACCAATAAGGATGGTTGTTGAACCCACGCCCTTAACCTTCTCAGGATGTCTGCCTTATCATGCATTGGTTGGTTGTTCTATTTTGGCCATTAGTGTTTTGGCCTCAACATTCTATAATGAACCTGCATGGGACCCTGTCTAAATCCTTACTGGAGAAGTAGTAAGATAAATGCTTCTATGCCCTTTTGATCATGGAGATCAAGCCAGCCTTACCCTTACTGGAGAAGTAGTAAGATGTGGGTTTGTAACAGAGATGACTTGTTTGTAGTGAGATGAGGATTTGTAATAAGGATTTCAAGGTTTTAGGGTTCTTGAAAGAATTTGATATTTTGACAGGATTGTGGCAAAGGTTTCTTTTTTTTCCTTTTTTTTGTTTGTATGAAAAAAGTGAGATTATATAATGGAAATTAGAGCAAAGATACGGGCTTTGAATGTGCAATTGGGCCTCTAATGTTCACTTGAGTCCATCATGTTCAAGGCTAAATCGCACGGGCTTAAGTGCAACTTTTGAAGTTGAATTGTGAAAACAAAATATAGACGACATCCAAAACTAACTCCTATCTGAAAATGGGCTCAATTGGATAAACGGTTAATTAGTTATGAATTTTTGAAGTTTCAGCTCAGACAAACTTATTTTGGGCTCCAGTGTCGACTCTGACACGTTCTTCAATAAAAAACTGGTATTGATCGGAGCATAATTCGGTCTCGACTTTGGAATAAAAGTTGTAGTTCTCTGAGTCAATGACCTTGTGTAAAAAGATGGGACCGATCTGATAAAAATTGACCGAGTTATGAATTTTTTAAGTTTCGGCTCAGATGAAATAATATTCAGCATTCAGGATTTTTGGCGCGTCACACGCACTCTGAGCAAAAAACGAAGGCCTTTTGAATACCGTTCGAACTTAATACCTCCTGTGAAAACTTAGTCAACTCAATTTGTGAAATTTTGGCGCTGGAACCAGCTCGATGCGATGAAAATCGACCAAGTTATGATTTTTTGAACATGACGCAAATAAACTTCTGTCACAAATTTTTTGTACGAAAATATTTGATAAATCCGCATTTTTGAAGACCTTCTGATCGAAATTGGCTTCCAGCCATGAGAGATGAAAACGTAGATAACGTCAATACGGAATTTTGGCCACCGTAACGGGTTCAAAACGAGCCACGATCTTCAAGTTATGAATTTTTTAGCGCGTAAAAACTGCACTTTCAACACACTTTTTCACCATATTTCTTCGAGAAAACTCACACATTCGGATACTTTCTTTAAAGAATTGATTCTTGAGCCGATCTGAATTTGAGAATATGTTATCAGAGATATCTTGGCGAAAGAACACCTGAATATGACGCGTCGGGTTGGACTTGTGAATCTTTGGACCTCGAATCATTGCAAAACAGCGAACCGATCTTCAGCACGGAAAATACTCTCAGAATATCCATTGACGAAATAAACGTCACTTGTAACCTGAAGAAGCTTGATAAATATATCTTTATTCCATAACCATAAAACCAATAATATGCGTGTATGAAAAGAGGGCAAATTTTGGGGTAAAACAGCTGCCCCTGTTCAATCTTCTTAAACCTGAAGATTTAGATTGGCTCGTCTGCCTTTCGTGATCTGAAGGTGGAAGATGATTGAACACTAGAGTGCCCAGAAATTTTCACTCACCTTTAATGATGCTTGACTATGTAGGTAGTATCGGGAATGGGCTTACAGATGCCATTTGGAGGAGATGACGGAAGGTCACCGAAGATGGGCTTAAAGATGCCATCTAGAAGATATGACGAAGAATCGTCGGAGATGGGCTTAAAGATGCCATCTAGAGGATGTTGATTTCCCGAGATATTTCTTTGATGAGAATTCCCGTTCCTGTCGTTGAGGAGGAATCTGCTGAGGAATGTTGGTATCTGTCTTGGGAGAAATAGAATTTTAGGAGCTTCAGTTGTCCGTTAATCTACTGGGGAATAATCCCTTAGTCGAGGAGATGAAAATGAACTGCTATCTGGTCGTCCTCCAGGCTTTGCAATTTCTCAATTCTTTTCTGGTCGTGCTCCAGGCTTCAGAAGGAATCAAGTGGTTATCCGGTCGCATCCGGGTTTCAACTTGAATTTAAGGCATACTAATATCCGGTCGACTTCCCGGCTTCATAGTAATTGGCCAGGTAAACTACTATTTGGTCGTGTTCCAAGCTTCACAGTACCTTACACTGTTATCTGGTCGTGTCCCAGGCTTCAGTGTCTTTTGTCGCTATTTGGTCGAAATCCAGGCTTCACAGTGTCGTATACCATTATCTAGTCGATTCCATGCTTCATGGTATCTTATATTGCTATCTGGTCGATTTCCAGGCTTCACAATAACTTTCTAAGGGTTAAGCTGTTTTCCGGTCGATTCCCGGGCTTCATAGCTTGTATTTTAATATATACCACTATCTGGTCGATTCCAACTTCGTAGTATTCTGGAGATATCAAGATATTATCCGGTCGATTCCGGGCTTCATAGCTTGAATTTAAGATATACCACTATCTGGTCGCTTCCAGGCTTCGTAGTATTTTGGAGAAATCAAGATATTATCCGGTCGAATTCGGGCTTCATATCTTGAACTGGAATAGAAATCTTAGTATCGATTTGACTGAACCAGAGAATACTTGACAGAACTTGATCGCATCTTTCCCTGAAAGGTAAAGAGTTAGTCGTATGTAATGTCATGATGTATGAAATGTATTGAGTAATCATGTTCTCAAAATAAATGAGATTGTGCTGTATGATGCATATGCGTATGCCATGATGTATGGATATGCAATGTTCTTGTGATATTCTCCGGCTGGGGAGAATAAATCCTGGACTGCTGTTGGAGAGTACAAGGAGTTGAGTTCTTCGCTCTTTGTTGGGGATAGTGACCGAAGATGATTAGCTGGAGACTTGGTCTGTTCTGCTCGAGAACATTCTGCAGGGTGAGGATCTGTTTGAGAATAAACCCGTGGGAGAATAACTCTGTGGGGAAGAGAAGTACTCTGCTGGGTGATCTGCTGATTTGGAGAAATAAACTCAGCTGGGGTTGAACTTCCATTGCTGGAGAGAAGAGCTCTGTTGGAGACTGAGCTTCCGCTATCAAAGAAATAAACTCTGCTCGGGAGATGGCTTTATAAACTGCTCATGGTTATAAAACTCGGCTGGGGATGCAGATATCAACTTTTTGAAGGAACCTGCTGGGGAAGGAATTCCTGCTTGGGGATACGGAGGTCGGACCTTGGTTGTCCTTACTCTGTGGGGAATATAGGTATCACTGGCTCATATGTGATAGTGACTTCGATTCCAACTGTCTCTGCCCCTTGTACCATGTTGGAAAAAGTACATGCGGAGATTTTGTGGATGGATCTATGTCGTGATTGTACTTGAACATGTATTTAATGAGTGTCAGTATGACATCCGTCTCTGGGTCATATCTGAACTATACTTGAAACATGTGTTGAATGAGTGTTAGAATGACATCAGTCTCTGGATCGTATCTGAACTGTACTTTGAAACATGTGTCGAATGAGTGTCAGAATGACATCCGTATCTGGAGCGTATATGAACTGTATCTGAAAGCTGAGTCTGAATGAGTATCAGAATGGCATCCGTATCTGGAGCGTATCTGAACTGTATCTGAAAGCTGAATCTGAATGAGTATCAGAATGGCATCCGTATCTGGAGCGTATCTAAACTGTATCGGAAAGTTGAATCTGAATGAGTATCAGAATGACATCCGTATCTGGAGCGTATCTGAACTGTATCTGAAAGCTGAATATAAATGAGTATCATAATGGCATCCGTATCTGGAGCGTATCTGAACTGTATCTGAAAGCTGAGTTTGAATGAGTATCATAATGGCATCCGTATCTGGAGCGTATCTGAACTGTATCTGAAAGCTGAATCTGAATGAGTGTCAGAATGGCATCCTTATCTGGAGCGTATCTGAACTGTATCTGACAGTTGAATCTGAATGAGTATCAGAATGGCATCCATATCTGGAGCGTATCTGAACTGTATCTGAAAGCTGAGTCTGAATGAGTATCTGAATGGAATCCGTATCTGGAGCGTATCTGAACTGTATCTGAAAGCTGAATCTGAATGAGTATCAGAATGGCATCCGTATTTGGAGCATATCTGAACTGTATATGAAAGATGAATTTGAATGAGTATCAGAATGGCATCCATATCTGGAGTGTATCTGAAATGTATCTGAATTCTGGTGCTCTTGATGAATGCTAATCAAGGTATAAGTCTTCCACTGATAGACAAGTGATAGGACATAGTCGTACGTTTTAAATCCCTAACTTTTGCCTGGACCGCCCTTTCAGGTTTTCAGTCCACCGGGATACCCTTTTTTGCCTAAGCCCCCCTTTCGGGTTTTTGACTTGCCGGGTGTACATATTTTTTTCATTTTTTATCCCTAATTTTTGCCCGAACCCTTTTGGTTCACCGGGATGCCATTATTTTTGCCTAGGTATGTCAACCTAATGGGTCTTTGTTATGCGTAGTATTTTCCGACTATGTCCACGCCTTCAGGATGTAGGGAGTTGTCACTGTCCGTTGTGTTGTAGTACTATCAAAAATGTTTTCTTGATGGCACGTGATTCATTGCTGGAATGCATGCATAATTCCCCAAGCAATTCAGATGGAGATCTGCCCCCTAGTTATTTGGCACTTTTGGAGAGACTGCCCCAGGTGTATTTAGACATCATGTCATGCCCCTTGCTTATGGAAGACCTGTTATTGGAAGTGCCTTTCTCGCTGAGGTGATTCTATCCATTGAGAGGATGTCTGTTCATTGAATATCCATTGTGCAAATTCTCTGCTGTCAAACAATTAGTCATATGCAAACAATGTCATTTAAAGAATGCAAAATTCATGTCTGTCTTGAAATTTTTTTGAAAATGTGTTTTGTGTAGTAAAATGAAATTTGCAAGAATGTGATATCAACTCAGGATTCGTAATAAAGCCTACAGGAGTCAGGATACCTTTGTAACAATATGCTCTCAAACTAACCCATGCTTCAGCTAGGACTTTTAAGGGTTATAACGTGGCCTGGTTCACGGTTCAAGAAACAAAGGATAAAGGCTCAAATTTTATGTGTACCCAACCCGCTCTTCGTGATGTTCTTCAGTCCTATGCTCAGTTAATTACGCGATTAGATCCCGATTGAGTTTGGAATCTTTGCTCTGATACTTGGTGATAATTCAGAAATTGAACATTTGTTTTGAAAAGGCAGTCATTTTTGTAGTCTTCTTTTTGTCGAGGATTTCTATTAACCTCTTTTTTTTGGTTTTCGTTATCCCTTATTTTGCCTGAACTGTTTCTTTTGTGATTACAGTCAGCGGGATGCCCCAATTTTTCTCTTAAGTCTCCTTCATAGGTTTTGACTTAACGGGCTTTTATTTCGAGAGATAATGACTATCTGTCTTGAAGATTATACAGAACCATCACCGTCTTTTGTTTTGGAAGGACGTCTTCGATGCCATTCATTGTGTACGAAGCGGCAGATTATGACTGAATATGTCTCTGAATTAACTGAGAAAACTACCCTGCCCCAGGTTATGATTAAGGGTTTTTATTTGTGTGAAAAGAAAAACTCCTACTTCTTTGGCTCGAAGGGGTTGACGAGGGATTATATTCCTTATAACTCCACTATTTAGGATTTGAAACAACGCCTGTACATCGTCAATGGGGTCTGTTCAAAAGCATATTGTAGAGATTTTGATATCATTTTCGTCATCCTCCCTCTAAAGGCTCAGAGCTTTTGTTCGAGAGTTGAATATCACAAAAGGAAATAAGAACGCATTTTTGAAATAGTGAATACGAATGAATTGATTCAAGACAAACATGTGCAATGCATTGATGAAATAACGAGGTTTGATATGAATAAATGTTCAAACAAATCAAAAGAAAATTACACATTGAAAATTCTAATGAACGAAAAGCCTTCTTGTGAGAACTTGTCACTTCAGATGGTATACCTTGGAGGGATGGCAGAAGAACTCATCCTGACCGTCTTGTGCAAATTCTAGCACTCCTTCATCAATTAGGTCTTGAATTTTATTTCTCAACGCCCAACAACTGTTGGTGTCATGTCCAAGACTGTTGGAGTGGTACACACATCTTGCATTTGGATTGTACCTTGGAGAGGCTATGTTGGGATTCTGAGGAGGGTCCCTTAACATAACCAACTTGGCCTTCAACATGCGTTGCAACGCTTGAGCCAATGACATGTTGATTTCGGTGAAGCGTCTTTCAGATCTATTCTTCTTATGCCGATTTCCCCGTTGTCGTTGGAGAGGTTGTGGTTGGGCTTGTGATGTAGTAGTAATCTAGAAAGGTCTGTTCCCAACCTCTTCTCTCACTGGGGGCTGATTAATGCCTTGATCCACAATTTTAACTGTTTGTTTCATGGATCTACATCCATCTTGGTGAAGCTTGTCGAGGAAGGATCTTAGCCCTTCTTGTCCTCGAGCTAAGTTTTGGATAAGAGCCATCTTCCCCATCATCTGGATTCTCATTGCTTCTACCTCATCTTGCAGTTGTTCCAATTGTTCATCCTTGTTATTGTCAGGACGTTCCTTGGTCAGATTCCCGACGAAGAGTGTTTTCAGGTCTTTTTGCCCCTTGGATGGATTCAGGAGAAATTCCTTGAACTGGGCATCTTGAGCTTGGAGATCTCTGTTATCTTGTTTGAGAGCCATTGCTGAAATAAACAGCGAGAACATGAGAGACCTGTACTGGAAGACCTGTTATGCAATGATATGTATGATATATGTATGCAATATTTTCAAGGATCTCGTGGGGTAAACAAGAAACTGTTAGAATTTGATTGCAGCTTGATTGAAGAAACTTCGTGTTATTGAGAGTCCTTCTTCAAGAGTCAAGCTCACCATATCGAGTGGGTCATAGCTACTGACTCAAGTTATCATGTTTTGATCTCTAGACGACATTGGCTAGAGGAAAATAAATCCCCTTGCCCCTTGCTAGACGTTTGGTTCATCATAACCTGCACCACAGGCCCTTGAGATCCTTGAAATGGTTAAGGAAATGCTATGGTATGATGTTATGATGTGTATGCTATGCGTTTAAGCAAAAGCGCGAGGTGATGTAAGTAAGTAAACTCGGCAAGAAATCTAAGTTATCGGATAAGGACTATAAACAAAACCTGCAAGGAACTCATGTTGTCAGATAATAAAAATGTGTAAGTAGTTCAAGTTGAAAGCACACAAGTCACACAAACAACCTTAGGTTTAGGCTTGCATGGGTTTTAAGGTAGTACCCTCTTGAAGTTTAGTTGGTTCAACCTGTCATAGAAAAGTAACCGGGTTCTAGAGGATCTCAATATCACCGACCATCCTTCATCGGTCATGGTTTCAGCTCACGCAATCTTTTCTTGCGGCCAGAACTATCTCGAGAGTATGGTCTCAATGAGTGTAGCATCGAGTATCAACCAGTTCTCAGCTTTACACCGAGGCCGGCTATCTCACTACTTTCTAATGGCCAAGTTGGTCGATTAAGGGTTCTAAGGTCAGTTGATGCTTAACAACACACGTAGCGGCCCCGTATTCTCCTTGTTTCTCCACAAGGGATATCGGTACCAACCAATGTGCCACATCAACGTAGCTACTGCTTCAACCGTATCGGTCTACGCCGTACAGTTCCCTAACAGTCTATTGCTACTTACCTAAAAGGTATCCCCAGATCCGGGTTAGGATCTATAGTAACCCCAAATAAAAGCCTTAAAAGTAAAGCAAACAAAGCAATCAAGAGAAGCAATTATGATGACCTACATCCTAAGGTATACCCCACTTATTTAAGTCCCCAGCAAAGTCGCCAGTTCTGTGATACGGGGGGTAGATTATAGAAAGGGAAGGTGTTAGCACCCTTTCTATCAGTGGTTTTCCACGGGCTCTTAGGTACTTGCTCATTTTTAAAATTGCTTGTGTGTGCTTGCTTTGAAAAGTTTAACTCCGTGATAACCCTTGTATCAGTCCTCAAAGGTGTGACGAAGTTGTTTTGAAAATTGTTTTGAAATGTGTAAGTGTGAAAAAGTTTTGATTTGAGCAAGTACCTACTAGCATCTACCCACTCGAAAAAAGATCGTTTCTATTCTTGTTTCCTTTAGACAGCGCTATCCTACTATTGAGAAATAGGTAGCACCGTTGTCGGAATTTGTAAGGGTCAATTCGAAAGAGACGTAATGGTCATTGAAGGCAACATGTAAGGATACCTTAGCATTTCAAAGGGACTGTCATCATATATTCGTAGGCAACATCGAGGGACAAGATCATATACCGTAGGAAACTTCGAGGGACATCGAGGAACCATGATCTTTATGATGATTTTAACCGAGGGTCTTTGCTAAGGGTATCCCTACGTTCGAGGGACATGACCATTATTTTCCGAGGCAACCAAGTGAGGCATACCCTAAGAGTGAGCATGTGCATGTGTTTGATTTCAATTATTTAATCTTTGCACAATTAAGGTGATCTACTATTTTAATTTTCAATTAGTCTTTCCATACAATCTTATTAACATTCATCTAAGCAGTTTATAGTTTGCGAAAATAAAATGTGGAAAGCTTAAAGTCCTAGCTATTACAAGGCTTTTGCAAATATATAATTATTTTGGACTGAAAATAAAAATACGGAATTTAAATCCTAATTACTATTACAACCTCGAAACAGTTACAATATTAGAAAAAAAATGCGAGAAAAGATAAATCTACGCTATTACATTGATAATGTGACCTATATAATTTTCATAGAAATTAAAATGTAAAAGAATAAATAAAAAGAAATTAAGGAAAAATTAAAATCGAAAATTCTAAGTTAATGTTTTTTATGTTTTTTGTAGAAAATAATTTTAAGTTAATTAAAAAAAAACCTAATTCTAACTAATTTTAATAAAAAAAAGTTAATGAACTTAATTTATTAATAAAGAAAAAAAGCCAAAAATTCAGTTACTAACTAAAACAAAAACCTAATTCTAATTTGTTAAAAAAAAGGTTAATTAATCAAATTAAAGAGTTAATAAAAAAAAGAGTTAATAATAATAAAAAAATTTAAAACCTAAATTAATTTTAGTTAAAAAAGTTAATTTTGAAAAAAAAGTTTATGTGTAATGATTAATAAGAAAGAATTAAGTTTGCCAAAAAATAGATAGGGGAAGAAACATCAATGAAAAATAGGGTTAGAAATAAAGATAATGCAAATGTCATGGGTGGTTATTGAACCAAAAATAATTTAAAACCTAAAATTAAATTAAAAAAAACCTAAAATTAATTATTCAAGTTTATTATAAAAAATCAAAGGTTTGTGAAAAAAGTTTTGTGGTTAAGTGAATTTAAGATTAAAAAAGAAAAATTGGTTAGAAACCAAAAACAAACAATGATATTAAAAAAACCTAAAATTAAATTAAAACCTAAAATTAATTATTCGAGTTTAGGAGGAAAATCAAAGGTTTATGAAAAATGTTAAGTTTTATGAAAAAGATTTTAAACAAAAAGAATAAAAATAGGTAAAAGAATAAATAGAAAGGAAGAAAACCAATACCAATAGGAGTGGTTGTTGAACCCACACCCTTAACCTTCTCAGGATGTCTGCCTTGTCATGCATTGATTGGTTGTTCTATTTTGGCCATTAGTGTTTTGGCCTCAACGTTCTGTAATGAACCTGCATGAGACCCTGTCTAAATCCTTATTGGAGAAGTAGTGAGATGAATGCTTCTATGCCCTTTTGATCATGGAGATCAAGCCAGCCTTATCCTTACTAGAGAAGTAGTTAGATATGGGTTTGTAACGGAGATGGCTTATTTGTAGTGAGATGAGGATTTGTAATAAGGATTTCAAGGTTTTAGGGTTCTTGAAAGAATTTGATATTTTGACAGGATTGTGTCAAAGGTTTCTTTTTTCTCCTTTTTTTGTTTGTGTGAAAAAAGTGAGATTATATAATGGAAATTAGAGCAAAGATACGGGCTTTGAATGTGCAATTGGGCCTCCAATGTTCACTTGAGTCCGTCACGTTCCAGGATAAATCGCAGGGGCTTAAGTGAAATTTTTGAGGTTGAAATGTGAAAACAAAATATATCTGACATCGAGAACTAACTCCTATCCGAAAATGGGTTCAATCAGATAAATGGTTAATTAGTTATGAATTTTTGAAGTTTCAGCTCACACAAACTTATTTTGGGCTCTAGTGTCGACTCTGACACGTTCTTCAATAAAAAACTGGTATTGATAGGAGCATAATCTGGTCTCGACTTTCGAAAAAAAGTTGTAGGTCTCTGAGTCAGTGACCTTGTGTAAAAAGATGGGTCCGATCCGATAAAAATTGACCGAGTTATGAATTTGTGAAGTTTCAGCTCATATGAATCAATATTCAGCATTCAGGATTTTCGGCGCGTCACACGCACTCTGAGCAAAAAACGAAGGCCTTTTGAATACTGTTCGAACTCAATACCTCCTGTGAAAACTTAGCCAACTCAATTTGTGAAATTTTGGCTCTGGAACCAGCTCGATACGATGAAAATCAACCAAGTTATGATTTTCTGAACATGACGCAAATAAACTTCTATCACAAATTTTTTGTACGAAAATACTTGATAAATCCACATTTTTGAAGACCTTCTGATCGAAATTGGCTTCCATCTGTGAGAGATGAAAACGTAGATGATGTCAATAAGGAATTTTGGCCACTGGAACGGGTTCAAAACGAGCCACAATCTTCAAGTTATGAATTTTTTAGCACGTAAAAACTGCACTTTCAGCACACTTTTTCACCATATTTCTTCGAGAAAACTCACACATTCGGATACCTTATTTAAAGAATTGACTCTTGAGCCGAACCTGAATTTGAGAATACGTTATCAGAGATATCTTGGCAAAAGAACACCTGAATATGACGCGCCGGGTTGGACTTGTGAATCTTTGAATCCCGAATCGTTGCAAAACGGCGAACTGATCTTCAGCACGAAAAATACTCTGAGAATATCCATTGACGAAATAAACGTCACTTGTAACCTGAAGAAGCTTGATAAATATACCTTTATTCCATAACCACAAAACCAATAATATGCGTGTATGAAAATAGGGCAAATTTTGGGGTACAACAGAAGTTGTTTTACCTATTGAGGTTCAAATCCCCTCTTTGAGGATTATGAAAGATGCAGGTTTGAATGAAGACGATTGGATCCAAACTCGACTTGATCAACTGAACTTAATTGATGAAAAAAGACTTACTGCTGTTTGCCATGGTCAAATGTATCAAAAACGGATGATTAAGGCTTTCAACAAGAAAGTTAGACGCCAAGTATATCAAGTTAGGGATCTAGTGATCAAACGTATCATCTTGCCACAAAGTGATCCCAGTGGAAAATGGACTCCTACCTATGAAGGACCATTTGTAATCAAAAGCATCTTCTCTGGTGGAGCAATGATCTTGACCACCATGGATGGCGACGACCTGCCACACCCTACAAACACGGACATAGTCAAAAAATACTACGCATAAGAGACCCGTTAGGTTGACACACCTAGGAAAAACAAGGGCATCCCGGCGAACCAAAAGGTTCAGGAAAAAATTAGGGATAAAAAAAAAAAATCTGTACACCCGGCAAGTTGAAAACCAGAAAGAGCGACTTGGGAAAAAAGGGTTTCCCGGTGGACTGAAAACCCGAAAGGGCGGTCTAGGCAAAAGTTAGGGAATAAAAGCGTATGACTATGTCCTGTTGGATCACTTACGGACAACCTTTGACTTCCACTGACAAACTCGGAGTTTCTGATCAATTCAATCTTCTTAGGACGAAGCAACAAATAGACAAGATATTTGGAGATATAAAGGCTATAGAAGAATGGGAACCCCATGGGATTATTACACATAGCTATCCTTCTTTGTATAAATTTTTCTTGTTTTCGACAACATTCTCTTACTAGAATATTTGTCCCCTTTGTACAAAAATACTTACTCAAAGTCAATACAAAGATATCCCTTTGAAAGTGCAAAAACTATTTGTCTTTTTTTCTTTACTCTTGTGTTTTGTTTGCAAAAACATCCAATGATTCATTGATGAACATATGCATTTGAACATGATTATTGTTTACAAATAAACAAAATGAGAAAGATAATTGCTGATAGGTTGAAAGAGTAGAGAAATGTCTCTAGGCTATTCCATGAGAAATCTCCTATAATACGTCATCTAAATCCCCAAGAGGAACAAAGTATTAAATTATTAATCCCCAGTAGGAGTCGTCAAAATCTCAGGGTTCCCCGAGAAAATCTTACAAGCAGTACATGGCATTGCCCTTACAACTAAACTTACTTCTCTCAACAAAAGTACATCAGTACCTCAACTTCAAGACATAAAAATTCAACATATCCTCAGCAACATTCAAGGATTTATTTTCCTCAAACAGACAACAATACAACAAATCAACTTACACGCGCATACATTACATCCATATATCATAAACATTGATAAAGCAAATACATTGCATCATACATTTTATGCAATATAACTTTGTTTCAGCTAACATTTTACCCTTTTCAGGATAAGATTAAACAGCTACCATTAATAATATGCAATCAGGATACAGTGCATATACGCTCCAAACACGGGTGCCATTCTAATACTCAATCAGATTTCAGGTTCAGATACAGTTCAGATACGCTCCAAATACGGATGCCATTCTGATACTCATTCAGATTCAGACTTCAGATACAGTACGGATACGCTCCAAACACGGATGCCATTCTGATTCTCATTCAAATACAATTTACAGATACAGTTCAGATACGCTCCAGGCACGAATGCCATTTTTTTACTCATTCAGATTCAACCTTCAGATACAGTACAGATACGCTCCAGACACGGATGCCATTCTGATGCTCATTCAAATACAATTTACAGATATAGTTCAGATACTCTCCAGACACGAATGCCATTCTGATACTCATTTAGATTCAACATTCAAATACAGTAC
This sequence comes from Vicia faba, assembly GCA_948472305.1. NCBI lineage: Eukaryota > Viridiplantae > Streptophyta > Magnoliopsida > Fabales > Fabaceae > Vicia > Vicia faba. The sequence goes on from OX451741.1 coordinate 1,155,100,938, forward strand.
AGATACGCTCCAGACACGTATGCCATTCAAACACTCTTTCAAATTCAACTTTCAGATACAGTACGGATACGCTCCAAGCACGGACGCCATTCTGACACTCATTCCTTCGGCTTACAACTTACAATTCAACAAACATTCTTGGATGGCATCTACAAGCCCATCTCCAACAAGACTCTATCACTTCTCCAAATGGCATCTTTAAGCCCATTCCCTCAACCGCGCGTTGTCAAGTGCAAATTTCTGGGTACTTTAGTGTCCAATCATTCTTTCACCTTCGAGTCACGAATGGCAAAACTCGCCAATCTAACTCTTCAGGCTTAAGAAAATTGAACAGGGGCAGCTGTTGTACCCCAAAATTTGCCCTCTCACTTATCAAGATTATTCTCACAAGATCTCTTTGACTCAAGACTGGATTAGGGTTTGATCAGCTCAAGACATCTCATCATGCACTGATCACCCAAAATTAGGGTTTGAGTTTTCACAAGGATTCTTAGACTATCAATGCTTCATATGACTTTCAAACATCATTATGAACCCCTGAGATTGTTCTTGACAAGTTTCAAGCTTTGAACCACATTTTTGACCAATCAATTGGACAGTTGACCTAAGAATCAGTTGTATTGGGAAAAAGTAAACCATGGCCAATTTACAGTCAAACTTTATAATTTTTGATCCACATTAATATTTTAAACTCATATGTATCATTTTATCAAGTTTGGATCATAATTCCTCAAGAAATTTGATCAAATCATCAAAAGGGCAAAATGGTCAAAATTAGGGCTTTGACTAAGAAAGGGCAATTTCTGATTTTTGACCTAACAAATGACCAATTGGTTTGAAGCATGATTTCAAGGATTCAATTGCATTATCTTGACCTAAATTACCTGGTTCAAAATATTGCAAATCCATTGGATAGACAGATGAAATTTGCAGTCAACTGATCAAAAGTCAACTATATACTGAAAAGTCAAACTTTGACTTTTTGGTCAAAATCAAGTGCCAAGGGTCACAATTCATCAAAACATGTCAAAATGTGAAACTTGTTCATCAAGAAATCAAGGATTGAAGACTTGGTTTTGAAATTGAAAATTTTTCTTAACTTAGAAAATTTTCTAAGTATAGAAAATTTCTTATTTTTTCTCAACTTTAAGCCATTTTTCCACCATGTTACAAGATGATTCAAGGAAAGTTCCCAACATGAAAGTTGTAGACCTCCATTAAATATACAACTTTTCTTCACACATTTTTCCCTAAAGATTCTTGGATCTCAAGATATAATTTTATGATTACATGCTCATGAACTAGATAACTTAGTGAAATTTTGCCCTAATTTAGGCAGGTTTTGGACCCAACTTCATGGCAATTTTTCACCTAGTTCCAAGGGGAATCTTGAAATGAATTTAAAAGATGAGTTATAGAGCATATTGCAAGATTTCCAAAATGTCCAAGAACTAATCAAGATCATTTTTGAGTAGGAAGAATCGAAGAGATGAAGTTGGCAATTTCTCACTTTGAATTTAAGCCATTTCATGAAGAACAAATTCCAAATCAGTACCTATGCTGCCTAATCCATGTTTTACAGGTCCCAAACTTATTCCTCACTTCATAATTTAATTCTTACTCAGTTGACAAAGCTTTAATTCAAGCCCAAAGGTCTTTGTCCAAGCATTATTTCCATAAATGGCACAAAGTTGCCATTGCCATTTTGAAAAAGCTTTACTTTTGCAACTTTACAAATCTTGAGAATTGGACCTGTCTTCTCTGCACACACAATTCCTCCAGGCCTAAGGCAACTTGTATATAACTCATACCAACCCCAAGCAAGCCAGTACAAGTAGGAAGAGACTTGTCCCTTCACTTTGCTTCAAAAGCAAGAAAGTTAACAAAAAGGCTAGATTTGAAAAATCTATTGAAGAGCTGACTTGAAACCTATCCCATACTAATACACAAACACGTTACAACTAGAAACACGATTGAAGAAGGCCTGAAACATTCAAACACTCCATGTCACCAAAAAACTGTCAAAACTTGCAGTTTTTTGCATAAACATAGCAATCCATCATTTAGCTCGTGTGTTTCAAGTTTCAGTCATCCAAACACTTTACCTACTTGATATCTAAGTGATCCAGACCCTCATCCCTACACTGTAACTCCTCCTTCTTCATCTGCCATTTTTGTTTTCAAAGCTTGTAGGTTGACTTGGATAGAGAGTTTCAGATACTTTCAAAGCAAGGTAAAGGTTGGAACACACTCAGGGAGGTCCAAGCAAGCTAAAGCAACCTTCAGGCCTTCCTAAATCCCACTCAAACTCCATTCACGATCTCAGCTAAAAGAGGTAAGAATCTCAACTTCTATCTCTTCATACAGGCATCCATTGGCCACGATTTGTGAATAAACAATGTAGACATCATTGCTACAAAGCTGTACATATCCATAACTTGCATTTATTTGGCCTGAGTTGAGAGAATTTTGAAGTTCAAATTCCTGTAAAAATTAGGTTTAAATTTAGGGCTTTTAAAATTTGTTTTGATCTTTGATTGTTAGCTTACATGATTTACATGGTTGAAATCGTGGGAATGAGTACTACCATTTTCATGTTGGGAGTTTTCATCTTCATGGAGAAATGAGAAAGTTACAGAGCTTCTGGCTGGCTAGAGGAAGAAGACGAAGTACAGGGCCATGTAAGCATTTCATGTTATGTTTTTCTTGTTTCACTTAAATCAACGGATGTATAGCCACCCCAGTGGCAAGGTAGCACGATGGTGAGGCCCAGGTCATGGGTTCAAACCTTGGCGCTACCTTTTGTTTTTTCATACTTTTCCCTTTTCATTTTTGCTGTTTTGCAGGTTTGGGCCTCAACACTGGGCCTTATGTTTTTTTTCTAACATCCACCTCTTGATTACTCAGGATACCCCTGGCCCATTTATTTTCAATTATTTATTTTTATTTTGTTTTACTTCATAAAATATTCTTTTCTTGAATACTATAAAATCATAAAAAATATAAAATTGATAAACATTATATTTTGTTTATTTTATTTTTATTTCTCATAAAAAATATTTCCACTTAGTTATATATTAACTATTTTTCTTAATAAACTTGTAAATATAATAGATTTATTTTAACTATTTTTATTCTTTTTTTTATACTTGTAAAATATTTATTTTAACATATAAAAACTAAATATTTTCATAAGATATTATTTAATATTTTTAATACAAAAAATACAAAAAAATAATACATAAGAACTTTATTTTCTTTCAAAACTGGAAATTAGGGTTAACTTTGGTTTTCAAGAATTAATTTCTTTTTCTTAATTTAATAGGTTTAATTCAAAACTTTTTTTACATAAGAAACAAAACAAAAATCTTTTTCTTGCATGTACATAATATTGCATATTTAAATATTATATTTGTTTATTCCAGTATTCGTATAAATTCGATTTGGTTGTAATAGCTTATTTAGATTTACATTCTTGCAAATCCCCGTTCAAATTTGTATTCCCCTTCCCTTACATGCCATGTTAGTAATTAGGGTCTGTATGGTAAGGTCAAAACAAAGCAAATAGAAAACCATAAATCCAAGACAAAATCAAAACATAAAAATAACACACTTGCACACAAGCATCCTTAGGGTTTCTCCACTTGGTTGCCTTATACAAAAATAACCATATTACGCATGCGAAGTATTTTGGCAAAACAAACAAGTATAAGATCATAGTCCCTCGATGACACTATTCAAAGTTGCCTTACAAAATGATCTTGGTCCCTCAAAAATGCTAAGATACTTTGCAACATTGATAATCATGGTTATACGATGACCCACGCCCGTCCCGTTTACATACAAAGATAGGGTTGCTTATCAAATCAATGGTAAGACAACAATGTCAAAGGAATAGGAAATTCACAAGAAAGACATTTGAGTAGGTAGATTACTTCTAGTTACTTACTCTATTTCCAAACAAATATCCTTTCTATTTTCAAAACAAACACCTACACATTTCAAAACATCTTACAAAATTGAAAATATTTTCAAAAGATCAATATCTTTGTATACATTCTTACGAACGAGAATCATTACAAAGATTGCCTAAACAATGGCTTCTTTACAAAATACTTTCAAAAACCACACAAATCACAATTTTAAACAAAAGCAAGTGATCTAGCAAGTAACTAAGAGCCCATGGAAAACCATGGATGAAAAGGGTGCTAATACCTTCCCTTTTCATAATCTACCCCCCGAACTCAAGAAAAAATCTCAAAGGTCTTTCCTGTGCTTTTTCACCTTTCCTTTTGGATAAAAGAAAAGTCGGTGGCGACTCTTTCTAAACCGCAACATTTGCGATAAAACGCAAAACCCTCAAGTCAGTTCTCCCACCGTATCACAGGCATCCTTAATATGGGGAGAAGGTTCGGAGTTCCAGTAAAGCAAGCTCGAGATCTTGATATCCCATCAGATGAAGTTGACAAACGGGATGAGAATGGTAAGAGTGTTAAAACTGAAAGAAGCCATCACGGTTCTGACAGATATTCCGATGAAGAGGAACATGATTACTTTGATGAACAATATTCCCCTGCTGATGAGAAGTATAAGCTGTCAGAAGAGGTCTGAAAGCTATGGAGATCCAGAAGGTGCCTGGCTTGAACTTTGAAGAATTAGGCTTAGTCTCAGGAGTCGTCATTCCTCATAAGTTCAAAACTATACCTTTGTAAGCATGATGGCATTTCCTGCCCGAAGCTGCATTTGAGATCATATGTTCAAAAAATTCAACCACACACTGCTGACAAGAAATTGTGGTTGCATTTCTTTCAAGAGAGTTTGTCTGGAACACAATTGGAATGGTATTATCAACTCTAAGGTACCAATATCTATACCTGGGAAGATTTGGCTGTAACTTTCTATAGATAATATCAGTATAATTCTGATTTGGCACCAACCCGCATGTAACTACAAATTATGTCCATGGGTTCAGAGGAAGGCTTTAAAGAGTTCGCACAGAAATAGAGAGATCTTGCAGGCAGAGTTCAACCTCCTTTGGCTGATAGGGAATTGGTTGACATTTTCATGAGTACGCTAACATGTCCTTTCTATAATCACCTTCTTAGAAGTTCTTCATCCGGTTTCACTGAACTGATATTGACAGGGGAACATGTTGAGAATGGAATTAGAAGTGGTCAAATTCAGGTGGTTATATCTTTGAATACTGTGAAGAAGCCATACAATGGTAAGAAAGAATCCAATGTTGTGTGCATCCATAAGGGTCGTAATAAGAGTGATCGCAACCAATCTGTAGGGGCAATTCTAATCTCTAATCCCGCGCCAGTACAACAACAAAATAATTAGCATAGACAGGATGTACCCAGGAGACAGTTCATAAGAATCAACATGCTATTGTCTCAAGCATTGCAATACATGTTGAAGGCGGAGCTGATTACATTGAAAGATCCTCCTCAAAACCCTAATACTTCCTCTCCCCGTTACAATCCCAATGAAAGGTGTGCCTATCATTCCAATAGTCTCGGACATGACACTAACAACTTTTGGGCTCTGAAAAATAAGATTCAAGATATGATTGACTATAAGGAGATTGAATTTGATCCTCCTGAGACTCCTAATATGATCATTGCACCTATGCCTAATCATGACAAAAGCTTTAATACTACTGATGATATTTCTTATGTTTTTGCTGTGAGTAACTTGACTACTCCTCTGATGATTGTTAAGAAGAAGCTATTGCAAGCTAGTTTATTTCCAGGTTGTATTGAGAACTGCTACTACTGTGCGTCCCAATCCAATGGTTGTGTACTACTAAAAGAAGGTATTCACCATTTGATAGATGACCATGTAATTATATTTGAGAAGACTCCTCCTGTAGAGAGCTTATGTAAAAGCATGTCTCAAGACCTGGAACTTGAAGACGTGTCCGTGATTACAACTTTCGGTACTCTTGTAAGGATCACTTCTAAGGGTCCTATGAAGGTTACTGCCGAGCCTAGGGTTGCTCCTCTGATCATTACCGCACCTGGGCCAATTCCATATTCCTCTGACAATGCTATCCCTTGGAATTATAGAGCTGATGTCTAATACCATGGTGTCAAGCAAGAACCATTGACTGTCAAAGATGAAAATACCAAAGTTACTGATCCTAATGTTGGCAATATTGCTGGGACTAGTAAGGTTACCAGAAGTGGAAGAGTTTTCTCTTCAGAGATCTCTCGAAAGGCTACTACACCAGTTTGCATCACTGCTACTGAATCAACTACTGAGACTCGAGGCAAAGAACATATGACTAAGCATGCCCATACTGAGGCACCGAAAGAGGCTACTATTGAAGATACCTCTAAGCAAGAGATGGAGGAGGTGCTAAAAATTATTTGGAAGAGTGACTGTAAGATTGTTGAACAGTTGGGGCAGACCCCATCCAAAATATCAGTGATATCTCTGTTGTTGTGCTCTAAAGCCCATGCTCAGGCTTTGGTAAAGTTTCTGAAATGCATTTATGTACTGCAGGAAATTTCTATTGATCAATTTGAAAATTGTGTTGCTAGCCTGACAATTGATAATGGGCTAGGCTTTTTTAACGCTGATTTAACTCCTGCGGGAAGGAATCATAATAAGGCCCTTCATGTCTCTATTGAGTGTATGGGCATTACCTTATCTCATGTGTTGGTGGACATAGGTTCCTCATTAAACGTATTGCTAAAAGTTGCTGTATACAAACTTGAATTTGAGGGGATTGTGATAAAACCCAGTGACATTGTGGTGAGAGATTTTAATAGTTCAAAGAGAATGGTGCATGGAGAGGTTGATCTTCCAATGAAAGTGGGTTCCCAGATCTCCAACTCTAGTTTTTATATGATGGAAATTCGTCCAGCCTATTCCTGTTTGCTTGGACGCCCTTGGATTCATGGGGCAGGCACTGTTACTTCTACTTTACACCAAAAGTTAAAGTATCCTTTGAAAGGAATAATCATTATAGTTTGTGGCGAAGAAGAATACCCGGTGATCCATTTGAACTCCTTCAAGTATGTTGAGATGGATGGTGAATTCCTCGAGACTCCTTTCCAGACCTTTGAAGTTGTTCCTCAGACAACCTCTGCTGTTAAAGCTGCTCATACTGTTCCTAAGGTTACTAGGATTCCACCAAAGATGGCTTCTCTGAAAGATGATAAGGCTGTGGTAGAAGAAGGTGATGGTACTATTTGGGGTCAGCTTCCCAACATTCCTTACAAGTCTAACAAATTTGGTTTGGGTTTCACCTCAAAGGCTCAGAGGGATATCCGCTGTGCTCGTGCTAATTCTGGGAGACCGTCATTCTACATCAACAACAATGGAGTTCATAAAAATCAAGTCAACATTGTGGAAGAGACTAATAGCGGTTGTGACATAGATAGTTGGATTTTCCCTACTACCGGCAATGGGCTCAACAATTGGAAGGCTGAAGACTTTATACCCATCTCCTTTAGTCAGGGTAAAAGCTATTTTTTGTTTTCTTGCTTTCAATTTTTTGGTTATATAATTTGAACAATAACTTTAAGCCGTGTGCCTTGCCCGGGGCACAATGGTCCATTTGTTAGCGTTGTCATATTTCATTCACATATTTTCATTTAATAAATCATTGGATGTTTGCATTCAAATTTTGCACTCTTTGTCTTTCTTTTACTTTATTGCTTTCAAAATAGCTATGTGTTCTTACACATACCCACATAACAAATTGCAGATCCACATCTACCCTGGGTCCCATTGATAACAATTCTGCTATTGCTAATTATGACTTCGAAAATCCGATATACCAAGTCGAGAATGTAGGTGAAGAAGATTGTGAAGTACCTGGAGAGCTTGCTAGATTGTTAGAGCAGGAAGAAAGAGCTATACAACCGCATGAAGAGTCAATCGAGGTTGTGAACTTGGGTACTGAAGAGGACAAGAAAGAAATCAAGATAGGTGCCGACCTAGAAGACAGTGTCAAAAAAAGGTTAATCCAGATGTTACATGACTATGTTGATATCTTTTCTTGGTCTTATGAAGACATGTCAGGGCTGGATACTGACATTGTAGTTCACCATCTACCAATGAAGGAGGGTGCCCCTCCTATAAAACAAAAGGTTCATCGTATGCGTCCCGAGATGTCTGAAAAGATCAAAGCTGAAGTCATGAAGCAGTTCAATGCAGGTTTATTAGTTGTTACGTCCTATCCCTAATGGGTTGCAAATGTGGTGATGATACCTAAGAAGGACGGTAGAGTACGTATGTGTATAGACTATAGGGATTTGAATAGGGCAAGCCCCAAAGATGACTTTCTGCTTCTTCATATTGATTTCTGGTTGATAACACCGCTCAACACAAAGTATTTTCCTTCGTGGACAGTTTCTCTGGTTATAATAAAATCAAGATGGCACCTGAAGACATGGAGAAGAATACTTTTGTCATATAGTGGGGCACTTTATGCTACAAAGTTATGCCTTTTGGTTTGAAGAATACCGGTGCAAACATATTAGCATGCTATGATATCTTTATTCCATGATATGATCCATCATGAGATAAAGGTTTACATTGATGACTTGATAGCCAGGTCTCAGACTGAAGAAGAACATCTTGACCACCTACGCAAGCTGTTTGAGAGATTGAAGAAGTACAAGTTGAGGTTGAATCCAAACAAGTGTACCTTTGGGGTAAGATCTGGTAAACTCCTAGGTTTCATTGTCAGTGGTAAAGGCATTAAAGTTGATCCTGCCAAGGTTAAAGCCATTCAAGAAATTCCAGCTCCCCGTACTGAGAAGAAATTCAGAGGTTTCTTGGGACGATTGAACTTATTTCCAGATTTATTTTCCATTTGACCACTACTTGTGAGCCAATCTTCAAATTACTGAAGAAAGATCAAGTAGTGAAGTGGAACAATGATTGTCAGATAACCTTCGACAAAATCAAGGAGTACCTCCAAGAACCTCCAATTCTGATGCCACCAGTTGAAGGAAGACCTCTAATCATGTACTTGATAGTATTAGAGAATTCAATGGGGTGTGTATTGGGGAAACATGACGAGTCTGGTCGAAAAGAGCATGCAATATACTACCTTAGAAAAAAATTTACCGACTAAGAAACAAGATACTCACTGCTCGAGAAAACTTGTTGTGCTTTAGCATGGGATGATCTCCGATTAAGACAATATATGTTGACTCATACTACATTGTTGATCTCTAAGATGGATCTGATAAAATACATATTCGAGAAACCCGCTCTCTTCGGAAGAATATCAAGATGGGAAATGGTCTTGACAGAATATGATATTCAGTACACTATGCAGAAGGCGATCAAAGGAAGTGTACTGGTAGATTATTTGGCTCATCAAGCTATAAATGACTATCAATGTATGAATTTTGAGTTCCCTGATGATAATGTCATGCTAGTTACTGATTATGAAGAACCTGGATCGTATGTGTGATACGGTGGCTAGAACCGGGACTGTTTTTAGGAATTACTGGTTTGCATTTTGCGTTTGTGTTTGCAAAATGTCGCGGTAAGCAAGAGTCGCCACCGGCTTTTATTTTATCCAACAAGGAAAGGAAAAAAGCACAGAAAAATTCCTTTTTTGAGATATTCTGAGTACGGGGGGTAGATTATAGAAAGGGAAGGTATTAGCACCCTTTCTATCCGTAGTTATCTACGGGCTCTTAGGTACTTGCTCATCATTTTTAAAATTTCTTCTTTGTGTGTTTGTGTGATTTGAAATTTTTTTGTTTTGACTTCGATTTATCCCTTGCTTCTGTCTTCAAGAGAGTTACGAAGTGTTTTTAAAAACTTTGTTTGAAAAGGAGTGTAAGTGTGAAAAAGTTTGTTTGGATTGAGCAAGTACATAAGAACTAATCTACCTACTCGAAAAAAGAATTGTTCTATGTTCGTTTCCTTTAGACAATGCTATCCTACTATTAGTGAGTAGGTAACACCATCGTTGGAGTTTTGAGGATCAATTCGAAAGGGACGTACGGTCACTAAAGCAATGTTAGGACGTCTTAGTAATAACCCTAGTGTCTTAGATCAATTATCCGAGGCAACAATATCCGAGGCAACCATTCCGAGGCAACTTTGATCTTTGAGACAAAAGGGCGACCACTAAAGCATCCTATACCTAATGACCGTTTACCGAAGGCAACCGAAATGGGAGTGTACCCTAGGAGTGCACATGTGCGAGTGATTCAATTTCAAATTATTATCTTTGCATATTTCAGGTTTATCTAACCATTTTAAAGTTAATCATACATTCTTGTCATGCATCCCTAATATCATACATCTAACAGTTTAATGTTTTGCAGAATTTAAAGTGCGGAAATTAAACTACGCTATTACAAGGCCTCGGGTATTTACATAGCCAAAAACAAACCCTTAAAATAAAGCGATAAATGAAAGTAAAAGACCTAATTAAACTATTACAACTTGTGGGCAATTACATTAATAGGATAAAAATAAAAGATAAAGCGCGCACAGGGAAATTTAGATCAGGAGAGAACTAGGGTTTTGACCCCTTCTAGCCTAATTAAAAGAAAAAATTGTTTTTGTTGTTTTTAATTATTTTTAAGAAAAGAATTATGTTTTTAAAAATAAATACAAAAATAATTAACTAATTAAATTGATTAAAGGAAATAGTTATTTAACCTAATCTTGTGTTTTTGTTATTTTTAAGAAAAAAAATAGAATTTAATTAGAAACAAAAAACCTAATTGTTCTAGTTAATTTTAATTTATTTACAAAACAATTAAAGTTACCTAAAATTAACAACCTAATTAAATTAATTAATTTTTTGTAAAAAATAAATAGCCTAAATTTAATTGGATGAAAAATATTTTTGTGATTTTTTGATAAAAAGAATATTTAATTATGATAGTAAAATAAATAAATAAATTAAATAAAACAAAAATAAAAAGAAAAGATAAAGAGATTGGGCCTGAAAAACAGCAAGTTGGGGGGTGTGAGAATCAGATTCTGGGCCCAAAAGGATGTGACCCACGTTTGACTCTTTGGATCTCATGCTCTGCATTGACTAGGCTTCATGATGCTCCTTCATTGATGGCCTTTGGATCTGGCCATCTGGCCACTTGGTAGGTTGGATGATGAGGTCATATGGTGGACCTTGGCCTTGTGTGAGCGCTGGATTTCCTGAAAGAAAATAATATGAAGAAATTGGGGGACCTGGGATTCGAACCCAGGCCCCAAGGCACTTTCCAACGCTTGGCAACCAACTGAGCTAGCTGTTTCATTTGTTCATAGAATAACAATAATAGATAATATGCAAATAAATGGAGTTAGTGGAGAATAATAAAAATGTGCGCCAGAAGTTTGAATGGACCAACAGGATGATGCCACGCCATCATCCCTGTCCTTGTTCCGTTACTAAAAGTGAAAGGCTTTTACCTACAGACGTATGTCTGTAGCTACAGCCCTGGTTCGTTCCAAAATCCTTCATGGACATGATAAATGATTTCTAATGCCACAAATTAAACCGTCTTGTCATCCTGAACATCATGACACCCTTCATGGGGGCTAATTTTGCCTGCACATAAAAACCCTAAAACGAAACCACAAACCCTAACAATGGCAATTCTTGACTCAGTCCATAAAAATGCAATTGGATGATATGGATAACTTGTAAATGTTCCAAGGATCAAGAATATATAATTATTTTATGCTACAAGTGACAGAATGATGCAATTCGATTTAAAAAATAAATCAATGTCGTGGACGACTTATAGTGGTATTTGGCAATGGAAACTCCTCGTTCTTGATTGGTTTAGGTTCCTTGTGATCCCAGGAAGCGATTGGGATGATCAAGAAGCTCTGGAAATGCTTAGAACTATGAATTCGTGCTTTCACTTTTTTGGTGTTTTTTCAAGTTTTGTTCTTATTCTTGCGCCTCTCTCCAGCCTCGTTTTAGGTCTGCACATGCTCAATATATATCAAGGATTGGATTAGGGTTGAAAAGCTGATCTCAATCTTCCTCCATTATTGCTTTTGATTTGGATTTGATACACTTGAAAATCTTGCTAAAAATAGAGCAAACTCAATCTTTTTGTGCACACCAAGCCTTTACACGAATTCAATCTCATGCTAGCTGGATATAGGACCTGAAACATGTGCAAAATCTTGAGATTTCAATGTTTTGGATTTTCTCATGATTTGTTTTGATTAAAATTGACTTAATTCAAATAAAGATCAAAATAAATAATAAAAACAAGATAATGACAAGTGGAAAGGGCTAGGACTCGTGGACCATGTTGCCAACTCAAAACAAGTGCAAAAGATTGGGCCCATTTGACAAAAATTGCAATTTGAGGTATAGTTGACTTTTGACAATTTTGCAAAAAGGGTCAACTTCACCAATGCATAAATTCCTCAATTCTGACTCTTTGAAGGTGTTCTTGGACGTTTTAGAAAGCTTGAGATGTCCTCTAAGCAACCCCTTTGGTCTCATCTCAATATGGTATTCCATGCTCAAGTATGAAGCTTTTACAAAAAAGGTGTTTTTGTTGACTTTTCAAAATGACCTATAATGTCCAAATTCATAACTTCATGTGAGTGCATATTTTGAACTTGGGATCTGAAGATGGATTGTAGAGCATTGCATCCTCTTAAAAATGAGCTTTGGATGGGTCATTTCTCATAAATTATGATAAAGTTATGCTTGGTCAAAGTTGAGTTGACTTTTCCTACAAAACCCTAATTTAGCAACTTTTGGTTCTTGATGAATTATGAGAAATCCTTGATGAATCATGATAAACCCTTTATCAAATGATGAATGATACTTCAAAATGAGTATGTTGACCAAAAATCTTAAAGTTTGACTGTATGTGGGCCACAGTTGACTTTTGCCCTAGCATAGTCGATTTTCAGGCATTTGAGCAATTGACTGAGCAAATTTTCTCTGCAAGGCTTGAAACTTGACATGGATGATCTTGAGAACATATTAGGACAATGGTGAGCATTTGGGATCCCTTGGACTCAAGTATCTTGATGCAACATGAAACCCTAATTTGAGGTAGACTGCCTTAGGAGAGAGCTTGTCTGGTCAACCCTTGGACTTCCATGAGCAACTTAAGGATCTTTCTTGAAATTTTTTGAGAAATATGGGAGGGAAAATTTTGGGGTACAACAGCTTCCCCTGTTCAATCTTCTTAAACATGAGGATGTAGATTGGCTTGTCTGCCTTTCGTGATCTGAAGGTTGAAGATGATTGAACACTAGAGTGCCCAGAAATTTGCACTTGCATGACGTGGTAATTGTCTTATGATGTCGGGAATGGGCTTACAAATGCCATGTGGAGATTGATGACGGGAGATGGGCTTAAAGATGCCATCCAAAGGAGTGTCGATCGCATAAGAGTTTCCTTAGCGAGAGCTTGTGTACCTGTTGTTGAGGAAGATTCCGCTGGGGAATGTTGATCTCTGTCTTGGGAGAAATAGAATTTTTAGGAGCTTCGTTCGTCCGTTATTCTACTGGGGAATCATCTCTGTTTTGAGAAAAGTTGAAATTTAGGAACTTCGGTCGTCCGTTATTCTATTGAGGAATCATCTCTTGGTCGAAGAGGTGAAAATGAACTACTATCTGGTCGTAATCCAGGCTTCATAGTGATAAGGTTGACTGCTATCTGGACGTAATCCAGGCTTTACAATGACTTATTGGGGAGATGAGATTAAATTCGCTATCCAGTCGTAATCCAGGCTTCACAAGGAACTGAGTTGTTATCCGGTCGCATCCGGGCTTCAACTTGAATTTAGGGCACACTAATATCCAGTCGACTCCGGGCTTCTTAGTATCTGTCCGGGTAAACTGCTATTTGGTAGAAATCCAAGCTTCGCAGTGTCTTGTACTGTGATCTGGTTGTAATCGAGGCTTCAGTCCTTTTATCGTTATCGGGTCATAATCCAGGCTTCACGATGCTTCATACCATTATCTGGTCGAACCCAGGCTTTATGGTGTCCTGTACTGCTATCTGGTTGTAATCCAGGCTTCACAATACTTTACTTCTTATCTGGTCGTAATCCAGGCTTCAGAAGAAATCAAGTGGTTATCCGGTCGCATCCGGGCTTCCTTTTGACTGTTGGGCCTACTAATATCCGGTCGAATCCGGGCTTCATAGTAATTGGCCGAGTAAACTGTTATTTGGTCGTAATCTAAGCTTCACAGTGTCCCTCACTATTATCTGGTCGTAATCCAGGCTTCAGTGTCTCTTACCGCTATCTGGTCATAATCCAGGCTTCGCGATGTCTCATACCATTATCTAGTCGAAATCCAGGCTTTATGGTGTTCGGGGAAATCAAGATACTATCCGGTCGAACCCGGGCTTCATAACTTGTATTAAAGATATACCACTATCTGGTCGTAATCCAGGCTTCATAGTATTCTTGGTTGCTATCTGGTCGTAACCCAGGCTTCACAATGTCTTTTACCATTATCTGGTCGTAATCCAGGCTTCATGGTCTTGTATTGCTATCTGGTCGTAATCCAGGCTTCACAATAACTTGCTGAGCTATTATCCAGTCGTAATCCGGGCTTCACGACTTGTGTTTATGATATGCCACTATCTGGTCGTAATCCAGGCTTCATGGTACTTGCTGAGCTGCTATCCGGTCGTAATCTGGGCTTCACGGCTTGCTGGGAATTAAACTATTATCCGGTCGAATCCGGGCTTCATAGCTTGCTTTTAAGAGATACCACTATCTGGTCGTAATCCAGGCTTCGCGGTATTCTGATACTGTTATCCGATCGTTCTTCGGGCTTCACAATATGATGGAGTAATCAAGATACTATCCGGTCGTACCCAAGCTTCATAGCTTGAACTTCGTGAGAATTTGATTGTATCTTTTCCTGAAAGGTAAAAGGTTAGTTCGTATGTAATGTCATGATGCATGACATTTATCGAGCAATGATGTTCTCAAAATAAATGAGTCTGTGTTGTATGATGCGTATATGCATGTGTCATGATGTATGGAAATGTGATGTTTTTTATGATTTTCTCTAGTTGGGGAAAATAAATCCCGGACTGCTGCTGGAGAATATAAAGAGTTTCGCTCGCTGAGGATGACGACCGAAGGTGATTGGGAGAATAATCCTGCTGGAGAATGAACTGACTCTGTGGGGAAGAGACGATCTGCTAGAAGATCTGCTGATTTGGAGAAATAACCTTGGCTGGGGATCAATTACCATTGCTGGCGATGATAAACTCTGTCGAGGATAAAGTTTGGTTTGTGAAAGAAATAAGCTCCACTGGGGATGGTCTTCTAGACTCTATTGGGGATAATCTTCCAGACTCCACTAGGGATAATCTTCCAGTGCTGGTGATAGATAAACTCTGCTTGGGGAGAATCTTACCGACTCATTCGCGGTTGCGAGCCTCAGCTGGGGAGAATTAACACCATTGCCCTTCTCTTACTCTGCGGGGAGTAAATGTACCTTTAATTGTTTTCTCCAACTAGGTCTATCCCTTCACCTGGTGAATAGAATAACTGTAAGGCTCAGACATTTCTTGTCTGCCCCTGTTTCCGAGATTACGAGTAATCGTTTTTTTTTGTTTTGCATGTAAATACTTATGAGCAACAATCATTGTCAAATGCATATATAAAAAATGAACATTGGACGTTCTTGCAAAAAAAAACAGAAAAAGGAAAATAATTTGAAATTTCTTTGTGAAAATGAATTGTATTGATTTTAAAGTTGGCCTGTAAATAGGCGTTTTTTTTGTACAAGAGGCTGACGTCCTAGTAAGAGAACGCCGCCGAAAGATGAATTATACAATTTGTGAACAACAAAGAAAAATAGTTATGTGAACAATCCCACTGGGTTCTGTTGTACCCCAAAATTTGCCCTCCCATATTCTTCAAGATTTGTCAAGATCAATCTTCAAATGGTTCAAAATCTCTCAAAGGTTGCACAGTCCAATCATCTCGTAAGCCAGTCAAAAACTAGGGTTTTGGTTCTTGCAAAGAGTTTGAGGTTTTAAATGGCCCAATCAAGTCCCATGGGCCCATATACATTGTCAAGCATCTACATGTCAAGTTTCAAGGCTCACAGCATCAAATTGCACAGTCAAAAGTCCCATTTGGTTCACAATCAACTACAGGGGCAAAATGGTCATTTTACAGTCAAATGTCAAAATTTTTGGTCAACATCTTATTTTGAAGCCACAATCATCATTTGATCAAGTATTGATCATGATTCCTCAAGCATGGCTCAAAAATCATCAAGGATGCAAAAGTTTCTATTTTTGGACAGATGAAAAGTCAACTGTAACTTGACCAAGGCATAACTTTTTCATGGTTCATCAGAAAAATCCCATTCAATGCTCATTTTGAAGGGGGTGACATTTCCTACAACTCATCTTCACATTCCAAGACCAAGAAATGCTCTCACAAAAAGTTACCAATTTCTACATTATAGGTCAATTTCAAAAGTCAACAAAAAGGCACTTTAAGTCAAAGACCATAACTTGAGATTGGTAAATCAAAATGACATGGGACCAAAGGCATTGGTTAGAGGGCTTCAAGAACTTTCCAAAATGTCCAAGAACATGTTCATAGGATCAAAATTGAGCAAGATATGCATTGGAGAAGTTGGGAAATTTTTGGGAATTTGCAAAAGTCAACTTTGCCCAAAACACTTCATTTTTGCTAATGGGCCTCAAATTCTTTCTTGAATCTTTACCCAAAGAATATGCACGACCCATTGAGATTAAATTGAGTTATTTTCTTATTTTTATTAATTATTTGGATTTTTAATTGATTATTAATTCATTTAATTCATTTAAATGTAGGAAAATACCAAGATATGTTTTTTCAAATCTTTTGTGAAGCAAATACACTCAGGGCAAGCTGGAAATTTCGTGCATCCATCAAAGAGACAAAAATCTCCCAATTTGGCAAGGTTTTTCAATCAAAAAGATTGAAAAATATTTGATTGAAAATCAAATATTGAAAACTTTATTCCATGGATCTTTGACCTAGTTTGTACCCTAATTCCCTTCCAACATAAATACTGAAGCCAACCCTAATGCTGTGAACGTGCAAGATGCTGCAAAAACACCATTACCATATTGAAAAAATCAAGAACAAAGTCAAAACTGAAATCAACCTTCCAGGCCAATTCAAAGCCTTTTCTTGATTCAAACACGTTGCTAGCACACTCAGGAACGGATTGGAATAAAAAACAAGCCTTAACACTCCAAGAACACGCAAGAACAACTCACAGTTTGCTTATTCTGTTTCAGAATCGAAACTCACTTTTTGTGCATCATTAACATGTTATAATCATTGCTTTGCATTGCTCTAACCTTTCTGAAGCTAATGATATAGGTTAATTGTATTATGGTGCCCTGAAACGAAAACGGCCATTGGAGAATTCTAGGTTTTTCAAGCTTCAAAATTAGGGCTTTACAGCATAAGTAAAATCAGGACTAATGACGCCTATGGTTGAATTCGTCAAGGCCAGACGAACTCAACCCAACCCTCGCGCCCTATTTATATAGCTTGCACGCCTATTCACTATTTTCTCTTGATGCAGGTTGTGGGGGGTAAAACCCCCCGCTAATTGTTTTGTTTTTACAGGAAAAAAGGATGAAGACGAAGGACGTGTTGGCTGGTGATTGGAGCGTTCAAACGAACGCGCGCTTTTTCTCTTTCCAAGCATAATTGATGTTTTTCTATATTATTTTCATTACCCATCATAATAACAAATGCAGCATGGTGGCCTAGTGGTTGGTGACCTGTCCAAGGACCATTGGGGCCTGGGTTCGATTCCCAGGTCCCCCAAACGCTTGTTAATATTTTTTCTAACCTAATCCTGTGCAGGCATCCTCAAAGCATCCATCATACATCTCAAGCAATCCGCCTGCCAAGTGGCCACTAACACCAATCTGATGGCCATGAGGCGTGGACTATGGTGTTCCCAGTCAATGCTTGCGCACCTGATTCCAGAAGTCAATAAGGGCTTTGTGCTATTGGGCCTAAATTTCCAGAACTAAACCTCCATTGGGTCCATCAACACCCCCATGGTTTATTTTCCTTTTTATTTTCTTTCTCTTTTTAATTCTTTTAATTATTATTATTATTATTATTAACTAACAAATTATTTTTTATAATAAAATCAGAAACTTAAAATATTTGTATTATTATTATTATTATTAAATTTCACCTTAATTGTTATTTTTGTAAATAAAATACTAACAAATTAATTAGTTTAATTAGTTAATTTTAATCTTTTTTTACAATAAATAAAATAGGTTAGAATTAGGGTTTTCTCTTGACCTTTTATTTCTTTTTCTTTTTATTTTTCATTAAAATATTAAAAAACACAAAAACACTTTTTTTTAATTAATTAATTAATTAGTAAATTAGGTTTAATATTTAAATTAATTGCAAAAAAGGACCAAAACTCATATCTTCTCAAAAGGGTCAAAACCCTAAGGACGTCCCGATTTAATTTCTTTCGCACATTATTCTTATTTTGATTATTGATGTATCTGCTCCAAGGATGTAATAGTTAATTAGGATTTTACCGCTTTCTTTTACTTTCCGCATTTATTTTCCAAACGGGTTTTTGTTTTTGGCGATGTATAGGCCCGCGCCTTGTAATAGCGTAAATTCATATTTCCGCAATTTATTTTCCGCACTCTTAACTGTTAAAAAAATGCATGAAAGACTTGTATGAATAATAAAACCAATCCGTAGCTCACAAATGCATGTTCAAAGATAAACATTAACTGAAACAACACACATGCACATGCCACTCCTAGGATACGCCTCGCTGGTTGCCTCGAACGTGGTCGTCAAGTATAGGGTGTCTTAGAGGTCGCCCTCCTGTCTAAAGATCCAGTTGCCTCGAAACGGTTGCCTCGGATAAAAAGGATCTAGGACATTAGGGTTACCGCTAAGGCGTCCTACTATTGCTTTGGTGACCACACATGTCCCTAATAATCGAATTGACCCGAATAACTCCAACGACGGTGCTACCTACTTCTCAATAGTGGCATAGCACTATCTAAAGGACTATTACACAGCCTAATTCCTCAGAGTAGGTAGATTTCTCCTGGGTACTTGCTCTCTCAAAGAAACAAAAACACTTTTCGCACCTACACTTTCAAAAGGTTTTCAAACAAATATTTCATACACTCTTGAGGACAAATACAAGAGTTACTTAGAAATTTTTCAAACGAAACTTTTTCAAAACCCACACACACTTGAAAAGAAAACAATTTTTGAAAACATAAGAGCAAGTACCTAAGAGCCCGTGGATAACCAGAGATAGAAAGGGTGCTAATACCTTCCCTTTCTATTAATCTACCTCCCGAACCGAGAGACATCTCGAAAAAGGAATTTTGCTGTGCTTTTTTCCTTTCCATGTTGGAGAACATAAAAGACGATGGCGACTCTTGCTTACCGCGACATTTCGCGAAACCAGCTTAAAAAACAGTCAGTTCTATTTCCACCGATCACAGAACTGGCGACTCTGCTGGGGATTTATAAGTGAGGTGTACCTTAGGATTAGACCACTCTTATGTTTTCAATTGCTTGTCTTGATTGCTTTTATACTTGTGGGCTTTGCATCAGAAGTTTCATAGATCCTAACCCGGATCTGGGGAATACCCTTTAGGTAGCATAAGCTGTGAGGGACCTGTCCGGCGTAGACCGACACGGGTGAAGCAGTGGCTACGTTGGTGTGACACCTTGGTCTGTACCGATATCCCTTGTGTTGCAACAAGGAGAATATGGGTCTTCTGAGGAGTCATTAAGCACCAACCAACCTTAGAACCCTAAATTGACCCAACTTGGCCATAGAACAGTAGAAGTATGCTACACTCCTTAAGGCTAAACTCTCGCGATGGTTCTGGCCGCAAGAAAAGATTGCGATGCTGGAGTTATGACCGATTGAGGGTAGTCGATGATATTGAGATCCTCTAGAACCCGGTTACTATTTTCTAGGACAGGTCTTAACCAACGAAACTGAAAGAGGGTAGTACCCAAACTTCATGTTGGCCTAAACTCTAAGGGCTGTCTTGTGTGACTTGTGTGCCTTCAAACTTGAACTACTTGCATACTTGTTATCTGACAACATGAGTTCTAGGTTTTGTTTACAGTCCTTAATCTGGACTTATTACAGGGCTTACTTACACCTCACACCTTTGCATCCACGTACATAACATCATATGCATCATAACATTATACCATTGCATTTCCTAACCCATTTCAAGGATCTCAAGGGCTTGTGATGCAGGTCATGATGGATCAAATGTCTAGCAAGGGGCAAAGGGGATTTATTTTCCTCTAGCCAAGGTGGTTCGGAGATCAAAACATGATGACTTGAGTCAGGGGCTATGACCCACTCGATATGGTGAGCCTTGACTCTTGAAGAAGGACTCTCAACAACATGAAGATCCTTCAATCAAGCCACCGGATTCAAATTATAACCAATTTCTCTGTTTACCCCGCGAGATCCTTGAAAACATTGCATGCATATCATCCATATCATTGCATAACAGGTACTCGTCTTTACAGGTCACTTATCTTCTTCGCTGTTTATTTCAGCAATCATCATGAATCCTGAATCATCTAATGAACAAGCTATCAAGGCCCTCCAGGCCCAGAATGCCCAGTTCCAAGAGATGGTTATGAGCCTAGCACAGGGTCAACAGGATTTGAAGACTCTGCTTCTGAAAGAGAAAAAGAAGAAGAAGAGGACTGTTTTGTTCAACCCTAGGCGCAGATATGGGAATGGATTACCGAATGAGGCTGAGCTGACTACTTCATCTGTGGGCAAAGACAGTCCCCAAGGGAGAAGGGTTCCTAGTCCCGTGGTCTCCGACAACGAGACGTATTTCAAGGATGAACAATACCCTCCTGCTGAGGACAGGTACAAACAGCTGGAAGACCGGTTGAGCTCCATGGAGATACAGAAAGTGCCCGGCCTGGACTTCGAAGATCTAGGTTTATCCTCTGGGGTGGTGATCCCTCACAAATTCAAAGCACCTGCTTTTGCAAAATACGACGGGGCATCCTGTCCTAAGCTGCATCTCAGATCATATGTGAGGAAGATCCAACCGTATACTGCAGACAAGAACTTATGGATCCATTTCTTCCAGGAAAGTCTTTCAGGGACTCAACTCGAATGGTTCTATCAGCTGGATGAAGCCAATATTCGTAACTGGGATGACTTGGCTACTGCATTTTATAAGCAGTATCAGTACAATTCCGACCTCGCTCCCACGCGTACCCAACTCCAGGGTATGTCACTTGGGACGGGTGAAGGATTCAAGGAATATGCGCAAAGGTGGAGAGACCTTGCTGGAAGGGTGCAGCCACCTATGACTGACCGTGAACTTGTCGACATGTTCTTGGGGACCTTGTCTGGTCCATTCTTCAACCATCTGATTGGAAATTCTTCTGCTAGGTTTACAGATCTGATTCTGACTGGTGAGAGGATCGAAGCCGGTATCAAGTCTGGGAAGATACAGAATGGTGACTCCTCGAACACTGAGAAGAAACCATCTAAGGAAGAATCTAGTGCTGTCTATGGTTCAAGAGGGCAGAATAGGTCCGAACATCGCCAAGATGTCAACGCGGTAGTTATTTCAAAACCGGCCAGTGCCCCTCAACATCGCAACCCACAAAGGGAAGAGAGACCTAAAAGGCAGTTCACTCCCCTCAGCATGACCTTGTCCCAGATATTGCCACAGTTGTTGGAGACCAAGTTGGTAACTCTAAGGGACCCTCCTAAGAATCCCAACAGGACACCTTCAAGGTATAACCCCAACGCCCGCTGCGCTTATCATTCTGACAGCCCGGGGCATGCTACGGATGATTGTTGGACTTTTAGAAACAAGGTTCAGGATCTGATTAATGCAAAGGAAGTCCAGTTCGACTCTCCAGAGACTCCCAATGTGATCACTGCTCCCTTGCCAAAACATGGCTAGGATTAAAAAAACTTTTGTTCATTCGAATGTTCAAGTTGTATTTTTCTTTGATTGTTCAAACATTTTATTCATGTCAAACGTTGTTATTTCATTAATGTATTACACATGTCTGTTTTGAAGTAATTATTTCGTATTCACTATGCCTAAAACTGCTTTCATTTTTTGATGTTCAACGCTCGATTAATAATTCTAAGCCTCTTGAGGGAGGATGACGAAAACGATACCACGATCATTACAGTATGCTTTTGAACAGACCCCGCTGATGAGGTACAGGCATTGTTTCAATTCATAAACACTGGAGTTATAAGGAAGATAATCCCTCGTCAACCTCTTCGAGCCAAAGAAGTAGGAGTTTTTCTTTTCGAAAATTAAAACCCTTAATCACAACCTGGGGCAGGGTAGTTTTCTCAGTTGATCCAAGTGCATAACGAATGACATCAAAAGAAGTCCTTTTGAAACAAAAGACAGTGATGGTTCCAATAATCATAAAGACAGGCAGTCGTCATCTTTCAAAATAAAAGCCCAATAAGTCAAAACCTATGAAGGAGACTTATAAAACTGGGGCATCCCGCTGACTGTAAATCACAAAAGAAACAGTTTAGGCAAAAAAAAAACAGGGATAACAAAATCAAAAAAAGAAAGAGGTCCTACAAACCCTCAACCAAAAAAAAAGGGAATGACTGCCTATTCCAAATAAACTGTCAATATCTGAACCATCACCGGAATATCAGAGCAAAGACTCAAACAAGGTCTAACGCACGATCAGTTGAGTTTAGAATTGAAGAACATCACGAAGAGCGGGTGGGTACAAATAAAATTTGAGCCTTTATCCTTTGTTTCTTAAACCGTGAACCAGACCATGCTATAACCCTCAAAAAGTCCTAGTTGAAGCATGGGTTAGTTCGAAAGGATACTGTTACCAAAGGTATCCTGACTCCTTAAGGCTTGCGGTAAAATAACGAGTTGACATCACATTTTTACAAAATTCACTGGTTTTACTGAAAAAATGCATTTTCAAAAACTTCAAGACAGACATAAGCTTTGCATTTTTAATATAACATTGTTTGCATATGACTATTTGTTTGAACAGCCTAAAAGTTCGCACGAAGAATATCTAGTGAATAAAAGCATTTCCAATCAAGGGGCAAACCTCCGCCTGAGTCACTTGGGGCATTGGACAGGAATTCCAACAACAAATCCTGCATGATCAAACGAAGATCTTCTGGTAACAACACAACGCTACCAACAGTGACAACTCCCTACATCCTGAGAGTATGGACATAGTCGAAAAAAATACTACGCATAATCAAAGACCCGCTAGGTTGACATACCTAGGCAAAAATAAGGGCTTCCCGGCGAACCAAAAGGGTTCGGGCAAAAATAAGGGATGAAATGAAAAAAATCTGTACACCCGGCAAGTCGAAAACCTGAAAAGGCGGCTTGGGCAAAAAAGGGTATCCCGATGGACTGAAAACCCGAAAGGGCGGTCCAGGCAAAAGTTAGGGATCACAGCGTACGACTATGTCCCGGCATCTCGTCACTCTCCCACCAGAAGAAGATTGGTCAATCGGCAGTTATCAAGCACCTCATGGGCCTCCTTCTCCCACAGAAGTTGGGGCAATCATAATGGTCCAAACTGTACAAGCTGCTCTGTCCTCCAGGTACAAGGTATGTTCGGCTGAAGAACGTAACCAGGATACCTCCACTCACCAGAGTAAGACAAGAATCAGCCATACTCTCCCCAGTCAGAGTTGGTCTATCATCAGCCCTACAAAAGGCACAGTATCCCTAGCAAGTCAGCAACGCTCTCCCCGAGCAGAGTTAGCCTACAATCAGCCTTAAGGAAGTTTGGTATCCTCAGAAAATCTCAACATTCCCCAGCGGAGTATGCAGATGTTCCTAAGCAAGCATCCCCGACAGTCTTAATATAAGATTGTTCTCCCGGCGGAATACAGACACCCTAGTGGAACCATTTCCCTAGTACAGTTCAAAAGTTTCCCCAGGAGAGTTGAATCAATCTCCCCAGTAGATTCTGGAAGCTTATCCCCAGTAGATTCTGGAAGCTTATCCCCCGCAGAGTGCAAAAGCGTCTCTCCCCGACCATATTCAAAGGTTATTCCCCACCAGAGCTTATAACTGGGTTATCTTCAGCTAATTACAACGGAAAGATCGTCCTCGGCGAAGGTCTTCCTACCCCCAGCGGAGTTCATCAAATTCCCAACAAAACCTATCAACGGTATCCCCAGCAGAGTTATCATCAAAACCTCAGCGAAGCATCTCTTCCTACAGAGTAGTTCCCCGCAGAGTATCTCTCCAACAAGTTTATTCCCCAACGGAGTCATCTTCTCCTACCGGTTTATTCTTGTAACCATCATCCCCAGCGGAAACGAAGAACTATACTCTTCAACGTCAGCCCAGGATCCAACAAACTCCCGGCATTCGTCAAGGATTTATTTTCCAAGACGAAAAATACATTCATGAACATCATGATACATGCATATACGCATCATATCATACAATCTCATTTATGTAGAGAACATCATTGCTTGATCCATATCATGCATTGCATATGACTGACCTTTACCTTTCAGGAAGGATACAGTTAAATGATCAACTATGTCAAAGTAGACAAATCCAGTCAAAGAAGACAAATCCAGTTGAAATTAATTCCTAAAGTCATTAAAGACAACCCATCATTATAGACACCCGTCAATATAGACACTCGTCGTCATAGACACCCGTCATTATAGACACCCGTCATTATAGACACCCGTCATTATAGACACCCGTCGTTATAGACACCCATCATTATAGACACCCGTCGTTATAGACACCTGTCATTATAGACACCTGTCATTATAGACACCCGTCATTATAGACAACCCGTCGTCATAGACACCCGTCATTATAGACACCCATCATTATAGACACCCGTCATTATAGACACCCGTCGTTATAGACACCCGTCATTATAGACAACCCGTCGTTATAGACACCCGTCATTATAGACACCCGTCGTTATAGACACTCGTCGTTATAGACACCCGTAGTTATAGACACCCGTCGTTATAGACACCCGTCGTTATATACACCCGTCGTTATAGACACCCGTCGTTATAGACACTCGTCGTTATAGACACCCGTCGTTATAGACAACCCGTCATTGTAGACACCTGTCAGTAAAGACAACCTGTCATTAAAGACTACCCGTCGTTGAAGACAACTCGTCATTGAAGACAATCTGTCATTGAAGACCACCTGTCATTGAAGACATCCCGTCATTGAAGACATCCTGTCATTAAAGACAACTCGTCCATGAAGACAACCCGTCCATGAAGACAACTCGTCCATGAAGACAACTCGTCCATGAAGACAACCCGTCCATGAAGACAACTCGTCCATGAAGACAACTCGTCCATATAGACAACTCGTCAAAAAAGACAAAACCTGGTTCAGTTAAATCGATCCCTAAAGATTTTTCTGAGATAACCTGTCAGTAGAGACAACCTACCAACCTTTTGGAGTTTAGAGATTCGAAACCTGTATCCAGCCAGGGCATATCTGTAGACGACTAATTCTAGATTCGATACCTGTATCTAGCCAGGGCATATCTGCATGAAGAGTTTGAAGATCAACCCCTGCAATAGGCCAGGAAATTATCTTTCTTTCTCAGGTACGCAAGTTCTCGCTAAGGAATCTCTTACGCGATCGAAACCTCCCGATGGCATCTGTAAGCCCATCTCCATAACTATCCATTACATTTCCAAATGGAATCTATAAGCCCATTCCCGACAAGGTTCTGTCACATCTCCAGATGGCATCTATAAGCCCATCCTCCTATCCATCATATCTCCAAAATGGCATCTATAAGCCCATTCCTGACATCACATTGCTGATATTCTACTATGTGAGTGCAAATTTCTGGGCACTCTAGTGTTCAATCATCTTCCACCTTCGGATCACGAAAGGCACGCAAGCCAATCTACATCCTCAGGTCTAAGAAGATTGAACAGGGGCAACTGTTGTACCCCAAAATTCGCCCTCCCATATTCTTCAAGATTTGTCAAGATCAATCTTCAAATGGTTCAAAATCTCTCAAAGGTTGCACAGTCCAATCATCTCTTAAGCCAGTCAAAAACTAGGGTTTTGGTTCTTGCAAAGAGTTTGAGGTTTTCAATGGCCCAATCAAGTCCCATGGGCCCATATACATTGTCAAGCATCTACATGCCAAGTTCCAAGGCTCACAACATCAAATTGCACAGTCAAAAGTCCCATTTGGTTCACAATCAACTGTAGGGGCAAAATGGTCATTTTACAGTCAAATGTCAAATTTTTTGGTCAACATCTTATTTTGAAGACACAATCATCATTTGATAAAGTCTTGATCATGATTCCTCAAGCATGGCTCAAAAATTATCAAGGATGCAAAAGTTTCTATTTTTGGACAGATAAAAAGTCAACTGTAACTTGACCAAGGCATAACTTTTTCATGGTTCATCAGAAAAATCCCATCCAATGCTCATTTTGAAGGGGGTGACATTTCCTACAACTCATATTCACATTCCAAGACCAAGAAATGCTCTCACAAAAAGTTACCAATTTCTACATTATAGGTCAATTTCAAAAGTCAACAAAAAGGTACTTTAAGTCAAAGACCATAACTTGAGATTGGTAAATCAAAATGACATGGGACCAAAGGCATTGGTTAGAGGGATTCAATACCTTTCCAAAATGTCCAAGAACATGTTCATAGGATCAAAATTGAGCAAGATATGCATTGGAGAAGTTGGGAAATTTTTGGGAATTTGCAAAAGTCAACTTTGCCCAAAACACTTCATTTTTGCTAATGGGCCTCAAATTCTTTCTTGAATCTTTACCCAAAGCATATGAACGACCCATTGAGATTAAATTGAGTTATTTTCTTATTTTTATTAATTATTTGGATTTTTAATTGATTATTAATTTATTTAATTCATTTAAATGTAGGAAAATACCAAGATATGTTTTTTCAAATCTTTTGTGAAGCAAATACACTCAGGGCAAATAATTAATAAATCTTTTGAGGACAGATACAAGAGTTACTTAGAAATTTTTCAAACGAAACTTTTTCAAAACCCACACACACTTGAAAAGCAAACAATTTTTGAAAACATAAGAGCAAGTACCTAAGAGCCCGTGGATAACCACGGATAGAAAGGGTGCTAATACCTCCCCTTTCTATAAATCTACCTCCCGAACTGAGAGACATCTCGAGAAAGGAATTTTGCTGTGCTTTTGTCCTTTCCATGTTGGAGAACATAAAAGACGGTGGCGACTCTTGCTTACCGCGACATTTCGCGAAACCAACTTAAAAAACAGTCAGTTCTATTTCCACCGATCACAGGTTCTAACTCTGCTATTGCCCCTATGTCTTTGAGCGTCTCATCACTTTTCTACTTGGTTGAAGGTAGATCAGATTGATTAGTGCTGTCCGAGCTTGATAGTTGATACCGAAGTCTGGTTGCAAAATGATCCAATGAGACATAGTGTTACGCCTTGATCCCTAATTTTTGCATGGACCGTCCTTTCGGGTTTTCAGTCCACCGGGATACCCTTTTTTGCCCAAGCCGCCTTTTCAGGTTTTCGACTTGCTGGGTGTACAGTTTTTCATTTTCATCCCTTACTTTTTCCCGAACCTTTTTGGTTCACCGGGAAGCCCTTATTTTTGCCTAGGCCAGTCAACCTAGTGGGTGTTTGATTATGCGTAGTATTTTTTCACTATGTATGCATTGACGGGGTGAGGAAGGTCGTCATCATCCATGGTGGTTAGAATCATAGCTCCTCTTGAGAAAATGTTCTTAACCACAAATGGCCCTTCATATGTGGGGGTCCATTTGCCCTTGGGATCACCTTGTGGAAGTATGATGCGTTTGATTACCAGATCCCCGACTTGATACTCTTGTCGTTTAACTTTCTTGTTAAATGCCTTGATCATCCGCTTTTGATACGTCTGACCATGACAAATAGCAGTAAGTATTTTTTCATCAATTAAGTTCAGCTGATCAAGCCGGGTCTGGATCCAATCATCCTCTCTCAAACCTGCATTCCTCATAATCCGAAGAGAGGGTATCTGAACTTCAATGGGCAAGACTGCCTACATACCATACACCAAAGAGTAGGGTGTTGCCCCTGTTGATGTCTGCGCTGAGGTGCGGTACCCATGAAGAGCGAACGGTAACATATCGTACCAATCTTTATATGTCACCATCATCTTCTGCATAATCTTCTTGATGTTCTTATTAGCCGCTTCAACAACCCCATTCATCTTCGGCCGGTAGGGAGAAGAGTTGTGATGTTGTATCTTGAACTGTTTGCAGAGCTCGGTGATCATTGTATTGTTGAGATTTGTACCGTTGTCCATAATGATCCTCTCTGGTACACCGTATCGACAGATCAGGTTGTGCCGAATGAACCGTGCCACGACATTCTTGGTTAACGTAGCAAAGGAAGCTGCTTCAACCCACTTCGTGAAATAATCAATAGCTACCAGGATGAAATGATGCCCGTTGGACGCCGTAGGTATGATCTCACCAATCATATCGATGCCCCACATTGCAAAAGGCCAAGGTGTTGTCAAGACATTTAGAGGAACTGGAGGTATGTGCACCTTATCAGCATAGACTTGACACTTATGACAAGTCCGAGAATGCTGATAACAATCGGCTTCCATAGTAGACCAATAATATCCTGCCCGTAGGATTTTCTTCGCCATGGTATGTCCACTGGAATGAGTTCCGAAAGTACCTTCATGTAACTCTGACATAATCCTTTCTTCCTCGTTCTTATCCACACACCGCAGTAAGGTTGAATCATGGTTACGCTTGTAAAGGATGTCATTACTTATGAAGAACTTTGCAGCGAACCTCCTTAAGAACTTCTTATCATTAACAGATGCACCCTCGGGGTATTCCTGAGCCTCAAGATACCTCTTTACCTCATGAAACCAGGGTTTATCTGTTACCTCTTCAGTCTCGATATCACAGCAATGTGAGGGTTCGTCCAACCTTTCAATGGTAATCTGGGGAGCCTCATTGTCCCACCTGACTTTGAACATAGAAGACATGGTAGCTAGCGCGTCCGCTAACGGATTCTCCTCCCTGGGGAAGTGTTCAAAGGTTATCTCCTCGAAGTATGGGAGCAATGTCAATACATACTCCTTGTAAGGAATAAGATTTGGGTGTTTCGTATCCTACTCGCCTTTGATCTGACTGATCACGAGAGCAGAATCTTCGAATACACTTAAGAACTTAATCCTTAGATCAATAGCTGCTCGAAGGCCCATGATGCACGCTTCATACTCCGCAATGTTATTGGTGCAGTTAAAACATAATCGGGAGGTGAATGGAGTATGACAGCCTTCAGGAGATATGATCACGGTGCCAATGCCATTACCCAAAGCATTTGAAGCTCCGTTAAAATACATAGACCATCGGGATCCTTCCTCAGGTCCTTCATCTGGTCCAGGTTTCTCACAATCGGTCACCAACATGATGTTCTCATCCGGAAACTCGAAGTTCATAGACTGGTAATCATCCACTGCCTGATGCGCCAAATGATCTGCCAACACACTTCCCTTGATTGCCTTTTGGGTTATGTATTGGATGTCATACTCAGTCAAGATCATCTGCCATCTTGCTATTCTTCCGGACATGGCAGGCTTCTCGAAGATATACTTGATTGGGTCCATCTTTGATATCAATAGAGTAGTGTGAGTCAGCATATACTGTCTCAGCCGGCGAGCAGCCCATGCCAAAGCGCATCAAGTTTTCTCGAGCAGTGAGTATCGGGTCTCACAGTCGGTAAACTTTTTGCTAAGGTAGTAAATAGCATGCTCTTTTCGGCCAGACTCGTCATGCTGCCCCAGTACGCACCCCATTGAATTGTCGAGTACTGTCAAGTATAAGATCAAAGGTCTTCCTTCAATTGGAGGCATCAGAATAGGTGGCTCTTGGAGATATTCTTTAACCCTTTCGAAAGCGGCCTGACATTCATCATTCCATTTTACCACTTGATCTTTCTTTAGCAGCTTGAAGATCGGCTCACAAGTAGCAGTCAAATGTGAAATAAATTGGGCAATGTAATTCAACCATCCCAAAAAGCCTCTGACTTCTTTTTCTATTTGGGGAGCTGGCATTTCCTGTATAGCCATCACCTTTGCAGGATCCACTTGAATACCTTTATCACTAACAATGAAACCCAATAGCTTACCAGACCTCACCTCGAAGGTGCACTTGTTCGGGTTTAACCTCAGCTTGTACATCTTCAACCTGTCAAATAGCTTTTGAAGATGGTCCAGGTGTTCTTCCTCAGTCTGGGACCTTGCAATCATGTCGTCAACGTATATCTCAATCTCATGATGAATCATGTCATGGAACAAAGCGACCATGGTGCGCTGATACGTTGCCCCAGCATTCTTCAACCTGAAAGGCATTACCTTGTAACAGAAGGTGCCCCACTGCATAACGAAAGTTGTCTTCTCCATATCCTCGGGAGCCATCTTAATCTGATTGTAACCAGAAAAACCATCCATTAAGGAGAAGACCTTATACTGTGCGGTGTTGTCAACCAAAACATCGATATGAGGCAGAGGGAAATCATCTTTAGGACTCACCCTGTTCAGATCCCTATAGTCTACGCACATACGAACCTTACCATCTTTCTTCGGCACCGGAACCACGTTGGCAACCCACTGCGGGTAAGAAGTAACTGCTAGAAAACCGACATCAAACTGTTTCATGACCTCAACTTTGATTTTCTCAGACATCTCTGGGCGCATGCGGCGACCTTTCTGCTTCACTGGAGGACAATCTTCCTTAGTTGGTAAGCGGTGAACCACGATATCAGGATCCAACCCAGGCATATCTCCTTAAGACCAAGCAAAGATCTCAACATAGTCATGCAGCATTTGTATTAACCGTTGCTTAACACTAGGCTCCAAATTTGCACCTATCTTGACCTCTTTCTTATCTTCTTCTGTACCCAGATTTACTGTTTCCACTGGCTCTTCATACGGCTGTATGGCCCTCTCTTCTTGAAGTAACAGTCTTGCAAGTTCCCCAGGCATTTCACAATCATCCTCACCTTCGTCCTCGGCTTGGTTGATCAGACTTTCGAAGTCATAACTGGCAGTAGCAGAGTCGTTGTCAGTGGGATCCAGAGTGGATATGGACCTGTATTATGGTATGTGAGTGTGTGTAAGACAAATAATTGTTTTGATAAAGTGCAAGATAGAAAAGAAAAACAAGGAGCGCAAAATTTGTAATGCAAGAAAAACATCCAATGCAAGAAAAACATCCAATGCTTTATTGATGATATATGGAAATGACACATAATAAACCCTCACAAACAAAGCCACTGTGTCTCGGGCAAGGCACCGGGCCATAAAAGTTTCAAATTGTCTGTTACAAGTCTCAAAACAAAGTCTATTAGTGTGTAATAAAAGAAACGGGCACGAAGTCCTTCGTCGTCCAATTGTTCAAGCCACCGTTGGTAGTCGGGTAAATCCAGCTGTCGAAATATAACTCTTCATCATCATCTTCAATTGCATTCACTCCCGGATTACTGATACGCAGGGGAGATCTTCCAATCCCTGCACACCGAACAGCCCTTTGAGCTTCTGCAGTAAAACCCAAATCAAACTTGTCAGTCTTGTGTGCAAAGTCAGGGAGTTGGCCCCAATTCGCACACCCACCTTTTTCAACAACAACCCTGGCATCCTTGAGGGAAGCCATCTTCATCGGAGATTCTTCAGCAACAGTTTTAGTCGACGCCAAAGTTTGGGGAACCTCTTCAAAGTTATGACACGGGGTTTCAATAAACTCTCCATCCATCTCCACATACCGGAAGGAGTTAAGATGACTCACCATGTATTCCTCTTCCCTCGTACTGTAACAATATTCCCCTTTACTGGATATTTTAACATCTGATGAAGCGTAGAAGTTACTGCCCCAGCCTTATGAATCCATGGGCGACCTAGCAAGCAAGAATAAGATGGTCGAATGTCCATCACATAGAACGTAGACGCAAAAGTCTGGGAACCAACCTTAACAGGGACATCCACCTCTCCATGTACCATCCTTTTGGACCCGTCGAAGGCCCTAACCACAATATTACTTGGCTTCAGAACCAATCCTTCACAATCCAACCGATCTAATGCTTTCTTGGGTAAAACATTTAATGAGGACCCAGTATCCACCAGCACGTGGGCCAAAGTAGTGCCCCTGCACTCGATCGAAACATGCAGAGCATGATTACGATTCCTTCCTTTGGCAGTTAGATCTGCGTCGGAGAAACCCAACCCGTTTTCAGCGGTCAAACTAGCCACACAGTCTTTGAATTGATAAGAAGATGTTTCCTGCGGCACATGCGCAGTTTTAAGGAAAGCAATTAAATCCTTTGCACGGGCTTCCGAGCACAACAATAGAGATAACATGGAGATTTTCGACGGGGTTTGGCCCAACTATACGACTAAGTTGTAGTCTCTTTTCTTGATAATCTTCAGAATTTATTCTATCTCCTGTCTAGAGGTTTCAACAACAATCTTCTTAGGCGCCTCCATCCGGGCAGGTCCACCTGTAACTTATTTGCCCCGAGTGTCAGATGACTCGGCGACAGGGGTGATAACTGGAGTAAGAATTGGAATAGCAGCTGATGTACTGGCGAATGGAATGACAACAGGCTTTTGAACAGTTGGAGGAGAAATTTCAGGAGAGAAGAGTCTTCCGCTTCGGGTGACCTTGCTAGACCCAACAATATTGCTGACATCAATATCAACCTCTTCAACCTTCAAGTCTGGTTTTATCCCATGATAATACACATCGGCCCCATAGTGCCACGGGACAGCCTTATCCGAAGTGTAAGGGATAGGACCAGGAATAGTAATGATCAATGGAGCAAATCTCGGAATAGATGTAATCCTAACAGGCTTTCTCGAGGAAGCCTTGGAAGGATTGGCGGAAATGGTTATTATGGAAACATCTTCAACAGGAATCAACGGAATCAAATTTTTCTCGAACAAGATCTCTTTGTTATCCATCAGGCGTTGAACACTTGATTTCAACAAATGGCAACCAGCAGGTATGATGGAACATAGGTGGCAAACTTCGCCATAACTCGGAAATAAACCGGCCAATAATAGGGTCTTCTTTACTGTCATCAAAAAAGTAGAAATGTCTTCCACAGAGGTCACAAACGAATCATCATCCACAACATTCACTCCATACTTGGGCATGGAAGCAGTCATGACATTATGCTTTTCTGGTGCGTCAAACTCAATTTCTTTAGCTTCAATCAAATCTTGCACCTTATTCCTCAAGGCCCAACAGTTGTTGGTATCATGACCCGGGCTATCAGAGTGATAAGCACAACGGGCGTTCGGATTATACAGCGGAGAGGTGGTACTGGGATTCTTCGGAGCTTCCCTCAGAGTTACCAGGTTAGTCTTCAATAACTGTGGTAAAATTTGAGATAAAGTTATACTGAGCCGAGTATACTGTCTTTGCGGTCTCTCTACTCTTTGCTGATTATTGCGTTGTGGGGAAACAATAGGTCTTGATATTACTACCACATTAACTGCTTGGCGGCGCTCAGGTCGGTTTTGGCTCCTTAAGCTGTAAACGGCACTAGATTCCTTCTTGAAAGACTTCTTTTCTGTACTTGATGAAGCACCTTTCTGTATCTTGCCACTTTTGATACCAACTTCTACCCTTTCCCTAGTTATAATCAGTTCAGTGAACCCAGACGATGAACTACCGATCAAATGATTGAAATATGGACCAGACAAAGTCCCAAGAAACATATCTACCAACTTCCTATCAGACATAGGGGGTTGTACTCTTCCAGCCAGATCTCTCCACTTCTGAGCGTAGTCCTTAAAACCTTCACTCACACCCATAGACATACTCTGAAGCTGAGTACGCGTGGGAGCAAGGTCGGCATTATACTGGTATTGCCTGTAGAAAGCAGCAACAAGGTCCTCCGAGTTGCGGACATTAGCTCCCTCCAATTGATAGAACCATTCAAGTTGAGTCCCTGAAAAACTATCTTGAATGAAATGGACCCACAGGTTCCTATCAGCAGTGTAGGGTTGAATCTTTCTGACATACGAGCGGAGGTGAAGCTTTGGATAGGACGCTCCATCATATTTAGCAAAGACCAGAGCTTTAAATTTGTGAGGGATCTCCACTCCCGATGCCATCCCCAGATCTCCAAAATCCAGACCGGGAACCTTCTGAATCTCCATAGCACTTAAACAGTCTTCCAGCTGCTTGTACCTATCCTCAGCAGGAGGGTACTGTTCATCATCAAAGTCAGTGTCATTATCGGAGACCACATGGCTAGTACCTTTTCTTTCCTCTTGATTCTCTCCTCCTCTAGATGAATGAGACAAATCAGCTTCCTATCACAACCTATTCCCAAATCTACGACCCATATTCAGGAGGACCACCTTCTTCTTCTTCTTCTTCTTCTTCTTGTCCTTCAGGATGAGAGTCTTCAAATCCTGTTGTCCTTTGGCCAAGTTCAAGAACATCTCCTGAAATTGAGCATTCTGAGCTTGAAGAGCCTTGATAGCTTGATCAGTAGGTGTTTCAGAAGACATTTTATGCTGAAATAAACAGTGAAGAAGATGAGAAACCTGTAATGGTACCTGTGATGAGGTGCATGGTAATGGAATGCGTATGAAATGATTTCAAAGACTTTGGGAGATTCAAATTTGTAAACCAAAATAAAACACACTTTATTAGATTAAAACTTGTAACAATGTTTAACAATGCCTTCAAGGTGTTACAAAAGAAATAAACTGAAAAGCAAATCTAAACTAGAAACAATAAAAGACATCAGAAATCCCATGGTCGTCTTCCTTTCGTGCTGACATAATCATTGATTGTCCTTTCATTCTCAAGCTGCCTTGTAAGCCTCAAGATCTTCTGTTCCTGCTCATGATACTTCTCCCTGTAGGTATCCCTTTCTTCCTTTAAATGGATCCAAGATCTCTTAAATGCCCCCAGATCAGTAGGCATATATGGATTGAGGAATGTATAAGGAACCCCTTCTTCGTTAGTATGCTCCACAATCACCGGAAAAACAGATTCATATGGCATCCCCAGCTTTTGAGAACGGGCTCGAACCCACTGGAGATAAGGTTGCATCGAGAGAGAATTCTTCAGTCCTAGCTCATGTGGATCAGACCTGTTCACCATGCCCCAAGCTCGTATAAACCTGCGGCGATGCCCATCAACGTCCCCCTTGTAGTCAAAGACAATGTCTGTAAGAAGCAGCTCATGGGGACCGTCTCTCCCAGCGCGTCCAAACTGTCGTAAAGCCAAACAAAGATTGTAGGTTATTCCCCCTCTAATTCCAAGCAACGGAACATTAGGGTATTCCCCATATCGATCAATGACAGCTACCCTTTCCATATCTTTAGAACTCCAAAGGATGTCCATATGAGCAAGGGACATGATTCTATAAGCCCAACCTACACCTTCCTCATTCTTTAATACAGACTTGGGGAGGTGCAAAATAAACCACCTCGCCAGCAGCGGTGTATAACACATGAGAGTTCCCCGTCTCCGCACAGTACGGGTATAGAGAACATGCAAAATATCACCCAAGACAGTAGGCACCGAGTTACGAGACATGAAGATCTTAACTGCATTCACATCTATGAATGAATCTGGATTTGGAAAGAGAACCAAGCCGTAAATGAGGAGAGCCAAGATGTCTTCAAATGCTTGAAAGTCCAAGTTATCCCAGAATTGTTGAGCTTGATCCATTAGAAACTTAGCCAAGAAACCTTTAACCCCACTCCGAGTCTCCCAGTTAGATACTACATCAGCCCTTGTTAAGTGTAAGGCTGAAGCAGTGTCCTCAGGTCTAGGAACCTCCTCCAAACCTGTGAAGGGTGTATGCTCGAGGATAGATATGCCTAGTAAATCAGAAAACTCCTCCAAAGTAGGGACTAGCTGATAGTCCAAGAAGGTGAAACAGTGATGCAATGGATCAAAGAACTGGAACAACACGCTCATCATCTGCTCATCCAACTTGGAAATGACCAGGCTAAGAAAATGACCATGTCTTCTAACAAATGAAGAAGTATCAGGGACTTTTGAAACTAACTCTCTGAGCTGAGCAGGGATTTGCACGAAGTTGACTCGAATGGTATTTCTGCGCATAGAAGCCATAATCTGCATAACAGAACAAAGATGAATCCCCTCGGTCTTTGAAATGGTTAGTTCTAATGAAATATGCATGCTATGTCATGATGTATGATGTCATGATAAAACACACAACAGGTATAGCAGGTATCAAACATGGTAAAGGTAAACAAGTCACACAATTGCCCTTAAGTTTCAGGCTTGCATGGAGTCTAGGTACTACCCTCTTGAAGTTCAGTTGGTTCAACTTGTCCTAATAATAGTAACCGGGTTCTAGAGGTTATCAATATCACTGACCATCCTCCATCAGTCATAGTTTCAGCTCACGCAATATTTTCTTGCGGCCGAAACCATCTCGAGAGTATGATCTCAATGAGTGTAGCATCGAGTATCAACCAGTTCCCAGCTCTACACCGAGACCGACTATCTCACTACTTCCTATGGCCAAGTTGGTCAATTATAGGTTCTAAGGTCAGTTGATGCTTAACGACCCATATAGTAGCCCCGTATTCTCCTTGTTCCTCCACAAGGGATACCGGTACCAACTAATGTGCCATATTAACGTAGCTATTGCTTCAACTGTATCGGTCTATGCTGTACAGTTCCCTCACAGTTTATTGCTACTTACCTAAAAGGTGTTCCCCAGATCCGGGTTAGGATCTATAGTAACTCCGATACAAAGCCCACAAAAATAAAGCAATCAAATCAAACAATAGAAAACAATATGATGAACTAATCCTAAGGTATACCCCACTTATTAAGTCCCCAGCAGAGTCGCCAGTTCTGTGATACGGTGGCCAGAACTGAGACTGTTTTTAGGAATTGCTGGTTTGCATTTTGCGTTTGTGTTCACAAAATGTCGCGGTAAGCAAGAGTCACCACCGACTTTTATTTTATCCAACAAGGAAAGGAAAAAGGGCAACCACTAAAGCATCCTATACCTAATGACCGTTTACCGAAGGCAACCGAAGTGGGAGTGTACCCTAGGAGTGCGCATGTGCGAGTGATTCAATTTAAAATTATTATCTTTGCACATTTTAGGGTTATCTAACCGTTTTAAAGTTAATCATACATTCTTGTCATGCATTCCTAATATCATACATCTAATAGTTTAATGTTTTGCGGAATTTAAAGTGCGGAAATTAAACTACACTATTACAAGGCTTCGGGTATTTACATAGCCAAACACAAACCCTTAAAATAAAGCGATAAATGAAAGTAAAAGACCTAATTAAACTATTACAACTTATGGGCAATTACATTAATAGGATAAAAATAAAAGATAAAGCGCACGCGGGGAAATTTAGATCGGGAGAGAACTAGGGTTTTGACCCCTTTTAGCCCAATTAAAAGAAAAAATTGTTTTTGTTGTTTTTAATTATTTTTAAGAAAAGAATTAGGTTTTTAAAAATAAATACAAAAATAATTAACTAATTAAATTGATTAAAGGAAATAGTTATTTAACCTAATCTTGTGTTTTTGTTATTTTTAAGAAAAGAAAATAGAATTTAATTAGAAACAAAAAAACCTAATTGTTCTAGTTAATTTTAATTTATTTACAAAACAATTAAAGTTACCTAAAATTAACAACCTAATTAAATTAATTATTTTTTTGTAAAAAATAAATAGCCTAAATTTAATTGGATGAAAAATATTTTTGTGATTTTTTGATAAAAAGAATATTTAATTATGTTAGTAAAATAAATAAATAAATTAAATAAAACAAAAATAAAAAGAAAAGATAAAGAGATTGGGCCTGAAAAATAACAATTTGGGGGGGGGGGAGAATCAAATTCTGGGTCCAAAAGGAAGTGACCCACGTTTGACTCTTTGGATCTCATGCTCTGCATTGACTAGGCTTCATGATACTCCTTCATTGATGGCCTTTGGATCTGGCCATCTGGCCACTTGGCAGGTTGGATGATGAGGTCATATGGTCGACCTTGGCCTTGTGTGAGCGCTGGATTGCCTGAAAGAAAATAATATGAAGAAATTGGGGGACCTGGGATTCAAACCCAGGCCCCAAGGCACTTTCCAACGCTTGGCAACCAACTGAGCTAGTTGTTTCATTTGTTCATAGAATAACAATAATAGATAATATGAAAATAAATGGAGTTAGTGGAGAATAATAAAAACGCACGCCAGAAGTTTGAATGGACCAACAGGATGATGCCACGCCATCATCCCTGTCCTTGTTCCGTTGCTAAAAGTGAAAGGCTTTTACCTACAGACGTATGTTTGTAGCTACAGCCCTGGTTCGTTCGAAAATCCTTCCTGGACATGATAAATGATTTCTAATTCCACAAATCGAACCGTCTTGTCATCCTGAACATCATGGTACCCTTCACGGGGGCTAATTTTGCCTGCACATAAAAACCCTAAAACGAAACCACAAACCCTAACAATGGCAATTCTCGATTCAATCCATAAAAATGCAATTGGATGATATGGATAGCTTGCAAATGTTCCAAGGTCAAGAATATATAATTATTTTGTGCTACAAGTGACAGAATGATACAATTCGATTTAAAAAATAAATCAATGTCGTGGACGACTTACAGTGGTATTTGGCAATAAAAACTCCTTGTTCTTGATTGGTTTAGATTCCTTGTGATCCCAGGAAGCGATTGGGATGATCAAGAAGCTCTGGAATTGCTTGGAACTATGAATTCGTGCTTTCACTTTTTTGGTGTTTTTTCAAGTTTTGTTCTTGTTCTTACGCCTCTCTCCAGCCTTGTTTTAGGTCTGCACATGCTCAATATATATCAAGGATTGAATTAGGGTTGAAAAACTGATCTCAATCTTCCTCCATTATTGCTTTTGATTTGGATTTGATACACTTGAAAATCTTGCTAAAAATAGAGCAAACTCAATCTTTTTGTGCACACAAAGCCTTTACATGAATTCAATCTCATGCTAGCTGGATATAGGACCAGAAACATGTGCAAAATCTTGAGATTTCAATGTTTTGGATTTTCTCATGATTTGTTTTGATTAAAATTGATTTAATTCAAATAAAAATCAAAATAAATAATAAAAACAAGATAATGACAAATGGCAAGGGCTAGGACTCGTAGACCATGTTTCCAACTCAAAACAAGTGCAAAAGATTGGGCCCATTTAGCAAAAATTGCAATTTGAGGCATAGTTGACTTTTGACAATTTTGCAAAAAGGGTCAACTTCACCAATGCATAACTTCCTCAATTTTGACTCTTTGATGGTGTTCTTTGACTTTTTATAAATCTTGAGATGTTCTCTAAGCAACCCATTTGGTAGCATATCAATTTGGTATTCCATGCTCAAGTATGAAGCTTTGACAAAAAAGGTGTTTTTGTTGACTTTTCAAAATAACCTATAATGTCCAAATTCATAACTTCTTGTGAGTGCATATTTTTAACTTGGGAGCTGAAGATGGATTGTAGAGCATTGCATGCTCTTCAAAATGAGCTTTCAATGGGTCATTTCTCATAAAGTATGAGAAAGTTATGCTTGGTCAAAGTTGAGTTGACTTTTCCTGCAAAACCCTAATTTAGCAACTTTTGGTTCTTGATGAATTATGAGCAATCCTTGATGAATCATGATCATGAAGGAAATTGCGATCAAAAAGCGCAGCGGAATATAAAATTTTCCTTTAGCGATCCTTACGAATGAGCATGGTCAGTGACAGAAATATTTACCTCTTGTGCCGATTGAGACCTTTGATGTTGTGATCACGAGCGTTGATGAAGAACAACGCCTCTACTCAGTCCACACGAACAGATCGCTTCCGGTCACAGTGCTAGCTAATCACGAACGAAAACCTTGAGTGAGAGAGAGAATCAAAAACGAAATTGCATCAAGTGAAATTTCTTCATCACAAGGGATCTATTTATAGAATCACTCGTGTGGGCTACAAGCTAAATGCCCAATTAAGGCTATAAGCTAAAAGCCCAATTAAGCTTATGGACATCATACCTTATGATGTACCATATATCACTTATCCACGTGGTACCTTACCACTTTCCGTATTACACTTAAGTGCACCGTACCTTATGGTGTTCCTTATTTATTCTATCTCTCATCAACCTGTCCTTATGTGTGTGACCCTGTAGGTTTTCGCGATGTTGGCAATTATATTAAATCACACATTTAATATAATAAACAGTGAGCGGTATCTAGCAACACATCACTGTTACCCAAGTCACGAAAATGTCATGTGATCTGACCAAACCTTTTCCGTGATAATATTTGTGTTGTACAATTACCCTTTTGCCCTCATGTCTATATTGAACACAAGGCATACACTGTGTCACCCTTGTCCAGTTCAATATTGGGCCCTTAGACATTTATCCTGTTATGCAGGATGAGCAAATTCCATCTAGGTCACTCATGTCCCTTAGCATGCTTTGTGAAGTACCCATCAACCGTCTTTATAGTCATCCAGTTACGGATGATGTTTGATCAGCAATAAAGTACTTGACTCTACATCTAGGGTCCATAGTGGTTTCAGGTCGAAGGGTGGTATACACCATTATCATCATGAGAATATCTTATGACACTTTGCATAACATTCTATGTAGAATTCTCATAGCGGGTCAATCCAGTATAAATATTACTCCTAATATTCATACCTATGTCAAGACTTGATAACTCCTTATCTATGATCCATGAGATGTGATCATCAATCTATCTTCATAATAATCTTAATGCTTTAATATTATCCCACTTCACATTAAAGCTTGACTACGGATACTTTAAGAATAGTGTCTTATGTTTAATGGGATCTCATGATTAAGTCACACTTAACATTTCATTAAACCAATAAACCATTCTAGGGACTTTATTATTTTGGAAAGCAAACATAATAAAGAAATGCCTTTTATTATTAATAAATAATTCGATACAAGTACCAAAAGTATTGGCCTCTAGGGCTTACACCAACAGATCAACCCTTGATAAAATGATGAATGATACTTTAAAGTGAGGATGTTGACCAAAAATCTTGAAGTTTGACTGTATGTGGGCCATAGTTGACTTTTGCCCTAGCACAGTCGATTTTCAGGCATTTGAGCAATTGACTGAGCAAATTTTCCCTGCAAGGCTTGAAACTTGACATGGATGATCTTGAGAACATATTAGGACAATAGTGAGCATTTGGGATCCCTTGGACTCAAGTATCTTAATGAAACATGAAACCCTAATTTGAGGTAGACTGCCTTAGGAGAGAGCTTGTCTGGTCAACCCTTGGACTTCCATGAGCAACTTGAGGATCTTTCTTGAAATGTTTTGAGAAATATGGGAGGGCAAATTTTAGGGTACAACAGTATAAAGGACCTGAATTGGGATCCCGATGGACTAGGGATTTTGATGGAGCTTCCAACGTGCTTGGTAATGGAATTGGTGCTGTGATTATCTCTCATGAGGGTTATCACACACCCTTCACTGCCAGATTATGTTTTGATTGTACCAACAATAAAACCGAGTACGAAGCATGCATCACGTGTATCAAAGCTGCCATTGAGATGAGAATTAAATTCTTTAATGTATATGGGGACTCATCCCTAGTGATCAGTCAGATTAAGGGAGAATGGGACACGAAGCATTCAAATATCATTCCTTATCGAGAGCATGTGTTGACATTAATCCCGTACTTCGAAGGAGACACTTTTGAACACATTCCATGATAAGAGAATCAATTGGCAGGCATATTATTTACCATGTCATCTATGTTCAAAGTCATATGGGACAATGAAGCTCCTCGAATTACTATTGAGAGACTAGACGAACCGGCGCATTGCTACGAATTTGATGCTAATGGAGTAGAGGAAAAGCCTTGGTACCACGAAGTAAAAAGATACCTCGAAACTTAAGAGTATCCTGAAGGAGTATATATCAATGATAAGAAATTTCTAAGTAGGTTCTCTTCCAAGTTCTTTATGAGTAATGGAATCTTGTACAAGCATAACCACGATTCGACCTTGCTTCGTTGTGTAAACAAGAAGAAAGCTGAGAAAATTATGGAAGATATGCACGAAGGTGTCTTTGGTACTAACTCCAGTGGACATATAATGGATAAAAATATTCTGAGAGCAGGTTATTATTGGTCTACCATGGAAACCGATTTCCATCATCATTCTAGAACTTGCATAAAATGCCAGATTTACGCTAACAAATTACACGTGCCTCTGGTTCCTTTGAACATCTTGACTGCTCCTTGGCTATTTGCAATGTGGGGGCATTGATATGATTGTAGGGATTAAGCCTACTGCTTCCAATGGGCATCGTTTCATCCTTGTCGCTATTGATTATTTCATGAAGTGGATAGAAGCAACCTCGTTTACTTCTGTTACGAAGAATGTTGTGGATCAGTTCATTAAGTATAACCTTATTTGTTGGTATGGCATCCCTGAAAGGATCATCACGAATAATCGTACCAATCTCAACAATACTATGATCATGGAACTCTACACGCAGTTCAAGATTAAGCATCATAATTCTTCTCTGTATCGACCAAAAATGAATGGTGCAGTGGAAGCCGCCAAGAAGAATATCAAAAAGATATTACAAAAGATGACAATGACATACAAAGATTGGGATGATATGTTACCATTTGCTCTTCATAGCTATTTCACTTCAATACATACATCAACTGGGGAAACCCCGTTTTCGCTCGTCTATGGTATAAAGGTTGTCTTACCTGTTGAAGTCTAGATTCCTTCCCTAAGGATTATGAAAGATGCAGGTTTAAATGAAGAAGAATGGATTCAAAATCTACTTGACCAGATAAATTTGATTGACAAAAAAAGGCTTGCGGCTGTTTTTCATGGTCAGATGTATCAGAAACGTATGATCAAGGCTTTTAACAAGAAACTCAAACATCAGGTGTACCGGGCTGGTGATTTGGTAATTAAACACATCATCCTACCACAAGGTGATCCCAAGGGGAAATTGACTCCCATATACGAAGGTCCATTTATGATCAAAAAGATATTTTTTGTGCGTGCTATGATACTTACCACTATGGACGGTGAAAATTTTCTGCACCTTGTGAACGCAAACATAGTCAAAAAATACTACGCATAAAAGAGACCCGCTAGGTTGACAGGCCTAGGCAAAAATAAGGGCATCCCGGTGAACCAAAAGGGTTCGTGCAAAAATTAGGGATATATATAAAAAATTGTACATATGGCAAGTCGAATACTTGAAAAGGCAGCTTGGGTAAAAAAGGATATCCCGATGGGCTGAAAACCCGAAAGGGCGGTTCTGGAAAAAGTTAGGGATTAAAGCGTACGGATATGTCCCGTTGGATCACCTATCTACCTACATCCAACTTTATTACTAATGTCAAGTTCAAAAGGTATAAATCAATTCAATCATCCTCTTCCAATAGCAAGTGATGAGATGCTAGAAGATATAGGGGCAATAGCAGAGTTGAAACTCGATGGGATCGTTTCCACATAGATGTTTTTATTTGTTTTTTCTTTTTCAATTTTATGATGATTTCCTCTTATTAGGATTTTTGTTTCCTTGTATAAAACTGCCTACTTATAGG
The DNA here is from genome assembly GCA_948472305.1 of Vicia faba. Lineage (NCBI taxonomy): Eukaryota > Viridiplantae > Streptophyta > Magnoliopsida > Fabales > Fabaceae > Vicia > Vicia faba. Next base: position 1,155,144,611 of record OX451741.1, read on the forward strand.
CAAACTTTCAGAATCAATGCAAATATATTTCAAAATTCAAAATTGTTTTCTCTATTTGGTTTGCAAAAAATATCCAATGATTATGTTGAATGAACATATGCATTTGAATATGATTACTGTTTACAAAATATATGCATGAAAACATGATTAGCATTTACTAAAGACTCTAGAAGTTGGAATAATGATTCAAGTTATCCACAAATCCCTGCAGAATAATCTCCATGGAACTATCTCTACAGAGCTATCTTCACAAGCTCATCCCCAACATAGATATATTCCCCAACAAATCTGATATACCCTCAGACAGAAATTAGGGCATCTTCCAATAATTCACCTACATATCCCCGAGGGATAACTTGACATGATCATATTCCCTAATAGGTCCCCTAGCAGAGGAAGTTTGATTATTACCCTAGCATACAGTGGAAACTTCCTCAGCGCAACCCATTAATTTCTAATCCCCATCAGAGATTATTTCCTCAATACAGTCTACATGATTTAATTCCCCATTGGAGTTTATTTCTCAAATACTGCAAAATGCCCCGACATAATTCTCTCCACCAGCCAGATATCATTCTACGTTGTCCTCCCCAGATAGCGCATCAGAAACATATCCGTCTCTTTTATCCCCAGACAGGGTACACAAGAATTAAAGAACGATGAAAGACCGACTTTCCTTGAATTCTTCTATCCCTAAGTAGAAGCCGAACATCCCCAGCAGAGTGTCATCAAACAGAAAGCGGGAATCCCCATTAAAGTCATACTGAACTAAATTGAAGAATTACTTTCTTCATTCCTAGCAACAGTCAAGGATTTATTTTCCCCTGCCAAAGTTGTTATACGAAGCTACCGATATGCTCCAATGGCATATTGCATCCATACATCATTTATAAAATATCATATGTATAGGAAACACATATATTATTCTCATTTATTTTGAGAGCATCATTATGCAATGCATTACATACATCATGACATTGCATAAAACTAACTTTGTTTTCAGGTTATGTTCACAAACAGACGAATATTATCAGCAATTTATAGGCAAGTTGTAGATCAATTCCCGAAACAGGACGGGACGACTATCTACATGAACAAATGATTTCCTTCAGAGACTAATTATGAAGAGAATTTCCCTCAGAGACTAATTCTGAAGAGCATTTCCTTCAGAGATTCATTTTGAAAAGCATTTCCCTCAGACAAAAATCAGATATATTCACTCTAAAAAGCATCAGTCAGATACAATCAGATGAAGGTTCATTCTGATACTCTTTTAGATACAGTCAGGCGTAGACTCATTCCAATACATTTTTCAGATACAAACGGGCAAATACTCATTCTAATCCACTTCTAGATACAGTCAGGAATAGACTCATTCTAGTACATTTTTCAGATACAGTTGGACGAAGACTCATTCTGATCCACTCTTGGATATAGTCTAGCATAGACTCATTCTAATACATTGGTTGGATACAATTGAGCGTAGATTCGTTCCAATACATTGTTCAGATACATCCTCTCATATATACAATCAAGACATATACTCATCCTAGAACATTGTTCAGATACAATCGATACATAAGATTCATTTTGACACTCCCCAGCATGTCTGCTAGATACAGTCGGACACAGACTCATTATAGTATAATTTTTCAGATACAGTCGGATGAAGACTCATTTTGATCCACCTTTAGATACAGTCAGAGGTAGACTCATTCTAATACTTGTTCAGATATAATCGGATATAGACTCATTCTGATACTCCTATCAATAGTTACTTAAGATGACATCTATAAGCCCATCTCTGACGACACTCTATCACCTCTCTGAACGACATATTTAAGCCCGTTCAAGCAGTATGATCAACCAATAGTCTTACTTCGTGCACATGCGAGTGAAAATTTTTGGGCACTTAAGTGTTCAATCCTCTCCCACCTTTAGATCACAAATGGCGGACATGCCAATCTAACTCTTCAAGTTTAAGAAGATTGAAAATGGGCAGATGTTGTACCCCAAAATTTTCCCTCCCATCTTTGATATAAGATGATTCAAGATACCTCTTTATGCTCATAAAGGTCTTAAACACTCAAGATTACTCAAAGATTGACCAAACAAATTCTCATTCTAAGCAGTTGACCTACAACTAGAGTTTTGCTTCTCTCAAAATAAATTGGACTTCTAATACCTCAAGTGGACTTCATGGGTTCCCATATGTCTCAAAGCATCCTCATGCCAAGTTTCAAGCATTGCAGTACAAGTTTGCTCAATCAATTGATCAGATGATTGAAAATCAACTATATTGGACAAAAAGTCAACTTTGACCAACTTACAGTCAAACTTCAAGGTTTTTGGTCCACATCAATATTTTGAAGTCACATTCATCATTTGATCAAGGGTTGATCATGATTCATCAAGAAAACTCAAGATTCATCAAAAGTCAAAAGTTACTAAATTAGGGTTTTCTTTAGGAGAAGTCAACTGAACTTTGACCAAGCATAACTTTCAAATACTTCATCAAAAATTCCTCAATCAAAGCCTATCTTGAATAAAATTCAATTCTCTACAACTTTTTCTCTTTAAGCTCAAGGCCAAAAATGCTTCATTTGAGAGATATGAGTCAAAACATTACAGGTCGTTTTAAAAAGTCAACAAAAAGACATTCTTGGTCAAAGCAATTTACGTCAAGTTAAAGAATCCAAATGAAAAAATGACCAACATTAAAGTTGTAGGAGTCATCTTAAAGCTTTCCAAAAAATCCAAGATCACCTTCATATGACAAAAATTGAGTGATATATGATTGGTGCAAGTTGAGAAATTTTGAGAAAAATGCATGAAGTCCAAATTGAGCAAACTTGAAATTTTGGGCTAATGGGCCTAAGTTTTTAGGTTCAAACGTGTTCATGACCTCGTATTAGAAATATAAATCCATTCATATATTTTTGTGATTTTTTTCTTTTTCTTTTGATTTTATTCATTTAAATTCAAAATAAATCAAATAAAATGTATAACTCGTGGACTTAGGCGCATGGACTCTTGTTTTGATTAGATTTAAAGCCCAGAAATCACATAAACAGCTAGCAAGAATGTGTGCGGTTGATTGGTACATGATTGGCCTAAAAAAGAAACATTTCATACAAAACTTCAATCAAATATTGGATCATGAAATACAAAAGATTTGATTCACTTTTGTTAACCTAAATTTTCCACTATATATACTCCACATGTTCAGACCAAGAAACACACGAAAATTGTCTCAAGAATACACTCTCAAAATCTCAAATTTTCTCAAAACTAGGGCAACTTGAAACCCTTATCTTCGGTATCTTTAAATCCATTCCAAGCATTCCATCGTGTTCTGAAGTTTCCAGGAGTCCATCCCAACCATCCTTGAAGCCTGAAGCACGCCAGATCATCACAACCAAGTCGCACCGATTGGTTAAAATTCTCTAATCTTAAACTCTTTATACATTCATTATGGATTGATTCGATGCATGCATAAATGTTCATAATGATATTTAAAATTGTTTTGATCCATTATTTGTGAGATATAATGCAGGGACGATGAAACACCATTGTTAGGGAACGATCTGAGTTTGGACTCGAAGCTCACGATACAATCGTTTTCAGGCCAAACTAACACCACCGTTGGATTCAGGAGGTCTAAATTAGGGGGACACGACCCCCTTGATCTTTAAATCTTGCTCTTTTTGCAGGTTGGAAAATCTTCTCACCGGAGAAGACGACTGAAGCTAGGGCTCTAACGTTTCTCTAATTCATCCATTTTTATTATATATTTATTTGTTTGTATTATATGAACAAAAATGCAGCATGGCGCAGTTGGTTGGAGACGAAGGCCTGTAACATAAGGGGTGTGGGTTCGATCCCTACGTTTTGTCAATTTATTTTCTTTTTCAAGTTTTAATGCGCAGGTTTATTGTATAATGATTGCTTCCCATTGTCAAACACAAACAAGCGCATGGCCTAGTGGTGAAGAGGGAAATCTGTGAGATCCAGGGGCGTGGGTTCAACACTTACCCCATGCATTTTTACCCTATTTTCTTTCTAACCCTATTTTCATCCTAATTTACATTCTTTTCTTTACTAATTATTTTTAATTAAACATTAACTAACTTATTTTTTTATAAGAAAACCTAACAAATTAGGATTAGGGTTTTTAATTAGTAATTAAAATTTTCTTATATATTTTTATTTACTAATTAATTAATTAATTAACATTTTTCTTTAATATTAAAATTAATTAGAAACAATTAGGTTTTAATTAATTATTATGACTTAAATTATTTTCTACAAAATACCAAAAACAAAACATTTTTTTAACATTCTTTTTTATTTATTTATTTATCTCTTTATTATTTAATTTTCTTAGACAATTGTATAGGTCGCACTATAGATGTATTAGCTTAGATTTATATTCCCGCATTTTTTCCTATTACGTATCTGCTCCGAGGATGTATTAGTGTAGGTTTACTTTCCCGCAAATTTCTATACTTATGTATCTATCCCAAAGCCATGTAATAGCTTAGATCTTTACATTCCGCCCTTAAATTTTCTGTACATATTTAACTGTTAGTAACTAGGGTTTGCATGGCAAGACTAAAAGCAATATAGAAAACCCTAATTTTCCAGATAAAATAACTGAACTAACACACATTGCACACTTGCACCTCTAGGGTAACATCTCTTGTTGCCTTACTAATATTAGTCACGTCCCTAGAAAGTGGGGATACTTTAGAAAAAGACCCTCGATCAAATCATCATTGTCCCTTTCGATAAAAGATCATAGTCCCTCGATAATCCTTCGAAGTTGCCTACAAAATGATCTAGTCTCTCCTGTACAATTGCTGAAGTATCTTTACATGTTGCCTTCGATGACCCTACACCTGTCCCTTCACATCCAATAGATAGAACTACCTACCAACTAATGGTATGGATAGTATTATCTCTAAAGGAGAAGGAAAGTAACAAGAAAGACCTTATTAGTGGGTAAGACTCCTAATTTCTTGCTCATAACGGTTTTCACAAACACTACATTTTCACATCACTTTCAAACAAATATTTTCAAAATCACTTTGTATACATTCTTGAGTACTGATACAAGAATTATTACAAAGTTAACCTTACATTGGCGATTTCAAAATATTTTTAAATCATACACACACAAAGCAAGTTTCAATGGTGAGCTAAGAAATTAAGAGCACGTAGATAACTACGGATGAAAAGGGTGCTAACACCTTCCCTTTTCATAACTTACCCCTCAAACTCAAAATCTATCAAAGGTCTCTCATGTTCTTTTCACCTTTCCTAAATATTGGATAAAATAAAAGTCGGTGACGACTCTAGCTATCCGCACATTTGGATAAAACCAAAAAGTCAGTTCTCCCACTGTATTACAAGGAGTTTCTTAAAAAATCTAGAAATGAAGTGTGATCCTCCATCGCTTATTACTAAACGGGGGGTACCGAACCTAGGAAATATGTAGTTCTTAAACATCCTAGTCACTACTCGTGTATCATTGGTAGGAGAAGTTATAACTTTGATCCATTTAGATACGTAGTCTACTGCGAAGAGTATATATTTGTTTTCCATGGACGAGGGAAAATGTCCCATATAATCAATTCCACAAACGTCAAATATTTCTACTTTTTGGATATTTCCGAGGGGAATCTCATCGCGCCTTGATATGTTTCCAGTGCGTTGGCACCGATCGTAATTAACTATAAATGTGTTCACATCCTGCCATAGTGTTTGCCAGTATAGGTCTGCTTGAATAATTTTAGTGCAAGTTTTATGTGTGCTCGCGTGTCCTCCATAAGGGGAAGAATGGCAATGAGTTATGATACCTAGTATCTCCTCTTCGGGTACACAACAATGATATATATGGTCGGTTCCTCTTTTGAAATGGAGGGGTTCATCCCAATAGAAATGTTTCACGTCACTAAAGAATTTCTTCCTTTTTTAGGAAGTTAGATCTGGAGGTAAAATGTTTGCTGCCAAGTAGTTAATGAAATCAGCGTACCAAGGTACTCTAGTTATTACCTGAGAAGTTTCAACGATAAAATCTTCTCCATTTGAGTCATGATTCTTATCAATATGATCGTTGACCGATGCTATTAATCTCTCATATATGAAATCATCATCGATAGAGACATGATTAGGTTCCAGGTATTCTAATTTGAAGAGGTGGTTGAAAACCACGTTCTCTATTCCCTTCTTATCACGGATCTCTAAATCAAATTCTTGTAGTAAAAGGATCCAGCGGAGTAGTCTAGGTTTTACATCTTTCTTACTTAGTAGATAACGTATGGCAGCACGGGTAGTGTAAACTATGATTTTTGCTCCAACTAAATAGGAATGGAATTTGTCAATTACAAATACCACAACTAAGAGTTCCTTTTCTGTTGGGGCATAATTTAGTTGTGCTGCATCTAAAGTCCCACTGGCATAGTATATCACGTGTAATCTTTTATCTTTTCATTGTCTTGGGACATCACCTACTACAAAATCACTAGCATCACACTAATATCGAATGGTCTGTTCCAATCTGGTGGTTGCATGATGGATGCAGATATTAGTTCTTCTTTGATAAGGTTAAATGCCTCAAGGAATTTCTTATTGAATATGAATTCAACATCCTTCATTAGGAGGCCAATTAAAGGTTTGGTTATTTTGGAAAAATCTTTAATAAAATGTCGGTAAAAACCGGCGTGTCCAAGAAAACTTCAGATTTCTCTAATCGTTTTTGGAGGTTTCAGGTTTTCTATAATTTCAATTTTTTGCTTTGTCTTATGTAACTATGAAGTGACATTTTTCCCAGTTTAGTACGAGATTGACTTGCACGCATCTTTCTAAGATTTTCTCTAAACTATCAAGGCAATTCTTGAAATTAGATCCGCATACAGAGAAATCATCCATGAATACTTCTATGATCTCGTCCAAGAAATCAGCAAATATCGACATCATACATCGTTGGAAGGTCGCGGGTGCATTACATGATCCAAAGGGCATTCTTCGATAGGAAAATGTTCCATAAGGGCATGTGAAGGTTGTTTTCTCCTGATCATCAGGGTGGATATGGATTTGGAAGAAACCGAAATATCCATATAAATAACAAAAATAAGAGTGTCTAGTTAAACGTTCTAACATTTGGTCTATAAAGGGAAGAGGAAACTGGTCTTTCCTAGTTACTTTGTGTAGCTTTCTATAATTAATGCACATGCGCCATCCTCTTTCTATGGCTATATATTTTCCTTTTTCATTTTACATAACCGTGACACCACCTTTCTTTGGTACTATGCATACAGGACTAACCTACTGGCTATCTGAATTTGGTAAATGATTTCAGCATCAAGTAATTTCAACACTTCCCTTTTTACCACATCACTCATTATAGGGTTTATCCTTCTTTGATGTTCTCTAGAAGGTTTTAAGTCTTCTTCTAGCATGATCTGATGCATGCATATGAATGGGCTTATTCCTTTCAGATCGATATAGTGTAACCTAGAGCTGCATGATATTTATGTAAGATATCCAAGAGTTGATTAATTTCTTCATTATTTAGTCTTGAACTAACTATTACAGGTCGATTTAGTTCTTTATTAAGAAACTCAAATCTCAGGTTCTTAGGTAATTCCTTAAGCTCTATTGTTGGTTTCTTAAGGTCATGCATATGATCTAGGATAAATGCTAAACATTCGTAAAGGCTGTCATTTATATATGGTGTATGAGATTTGAATCCATCATCTTCTATTATAGGGGTAGAGGGTAGTTTGATTGTATCTACGGGGTTTTCCTTATCCAATTCTCTAATGCATTCATAAATGATATCAACAGTATAACATGAGTCATCTAAGGCGGGTGGTTGTAGGAATTTGGATAGGATAAATTCTACCTTTTCATCACCTACTTCAAATGTCATTTTTGCTATGTTGACATAAATCATAACTCCTACAGTTGATAAGAATGGTCTACCTAAAATTATTGGTATTTCTTCGTCCTCTTTAATGTCTATAATGATAAAGTCCGTAGGGATATAGAGTTGACCGATTCTAACTGGAATATATTCTAATATACCCATCGGGTATTTAATAGATCGATCATCTATCTAAAGGGACATTCAAGTAGGCTGCATATCTCATAAGTTTAATCTTTTGCATACATCGAAAGGCATCAAGCTTACGCTTGCGCCTAGGTCTAGAAGTGCTTTATCTATGACATGTTTTCCAAGAACACATGGTATAGAGAAGATTCCAGGATCTTTCACATTTTTAGCTAACCTATTCTCAACAATTGCATTACACTCTAATGGTTTTGGATGGCCAATCTTGTGCTTGTTTGTTAGGATGTCTTTTAGGAATTTAGCATATGATGGAATTTGGGTGATAACTTCAGTAAATGGTATCTCAATATGTAGTCTTTCAATCACTTTCACAAACTTCTTGTATTGGGCATCTTGTTTGGTTTGCTTAAGTCTGTGTGGAAATGGGATAGGTGGTATGTAGGGTGGAGGTGATATGTAAGGTTGACTTTTTTGGTTGTCACTCTCCATTATCTTATCTCTAGTTTCTTTTTCTTTTTGCTTTTCAATTTCTACAGGTTCCTCATTTTATTTCTCAGGTGTACTCATAACTTTTTCTTTTGGTTGCTCGGGTCTATCGTTCAACCTAAGGTTTATAGGACCATTATACTGAGTTTTGCTTCAGAGCAAAATGGAATTAGCATGACCTCTTGGACGATTACTACCTCAGCAGGTGATGAAGGAATCTGACGACTACTACCTCAGCAGGTGATGAAGGAATCTGACGACTACTACTTCAGCAGGGTACCAGAAATTTGTCTGGTCATGTAAATAGTTGATGATATTTGTCTGCTTATAGACCTTTACTTAAAAAGATAAAGGGTTAGATATATGCAATGTCATGATGCATGAAGTGAAAATGATGCACTCAAAATAAATGAGATTGTGATATATGCATTTATGCTGCATATGCTATGGCGCTTGTAGAATGATGTATGGATGCAATGTATGAACATATTAGTTATTCTACTGCAGTGTTGTTGAACTAGGGAAAATAAATCCCTGATTGTTGCTGGGGATGAAGAATGTAGGTCTTCAAATTTTGTTGAAGTTGGATTGCTGGGAGATGTACTTCCGTTGTTAGAGAAATAAACTCTATTGGGGAAAGGAAACTCCGTGAACTGCTTGGGGATTTTTATGAAATCCTGCTGAGGAATCCAAAAAGGTTGTGAGCCAGACTATGGAATTCTTTGAGATCCCGGGTAAGTAATTGAAAATTTTGCTCCACCGAGGATATCAAAAACTTTGACATCATTAGGTTGTATGTTGAGGATATGGCAGCGACCTTATAGTAAGATGCCCCTGCCTCTGTACCTACTGGAGAAAGTATCTGCTGGGGACTTTGTGGATGGTTTGAATGTTATCCCAACTTTTAGAGTCTTGAGTAGATGTTGATCAGGGTGGTCATCCTTTTACTGATAGACAAGTAATAAGATGATGGGACATAGTCGTATACCTTAATCCCTAACTTTTGCATGGACCACCCTTTCAGATTTTCAGTCCACCGGGATACCCTTTTTTTGCCCAAGCCACCTTTTCAGGTTTTCGACTTGTCGGGTGTACATATTTTTCCATATGTATATCCCTAATTTTTGCCCGAACCCTTTTGGTTCGCCGGGATGCCCTTATTTTTGCCCAGGTCAGTCAACCTAGCGGGTCTTTGTTCATGCATAGTATTTTCCGACTATGTCCATGTTCACAGGGTGCAGAAAAGTGTCACTGTCCATAGTAGTAAGTGTTGTCACACTTCCAGAAGATGTTTTCTTGATCGTACGTGATTCGTTGCTGGAATTCATGTCCATTGCCCCAAGCGATTCAGATGGATATCTGCCCCTGCCTATTTGGCATTTTTGAGAGATTCCTTGAACCCTGACTTGACTGCCCTTAATCACCTGGACACCATGTCGTGCCCCTTGATTATGAAATACCTGTTACTAGAAATGTCTTTCCATCTGAGGTGATTCTGTCCATTGAGAGGATTTCTGTTCATCGAATATCCGTTGTGCGAATTTCTCTAATGTTGAACAAATAGTCATATGCAAACAATGATATTGAATAATGCAAAGCTTATGTATGTCTTGAAGTTTAGAAATTCATTTTTTCAGTAAAACAAAATTTGCAAGAATGTGATATCAACTCAGGATTTATAGTAAGTTCTACAAGAGTCAGGATACCTTTTGTAATAGTATGCTTTCAAACTAACCCATGCTTCAGCTAGGAATTTTAAGGGCTGGCCTGGTTCACGGTTTAAAAAACAAAGGATAAAGGCTAGAAATTTATTTGTACCCATCCCATTCTTCGTGATGTTCTTCAGTCCTAAACTCAGTTAATTATGCGTTTAGATTCCAGTTGAGTATGGAACCATTGCTCTGATACTTGGTGATGGTTTGAATACTGAAAGTTTATTTTGAGAAGGCAGTCACTTTTGCAACCTTTTCTTTTTGTTGAGGATTTGTAACGACCTCTTTTTTTTCTTCATTATCCCTACTTTTTCCTGAACTGTTTCTTTTGTGATTATAGTCAGCGGGCTGCCCTAGTTTGTTTCTTAAGTCTCTTATAGGTTTTGACTCAGCGGGCTTTTTTTGAAAGATAATGACTGGCTATTTTAATGATTATGTGGAATCATCACCGTCTTCTGTTTCATAATGATTCACCTATACCACTTGTCGAGTGTGAGAGGAAGGCTTGCGATTGAATGCACATCTGAATTAATTGAGATAACTAACCTGTCCTGGGTTATGATTAATGGTTTTAATTTATGTGAAAAGAAAAACTCCTACTTCTTAGGCTCAAAGGGGTTGACTAGGGATTATCTTCCTTATAACTCCACTGTTTAGGATTTGAAACAACGGTTGTACATCGTCAGCAAGGTCTGTCCAAAAGGATACTGTAGAGATTATGGTATCTTTTTCATCATCCTCCCTCTAAAGGCTTACAGCTTTTAATCGAGAGTTAAATATCACAAAGAATAAGTAAAACACAGTTTGAATATAGTAAATACAAATGAATTGATTCAAGACAAACATAATGCATGAATGAAAACAGAGTTTGACATAATGGATAAGTTTTCAAACAAACAAAATAAATTACAATTGAAATTCAAAATGAACTGGACACTCTCAATGATTTGGCATGGGAGCAGTGATCATGTTGGGATCATTAGGAGGGTCAAATTCAATCTCCTTATTGTCGATCAAATCTTGAATCTTGTTCTTCAAAGTCCAACAGCTGTCGATGTCGTGCCCAGAACTATCAGAATGGTAGGCACATTTTATATTTGGATTGTACTTAGAAGAGGAGGTATCAAGGTTTTGAGGAGAATCCTTTAGTGTAATCAATTCCGCTTTTAGCAAATGTTGTAACGCTTGAGACAATGGCATATTAATCTTAGCGTGATGCCTTTCTTGGTACTTTACCCTACGCCTATTGCCCTGTCGTTGTTGAACAAGTGTAGGATTAGAGATTAGCACCGCTCCCACGGACTGATGGTGGTCCTTTTTACTATGGCCCCTTTGACCATAGACAACATTAGTTTATTTTTTACCACCAAATGGCCTCTTCTCAACATTAGAGGACGCGGCCATCGGAATCTTCCCACTCTTGATACTGCTTTCGATCCTCTCCCCAGTCAGAACCATCTCTGTAAAACAGGATGAAGAACTCCCAATCAGCAGATTGAAGAACATGCCTGTCAGAGTGCCCATGAACATCTCTTTCATTTCCCAATCAGTCAGAGGAGGTTGCACCCTACTAGCTAAATCCCTCCATTTCTGTGCATATTCCTTGAACACTTCTCTTGAGCCAATGGACATATTCTGCAATTGCACTCGAGTCGGTGCCAGGTCAGCATTGTATTGGTACTGCTTGTAGAAAGCAGCAGCCTAGTCTTCCCAGGTATGAATGTTGGTTCCTTCCAACTGATAGAACCACTCCAGTTGAGTGCCAGCCAAACTTTCTTGGAAGAAATGGACCCATAACTTCCGATCAGCAGTGTGAGGCTGGATCTTTCTGACGAATGATCTCAAGTAAAGTTTAGGACAAAAGACCCTGTCATATTTAGAAAATGTGGGAACCTTGAACTTTGGTGGGATGACAACTCCAGAAACCAGACCTAACTCTTCAAAGTCCAAGCCAGGTACCTACTGAATCTCCATAGCATTGAGGCGATCCTCCAGCTGTTTTTATTTCTCATTAGCGGGAAGATATTGTTTCTCAGAGTAATCAGCTTCTTCTTCATCAGTCTCCGGGTTGTTATCTTCTTCATGATTATCCCCCTAATTTGATGGAGTTGTGAGATCTAGAGCTCGCTTGGCTGGTCCTCTAAATCTTCTTCCCATATTCAAGACGTCAACCAGTTTCTTTGCCTTCTTCTTCTTGTCTTTGATGACGAGAGCTTTCAGTTCTTCCTTCCCCTTGGCTAAGTTCAGGAATATTTGTTGGAACTGGGAATTCTGAGCTTGGAGATCTTTAACTGTTTGCTCTGGATCCATTTTCTTACTGAAATAAACAGCAAGAAAAATGAGAAACCTGTCTTAAGAATACCTGTTATATGATGACATGCATGATATGTAAATGTTTCCAAGGATCTCGCAGGGTAAACACAAGAAGATGTTAGTAGTTGACTGCAACTTTGATTGAAGAACTTCGTATTATTAAATGTCCTTCTACGAGAATCAAGCTCACCATATTAAGTGGGTCATAGTCCCTGATTCAAGTTATCGTGTTTTGATCTTTTGACGGCATTGGTGTGATATGGTGGGAGAACTGACTTGGGTGTTTTGTGTTTTATCGCAAATGTTGCGGTTAGCAAGAGTCACCAACGACTTTTCTTTTATCCAAAAGGAAAGGCTGAAAAGAACAGGAAAGACCTTTGAGATTATTTATTGAGTTCGAGAAGTAGATTATGAAAAGAGAAGGTGTTAGCACCCTTTTCATCCATAGTTATCTATGGGATCTTATTTGCTTGCTAGATCACTTGCTTTTGTTTGAAAATGTGCTTTGTGTGGTTTTTGAAAGTATTTTAAAAAGGCTCCATCAGTTAGGCAAACTTTGTAATAGTTCTTGTTCGTAAGAACGTATACAAAGTGTTAATATTTTGAAAATGTTTCATGTTTGGAAAATGTTTTGAAAGTGTTTTTGAAAGTGTTGGTGTTTATTTTGAAAATAATCAAGAGTGTTTGATTTGAAATTGAGCAAACAACTAGGAACAATCTACCTACTCAAAAGTCTTAGTTCATTTCTTCCTTTTCTTTGATATTTCTATCTCACCATTGATTGGTAAGAAGCCTTATCTTTAGATGTATAGGGACGGGCGTGGGTCATCGTATAGCCATGATAGAAATGTTGTGAGATATCTTAGCATTTCTCTTTGAGGGACTAAGATCATTTTGAAAGGCAACATTTGATAGCTTCATCGAGGGACTATGATCTTGTATTTTTGATTGCTTTGCTAAGATATCCCACATGCATAACATGACCATTTTTGTAAGGCAACAAAGTGGAATTACCCTAAGGGTGTAAGTGTGCAAGTGTGTTGGATTTACATGCTTGTTTATATTGAATTAGGGTTTGCTACTTGTTGGTTTTAGTCTTTCCATACAAACCCTAATTTACTAGCATTTTTGTATAAAGCGATAAATTGCAGAAAATAAAATAATAAGCTATTACATCATTAGGGGAGGGGGTATACAAATTTACAAATGAGGATTTTGCAAGAAAATTAAATCTAATTAACTATTACAACCATATTGAATAAATATATAAGAATTGAAAATAAAAATGCAAAAATGCAAAAATGCAAATGGATAAAGAAATGATTTTTGTTTGATTTTATGAAAGGGTTTTAACCTAAACCTAAATTAATAAAATAATTAATGAAAAATAAACAAAATTTAAACCTAAATTAATTAAGAAGGAAATTAAGTTAAAAAATGTTTTTAGGGGTTTTTTATGAAAAGATTTTAAAATAATAAAAAATAAAATGAAGATTAATCAATTAAAATAAACCTAAGTTCTAAATTAATTAATTTACAAGAGAATAATATAATAATTAAACCTAATTATCTAAATATTAATTATTTAAGAAAAGAAAATAATTTATTAGAAAATGCTTTTTAGTCTTTTTGTTTTTTACAAATAAAAATAAATAAGTGTATAAATAATAATAATAATAATAATAATAATAATAATAATTTTTGGATTTTTTTAATAATAAAAATACTAATACTAATAATAATAATGAAAATAATAAAAGAAAATATGAAATGAAAATAAAATAAAAAAAGAAAATGAAATAATGAAGAAAATAATGGGCCAGGTGCAATAGTAGACAGTGGGTGAGAAGTTAGCAAAAAGGACACAAGCCCAATGGGGAAGGCCCAGCGCCTGGCTGCAAAAAAAAAAGAGACTGAAAAATGTAAAGAAAAATCACAAAACGGACACTGGGGCTCGAACCCAGGTCCTAAAGGTGAAAGGCGCGCGCTTTAACCATTGGGGTGGTGATACATCCGTTGATATAAACAAAACAATAAATATATAATCTAAGTTAAGTCCTGAATGAACTTCACCTTCAACCTCCAACCAACGGATCCTGTAACTCATTCATTTCTCATCCATTCACAAAACTTCCAACATCAAACTTGTTAGAAATTTCCTCCTGATTCTGAATATGTAAATAACTTAAGCTAATTCTCAAAGATGAGCATGAATTTCTAACAGTACCAAATTTTGACCTAAATATTTTCAGAGGTTCAAACTCAAAATTCTCCCTACTCAAGCAACATAAATGAAATCTATGGACATGTATAGTTTCAGGGAAATGATGTCTACATTTTATCTTCACAAATGTAAGCCTAACAATGCCTAAATATGAAGATGGAAGTTCAAGAAAAATACCTCAAAAATGGAAATCATGAAATGAGTTTGAGCTTGTTTCAAGTGATGGTGATGATAAGGTTAGCTTCCTTGAACCTCTAGGAAGCTAATGCAATAGCTGGCTTGAACTGAGAGTAGCTGGAATGGTCTGGAGAAGTTCAACTGCAATGCTCTGTTTTTGAGCTTGGACAATGGTGAAAATGGTGTTACAGTTTAGGAACAGGGATTGGGATGAGTTGTATTTGAAGTAAGGAAGCTTTTGAGATGATTTGGAGAGGAAACACGCGAGTGGTTTGAGAGATGGGAGTTTTTGGTCAGGTTCTGCACAACAATGGAGTTTTTGTGCAATCTGAGTTTTCAGGGAGTTTGGGAGTGTTTCCAATCGTGTGTTTTCTTGTGAATAACTTGTATAGTTATAAGCAAGAGGTCTTAGGATTTGAAGTTGACAGATCTGTGTGATATAAAGTTATGGCTATGTTACTTGATTTTGAAGAAAAGTGGAAAACAAGTTTCAATGTGTTGTACAAGCATGGTCTGAGTTGGTAGGAGGTTCTAGCCATATTTCTTTTGGTTTTTGACTTTGCTTGTGTTCAGATGAAATAAGTTAGGAGCTCTATGCATTGACTTTATGATTAAAGTCACTTTTCTAAAATGGAAGTGTGAACTTTGTTCCATTAATGGAATCATCACTTGGACAATGACTCAAACAATTGCATCATAGCTCAAATAGTTGTGTAATCTTCTGATTATAGATAGATTTAGAGGTTAGAAGTCTGTAAAGTAAGATTTATGCAGCATGGGTGTGGATTGAATCAAATGTTCATCATGAAAATGACTTGAAAAACAAGTTTGAAACCCTAACTTCTTGCCTTTGATTCTCTTAGCTCAAGCACGATATTAATGAGTTCTTGGATATTTTGGAAAGCTTGTAAGATCCTCTACAACCTCTACGTTGTACTTTTTTGAAAATTCATCTTGGAACTATGTGAAAAATTGCCATGAAGTTAGGTCAAAATCCGGCCTAAACTAGGGTAAAATTTCACTAAGTTTCCAAGTTTCATGAACATGTATTAAAAAAATCATAACTTGAAATCCATGCATTTATAGGAGAAGTTGTGTTCTAAAATGTTTTAGATATCATTGATATCTACAACTTTCATGTTAGAAGTTTCCTTTGAATCATCTTGCATCATGGTGAAAAGTTTATTCAAAGTCATGAAAAAATATGAAATTTTCAACACTTAGAAAAATTTCTAAGTTTAGAAATTTTGACTTTCCAAAATGAAATCTTGACTTTTTGATTTCTTGATGAACAAGTTTCATATTTTTACATGTTTTGATGAATTATGATCTTTGACACTTGATTTTGACCAAAAAGTCAAAGTTTGACATTTCAGTGTATAATTGACTTTTGATCAGTTGACTGGAAATCAACTATCAATCAATTGATCTTGAGGAATATTTTGAGCCGTGCCATTAGGTCAAAATGATGAAATTGAATCCTTAAGATCATAACTTAAACCAATCAAACATTTTCTAAGTAAAAAAAATCAGAAATTGCACCTTCTCAGTCAAAACCCCAATTTTGACCATTTTGCCCTTTTGATGACTTGATCAAATTTCTTGAGGAATTATGATCCAAACTTGATCAAATGACATATATGAGTTCATAATGTTGATATGGATAAAAATTATGAATTTTGACTGTAAATTGACCATAGTTGACTTTTTCCCCAATACAGTTGATTTTATGTCAACTGATCAATTGACTGAGCAAAAATGTGATCCAAGACTTGAAACTTGACATGAGCAATCTTGAGAGTCCAAAATGATCCATAAAGTCATATGAGGCATTAAAAGTCCATTTGTCCTTGTGCAATCTCAAACCCTAATTTTCAGTCATCAGTGCTTGAGGAGGTGTCTTGAGCTGATCAACCTTAGTGCAGTCTTGAACCAAAGGAGATCTTGTGAGAGATTACTTGATAAATGAGAGGGCAAATTTTGGGGTACAACAATTGGCTAGAGGAAAATAAATCCCCTTTCCCATTTCTAGATGTCTGGTTTATCATAACCTGCATCACATGTCCTTGAGATCCTTGAAATGATTAAGGAAATGCCATGGTATGATGATATGATGTGTATGCTATGCGTCAAGAAAAAGTATAAGGTGATGAAGACAAGTGAGTCTTGCAAGAAATCCAGGTTATTGGACAATGACTCACATCGTCAGATAATAAACAAAACCCTGCAATGAGTTTAAGTTGTTAGATAATGAAAGCAAATAAGTCACACAAGAGCCTTAGGTTCAGGCTTGCTTGGGGTTTGTATGTAAGTACCCTCTTGAAGTTTAATTGGCTTAACCTGTACTAGTAATAGTAACCGGGTTCTAGGGAATCTCAATATCACTGATCTTTCTTCACCAGGCATTGTTTCAGCACAAGCCTCTTTATTAGCGATCGAAATGTCCTAGAAGTCCGATCTCAATGGGCGTAGTATCGAGTATCAACCAACTTCAGACTGCACCAAAGCCAGCTATCTCACTACTTCCTAATAGAAAAGTTGGTTCAATTAAAGGTTCTAAGGTCAGTTTGTGCTTCATGACACCACACAGCGGCCCCGTATTCTCCTTGACTACTCAAGGGCTACCAGTACCAACAAATGTGTCACACCAACATAGCTATCATTTCAACCGTGTCGGTATACCCTACTCAGTCTCCACGATCTATTGCTACTTACCTAAAAGGTGCCCCAGATCCGGGTGTATGATCTTTACAAGTAAACCCAAGCAAAACCTTTAAAGATAAAGCAATCAAAGCATACAATGAAAGCAAATTAAATATGACCTAAGCTCTAAGGTAACCCCACTTTTTATAAGTCCCTAGAAGAGTCACCAGTTCTGTGATATGGTGGTAAAACTGACTGTTTATACTGGTTTTACGTTTGTATTCGCAAATGTTGTGGTAAGCAAGAGTCACCACCAACATTTCTTTTATCCAACAAAGGAAAGGGTGAAAAGAGCAGAAAAAGACCTTTTGAGAGTTTTCTGAGTAAGGGGGGTAGATTATGGAAAGGAAAGGTGTTAGCACCCTTTCCATCCGTAGTTTTCTACGGGCTGTTAGATGCTTAGCTCATTTTTGAAATACCTTGTGCTTTTCTGTGTTTTGAAAAGTATTTTTGAAAGTGCCTTAGTGCGGAAATTTACTTTATGATAAATCTTATATCAGTCCTCAAGAGTGTTGATAAAGCTTTTTGAAAATGTTTTTTGAAAGTGTTTCGTGTATGTGTAAAAGTTTATTTTTGAGCAAGCATCTAACAGCTATCTACTTTTACTCGAAAGGGTCGTTCTTTTCCTCCCTTCCTTTAGACGGTGCTATCCTACTATTAGTGAGTATGTAGCCATAGTTGTTTGGATGTATGAGAGACATTCGAAGGGACATTTTATAGTCACAAAGGCAACTAAGTTAGAAACCTTAATAACTACCCTAGGGTTTTAAGATCATTGTTTACCGAGGCAACGTTGAGAGGTTCATCGAGGGACTTATGATCTTTTTTAAACCAGAGGGTAGCCACTAAAATCTCTCACGTTTCGAGAGTTGTGACTATTTTTCCGAAGGCAACCAAAGTGGGAATACCATAGAGGTGCCCATGTGAGAGTGTATTTGTTTCAATTATTTATCTTTGGAGTTAGGTTTGATAATTTTCACTTTTAGTCTTGTCATGCGATCCTATTAACATACATCTAACAATTAATATATGTACAGGAAAACAAAGTGCGGAAATGTAAATCCTAAACTATTACAAGGCTTCAGGGATTAATTACATGTCCAAAATTTGGGAAAAATAAAGAAAAGCCGTAAAAGAGTCCTAGTTAATTCTATTACATCCCATAAGCAGTTACAATAATATGAAAAGTGTGAAAATAAATAAACACACGTGAATTGAAAATAACGTCTAAATCCTAAGTGAAAGGAAATATTTTTGTTTTTTTTTGTTTTGGGAAAATGGTTTAATTAAAATCCTAAGTCTATTTAATTTTAGTTTATAAAAATGTTTAAGTAATTAGTAATTAATTAACGAAATTAATTTTAATAAAAAGACTAGAACCTAATTTTTATGATTTTTTTGATTTAATGTTGATTTAAAGAGTAAAGTCAAAAGAAATGAACAAAACAAGAAATAAAAATACAAAAAAGGTCCTTCGATCCAGGGAAGGAGATTATCCTTCGATCCAGGGAAGGATGTGGCTTTCGATCGAGTGAAGGATGTGGCTTTCAATCTAGTGAAGGATGTTGTTGAAAGCGTCTGATGGATTGCCTATGGAGGGTACTGAATTTGCAAGAAAACAAACAGAAAAAATCCTTGCAAGAGGCAGGGGTCGAAAACCCCTGCCTATGCACACACACAACACCTTATCCTCCTTGCCCCTAATTCGAAGCTTTTGACCTCAGGTCTAAACTTATTTTGGCTCGATCATCCTAAACCCAGGGATTCGAAGAAAATCTCAGATCATGCCCTATTAATGGCACAATCTCATTCACGTTAAATATGTACTATCAAATAGCCCTGAACATGAATCTGTAGCGGTGAAAATCGGAGATCAAGCTATTAATTAACTTGACTCACAAAAGCAAGAGTCGCCACCGCGCTTTATTATTTCCAAGGGAAAAGGGAAAAGAGCGAAATAAAACCCTAAAATATGCAATGTAAAATAATATTTAAAAGTAATAAAAATACAATGCGTTTTTGAAAGAGATCGAGAGTAGCTTACTGTATTTCTTTTTTGGTTTTTTTCTTGGTTGTGTAAAGATAATAGGAGGCTTTATATATGAAATGAAAAGGAAAAATATAATCTGAGATTCAATCACATCCGTTCAAAACTTCAATTCTGTTTTGGCAATTTATTGATCCGTAACTTCTATTAACAACCAATAGGAATCAAGCTTGGTGTAATAAACATTATTTTGTGACTAAAAAGCCCTTTTAATGATAAAATGAAATAAAAAACTGAAAGTATTTAAATTAATTCAATTTAAAATGATTTTTTTGAATTTTTCTGAATAAAAAATAAAGACCTAAAATGACTGAAAATGATAAAAAAAAAACGAACGAAAATTTATCCGAAAAAATAAAATGAACACATTAAAATAATCTACATGTCACAAAGATTAAAGAAACAAATATTCGAAAGGTCAAAAATCGAAATAAAATGATAATTAAAATATCAGGCTAAACAGGCGTTTACGGTTAAAAACGAGACTTCAAACTGTACCAAAAAAATAAAGCGAGCATACTGTCATAATCTACGCGAGACGCAGATTCATAAAATGATCGGTAAAAGATGAAAACTTGAAATATTTTTCTCGCTAATTTTCGTATAGTGTCGAATCGCTTTTAACAGTCTGTCTGTAAAACCAGAATATTTTTATTATCGACATATAAACAATTTTGAGCAATGCAAGAAAAGAGTAAAGAGGTAAAAATGCATGAAGTGAAATGTCAGGTATTTTTCCACTACAGAATGATGCAAATATCGATTTAAACCGACTTTTGGTTAACTTAAACACGATTAAATGATGCAAATGTAATGAATGAAGCTATTTACTAATGATTGTAACCAAATGACAAAATATGATATGAAAGTGCGACTAAAACATATTAGGGGCGAAATTTAGGGTGCAACAGTTGTGCCTTGATGAATCAGTCTTCGAGAATCCACAATCAACCGTACTTCTGGCTTGGGAGACTCAAAACCTTAATTGAGGCACGACACCTGACGCTCTTGATTCAGACCTGTCTCTGCACATGAAACAAAAGAAAACATGAACATACACCTTTGTATACGATTAGAAATTAGTGTACATAGGCTAAAAATGTCCAAAACACTTGACAATCTTCGCATAGTCAAAGCTCGAAGGTGAGAGATTAAAACCGACTGTATTTTGTGACCTTGACTTATCTTAAAAAATGCAAAAATAAAAATGGGATCTTAGGTCAAAAATTGGGGTACAACAGCTGCCCCTATTTAAGTTTCTTCTATCTGGAGATATGACGACTGGGATCTTCATTTTGACGAGATTGAAGGGACTTAAATATAGAATACTCAATTTTTGGCCTTAAGATACCGCGATTATGTTCATGATATGATATGAATGTAATGCTCTGAATTTTATGGGGAATGACGCCATATGAGACAAACTATGCTGGAGAAACCAAGCATATTATACAGTAATCCCACAGAGGAAGAGGTTGTAACTCCACTGGGGAAACAGAGTCATAGACTTCAAAGGAGAGACTCTTGAATGATTTACATCAGTATTGGGACTGGAAAAGGTAATGATTTACAACAGTACTGTGACTGGAAAAGCATATGATTGACATCAGTACTGTGATTGGAAAAGGAAATGATGGACATCAGTACTGAGACTGGAAAATGATTGACATCAGCACTGTGGCTGGAAAACAAAATGATTGACATCAGCACTGTGGCTGGAAAACAAAATGATTGACATCAGCATTGTGGCTGGAAAACAAAATGATTGACATCAGCACTGTGGCTGGAAAACAAAATGATTTCTGAATTTTACCAAGAACGGTAACACATTTCTTCTTTAACCAAGATATCGCTTGAAAAGGATAAAATAACAAACTTCCCCACGAGACTTTTCGAAGGGGCGCCATTTGCTGAGTAGACATTATTGTTGGGGATACACAAGCTGCTCAAATAAAGAGGCCGCCACTTGCTTCCTTTCAAAGGTGTCAATAACATACAAGCTGCTCATGAAGAGACCGCCACTTGTTGTCTTCAAAGAATATTAAAGCACACAAGCTGCTCATGAAGAGTCTGCCACTTGTTGCCAATAACCCACAAGCTGCTCATGAAGAAGCTGCCACTTGTTGTCTTCAAGGGAACAATAACACACAAGTTGCTCAAATAGATAAGCTGCCACTTGCTGTCGTACAAGCTGCTCATGAAGAAGCTGCCACTTGCCATTTTCCGTACAAGCTGCTCATGAAGAGACCGCCACTTGCCGTTTTCAAGGGAACAAAAACACACAAGTTGCTCAAATAGATAAGCTGTCACTTGCTGTCTTCCAAAAATACTAACGTACAAGCTGCTCATGAAGAAGCTGCCACTTGCCATTTTCCGTACAAGCTGCTCATGAAGAGACCGCCACTTGCCGTTTTTCAAGAGAACAATAACACACAAGTTGCTCATGAAGAGACTGCCGCTTGTTGTTTTGTCGATATTCCAGAAGAAGGTTGTGATAACACTACTGGGGAATAAAGTTCATCTTCAATGGGGAACCATGAAGAAATCCTTCTTGAGGAGACCAAGTATTTATGTTGCAAAATAAATGCACTCTCCATCTAGGTTTCACAGCCTAGAGAGATCCACAGGGTATCGTTCACAAGAGACAAAGCTCAATCCAGGAATAAACTGAAGAGAAAATAGTCAAACAAGACTCCACCCAATGAGGAAACAACTCAAATGGGGATTTATCCTATCCAAAGATGGAAAAGGAAATCTAAAGCAAGATTCTTCCACGAGAGTTAACTCAGTGGGGAATTAGAAAAAGAGGCACACTTTCTGCTTAAGTTGACACTCTATTTGGAAAGATCAAATACGCTATTTGAATAGACATAACCAAGGTATACGTACTCAAAGACATCAACAAATACAACTGTGCATGCATGATGCAAGTGTGAATGAATAAATGAATGTCATGTATATGCTGACAAAACAGACAGTGGAGATAGACAGAAAATGATAAGACATCACAGTACAACTCGACACTCGGCTAATCTCAACAGGATGGTAACATTACCGGAGATGGAAAACAAAAGCCATCATTGGAGCAAAGTCCTTTTACAAGGCTTAAATCTCTTTGGAGAGGAAGATATCTTCAGGTAGAAAATCCAAAGTCCAGTCTTCTATTGTCGACAATCCATTGAAAGGATAACAACACGAACAATGCTTCAGCTGGAAAAAATCATGCTTAGCTGGAGATACTGGGAACACCACCCTCTGTAAATGTGTGCAAAACATGTCACATATCTTAACAAATCTGGATTGCCCCTGGGACTAATTTTGGATGCCCCAAGTTTACTGTTGATAAGCTGCATGTTGCACGACAATTATTGCGAATAGCTTCACCTCTAAAATGCCCCGAGCTATATGGTTGATGAGGAGAAATCGTCTCAAGAGGATTTTACAAAAGACTTGGCATTCACTATGCTCTGGTGTCTTCAAACTCTTAGAGAGATTCATCAAATCTCTACGTGATTGCCCCGGATTGACTGTAGTTGGCACAACAAAGTCTTCGAATTTTGCCCCAAAAGAGTAAACAAGTTGGGAAAGCATTAATTAGGAGAAGCAACATGTCCGTGCTTAAGGTCTTCAGGTGACATGCCCCTGCATATGATTTTTCTTGAAATGATCCGCCAATTACTCAACATAGTTTCAGGCCTTAAAAGAATAAACTCATCACTGGTGCTTATGTGAGCTTCCTTGATATCAAACAAATGTTTTGCAGTTAGAAAAAGTTTACAATGAGAATGAAAATTCTAATGCAACAGTTATGTAAGTCTTGAAGATTTGGAAAGATATCGCACAAATTTTGCGAGTTAAAGCACCATTTATTTTTGTATAGGAAAAACATATGATACCGACATAACTATTTAGAACATTCATGGGAGTCAGGAACACTATCTCATTGAAGTATGCTTTCAAAATAACCTTGCTTCAATTAGGACTTTTGAAGGTTGTAATGTGGTCTGGTTCATGGTTTTTTTAGAAAAAAAGATTTTAAGGCTCAAAATATTTGGTGCCCACCCATTCTTCATGATGTTCTCCAACCCTATGTTCAGTTAATTCAACATGAGTGTTCATCTCTCAAAAGGATTTTGTGACGGTCAAGGAAACGACGAGGCTTTCGGAGTAGAAACCACCCTCATGTCTTCGTGTTTGTAGTCACCAATTTGCTCTTTGCTGAGGACTTTTCTTTGTATTCCTTTCTTTGAAATTTTTTATTTTCCCTAACTTTTGCCTGGACTAATTCTTTTGAATTGATAGTCCAGCGGGATGCCTTAATTTTGCCTAAGTCACACGTTTTCATGTTTTTTTTTGACTTAGCAGGCTTTTCTTTTTCTTGATTTTTGACTTTTTGAACAAAATGTGTGACATTAACTTGTCTTTGTTTGTTGAGAGGATTGTGATTGCCTCGTTTCTTGATGAATGAGGGATAACATTGTGGTTCCACATCCTCTAGATTTATTATACATGAAGGATAGCCCTCGTAGTTTCTCTTCAAAAAACATCTTCCTTATGAATTTTGAACACTCAGTCAGATTAACTAAAAACTACCCTGCCCCAGGTTAAAATTCAAGGTTTTTTCGTATAGAAAAGAAACTTCTGCTTCAAAGGCTCAAAAGGGGTTAGCAAGGGATTATCTTCATTATATCTCTGGTGTTTAGGAATTTGAAACAATGCCTGTACATCATCAGCAAGATTTTATCCAAAAGCATGCAACCAGAGATTTTGTGTTCTTTAGATCATCATCCTCCCTTCAATCTCTGCCTAGGCAAGAGACTGGGCAACAAGTTAGTATCATAATGCAAAAAGCAATTTGAAATTTGAAAACAAATATGAGTGAAACAAATGAATTTCTTCAAGACAAACATACTCATTGTATTAAAATAATCATTCAAATGTAAATAAGTTCTTACATGCAAACAATGTTTTGATAAACAAGAAAAATTACAAAAAGCAGAAATAAGCTAATAATCTGGGAAGGCTTTCCATCTGGACTTGAATCACCGAAAACATCCTTCAAAACTCAAAGTGACCATCAATCGTGTTTACTCTTCGGCACGTGCTTGATTTGAACCTCAAAACCAACATCCTTGAATGACAATCAGTGAATACTTTTATCATCGCTTCCTCTTTCTTAGAAGGACTGACTTGGGCGGCAACCAGAATTTCAACCAAACCAGTTAAGCGCTCCACACTAGCTTTCAAATTAGTCATCTCTCTGTGGAGTTCAGAAACCTCTTGCTTGATATTCTCCATTGTTTTCTTAGCACGAGTGTTGTACTGGTGAGACCAAAGGAAAAATAAGACTCGGAAAAAGACCTTTGAAAGTGAAACAAAAAATGTAGAATGATGTATGATATGCAAAAGAGAGTTTTTATCTGACTTTCAAGGAACTCAAGATATTAAGTTATAAACATCAAAGTATGAAGATAGAAGATGAATTTTGAATTGGATCAAAGCGTTGATCAAGTTATCATCAAGATCAATCATCCATTTTGGTGGATTAGGGTTTTCGCCCTATCAACACCCAAGATCCATTGAGCTTGACGAAACTTGTGATGTTTACAAAGAAAGACCTCCAAATTCCTTCAAATTCAAGTGAAAAGGGTTTTATGGATGCATGAATGCATGGCTATGAAACAACCACAAGCAAGGTCACAAATAAAGTCGAAAGGTTCAACGTCACGAGCATGGAGTCAAGGTAAGGAACACCCCCAAGGTATGTACTAACGGTTTAATCACACCTGTAGAACAAGGTTCTAAGAGTTCCCAGAGTCTACATTCCTCCTCCGAATATTACCAACGTCTTGATTACTCAATAATCAGCAATATTCTCAAGAGAAACTCATCCGAGCGTAGCATCGCGTAACAATTACTTCCGGATTACTCCGTTATAATCTCTGCGCTACACCTAAAAGGCCAAGACGGGTTAGGGTTCTAAGGTTCCCAGCTTCTCTGGCTCCCAGGTCGAAAATAATAATGTCTTCCCGATTACTCGGTAAACAAATATTACGTTCAAAAGGGCCTTCCACTGAGTGGGGGATCTCATGCCTCCTTCTTCGGGATTACTCCCTCAAAGTTAACATGACTATACCGC
This sequence comes from Vicia faba, assembly GCA_948472305.1. NCBI lineage: Eukaryota > Viridiplantae > Streptophyta > Magnoliopsida > Fabales > Fabaceae > Vicia > Vicia faba. The sequence continues at coordinate 1,155,170,489 of OX451741.1, forward strand.
CCGTCCTATTCCTAAGTGTAACTTAGTCCGGGTATAGGACTTATCCTTTGTAAATACACCCAAATAATCATAATATATACATATAATCAAACAATCAAATAATGATAAAACAGATAAAACAAATTAGGCTTAACCCACTTAGGGATGGACCAGCAAGAGGTCAATCTTTCCCCAGCAGAGTCGCCAATTCTATAGCGGTGAAAATCGGAGATCAAGATATTAATTAACTTGACTCACAAAAGCAAGAGTCGCCACCGCGCTTTATTATTTCCAAGGGAAAAGGGAAAAGAGCGAAATAAAACCCTAAAATATGCAATGTAAAATAATATTTAAAAGTAATAAAAATACAATGCGTTTTTGAAAGAGATCGAGAGTAGCTTACTGTATTTCTTTTTTGGTTTTTTTCTTGGTTGTGTAAAGATAATAGGAGGCTTTATATAGGAAATGAAAAGGAAAAATATAATCTGAGATTCAATCACATCCGTTCAAAACTTCAATTCTGTTTTGGCAATTTATTGATTCGTAACTTCTATTAACAACCAATAGGAATCAAGCATGGTGTAATAAACATTATTTTGTGACTAAAAAGCCCTTTTAATGATAAAATGAAATAAAAAACTGAAAGTATTTAAATTAATTCAATTTAAAATGATTTTTTTGAATTTTTCTGAATAAAAAATAAAGACCTAAAATGATAAAAAAAACGAACGAAAATTTATCCGAAAAAATAAAATGAACACATTAAAATAATCTACATGTCACAAAGATTAAAGAAACAAATATTCGAAAGGTCAAAAATCGAAATAAAATGATAATTAAAATATCAGGCTAAACATGCGTTTACGGTTAAAAACGAGACTTCAAACTGTACCAAAAAAATAAAGCGAGCATACCGTCATAATCTACGCGAGACGCAGATTCATAAAATGATCGGTAAAAGATGAAAACTTGAAATATTTTTCTCGCTAATTTTCGTATAGTGTCGAATCGCTTTTAACAGTCTGTCTGTAAAACCAGAATATTTTTATTATCGACATATAAACAATTTTGAGCAATGCAAGAAAAGAGTAAAGAGGTAAAAATGCATGAAGTGAAATGTCGGGTATTTTTCCACTACAGAATGATGCAAATATCGATTTAAACCGACTTTTGATTAACTTAACACGATTATATGATGCAAATGTAATGAATGAAGCTATTTACTAATGATTGTAACCAAATGACAAAATATGATATGAAAGTGCGACTAAAACATATTAGGGGCGAAATTTAGGGTGCAACAGTTGTGCCTTGATGAATCAGTCTTCGAGAATCCACAATCAACCGTACTTCTGGCTTGGGAGACTTAAAACCTTAATTGAGGCACGACACCTGAAGCTCTTGATTCAGACCTGTCTCTGCATATGAAACAAAAGAAAACATGAACATACACCTTTGTATGCGATTAGAAATTAGTGATACATAGGCTAAAAATGTCCAAAACACTTGACAATCTTCGCATAGTCAAAGCTCGAAGGTGAGAGATTAAAACCGACTGTATTTCGTGACCTTGACTTATCTTAAAAAATGCAAAAATAAAAATGGGATCTTAGGTCAAAAATTGGGGTACAACAGAATCAAACAAGTTAAAAGTACTAATATGCCATAAAAATGCAGTTTCTTGGCTTTGAAAAACTTTACCAATCGTAGATGCTTGGATCTATGGCTTTAGGTGTGGAATTGTTTGCTCAGGATCCTGAAAGCCTTCCTGGGAATCTCAGGAGAGGGATAGGGTGTTTGGTTTTGAACTAGGAGGCCTGCCAAGTATGCTTCGATTCTGGAAGCTTTGAGATATTTTATAATTTTCATGTGACTCTTTGGGGAAATTGTGCGTGTAGGCAAATATGTCTCTTTTTTTTTCGTTCCTGGAAATGTATCTTTAGGCCTGTATTTATACTGGTGTGAGGTGCATGGAAATGGAAAGGGACAACCATTAACAAGGCTTTGAAAGAAGAATCAGAAGGTATCAACCATTAACCATGGATTTGAAAGCAAAGGTCAAAGATTTGAAAAGTTGCCATTTTTGATAATTTCCTACCCTTTTTGGGTTTTGAATGAACCTGGTCAGGTTATGGTTGGCGCCTTGCATGAATTCGAATTGCCCAGAGCATTCATCATCAGAGCCTCTTCGATTAAGTCACCATTTGTGTCAATTCGAATTGCTCATAGTTTTCTTCATCAGAGCATTGTTCTCTTCGATGGCTCTGAATTCCAATTCAAATTGTTCAAGGTTTGTCTTATCAGAGCATCTTCGATTTAGTCACCATCTGCATTGATTGATTCTGGAAACCTCTCATATCCAATCAGCTCAATTGAAGACTTCCTTATGGCCTGTCGAAGCTTCTTTTGTTATTTCCTTCTAATGTAATTGTGTAGGAGGCTTGGGCTTGGCAGCACGTAGGATTTTGGCCAGTAAACATCTTGGACCAAGACTTATAAAAAGACAAAACAAACTTGTTTTCAACCATTATGTGTCCTTCAAATGGACCAATTGTAGGTCCTTCTAAGGCACCATTTGTGTGTCCTTCGAATGGACACAATGTATGTCCTTCGAAGGCACCATTTGTATGTTTCTTCGAATGGATCTTTGGAATGCTTCTTTGAATGGACCTTTGGAATGTTTCTCCAGATGGACCATACTATGTGCCAAAGTGTAGAAAACTTGTGCACCGAAGGCAAGCATGAAGAGGAAGCCTTTGCCTTATGCGTCGAAAGCAAACACAGAGGAGGTCATTTCCTTGTGGGTCGAAGCACACATGAAATAATCTCTTGCCTTGTGAATCGAAGGAAAGCATGAAGAAGAAGTCTTTGCCTTGTGAATCGAAGGCAAGCCTGAAGCAGCCAATGCTCAATCAAAGCTTTATGAATTGAACTTGATCGAAGGAGGCCCATCGCCCAATCGAAGCTTGTGAACCAAGCTTGCATCGAAGGAGGACAAGTGCCCAATCGAAGCTTTTGAAACAGAGCTCGCTCGAAGGATTTTAGATTCCCAATTGAAGTACCTTGTTAAGATGCAAATCGAAAGACACCTTGTTCAGATTCCAATTGAAAGACATCTTATTCAGCTTCAAAAAATTTCTTTTCTTTAAGCAAATGTTTGTAACCGCCCATGTAAGAGAAGATCTTGGAAAAAAAAGAGAGGGAAAATTTTGGGGTACAACAATGTTGAAAATGAAATTCACATCAATCAACAATATTCTAGCGGTCTCTATAAAGATCTCCTATTGGGAAATGTTTTCTGCGTTGAAAATAATTGATTTAACGGGAACTATCGCTTTCGCCGATGCAGATCCGAGTTTACTCTTTAAATCTACCTTTTCATTTGTCACATATGAACAATACACATTGCGTTAAAGTAGTGAACCTATTTTTAAGAAATCTAACTCTTAACCTAGTTGAAAAGTATTTTTAACTGGATAGTTTAAATTGAAAGGGTTATAGGGTTTCACCTAGATAACCAGATCCTAACCTTATGAACGCATACACAAATAGTTTTAAAACATCCTTCTAGAAATGTTAAATAATCCTAATTAACTAACAAAGTGCTTTCATGGTATTTGTTAACCAAAAACAAATTAATCTTAATCTTTTTGTGTCAGACGACTTTCGATCTTACCCAATATTTCACTGCTTCACTTTCATGTAAGCAGATTAAAATAAATGTAGAAAAATTGTATTTAAATTAAAAATAACCCATTAAGCAATCCTACAAAGACCATGTGTAGAGCATCTCCTATTGACGATCCTCACATCTCAGCATTAAGAATTTAGCTGAACATGGTAATTGAAAATAAAGCAATAAAGGTTTTAAGTGTGAAAGTAAACATAAAAATAAACAGTGCGATAGAAGTAAATACGATAAATAAAGCAATAAATAATACGGGGGAAATAAAGTAAATGTAAAAATAAATTAAGAAACCTACTCCAAACAGAGTCTGGATCTGGTACAAATAAGCTGACATAAATGTGCAGAAATAAAACTTAAATAGGTGCTCCAATCTTCAATACAAACTTATCATGAAACAAGATACGCTTTGGTGTGAAGGGATCTGATTATGGTTAGACAAAGTGTGACTTAAGTGTGCATAAAAGAAAGGATCATCAAAAATGGTGTAGCTGGGGGGGGGGGGGGGGTATTTATAGGCTTCTAAAAGCCCTAAAAGTCACCTAGAACCGTTTCTAGTCATGGATAGAAAATAGGAGGCGTGGGTGGACTCTTGGTGGCTAAGTAAGCCCATTTGTAACCTCCTGGTCATACAAAGGGAGGAGACCACCACGTGCTTTATGGAGACCTCCATGCTCACTAAGTGGGCGTGACTTGGTCAACCATTGGAACATGGTTGGACCACCCATGGCTACCCTAGGATGGTCGCCATGGAGGTAGCCATGCTTCAATACTTGTTATTTTCTTTGTTTCTTGTCTATTTCTCCCCTCATGGCTTTCGATTAGTCAAATTACTGAAACAGAGGGAAAATACCAACATAAAGATAGAAATGGAAATGAAATAGATAGAAATTGTATATAAATCAAGTCAAATAATCAGTGAATTTTAGAGTCATCAGATTACAATTTTAAATGTCAAATTTCTCTTCAAATTCAATGGACTTAGGATGTAGATGAAGTTGGATAAATATTCATTAATTCAAAATCTATCTTAGAGTGAATTATTCAATTCATTCTTGGTGCTTTGAATTAATGATATTTTTAGTGCTTTAATCCATCAATTATGAGTGATTGAACTTGAAGATGAAAGAACTTTGAGGATGTGATCCAATGTGATTATTCTTTTCCTCTCCCTCCTTCCTTTTATTTTTGGTTGATGAAAATCTTCAATATCATTGGAACTTTTGTTAAGTTATTGATGAAGATGAGACCATTCCTTTTTTCTTTTTGTGTGGCATGACTTTTTTAGAATGATATACATATCATTTATCTAGCATGTATTAACACAAATATTTTTATTTATCGGCCTCAAAATAGGTGTGAATTCTACATAAGTCCACTTACGCTTGCTTAACATAGTGCTAAATTTTCCCTGAATCAGAAAATGATCATTCATGGCCTAAAACTTGGTGTTTACAAGCCCAATGATGGTTGATTATTTGACTTTGGTTCAAAACCTATGAAACTTTTTGTTATGAGGCTTTGATTCTATCAATCCTCTAATGAGTTTTCATTAACTTTGTCCAATTTACATATTCAATCATTATTGATCATAATTTGTGACCTTAACTCCTAACTTACTAATCATTAACAATTAACTTTATTTTATGCCTTTACTTTATGCATTTATTTTATGTCTTTACTTTATGTCATTTACTTTTAAGCATTTATATTTCAGGCTATTTTCCTTTTGCTCACTTGAGCATTTATTTTATGTCATTTCTTCTTTTCTCATTTGACCTTTCTTTTTCTTTTAAAGACACTTAATAATCAACTTGAACCATAAAATACTTAAGGCTCTTCTCGAACTATCGGTTTCTATCCTTAGCATATTAGAGTTGTGGATCTCTTGGACTTAGGATTAGAAACCTTGATACTTGGAGACCTTGTTGCCTTGTTGTTATGCTGTCTGAAGTCCTTGGGGTTTACTCCAAGGCATTGGGTTGATTTTCTTTGTGTGAAGGTTATTCTGATGTTTTATCTGTGATTGGGAATTCCTCTGTATACAACTTTAACTCTGCCCAATTTTTTTTGAAGACTCTGTTTGATTCTTATTTCAACTGAGGCTCAAGTTCACCTGAGGCTTATTTCATCTGAGGCTTGGTTTTATCTTGGTATTATGCTTTCTTGGTTTTTAATCTAAAGGATGGGAATTCTATATTGTCTTCTTTATGTCAAGTGTTGGCTTCTTGTTTGTTAGACCTTTCCTTACCTTAGCTTTTACTTTGAGTACATAGGATAGTCCCTTCATCTCCTCCTATATTCTTTAATTTCAAAATCTTGTCCCTCTTTTTCAAAACCCTTCTCGTTTTTTCAAAATTGAACCGCTTTCATAATAAACCTTGACTTTGTCAAGCATATTTTCAAAACTTATTTTCTTAATCAAATACTAATTCATTTAACCATATTCTAAATTTTTCAAAAAGACTAAAAAACACCCTACCTCATTCAAACCTTTTTGTGCCCTCGTTCACCGTTTTCCTTTAAAATCTTTTTCAAGATTAGACATGATTCATTTATAGCCGAGATGTCACCTCACTATCCCCATGGTTGTAAAGATGTCGACTTCTCCACTTGAGTACTAAAGGCATTCTCAAACCATCCCTCATGTTGGTGCGTTGTCCCTCTTTCTCATACTTTGTGGGCGATTAGGAGAGTCTTCTCCCTAAAAATAATGACTTGTCTCTTCATTTAAAATCAATCAACACATCAACTTTCAAAATTTTGAGGTGAACTACGAGTACCCTGATCTTCTATTGCACAAAGGGGGTATGTAGGCACAAAATGTTCACAACCGCGGCGGGTGCAAAAATTATAAAAATAAATTCTTTTCTCATCTCTCTAGTCATTTTGCAAACAACCATTTTTAGCCTATACACAGATTTTCAAAGAGGTTCATATGGAGTACTATAGATGTTTAGGGTGTTAATACATTCCCTCTGCATAACTAACCCCCGTACCTTGATCTCTATTTCCTTTTGGGTTTTGTTTGCTTTTTTCACATTTCCCTTTGGAAACACTAAAGTGTGGCGGCGACTTCATTGATATGAGTTAAGTCAATTAATGACTTATTTCAAATTTTTACCACTACAGAAAAAAAGTGGTAACTCCACTGCGGACAAATATCTAAAGTGGATTGAGCATATCTTTATTTATCTGTGTATATGCTATATTTGATATATATTAATATATATGTTTTTCTGGATTTTTTTGGTTTTCAGGGTGCTTGATGATCTCTTATAAGTCCCATACCCGGACTTGGGCAAACTTAAGATTAGGATGAGTGGTATAGTCATGTTGACTTTGAGGGAGTAATCCTGAAAAAGGAGACATAAGATCCCCCGCTTAATGGAGGCCCCTTTCACTGTAGTATTTGTTTACCGAGTAATCAGGAAGACACTGCTTCTTTCGACCTGGGAGGCAACAAAGCTGTAGAACCCTTAACCCATCTTGGCCTTTTAGGTGTAGTGCGGGGACTATGACGAAGCAATCCAGAAGTAGTTGTCACGTGATACTGCACTCAAACGAGTTTCTCTTGAGAATATTGATAATTACCGAGTAAATAGGGACATTGGTAATATTCGAAAGAGGATCGAGGACTCTGAGATTTCCTTAGAACCTTGTTTTACAAGTGATTGAACCATTAGTCTTTACCTTGTGGGTAGTGTCGTACCCCAAATTTTCCCTATCTCTTTTATTTTTGTCTGGCTTTGAACTTTGCATTCCATTTGCATCATTTTATTACTCAGTCATTTGCATATCACGCCTCTCATGGGATCAGACGCTTTGGTTCGAGGTATTAGGGATTCCCCCTCTTTATGTCTAATCTTGTTTTGAAGTTTTCTTATCAGGTGAAAGGGAATTCTTCTGGTTCTCAATTAATAGATCGTGGAATGAATTGTGTCGTCATGTTACAAGGTTGGTTCTCGCTCAAATTTATCAGAGCCTGGTTTAGGGTTTATTTCCCTATGGGTGTTGGTCAAGATGCTAGGGTTTTGGGTCTTTGGTTTCTATGAAGATGTTTCTTTTGCCTGCCTCGAGGATGGCTTAAAGCTCCGTGCATTAGGTCAAGAATTTCACCTCCTCGCATTTCAAGTTTCTTCTTGAAATCTCTAAGCCATTGAGTCAAGAATTTGAAGTTTGAATTGACAAATGTGGAGTTGGAGCACTTCAGGAAATAAGGTTAAAGGTTCAAGTAATCAAGATATGTTTCGGTTGTTTAAGTTGCAAGTTACTTGCGATGTGAGTGTCAAAATTAAAGTTCTGTTTAAGAAATGCAAGTTTGGTTTAGGCGTGATATGAAGATCAAGGTTTCATCGACCGATGTTTTGGGTTAGAATTAACCGGAGGGAATTAAATTCTTAAGCCTTTATTTTGTTTGAGAGTTTGATTGGATTTTGAAATATAAGGCGCGTGATTGTTTGGAATACAAGTTATAACAATTGCTCACGATTTCTTAAAATTTAAGTTACAAAGTCAAAGTGTGCATTCAAATCATTCAAGTTGAAATTGATACTTTCAATCAAGATTCAAGAGTTATTTGATTTCCATCAACAAAGTTCATCATTCATAAGATTCGTTCAAGTTTGGTATTCAAGTTACATTCTTTTGGGCAAATTGCAAAGGAGACACAAATGTGAAATGCGAGTTACAAATATGTTTGTTTACAAAAATAAAGAAATAAATGTTTGTTTCTTCAAGCCTCTTTGCTCCATCTTCAAGTCATTCATCCTCACTCCTCGCCATGGTATTTCTATCGTTCAACATCGCTTGCCATCCAACTCTCGTGTTCATGAAACAAGACAAAGAAAAAGAATAAAAGTTAGCAATCAAACATATGAAAAGAAATTACAAACAAAAAAGCTCATCATTAGGATTTGCATTCAAGATCAGAACTAAAAGGGGTATATTTCTAATCATGGGCCATTTTCTCCCCAATTGCAAATCACAAAAAAGGTTGTTCTCTTTGGTTCACAAAAAAGGAGAAAAGGAAAAATTGCAAACATTTTCTTGTTGCTAAAGCAAAGCACAAAGCTACTACAAACAGGCAGCAAAACAACTAGCAAAACAAGTAGCAGAATTGCTAAATAGGAAGTAAATACAAAACAGTCTAGAACAACACAAACATAATAGCGCAAACAGCACAAACATAACAACACAAACAACAAGCCAAAACAGCACAACAACCAAAACAAATGCAATAAAGTTACAGGCAGCAGCACAAGCAAACAAGCAACAGCGCTGTAACATAGCAGCTACTGCAGCACCAACAAGCAACAATAGAACAGGAAGCAACATCAAACAAGACAAATAATATAGAAGGCTAACAAATGCCCAAAACCCTGCATCATCATTTCCCTAAAATGCAAATCCTCCAGAATTAATTTTTAAAAAGCAATAGATTTACATCATTGAGAGGTAAGAGAGAAAAAGATATCACCTGCATATAAAACTGTCCAACAGAACAAGCCAAAAACCTGCATCATACAACCAAGTTTTCACCAAAATAGACAAAAACAAAACCTGCATTTTAAAAGCACAAAACCAGTATACCAACAATGTTCAAAACCTCAACCAATTTCCCCCTCACTTTTCCACCTTTGTATCATTATAATAAGGGCCATTTTGTTACATTAAGAAGGGATTTTTTTTAGAGACAACCAGCAAAATCGAGAACAAGAAGAGAATCCAAAAATTTAGCAAGAGTAAAAAATAGAAAAAAATTCAACAGAAAGAAAACCCAAGAAAAATACTCTGCATACTCCTCTCAATCACCCAAACCTGTAGAATCAAAATACATGCACCATTAATTAATCATCAATCTTCAACGATTCCTCAAAGCCGCATCATACAAACAACCATCTAATTCATCAACCTAACACTTCATTCATCCATTCTCTCATCATTGCAACGAGTAGAACAACAACATTATTATCTTTCAATGACACATCAACAACACCAATCTGCAGAACTCGCGACTGCAGCAATAACACATGCAAAAGGACCAAAGAGAAAAGAAAAGTTTTGAATCGATGTTAAGGTACCTGTTTTTCTGGTTCTCGATTTAGTTCCATTTGTGCCTTCAATTTCAATTATAGAAATCTGCATCATGTACTCTGAGAGCGAATAAAAAGAGACCAGAAGTTTTACCTTAAATCATCGCATACCCTCTGTTATCCTCCGTCGCATAAACCTACGATCCGGTCTTCCCAACACACAAAAATCTCCAACCTCCAGACAATCGTTTCCACCATCTTCATCATCTCCAACCTACGATCTGGTTCTCTTTCCTTCAACCTTCAACCTCAACTCACAACCCCCTCCAATCTTCCGCTCATATGACTCAAATTCCTCTTCTCTGCAACAACCAACCTTCATCAGATGTCTCTGATTCCTCATAACCTCTATCGATCCTCCACTGTGAATAACATTAACAACATATCCGCAGCTCAGATTTCTGAGACATTGCTTCCAACTTTAAACTACAAATGATTCACCTTTCGTAACCTTCTACAAGAAATGACGCCGTTAATCTCTTTGTTAATTCTGAAGCAGTTCCCGTGAAATAGAGATAATATGGCAAACATATGAAGAGAGATTGAGAAACTATGACAGAGAGGTTGAACCGAGATGGTTTGTTGGCATAGGTAGAGAGAGAAAATAGTGGTGAGTTTGAGATGATGGTGTTGATACGGTTGAGAGAGAAAGGATTATACATTTTTGTTTCAACTTTTTTTTTTAATTTAACAAGTAAATCTGTTAATAATAATAATAACCTGACTTCTTCCCTTCCCAAGGCAACACCAATTCGACGCCTCTCTCTTAGTATTCTAGGGTTTCAAAAGTTTTCCCTTGTTTCTCTCCAAACCTGGGTCCACTTCAATGGGCCGGTTGGCCCAATCGCTATCATCATCACCCTTCTTATTTTAATTAAAACGTAATAATAACAGTTAAACAATGTAGTTCATTTGGCCAGGCAGTTCACAATAGTTCAAGAGGGACACGGTTCAAGTCCAGGCTGGGACGTTTTTTTTTTAATTTTCTTTTAGCTTTATCTCCTCCATTTTTCTAACTTGTCATATATTTATAATTATTATAAGAAAACATAAAAAACATAAAAAACATGCTTATAATTTAATCTTTACTAATTATTTAAAAATATATATGTTTTATAATTTAGTTTTTATTTAATTTTTGTTATTTGTTTAAAATTGTTAATAAAAAAATGCATGCTATTATAAATTTTCATTATTTAATTGTTCAATCGTTATTTTAACTAATTTTGTCATCGATTGTTAATATCTTTCGTTCGTCTCAAATCCAAGGGAAATATTTTGACTTCGTTAACTTCACGTCATCAAACACATCTCGTCTAATTGTGAGAATACCCTCATTCACCTTTCGTTTGTTTATTATTTTGTTAAACTTAAGATAATTTCCCCAAAAGCTCGATTTTCAAACTCAAACCTTTTGGGTCAAAACTTCTACATTAGGTCGTCGTATCTTCGAAATCTCATCCACATCCATTTTTAGCCAAACACACCTTTTTTTTATCAAGTCAAAAACCTAAAAACACTCATTAACCATTACTTGAACTTATTTTAAAACTTGTAGAGATACTCAACCAATCAAAACCATCCCCAAGGGCATGTTATCTCCGTTATACCGCGATACCGGCCGTGCCTATTGCTAGAATGCGTGCGTTAACGTCGTTCACTAAAAAACACAAGTAAACCAACCATTTTCTAGAGGAACTATGGTGTTCTGATTCCTTCATTGGATACGTAGGCAAAGGGTCACGAAACCCTCACGAACCCAATAATAAAAACCATTCATTTCCCTTTAAGCAAGCCTAGTTATAGATAAATACACCCTTTAAGACAAAAAAACAAAATGGATCCCATTGAGTACAACATATGTGAGGGGTGCTAATACCTTCCCCTCACATAACCGACTCCCTTACCCTTTCTCTTGGTTGCAAGACCATCTTATCCATTCCCTTGTGGTTTTATCGATATTTCCCCTTCCTTCGGGATAAATAAAGTTCGGTGGAGGCTCTGTGTTTTCTGCCGGTGGCTTCAGCTGGCGACTCTGCTGGGCACTTTTTGCAAGTCTCTCCTAGTTTTGTTTATTTGTCTTTTTGGGTGTTTATTTATTTGCTTTATTTTGCTTTACTATTTTATTATTGCTTTATTTTGTATATATTGCATATATTGTTGCTACTCACATATTCTGGATACATTATGATGTTGGGTTTGGTGATTACTTTTGATAATTCCTATACCCGGACTTGGGTTACACATATGATTAGGACGGGCGACATAGTCATGTTAACTTTGAGGGAGTAATCCCGAAGAAGGAGGCATGAAAATCCCCCACTCAGTGGAGGTCCCCTTGAAAGTAGAGATGTTTACCGAGTAATCAGGAAGATGTCATTACTTTCGACCTGGGAACTCGAGAAGCTGAGGGCCGTAGAACCATTAACCCATCCTGGTCTTTTAGGTGCAGTGCAAAGACTATAACGGAGTAATTCGGAAGTAGCTGTCACGCGATATTGCACTATGACGAGTTTTTCCTGCGAATATTACTGATTACCAAGTAATTGGGACGTCGGTAATATCCAAAGGAAGGACGTAGACTTTGAGAACTCTTTAGAACCTTGTTCGGCAGGTGATAAACCCCTAGTACATACCTCGTGGGTGGTTACTTTGACTCCATGCCTGTGACGTCGGACTTTTGATCCTATTACTTTCAACCTGTGCAACGGACTACGCAATGGTTATCCAGAATATGTGGAGCTGAGACTTCATGCCACAGCATACCATGACATCATATCATCATATACATCTCATATCTAGGGAAATCCAAAGACAAGTCTCGTTGATATATCTTTTCAAAAAGGAAAATTTAAAAGATAGATGAGTCTTTGGGTCTCCTCAAAAATGAAGATAAAGCATTCATCCATATTACCATGCATTCATTATTTTCACAACAAAAACTCATTGGGGTCCCTTTTCATAAGAAATCCAATAAACAGCAAAGACGACTCATCCACACCCTTACCATACCAGAGGCAACCAGCAAAGGCTAATGGATCTTTTTGAAGAGAATCAGAATGCACTATGTCGGGATATGGACACTACGGGTACTCACATGGATCAACTTATGAAAACCCTTCATGCCGTGATCAAGGGTCAAGAAGAACTACACCAAAGTGTTGCCAAGCTTACTACTGCTGCTCCTTCCACTTCTGCTAATGGGAGAAATGACAATGCAAATGTTGAGACTCTTATCGGTGCTCCTAGGAATGATGTCGATGATCATCATGATGTTATTGATCTTGATGAACCCCAAGTGAACCTTGCTGCCAGAGTTTCCGAGACTGCGAAAATGTATCATGCTCTCGAAGAGCGACTTAGAGCCATGAAGGGTATCAAGGCTTCTGGATTCAATACTGCTGCAATGTGCCTCGTGCCCGGGGTAGTTATTCCTCTCAAGTTCAAAGTCCCAGATTTTGACAAATACAAATGCACTTCTTTCCCAGAGACTCATCTCCGTTCCTATTGTCGCAAAATGGCTGCCTATGCTGAAAATGAACCGTTACTCATGCACTTCTTTCAAGATAGCTTGACCGGGGCACCATTAGATTGGTATATGCAATTGGAAAGATCTTATGTCAGTACTTGGGGAGAACTTGCAGACGCCTTTTTGAAACATTACCATTACAATACTACCATGGCTCCTAGCCGTACTCAGCTCCAAGGGATGGTACAAAAATCTGAAGAGTCTTTCAAAGAGTACGCTCAGAGGTGGCATGAACTGGTTGCAAGGGTCCAGCCTCCTCTCTTGGATCGTGAATTGACTCATTTGTTCGTAGGCACCCTGCAAGACCCATATCTCCAACATATACTCCGTAGTATTTCGACCTCCTTTTCGAACATGGTTACCATCGGGGAATGTATTGCAGATGGCCTCAAGTCAGGAAAAACTCAAGGTACATCTAGCACTATCAATGGAGGTAACAAGAAACCTTGATTTGGCCTCCTTAAGAAGAAATAAGGAGAGACTAGTGCTACTATCAACAAAGGAAAGGCCCCGATCCATCATCAAGATCAAGCGCTGCACCATCAAACGTCGTTTGTTCATCTTAATGTTCCTCAAGCATGTGCTACAATCTCAGCTCAACAACCGCGAGTGACTCAGCATCAGTCAATCCATCATCAACATCAGTATACACAGAGACAACTGTATGTTCAACGAGCACGATCTGGGTCTTTTCAGCCGAGTCATCAACCCCAGGGGCAACAAGGACGAAAGAGGAAGAAAGTTATTGAAAGGAGGGTGGATCCCATTCCCATGTCTTATGCTCAACTTCTCCCTCAGTTGTTTGCCAATCAGTTGGTTCAACTGTGTGAACTGGGTCCAACACCAAATCCTCTCCCACGAGGGTATGATGTCAGTGCTCGTTGCGAATTCCATTCAGGGGCTCCAGGCCACACAATTGAGAATTGTAGGGCATTGAAAAACGACGTTCAAGACCTCCTTGATGCCAAAGTTATCACGTTCACTCCAAAGGGTCTGATAATGGATTGAATCCCCTTGCAGAGATAGGTGTCAAGACTGCAAGAGCGTCTCCTCAATTGAGCCAGGGCTGAAGAAGTCTCCTGAGCATGGCAATTTATAATTTCATTTGCATTATCGTAACTTTTCTTGTTTTGTTCAGTACCCATTGTATGCAATTTTTTTTGTCTTTTTATATTGAATCACCATGCATTGACTGTGTTTGTGTTGAACTAATCCATTCGTATTCACTCATTTACATTTTGTTATTGTACTTGCTTTTGATGCTTAACTCTTTTTAATTTAAAGAAAAAAATAACTCTTGAGGGAGGATGATGAAGATCTGATACTTAGATTCTCAAACGATATGCTTTTGAATAAAACCTTGCTTACGATGTACATGAATTGTTTTAAATCCCCAAACACCGGAGTTATAAGGAAGATAGACCCTCGTCAACCCTTTCGAGCTTTGGAGTAGGAGTTTCTTTTACACAGAAAAACCCTCAATTTTAACCCCGGGGCGGGTAGATTTCAGTTAATCCGATCGAGCATCCATAACTCGTCAAAAGGGAGTTCCTAGGGATACAACAATGGTTATCCATCAAAGGGCTAGGAGAAGTCAACACCACAATGATAAACCGTCACCTACCAGCAGCGTGCATCGAAGAGAACAATATCCCGATGGGTATCTCTTGCACAATTAGGAGGTCAGTAGATGATGATACCATAACAGTTATTCTTCATCTATCCAGGACTCAGACAACCACAACCATTTCCAACAAATCGAAGATGGCGCAATGATCAATAACTTGTTCAAAAAGAAAGAGACAAAAATCCCCGTTAAGTCAAAACTTGAAAAATAGGAGACTTAGGCAAAAGTCAGGGCATCCTGCTGGACTGCAACTTCAAAATCAAGAAATTGTCCAAAAAAATTAGGGAAAGCGAAATAAAAAATAATAATAATCCTCAACAAAGAACAAGATCGAGTGATTAGACGCCAAGAAGCCAGTGATTGTCGGGTCTTAGAAACCCCTGTGGTTCCTCAATCATCGCAAACTCTCTTCTCAGGAGATGAGTGTTCGTATCGAGTTAACTGAACATAGGAATGGAGAACATCATGGAGAATGGGTGGGCACCAAATAATTTTAAGCCTTAAATCTTTTTTCTAAAACCGTGAACCAGGCCACGTTATAACCCTTAAAATTACTAACTGAAGCATGGGTTAATTCGAAAGCAATACTGTAGCGAGAATACGAAAACCTGACTCCTCGGGGATGTACTAAAATTTGATTTGGTAACACGTCACCTATTCATAAAAACAAAAAAAACTGATGCTTCGACATCATTTCAATAAAAGTTTTTCGAACTTCAAGACAAGCATAAAATTTGCATTAGAATCATCATTCTTAGACAAATATTCGTTGCATAAAAATAAGTTCTTGAACATCAAGTAAGCTTGCGTGATGAGCATCAATTGAAAACATGGTCATCTCGAAGGACGAATTGCTGCAGAAACTTGTCAAAAAACAAAGATTGATCTTATTCTGGGGCATTCCCTCAAGTTTCCAATCAGAGGCTATCACGTTGATAAATCTATTCCATATTTTGCCAGTCAATCAGAAGCAACCATGTCGATAAATCTCTTTAAACTTCAAACTGGGGGAATCAAGCTGAGTAACCTATTCAAAATTTGTGCAACCTGGGGCAGTTACATCGAGATTCGATAAATCTCTACGAGAATCCATGATCAGAGGAAGATATTGGGGCATGCCACTTTGCGCCATATTATGACACAAATCTTCCAGCATCCCACTCGAAGAGATCCTTGTAGACAGAGGCATTCCTCCTCCCCTCTTATGGAGCTACTCATGCAAATTCTTGTCATCCGTACAAATGCAATCAAGCTAAAAGCGTCATGACGTTCACTTTGGTTCAGTTAACGTCCTCGGAATCATCATCATTCCCTGCAGATGTTTAAACACGCAACTCCTCAGCAATAAAGTGAACTCGGGGCATCTGAAGACACTAATGTCCATTTCCTAATCCCCAAGTGGTTCGTGAAGTAAGGAAAGTCAGACGGGGCCCTTTCCTCCCTGGCAATAGAGAAAACTTGGGGCATTTGATGAGATCCATGTCTCTATTCAGTCATTCACAAGCAGTCCAGCAGGTGAAGAAAGTCAGATCCAGCTACTCCTCCTCAACAAGATTTAATCCCTAGTGAACTCGACAAAGATATAACTCAATTCTCTCAGTTTTCAAACACCAGCCCATATTAGTACCTCAAGACGACGAGCAACGAATCCCAATGAGCTTAACATTTTGAACTTTGCATACAATAATCATCACCACATATTGCATTACATCCTCAAACGCATAGCATATCCATGGATCATCATGCCGCATTTCAATATGCATAGGAAGCATGAGCCAGATTTGGTACCTCGCTCGAAAGCCCCAAATCAATCTCCAAATAAACAAAACATCCCCAAAAAGAATATCATCCTCATAATACCCAATTAACATCTGTTATTACACTACCAACTAAAATAAACCATGGTGCCAGTACATCGTACTCCCCCAACTCTCAATACTCACATTATATTTCATAGGGTCGTAGGTCGCTCGTAGGTCTTAACCTCACGTTATTTTGCTAGGGTCGTAGGTCGCTCGTAGGTCTTACCCTCATATTATCTTTCATAGAGTCATAGGTCGCTCGTAGGTCTTACCCTCATGTTATCTTTGCTAGGGTCGTAGGTCGCTCGTAGGTCTTACCCTCACATTATCTTTCATAGGGTCGTAGGTCGCTCGTAGGTCTTACCCTCACATTATCTTTCATAGGGTCGTAAGTCGCTCGTAGGTCTTACCCTCACGTTTTCTTTGCTAGGGTCGTAGGTCGCTCGTAGGTCTTACCCTCACGTTATCTTTCATAGTGTCGTAGGTCGCTCGTAGGTCTTACCCTCACATTATCTTTCATAAGGTCGTAGGTCGCTCATAGGTCTTACCCTCACGTTATCTTTGCTAGGGTCGTAGGTCGCTCGTAGGTCTTACCCTCACGTTATCTTTCATAAGGTCGTAGGTCGCTCGTAGGTCTTACCCTCACGTTATCTTTCATAGGGTCGTAGGTCGCTCGTAGGTCTTACCCTCACGTTATCTTTGCTAGGGTCGTAGGTCGCTCGTAGGTCTTACCCTCACGTTATCTTTGCTAGGGTCGTAGGTCACTCGTAGGTCTTACCCTCATGTTATCTTTGCTAGGGTCGTAGGTCGCTCGTAGGTCTTACCCTCACGTTATCTTTCACATGGTCGTAGGTCGCTCGTAGGTCTTACCCTCACGTTATCTTTTTTTAGGGTCGTAGGTCGCCCGTAGGTCTTACCCTAACTTTAACTTTCTCTTGGGTCATAGATTGTACGTCTATGTTTACCCGTTGTCTTTACCTTTCTCTTGGGTCATAGATTATACGCCGATCTTTACCCATTATCTTTACCTTTCTTTTTTGGGTCGTGAAATACCGCTTGATAAATTCTCTATCGTCATCAAGTTCTACTCATTGCATTTAAGTTATCATTTTGTCAAGTAATTCTACTTTCAGTCATCACGACATCGTCAACCATATCCTTTCAGTCACCCTGCCACTCATTCCCTCAAAAACATTGTATCGGCACCGTTACCCCAGTATGAGCTATCTTTTTTCAACCATGTTTTATCCATCATGACCAGTCTACCAGAAGACCAGTTTGCCTTTCCCCGACATACATTCACACTAATGAATAACACTCACACCCTCTCTCAGTGAAAACTTCGGGTCCTGGTATTTAATTATCTTCCACCTTGAACTCTCGAAAGGATGACGCCAATCTCGCCTTCAGGTTTAAGACGATTAAATAGGGGCAGCTGTCGTACCCCAAATTTGCCCTATCTCTTTTATTTTTGTCTGGCTTTGAACTTTGCATTCCATTTGCATCATTTTATTACTCAATCATTTGCATATCCCGCCTCTCATGGGATCAAACGCTTTGGTTCGAGGTATTAGGGTTGCGCCCTCTTTATGTCTAATCTTGTTTTGAAGTTTTCTTATCAGGTGAAAGGGAATTCTTCTGGTTCTCGATTAATGGATCGTGGAATGAATTGTGCCGTCATGTTACAAGGTTGATTTTCGCTCAAATTTATCAGAGCCTGGTGTGATACGGTGGCCAGAACCGGGACTTATTTTTTAGGAATGCTGGTTTGCATTTTGCGTTTGTGTTCGCAAAATGTCGCGGTAAGCAAGAGTCGCCACCGACTTTTATTTTATCCAACAAGGAAAGGAAAAAAGCACAGAAAATTCTTTTTTTTGAGATTTTCTGAGTACGGGTAGATTATAGAAAGGGAAGGTATTAGCACCCTTTCTATCCGTAGTTATCTACGGGCTCTTAGGTACTTGCTCATCATTTTCAAAATTGCTTCTTTGTGTTTGTGTGATTTGAAAAGTTTTTGTTTTGACTTCGATTTAACCCTTGCTTCTATCTTCAAGAGTGTAATGAAGTGTTTTTGAAAACATTGTTTGAAAAGGAGTGTAAGTGTGAAAAAGTTTGTTTGAATTGAGCAAGTACTCAAGAACTAATCTACCTACTCGAAAAAAGAATTGTTCTATGTTCGTTTCCTTTAGACCGTGCTATCCCACTATTAGTGAGTAGGTATCACCGTCGTTGGAGTTTGAGGGTCAATTCGAAAGGGACGTACGGTCACTAAAGCAACATTAGGACGTCTTAGTAGTAACCCTAATGTCTTAGATCAATTATTCGAGGCAACAGTATCCGAGGTAACCTTTCCGAGGCAACTTTGATCTTTGAGACAAAAGGGCGACCACTAAAATATCCTATACTTAATGACCGTTTACCGAAGGCAACCGAAGTGGGAGTATACCCTAGGAGTGCGCATGTGCGAGTGATTCAATTTCAAGTTTATTATCTTTGCACATTTAGGGTTTGCTAACTGTTTTAAAATTTTACATACATTCTTGTCATGCAACCCTAATTATTCATACATCTAACAGTTAATATTTTACGGAATTTAAAGTGCGGAAATTAAACTACGCTATTACAAGGCTTCGGGTATTTACATAGCCAAAAACAAACCCTTAAAAAATAAAGCGATGAATGAAAGTAAAAGACCAAATTAAACTATTACAACTTGTGAGCAATTACATTAATAGGATAAAAAAATGATAAAAAGCGTGCGAGGAAATTTAGACCGGGAGAGAACTAGGGTTTTGACCCCTTCTAACCTAATTGAAAGAGAAAATTGTTTTTGTTGTTTTTAATTATTTCTAAAAAAAAAGAATTAGGTTTTTAAATTAAATACAAAATTAATTAGTTAACTAAATTAATTAATGAAGATAAATAAATGGCCTATTTTTGTGTTTTGGTTATTTTAAGAAAAAAAAGAAAATATAATTAAGTTAAATTAAAACCCGAATTGTTCTTAATTAATGTTCATTTATTTACAAAATAATTAAAGTTATCTAAAAATTAAACCTAATTAATTTAATTAATTTTTTTTGGATAAAAAATAAAATCTAAACCTAATTTGGTGAAAAGTTGATTTTATGAGTTTTTTTGATTGGTTAAAAAAAATTAAATTTGTTAGTAAAGCAAATAAGTAAATTAAATAAAACAAATTATAAAAAGAAAAAGAAAAGAAACTTGGGCCTGAGAAAGCAGTTTGGGGGGTGTAGATAGCAAGCCTTGGCCCAAAACAGGGAGGTCCATTTTGACTTCCCTTGACCCCATGCTGTGCGTTGACTGGGGTGTACCATGGACACCACATCATGGTCATCAGATCTGGCTTCTTGGATACTTGGATGGTTAGATTTTGAGGGAGTATGGTGGTCTTTATCATTGTGTGCGCGCCTGAACCTGGAAAGAAAAATAACATAGAATAACTGGGGGGACCTGAGATTCGAACCCAGGCCCCAAGGCATGTTCCAATGACCTGGCCACCAGCTGAGCTACGCTTCTTATTTGTACACATAATAAATAATAATTATAATATGAGAAAAGCAAAAACACTAAGTCCAAAACGCGCGAACTTTCAAATAAGCAAATGGTTGTTCGCCACGTCTTCGTCTTCTCCAAGGATATGTTGTTTTAGACAACAAACCTTTACCAACGGACGTCCACCATAGCTAAAAACCTGCGTATTTCACAAATCGTTTACAAGCACAATAAATCAATGATGATGGTACCAATCCATTCGTCTCAGTCTTACGAACTTCATGGTACCCTAGTCGTGGCCCAATTTCACCTGTACACTAAGATCCCAAATCAAAGCAACAAACCCTAATAATGGTGAAATCTCATATAGTCTATGAAAACGAAATTAAATGTTGCAGAAAGCTTGCATATGTGATGGTGAACAAGAATATATGATTGTCTCATGCTATAGATGCCAAGATTATGAAATTCGAATTCAAGAAAGAGCCATTGTCGTGGCTGACTTGCAGTGCGATATAGGGCCTGAAAGTGCTTGTTCTGGATTGGTTCTGCTTGCTGATGACCTTAGGAAACGATTGGGATGATCAGGAGGCTTTGTAATTGCCTGGAAGTATGATTTCAACTCAACACTTTTTCTGTTTTTTGCAAGTTTGTTCTGACCTTATGCGCCTCTCTCTAGCCTTCTTTTGGGTATGCAAATACTCCTTATGTACTGAGGAATGAATTAGGGTTGCCAATATGATCACAATCTTCCTCCATCATTGCTTTTGATTTGGATTTGATACACTTGAAAATCTTGCTAAAAATAGAGCAAACTCAATCTTTTTGTGCACACCAAGCCTTTACACGAATTCAATCTCCTGCTAGCTGGATATTAAGACCTGAAACATGTACCAAATCTTGAGATTTCAATATTTTGGATTTTCTATGATTTGTTTTGATTTAAATTGATTTAATTAAAAAAAATCAAAATAAATATAAAAACAAGATAATGACAAGTGGAAAGGGCTAGGGCTCGTGGACCATGTTGCCAACTCAAAACAAGTGCAAAAGATTGGGCCCATTTGGCAAAAATTGCAATTTGAGGCATAGTTGACTTTTGACAATTTTGCAAAAAAGGTCAACTTCACCAATGCATAACTTCCTCAATTTTGACTCTTTGAAGGTGTTATTGGACTTTTTAGAAATCTTGAGATGTCCTCTAAGTAACCCTTTTGGTCCCATCTCAATTTGGTATTCCATTCTTAAGTATGAAGCTTTGACAAAAAAGGTGTTTTTGTTGACTTTTCAAAATGACCTATAATGTCAAAATTCATAACTTCTTGTGAGTGCATATTTTGAATTTGGGAGCTGAATATGGATTGTAGATCATTGCATCCTATTCAAAATTAGCTTTGGATGGGTCATTTCGCATAAAGTATGAGAAAGTTATGCTTGGTCAAAGTTGAGTTGACTTTTCCTGCAAAACCCTAATTTAGCAACTTTTGGGTTTTGATGAATTATGAGCAAGATAATAAAAAAAAATCAAAATAAATATAAAAACAAGATAATGACAAGTGGAAAGGGCTAGGGCTCGTGGACCATGTTGCCAACTCAAAACAAGTGCAAAAGATTGGGCCCATTTGGCAAAAATTGCAATTTGAGGCATAGTTGACTTTTGACAATTTTGCAAAAAAGATCAATTTCACCAATGCATAACTTCCTCAATTTTGACTCTTTGAAGGTGTTATTGGACTTTTTAGAAATCTTGAGATGTCCTCTAAGTAACCCTTTTGGTCACATCTCAATTTGGTATTCCATGCTTAAGTATGAAGCTTTGACAAAAAAGGTGTTTTTGTTGACTTTTCAAAATGACCTATAATGTCAAAATTCATAACTTCTTGTGAGTGCATATTTTGAATTTGGGAGCTGAATATGGATTGTAGATCATTGCATCCTCTTCAAAATTAGCTTTGGATGGGTCATTTCGCATAAAGTATGAGAAAGTTATGCTTGGTCAAAGTTGAGTTGACTTTTCCTGCAAAACCCTAATTTAGCAACTTTTGGGTTTTGATGAATTATGAGCAAGATAATAAAAAAAAATCAAAATAAATATAAAAATAAGATAATGACAAGTGGAAAGGGCTAGGGCTCGTAGAGCATTTTGCCAACTAAAACAAGTGCAAAAGATTGGGCCCATTTGGCAAAAATTGCAATTTGAGGCATAATTGACTTTTGACAATTTTGCAAAAAAGGTCAACTTCACCAATGCATAACTTCCTCAATTTTGACTCTTTGAAGGTGTTATTGGACTTTTTAGAAATCTTGAGATGTCCTCTAAGTAACCCTTTTGGTCCCATCTCAATTTGGTATTCCATGCTTAAGTATGAAGCTTTGACAAAAAAGGTGTTTTTGTTGACTTTTCAAAATGACCTATAATGTCAAAATTCATAACTTCTTGTGAGTGCATATTTTGAATTTGGGAGCTGAATATGGATTGTAGATCATTGCATCCTCTTCAAAATTAGCTTTGGATGGGTCATTTCGCATAAAGTTTGAGAAAGTTATGCTTGGTCAAAGTTGAGTTGACTTTTCCTGCAAAACCCTAATTTTGCAACTTTTGGGTTTTGATGAATTATGAGCAAGATAATAAAAAAAAATCAAAATAAATATAAAAACAAGATAATGACAAGTGGAAAGGGCTAGGGCTCGTGGACCATGTTGCCAACTCAAAACAAGTGCAAAAGATTGGGCCCATTTGGCAAAAATTGCAATTTGAGGCATAGTTGACTTTTGACAATTTTGCAAAAAAGGTCAACTTCACCAATGCATAACTTCCTCAATTTTGACTCTTTGAAGGTGTTATTGGACTTTTTAGAAATCTTGAGATGTCCTCTAAGTAACCCTTTTTGTCCCATCTCAATTTGGTATTCCATGCTTAATTATGAAGCTTTGACAAAAAAGGTGTTTTTGTTGACTTTTCAAAATGACCTATAATGTCAAAATTCATAACTTCTTGTGAGTGCATATTTTGAATTTGGGAGCTGAATATAGATTATAGATCATTGCATCCTCTTCAAAATTAGCTTTGGATGGGTCATTTCGCATAAAGTATGAGAAAGTTATGCTTGGTCAAAGTTGAGTTGACTTTTCCTGCAAAACCCTAATTTTGCAACTTTTGGGTTTTGATGAATTATGAGCAAGATAATAAAAAAAAATCAAAATAAATATAAAAACAAGATAATGACAAGTGGAAAGGGCTAGGGCTCGTGGACCATGTTGCCAACTCAAAACAAGTGCAAAAGATTGGGCCCATTTGGCAAAATTTGCAATTTGAGGCATAGTTGACTTTTGACAATTTTGCAAAAAAGGTCAACTTCACCAATGCATAACTTCCTCAATTTTGACTCTTTGAAGGTGTTATTGGACTTTTTAGAAATCTTGAGATGTCCTCTAAGTAACCCTTTTTGTCCCATCTCAATTTGGTATTCCATGCTTAAGTATGAAGCTTTGACAAAAAAGGTGTTTTTGTTGACTTTTCAAAATGACCTATAATGTCAAAATTCATAACTTCTTGTGAGTGCATATTTTGAATTTGGGAGCTGAATATGGATTGTAGATCATTGCATCCTCTTAAAAATTAGATTTGGATGGGTCATTTCGCATAAAGTATGAGAAAGTTATGCTTGGTCAAAGTTGAGTTGACTTTTCCTACAAAACCCTAATTTTGCAACTTTTGGGTTTTGATGAATTATGAGCAATCCTTGATGAATCATGATCAACCCTTGTTCAAATGATTAAATATACTTAAAAATGAGGATGTTGACCAAAAATCTTGAAGTTTGACTGTATGTGGGCCACAGTTGACTTTTGCCCTAGCACAGTCGATTTTCAGGCCTTTGAGCAATTGACTGAGCAAACTTTCTCTGCAAGCCTTGAAACTTGACATGGAAGATCTTGAGAACATGTTAGGGAAATGATTAGCATTTGGGGTCCCCTGGACTCAAGTATCTTGATGCAACATGAATCCCTAATTTGAGGTAGACTGCCTTATGAGGGAGCTTGTCTGGTCAACCCTTGGACTTCCTTGGGCAATCTTGAGGATCTTTCTTGAAATGTTTTGAGAAATATGGGAGGGCAAATTTTGGGGTACAACACCTGGTTTAGGGTTTATTTCCCTATGGGTGTTGGTCAAGATGCTAGGGTTTCGGGTCTTTGGTTTATGTGAAGATGTTTCTTTCGCCTGCCTCGAGGATGGCTTAAAGCTCCGTGCATTAGGTCAAGAATTTCACCTCCTCGAATTTCAAGTTTCTTCTTGAAGTCTCTAAGCCATTGAGTCTAGAATTTGAAGTTTGAATTGACAAATGTGGAGTTGGAGCACTTCAGGAAATAAGGTTAAAGGTTCATGATAATCAAGATATGTTTCGGTTGTTGAAGTTGCAAGTTTCTTGCGAGGTGAGTGTCAAAATTAAAGTTCTGTTTAAGAAATTCAAGTTTGGTTCAGGCGTGATATGAAGATCAAAGTTTAAGCGACCGATGTTTTGGGTTCAAATTAACCTGAGGGAATTAAATTCTTAAGCATTTATTTTGTTTGAGAGTTTGATTGGATTTTGAAAGATAAGGCGCGTGATTGTTTGGAATACAAGTTATAACAGTTGCTCACGATTTCTTGAAGTTTAAGTTACAAAGTCAAAGTGTGCATTCAAATCATTCAAGTGGAAATTTCTACTTTCAATCAA
The DNA here is from genome assembly GCA_948472305.1 of Vicia faba. Classification (NCBI taxonomy): domain Eukaryota; kingdom Viridiplantae; phylum Streptophyta; class Magnoliopsida; order Fabales; family Fabaceae; genus Vicia; species Vicia faba. Next base: position 1,155,195,440 of record OX451741.1, read on the forward strand.
GATTCAATAGTTATTTGATGTCCATACAACAAAGTTCATCATTCATAAGATTCATTCAAGTTTGGTATTCAAGTTACATTCTTTTGGGAAAATTGCAAAGGAGACACAAATGTGAAATGCGAGTTACAAATATGTTTGTTTACAAAAATAAAGAAATAAATGTTTGTTTCTTCAAGCCTCTTTGCTCCATCTTCAAGTCATTCTACCTCACTCCTCGCCATGGTATTTTTATCGTTCAACATCGCTTGCCATCCAACTCTCGTGTTCATGAAACAAGACAAAGAAAAAGAATAAAAGTTAGCAATCAAACATATGAAAAGAAATTCCAAACAAGAAAGCTCATCATTAGGATTTGCGTTCAGGATCAGAACTAAAAGGGGTCTATTTCTAATCATGGGCCATTTTCTCCCCAATTGCAAATCACAAAAAAGGTTGTTCTCTTTGGTTCACAAAAAAGGAGAAAAGTAAAAATTGCAAACATTTTCTTGTTGCTAAAGCATAGCACAAAGCTGCCACAAACAGGAAGCAAAACAAGTAGCAAATCAAGTAGAAAAATTGCTAAATAGGAAGTAAATACAAAACAGTCCAGAATAGCACAAACATAACAACGTAAACAGCACAAACATAACAGCGCAAACAGCAAGCCAAAACAGCATAGCAACCGAAACAAATGCAACTAAGTTACAGACAGCAACACAAGCAATCAAGCAACAATGCTGTAACATAGCAGCTACTGCAGCACCAACAAGCAACAATAGAACAGGCAACAACATCAAATAAGACAAATATTATAGAAGGCTAACAAATGCCCAAAACCCTGCATCATCATTTCCCTAAAATGCAAATCCTTAAGATTTATTTTCAAAAAGCACTAGCTTTACATCATTGAGAGGTAAGAGAGAAAAAGATATCACCTGCATATAAAACTATCCAACAGAACAAGCCAAAAACCTACATCATACAACCAAGTTTGCACCAAAATAGACAAAAATAGAACCTGCATTTTAAAAGCACAAAACCAGTATACCAACAATGTTCAAAACCTCAGCCAATTCCCCCCCCCCCCCCCCACTTTTCCACCTTTGTATCATTATAAGAAGGGCCATTTTGTTACATTAAGAAGGGATTTTTTTTAGAGATAGCCAGCAAAATCGAGAACAAGAAGAGAATCCAAAAATTCAGCAAGAGTAAAAAATAGAAAAAAATTCAACAGAAAGAAAACCCAAGAAAAATACTCTGCATACTCCTCTCAATCACCCAAACCTGTAGAATCAAAATACATGCACCATTAATTAATCATCAATCTTCAACGATTCCTCAAAACCGCATCATACAAACAGCCATCTAATTCATCAACCTAACACTTCATTCATCCATTCTCTCATCACTACAATGAGTAGAACAACAACATTATTATCTTTCTATGACGCATCAACAACACCAATCTGCAGAACTCGCGACTGCAACAGTAGTACATGCAGAAGGACCAACGAGAAAAGAAAATTTTTGAATCAATGTTAAGGTACTTGTTTTTCTGGTTTTCGAATTAGTTCCATTTGTGCCTTCAATTTCAATTATTGAAATCTGCATCATGTACTCTGAGAGCGAATAAAAAGAGACCTGAAGTTTTACCTTAAATCATCGCATACCCTCTATTATCCTCCGTCGCATAAACCTACGATCCGGTCTCCCCAACACACAAAAATCTCCAACCTCCAAACAATCGTTTCCACCATCTTCATCATCACTTCCATCTGGTTCTCTTTCCTTCAACCTTCGATCTCAACTCGCAACCCCCTCCAATCTTCCGCTCATATGCCTCAAATTCCTCTTCTCTACAACAACCAACCTTCATCGGATGTCTCTGATTCCTCATAACCTCTATCGATCCTCCACTATGAATAACATCAACAACATATCCGCAACTCAGATTTCTGAGACATTGCTTCCAACTTTCAACTACAAATGATTCACCTTTCGTAACCTTCTACAAGCAGCGACGCCATTAATCTCTTTGTTAATTCTGAAGCAGTTCCCGTGAAATAGAGATAATATGGCAAACATATGAAGAGAGATTGAGAAACTATGACAGAGAGGTTGAACCAAGACGGTTTGTTGGCGTAGGTAGAGAGAGAAAATAGTGGTGAGTTTGAGATGATGGTGTTGATACGGTTGAGAGAGAAAGGATTATACATTTTTGTTTCAAATTTTTTTTAATTTAACAAGTAACTTTATTAATAATAATAATAACCTGACTTCTTCCCTTCCCAAGGCAACACCAATTCGGCGCCTCTCTCTTAGTATTCTAGGGTTTCAAAAATTTTCCCATGTTTCTCTCTAAACCCGGGTCCACTTCAATGGGCCGGTTGGCCCAATCGCTATCATCATCACCCTTCTTATTTTAATTAAAACATAATAATAACAGTTAAACAGTGTAGTTCATTTGGCCAGGCAGTTCACAATAGTTCAAGAGGGACACGGTTCAAGTCCAGGCTGGGACGTTTTTTTTTTTTAATTTTCTTTTAGCTTTATCTCCTCCATTTTTCTAACTTGTCATATATTTATAATTATTATAAGAAAACATAAAAAACATAAAAAACATGCTTATAATTTAATCTTTATTAATTATTTTAAAAAATATATGTTTTATAATTTAGTTTTTATTTAATTTTTGTTATTTGTTTAAAATTGTTAATAAAAAAATGCATGCTATTATAAATTTTCATTATTTAATTGTTCAATCGTTATTTTAACTAATTTTGTCATCGATCGTTAATATCTTTCGTTCGTCTCAAATCCAAGGGAAATATTTTGACTTCGTTAACTTCACGTCATCAAACACGTCTCGTCTAATTGTGCGAATACCCTCATTCCCCTTTCGTTTGTTTATTATTTTGTTAAACTTAAGATAATTTCCCCAAAAGCTCGATTTTCAAACTCAAACCTTTTGGGTCAAAACTTCTACATTAGGTCGTCGTATCTTCGAAATCTTATCCGCATCCATTTTTAGCCAAACATACCTTTTTTTTATCAAGTCCAAAACCTAAAAACACTCATTAACCATTACTTGAACTTATTTTAAAACTTGCAAAGATACTCAACCAATCAAAACCATCCCCAAGGGAATGTTATCTCCGTTCTACCGCGATACCGGCCGTGCCTATTGCTAGAATGTGTTCGTTAATGTCGCCCACTAAAAAACACAAACAAACCAACCATTTTCTATAGGAACTACGGTGTTCTGATTCCTTCATTGGATACGTAGGCAAAGGGTCGCGAAACCCTCACGAACGCAATAATAAAAACCATTCATTTCCCTTTAAGCAAGCCTAGTTGTAGATAAATACACCCTTTAAGACAAACAAACAAAATGGATCCCGTTGAGTACAACGGATGTGAGAGGTGCTAATACCTTCCCCTCGCATAACCGACTCCCTTACCCTTTCTCTTGGTCGCAAGACCATCTTATCCATTCCCTTGTGGTTTTATCGATATTTCCCCTTCGTTCGGGATAAATAAAGTTCGCTGGCGGCTTTGTGTTTTCTGCCGGTGGCTTCAGGTAGTACCTCTGACATCACGCTCATGACGTTGAACATATGATCCTATTACAGTGTTGTTCATTGCATAACATTGCATATCATTTGCATCTCATACATCATTCATGCATACATATAGATTTCCCAGGATCTCATTACCACTTGTTTCTTTCTTCCAATTATCTGTCGACTATCAAGTTGTTTCCTCGACACAACTACTGAACTAGAGCTGCCGTCATTGAGAATGGAAACCAAGAACAACACAATATGGAAGTCAGGATGGAAATATATGAGTTTAAGTCAGGCATGATGAAGCTTACAGAGACGATGCAAGTTCTAATTGCCAGAGGGCAGCCACCTTAAAGGACTGTTATCTCAGAGGTTATTGTTGTTGTTGATCCTCAACCAATACAACATCCAGTCACTACATGGCCAGAGTTTGGTTTACCTAATGATTATTCTCCACCCATTGCAATTGCACCATTGTTTGGCTAGTCTTCTTGACCAGTTTTTCAGGATTCAGTCTTCATTGAACCTCAACCGATCATTCATACTGCTTCTCATCAGCCTGTTGTATAATATGCTTATGGGAATCCTCTCCTTGAGTACCCTTCTTCCAGCCCCCGAAGTGTGAGTCATGGAATTTTTGTGAGTTTGAAGACGTCAAAGAACAATATTAGAGTTTATAGAAGATACTTAAAGCTATGGATGGAAATTAGTTCTTCATTGTTGATGCTGACAACATGTGCTTAGTTTCTGACCTTGTGATGCCTGCAAAGTTCAAGACTCCTGAGTTTGAGAAATACAAGGGGCATACTTGTCTGAGAAGTCATTTGGTAATATACTTCAGGAAGATCTCTACCTATACCAGTAATCAAAATCTGGTTATCCATTGCTTTCAAGACAGTCTAAGTGGTGCTTCACTCAAGTGGTATATGAGACTTGAGGGGAACCATATTTGGTGCTCCCAAGATCTTGCTGATGCTTTCATGAAGCAGTACAAATACAAACTTGACATGGCTCCTGACCGTCTCCAACTATAAAATATGTCTTAGAATGAGAAATAATCTTTCAAGGAGTATGCTCAACAATGGAGAGAACCAGCCTCAAAAGTTGATCCACCTCTCTCAGAGAAAGAGCTGACCAGTTTGTTCATGGATACCTTATCCCATTTCTTTTGGGAGAATATGATTGGTAATATGTCTTCTAGCTTCTCAGATTTGGTGACTATTGGCCAAAGGTTAGAAGAAGGAATCAAGAATGGTAAAATGTCTAAAGCTGCTGAATCTTCTAATGGTGCAAAGAAATCCTTTGGGAATTTCCAAAAGAAGAAAGAAGGTGAAGCCAATGTTGTCTCGACTGAGAGAGGAATACCTCTCCATAGGCCTCCATTTTATGATTAACAACAAGTAGTTGTTGTCGCTCCTATAGTCAATGCTCAACCAGTTCAGGTTCCCCAATGTCAAGCTATTGCATAAAATCAGAATCTCAATAGGAATCTCTTTGATCCTATCCCGATGTCTTATACTGAATTGTATCCTGAAATGGTGCAAAAAGGTTTGATTACAACAAGGCATCTGACTCCTCAAAATCCACCTCCAGCCGGATTCAGATCTGACCTTCACTATGAGTTTCATCAGGGAGCTACCGGTCATGATTTAGAAAACTGCTATGCAATGAAGACCAGAGTGCAAGAATTGGTGAAGGGGAATATTCTCTTCTTCAAAGATGCAGGTCCTAATGTTGTCAATAATCCTTTGCCAAGTGGCTGAAGACTAGGTCAGAGCATCTCAAGTCACTTCCTAAAGCTGGTGTTTTAGACGGGACAACTAATCCTTGTTACTGATTAGTCACTAGGCCATGTTCCTTTCTGTTTTCATTTTACTTTAGTTATTTTAATTTTTTGCTTTCAAAATTTGTTTGTACTTTCATGTTAATTTTGATGAAATGAGCATTGCAATGTTTTGATTCAATTCATTTTCATTTACTGCTTTCTTTAAAAAAATATATCTCTTGTTTACTTTCTTAAGCTTTGTTGATGCAAAGATTGGAGGGAGGATATGATGAAAACGAAATACCCATAACTGTTGTTGGTATGCTTTAAAATAAAACTCTGCTGATGATGTAAGGCATTGTTTCAATTCCTAAACACTGGAGAAATAAGGAAGTTAATCCCTCATTCACCCATTTGAGCCTAGAAGTTGGAGTTTCTTTCTATACGAAATAACTCGGAATCTTAACCTGAGGATGGGTAGTTCTCAGTTAATTTGGCTGAGCATTCAAAAACAAGAGAATCATGCAAGACGCCTTTCAATAAAGGTTATGATTACGAGCTTTCCTTCGCACAGATCAAAGAAGTGTTGAAGATGCTCTCCAAATCAAAAGTGACAATGATGGTTCGCGGTAATCATTAAGCCAGGCAATCACTATCTTTCCAAAAAAGAAAAGAATGAAAAAGAATCAAAAGAAAAAGTCCGCTAAGTCAAAACTTATGAAGGAGACTTAGGCAAAAACTGGGGCATCCTGCTGACTGTAATCTCAAATGAAACAGTTCAGGAAAAAGTTAGGGATAACAAATTCAAAAGAAAAAGGTCTTCAAATCCTCAAAATTTCTCATCCAGAGTTGACCGAAGTCCTCATCAACAACAAAATGTTGCAAGAAGAAGTGTCTTCCTTCTCAAACAAAAATCCCTTGGCTTCTGAACCATCATCATTGCTATCATCAGTGCAATTCCAAAATCTTCTGGAACCTGAATGCATAGTCTGAGTTAACTGAACGTAGGAGTGAAGAACATCACCAAGAATGGGTTGGGTACAAATAAACTTTGAGCCTTTATCCTTTATTTCATAAACCGTGAACCAGGCCACATTACAATCCTCAAAATACCTAATTGAAGCCAGGTTTCTTTTGAAAGCATACTACAACGAGGTTGCGTAAAATCACTCCTTAGATCTTTTTCAAATCATTTGTCTCGGTATCATAACTTTGCTTTCTATTTCACTTTAAAATGTCTAAATTGTCGTGTGTTGACCAGTGATTCATTCTTACATCAATAACATCATTCCAAAAATGATTTTGATTTCAAAACTTTTGTATGAAATTTGCGTTAAAATTACCATGTTTGAATAAATAATTTTGCTTGTAAAACAGGTTTCCTCATCAAGGAAGTTTAAACAGGTGAGAAACTTGGCCAATGATCCTATGAGAGGCACATTTCTTCCAACTCATGTTGTGAATCAGTTCAAGATTTGTTGCTCAGTGCAAGTTATTCTCACAATTGGCTAACCCGAGAGATCTCTTTCAAGACTTATACTGGGGAAATCCTTTCCCTCAGTCATTTCAAGAACTGAAGCCATAATCAGTTTATTCCCAACAATAGTTGACTGAAGCCATGATCAGTTTATCCTCAGCAATCATCTAATCTAGGGAAATCCCCAAGTAGCTTCTCATTCCTTCCTTAAAGGATCATCAACTTGATACAATTTATAATTTTGACAGAAGTGTTTTTCAATACTTTTTCTTTCCAAGCTGAGTTGGCAGTGTTTCCTACATTGAGGAATCTGAGTTCCAACCTTACCCTTCCCAAAAGAGTCAAACTCTATTGTCGTAAACGTCTTCATTACATAGATCATTCATATATCATGCATAAAATGAATGTTTCATCCTCATTTGCATTTCCCGAGGTCTTGTTGCTATCAACATCTTATCTCGTGGTCAAAGTCCAACTTACTTGGAAACTACCAAAGTAGATACTTGTCTGCCCTTTCCATTCAAAGCTAGTATTGAATGTGGTGATCTCATTTACATCCTGTTATACCCCAGTTTTTCCCCCTAAGATCCCTCATCATATCAGATACACCTCATGCATATCATCGATTCCATGATTACGACATCAAAGGCTTTGGCATTAGGGGTTTTCTCTATGGACCGAGGTCACGACCTTACTCAAAGTTGATTCAAATGATTCTCTTATCACTCTTGGTATGAGATTAGGGTTTTGGATCTCAAGCATCATAAACGCCTTCGCTAGCAGGGTTTCTCGAGATATAAGTCTTCTCCTATCAAGAAGGAGATGCAATGACCAATCAATGCAAGTTTGAGGTACCAACCATCATGATAATTCTCATCAAGATACAAGGTCTTCTTCCTATGCAAGTTCTTCAAAGGTCTTCAGGAGATCGGAGTTTCTATTCTTGAAGATGGATCATAAGCTTCCGTATAATTGAAGTTGGTGATTGCAATAGTTGAATACTTCTTCTTTCATCAAGCTCTAAGGTCGTGTCCTGCTTTAAGAACTCTAAGGTTTCTTTATTATTTTCAAATAAGAGTATTATGAATGTGGGTTTAGCCTTATGATCACCATGGATTTATCCTTAAACATTTGGGTTTGTTCATCATATGAGGAACAATTTTGTTGGAAATTATAATACAAGTCATGCTATTGGACTTCCCCCAAAGACCTTGGACCTAAGCATGGAAAGTCTAGAAGATCATGAAGTGAGAGGTTTCTCTATTCTTTTTATAATTATCATGTGAACTAGGGCCTCCCTATTCATATGGCGGTTAAAGGATTATTTTTTAGGATGGACCCATCAGTAAAGGACAATCACATGTGATTCATGATTCATTATTTGGACTACAAGTCTTATTTGCACTATTGAGACATCTAACACATGACAATTCATTCAAGAAGGTTAAGCTAGGGAATGATTGGAAGTGCTAATGCAATTCGAAAGAGAAAGTAGTTTTGAATATTTGGATTTGTTATCATTGAATATTCAAGATTCACGGGTTCATTCGCAAGCTCACAAAAAAACAACAACACATTCATCCTTCACTCCAAAATTGTAAAGCATTAATCAAAGGAGATTATAACTTCAAGTGAAATCTGATAGATAATAATACTTCGGTTACTTAAACAATTTGTCATTGAATTCAAGAGTTTCCAAAGTTGAATTTTTATTCATGACCACAAGTTACATTTGCCATTACAATGACCATTCAAGTCCATATATCAAAAATCATTACACTACTAACAGTTGTCAAAACTACAATACAATTCCTGAAATCATCAATACATCATATACTATTCAATACATCAAAAATTTTCTTAAACCTAATTCTAATCTCCCATTCAACTTCAAGTTCAACTTGATTTAAACTTTTCCAAATTATAAGTTTCTCATGACCACCTCTTTGTTTCCACCCTCATCATAAAACTTCTAAATAATTCTACATGAAACCAGATCAGAATTCACAAAATTAATTCAATAAAAACCAATCCAGGAAATACTGGAAGCCAAAGTCTTTTCTTGGAATCCATTGATATTCTTGATGAAAAAAAAAGCTGAAGTGGAGAGGCTTGAAGCTGTTAAGACAGAACAGCAAATCCAAAATTGCAACAGAGAGAAAAATAAATGCAAAGCTGCAATCTTATGTGGAAACACGAAAGGGAGACTTGTAGGAGCGGTGTATGGTTCTTGAGCGAGATGTTGATAAGTTACAGGAGCGGTTGCTAAAGGAGAAGAACTTTAGGAAACTCTTGAAGCATGATTTAAGTTTCTTGCAGGGGTATTATCTAACTCAATTGGTATTGATTAAAAGACCGAAACAGATTTTGAGGGATTAGTGACAATAGAAACTGATATTGGGGTTGATATGGGTGACGTCGAATACTCAGCTGGATGCTTAATAGAATCTTTAGCGCCTTATTAATTCTTTTTTTTGCACAAATGAAATGGAGGTATAAGCCTTTGATTCGAATGGTGAAGCCTACAAAAAGGAACCTTGAAGTCAAGACCTACATATTCACAACATGAGGAGTTCAGCATACAAAGGCCAACTCAATAAAAAATAGAATAACAAAATTTGAGAAAAACTATAACTAACAATAACAGACTCCTAACCGATTTCTAACCACCTAACTTTTCCCTCCATTCCATAACAAAATCTAATGGCTAAGAGCTTCTCACTTCAACCTATATAACAGAATCGTAACAAAATTATAAAGGGGAGATTGGATTCATAATAGAAAACGGAAAAGTTAACAAAAGATTCACCTCTGAATCTCTCGGAGATTTTTCTGAAGCACTCTCCATCTTCATCTTGAACCTTCCTCATTCTTAAACCTGGCTGGAAATTTCTTCAATCTTCTGTAACTCCTGCTTCTTCAATTCAGAACTTCACGCTTCTTTCTCTGTCATTTTTTCCTTCATCCTCTGTAACTTCCCTTCATCTTCATCCCTTAATTCCTCCTACTCTCTTCCATCTTCAACATCTACGCTTCAACATCACCCTAACCTTCTTCTTCCACCTTCACCACCACAACTTATTCAATCACCTCCAATCACACATCTGGTTCATATCATCATCAACATATTTTCAGCCTTCATCAGGCACATCACTGCTTCAACAATGCAGCTTCGCTAACCTTCAAAGTGACCAACTCAGTGTTTATTTCTTTGCTTAACGCATACGAAAAGGGAATAAAAGAAGGAGAGAAACACGCAAAAGGAATAGTAAGAGAAGGAGGATTAAGCTGTTACCGGAAGATCTCTGGTTATCTACCTCCATCGGCCACCTTCAAAGATGCATCAGAAGAATTCCGTTAGGTTTATTGTGCGATATGCGGACATGTTGGAGTTTCCGATTGTGATTTATTTTCAGGTCAATAATGCTTTGACGCCTATTCCGAATATTCGATCTCTGACTGCTTGTTTGTTAATTCCAGCTCACGTAAAGTATTCTGGGTTTCTTTTCTTTGGTTGCACTTTTTGCAGACATTATTGTTCGTTTGGTATTATACTGCTTCCAATTTATTTTTCCATATTTTATTGCTTTCTAGATATCATGAGAAGTAGGAAATAAAGAGCGTGCGCTTAAAGTCACTGTTTAAAGACCTATAGCAGGCATTCTACACTTCATTTTCTATATGTGTCGTGTTTGTGTTTGTTTCCTTGGTTGTTGATCGATGAGTCACTCAATTTAGAAATTGAGATCACTATGTCACTCTCAGTGCATGCTCCCTATAGGATTTTACCGCTTTCCTTTATTTCTTGTTGATCAATGAGTCACTCAATTTAGAAATTGAGATCACGACTTCGCTCTCATTGTATGTTCCCTATAGGATAGTTTTGTTAGATTTTCTTTGGCATGCTAACCTAGATTGGATTTCTCTAGTTGTGCTCTCTTGAGCTTATTGGCCCGTTTGTTTAATTTCATCTTTGTGTGCATGTTTTGAGATGATAGACCCTTGCTATGCTCCTTTAGAACTTCTTGATTTATCTATAGATGATGAGTTGAGATAGACATTAGGACTGTTATCCAAGCATGTCAACTTAGGGTAGAGATTTCCCTTCAAAGCTCAACTTTAGGATCAATCATTGTATTATAACATTAGGTTAGAGATAGGTTAGTCTCCCATAGATGTTTTCTTCCTATTTTTGCATAATTGCATTTAAAACTAAAACTTCTTTTTCTTGGAAAATGTATAAAAAATGCTAAGTATTGTACCCCAAAATTTGCTCTCTCTTTTCTCAAGACATTTTCTCGCAAGGACTTATTAAAGTTCAAGATTGCACAAGATTTTTAATTGAAATAACAAAGCAGATAAATTTGATTTTTTTGACAAAATTGAAGAAAAACAACTTGCTTCGATCCAGAGGCTCTGATTGAGCATTTAACTTCCTCAGAGCAGGCTTAATCCACAAGCTTTGATTGGACATTTGGGCCTCCTTTGGTGTGAGCTTTAGTTCATAGGTTTCGCTTGAACATTTGGATCCTTCAATACAAGCTTTGGTTCAAGGGTTTCACTTGAACATTTGGCTTGTTTGAGCAAGTTCGATTCCCATTGCTTCGAATTAGGCATTTGGCATCTTTTGAGCAAGCTTGATTCTTGTGCTTCGCCTGGGCATTTGACTTCTTTTGAGAAAGCTTGATTCAGAGGTTTCGATTGGACATTTGTCCTCCTGCATGCAAGTTTCATTTGGACAATGGCTATCTTGATACCAAGCTTTGATCAGACAAAGGGCTACCTTCACATAAAGCTTCGATTGGAAGTATTGGTTTCCTTCAAAACAAAATACTTCAAATCCAATTTTGAACCCTTCGAGCAAGTGATTCAAAAACTTCAGAAGGAAATGGCCTCCTGTAGGTTTGCTTTGATTCACAAAGCAGTGTCCTCCTGCATACCAGCTTCGATTCAGAAGGCAATGACCTCCTGCAGGCTTGCTTTGATTCGCAAAGTAGTGGTGTTCTGCATGCCATCATGCACAAGGCAAGTGCCTACTCTGTGCTTGCTTTCGACCCACAAGGAAATGGCTTCCTCTGTGCTTGCCTTCAATGCATAAGGCAATGGTTTATCTTCATGCAAAGCTCCCACAAAGCATTTTCTATTTTCACGCTAGCTTCGACTGGGCAATATCTCCCTTGGAAACAGTTTGTTTCGATTCCACATAGTTTCTACACTTTGACACATAATTGGTGCATTCGAATGACAATCATATGGTCCATTCGAAGGACATACATTGTCCCCTTTTGAAGGACATACATGGATGTCCCATTTGAAGCATGTGTATGGGTGCCCCATTCGAAAGACAAATATTAGTGGCCCATTCGAAGAATTATAAATGGCCCATTCGAAGGACATATTGGCTGGGAACAAATATTATTGTCTGAAGAGGAGTCTGGTCGAAGGTTGAACCTATATGGTCAAAATGAAAGAGTGAAGTATTCAAGATGCTTGCTGGCCAGAGTACTATGTGCTGCCAAGCCCAAGCCTGCTGCACTGGCCACAAAACTCCAAAACTGCTACAAAGAAGTCCTGCTATGCTGCTCCCATATTTGCACCAAATCGGAATACAAAAAATGCACCTCGAAAGCTACAAAACAACATACTCAATTTGTTTAAATTCTTTTGTTTTCCTTCTCAAATCTCAACCAACTTCATCTATAAATAAGATGTTCTACAACACATCTTAGGGGGGCTTTTTGGTGGCTAGAGAGAGATTTGCTAACAAGGCAAAGAAAGGAGAAAACACTTCACACACTCTCAAACCCAGAATCAAAAGACCACACCCTTGTTTTTGTTTCTTTCGAATCTAGAACTAAAGAAACACAACACTTGTTTCTTTTTTCTTCGAATCTAGAACTAAACAAACACCACTCTACTTTTCTTGGCTTTCGAATCCAGTCAAAGAAACACAACACTTGTTTCTTTCCCTTCGGATCTAGGAGCATCCAGGGCAACAACTCAGGTCCAAAACCCACATTCGAGCTTCAAGTAAGGTAAGTCACCCTGACCTTAACCCTTTCGTTTCAAGCATGTAAATAACCTTTTTGCGCATTTTTTTCGTTTCTTCCCTTTTGGTTTGTTTTTTTCCTTCAAGCAAGAACTAACCTGTACAGACCCAAACGAACGAAAAATTTTGTATGAATTGAAGCCTTAGGCTTCGCCCCTTACTGCTTCACAGTTGTAAACAAAAAAAGAAGGTGGTGTGAATCGAAGGTTACAAAATTCGATACACACTGGGTACATGCCCAAATCGAAAGAAGGAAAGATTGTGGCAATCGAAAGGCACATAATTCAATCCAGGATGCCTTTCTTTCTCTCTTTCACACTACTTTTGTCTTTATATTTTCTATATATTAACATTTTTTTTCTATTCAATATGGTTGTAATAATTAGGACTTTTATTTCTTTTCAACCCCCATTTTAAACTTGTATACCCCATCCCCCAAAAACATGTAATAACGTAGGACATTTATTTTCCCCATTTTTATTGCTTTCATAAGTGTTAGTAACTAGGTTGTGTATGGTAAGTCAAAATCAACAAGTAGACAATACCAAATTCAAGACTATATGCATGCAATCAAACACACTATTCACACATGCACCTCTAGGGTAACCTCACTTGTTGCCTCGGAAAATAGTCATGTCCCTTGAATATGAGCGTTTTAGCAAAGACCCTCGATAAAAGATTGTAGTCCCTCGATGTCCCTCGATGTTGCCTTCGGTAAACGATCTAGTCCCTATATGAAAATTGCTAAAACGTCTCATAAGTTGCCTTCTATGAATATACAATTGACCCACACCCGTCCCTTCACATCTGTAATACTGTGGGAGAAATGACTTGGGTGTTTTACGTTTTATCGCAATTGTTGCAGATCGCAAGAGTCGCCATCGATTTTTCTTTTATCCAAGAAAGAAAGGATGAAAAGAACAGTAAAGACCTTTGAGATTTATTTCTTGAGTTCGGGGGGTAGGTTATGAAAAGGGAAGGTGTTAGCACCCTTTTCATCCGTAGTTATCTACGGGCTCTTAGTTGCTTGCTAGATCACTTGCTTTGTTTGAAAATGTGCTTTGTGGTGTGGGTTTTAAAAATATTTTGAAAACGTCTTTGTAATGATTCTCGTCTCTATAAGAATGCGTACGAAGTGTTGGTTTTGAAAATAGTTCAAAGAGATGTTTGTTGTGGATGATGTTTTTGAAAGTGATTTTGAAAAGTGCCTTTGTAATGATTCCCGTCTCTATAAGAATGCGTATAAAGTGTTTTGACTTTTGAAAATGTTTCAATTGAAAGTGTTGGTGTGAAAATGGTTTTTTTGTTGTGAGCAAGCAAGCAACTACGAGCATCCAACCTACTCAAAGGGTATTTGTTCTTTTCTTCCTCCTTTAGATGTTTCTATCTTACGATTGATTGATAAGAAGCCCCATCATTGGATGTGAAGGGACGGGTATGGGTCAATTGTATAGTCATAGAAATCAACCTATGAGATGTTTTAGCAGTTTTCATGTAGGGACTAGATCGTTTACCGAAGGAAACATCAAGGGACATTGATGGACTACAATCTTTTTAATGAGGGTCTTTGCTAAAACTCCCATATTCGAGGAACATGACTATTTTCCGAGGCAACAAGCGAGATTATCCTAGAGGTGCATGTGTGTGAATAGTGTGTTTGGTTGCATGTATTTAGTCTTGAATTTGGATTGTCTACTTGTTGGTTTTATCTTTCCATACACCCTAATTACTAACATTAATGAAATCCATAAAAATTGCGGAAGATAAATGTCCTACGCTATTACATGTTTTTGGGGGATGGGGTATACAAATGTACAAGTGGGAGTTGCAAAAAATAAAAGTCCTAATTATTACAACCATGTTGAATAGCAAGAAAATTTAAATATATAGAAAATATAAGACAAAAGTAGTGTAAAAAAGAGAAATAAAAGCATCCTGGATCGAAGGATGTGCCTTTCGATTCTCCCTCCTTTGCCTTCTTTCGATTGGGGTATGTAACCAGTGTGAGTCGAAGTCTGTAACCTTCGATTCACACCACCTTATTTTTTCTGTTTGCAGCTGTGAAACAGTAAGGGGCGAAGCCTAAGGCTTTGATTCATGCAAACTTTTCTCTTTCGTTTGGGTCTGTACAGGTTAGTCTCTTGCTTGAAGGAAAACAAACCAAAAGGGCAGAAATGAAAAAATGCGCAAGAAGGTTATTTACTTGTTTGAAACAAAAGAGTTAGAGCCAGGATGACTTACCTTGAATCTGGAATTGGTACTTCTGGACCTTGAGTGATTTCCCTAGATGCTCTAGGATTTGAAGGGAGAGAAACAGGTGTTTGTGTTTCTTTGATTGGATTCGAAAGCCAAGAACAGTAGAGTTGTGTTCCTTTGATTCGAAGGGAAAAGAAACAAGTGTTTGTGTTTCTTAATACTGGATTTGAAATAAAGAAACCAAATGTTTTGTTGGTGTTTCCTTGGGTTCTGGATTCGAAGGAAAGAAACAAGTGTGGTGTTTCTAGTGGTGGATTAGAAAGAAACAACAAAGTGTGGTGTTTCTAGTGTTGGATTCGAAAGAAACAACAAAGTGTTGTGTTACTTCTGAATTCGAAAGAGAAAAGAAGCATGTGTTGTGTTTCTTCTGGATTCGAAGGGAAAAGTGTTATGTTTCTTTAGTTCTGGGTTTGAGAGTGTGTGAAGTGTTTTCTCCTTTCTTTGCCTTGTTAGCAAATCTCTCTCTAGCCACACAAAGCCCCCTTTAGATGTGTGATGGAACATCTTATTTATAGATGAAGTTGGCTGAGATTTGAGAGGGAAAACAAAAGAATTTGAAAAAATTGAGTATGTTGTTCTTGTAGTCTTTGAGGTGCAGTATTTGTATGCCAATTGGTGCAAATATAGGAGCAGCATAGAAGGACTGCTTTGCAGCAGTTTTGGAGCGTTGTGGTCAGTGCAGCAGGCTTAGACTTGGCAGCACAAGCATCTTGAATTAAACTCTTTCATTTTGACCAACTAGATCCATCCTTCGATCAATCTCCTCTTTAGACAACAATATTTGTTTCCACCCAAAGTTTGTCCTTCAAATGGACCATATGTGTATCCTTTGAAGGGGCCAAATATATGTCCTTCGAAGGGGCCAAATGTATGCCCTTCGAATGGGCTATATGCATGTTCTTCAAAAGTGCCAGTTGTGTGTCATAGTGTAGAAATTATGTACCTTGGATTCAAAGGTGGAATCAAAGCAAGCATGAGGGGAGTCTTATCCAGTCGAAGCTAGTGTGAACATTGCCAATGCCCTGTTGAAGCTTGCATGCCGGAGGCTACTGCTTTGTGAATCAAAGCAAACATGTAAGGCCATTGGTGCAATCGAAGCTTGCATGTAGGAGGTCTCTTCTTTATGAATCAAAGGCAAACATGTAAGGGGCCAATGGTGCAATTGAAGCTTGCAGGAAGGAGGTCCCTGCTTTAAATCAACAGAAACCTTCAGCAGGCCATTGCCTTCTGAATCGAAGGAAGTTTTCAGAAGGTCATTGCCTTCTTAATCAAAAGAAGCCAGTAGGAAGCCACTAACTTTTGAATCTAAGGACACCAACAGGAGGTCCTTGTCTTCTGAATCGAAGGAAGCTGTTTCAAAGGGAAACAATGCCTAGTCGAAGCTAGCATGAAGATAACCATTTGTTCAATCGAAGATTGTATAAAGCAAGCATGCAAGAGGACATTGCCTCAATCGAAGCTTGGGAATTTCAAACAAGTTTAAAGGAGTCCAGATGTCCAATCGAAAGCTGGTGTATCAAGCTTGCTTAGAAGGAGGCCATTTACCAGATTTTGAATTCGAACTTTTGTATGCAGTCACTCCTTTCGATCTGCTTTGCACTTATGCAAACTTGAGCTTTTGAAAATCTTCGTGAGAAATTGAGAGGGAATATTTTGGGTTACAACAGCTGCCCCTGTTAAATCTTCTTAAACCTAAAGAGTTAGATTGGTGAGTCCGCCATTTGTGACTTGAAGGTGGAAGATGATTGAACACTAGAGTGCCCAAAAATTTGCACTCGATGATGTGGTGGTTGATTGTGTAGGAAATGAGCTTAAAAATTCCATTTGGAGAGATGATGGAGAGTTGTCTAAGATGGGCTTATAAATGCTATCCAAAGGTGATTGTTGATAGAAATTAGACTAAACCTAAGTTTGACTGTATCTTGAAGAAGTATCAGAATAAATCTTTGGTTGATTTAAATCTGAAGGATATGCTGGAACGGTCCCGTGTTGAGCCGTGTCTGGAAATGTATTAGAAGGAATCTGTGTAAGATTGCTTTATGATGAGCTTGTGTAAGGCTGCTTTAGGAGATATATGAGAGGGAAGCCTGGGTAGGACTGCTTCAGGATGAATCCATGTGAAACTTCATCTGGAATTTAAGAGAAGGAACCTGGGTAGGGGTGCTTTATGATGAGTACGTGTGAAACTTCATCTGAAAATGTATGAGAAGGAACCTAGGTAGGGTTGCTTCAGGATGAGTCCGTGTGAAACTTCATCTGGAAATGTATGAGAAGAAACCTGAGTAGGGTTGCTTCATGATGAGTCCGGGTAAAACTGCATCTGGTAATGAGAAGGAACCTGGGTAGGATTGCTTCATGGTGAGTCCGGGTAAAATTGCATCTAGAAATGAGAAGGAACCTGGGTAGGGTCACTTCATGATGAGCCAGGGTAAAACTTCATCTGGAAATAGGTAGGAACCTGGGTAGGGTTGCCTCACGATGAGTCCGGGTAAAACTGCATCTGGAAATGGGTAGGAACCTGGGTAGGGTTGCCTCATGATGAGTCTGGGTAAAACTGCATCAAGAAATGGGTAGGAACCTGGGTAGGGTTGCTCCATGATGAGTCCCGGTAAAACTGCATCTAGAAATGAGAAGGAACATGGGTAGGGTTGCCTCACGATGAGTCCGGGTAAAACTACATCTGGAAATGGGTAGGAACCTGGGTAAGGTTGCTTCATGATGAGTCAGGGTAAAACTGCATCTAGAAATGAGAAGGAACCTGGGTAGGGTTGCCTCACGATGAGTCATGGTAAAACTGCATCTGGAAATGGGTAGGAACCTGAATAGGGTTGCTTCATAATGAGTCCGGGTAAAACTGCATCTGGAAATGAGAAGGAACCTGGGTAGGATTTCCTCACGATGAGTCAGGGTAAAACTGCATTTGGAAATAGGTAGGAATCTGGGTAGGGTTACTTCATGATGAGTCTGGGTAAAACCGCATCTGGAAATGAGAAGGAACCTGGGTAGGGTTGCTTCATGATGAGTCCGGGTAAAACTACATCTGGAAATTAGAAGGAACCTAGGTAGGGTTGCCTCATGATTGAGTAGATATTTGTCCTGTCTTGTTTCAAGTATTAATCTATAATCAGTCGCTCACAGATAATTGTCCTATCTTGCTTCAGGTATTAATATGGAACTTTTTTTTGTTGGTTGTTGAGATAGTTGTCCTATCTGGTTTCAGGTATTAATCTTTGACCTAAGCGAAAGAAAGATAGTTTTCCTGTCTGGTTTCATGTATTAATCTTTAATCTGCTCATGTAGATAATTGTCCTGTCTGGTTTCAGGTATTAATCTACAATCAATTATTCACATATAGTTTTCCTGTCTTGTTTCAGGTATTAATCTAGAACTTGCTTTTTGTTAGCCGTAGAGATAGTTTCCCTGACTTGTTTCAGGAATTAATCTTTGACCTCTTTGAAAGAAAGATAGTTTCCCCGGCTTGTTTCGGGAATTAATCTTCAATCAGTTCATGTAGATAGTTGTCCTGTCTGGTTTCAGGTATTAATCTACAATCAGTCGTTCATAGATAGTTTTCCTATCTTGTTTCAGGTATTAATCTGGAACTATTGAAAATTGTTGATGATAATTATCTGTTTGATTGATCTTTCCTGAAAAGTTAAAGAGTTAGTTGTATTGCAATGCCATGATGTATGAAATGAACTGTGTAATGGTATTATCAAAATAAATGAGGTTGTACTATATGTGTTTTGTATGCATGTGCTATGAATGTTATTGAAATGTAACTCTGTCTTGAAAAATAAATCCTTGACAAATGCTGGGGAGCCTTGGCAAATCAAATCCCGAAATGCTATTGAGGATGAAGACTATGCACATCTTCACACCTTGTTTAGAATGTTTCCATTGGGGATTCTCATTTAGTTGTTTGAGGATAAATCCGTTGGGGGACGTTAATTTTTTCTTGAGAAAAACTCTGTGGAGAGTGTTGATTCCTGCTTGGGGAAGAGAGTTCATGAGTTTTAGTTGTCCGTTTCTCTACCGGGGAGTTATCTATTGATTGGAGAGAAAGGAAGTTAACAACTTGTTGGGGATAAAGTAGTTGACTGTTATCCAGTTAGCTTCCAGGCTTTCTAGCAACTCACTGGGGATTCTTGCTATTTGTTGGGGAAACAAATCCCATTGCCAATCTGCTGGAGAGGTGTTTTCTTTTGGCAGAACTCCTCGAGAATTCTTGAGATCAACTCAGTTGGGGAGAGGTTTTCCGGAGATTTGAAACTCTGGTTGGGGATTGCATGGATCTAATTTTATGGGGATATCCATGAATTTGGCCTTGAGGGTTTTGGACCCTTGTTTGTGAAGATTATTCTTGTAGGGATCGCTTTATAAAAATGACTCTGTGGAGACTTGACTGGGGATCATCCTATGAAAAGGACTTTGTGGGAAATTTGTCACTGCCCCTAGTAGTAAGTGTTGTAGTACTTCCAGAAAATGTTTGCTTGGCCGTATGTGACCCTTTACTGGAATTCATGCTTAAATGCCCCAAGTGATCCAAATGCATACCTGCCCCTGGTTATTCAGCACTTCTTAAGAGATTTCTTGGAATCTTAACTTGACTGCCCCAAATGAGTTGGATAGTGACATGTCATGCCCCCTTGTTTATTTTGTCATTGGAAGTGTCTTCTAATTTGAAGTTATTCTGTTTATTGAAATAGTTTTTGTTCAACGGATATTCACCGTGTGAATTTCCCTGTTGTCAATAAATTAGCCATCCGCAAACAGTGATATTCAAACAATGCAAATTTTATGCTTGTCTTGAAGTTTTGAAAACAAGTAAAAGATTTTTGTAAGAATATGAATTCAACTCAGGATTTTCAGTAAGCCTTACAGGAGTCAGGATACCTTTTGTAACAGTATGCTTTAGAACTAACCCACGCTTCAATTAGGACTTTTGAAGGGTTGTAACATGGCCTGGTTCGTGGTTTAAGAAACAAAGGATAAGGCTCAAAGTGTATTTGTATCCAACCTGTTCTTCATGATTTTCTCCAATCCTATACTTAGTTAATTATGCATTTGAACTCCTATTAAATCTAGATTGAAGTTTTGGTGATGGTTCGGATACTGAACATTTATTCGTGAAGGCAGTCATTTTTGCAACATTTTTTCATGTTTGTCGAGGATCAATAGTGACCTCTTTTTGATTTACTGTCCCTAATTTTTACCCGACTGTTCTTGTTTTGAGATTACAGCTAGCGGGATGTTCCGAGTTTTTCTTAAGTCTCCTTCGTAGGTTTTGACTTAGTGGGCTTTTTCTTTTGAGAGATAACGAATGCCTATTTGGTAGGGAACCATCACCATCTTTTGGTTTAGAAGGATGTTTTTGATATCACTCGTTGTGTACAAGGTGAAAGCTTGCGACTGAACGCGCATTTGAATTAACTGAGAGACTACCCTGCCCCAGGTTTTGATTAAAGGTTTCAATTTTGTGTAAAAAAAGAAAACTCCTACTTCTTTGGGTCAAAAGGGGTTGACTAGGGATTATCTTCCTTATAACTCCAGTGTTTAGGAATTGAAACAAACGGTTGTACATCATCAGCCAGGTCTGTCCAAAAGCATACTGTATGAGAAAATGACATTGTTTTCGTCATCCTCCCTCTAAAGGCTTACAACTTTTTAACATGAGTTGATTATCATAAAGGGAGTAAAAAGCATAGTTTAAAGATAGTGAAAGAGAATGGATGAATTCAAGAAAAACATATGCAATGCATTAATGAAACAAATTTTAACATTAATAGATAAGTGTTTGAACAACAAAAGAAATTACAATTGAAAATTCAAAATGAACTGGAACGCTCAATGATTTGGCATGGGAGAAGTGATCACGTTTGGAGTCTCAAGAGGATCGAACTCAATCTCCTTAGCGTTAATCATATTCTGAATCTTGTATTTCAGCGCCCAACAATCGTTAGTATCATGCTCGGGACTTCAGAAATGATAAGCACACATTACATCAGGATTGTAGTTTGGGGAAGAAGTTTTGGGATTTGGATCAGGTCCTATCACCGTAATCCGATTCATCCTCAACATGTGTTGCATTGCTTGAGACAGTGGCATGTTGATGTTGGTAAATTGTCTTTTAGGCTCGTCTTGCCTTTGCTGATTTCCCCGTTGTTGTTATCGCCGCATTGCAGGACTAGAGATCAGGACTGCCCCCACATGTTGGTCGTGGTTACTCTGGTTACGCACTTATTGACTGTATACATCATCATACTCTCTCTTCCCATTGTATGGTTTCTTCTGAGTATCGAAGGATGTAGCTCCTTGGATCTTTCCGCTTCTGATTCCATTTTCAACTTGTTCCCCAGTTAGAATCAACTTGGTGAACCCGACCGAAGAGCTTCCAATTAGATAATTGAAGAAAGGTCCTGTCAAAGTTCCCATGAAGATATCAATCAGCTCCCTATCAGTTAAGGGTGGCTTCACTCTTCCTTCCAGGTCTCTCCACTTTTAGGTGTATTCCTTGAAGCCCTCGTTGGATCCCATGGTCATATTCTACAACTGCACACGAGTTGGTGCAAGATCAACGTTATATTGGTACTTCTTGTAGAAAGTAGCAGCTAGATCCTCCCAGGTGTGGATGCGAGAACCTTCCAATTTATAGAACCATTCAAGTTGAGTCCCAGTTAGACTCTCTTGAAAGAAATGGACCCAACGCTTCTGATCGGTAGTGTATGGTTGAATCTTGTGGACATAAGATCTCAGATGCATCTTAGGACAAGAAACCCCATCATACTTGGCAAAAGTAGGGATCTTGAATTTCGGTGGGATGACCACTCCAGAAACCAATCCCATTTCTTCAAAGTCCAGACCAGGTACTCTCTGGATTTCCATGGCATTGAGACAGTCCTCCAGCTGTTTGTATTTGTCGTCTGCAGGAGGATATTGTTCTTCAGTGCAGTCAGCTTCTTCTTTGTTAGACCCCAGACTGTGGTCCCCTTCTTTTGTCTGATTGTCCCCCTCAGTTGACGGAGTTTTGAAATCTGGAGCTTTCTTTGCTGGTCCTTTGAACCTCATTCCCAAGTTCAGGACGCCCACTGATTTCTTTGTCTTTTTCCTCTTGTCTTTGAGAAGGAGAGTCTTCAGGTCCTCTTGCCCTTTAGCCAAAGTCCGGAACATCTGTTGGAATTGAGCATTTTATGCTTGAAGATCCTTCACCGTTTGTTCCATATCCATCTTACTGAAATAAATAGTAAAAGGATAAGGAAACCTGTGCGGGAGAAACCTGTCATGATATGATGCATGGTATGTGGATGCATGTTTTCAAGGATCTCTAGGGGTAAACACAAGAAGATGTTAGAAGTTTGAACTTTGATCACAACTTTGATTGGAGAACTTCGTATCGGTGGATGTCCTTCCATGAGAGTCAATCTCACCATGTCAAGTGGGTCATAACCCTTGACCCAAGTTATCATGATTTGGTCTTTGAGGGCATTTGGTTAGAGGAGAATAAATCCTCTTTCCCCTTAATGAACGTCTGGTTCAACGTGACCCTGCATCACAGGCCCTTGAGATCCTTGAAATAGTTATTGAAAATGATATGTTATGATGTCATGATGTTTATGTACAAGTATGCAAAGCAAAAAAGTTGTTATGTAAATAATCATATACAAACAAAGCAAACAAGTCCTTAGGTTTAGGCTTGCATGGAGTTTGTAGGTAAGTACCCTCTTGAAGTTTGGTTGGCTCAACTTGTCCTAGAAAGTAACCGGGTTCTAAGGAGCCTCATATCACTGACCTTTCTTTTAGGCACTGTTCTAGCTCAAGCACCGAAGTATTGCGGCCAGAATATCCCAAAAGTCCAATCTCAATGAGTATAGCATCGAGTATGAACCAATCTTAGGTCGGAACCAAAGATGGCCATCTCACTACTTCCTAATGGCCAAGGATGATTCAATTAAAGATTCTAAAGGTCAGTTAGCGCTTAATGATACTATAAGGAAGCCTAATGTTATCCTTAAATTACTCAAGGAACATTAGTACAAGCCAGAGTATCACGCTAACGTAGCAATCACTTCATCCATATCGGTTTATGGCGTACAACCTCCATGATTTATTGCTACTTACCTAAAAAGGTGCCTCAGATCCGGGTATAAGATCTTTAACAATAACCCAAACAAGAACCCAAAAAATGTAAGGCAAGAAAGTCAAACAAATGAAAGCAAGTAAAGGTGATCTAGCCCTAAGGTAACCCCACTTTTAAGTATCATCCCCAACAGAGTCGCCAGTTCTGTGATACGGTGGGAGAACTGACTTGGGTATTTTGCATTTTATCGCAATTGTTGCAGATAGCAAGAGTCTCCACCAACTTTTCTTTTATCCAAGAAGGAAAGGGTGAAAAGAACAAGAAATACCTTTGAGATTTATTTCATGATTTCGGGGGGTAGGTTATGAAAAGGGAAGGTGTTAGCACCCTTTTCTTCCGTAGTTATCTACGGGCTCTTAGTTGCATGCTAGATCACTTGCTTTGTTTGAAAATATGCTTTGTGGTGTGGGTTTTGAAAATATTTTGAAAACATCTTTGTAATGATTCTCGTCTCTATAAGAATGTGTACGAAGTGTTGGTTTTGAAAATAGTTCAAAGATATGTTTGTTGTGGATGATGTTTTTGAAAGTGATTTTGAAAAGTGCCTTTGTAATGATTCTCGTCTCTATAAGAATGCATACAAAGTGTTTTGACTTTTGAAAATGTTTCAATTGAAAGTGTTGGTGTGAAAATGGTTTTGTTGTTGTGAGCAAGCAAGCAACTACGAGCATCCTACCTACTCAAAGGGTCTTTGTTCTTTTCCTCCTCCTTTATATGTTTCTATCTTACCATTGATTGATAAGAAGCCCCATCGTTGGATGTGAAGGGACGGGTATGGGTCAATTGTATAGTCATAGAAAGCAACCTATGAGATGTTTTAGCAGTTTTCATGTAGGGACTAGATCATTTACCAGAGTCAACATCGAGGGACATCGATGGACTACAATATTTTTATCGAGGGTCTTTGCTAAAACACCCATATTCGAGGGACATGACTATTTTTCGAGGCAACAAGCGAGATTATCCTAGAGGTGCATGTGTCTGAATAGTGTGTTTGATTGCATGCATTTAGTCTTGAATTTGGGTTGTCTACTTGTTGGTTTTATCTTGCCATACACCCTAATTACTAACATTTATGAAATCCATAAAAATGTGGAAGATAAATGTCCTACGCTATTACATGTTTTTGGGGGACGGGGTATACAAATGTACAAGTGGGGGTTGCAAAAAATAAAAGTCCTAATTATTACAACCATGTTGAATAGCAAGAAAATGTAAACATATAGAAAATATAAGACAAAAATAGTGTAAAAAAGAGAAAGAAAAGCATCCTGGATCGAAGGAAGTGCCTTTCAATTCTCCCTCCTTTGCCTTCTTTCGATTGGAATCTGTAACCAGTGTGAGTCGAAGTCTGTAACCTTCGATTCACACGACCTTCTTTTTTCTGTTTGCAGCTGTGAAATAGTAAGGGGCGAAGCCTAAGGCTTCGATTCATGCAAACATTTCTCTTTCGTTTGGGTCTGTACAGGTTAGTCTCTTACTTGAAGGAAAACAAACCAAAAGGGCAGAAACAAAAAAATGCACAAGAAGGTTATTTACATGTTTGAAACGAAAGAGTTAGAGTCACGAGGACTTACCTTGAATCTGGAGTGGGTGCTTCTGGACCTTGAGTGATTGCCCTGGATGCTCTAGGATTCGAAGGGAGAGAAACACGTGTTTTTGTTTCTTTGATTAGATTCGAAAGCCAAGAACAGTAGAGTTGTGTTCCTTTGATTCGAAGGGAAAAGAAACAAGTGTTTGTATTTCTTAATACTGGATTCGAAATAAAGAAACCAAATGTTTGGTTGGTGTTTCCATGGGTTTTGGATTCGAAGGAAAGAAACAAGTGTGGTGTTTCTAGTGGTGGATTAGAAAGAAACAACAAAGTGTTGGGTTAGTTCTGGATTCAAAAGAGAAAAGAAACAGGTGTTGTGTTTCTTCTGGATTCAAAGGAAAAAAACAAGTGTTGTGTTTATTTAGTTTTGGGTTTGAGAGTGTGTGAAGTGTTTTCTCCTTTCTTTGCCTTGTTAGCAAATCTCTCTCTAGCCACACAAATCCCCCTTTAGATGTGTGATGGAACATCTTATTTATAGATGAAGTTGGCTGATATTTGAGAGGGAAAAATAAGAATTTGAACAAATTGAGTATGTTATTCTTGTAGTCTTCGAGGTGCAGTATTTGTATGCCAAATTGGTGCAAATATAAGAGCAATGTAGCAGGACTGCTTTGTAGCAGTTTTGGAGCGTTGTGGCCAGTGAAACAAGCTTGGACTTGGCAGCACAAGCATCTTGAATAAAACTATTTTGTTTTGACCAACTAGATCCATCCTTCGATCAAATTCCTCTTCAGACAACACTATTTATTTCCACCCAAAGTGTGTCTTTCAAATGGACCATATGTGTATCCTTCGAAGGGGCCTAATATATGTCCTTCGAAGGGGCCAAATGTATGCCCTTCGAATGGGCCATATGTCTGTTCTTCAAAAGTGCTATTTATGTGTCATAGTGTAGAAATTCCGTGCGTTGAAGGATTCAAAGGTGGAATCGAAGCAAGCATGAGGGGAGTCTTGTCCAGTCGAAGCTAGTGTGAACATAGCCAATGCTCTGTCAAATATTGTGTGTAGGAGGCTACTGCTTTGTGAATCAAAGAAAACATGTAAGACCAATGGTGCAATCGAAGCTTGCATGTAGGAGGTCCCTGCTTTGTGAATCAAAGGCAAACATGTAAGGGGCCAATGGTGCAATCGAAACTTGCAGGAAGGAGGTCCCTGCTTTGAATCATAGGAAACCTTCAGAAGGCCATTGGCTTCTGAATTGAAGGAATATTCAGAAGGTCATTGCCTTCTTAATCGAAAGAAGCCAGTGGGAAGCCACTAACTTTTGAATCGAAAGACACCAACAGGAGGCCCTTGTCTTCTGAATCGAAGGAAGTTGTTTCAAAGGGAAAAAATGCCCAGTCGAAGCTAGCATGAAGATAACCATTTGTTCAATCGAAGCTTGTATGAAGCAAGCATGCAAGAGGCCATTGCCTCAATCGAAGCTTGGGAATTTGAAGCTAGTTTGAAGGAGGCCAGATGCCCAATCGAAAGCTGGTGAATCAAGCTTGCATCGAAGGAGTCCATTTGCCAAATTTTGAATTCGAACTTTTGTCTGCAGTCACTCCTTTCGATCTGCTTTGTACTTATGCAAACTTGAGCTTTTGAAAATCTTCGTGAGAAATTGAGAGGGGAAATTTTGGGGTACAACAACATCCAACGGTGGGGCTTATTATCAATCAATGATAAGATATCAACATCTAAAGGAGGAAGAAAAGAACAAAGACCTTTTGAGTAGGTAGTATTCTCGTAGTTGCTTGCTTGCTCACGACTAAAAAACCATTTTCACACCAACATTTTCAATTGAAACATTTTTCAAAGTCAAAAACACTTTATACGCATTCTTATAGAGACGAGAATTATTACAAAGGCACTTTTCAAAATCACTTTCAAAAACATATTCCACAACAAACATCTCTTTGAACTATTTTTTAAAACCAACACTTTGTACGCATTCTTATAGAGACGAGAATCATTACAGAGACATTTTCAAAATATTTTCAAACCCACACCACAAAGCACATTTTTAAACAAAAGTAAGCGATCTAGCAAGAAACTAAGAGTCCGTAGATTACTACGGATGAAAAGGGTGCTAATACCTTCCCTTTTCATAACCTACCCCACGAATTCAAGAAAACATCTCTAAAGGTATTTTCCTGTTCTTTTCACCCTTTCTTTTATTTGATAAAAGAAAAGTCGGTGGCGACTCTTGCTATCCGCAACAATTGCAATCAAAACGCAAAAGAACCAAGTCAATTCTCCCACCGTGTTACAGAACTGGCGACTATGCTGGGGAACATACTTAAAAGTGGGGTTACCTTAGGGATAGATCACCTTTACTTGCTTTCATTGTTTGACTTTCTTGCTTTACATTATGGTTC
The DNA here is from genome assembly GCA_948472305.1 of Vicia faba. Lineage (NCBI taxonomy): Eukaryota > Viridiplantae > Streptophyta > Magnoliopsida > Fabales > Fabaceae > Vicia > Vicia faba. The sequence goes on from OX451741.1 coordinate 1,155,222,623, forward strand.
CTTGTTTGGGCTTTATTTTTGATCCAACACCCGGATCTGCGGCACCTTTTAGGTAAGTAGAAATAGATTATGGAAACTGTACGGCGTAGACCGATATGGTTGAAAGAATGTCTACATTAGTGTGGCGAATTTGTTGGTACCAGTATCCCTTGTGTTGAATCGAGGAGAATACGGGGCTGCTGAACGGTGTCTGTTGTACCCCAAAATTTGCCCTCCCATATTCTTCAAGAAATTGCCAAGCCAAGTCACAAAATTCCCCAAGGGTTGTGCAGTGCAACTGTCTCCTATACAGTCAAAACTAGGGTTTGTGTTCTGATCAAGAAGATGGAGTTTTCAAAGGCCCAATCAAGTCTCATATGCTTACAAAGATGGTCAAGCATCCTCATATCAAGTTTCAAGGCATTCAGCTCAAAATTGCACAGTCAAAACCCTAAATTGCACTACAGTCAACTGTAGGGGCAAAATGGTCATTTGGCAGTCAAAAGTTCAAATTTTTGGTCAACATATCATTTTGAAGCCACAAACATCATTTTATCAATGCTTGATCATGATTCTCAAAATTTGGCTCAGAAAATCATAAAGATGCAAAAGTTACTATATTTGGACAGCTGAAAAAGTCAACTGAAATTGACCAGGGCATAACTTTCACATGGATTATCAGAAAAATTCCATCCAAAGCTCATTTTGAAGAGAAATACATTTCCTACAATTCATCTTCATATTTCAAGTCCAATAAATGCTCTCACAAAAAGTTATCAATTTCAACATTATAGGTCATTTTCAAAAGTCAACAAAAAGGGACTTTAAGTCAAAGACCATAACTTGAGATTGGTAAATCAAAATGACATGGGACCAAAGGCATTGGTTAGAGGACTCAAAGACCTTTCCAAAATGTCCAAGAACATGTGAAAAGCTTAAAAATTGAGCAAGTTATGCCTTGTGGAAGTTGGGAAATTTTTGGATATTTTGAAAAGTCAACTTTGATTCAAATGGTCTAAAATTGCTAATGGGCCCATTTTTCTTCCATGATTCATCATTCCAAGCCTATGCACGACCACTTGGCCCAAAGGGAAGCATTTTCTCATTTTTTATTTATTTATTTGAATTTTTATTTATATTAATTCAATTAAACCAATTAAATATGTGAAAAAATATCTAAATGAACCAAACAAATCTTTTTGTACACATTTCAAGGTCAATATTTCGTGCACATGCTGATTAGGAAGAATTGGATTGAATTGATCATAATTGATACAAAAACCATGTGAAAAAGATTGAAAATATAATGGAAAAAAATCAAATCTTCAATCCATGATTACAAGAGATTTTGTTGAATTTTGTTAACCTAATTGCTTCAATACATAAACAGGAATACAAACCTAATGCTAGAACACTGAATACTGTGCAGCAATTCCCCTATCAAACTTGGAATTTTCATCAAAAAGTTCAAAACTGAAAACCACTCTAAAGGTTGATTCAAAGCGCAAAACCTATTCCAAAAGCTTCCTTGGCAATTCCTGAACGCATTCCAATCACAAACAACAACCAAAGCTCCAAGAATTGGTATCTATGACTCGAACTGCAAAGAAAAATTCTGAATTGTACATCATGATTTATGCATCCTTGGCCATTTTTATTTATTGATTCATGTTTGTTGTGAGTTTTTGAAGCTAACTAACACCTTTAATTGCGTTTTTCTGTGCTATACGAGATTATACCATGATTGAATGTTAGGGTTTCCTGAGCTTCAAATTAGGGATTCTTAATAGAGGAAAAAATGGACATCCCCAGTACCACCATTGCAATCAACGCATCTGGACGAAGAGATTGATACCCTCGCGATCAATTTATTGACATCATAGCGCTAGTCGCTATTTTCTTGAAGCTAGCCTAAGACCATGCGTTCAAAACCGTTTCCATAGGCTTTTGTTTCAGAAAAAATAAAAACAATGAAGAAGACAACCTCGTTGTCAAAACGTGATAGGCCGGTTTGAAAACTGGCGCGCTAAACCACTAACGCGTTTGCTTTTTCTTTTTGTTATTTGTTTGTTGTAATATATTAACATACGTTTCATGGCTCAGCTGGCAAGCTATCAATGCATTGACGTCCAAGACCTGGGTTCGAGTCCCAGGTCTGTATAACTTTCTATATTATTTTTCCATAGTGTTTCCCATGCAGCTTCAGTGACGTAGACGTACCATATGCCTCAACATCCAAAGAGCCACGCGCCTAGCTGCTTCAAATCAACGGCATGGATCTGAAGAACACGTACGCTCCAGTCAGCGTACCAACATGTTGCACAAAAAAGTCAAAAGGACCTGAAGCTTTTGGGCCTGGATTCTTGGACCAACACCTCACTTTGGGGCCTGAACCCCCCCTGGTTTGCAATTTCTTTCTTTTTTTTATTTTTTTTTTATTGTTAATTGTTATTTTATTTTATTCAATTGTTTTAATTTAATTAATTATATTTTACAAATTATAAACTGCATAAAAATTCAGAAAAAGACAAAAATATAATAAATTATTTCATTCTAATATTTTCATAAATAAATTAACATGTAATTATTAGTTTTAATTAGGTTACAATTTTAATTCTTTTTAATAACTAAAAATCAAAAAATATAGAATTTAGGTTCAATTGTTAATATTATTCCTCTTAATTTCCTTTTTTACAATAATAATATTTATTTTATTTATTTTCATAAATTAAAAAATGCATGTAAATTAACTTAGGTTTAAATTAGTTAAAAATTCAATATTTTTCATAATAAGTTTAAAAACCATTAGAATTAGGGTTTATATTCAATTTTAATCTTGATTAATTCTTTTTTCCATTAAATCTTAAAAACACTAAAAATACCAAAAAACATTCTTATTTTAATTTTAAATTCTTTATTTATTTAATTTTGCAAAAGGGTCCAACGCCCATGTTCGTAATTTATTTAATTTCGCGCATTTATTTTATGTCGTTTATTATAATTATGTAATTCTCCTAAAGCCGTGTAAACAATTTCTCGCACTTTTATTTCTTTCGCTTTATTTACTTTCCGTCAAATCGGGTCCGGTTTAATTTTGGCGATGTGGACCCGCGCCATTTGTAATAGTTTAGATTTATTGTCCTCGCAAATATTAACTGTTAAATAAGCATGCAAGAATGAATGGCCCTAATTAAAATCAAGCGTAGATCACAATGAACATGACAAGACAAATATCAATGAAACTGACACACAGAATCGCACACACCACCCCTAGGGTACTCCTCACTGTTGCCTTTCGAAAGGTGATCGTCGAGTAGAGGACGTCTTAGTAAGTCCTCATGATCCGGGAACCTGGCATGAGGGTAGCTTCTAGGGTGTCTTCCCATTGCTCTGGTGATCACCATGTCCCTACAAACTCGAATTGACCCGAACACCTCCAACGGTGGTGCTACCTACCTCTCAATGGTGGGATGGCACTACTTTAAAGGACATTTACACAGACGAATTCCTTAGGGTAGGTAGGTTCTCAAGGATACTTGCTCAAATTTCAAACTAATCAAAACATACTTTTCACACCAACACATTTTCAAAAGCTTTTAAAGCAAACTTTTCAAACACTCTGACGTATGAGTCGAACTGAAATTTTTCAAAGAAACTTTTTAAACCCACATTGAAAAGCAAACAAACATTTTGAAAACATATTGAGCAAGTATCTAAGAGCCCATGGATAACCATGGATAGAAAGGGTGCTAGCACCTTCCCTTTCTATAACCTACCTCCCGAACCGAGAGCAATCTCTATAAGGAATTTTTCTGTGCTTTTGTCCTTTCCATTTGGAGAAAATAAAAGACGGTGGCGACTCTTGCTTCCGCGACATTTCGCGATCCAGCGTTAAACAGTCAGTTCCAGATCCACCGATCACAGAACTGGCGACTCTGCTGGGGACATACTTTTAAATTAAGGTGTACCTTAGGGTTAGTTCATAACTGTGTTTTCAATTGTTTTCCTTGTGTGCTTTAAAATTATGGGTTGCTTGGGAGTTCTATAGATCCTAACCCGGATCTGGGGGATACCTTCTTAGAAAGTAGCAACAAGGCTGTGAGGGAACTGTGCGGGGTATACCGACATGGTGGAAACAGTCTGCTACGTTGATGTGGCACTTTGGTGTGTACCGGTAACCCTTGAGTTCAGTCAAGGAGAGTACGGGGCCTCCGCGTGGTGTCGTGAAGCATCAACAGACCTTAGGAACCTTAATTGAACTATCTTGGCCTCTTTAGGGTAGTGAGATAACTGACTTGGGTGCAGTCCGAGGTTGGTTGATACTCGATACTACACTCAATTGAGGGTTGCTTTCCTGGAATATTTCGGTCGCCAGTTCAATGGCTAAATCGAAACGATGAACAATGAAAGCAATCCCGTGATATTGGGAACCTTAGAACCCGGTTACTTTGATTAGGACAGGTTGAACCCACCAACTTCAAGAGGGTACTACCCAGACCCCATGCTGGCCTTAAACTCTAAGGGCTTCTCTTGTGTGACTTGTGTGCCTTCGTACTTGACTATCTGCATGCTTGTTACCTGACACTTGTTTCTTGCAGGACTCATAACAGAGTACCCTAAGTTTCTTGCAGGTTTTGGTTTGTAGTCCTTAATTGGGACTCGTAACAGGGCTACTCACATTATCCCATGCATATCATGACATCATACCATCGCATACATCCTAACCCATTTCAAGGATCTCAAGGGCTTGTGATGCAGGTCATGATGAATCAAGCACCCAGCAAGGGGCAAAGGGGATTTATTTTCCTCTAGCCAAGGGTGTCAGGGGCTATGACCCACTGGATATGGTGAGCCTTTGACCCTTGACGAAGGACTCTCAACAAAATGAAGTTCTTATAATCAAGCTACCGGTTCCAAATGCTAACAAAGTTTCTCTGTTTACCCCGCGAGGTCCTTGAAAACATTACATGCATGTCATACATCTCATTGCATTGCAGGTATCCCTTTGACAGGTTGCTTACCCTCTTCGCTGTTTATTTCAGCAGTCTCGTCATGAATCCTGAATCTTCAACCGAGCACACTATCAAGGCCCTCCAGGCTCAGAACGCCCAGTTCCAAGAGTTGATCATGAATTTGACCCAGGGGCAACAAGATCTGAAGACCCTGCTCTTGAAAAAGAAGAAGAAGAGGACTGTTTTGTTCAGCCCTAGACGCAGATCTGGGAACACACTGCAGGACCAAGCTGAGAGGACAACTCCATCTGTGGGGAAAAGTAGTCATCAAGAAGAAAGGATTCCCAGCCCAGTGGTCTCCGACAATGAGACAGATTTCAACGATGAACAGTACCCTCCGGCTGAGGACAGGTACAAACAGTTGGAAGACCGGCTCAGTGCTATGGAGATACAAAAGGTGCCTGGCCTGGACTTCGAGGATCTAGGTTTGTCTTCTGGGGTAGTGATCCCGCGCAAAATCAAGGTACCTGCCTTTGCTAAATACGATGGGGCATCCTGTCCTAAGTTGCATCTCAGGGCTTATACAAGGAGGATCCAGCCCTATACATCTGACAAAAACTTATGGATCCATTTCTTCCAAGAGAGTCTTTCGGGGACTCAGCTCGAGTGGTTCTATCAACTGAATGGAGCCAACATCCGTACCTGGGAAGACTTAGCCACTGCTTTCTACAAGCAATACCAGTACAACGCTGACCTCGCTCCCACGCGCACTCAGCTTCAGGGAATGTCTATGGGTGCAGGCGAAGGCTTCAAAGAGTATGCTCAAAAATGGAGGGACCTTGCTGGAAGGGTACGACCACCTCTGACTGACCGCGAGTTCGTCGACATGTTCTTGGGGACCCTGTCTGGTCCATTCTTCAACCACCTAATTGGGAATTCTGCTGCTGGGTTTACAGATCTTGTCTTGACTGGGGAGAGAATCGAAGCTGGTATCAAGACGGGGAAGATTCAAGAAACCGCACCTGCTGATACTCAGAAAAAGCCCCACAGTGGAAAGAAAGAGTCCAATGCCATACATGGTAAAAAGGGTCGTCATGATGTAGGGGCAATCCAGATTTCTGATCCCACGCCCGTTCAACCAAGAAAGAGCAATAGGCGTAGGATAAAGCATCAGGATAGGAAGTATACTGACATCAACATGTCTTTGTCTCAGGCATTACAGCAATTGCTGAAGGCGAAAATGATCACACTAAAGGATCCTCCTCAAAATCCTGACACTTCCTCTCCCAAGTACAACCCGGGTGTGAGATGTGCCTACCATTCTGACAGTCCTGGACATGACACCGACGACTGTTGGACCTTGAAGAACAAGATCCAGGATTTGATTGACGCCAAGGAGGTCGAGTTTGAACACTGATCCTACACCAAATCGTCGAGAATGTCTTTTGTTCATTCAAATGTTCAAGTTGTATTTTTCTTTGATTGTTCAAACATTTATTCATGTTAAACATTGTTATCACATTAATGCATCGCTTATGTCTATTTTGAATCAATATATTCGTATTCACTAAATGCAAATTATTTTCATATTTTTTCTGATGTCAACTCTCTTTAATTCTAAGCCTCTTGAGGGAGGATGACGAAAACGATACCATAATCTACAGTATGCTTTTGAACAGACCCCGCTGATGAGGTACAGGCATTGTTTCAATCCCTAAACACTGGAGTTATAAGGATGATAATCCCTCGTCAACCCATCTGAGCCAAAGAAGTAGGAGTTTTTATTTTCGAAAATCAAAACCCTTAATCATAACCTGGGGCAGGGTAGTCTCTCAGTTGATCCAAGTGCATAACGAATGGCACCAAAGAGGTCCTTAAATAAACAAAAGACAGCGATGGTTCAGAACAATCAAAAGGACAGGCAGTCATCATCAAAATTCATAAATGAAAAGCCCAAAAAGTCTAAACCTACAAAGGGGACTTATGAAACTGGGGCATCCCGCTGACTGTAATCCCAAAAAGGAAACAGTTCAGGCAAAAAAGAAAGGGATAACAAAAATCAAGAAAGAGGTCTCACAAACCCTCAACCAAAGCAAAACATGACTGCCTATTCAAAATAAATCATCAATATCTGAACCATTATTGGAACATCAAAGCAAAGACTCAAGCAAGGTCTAACGCACAATCAACTGAGTTTAGGTTTGGAGAACATCACGAAGAGCGGGTGGGTACAAATAATTTGAGCCTTTATCCTTTATTTCTTAAACCGTGAACCAGGCCACGTTATAACCCTTAAAAGTCCTAGCTGAAGCATGGGTTAGTTCGAAAGCATACTGTTACGAAAGGTATCCTGACTCCTTAAGGCCTACGGTAAATACGGTGTTGACATCACGTTTTACAAACATTCATTTGTTTTTATGAAAGAATGCATTTTCAAAATTTTCGAAACAGACATAAGCTTTGCATTTTTAACATAACTTTGTTTGCATATGACTTTTTGTTTGAACAGCATAGAAATTCGCACAATGAAAGTCTAATGAACAGGAGTATCTCCAATCAAGGGGCATGGCATGACTATTGTCCATCATCTGGGGCAGTTAAGTCAATATCCAGAGAATCTCTCAAAAGGCCAAAAGCCTGGGGCAAATCTCTGCTTGAGTCACTTGGGGCACTCCAGCAACGAATCTTGCACGATCAGACACCTCCTGGTAATATGGCAACACAAGCAGCCAGGGGCACCTCCCTGCATTCTAAGAGTGTGGACATAGTCGAAAATACTACGCAAAATCAAAGACCCGCTAGGCTGACATACCTAGGCAAAAATAAGGGCTTCCCGGCGAACCAAAAGGGTTCGGGCAAAACGAAGGGATGAAATGAAAAAAAACTGTACACCCGGCAAGTCGAAAACCTGAAAAGGCGGCTTGGGCAAAAATGGGTATCCCGGTGGACTGAAAACCCGAAAGAGCAGTCCAGGCAAAAGTTAGAGATCAAAGCGTACGACTATGTCCTGTCATCTTGTCACCTGCCTACCTGAAGAAGGTTTGACCCTCAACAATTATCAGCATCCCACAGGTGCCTCCCCCATAGAAACAGGGGCAATAATGGGTGGTCTAAGTAATCTGATTGTTCTGTCCTCCAAGGTACCAAGGTAGGTTCAGCTAAAAAACATAACCAGACATCTTAATTCCCCAGAGAGTGAGCCAACAAGTCAGTGCACTCTTCTCCAAGCAAAGTTATCGAATCTTAAGGAAGTTGGGTATCCTCCAGTAGATCTCAACATCTCCCCAACAGCATATGTATTCTTAACAAGCATCCCCGGCAGTCTTGGTCTAAAGATTGTCCCCCGGCAGCATACCAACATTCAAAGGAATCACTTCCCCAGGAGAGTCCAATCCAGTTTCCCCAAGAAAGTTGGAATCCATCTCCCCAAGCAGCAAGCTTATCCCCAGTAAATTTTGGAAGCTTGTCCCCTCGCAGAACACGAACACGTCGTCCGACTTGATTTAAAGAGTTATTTCCTCAACAGGATATAACTGGGTTATCCTCAGCCAAAAGCCATGGAAAGATCGTCGTCGACACCGTCTTCTTACCCCAGCGAAGTCCATCAATACTTCCAACAACAAAGATATCCTCAGCAAGTTACTATCAACAATTCAGCAAAACATCTCTCTCCCCACAGAGTGTTGCTTCCCAGCATGGTCGCAGAGTATCTTTTCTCCCCGCAGAATCTTCCATTTGCCAAGTTTATTCCACAACGGAGTCATCTTCTCCTACCGGTATTCTTGCAGTTATCATCCCCAGCGGAAGTGAAAGCTTATTCTTAAACATCAGCCCAGGATACGACTTCCCGGCACCCGTCAAGGATTTACTTTCCTAGACGAAAAACACATTCATAAAACGTCACATACATCATTATAGCATGCATAGACGCATCATATCACCCCAATCTCATTTATTTTTGAGAAACATCTTAAAATCATGCAATTCATGCATTATGACATGGCATACAACCAATTCGTTACTTTTTCAGGAAAGAACGATCAACAGATAAAAGTCTTTACCCGTTGAGGTAGTAATCGCCCAAGATTCCTTCATCATTCTGCTGAGGTAGCAATCGTCCCAGATTCCTTCATCATCCCGCTGAGGTAGTAATCGTCCCAGATTCCTTCATCATATATTTGGAGTAGCAATCGTCCCAGATTCCTTCATCATCCCGCTGAGGTAGTAATCGTCCCAGATTCCTTCATCATATATTTGGAGTAGCAATCGTCCCAGATTCCTTCATCATCCCGCTGAGGTAGTAACCGTCCCAGATTCCTTCATCATATATTTGGAGTAGCAATCGTCCCAGATTCCTTCATCATCCTGCTGAGGTAGTAATCGTCCCAGATTCCTTCATCGTCCCGCTGAGGTAGTAATCGTCCCAGATTCCTTCATCGTCCCGCTGAGGTAGTAATCGTCCCAGATTCCTTCATCGTCCTGCTGAGGTAGTAATCGTCCCAGATTCCTTCATCGTCCCGCTGAGGTAGTAATCGTCCCAGATTCCTTCATCGTCCCGCTGAGATAGTAATCGTCCCAGATTCCTTCATCGTCCTGCTGAGGTAGTAATCGTCCCAGATTCCTTCATCATATATTTGGAGTAGCAATCGTCCCAGATTCCTTCATCATCCTATTGAGGTAGTAATCGTCCCAGATTCCTTCACCATCCTACTGAAGTAGTAATCGTCCCAGATTCCTTCATCATTCGGCTGAGGTAGTAATCATCATAGATTTGGAGTAGCAATCGTCTCCGATTCCTTCATCGCCCTGCTGAGGTAGTAATCGTCCCAGATTCCTTCATCACCCCGCTGAGGTAGTAATCGTCCCAGATTCCTTCATCATCCCGCTGAGGTAGTAATCGTCCCAGATTCCTTCATCATCCCGTTGAGGTAGTAATCGTCCCAGATTCCTTCATCATATATTTGGAGTAGCAATCGTCCCAGATTCCTTCATCGTCCTGCTGAGGTAGTAATCGTCCCAGATTCCTTCATCATATATTTGGAGTAGCAATCGTCTCCGATTCCTTCATCGTCCTGCTGAGTTAAAGACATTTCAAGACCTTGTCCCGTCCAGCTAAATCGACTCCCAACAGATTTTCCTGATGAAGACTCAGTAGAAGTGTTTTCAGATGTTTCTCTCTCCGACGATGAGTGTGAGGTGATAGTCTCTTATGGTCCCCTCTCCGACAAGTGCGTGAGGTGATAATTCCTTTCAGATTACAATTTCCTATAGTTCCCTCTCCGACGGTGAGTGAGGTGATTCCCCTTCAGATTTTAATTGCCTATGGCTCTCTTCCCGATCCTGCGAAGACGGTATTTCCCACCAAGATTTTCTCAACGAGCGTTGTTGAAATTAAAATCACCCAAGGTTCTCTTACCATCGCTGTTTGAAGCTCCAGACTCAGCTCCGGTAACCAGTCAGGACACATCTGTACCAAGCATCTGAAAACCAACTCCTGCAACGTGTCAGGTACTCATTTGTTCTTTTGCAGGTACGCAGGTTCTCGCTAGGGAATCTCCTACGCGATCAACATCCCGATGGCATCTATAAGCCCATCATCCTATTCATCAATCCCCAAATGGCATCTGTAAGCCCATTCCCATCACACTGCTAACATGTGAGCGCAAATTTCTGGGCACTCTAGTGTCCAATCATCTTCTACCCTCGGATTACGAAAGGCACGTCAGCCAATCTGCATCCTCAGGTCTAAGAAGATTGAACAGGGGCAACTGTTGTACCCCAAAATTTGCCCTCCCATATTCTTCAAGAAATTGCCAAGCCAAGTCACAAAATTCCCCAAGGGTTGTGCAGTGCAACTGTCTCCTATACAGTCAAAACTAGGGTTTGTGTTCTGATCAAGAAGATGGAGTTTTCAAAGGCCCAATCAAGTCTCATATGCTTACAAAGATGGTCAAGCATCCTCATATCAAGTTTCAAGGCATTCAGCTCAAAATTGCACAGTCAAAACCCTAAATTGCACTACAGTCAACTGTAGGGGCAAAATGGTCATTTGGCAGTCAAAAGTTCAAATTTTTGGTCAACATATCATTTTGAAGCCACAAAAATCATTTGATCAATGCTTGATCATGATTCTCAAAATTTGGCTCAGAAAATCATAAAGATGCAAAAGTTACTATATTTGGACAGCTGAAAAAGTCAACTGAAATTGACCAGGGCATAACTTTCACATGGATTATCAGAAAAATTCCATCCAAAGCTCATTTTGAAGAGAAAGACATTTTCTACAATTCATCTACATATTTCAAGTCCAAGAAATGCTCTCACAAAAAGTTATCAATTTCAACATTATAGGTCATTTTCAAAAGTCAACAAAAAGGGACTTTAAGTCAAAGACCATAACTTGAGATTGGTAAATCAAAATGACATGGTACCAAAGGCATTGGTTAGAGGACTCAAAGACCTTTCCAAAATGTCAAAGAACATGTGAAAATCTTAAAAATTGAGCAAGTTATGCCTTGTGGAAGTTGGGAAATTTTTGGATATTTTGAAAAGTCAACTTTGATTCAAATGGTCTAAAATTGCTAATGGGCCCATTTTTCTTCCATGATTCATCATTCCAAGCCTATGCACGACCACTTGGCCCAAAGGGAAGCATTTTCTCATTTTTTATTTATTTATTTGAATTTTTATTTATATTAATTCAATTAAATCAATTAAATATGTGAAAAAATATCTAAATGAACCAAACAAATCTTTTTGTACACATTTCAAGGTCAATATTTCGTGCACATGCTGATTAGGAAGAATTGGATTGAATTGATCATAATTGATACAAAAACCATGTGAAAAAGATTGAAAATATAATGGAAAAAAATCAAATCTTCAATCCATGATTACAAGAGATTTTGTTGAATTTTGTTAACCTAATTGCTTCAATACATAAACAGGAATACAAACCTAATGCTAGAACACTGAATACTGCGCAGCAATTCCCCTATCAAACTTGGAATTTTCATCAAAAAGTTCAAAACTGAAAACCACTCTAAAGGTTGATTCAAAGCGCAAAACCTATTCCAAAAGCTTCCTTGGCAATTCCTGAACGCATTCCAATCACAAACAACAACCAAAGCTCCAAGAATTGGTATCTATGACTCGAACTGCAAAGAGAAAAATTCTGAATTGTACATCATAATTTATGCATCCTTGGCCATTTTTATTTATTGATTCATGTTTGTTGTGAGTTTTTGAAGCTAACTAACACCTTTAATTGCGTTTTTCTGTGCTATACGAGATTATACCATGATTGAATGTTAGGGTTTCCTGAGCTTCAAATTAGGGATTCTTAATAGAGGAAAAATTGGACATCCCCAGTACCACCATTGCAATCAACGCATCTGGACGAAGAGATTGATACCCTCACGATCAATTTATTGACATCATAGCGCTAGTCGCTATTTTCTTGAAGCTAGCCTAAGACCATGCGTTCAAAACCGTTTCCATAGGCTTTTGTTTCAGAAAAAATAAAAACAATGAAGAAGACAACCTCGTTGTCAAAACGTGATAGGCCGGTTTGAAAACTGGCGCGCTAAACCACTAACGCGTTTGCTTTTTCTTTTTGTTATTTGTTTGTTGTAATATATTAACATACGTTTCATGGCTCAGCTGGCAAGCTATCAATGCATTGACGTCCAAGACCTGGGTTCGAGTCCCAGGTCTGTATAACTTTCTATATTATTTTTCCATAGTGTTTCCCATGCAGCTTCAGTGACGTAGACGTACCATATGCCTCAACATCCAAAGAGCCACGCGCCTAGCTGCTTCAAATCAACGGCATGGATCTGAAGAACACGTACGCTCCAGTCAACGTACCAACATGTTGCACAAAAAAGTCAAAAGGACCTGAAGCTTTTGGGCCTGGATTCTTGGACCAACACCTCACTTTGGGGCCTGAACCCCCCCTGGTTTGCAATTTCTTTCTTTTTTTTATTTTTATTGTTAATTGTTATTTTATTTTATTCAATTGTTTTAATTTAATTAATTATATTTTACAAATTATAAACTGCATAAAAATTCAGAAAAAGACAAAAATATAATAAATTATTTCATTCTAATATTTTCATAAATAAATTAACATGTAATTATTAGTTTTAATTAGGTTACAATTTTAATTCTTTTTAATAACTAAAAATCAAAAAATATAGAATTTAGGTTCAATTGTTAATATTATTCCTCTTAATTTCCTTTTTTACAATAATAATATTTATTTTATTTATTTTCATAAATTAAAAAATGCATGTAAATTAACTTAGGTTTAAATTAGTTAAAAATTCAATATTTTTCATAATAAGTTTAAAAACCATTAGAATTAGGGTTTATATTCAATTTTAATCTTGATTAATTCTTTTTTCCATTAAATCTTAAAAACACTAAAAATACCAAAAAACATTCTTATTTTAATTTTAAATTCTTTATTTATTTAATTTTGCAAAAGGGTCCAACGCCCATGTTCGTAATTTATTTAATTTCGCGCATTTATTTTATGTCGTTTATTATAATTATGTAATTCTCCCAAAGCCGTGTAAACAATTTCTCGCACTTTTATTTCTTTCGCTTTATTTACTTTCCGTCAAATCGGGTCCGGTTTAATTTTGGCGATGTGGACCCGCGCCATTTGTAATAGTTTAGATTTATTGTCCTCGCAAATATTAACTGTTAAATAAGCATGCAAGAATGAATGGCCCTAATTAAAATCAAGCGTAGATCACAATGAACATGACAAGACAAATATCAATGAAACTGACACACAGAATCGCACACACCACCCCTAGGGTACGCCTCACTGTTGCCTTTCGAAAGGTGATCGTCGAGTAGAGGACGTCTTAGTAAGTCCTCATGATCCGGGAACCTGGCATGAGGGTAGCTTCTAGGGTGTCTTCCCATTGCTCTGGTGATCACCATGTCCCTACAAACTCGAATTGACCCGAACACCTCCAACGGTGGTGCTACCTACCTCTCAATGGTGGGATGGCACTACTTTAAAGGACATTTACACAGACGAATTCCTTAGGGTAGGTAGGTTCTCAAGGATACTTGCTCAAATTTCAAACTAATCAAAACATACTTTTCACACCAACACATTTTCAAAAGCTTTCAAAGCAAACTTTTCAAACACTCTGACGTATGAGTCGAACTGAAATTTTTCAAAGAAACTTTTTAAACCCACATTGAAAAGCAAACAAACATTTTGAAAACATATTGAGCAAGTATCTAAGAGCCCATGGATAACCATGGATAGAAAGGGTGCTAGCACCTTCCCTTTCTATAACCTACCTCCCGAACCGAGAGCAATCTCTATAAGGAATTTTTCTGTGCTTTTGTCCTTTCCATTTGGAGAAAATAAAAGACGGTGGCGACTCTTGCTTCCGCGACATTTCGCGATCCAGCGTTAAACAGTCAGTTCCAGATCCACCGATCACAGTGTCATGAAGCACTAAATGACCTTAGAACCTTAATTGAACAACTTGGTGATTAGGAAGTAGTGATATAGCCGACTTTGGTGTAAAGCTGAAGATTGGTTGACACTCGATGCTACACTCATTGAGATCAGACTTTTGGGATATCTCGGCTGCAAGAAAAGATTGATTATGCTGAGACAATGCCTAAAACAAAGGTCAATGATATTGAGGTCCCCTAGAACCCGGTTACTTTCTAGGACAGTTTGAGCCAACTAAACTTCAATAGGGTACTTACCTTCAAACCCCATTGCAAGCCTAAATGTAAGGACTTGTCTGCTTTGTGTGTATATGATTATTTGTACATAAAGACTTGTTTGCTTTTTTCACATGTACATAACATCATAAACATCATAACATCATAAGAATTCTCACTAACCATTTCAATGATTTAGGAATTTATCTTTGTTTTGTTTTGTAGGCCATGATTCCCATTCGAAGGAATACCATCCGAGTCAGCTTCGTGAAAGCACATCCTTAACTCCAAGAATTAGCATCAAGGGTGCATGGAGATTCTACCTTCACCAAGAAATATGGTCGACTTCTCAGCTTGGCTACCTCAAACTTCCAAGAAGAAATGATGTGTGTACTCTTCCAATTCTTTGATCCCACACATCATTGCTTCACCTTTCTTGACTATCAATTGGTGCCTACATTAGAAGAGTTATCTCAACTGTTAGGAGTGCATGTGCTTGATCAAATACCATTCACCAGTTTAGAGGAGACTCCAAAGCCTGAAGTTATTGCCGAAGCCTTGCATTTGAAGAGAGCCAACATTATAACAAATTGGGAGACAAGAAGTGGAGTTAAGGGTTTCCTAGCCATGTTTCTGTTGGAGAAGGCTCGTTCATTCTGGGAGGATATGGATTTTCAAGATTTTGAAGATGTCTTGGCCCTCCTAATATATGGTTTGGTTCTATTTCCCAATCCGGACCAATTCATAGATGTGAATGCCATCAAGGTTTTCCTCTCTCATAATCCTATACCTACTTTTCTTGGAGACATTTTACATTGTTTCCACACTCGCACCATGAAGAAAAGAGGTACTCTTTTGTGTTGCAACCCCTTAATCTCTAGGTGGTTTATTTCACGCCTACCTCGATCAACATTGAAAAATGAGCAAGGCTTGATATGGTCTCAAAGGATGATGTCACTCACACACTCTGACATTTATTGGTGTTCTCTATCCCTAGAGGACACTACCATCATTGACCGTTGTGGGGAATTCCCTAATGTCCCACTCTTAGGCATTAGGGGAGGTATCATCTATAACCCTTCTCTTGCATTAAGGAAGTTTGGGTATGCACGAAGAGATGGTTCTCACGATGCACTCATCCAAGGTTTGGTATTCGACTATGAGGGTGACGACCAAGGCTACCGTCAAAGGTTCATACGAGCTTAGAGAAGGGTAAACAAGGTGGACAACAAGACATTGGGGCATAAGAACTCCATTCCTTTGGAGCCTTATCTTAAGTGGGTACAAACTCATGCTTAAAGTCTCATGATGCCTTACCCCTCTATCCTACCTATCATCATGGAGCCTGTTGCCGAAGGAGATGTTCCGTATACTGTCCTTTATCCTAACATGCCTACTTCTCTTGAAGATTTGCAAAAGGCTTGTATTCAGCTAAAGGAAGAGAAAGAGACCTTCGAAGCCCAGTTCTACGCGAGTGAAAAGAAGGTTTTGGAGCTTACAAGACAACTTCATGAAAAGCAAAGTTTGAAAGCCTACATTGCGCCAAAAAGGATGCGCTCAACCTTTTTTGTATTAGGAGTTTATTTTGTGTTTATGTAAGCCCAAGAGGCATATTTGTAATCAATTTGAACTTATCAATAAAATTGATGTTTGTCCCTTTTGTCTAAACAAATTTAAATCTTCTAAGTCTTTGAAAACATTGCATCCACATATTATGAACCATATCTTGACAGATTTTCCCCACACGGGTTTCTCATCTGCTTACTGTTTATTTCAGTAGAGATGGCTCTAGAACAGACTATAAAGGACATTTAGACTCAAAATGCTCAACTTCAAGAAATGTTCTTGAACCTATCTAAGAGGCAAGAAGAAGTGAAAGAACTCCTCACTAGGGGCATGACCATGAAGAATTCTGAGGATAACAAGGATGACCAGTTGGAAGGGCTATAAACTGAGATAGCCATAATGAAGATCCAGATGATGGGCCAGATGGTGGGTCAGATGGCTCTTATCCAAAACTTGTCTCAGGGACAAGAAGAGCTGACAGCCCTCGTCAACAAACTCCATTAAGACGGATGCAACCGTATGAAACAAACAATAGAGTCTGGGGATCGAGTCATTGATCAACCCCTGATGAGACAAGAAGATGACTTGGTGAAGAGTAGACCTTTCCAAAGTGCTATCACATCACGAGTTCAACAGCGACCTCGCCAACACCAACGGGGAAATCAGCGAAGGAAAAATGAGCCTGAGAGATAGTTTACCAAAATCAACATGCCACCGTCTCAGGAATTATAACACATGTTGGGGATGAATCTGATTACATTGATATGACCTCATCCAAACCCCAAAACTTTTTCTCCTAACTACAATCCCGATGCAAGATGTGCCTATCATTCTGGCAGTCCTAGGAATGATACAAACGATTGTTGGACGCTAAAGTACAAGATTCAAAACCTGGTCGATGAAGGAGCGTTGCAATTCACACAAGATGGTAAACTGGAGTTCTTCTGTCACCCCTCAAAGGCACACCATCTGAAGTGATAAGTTTAGACGGATAAACTTTTGTTTATTCGAATTTTCAATTGTAATCTCTTTTACTTGTTCAAACACTTATCTACATGTCAGACTTTGGTTACTTTCATTTATACATTGCATATGCTTATCTTGAATTAGTCCATTTGTTTTCATTATACTTAAAACTGTGCTTTTACTCCCTTTATGATATTCAACTCTTGTTAAAGTTGCAAGCCTTTAGAGGGAGGGTGACGAAAACAATGTCATTTTCTCATACAATATGCTTTTGGACAAATCTTACTGACGATGTACAAGCGTTTTTTAAATTCCCAAACAATGGAGTTATAAGGAAGATAATCCCTAGTCAACCCCTTTTGAGCCAAAGAAGTAGGTTTTTTCTTTTATTTACACAAAAATTGAAACCTTTAATCAAAACCTGGGGCAGGGTAGTTTCTCAGTTAATTCAAATGCGTGTTCAGCCGCAAGCTTTCACCTCGTACACAATGAGTGATATCGAAAACATCCTTATGAACCAAAAGATGGTGATGGTTCCCTATCAAATAGGCACTCGTTATCTCTCAAAAGAAAAGGTCCACTAAGTCAAAACCTACGAAGGTGACTTAAGAAAAATTAGGGTATCCCGCTGGCTATAATCTCAAAACAAGAACAATCAGGAAAAAATTAGGGATAATAAATCAAAAAAGAGGTCACTACAGATCCTCGACAAACACGAAAAAATGTTGCAAAAATGTCCGCCTTCACGAATAAACGTTCAGTATCCGAACCATCACCAAAACTTTAATCCAGATTCAATAGGAGTTCAAACGCATAATTAACTGAGTTTAGGACTGGAGAACCTCATGAAGAACGGGCGGGTAAAAATAAACTTTGAGCCTTATCCTTTGTTTCTTAAAACCATGAACCTGGCCACATTACAAACCTTCAAAAGTCCTAATTGAAGCTTGGGTTAGTTCGAAAGCATACTGTTACAAAGGGTATCATGACTCCTGTAAGGCTTACTGCAAATCCTGAGTTGAATTCACATTCTTACAAAACTCTTTACTTGTTAAAACTGCATTCTCAAAGCTTCAAGACAAGCATATACTTTGCATTGTTTAAATACTGTTGTTTACATATAGCTATTTATTTGACAGTGGAGAAATTCACACGGTGAATATCCAATGAACGGAAATTCTGAATGAACAGAATCACTTTAAGTGGTAAGACACTTCCAATGACAAACCTCATATAAGCAAGGGGGCATGACATGTCACTATCTAACTCGTTTGGGGCAGTCCAGAAGTGTTGTATAACCAGGGGCAAGTCTGCATTTAAATCACCTGGGGCATTGAACATGAATTCCAGCAAAGGGTTATGTACAACCAAGAAAACGTTTTCTGGCAGTACTACAACACTTACTACTAGGGGCAGTGACAAATTTCCCACAAAGTCCTTTTCATAGGGTGATCCCTAGTCAAGTCCCCATATAGTCATCTCTATAAAGTTATCCCCACAGAATAATCTTCACAGATAAGGGCATAAACCCCTCAAGGCCAAATTCATGGATATACCCACAGAATTATCCCTATGAATTTGGATCCATGCAATCTCCAGCCAGAGTTTCAATCTCTGGAAAACCTCTCCTCAACTGATTTGATCTCAAGAAGAATCCTTGAGAATTTCTGCCAAAAGAAAATGCCTCTCCAGCAGATTGGCAATAGGGTTTATTTCCCCAACAAATGGCAAGATTCCCTAGCTTGAGTTTTCCTCTCGGACTACTACAAACCAAGGGACCACAACCCCTCTTCCCCCAGTAGACTTTTCTACAATCCCCAGTGAGTTGCTGTAAAGCCTGGAAGCCAACTGGATAACAATCAACTTCTTTATCCCCAACAAGTTGTTAACTTCCTTTCTCTCCAATCAAGAAATAACTCCCCATTAGAGCAACGGAAAACTAAAACTCCTGAACTCTTTTTCCCAAGCAGGAATCAACACTATCCACAAAGTTTCCCTCAAGTAAAATCAACGTCCCCCAGCGGATTTCTCCTCAAACAACAAAAACGGGAATCCCCAGTGGAAACATTCTAAAACAAGGTCTGAAGATGTGCATACTCTTCATTCCCGAACCTCAGTGTGGGATTTAATTTCCCAAGGCTCCCCAGCATTTTCAAGGATTTATTTTCCAAGACAAAGTTGCATTTCAACAACATTCATAGCATATGCATACGAAACGCATATAGCACAACCTCATTTATTTTGAGAACACCATTACACAGTGCATTTCATACATTATGACATTGAATATAACTAACTCTTTACCTTTTCAGGAAAGATCAATCAAACAGATAATTATCATCAACAATTTTCAACAGTTCCAGATTAATACCTGAAACAAGACAGGAAAACTATCTGTGAACGATTGATGGTAGATTAATACCTGAAACCAGACAGGACAACTATCTACATGAACTGATTGAAGATTAAATCCTGAAACAAGCAGAGGAAACTATCTTTCTTTCAAATAGGTCAGAGATTAATACTTGAAACCAGACAGGACAACTATCTCTACGACCAACAAAAACAAATTCCAGATTAATACCTGAAACAAGACAGGAAAACTATCTGTGAACGACTGATTGTAGATTAATACCTAAAACCAGACAGGACAACTATCTACATAAACTGATTGAAGATTAACTCCCGAAACAAGTCGGGGAAACTATCTTTCTTTCAAAGAGGTCAGAGATTAATACCTGCAACCAGACATGACAACTATCTCAACGACCAACAAAAATAAGTTCCAGATTAATACCTGAAACAAGACAAGAGAACTATCTGTGAATGATTGATTGTAGATTAATACCTGAAACCAGACAGGACAACTATCTACATGAACTGATTGAAGATTAACTCCCGAAACAAGCCGGGGAAACTATCTTTCTTTCAAAGAGGTCAAAGATTAATACCTGAAACCAGACATGGCAGCTATCTCAATGACCAACAAAAACAAGTTCCAGATTAATACTTGAAACAAGACAGGAAAACTATCTGTGAATGATTAATTATAGATTAATACCTGAAACCAGATAGGATAACTATCTACATGAACTAATTGTAGATCAATTCCTGAAACAAGACGAGGTGACTATCTACATGATGAGCATTTCCTTCAGAGGAGTTCTGAAATGCATTCCCCCTTCAGCACTTCATTATGAAAAGCATCTCCCCTTCAGATACAGAATCCTGAAAAGTATTTTCCCCAGAGACCGAGTTCTGGCGAGCATTTCCTTCAAAGGAGTTATGAAACGCATTTCTCCTTCAACATTTCATTCTGAAAAGTATCTCCTTCAGCGCTTCATTATGAAAAGAATTTCCCCTTCAGATACGGAATCCTGAAAAGCATTTTCCCCAGAGACCGAGTTCTGGCGAGCATTTCCTTCAAAGGAGTTCTAAAACGCATTTCCCCTTCAGCACTTCATTCTGAAAAGCACATCCTTCAGCGTTTCATTCTGAAAAGCATTTCCCCTTCAGATACGGAATCCTGAAAAGAATTTTCACCAGAGATAGAGTTCTGGCGAGCATTTCTTCCAGAGCAGTTATGAAATGCATTTCCCCTTCAGCACTTCATTCTGAAAAGCATCTCCTTCAGCACTTCATTCTGAAAAACATTTCCCCTTCAGATACGGAATCCTGAAAAGCATTTTCCCCAGAGACCGAGTTCTGGCGAGCATTTCCTTCAAAGGAGTTCTGAAACACATTTCCCCTTCAACACTTAATTTTGAAAAGCATTCTTCAAAGATACAGTCAAGCTTAGAATTAGTCTAATTTTTGTCAACAATCACCTTTGGACGGCATCTATAAGCCCATCTCCGACAATGACCCATCATGGCATCTTTAAGCCTATTCCCTACATAATCAACCACCACATCATCGAGTTCAAATTTCTGGGAACTCTAGTGTTCAATCATATTCTACCTTCAAGTCACGAATGGAAGACTCGCCAATCTAACTCTTCAGGTTTAAGAAGATTGAACAGGGGAAGCTGTTGTACCCCAAAATTTACTCTCTCTTTTCTTAAGACATTTTCTCACAAGGACTTATTAAAGTTCAAGATTGCACAAGTATAATTAGATTTTTAATTGAAAGAGCAAAGCATATAAATTTGATTTTTTTTGTTGAAAAAATTAAAGAAAAACAGCTTGCTACGATCTAGAGGCATCGATTGAGCATTTAACTTCCTTCGAGCAGGCTTAATCCATAAGCTTCGATTGGACATTTGGGCCACCTTCGGTGTGAGCTTTGGTTCAGAGGTTTCGCTTGAACATTTGGCTCCTTCGATACAAGCTTTGGTTCAGGGGTTTCGCTTGAACATTTGGCTTCTTTGAGCAAGTTTAATTCCCATTGCTTCAAATTAGGCATTTGGCTTCTTTTGAGCAAGCTTGATTCCTGTTCTTCGCCTGGGCATTTGACTTCTTTTGAGCAAGCTTGATTCAGAGGTTTCGATTGGACATTTGGCCTCCTGTGTAACACCTCAATTCTACCCCAAGCAATTATGCAAAATAAATCAGAGTTATAAAATTTCAATCACACAAATGAATCGGGACGTCACAAATTCTTCTATGAAATTCAATGCATTCATCGTGGATATATAACACTTTCAAAATATCGGATGAACCATCATAATATCTTTAAATAAAATAATTCAACATCTACGCAGAAAAATTCTTAATAACATCTTTAACAACTCAAAACGGCAACTTCGAAACATCTCATATTTAATAATATTCAATTTAAAGTTCAACAACTAAAAATCAGCAATCAAAAATCAGCAAGCATTCATCCCCCCAAGTGTTACATATCAGAGCAATGACACCAGCTCGAACTATTGAAGGCATACATCCTTCACTCTCGATTACCTGCACGTTACCAACATAAGGGCAACATTCAAACAGAAGGGGTGAGATATCTAACAATATGATAAAGCTCATGATAATTAATATATTAGATTAGATCAATAACATCACCACTTCTCATCTCATAATCAACAACAATTACAACATATATACACATTCATCAACATCAAAATACACTTCATCATTCACTCATATAATGCGACTCAAAACTATGCAAATGCATGTGGTACCATTTGAGTAGAACTCCCATCTCAAAAATCTGCCAATTAATAGAGGCATCAACAAGGCATAGCCTTCATCTCAAAATTCTCCAATTCAGGCCATCTCAACGAGCATAAGCTCCATCTCAAAAAAATGCAATGTATGCGACTCAACATGAATGTAATATCAACACCCAAATTAACAACATCTCAAATCATCTCAAAACACCTCAATTAACATCTCAAAATAACAACATCTCAATCATTTTAAAACATCTCAATTAACATCTCAAATAACAACATCTCAATCATCTCAAAACATCTCAATTACAACATCTCATAAACATCTCAAAATAATTTATTAAACATTATTTATTCATCATAATTATCAAACACCACTTTAATAACAAAATCTCGCTAATAACTCAGCTGTTTATTTATAATACAGTAACCCATACCGTTATTCTGTAATTTTACATCTTTACTGCCACTAATCCTACTGTCACGATTTGAACAGCAGTCTCTAAACATCTCACATTCATCATTCTATCCAAAACCAGCACAACGATCATTCACGGGAAATTAATTCTAAATCCTAAATTAGCTACTAGGATTACACTTATTAATCATTGTTTTAATCATCTAGAATAAAGTTCATCGTGTTAGCTAATCAACGCTTTGAACGACATCTCAAACAACATCATAAAACTCAAGTTACAGCAATTTAAAACTGAATCTGTCAAAAATCAGTCATCATGGGTCGACGCAAAACCCTATGGATCGACGCAAACTGTTTCATCTGTACACTATGAGTCGACACATCCTCCTTATGGATCGACTCATCCTGGTCTCAACACAGCATATATCGACACATACATCACACCGGTCGACTCATCCTGAGTCTTGCAACTATCATGTATCGACGCAAGCCCTTCTTGTATCGACTCATCCTGAGTCTCAAAGCCTCCTTGTATCGATGCATCCAGTTTGGGGTCAATGCATCCTGTTACATTCTGCATAAATTATGCGTTTTTCCTCTGTATTTGCACTACATATATCATATTATAGCCCTACGAACCTCATCATAAAACATGGTAATTCATCACCTAACATTAACCTATAATACTACATCGATTAAACAACATCCTAACATCGTTATTCATCTAAAATTCATCAAATCTTCATCATACATCATCATATACATCCAATTCAAGAACAAACAACAATCACCTCTAACCCCACATATCAAACATCATGAACCAAATTATAAAGTCAGAACCCACCCTTACCTTGGATTGAAGGTCGCTCTATAATCTTCCGGGTTGAATCCCTCGTTCTTTCCGTTTTCCACTTTTTCCAGCAGCTTCACGTTCTTCTCAAATCCTTATTTCTTTCTACTGCTTCTTTATTCTATTCCTTCTCACAAATAATAATATAACCCTATTATTCTATTATTCCTTATTTCTTATTGGGCTCAAAACCTACACACCCCTTATTACTTCTACTTTCTCAAAATAAGCCCACATTAAATAATATTAACTTCTAATATTATTTCACCACATAATATAATACCTCAAATATATTATTTCTCCACTTAGTAAAATAAATCCAATTTAATTATAACACAACTTCTTAAATATTCCAAAAATAATTTAATTAAATAATTAATTAAATTACGAGCGTTACAACTCTCCCCCACTTAGAATATTTTCGTCCTCGAAAATTTACCTCAATCAAACAATTCGGGATAGGAGTCTCGCATCTGGCTCTCTAACTCCCAAGTCATACTTTCACCGGAAGCTCCTAGCCAAACCACTTTAACCAAGGAAATCTCTTTGCCCCTCAGAGTCTTCATTTCATGATCCGCGATTCGTACAGGCATCCTCTCTATCGTAAGATTATCCCGTACTTGCACATCGTCCATATGAATCACATGAGATAGATCTGAAATAAACTTTCGAAGTTGCGACACATTAAACACATCATGAAAATTCCAAAGATTAGGCGGTAAATCCACTCTATAAGCAACATTCCCCACTCTCTCCAAAATCTGATACGGTCCAATAAAACAGGAAGTGAGCTTCTTAGACTTTAATGCTCGCCCAACACCAGTCACAGGTGTAACTCTCAAAAACACATGATCACCAGCTTGAAATTTTAAATCCTTCCTTCGCTTGTCATGATAACTCTTCTGTCTACTTTGTGAAGCTTTCATCTTTTCTCGAATCAACTTCACCTTCTCAGTAGTCTCACAAACAAGTTCAGGTCCAAGTACTACACTCTCACCAGATTCATGCCAACACAACGGAGTTCTACATCTTCGACCATATAACGCTTCAAAAGGTGCCATCCCAATACTAGAATGGTAACTGTTATTATAAGTGAACTCTATCAAAGGAAGATAGGTATCCCACGAACCTCCCTGCTCGAGAACACATGCCCTCAACAAATCTTCCAACGACTGAATAGTCCGTTCAGTCTGACCATTTGTCTAAGGATGATACGCTAAAATCAACCTCAACTTAGAACCTAACGCTTCTTGCAAACTCTTCCTAATATAAGAAGTAAATCTTGGATCTCTATCTGACACAATGCACAAAGGAACCTCATGCAACTTCACAATCACACTAATATAAATCTCAGCCAACTTCGGCACTGGAAAATTGATGTTAATAGGAATAAAATAAGCTGACTTCGTAAGCCTATCAACAATCACCCAAATAGAATCATGTCCTCTTAAAGTATTAGGCAACCCTGTCACAAAGTCCATTGAAATGCTATCCCATTTCCATTTTGGAACTTCCAACGGTTGCATCAATCCTGCAGGCTTCTGATGTTCAACTTTTGACTTCTCACAAGTCAAACATGCATACACAAAACGAGCCACATCACTCTTCATCCAGGCCACCAAAACAAACCTTTCAAATCTCGATACATCTTTGTAGCTCCTAGATGAATACTCAACTTACTTCTATGACTCTCTTCAAGTATCACCTTCTTCATATCATCATCATCAGGAATACAAATCCGATTACGAAATCTCAACACACCTTGCTCATCTAGCTTAAAATCACTATTCATAGATTGATCAATCCACACCATTAAATCTACCAGTTTCACATCCAACTTCTGAGCTTCTCTGATACTGTCTAAAAATTCATTATTAATCTTCAACATACCCAACATAACGCTCTGCAACGTAACCTCGCAAACTAAGCTCATATCTCTGAACCGCTCAATTAACTCCAATTCTTTAATCATCATTGCTGACATATGTAAAGTCTTTTGACTCAACGCATCAGCTACCACATTTTCCTTTCCTGGATGGTAATTCAAACTGAAATCGTAATCCTTTAACAATTCCAACCATCTTCGTTGCCTCATATTCAGCTCCTTATGATTAAATAAATACTTTAAGCTCTTATGGTCACTAAACACTTCAAATCTAGAACCATAAAGATAATGCCTCCAGATCTTCAACACAAAGACAACTGCAGTAAGCTCTAAATCATGCGTAGGGTAGTTCTTCTCATGAGTTCTCAACTGCCTTGACGCATAAGCAACTACCTTACCATTTTGCATAAGCACACCTCCTAAACCCATCTTAGAAGCATCACAATACACCATAAAAGGCTCTCCTGGATTAGGCAACATCAAAATAAGAGCCGACGTCAACCTCTTCTTCAATTCTGTAAAACTTTCTTTGCACTGAACATCCCATACAAACGCTCTACCTTTACAAGTCAACTTAGTCAACGGAAGTGACAACTTAGAAAACCCTTCGATAAACCTTCTATAATAACCAGCTAATCCCAAGAAGCTCATAATCTCAGTAGCTGACTTTGGAGTTTCCCATTGTAACACATCATCAACCTTCGATGGATCTACAGTAATGCCACTACCTGAAATCACATGACCCAGAAAACTAACCTCTTTCAACCAAAATTCACACTTGGACAACTTTGCATACAACTTCTTCTCTTTCAAAACTTGCAATACTATTCTTAAATGTTCAGCATGCTCTTCTTCTGACTTAGAGTAAATCAAAATATCATCAATGAACACCACTACGAACTGATCCAAACAAGTATGAAAGATACGATTCATGTATTCCATGAATACTCCCGGCGCATTAGTAACACTGAAAGGCATCACCGAATACTCGTAATGTCCATAACGCGTTCTGAAAGCCGTCTTATGAATATATTCATCCTTCACTTTAATCTGATGGTAACCCCACCTCAAATCAATCTTACTAAACACAAGAGCATCTACTAATTGTTCCATCAAATCATCTTTTCTTGGAAGCAGATACTTGTTCTTAATCGTCACTTTATTCAGCTGTCTATAATCAACACAAAGCCTCATACTTCCATCTTTCTTCTTTACTAACAACACTGGAGCTCCCCACGACGATACACTTGGTCTTACAAACCTCTTCTCAAGTAACTCTTCCAATTGCTTCTTCAACTCTGATAGCTCAGATGCAGACATCCTGTATGGTTCCATAGACACAGGTCTGGTACAGGGTACAAGATCAATTAGAAATTCAACTTCCCTCTCCGGTGGTACATCAAGAATCTCATCAGGGAAAACTTCAGGAAATTCACACACCACCTGCAATTCCTCAATTATAGCTTGAGTCTCTACAGATAACGACGCCATCAACGAGAACATCTGCGCTTCCTCTTGCATCAACTTCCTCAACTGTCTAGCAGACAACACACCATCTTCCTCTTCTTCAGGAGTAGAAAACTTCACCGACTTGTCATAACAGTTAATATGAACACAATTATGCTCTAACCAGTTCATACCCAAAATTACATCCAAACCTCTTAACGGTAAATAAACCAAATCAACAACAAAGTCTCTGTCGAAGATCGACAAGGGACACTTCAAACACACAAAATAAGTAGTCACCAACCCCTTGGCTAGAGTATCAACGACCATTTCTCCATTCAAATAAGACAACATAAGACCCAATCTTTTAACATAATCAGCAGCAATAAAACAATGTGTAGCACCAGTATCAATAATAGTAATTAAAGAAGTACTATTAATGAAACATAAACCTCTAATAAGTCTGTCCTCAGCAGCTGTCTGATCCTCCACTAAAGCAAACACTTTACCACTTGACTGAGCCCTCTTCGGTTTCAGACACTGACTACCAATGTGCCCTTCTTCTCTACAGTTGAAACAAGTCACATTCTTGTGTTCACACTCAGATACAACATGTCCGTTCTTACCACAACGGTAACATCTCTTCACTTCGGCAATGCACACATTACTCTTGTGCCCAGGTTTCCCACTGTTATACCCCAAAATTTTCCCTCCCATATTTCTCAAAACATTTCAAGAAAGATCCCCAAGTTGCTCAAGGTAGTCCAAGGGTTGGCCAACTAAGCTCTCTCCTAAGGCAGTCTACCTCAAATTAGGGTTTCATGTTGCATCAAGATACTTGAGTCCAAGTGATCCCAAATGCTCACCAATGTCTTAATATGTTATCAAGATCATCCATGTCAAGTTTCAAGCCTTGCAGAGGAAGTTTGCTCAGTCAATTGCTCAAAGGCCTGAAAATCGATTGTGCTAGGGCAAAAGTCAACTGTGGCCCACATACAGTCAAACTTCAAGATTTTTAGTCAAAATTCTCATTTTGAAGGATATTTCATCATTTTATCAAGGTTTGATCATGATTCATCAAGGATTACTCATAATTCATCAAGACTCAAAAGTTGCTAAATTAGGGTTTTGTAGGAAAAGTCAACTCAACTTTGACCAAGCGTAAATTTCTCATACTTTATGAGAAATGACCCATCCAAAGCTCATTTTGAATAGGATGCCATGATATACAATCCATATTCATCTCCCAAGTTCAAAATATGCACTCACAAGAAGTTATGAATTTGGACATTATAGGTCATTTTGGAAAGTCAACAAAAACACCTTTTTTTTTGTCAAAGCTTCATACATGAGCATGGAATATCAAATTGAGATGAGACCAAAAGGTTTGATTAGAGGACATCTCAAGCTTCCTAGAAAGTCAAAGAACACATCCAAAGTGTCAAAATTGAGGAAGTTACGCATTGGTGAAGTTGACCCTTTTTGCAAAATTGCCCAAAGTCAACTATGCCTAAAACTTCAAATTTTGCCAAATGGGCCCAATCTTTTTCACTTGTTTTGAGTTGGCAACATAGTCCACGAGCTCTAGCCCTTGCCACTTGTCATTATCATGTTTTTATTATTTATTTTGATTTTTATTTGATTTAAATCAATTTTAATCAAAATAAATCATATAAAATCCAAAATATTGAAAACAAAAGATTTTGCGCTTGTTTCAGGTTTCAATTACAGCTAGCATCAAATCAAACTCGTGAAAGCCATTAGGGTGGACAAAAAGATTTGATTTAGGCCATTTTTGGAAAGATTTTAAGGTGAATCAAATCATGATCAAACTCATTGATGGAGGAAGATTGAGTACATCCTATCAACCCTAATCCATTCCTAGATACATATAGAACGTGTGTAGACTCAAAACTAGGTTGAAAAGAGGCGCAACATCAAGAACATAAACTTGAAAAATCAAGAAAAAGTGCAAGATAGAATTCAGTGTTCCAGGCATCGTCAAGGCCTTCTAGCTATCTCAATCGATTCCCGGGATTCTCAGCAAGCCAAAGCAATCAAGAACCAAGCCTTTCCAGTACCCAAAAGCGCTGTAAGTCTATCACGATATCCATGAAATTTTGAATTTGGTTAGCATGATTTAGGCATTGTTAGGATGAATTAATCATATATTGTTGATCCATAGAACATTTGCAAGTTTTCTGCATCGTTTATTTCATTTATATGTCCTGTACAAGATTTCACCATGGCTAGGGTTTGTAGCTTCGAATTAGGGTTTTTGTATGCAAGAAAAATTAGCCTTGATGAAGGGTATCATCATGTTCAGAAGGATGAGACGAATCTAACCATAGCATTAGGTGTCATTTATATGGCCCATGGAAGATTTGGGAATGAACCCTGTTTATAGCAACAGACAAACGTCTGTAGGTAAAAGTCTGGGACTTTTACCCACGGAGAGAGGAAGAAGATGACCAGTTGGTGCCCCTCCATTGGCTTGTTCAAATTTCCGCGCGAATATTTTATTATTTCTTTGTTTATCATATAATAATTGTTGTTCATGTTACATACAAACAAAACAGCTGGCGCAGATGGTAGTGGGTTATGTGTAAAACGCTTCAGGACCTGGGTTCGAATCCCAGGTCCCCCAAATTTCTCCATATTATTTTCCTTTTCAGGATCCATCGTGTTTATAAACCAATGGTCCACCATACGTCTTCACAATCCAGCAAGCCAAGTGTCAGGAGATCAAATCCAAAGGCTAGCATATGAGAGACCATCATGAGGTCTAGTCAACACAACATACTGAATCTAGGAGGTTAACGTGGACTTCCATCTTTGGGCCCAGATCTGGCTATTTGCACCCCTCCAAAATACTATTCAGGCCCAAATTTCTTTCTCTATATTTTTTTTATTTTATTTCATTTAATTTATTTATTTTATTTACTAACCAATTAAATTATTTTCTTTTTATCAAAAAATCACAAAAAATATTACTTTTCATAAATTAGGTCTAGATTTTATTTTTATTAAAAATTAATTAATTTAATTAGGTTTAATTTCTTTTTATAATTAAAATTAATTAGAACAATTAGGTTTTATTTCTAATTTAATCATTTTATTTTTCCTAAAATAATAAAAGCCCAAAAATAGGCCATGTAATTATTTTTATTAATTAATTTAATCACTAATTAATTTTCATACTTAATTTATAAAAACTTAATTCTTTTATTAAAAACAACAAAAAAACAAGTTTTCTTTTAATTAGGTTAGAAGGGTCAAAACCCTATTTTCTTCCCGATCTTAATTTTTCTCGCGCGCTTTATTTTTATTATTTATCATATTGATGTAACTGCCTACAATTTGTAATAGTTTAATTAGGACGTTTATTTATATTTACCACTTTACTTTTCAAGGGTTTGTTTTTGGCTATGTAAATACCCGAAGCCTTGTAATAGCTTAGTTTAATTTTTGCACTTTAAATTCCGCAAATATTTATCTGTTAGATGTATGATATTAGGATGCATGACAAGAATGTATGATTAATTTTAAAACAATTAACGAACCCTAAATGTGCAAAGATAATAAATCTAAAACTGAATCACTTGCACATGCGCACTCTTAGGGTACACTCCCACTTGGTTGCCTTTGGTAAGCGGTCATTGAGTATAGGATGCTTTAGTGGTCGTCCTTTTGTCCAAAGATAAAAGTTGCCTCGGAAAGGTTGCCTCGGATATTGTTGCCTCGGATAATTGATCTAAGACATTAGGGTTACTACTAAGACGTCCTAACATTGTTTTAGTGACCGTACGTCCCCTTCGAATTGACCCTCAAAACTCCAACGACGGTGCTACCTACTCACTAATAGTGGGATAGCACTGTCTAAAGGAAACGAACATAGAACGATTCTTTTTTTGAGTAGGTAGATTAGCTCTTAAGTACTTGCTCAAACAAAAAACAAACTTTTTTGACACTTACACTTCTTTACAGACAAAGTTTTCAAAACACTTCATTACACTCTTGAAGACAGAAGCAAGAGTTAAATAGAAGTCAAAACAAAGACTTTTCAAAGCACACAAACACAAAGAAAACAATTTTGAAAATGATGATCAAGTACCTAAGAGCCCGTAGATAACTACGGATAGAAAGGGTGCTAATACCTTACCTTTCTATAATCTACCCCCCGCACTCAGAAATATCTCAAAAAAGGAATTTTTCTGTGCTTTTTTCCTTTCCTTGTTGGATAAAATAAAAGTCGGTGGTGACTCTTGCTTACCGCGACATTTTGCAAACACAAACGCAAAACGCAAACCAGCAATTTCTTGAAAAAGGGCAACACGTCTCGGTTCTGGCCACCGTATCATAGAACTGGCGACTCTGCTGGGGACTTAATAAGTGGGGTGTACCTTAGGATTAGTTCATCATATTGTTTTCAATTGTTTGATCTGTATGCTTTATCTTTGTGGGTTTAATATCGGAGTTACTATAGATTCTAACCCAGATTTGGGGAACACCTTTTAGGTAAGTAGCAATAGACTGTGAGGGAACTGTACAGCGTAGACTGATACAGTTGAAGCAGTAGCTACGTTGGTGTGACACATTAGTTGGTACCGATATCCCTTATGGAGGAACAAGGAGAGTATGGGGCTGCTAATGGGTCATTAAGCATCAACTGACCTTAGAACCTATAATTGACCAACTTGGCCATAGAAAAGTAGCAGGATGCTACACTCATTGAGACCATACTCTCGCGATGATTCCAGCCGCAAGAAAAGATTGCTAAACTGGAACTATGACCGATCGAGGATGGTCAATGATATTGAGAACCTCTAGAACCCGGTTACTATTATTAGGACAAGTTGAACCAACTAAACTGCAAGAGGGTAGTACCTAAACTCCATGCTAGCCTGAAATTTAAGGGCTATTGTGTGACTTGTTTGCCCTTACCATGTTTGCTATCTGTGATACCTGTGGTGTGTTCTTATCATGACATCATGCATCATGACATCGCATGCATATTTCATTAGACTAACCATTTCAAAGACCGAGGGGATTCATCTTTGTTCTGTTTTACAGATCATGGCTTCTATGCGCAGAAATACCATTTGGATCAGCTTCGTGCAGATACCTGCTCAGCTTAGAGAGTTGGTTTCAAAGGTTCCTGGTACTTCTTCCTTTGTTAGAAGACATGGTCATCTCCTTAGCCTGGTCACTTCCAAGTTGGATGAGGGTCTTGTTCCAGTTCTTTGACCCGTTGCATCACTGTTTCACCTTCCTGGACTATCAGTTGGTCCCTACTTTGGAGGAGTTCTCTGATTTACTTGGCGTATCTATTCTAGAGCAGACACCCTTTACAGGTTTGGAGATAGCTCCTAGGCCAGAGGATATCGCTTCAGCCCTCCATCTAACAATGGATGATGTAGTATCTAACTGGGAGACTCAGAGTAGGATAAAAGGTTTCTCGGCTAAGTTCTTGATTGATCAGGCTCAACAGTTCTGAGATAGTCTGGACTTTCAAGCATTTGAAGACATCCTGGCTCTCCTCATCTATGGCCTGGTTCTGTTCTCTAATTCAGATTCTTTTGTTGATGTGAATGCAGTCAAGATCTTCATGTCCCGTAACCCATTTCCTACTCTCTTGGGTGATACTCTGCATGCTCTTTATACCCGTACTGTTCAGAGAAAGGGAACTCTCATGTGCTGTACACCGCTGCTGGCGAGGTGGTTTATTTCTCACCTCCCCAAATCTGTATTGAAGAATGAGGAAGGTATGGGTTGGGCTTACAGAATCATGTCCCTTGCTCATACGGACATCCTTTGGAGTACTAAAGATATGGAAAAAGTAGCTGTCATTGATCGCTGTGGGGAATACCCCAATGTTCCATTGCTGGGAATTAGAGTAGGAATAACCTATAATCCTTGTTTGGCCTTACGATAGTTTGGACGAGCTCGAAGGGACGGTCCTCATGAGCTGCTGCTTCCAGACATTCTTTTTGACTTCAAGGGGGATGTTGAGGGTCATCGTCGCAGATTTATACGAGCTTGGGACAGGGTGAACAGGTATGATCCACATGAGCTAGGAATGAAGACTTCTCTCCCGATGCAACCGTATCTCCAGTGGGTTCGAGCCCGTGCTCAAAATCTGGGAATTCCATACGAAGTTGTTTTGCCGGTGATTATGGAGCATGCTAATGAAGAAGGGGTTCCTTATACAATCCTCCATCCTCATATGCCTACTGATCTGGGGGGCATTGAAGAGGTCTTGGATTCAGTTAAGGGAATAATGGGATACCTACAAAGAGAAGTATCATGAGCAAGAACGGAAGATCCTGAAGCTTACAAGGCAGCTGGAGACTGAGAGGACAATTAACGATTATGTCAGCACGAAAGGAAAACGACCATGGGAATTCTGATGTCTTTTATTGTTTCTAGTTTAGATTTGCTTTTCAGTATTTCTTTTGTAACGCCTTAAAGGAATTTGTTAAACATTGTTTCAAGTTTTAATCTAATAAAGTGTGTTTTATTTTGGTTTACAAATTTGAATCTCCCTAAAGTCTTTGAAATCATTTCATACGCATTACATTCCCATGCACCTCATTACAGGTACCATTACAGGTTTCTCATCTTCTTTGCTGTTTATTTCAGCAATCATGTCTTCTGAAACATCCACTGATCAAGCAATTAAGGCTGTTCAAGCTCAAAATGCTCAGTTCCAAGAAATGTTCTTGAACTTGGCCAAGAGTCAACAAGATCTGAAGACTCTTATCTTGAAGGACAAGAAGAAGAAGAAGAAGAAGGTGGTCCTCCTGAATATGGGTCACAGGTTTGGGAACAGGTTGAGACAGGAAGTTGATTTATCTCACTCGTCTAGAGGGGGAGAGAATCAAGAAGAAAGGAAGGGTCCTAGCCCTGTGGTTTCTAACAATGACACTGACTTTGATGAAGACCAGTATCTTCCGGCTGAAGATAGGTATAAGCAACTTGAAGACCAGTTAAGCGCAATAGAGATCTAGAAAGTCCCCGGTCTGGACTTCGGAGATTTGGGTTTGGCATCTGGGGTGGTGATTCCCCACAAGTTTAAAGCGTCTGTCTTTGCTAAATACGATGTGGTATCCTGTTCGAAGTTACACCTCCGCTCGTATGTTAGAAAGATTCAACCATATACTGCTGATAGGAACCTATGAGTTCATTTCTTTCAAGATAGTCTGTCAGGGACTCAACTTGAATGGTTCTATCAACTGGAAGGAGCTAATGTCCGCAACTGGGAGGACCTTGTTGCTTCTTTTTACAAGCAATACCAGTATAATGCCGACCTTGCTCCCACGCGTACCCAACTTCAGGGTATGTCTATGGGTGCGAGCGAAGGTTTTAAGGACTACACTCAGAAGTGGAGAGATCTTACCGGAAAGGTCCAACCCCCTCTGGCTTACAGGGAGTTGGTGGATATGTTTCTTGGGACTTTGTCTGGTCCATATTTCAATCATTTGATCGGTAGTTCATCATCTGGGTTCACTGAATTGATTATGACCGGGGAGAGAGTTGAGGCCGGTATCAAGAGCGGCAAGATACAGAAGGGTGCTTCGTCAAGTACATAGAAGAAGCCTTTCAAGAAGGAGGCTAGTGCAGTTTACAGCTCGAGAAGTCAAAATCGACCCGAACGCCGTAAAGCAGTTAATGTGGTAGTTATATCAAGACCAACTGTTGCCCCACAACGCAACAATCAGCAAAGAGTAGAGAGACCGCAAAGGCAGTATACTCGGCTCAGTATGACTCTATCTCAAATTCTGCCGCAACTATTGAAAACCAACTTGGTGACTCTGAAGGAGGCTCCAAAGAATCCCAGTACTGCATCTCCGCTGTATAATCCGAACGCCCGCTGTGCTTTTCACTCTGATAGCCCAGGTCATGATACCAATAACTGCTGGGCTTTGAAGAATAAAGTGCAGGATCTGATTGATGCTAAGGAGATTGAGTTTGAAGCGCCGAAAAAGCCTAATGTCATGACTTCTCCTATGCCCAAGCATGGAGTAAATGCTGTGGACGATGATTCATTTGTAACCTCTGTGGAAGACATTTCTACTCCGTTGTTGACCATTAAGAAGAACTTATTGTCGGCCGGTTTATTTCCAGGTTGTGGCGAAGGTTGCCACCTATGTTCCATCCTGCCTGTTGGTTTCCATTTATTGAAGTCAGGCGTTCAGAGCCTGATGGATAGCAAAGAAATCTTGTTTGAGAAAACTTTGGTTCTGTTGATTCCTGTTGAAGATGTTTCCATAATCACCATTTCCGCCAATTCTTCCAAGGCTTCCTCGAGAAAGCCTGTTAGAATTACATCTGTTCCGAGAGTTGCTCCATTGATCATTACTATTCTTGGACCTATCCCTTACACTTCGAATAAGGCTGTCCCGTGGAATTATGGGGCCAATGTGTATTATCATGGGATCAAACAAGACTTGAAGTTTGAAGAGGCTGATACTGATGTCAGCAATATTGTTGGGTCTAGCAAAGTCACCCGAAGTGGAAGACTTTTCTCTCCTGAGATCTCCCCACCAATTGTTCAAAAACCTGTTGTCATTTTGTCTGCCAGTACATCTGCTACTGTCCCTGTTAATGTTCCAATCATTACCCCTATCACCGAGTCATGTAACGCTCGGGGCAAAGAGATCACCGGCGAGCCTGCCCGGACGGAGGCACCGAAGAAGATTATTGTTGAAACCTCTAGGCAGGAGATAGAGGAAATTTTGAAAATCATCAAAAAGAGCGACTACAACATAGTCGAGCAGCTGGGGCAAACCCTGTTGAAGATCTCTATGTTGTCTTTATTGTTGTGCTCAGAAGCCCATTCTAAGGCTCTGATTGCTTTCCTTAAAACTACACATGTGACGCAGGAGACATTTGCTGACCAGTTCAAAGACTGTGTGGCTAGTTTGACCACCGACAATGGATTGGGTTTCTCCGACGCAGATTTGACTGCCAAAGGAAAGAATCACAATGATGCTCTACATGTTTCAATCGAGTGCAAGGGCACTACTCTGGTCCACGTGCTGGTGGATACCGGGTCATCGTTAAATGTTTTACCCAAGAAAGCGTTAGATCGGCTGGATTGTGAAGGGTTGGTTCTGAAGCCAAGTAATATTGTAGTTAGGGCCTTTGATGGGTCCAAAAGGATGGTACATGGAGAGGTAGATGTTCCTGTTAAGGCTGGTTCCCAGACTTTCGCGTCTACATTCTATGTGATGGACATTCGACCATCTTATTCTTGTCTGTTGGGTCGCCTGTGGATTCATAAAGCTGGGGCAGTAACTTCTCTGCTCCATCAGATGTTAAAATATCCAGTGAAGGGGAAAATTGTTACAGTACAAGGAGAAGAGGAGTACATGGTAAGCCACCTCAACTCTTTTCAGTATGTGGAGATGGATGGGGAGTTCATTGAAACCCTGTGTCAAAACTTTGAAGAAGTCCCCCAGACTCTGGCGTCGACTGAAACTATTGCTGAAGATCCTCCAATGAAGATGGCTTCCCTCAAGGATGCCCGAGCTGTTATTGAAAAAGGTGGGTGTTCGAATTGGGGCCAACTCCCTGACTTTGCACACAAGACTGACAAGTTTGGTGTGGGTTTTACTACAGAAGCTCAAAGGGATGTTCGGCGTGCGCGGATTGGAAGACCTCCCCTGCGTATCACTAATCCGGAAGTGAATGCAATTGAACACGATGATGAAGAGTTTGAGTTTGATAGCTGGATTTACCCGACTACCGACGACGGATTAAGCAATTGGACGGCAAAGGACTTCGTGCCCATTTCTTTTATTACACAGTAATAAGACTTTTGTTTTGAGATTTGTAACAAACAATGTGAAACTTTTACGGCCCGGTGCCTTTCCCGAGACACCGTGGTTTTGTTTGTGAGGGTTTATTATGTGTCATTTCCATATATCATCAATAAAAGCATTGGACCTCTTTCTTGCATTACAAATTTTGTGCTCCTTGTTTTTCTTTTCTATCTTGTAAAACAGCTATTGTCTTACACACACTCACATATCATAATGCAGGTCCACGTCCACTCTGGATCCCACTGATAACAACTCTGCTACTTCCAGTTATGACTTCGAAAGTCCGATCAACCAAGCCGAGGATGAAGGTGAGGATGATTGTGAAGTTCCTGGGGAACTTGCTAGACTGTTACTTCAGGAAGAGAGGGCCATTCAGCCGCATGAAGAGCCAGTGGAATCAGTAAATATGGGTACCGAGGAAGACAAGAAAGAGGTCAAGATCGGTGAAAATCTGGAGCCTAGTGTCAAGCAACGGTTGATACAAATACTACGTGATTATGTTGAGATCTTTGTCTGGTCTTATGAAGATATTCTTGGGTTGGATACCGATATTGTGGTTCACCGCTTGCCCACCAAGGAAGACTGTCCTCCAGTGAAGCAGAAAGTTCGCCGAATGCGCCTAGAGATATCTGAGAAAATCAAGGTTGAGGTTATGAAACAGTTTGATGCCGGTTTTCTAGCAGTTACTTCTTACCCACAGTGGGTTGCCAACATGGTTCCGGTGCCAAAGAAGGATGGTAAGGTTCGTATGTGTGTGGACTATATGGATCTGAACAGGGCAAGCCCCAAGGATGACTTCCCTCTGCCTCATATCGACGTTCTGGTTGACAACACCGCACATCATAAGGTTTTCTCCTTTACGGATGGTTTCTCTGGTTACAATCAGATTAAGATGGTTCCCGAAGACATGGAGAAGACAATGTTCGTTACACAGTGGGGTACCTTTTGCTACAAAGTCATGCCTTTCGGATTGAAGAATGCTGGGGAAACGTATCAGTGCGCCATGGTCGGTTTGTTCCACGACATGATTCATCATGAGATTGAGGTATACGTTGATGACATGATTGCGAGGTCCCAAACTAAGAAAGAACACCTCGACCATCTTCAAAAGCTATTTGACAGGTTGAAGTTGTATAAGCTGAGGTTAAACCCGAACAAGTGCACCTTCGGAGTGAGGTCTGGTAAATTTCTAGGTTTCGTCATTAGTGATAAAGGTATTCAAGTGGATCCTGCAAAGGTGAAGGCTATACAGGAAATTCCAGCTCCCAGAACAAAAAAAGAAGTCAGAGTCTTTTTGGGACGGTTGAACTACATCACCCGATTCATTTCATATTTGACCGCTACTTGTGAGCCAATCTTTAAACTGCTGAAGAAAGATCAAGTGGTAAAGTACAATGATGAGTGTCAGGCCGCTTTTGAAAGGATCAAGGAGTACCTCCAAGATCCACCTATTCTGATGCCTCCAGTTGAAGGGGCACCTTTGATCCAATACTTGACAGTACTCGACAATTCAATGGGGTGCGTGTTGGGGCAGCATGACGAGTCTGGCCGAAAAGAGCATGATATTTATTACCTTAGAAAAAAGTTTACCGACTGCGAGACCTGATACTCGTTGCTCGAGAAAACTTGCTGCGTTTTGGCATGGGCTGCTCGCCGCCTGAGACAGTATATGCTGACTAACACAACCTTATTGATATCAAAGATGGATCCAATCAAGTATATCTTTGAGAAGCCTGCCTTATCCGGAAGAATAGCAAGATGGCAGATGATCTTGACCGAGTATGACATCCAATACACGACCCAAAAAGAAATCAAGGGAAGTGTGTTGGCATATCATTTTGGCACATCAGGCAGTGGATGAATACCAGTCTATGAACTTTGAATTCCCGGATGAGAACATCATGTTGGTGACCGACTGTGAAGAACATGGACTAGATGAAGGACCTGAGGAAGGATCCCGATGGTCTATGTACTTTGATGGAGCTTCAAACGCTTTGGGTAATGGAATTGGTGCCGTGATCATATCTCCTGAAGGCTCTCATACTCCGTTCACCGCCCGACTATGTTTCAACTGCACCAACAATATGGCGGAGCATGAAGCGTGCATCATGAGTCTTCGAGCAGCAATTGACCTAAGGATTAAGTTCTTAAGTGTATTTGGAGATTCCGCTCTCGTGATCAGTCAGATCAAAGGCGAGTGGGATACGAAGCACCCAAATCTTATTCCTTACAAAGAGTATGTATTGACTTTGCTTCCACACTTCGAGGAGATAAACTTTGAACACTTCCCTAGAGAAGATAATCAGTTAGCGGACGTGCTAGCTACTATGTCTTCTATGTTCAAGGTCAGGTGGGACAATGAGGCTCCCCAGATTACCATTGAAAGGTTGGACGAACCCGCACATTGCTGTGACATTGAGACTGAAGAGGTAGCAGACAAACCCTGGTTTCACGAGGTAAAGAGGTATCTTGAGGCTCAAGAGTACCCTGAGGGTGCATTTGTTAATGATAAAAAGTTTCTGAGGAGGTTCGCGGCGAAGTTCTTCATCAGTAATGGTATCCTTTACAAACGTAATCATGATTCAACCTTACTGCGATGTGTGGATAAAAGCGAGACAGAAAGAATTATGGTAGAGTTACATGAAGGTACTTTTGGAACTCATTCTAGTGGACACACCATGGCAAAGAAGATCCTACGGGCAGGATATTATTGGTCTACCATGGAAGCCGACTGTTATCAACATTCTTGGACCTGTCATAAATGCCAAGTCTATGCTGATAAGGTTCACATACCTCCAGTTCCTCTGAACGTCTTGACAACTCCTTGGCCTTTTGCAATGCGGGGCATCGACATGATCGGCGAGATCAGACCTACTGCATCCAAAGGACATCATTTCATCCTGGTAGAAATTGATTACTTTACAAAATGGGTTGAAGCAGCTTCCTTTTCTACTGTAACCAAGAACGTCGTGGCACGGTTCATCCGACACAATCTGATCTGTCAATACGGTGTACCTGAGAGGATAATTATGGATAATGGTACAAATCTCAACAATACAATGATCACCGAGCTCTACAAGCAGTTCAAGATACAGCATCACAACTCTTTTCCTTACTGACCGAAGATGAACGGGGCTGTTGAAGCGGCTAATAAGAATATCAAGAAGATTGTGCAGAAGATGACGGTGACATACAAAGACTGGCACGAGATGTTACCATTTTCTCTTCATGGGTACCGTACCTCAGCGCAGACATCAACATGGGCAACCCCCTATTCCTTGGTATATCGTATGAAGGCAGTCTTGCCCATTGAAGTTCAGATACCCTCTCTTTGGATTATGAAGGATGCAGGTTTGAGAGAAGATGACTGGATCCAGACCCGACTTGATCAGCTGAACTTAATCGACGACAAGAGACTTACTACTATTTGTCATGGTCATACGTATCAAAAGCGAATGATCAAGGCATTTAACAAGAAAGTTAGATGACAAGAGTATCAAGTCATGGATCTGGTGATCAAGCGTATCATACTACCACAAAGTGATCCCAGGGGCAAATGGACCCCTACGTATGAAGGGCCATTTGTGGTTAAGAACATTTTCTCAGGAGGGGCTATGATTCTAACCACCATGGATGGTGACGACCTTCCTCACCCCGTCAATGCAGGCATAGTTAAAAAATACTACGCCTAATCATAGACCCGCTAGGTTGACTGGCCTAGGCAAAAATAAGGGCTTCCCGACAAACCAAAAGGGTTCGGGAAAAAATAAGGGATGAAAATGAAAAAATCTGTACACCCGACAAGTCGAAAACCTGAAAAGGCGGCTTGGGAAAAAAAGGATATCCCGGTGGACTGAAAACCCGAAAGGGAGGTCCAGGCAAAAGTTAGGGATTAAAGCATAACACTATGTCCCATTGGATCATCTTGCAGTCGGACTTCGGTTTCGACTATCAAGCTCGGACGACACTAATCGATCTGATCTACCTTCAACCAAATAGCAAAGTGATGAGATGCTCGAGGATATAAAGGCAATAGCAGAAATGGAACTCAGTGGGATTATTCACATAGCTGTTTTTCTTTCTTTTACACAAATTGTATAAATTCTATTTGTTCGGCGGCGTTCTCTTACTAGGATGTCAGCCTCTTGTACAAAAAGACGCCTATTTACAGGCCAAATTTCAAAGTCAATACAATTCATTTTCACAAATAAATTTCAAGTGGTTTTTATTTTTCTGTTTTGTTTTGCAAGAACGTCCAATGTTCATTTTTGATATATGCATTTGACAATAATTGTTGTTCATAAATATTTAAATATGAAACAAAAGACGATTACTCGTAATATCAGGAACAGGGGAAAATAAGAATTGTACAGGGATAGATTTAGCTGAAGAATATGACTAAGGTACATTCACTCCCCGCAGAGTAAGAGAAAGACAATAGTGTTAATTCTCCCCAGCTGAGGCTCGCAACTGCGAATGAGTCGGTAAAATTCTCCCCAAGTAGAGTTTATCTATCATCAGCACCATAAAATCATCCCAAGTGGAGTTTGGAGAATTATCCCCAGTGGAGTTTGGAGAATTATCCCCAGTAGAGGCTGGAGGATTGTCCCCAATAGAGCCTAAAATGTTATCCTCAGTGAAGTCGCAACTGGAAAATCATCCTCAGCGGAGTTCATTTTGTTCACAAATAGAAATTCAATCCCCAACGAGTTTCATTATCGCCAACAACGGTAATTCATCCTCGGCTGAAGTTATTCTTCCAAATCAACAGATCCTCCGGTAGAGTATGTCCTCCCACAGAGTCATTTCCTCATCAGGTTATCCCCCATCGGAGTTATCCTCTCCTGCAGGTTTATCCTCACAATCATCTTCATTCACTATCCCCAGCGGAAACGAAGAATTCAACTCTTTTCTCCAGTAGCAATTCGGGATTTATTTTCCCCAGCCAAAACATCACATTTCCATACATCATGACATGCATACGCATCATACAACACAGTCTCATTTATTTTGAGAACATCATTGCCTGATATATATCATGCATTACATACAGCTAACCTTTACCTTTCAGGAAAGATACAATCAAATTCTCACAAAATTCAAGCTATGAAGCCTTTATCTCAGCTGAATAACGGACGATCGAAGTTCCTAAATGTCAACAGAGATGATTCCCCGGTTGAATAACGGACGACCGAAGTTACTAAAATTCAACATAGATGATTCCTCAGTAGAATACGAATGACCGAAGTTCCTAAAATTCAACAGAGATGATTCCTCAGTAGAATACGGACGACCGGAGTTCCTAAAATTCAAAAGATATGATTCCTCAGTAGAATACGGATGACCGAAGTTCCTAAAATTCGACAGAGATGTTTCCTCAGTAGAATATGGACGACCGAAGTTCCTAAAATTCAACAGAGATGTTTCCTCAGTAGAATACGGATGACCGAAGTTCCTAAAATTCAACAGAGATGTTTCCTCAGTAGAATACGGATGACCGAAGTTCCTAAAATTCAACAAAGATGTTTCCTCAGCAGAATAACGGACGACGAAGCTCCTAAAATTCTACTTCTCTCAACAAAGATCAGCCTTCCCCAGCGGAATCTTCCTCAACGACAGGTGTAACAACTCTCGCTAAGGAATCTCTTATACGATCGACACTCCTTCGAATGGAATCTTTAAGCCCATCTCTCGTTAGCAATTTCCAAATGGCATCTGTAAGCCCATTCCCGATATCGCAAGACGGACACCACTTCATGCGAGTGGAAATTTCTAGGCACTCTAGTGTTGAATCATCCTCCACCTTCAGATCACGAAAGGCACGAAAGCCAATCTACGTCCTCAGGTTTAAGAAGATTGAACAGGGGAAGCTGTTGTAACCCAAAATTTTCCCTCCCATATTTCTCAAAACATTTCAAGAAAGATCCCCAAGTTGCTCAAGGTAGTCCAAGGGTTGGCCAGACAAGCTCTCTCCTAAGGCAGTCTACCTCAAATTAGGGTTTCATGTTGCATCAAGATACTTGATTCCAAGTGATCCCAAATGCTTACCAATGTTCTAATATGTTATCAAGATCATCCATGTCAAGTTTCAAGCCTTGCAGAGGAAGTTTGCTCAGTCAATTGCTCAAAGGCCTGAAAATCGACTGTGCTAGGGCAAAAGTCAACTGTGGCCCACATACAGTCAAACTTCAAGATTTTTAGTCAACATTCTCATTTTGAAGGATATTTCAACATTTTATCAAGGGTTGATCATGATTCATCAAGGATTGCTTACAATTCATCAAGAACCAAAAGTTGCTAAATTAGGGTTTTGTAGGAAAAGTCAACTCAACTTTGACCAAGCATAACTTTCTCATACTTTATGAGAAATGACCCATCCAAATATCATTTTTAAGAGGATGCAATTCCCTACAACCCATCTTCAGCTCCCAAGTTCAAAATATACACTCACAAGAAGTTATGAATTTGGACATTATAGGTCATTTTGAAAAGTCAACAAAAACACCTTTTTTGTCAAAGATTCATACATGAGCATGGAATATCAAATTGATATGAGACCAAAAGGGTTGATTAGAGGACATCTCAAGCTTTCTAAAAAGTCCAAGAACACTTCCAAAGAGTCCAAATTGAGGAAGTTATGCATTGGTGAAGTTGACCCTTTTTGTAAAATTGCCAAAAGTTTACTATGCCTAAAACTTCAAATTTTGCCAAATGGGCCCAACCTTTTTCACTTGTTTTGAGTTAGCAACATAGTCCACGAGCTCTAGCCATTTCCACTTGTCCTTATCATATTTTTATTATTTATTTTGATTTTTATTTGAATTAATTCAATTTAAATCAAAACAGATCATATAAAATCCAAAATATTGAAGACAAAAGATTTTGTGTTTGTTTCTGGTTTTAAATTACAGCTAGCAAATATTCAAATTCGTATCAAGGCATGGTGTGTACAAAAAGATCGAATTAAGCCATTTTTGGAAGGATTTTCAAGGTGTATCAAATCAAGATCCAATTCATTGATGGGGGAAGATTGAGATCAGCTATCAACCCTAATACATTCCTTGATACATATAGAACAAAGGCAGACCTAAAAACAGGTTAGAAGGAGGAGCAACATCAAGAACACAAACTTGAAAAATCAAGAAAAAGTGCAAGATCGAATTCAGTGTTCCAAGCATCCTCAAGGCCTTCCAGCTATCTCAATCGATTCCTGGGATTCTCAGTAAGCCAAAGCAATCAAGAACAAAGCCTTTGCAGTACCCAAAAGCGCTGTAAGTCCATCACGATATCCATGAAATTTTGAATTTGGTTAGCATAATTTAGGCATTGTTAGGATGAATTAATCATATATTGTTGATCCATAGAACATTTGCAAGCTTT
The DNA here is from genome assembly GCA_948472305.1 of Vicia faba. Lineage (NCBI taxonomy): Eukaryota > Viridiplantae > Streptophyta > Magnoliopsida > Fabales > Fabaceae > Vicia > Vicia faba. The sequence continues at coordinate 1,155,266,719 of OX451741.1, forward strand.
CTGCATCATTTAATTTCATTTATATGTCCTGTACAAGATTTCACCATGGCTAGGGTTTGTAGCTTTGAATTAGGGTTTTTGTATGCAGGAAAAATTAGCCTTGATGAAGGATACCATCATGTTCAGAAGGATGAGACGAATCTAACCATAGCATTAGGTGTCATTTATATGGCCCATGGAAGATTTGGGAATGAACCCTGTTTATAGCAACGGACAAACGTCCGTAGGTAAAAGTCTGGGACTTTTACCCACGAAGAGAGGAAGAAGATGACCAGTTGGCGCCCCTCCATTGGCTTGTTCAAATTTCCACGCGAATATTTTATTATTTCTTTATTTATCATATAATAATTGTTGTTCATGTTACATACAAACAAAACAGCTGGCGCAGATGGTAGTGGGTTATGTGCAAAACGCTTCAGGACCTGGGTTCGAATCCCAGGTCCCCCAAATTTCTCCATATTATTTTCCTTTTCAGGATCCAGCGTGTTTACAAACCAAGGGTCCACCATACGTCTTCACAATCCAACAAGCCAAGTGTCAGGAGACCAAATCCAAAGGCTAGCATATGAGAGACCATCATGAGGTCTAGACAACACAACATACTGAATTCAGGAGGTCAACGTGGACTTCCATCTTTGGGCCCATATCTGGCTATTTGCACCCCTCCAAAATACAATTCAGGCCCAAATATCTTTCTCTATATTTTTTTATTTTATTTTATTTAATTTATTTATTTTATTTACTAACCAATTAAATTATTTTATTTTTATCAAAAAATCACAAAAAATATTACTTTTCATAAATTAGGTCTAGATTTTATTTTTATTAAAAATTAATTAATTTAATTAGGTTTAATTTAGATAACTTTAATTTGTTTTTATAATTAAAATTAATTAGAACAATTAGGTTTTATTTCTAATTTAATCATTTTATTTTTCCTAAAATAATAAAAACCCAAAAATAGGCCATGTAATTATTTTTATTAATTAATTTAATCACTAATTAATTTTCATACTTAATTTATAAAAACTGAATTCTTTTATTAAAAACAACAAAAAACAAGTTTTCTTTTAATTAGGTTAGAAGGGTCAAAACCCTATTTTCTTCCCGATCTTAATTTTTCTCGCGCGCTTTATTTTTATTATTTATCATATTGATGTAACTGCCTATAATTTGTAATAGTTTAATTAGGATGTTTATTTATATTTACCGCTTTACTTTTCAAGGGTTTGTTTTTGGCTATGTAAATACCCGAAGCCTTGTAATCGCTTAGTTTAATTTTCGCATTTTAAATTCCGCAAATATTTATCTGTTAGATGTATGATATTAGGATGCACGACAAGAATGTATGATTAATTTTAAAACAATTAGCGAACCCTAAATGTGCAAAGATAATAAATTTGAAACTGAATCACTTGCACATGCGCACTCCTACACTTGGTTGCCTTCGGTAAGCGGTCATTGAGTATAGGATGCTTTAGTGGTCGTCCTTTTGTCCAAAGATTAAAGTTGCATCGGAAAGGTTACCTCAGATATTGTTGCCTCGGATAATTGATCTAAGACATTAGGGTTACTACTAAGACATCCTAACATTGCTTTAGTGACCGTACGCCCCTTTCGAATTGACCCTCAAAACTACAACGACGGTGCTACCTACTCACTAATAGTGGGATAGCACTGTCTAAAGGAAACGAACATAGAACGATTCTTTTTTTTGAGTAGGTAGATTAGCTCTTAAGTACTTGCTCAAACAAAAAACAAACTTTTTTCACACTTACACTTCTTTATAGACAAAGTTTTCAAAACACTTTATTACACTCTTGAAGACAGAAGCAAGAGTTAAATCGAAGTCAAAACAAAGACTTTTCAAAGCACACAAACACAAAGAAAACAATTTTGAAAATGATGAGCAAGTACCTAAGAGCCCGTAGATAACTACGAATAGAAAGGATGCTAATACCTTCCCTTTCTATAATCTACCCCCGTACTCAGAAATATCTCAAAAATGGAATTTTTATGTGCTTTTTTCCTTTCCTTGTTGGATAAAATAAAAGTAGGTGGCGAATCTTGCTTACCGCGACATTTTGCAAACACAAACGCAAAATGCAAACCAGTAATTCCTTAAAAAAGGGGAAACACGTCCCGATTCTGGCCACCGTATCACACCCACACTTAAAACAAATCACACCAGCAGGAGCATCTCCCCCACTAGTCCTCTGTCCATGAGCAACTTTCTGTTTACCTTTACCAGCTGGGGCATCATAAGGCTTACCACGATTCTGTTGGTGCTTACCCATCTTCTCACTGATAATCTTGTAATGTGCATTATTATCCTCCTCATAAATCCTGCAGCTATCAAGCAAATCAGCAAAGACACGGATCTTCTGGTATCCAACTGCCTTCTTAATCTCCGGGCGCAACCTGTTCTCAAACTTAATACATTTCGAAAACTCAGCATTTTCCTCAGTGTAATGCGGATAAAACTTAGCCAACTCAGCAAACTTGGCAGCATACTTAACAACATACATACTTCCTTGTTTCAGCTCAAGAAACTCAATTTCCTTCTTACCACGGACATCTTCAGGAAAATAATTTCTCAGGAATTCCCTACGGAACACAACCCAAGTGACATTCCTACTTGCAGCTTCTAACTTATGACAAGTCTCTAGCCACCTGTCATCAGCCTCGACTGCTAGCATATGAGTCCCATAACGAACCTTCTGCGCTGGAGTGCAGTCCATCACGCGAAATATTCTCTCTATCTCTTTCAACCATTCCAATGCTCCGTCAGGATCATACTTTCCCTTGAACGTAGGTGGATTCTCTCTCTGGAAAGTCGTCAAGCTACGAGATCTAGCATTCCCATCAACATTTGGCTGATTTTCCATCGCATGAGCCATTGCTTCTAAAGCAGCAGCAAGTGCAACATCATTCCTTCCATCCATCTCAACTTCTCACTACAACACAAACAACTGTTAGAACTCAAAATAACAATACTCGATTATTGGACAACTACGACTCAACGACAAGGTCGGACCAACAGTTTGCTCTGATACCAACTTTGTAACACCCCAATTCTACCCCAAGCAATTATGTAAAATAAATCAGAGTTATACAATTTCAATCACACAAATGAATTGGGATGTCACAAATTCTTCTATGAAATTCATTGCATTCATCATGGATATATAACACTTTCAAAACATCGGATGAACCATCATAATATCTTTAAATTAAATAATTCAACATCTACGCAGCGGAATTATTAATAACATCTTTAACAACTCAAACCGGCAACTTCGAAACATCTCATATTTAATAATATTCAATTTAAAGTTCAACAACTAAAAATCAGCAATAAAAAATCAGCAAGCATTCATCCCTCCGAGTGTTACATATCAGAGCAATGACACCGACTCGAACTATTGAAGATATACAGCCTTCACTCTTGATTACCTGCACGTTACCAACTTAAGGGCAACATTCAAACAGAAGGGGTGAGATATCTAACAATATGATAAAGCTCATGATAATTAATATATTAGATTAGATCAATAACATCACCACTTCTCATCTCATAATCAACAACAATTACAACATATATACACATTCATCAACATCAAAATACACTTCATCATTCACTCATATAATGCGACTCAAAACTATGCAAATGCATGTGGTACCATTGGAGAAGAACTCCCATCTCAAAAATCTTCCAATTAATAGAGGCATCAACAAGGCATAACCTTCATCTCAAAATTCGCCAATTCAGGCCATATCAACGAGCATAAGCTCCATCTCAAAAAAATGCAATGTATGCGACTCAACATGAATGTAATATCAACACCCAAATTAACAACATCTCAAGTCATTTCAAAACACCTCAATTAACATCTCAAAATAACAACATCTTAATCATTTTAAAACATCTCAATTAACATCTTAAATAACAACATCTCAATCATCTCAAAACATCTCAATTACAGCATCTCATAAACATCTCAAAATAATTTATTAAACATTATTTGTTCATCATAATTATCAAACACCACTTTAATAACAACATCTCGCTAATAACTCAGCTGTATATTAATAATACAATAACCCATACTGTTATTCTGCAATTTTACATCTTTACTGCCACTAATCCTACTGTCACGATTTGAACAACAGACTCTAAACATCTCACATTCATCATTCTGTCCAAAAGCAGCACAACGATCATTCACGGGAAATTAATTCTAAATCCTACATTAGCTACTAGGATTACACTTCTTAATCATCGTTTTAATCATCTAGAATAAAGTTCATCGCCTTAGATAATCAACGCTTCGAACGACATCTCAAACAGCATCATAAAACTCAAGTTACAACAATTTAAAACTGAATCTGCCAAAAATCAGTCATCATGGGTCGACGCAAACTGTTTCATCTGTACACTATGAGTCGACACATCCTCCTTATGGATTGACTCATCCTAGTCTCAACACAGCATGTATCGACACATATATCACACCGGTCGACTCATCCCGAGTCTTGCAACTATCATGTATCGACGCAGGCCCTTCTTGTATCGACTCATCTTGAGTCTTACAGCCTCCTTGTATCGACGCATCCAGTTTGGGGTCGATGCATCCTGTTACATTCTGCATAAATTCTGCGTTTTACCTCTGTATTTGCACTACAGAAATCATATTACAGCCCTACGAACCTCATTATAAAACATGGTAATTCATCACCTAACATTAACCTATAATACTACATCGATTAAACAACATCCTAGCATCGTTATTCATCTAAAATTAATCAAATCTTCATCATACATCATTGTTATACCCCAAAATTTTCTCTCCCTTTTTCACAAGAAATCATAACCCCAGGGTTTTCTCTGATTTTTGAGATTGGCTCAAGAATCGGTCAAACAGACTTTTCTTTATCAGTCAATCCAGAATTTGGGTTTTCTCTGGTTTTTTGAAGATTGGCTCAAGAATCAATCAGACAGATCTTTCTTTGGAAAATCTGGGATTAGGGTTTTCGCTCGCATTTCTCAGAAGAAACTGAATCCTCAGAAATTCAGTTAACTGTTACATTGTTTTCACGCTTGTTCAAGATTGCTGGTTGTTTCTCAAGGCCTGATTATCTGGGATAAAAGCTGAGACTTTTGTTTGGAACATTAAGGCATATGCTTGATTAAGTGGATTGAAATGTTTACCGTTTATTGGAATGCTTTATTTGATTAATTGTACAATGCGTGTGTTAATTGGAATACCATGTGTATTGTGAGTAATGCAAGGTTACGAGACTGCAAAGTTTGTTGATTATTTATTTTATCTAAATTAAAATTATTGGGATACAGTTCCAATTATTTTGATTTAAGAGTCTTAAATAATTAAATAAACAATGCAAGGAAAGATTAGAAGATATTTGACAAAGACTTTTTTTATTTATTCGTTTCAAATGTTGTTACAAAATTTATCTGAATATTGTAAATTTATAACTTACAGTATTTACAATAATTTTTGTTTACAATAAATGAGAAAATAAATCTAAGCCTAATCTCCTAAAATCTTTGGCTTCTACTGCTTTTTCTATTGTCCAAGATGCATCCACCTAAAAAAGAAGAAAGGAAATAAATTAGCACAATTAACTGAAAGAATTTTTCAAGCAGAAGAAAAAAAGTCATCATTAAAATTGGCCATCTGGAATCAGATTGCTTATTTTCGTCACGCTTTATTTTTTCTCTCAGTAAATCACAAGAAAATTTCTCTCCTTGGTTCATAAAGAGAAAATTAAAATACAAATTGAAAAATGCAAGCATGTTGAGTTACAAACTGTCTAACCAAGCTAACCAAACATGGCAGCTAAACCAAACTGAGTCACAAATTCAAAGGGACAAACAGGCGCCAAAACTGCCAAGGTACAAGTCAAACAAATGTATAATACAACAGCAAGCAAGGTCCCATATTCAGCTACATAAAAAATTGCCCAAAACCAAGTTACAAGACAAATTGGATAAATATGGTAATGCAGCATGAAAACAGAAATACAGCAGGCAAAAGCAAGACAACAAGAGATAATTCACTTGACAAGTCAAAACCTGTCAAAAGGATTTCATCATTTTCTGGACAGCCAACTTTTCAGAATAAAATATTATAAGCAAAAGTGCTTAGAGAGAGAGAGAGAAAGAGAAGACCTAGTGAAGAGGTTTGCAGTTTTGGCTAAAGCAGGCTGTAAAAGGCAGAAAATATAACAAAAAAGATATATAACAGTCCAACAGCCAACAAGTGGAAAAGGAGAAAAATATTGAGTAAGCTGCAAACTAAAAAAATTTATTTTGCAAAACCTGCACAAGATATCAAACTCAAACCTGTCCAAACTAAAAAAAACTAAACAACCTGCATTACAAACCAGAAAAAAAACCCAAACCTGCTAGCCCAAACCTGCCTGTTCAACAAACATAAACAGAACAAAGGCCAAACCATCTCAAACTGTATTACAAACCAGAAAAAAACTCAAACCTGCAATTCAAACGGCCTGTCCAAAAAACAACAACAAACCTGTCAAAACTACAAACACAAACAGAACAAAGGCCAAACCATCTCAAAGCGCATTACAAACCAGAAAAAACTCGCTAGCCTGCATTACAAACTACAAGCTTGTATTGCAAACCTTCCTACACCAAAACACAAGCAAACTTGCTAGCAAACCTGCTAACCAAAACAACTCAAACCTGTCCAAACTGCCTAGCCTGTAAGCCTGCAAAACCAAAACTTACAGCCTGCAACTCAAACAAATCAAACCACTCAAACCTGTTTGCAAAAATTACAAACACACAGGCCAAACTCAACAGTTTGCATCTCAAAACCAAAACAATCCTGAAATACCAACTGCAAATCAAATAGCAAAACTGCAACTTACTCAAAGCTGGTCAAAACAACAAAGAATCAAGCAAAGTTTCAGATTTCCCTTTTTATCATCATTAATAAAAACTCAAAGCGAACAACAATAGCAAATTCTCAAAACAATTTCATCATCATTATTCAAGCATTCAAAGAGGAAGAAATGAGTTTTCAGAAGCAAAACACCAGTTTTCCGATTCATCATCATCAAACATCAGTAACAAAGAGAAGAGGAAGAGAAAATCAGAGGCAATCCACAAAAAGGATATTCATAAGCAAATATATTTTCAGAAGCTATGATTCATCATCAAACATTCAAAGAACAACAAAAAATACCAGAAGCGACCATCATCATTCCATCCTCCGCCCTTTGGCCACCAAGAGCGCCGTCGGTCCAAGTCATTTTTCCTCTCCGTCTGTTTTCCAGAAACCAATCTCCAAGGTATGATTTTTCTTCCCAAACTTAACTTCATCTTAGACATAATAACCATGGATTAAAAGATGAAGCAATGACATAAGCAATCAATAAACAAGCATGCAAACTGTAAAAAAACCCTAAGAATCAAAATCAAATAAAACTCGTACCATTCAAACCACAACTATGGGCCGCTGTGAGAGGAGAGAAAACGAGAGGGGGTGGCGCTCTGGAAACCTGGAGGCTAGAGGGGATCAGCGTTATGGCTTGAGAAAGACGAAGAGAACGAGAGATGAGAGGAACGACGCCGCTGAGGCCAAAATTACAAACCCTGAAAAAATATTGTACAACACTACTTGGGCCTTTGCCCCAAACAAAACCACAAGCCCAATTGACTGGCTAGCGCATACCCCCCCTTTTGCTAATTCTGATTTGCAATTTGTTTGGGCCACAAATCCTAGGCCTATCATCTTCATCTTTTTTTAATTTTTAAACTAATACTTTATTCTATTTTCATTATAAGTAATTTGATTTTTTTTATTTTTGTTAATAATTACTTTAATTTTCTTAACATTAGTTTTAATTTTCTTTATTAAATTAAGAATTACAAATGTAAATGAGAATTTTATTTAACTAATTTTGTTTTCTTTAAAAAATATGTAAATAATAGAAACATTAATAATTTTATTTATTTAGAATTTTTCTTTACATAAGTTCCTAAAAAACACAAAAAATAATAATAAATACTTAATCTTTATTAGGTTAAATTTTATTTGTTTATTTGTAAATAAATACATACATCTCATATTTCTTTGATTTTTCTTTATCTTATAAATTGTTATAATCTTATGTTGAGTGGCGATGATTCGATTTGGTTGTAAGCCATAATATTTGGGACATCATTATTCTTGAGAGACTCATCCCCATTTTTAAATGATTGTACCCCCATCCCCAGATACTCTTTTGTAATAGCTTAGAATTTAATTCTCGCACTTTATGCTTTTAAATTATGCCATGATTAGAGATTAGGGTTTGTATGTGAAAGTCTAAAATCAATCGCTAGATGACCTAATACAAGACAAATGCATGAAAATGACAAACACAATGCACACTTGCACCTCTAGGTTAACCTCGCTTGTTGCCTCGGAAAATGCAATCATGTCCCTCGAGTATGAAACACTCTAGCAAATTCCCCTTCGATAAACAAAGATCGTAGTCCCTCGGTGACCCTCGATGTTGCCTTCTATAAAACGATCTCGTCCCTTACAAAATTTCTAGAGCGTCTCACAAGTTGCTTTCAATGATTGTATATGATGACCCACGCCTGTCCCGTTTAAACATCCTAACACAAGGTTGGTCACCAAACATAATGGTGAAATAACACTGTCAAAAGGGTTGAAAACATAAGAAAGATCTTTGAGTAAAATAGGGTAGACAACTCTTAGTTACTTGATAAAAAATCTTGCAAAACATCCTTGCCATTTTCAAACACACTTCACAACACAACTTCAAAAAAATTTCAAAATAACTTTCAAAACATTGAAATATCTTTTCAAAAAGACACACACCTTTGTATATATTCAAACAAGAATCATTACAAAGGTTGCCTAGACAAGGCTTCTTTTTCAAAACATTTTCAAAAACCACACACACAAAGCACCATTTCAAACAGTTGAAAAGCAAAGGCAAGAGATCTAAAAACAAGTAACTAAGAGCCCATGGAAAACCATGGATGAAAAGGGTGCTAGCACCTTCCCTTTTCATAATCTACCCCCCGAACCCAAGAAAACATCTCAAAGGTCTTTCCTGTGCTTTTTGACCTTTCCTTAGGATAAAATAAAAAGTCGGTGGCGACTCTTGCTAAACCGAACAAATGCAAACACAAACGCAAAACCTCAAGTCAGTTCTCTCACCGCATCACAGAACTGGTGACTCTGCTGGGGAAATTTCTAAAAAGTGGGGTTACCTTAGGATTTTTAGATCACCTTTGCATGATTACCTTGTTTGCCTTGATTGCTTTACATTTGGTTCTATTATTTGGGCTTGAAATCCTCTACCCGAATTTGGGAAACATTTATAGGTAAATAGCAATACGTTATGGAAATTGTGCGGGGTATACCGACACGGTTGAAGCAATAGCTATATTAGTGCGACATATTTGTGGGTACCGGTAGCCTTTGAGTCAATCAAAGAGAATACGGGGCCGCTGAGTGATGTCATGAAGCACTAATGAACTCTTAGAACCTTAGTTGACCATCTTGGCCTTTTTTAGGGGTAGTGAGATGACTGACTTTGGTGCAGTCCAAAGTTGGTAGATACTCGATACTACACTCATTGAGGGTTATTTTCTTGGAATTTTTCGGCCGCCACTAAAGTGGCTAAACTGAAAAAATGAACACAGAAAATAATCCAGTGATATTGAGCTCCTTAGAACCCGGTTACTATTTATAGGACAGGTTGAGCCAACTAACTTCAAGAGGGTACTTACCTATGAAACTTCATACAAGCTTGAAACTAGGATCTTGTGTGACTTGTTTGTATATATGCTTGTGCATACATCATGAACATCATAAAGCATCATATGCATCCACTAACCATTTCAAGGGTTTGGATATTCATCTTTGTTCTTGTTTTGTAGGTCATGAAATCTCTTCGCAGGAAAACAATTCAAGTCAACCTTGTGAGAATCCCTCCTCAACTCAAGGAGCTTACTTCCAAGATTCCAGAGAATTCTCTTTTCAGTGAAAGACATGGTATACTCCACAACTTGGTCAACACCAACATTGAAGAAGACATGGTGAAAGTTCTCTTCCAGTTCTTTGATCCCCTTCACCACTGTTTCACATTCCCTGATTACCAACTAGTACCTACTTTGGAGGAATTTTCTCAACTCCTGAGGATTCCTATTCTTCATCAACTACCCTACAACGGTACGGAAAAAGAACCAAAGCCTGAAGATGTTGCTCAAGCATTACACTTGCAACCATCTGATATCAAAGGTCATTGGGAAACCAGAAGTGGTGTCAAGGGTTTCTTGGCAAAATTTCTATTTGAGAAGGCACAAGACTGCTGGACTTCTTTAGATCTACAAGCTTTTGAGGAAATTGTAGCACTTCTCATCTATGGGTTGGTCTTGTTCCCAAACCTTGACCAACTTATAGATGTGAATGCTGTCAAGATTTTCATATCTCGGAATCCTGTGCCTACATTGCTTGGGGACACCCTACACTCATTTTACACACGAACAATGAGGAAAAGAGGTGTTCTCATGTGTTGTACTCCTCTTCTTGCAAGGTGGTTTATTTCTCACCTTCCCCAGTCAGTTTTGAAGAATGAGCAGGGTTTAAGGTGGTCACAACGATTGATGACCCTCACACATTCTGATGTTCATTGGTGTTCTCGGTCCAGAGAAAATGTCATCATCATTGATCATTGTGGGGAATTCCCTAATGTCCCACTACTTGGCATTAGGGGAGGCATTACCTACAACCCCTGTTTAGCTCTTAGACAGTTTGGATATGCTAGAAGGGATGGCCCTCATGATATGTTGATTCCTGACCTGGTTTTTGACTTTGACAATGATGCGCAAGGACTTCGACAAAGGTTCATCAGAGCTTGGAGGATGCCCAACAAAGTGGACAGTAAGACACTGGGGCACAAGAATTCCATCCCTCCTGAGCCTTACCTCAAGTGGGTATGAAAATGCGCCCAGAGTCTTATGATGCCTTAAACCCACATTCTCCCCGTGATTAAAGAGCCTGTTAGGGAAGGAGAGGTTCCATACACCCTCCTACATCCATACATGCCAACATCATTGGAAGAATTTCAAAATAGTTGGATCCAACTCAAAGAAGAACGGAACACTTTTGAAGCCAGATTCTATGCCAGTGAGAAGAAGGTTTTGGAGCTTACCCGCCGACTTCACGAAGAGGATATTCTTAACACTTACATCGCGCCAAAGAGGATGCGCAACGTCTTTTTACCTTGAGAAGCTTTGTAATATTTGGACCATGGGGCATTTATGTACTGACAAATTTCTTCTTATTAATATGACGTGTGTTCTTTTGTCTGCAACAACTTTGAATTTCTGAATCCTTGGATGCATTACATGAATAAACATATCATTCATCATATGCATAAACAGGTCTTCACACCAGGTTTCCTTATCTTTCTGCTGTTTATTTCAGCAAGATAGATATTGAGCAGACGGTCAAAGATTTGCAAGCACATAATTTGCAATTCCAACAACTCATCATGACCTTGGCAAAGGGTCAAGAGGATCTTAAAGCACTTTTAGAGAAGAAAGAACAGGAAAAAGGAAAAAATAAAAAGAAAAGAATCGAGGTAGCTACGCTGGGAAGAAGATTTGAGAACGAAGCTAGGAGAGTTCTGGAGTTCCCCTCGATGTCTGACAAAGGGAACGACAAAGGAAAAGGAGTTGCAGTACCCTCCGAGTCTGAGGTTGAAGAGGAAGAAGTTGAAGAGGATGAAGATTACTCTGAGCAGCAGTACCCCCTGCAGACGACAGGTATAAAAATCTGGAAGAGAGGTTAGCAGCCATGGAAATGCAAAGGGTTCCCAGACTGGATTTCGAAGAGCTGGGATTGGTTGCTGGGATCGTCATTCCTCCCAAGTTCAAAGTACCCACATTCGCTAAATACGACGGTCTGTCGTGTCCAAAGATGCACCTGAGATCCTACGTCAGGAAGATCCAACCCCACTCATCTGATAAAGATCTTTGGGTCCATTTTTTCCAAGATAGTTTATCAGGCACACAATTGGACTGGTTCTATCAACTCGAGAGACCGGAGGTTTATAATTGGGAAGACTTAGCTGCTGCTTTCTACCGGAAATACCAATACAACGCTGATTTAGCGCCCACTCGTACTCAACTACAGAGTATGGGTATGGCTTCTAATGAAGGATTCAAGGAGTATGCCCAGAAGTGGCGTGATCTGGCTGGAAGGGTGCAGCCCCCATTGTCGGATAGAGAGCTGGTCAACATGTTTTTAGGGACCCTGTCTGGCCCTTTCTTCAATCATTTAATTGGGAGTTCCTCCGCGGGATTTACCGAATTAATTCTGACCGGCGAAAGGGTCGAGGCCGGCATTAAAAGTGGTAAGATTCAAAAAGATGCCTCCGCGTCCACTGCTATTAAGAAGACCTTCCCAGCTAAGAAGGAGAGTTCTGCTGTTTACACCCAGAGAAATCGGGAAAGAGAGGAACGTCGGCCAACAGTGAGGGCCGTATTAATTCAGAAGTCCGCATCAGACCGGCCTAGAAACAGTCAACCGAGGAATGATCAACCCAGAACCTATCAGCAAAGGCCACCACGGTAATATACCCCGATAAATATGACACCCGCTCAGATCCTTCCACATCTCCTGAAATTAAACCTTGCTAATTTAAGAGAGGCACCTAAGAATTCAAATACCACTTCTCCACATTATCATCCCAATGCAAAATGTGCATACCATTCAGACAGTATAGGGCATGACACCAACGACTGTTGGGCCCTCAAAAACAAAATCCAAGACTTGATCAACGCCAAGGAGGTAGAATTCGATACGCCCGAAAATCCGAATGTGATTTCTGCCCCGATGCCCAAGCACAGTCATAATGTTCATGCCGTTATGGAAGACCTTCATGTTACCAATGTTACTGACCTTTTGACTTCCTTATCAGTGATTAAAGTGAATTTGATGAGAGCCGGGATATTCCCAGGCTGTGGAAAAGACTGTTACTTTTATTTAAACATACGAGTTAACTGCCCACTGTTGAAATCAGGCATCCAATGCCTGATGGATACCCAAGAGATACTCTTCCAAAAGACTCCTGTTGATACCTTCATTCCTGTTACTCCTGCTACTTTTGCTACTTCAACCAATGATATCGCAATAATAACCATCTCCGATAATCTTCCCAAGGCTTGCAAAAGGCCTGTCAAGATTACGCCTGATCCCAAGATTATGCCGTAAAAATCACCATGTCGGGGCCTGTCCCGTATCAATCTAACAAGACGATACCATGGAACTACGGAGGAGAAATCTTCTATCATGGTATCAAACAGATTGAATCAGTCCAAGAGAACTCTGATGATGAAACCCCTGATATATGGAACATTGCAGGAACAAGCAAGATAACTCGCAGCGGACGGATTTTCTCTCTGGAGATTACTCCCCCCAAAGCAGTCTTTGGATCCTCGAAAGCTTCTGTGCCTGTTAAGCCATCTGTGCAAGGCCCGATAATTGAAGAATTGGATACTCCTGAAGTTAGACCATCTGTTGATACTACTGATAAGGGTAAGGGGATACTAGAAGCGCCTGTTAGGATGAAGGCTCATATTGTGGTTATCCCCGAAACAGCCCAGAAAGAAATGGAAGAAATCCTAAAGATAATCAAAAAGAGCGACTACGACGTCGTGGAACAGCTAGGGCAGACCCCTTCCAAAATCTCCATGTTGGCTCTTCTACTCTGCTCTGAGGCCCATGCTAAGGCCTTAATCAAATTCTTAAAGATGGCACACGTGCCTCAAGAAATTCCGGCTGACCAGTTTCAAGAGTGCATGGCCAACCTAACTGCTGATAACGGTCTTGGTTTTTCCGATGCTGATTTGACCCCCAAGGGAAGGAAGCACAAAGACGCGCTGCATGTCTCAGCAGAATGTAGAGGAACCACCCTTGACCATGTCTTAGTTGATACTGGTTCATCCTTGAATGTGCTGCCAAAGAAAGCATTAGACCGTTTGGACTGCGAAGGATTGACCCTCAAACCCAGTAACATCGTTGTTAGGGCCTTTGATGGGTCCAAAAGAATGGTCCACAGAGAGGTTGACATTCCTATCAAAGTGGGCACAAAAGTTTTCAACTCCACCTTTTATGTGATGGACATCCGTCCTTCATATTCTTGTTTGTTGGGAAGACCGTGGATCCACTATGCTGGGGCAGTTATCTCCTCTTTACACCAAATGCTAAAATATCCTGTTCAGGGTAAGATTATAATGGTGCACGGCGAGTAAAAGTACATGATAAGTCACCTCAACTCCTTCCGCTATGTGGAGTTGGATGGCGAATTCATAGAAACGCCTTTCCAACATTTCGAGGAAGTTTCTCCTGAGGTCGCAGTTGCGAAGACAATGGTTGATGTGCCTATTGTTCCCAAGCATGTGTCTAGGATGGCATCTCTCAAAGACGCAGAGGCTGTAATCAAAGAAGAGAGGAGTACAGTGTGGGGGCAGCTGCCTGATTTTCCTCACAAAATGAACAAGTTCAGGTTAGGTTTTACTGCTGTTGGCCAGAAAGCTATGCGTCGCTCCAAGGCTGGAGGACCACCCGTAAAAATCACTCACCATGGGATTAATGCTTTAGAAGATAATGATGAAGAAGACAACTTTGAAGATTGGATCTTTCCAACCGTCGAAGGAGGATTAAGTAACTGGGAAGCGAAGGACTTTACTCCCATCACTTTCATCAACCAGTAATTTATCTTTGAACAATTTCCTATTTTGGTCTGTAATAACTAAACAATTCGTACACTATTTTCACCTCATGCCTTGCCCGGGGCATGTAGGTCCATTTGTAAGGGCTTGATTTTCTTCATTATCATATGCCATGTTTTAGTGAATCATTGGACGTTTTCATCTATAAACTATTGAGTTCATTTTCTTTCCTTTTACATCTTGTTTTGTTTAAGGATGGCTATCCCTTACACACACCCACACTCACAAAATGCAGGTACCCATCCACTTCGGATTCCATGGGTGACTATTCTGCTTTAGCCTTCGGTGACTCTGAAGATTTGGTCAATCATGCTGAGTACGAAGTTGACGAAGACTGTGAAGTGCCGGGAGAGTTAGCCAGACTTTTGCAACAAGAAGAGAGGGCTATTCTGCCCCATGAAGAGTTTCTAGAAACCATCAATTTGGGAACAGAGGAAGACATGAAAGAGGTAAAGATGGGTGCCAACCTAGAACCAGGTGTCAAAGAACGCTTAGTGCAGTTGTTAAATGAATATGTTGAGATCTTTGTCTGGTCCTATGAAGACATGCCGGGACTAGACACAGATACCGTGGTCCACCGTCTCCCTACTAGAGAAGACTGTCTACCAATCAAGCAAAAGGTCCGCCGAATGAGGCCCGACATGTCTGAGAAGATCAAAGCTGTGGTAATGAAGCAATTCAATGCTGGCTTTCTGGCTGTTACTTCCTATCCACAATGGGTTTCTAACATCGTGCCCGTGCCTAAGAAGGACGACAAAGTCAGAATGTGTGTGGACTATAGGGACCTAAACATGGCTAGCCCTAAAGATGATTTTCCACTACCACACATCGACATCTTGGTTGACAACACAACTCAACACAAGGTATTTTCCTTCATGGATGGATTCTCGGGATATAGCCAGATCAAAATGGCCCCCGAAGACATGGAGAAGACTACTTTTGTCACGCAGTGGGGTACCTTCTACTACAAGGTGATGCCATTCGGACTAAAGAATGTCGGGGCAACCTATCAGCGAGCCATGGTGGCTTTGTTTCATGATATGATACATCATGAGATTGAAGTCTACGTAGACGACATGATAGCCCGTTCACAGACAGAGAGCACCTTGACCATCTGCAAAAGCTGTTTGTCAGATTGAAGGAGTATAAACTCAGACTGAACCCAAGCAAGTGCACTTTTGGAGTCAGGTCTGGTAAACTTTTAGGATTTATCGTCAGTAACAAAGGCATTGAAGTTGATCCTTCTAAAGTCAAAGCTATACAAGAAATGCATACCCCCCGCACTGAAAAGGAGGTTAGGGGCTTCTTGGGACGCTTAAACTATATTGCGAGGTTCATCTCTCACCTAACATCTACCTGTGAGCCAATCTTCAAGCTGTTGAAGAAAGATCAGGTAGTTGAATGGAATAATGATTGTCAATTTGCTTTTGATAAGGTCAAGGAGTATTTGCTGGAACCTCCTATTTTGATGCCACCCGTCGAAGGAAGACCGTTAATCATGTATCTGACTGTTTTGGATGATTCAATGGGGTGCGTACTAGGCCAACATGATGAGTCTGGTTGAAAAGAGCATGCCATTTATTACCTTAGCAAAAAGTTTACTGACTGTGAGACTTGCTACTCACTGCTCGAGAAAACTTGCTGCGCTTTGGTATGGGCTGCTCGCCGGCTAAGACAGTATATGTTGACTCATACCACTTTGCTGATTTCCAAGATGGATCTGATTAAGTATATCTTCGAGAAGCCTACTTTATCAGGAAGAATCGCTAGATGGCAAATGATCCTGACTGAATATGATATTCAGTACACAACCCAAAAAGCTATAAAGGGGAGTGTACTAGCTGACCATCTAGCTCATCAAGCCGTCGAATATTATCAATCTATGAGATTCGACTTCCCTGACGAGGACATTATGACATTGGAAAACATTGAAGTTAACGGACCGTATGACAGACCTGAACAAGGATCCCGATGGACCCCGTACTTTGGTGGCACTTCAAATGCACTTGGCAATGGTATCGGCGCGGTACTTATCTCTCCAGAAGGTTGCCATACACCCTTCACTGCTAGACTCTGTTTCAGTTGCACCAACAACATGGCCAAATATGAAGCTTGTATCTTTGGTCTTAAGGCTGCAATTGACTTGGGAATCAAATCTTTGGTGGTATTTGGAGACTCAGCCTTGGTCATCAGTTAAATCAAAGGAGAGTGGGACACTAAACATCCTAACCTCATCTTATACAAAGAGCATGTCCTGACATTGTTACCGCATTTCGAGCAGATTACCTTTGAACACTTCCCGCGAGAAGAAAATCAGCTAGCGGATGCTCTAGCTACAATGTCTTCCATGTTTAAACTTAACTGGGATAATGAGGCTCCCCAAATCACCATCGAGCGAATGGATGAACCTGCACATTGTCACGAGATTAATACCGAAGAAGTAGGGGAACAACCCTGGTTTCACGAAATCAAAAGGTATCTCGAGACTCTAGAATACCCTGAAGGAGCTTCAGTCAATGACATAAAATTCTTAAGGAGATTTGCTGCTAAGTTCTTCCTGAGTAATGGCATCCTATACAAACGCAACCATGATTGTGTTCTGCTTCGTTGTGTGGACAAGGTTGAAGTTGAGCAGATCATGACTGAACTGCATAGTGGCACATTCAGCACCCATTTGAGCGGACATACGATGGCTAAGAAGATCCTAAGGGCAGGCTACTACTGGTCTACCATGGAAGCTGACTGCCATCAATATGCCCGTACGTGTCACAAATGCCAAGTTTATGCTGACAAGGTGCATATCCCTCTGGTTCCTCTCAACGTCCTAACAGCTCCTTGGCCATTCGCAATGTGGGGCATCGACATGATTGGAGAGATCAAGCCAACAACATCCAATGGGCATCGCTTCATCCTGGTGGCTATTGATTACTTACCAAATGGGTCGAAGCAGCTTCCTTCGCGTCTGTTACAAAGAATGTGGTTGCCCGTTTCATCAAGCAGAACCTCATTTGTCGGTACGGTATTCCTGACCGAATCATTACGGACAACGATACAAACCTGAACAACACTATGATCACCGCTCTGTGCGAACGGTTCAAAATTCAAAATCACAATTCATCTCCCTATCGGCCAAAGATGAATGGTGCTGTCGAAGCTGCGAACAAAAATATCAAGAAAATCATTCAAAAGATGACAGTCACCTACAAGGACTGGCATGAGATGTTACCGTTTGCTCTACACGGGTACCGTACCACGGCGCGAACATCAACTGGGGTAACACCTTTCTCTTTGGTATACGGCATGGAAGCTGTTTTACCTATAGAAGTTAAGATTCCTTCCTTAAGAATCATGAAGAACGCTGGTTTGAATGAGGACGATTGGATTCAGACTCGACTTGATCAACTTAACTTGATTGACGAAAAGCAACTTACTGCTGTTTGTCATGGTCAGACGTATCAAAAACGGATGATCAAGGCTTTCAACAAGAAAGTCAAGAGACAAGTATATCAAGTTGGGGATCTTGTAATCAAGCGGATTATCTTGCCGCAAAGTGATCCCAGGGGCAAGTGGACTCCTACTTACGAAGGACCATTTGTGATCAAAAACATCTTTTCTGGCAGAGCAATGATCCTGACCACCATGGACGGTGACGACTTGCCGCACCCTACGAATGCAGACATAGTCAAAAGATACTACGCATAAACGACCCGACAAGTCGAAAACCCGAAAGGGCGACTTGGGCAAAAATGGGCATCCCGGTGAATCGAAAACCCGAAAGGGCGGTTCAGGCAAAAATTAGGGATAAACGGAAGAAAAAAAAATTGTACACCCGGCAAGTTGAAAACCCGAAAGGGAGACTTAGGCAAAAAAGGGTTTCCCGGTGGATCGAAAACCTGAAAAGGCGATCCAGGAAAAAGTTAGGGAATCAAAGCGTATGACTATGTCTCGTCGGATCACTTTAAGAACAATCTCTTTGCGGACAAGCTCTAAAGCTTCTGATCAATCCGATCATCTGCGGATGAAGCAACGAATGGACAAGATACTTAGAGTTGTGAAGGCTATAGTATATTAGGAACCCCATGGAATTGATACACATAGCCATCTTTCTTTGTATAAAATTTTTTCTCAACTTTTTGACAACATTCTCTTACTAGGGTGTTTGTCTCCTTTGTACAAATACTTACACAAAGTTAATACAAAGTTACTTCAAAGTATAGAAAAATGTCTGCCTTTTCTTTCTTTTTTACACTCGTGCTTTATTTGAAAACGTCCAATGATTTATTAAATGAGCATATGCATTTGAATGTAATCACCGCTTACAAATAAAACAAAATGAGAAAGAATAACTACTGATAGGATGAAAGTGTAGGAAAGTGTCTTTAGGCTATTCCAGAAGAAATCCCCTGCAAATACATCATCCGGTTCCTAAGCAGAACTAAAACTTTGAAAGGCATATCCCCAGTGGAGTTAAATTTCAAGGATCCCCATCAGAGTTGAGTGTTCAAATTCTCAGCCAATAGCAGAGCAGAACTTTGAACTACAAATCATTGATAAGAATGAAACTTTCTTCCCCAAGCAGAGACAAAACTTTAACCTGTGAACACTAGTGAAGATCATCCAGCTTCCTCCCTTCTCCCGAAAAGTTGCTTTCAAACCAGATAATTCATCAGAAAGTTATTTTTAAACTTTTCCCAGTGAAGTCGCCAATCAAATCAGCACATTACTAGGACCCCCAACAGAGAGGAAACTTGGAGCTACCAATCCCCAGCGGAAACCATTCAATTTTCCCCTGATATCCTTAACAGAACAGAGTTCCTCCTTCTTGCTTCCCTAGTAGAGTGGCATACAACCTAAGCTACTGAGCTTCTTCCAAACAAGAATAAGCTTTTCCTAGGATCCCGAGCTTACTCTCCAGCAGTATGGCTATTCCCCATAGAATTTTAGATCCCTTGCAGGTCAAAGATTCTCATTCTTGATTCCTCGGCACAAATTCCCCTAGCAGAATGAGGATTCTCATTCTCATTTCTCCACAGAGTTTTCAGATATTCCTCAATGGAGTTCTCCTCAAACAATAAAATAGGAATCCCCAGTAGATTGGAATACAACCCAAACTCCTGACTTTCCCCAGCAGTATAACTTCTCCCCGCAGAGGTTGTCAAAAAGCTTGAAGACACACATACTCTTCAACAGTGGTCCCAGGACTTCTCATTTTCAACGATCAAAGGATTCTCAATCCCCAGCAGCAGTCAAGGATTTATTTTCCCCGACAGCGGTCAAAGATTTTATTATCTCCAGCTATCCAGGATTTATTTTCCTCAACAAGACAGCTCATCGGCTTACATGCGCATACATTACATTCATATATCATAAACATTGATATAACACATATATTGCATCATACATTTCATGCAACATAAATTTGTGTTTCAACTAATATTTTACCCTTTTAAGGATAAGATTAGTAAGCTTCAACTCAACTTCTGAAAACAGTTTACGGATGCTTCCAAACACGGATGTAAATCTATCGCTTGTTCAGATTCAACTTTTGAAAACAGTTTACGGATGCTTCCCAACATGGATGTTAATTTGTTGCTTATTCAACCTCAACTTCTGAAAACAGTTTACGGATGCTTCCAAACATGGACGTCAATCTATCACTTGTTCAGATTCAACTTTTGAAAACAGTTTACGGATGCTTCCCAACACGGATGCTAATCTATTGCTTATTCAACCTCAACTTCTGAAAACAGTTTACGGATGCTTCCCAAACACGGATGTTAATCTATCGCTTGTTCAGGTTCAACTTTTGAAAACAGTTTATGGATGCTTCCCAACATGGATGCTAATCTATTGCTTATTCAAATTCAAGACTTCTGAAAACAGTTTACGGATTCTCCAAACACGGATGTTAATCTATCGCTTGTTCAGATTCAAATTTTGAAAACAGTTTTCGGATGCTTCCCAATATGGATGCTAATCTATTGCTTATTCAACCTCAACTTCTGAAAACAGTTTACGGATGCTTCCCAACATGGACGTCAATCTATCGCTTGTTCAGATTCAACTTTTGAAAACAGTTTACGGATACTCCAAACACGGATGTTAATCTATTGCTTGTTCAACTCCAGAATCATGAAAATAGTCTACGGGTGCTTCCAAACATGGATGTCAATCTATCGCTTGTTCATATTCAGCTCGCTGAAAACAGTTTACGGAAGCTCCAAACACGGATGCTAATCTATTGCTTATTCAGACCCCCGGTTCATAGATGCTCCAAACACGGATACCTTTCTGATACTCATCCTTTCACCTACAACATACAGTTTAACAAACATTCTCCGATGGCATCTTTAAGCCCATCTCCGACAAGATTCTGTCACATCCCCAAATGGCATCTTTAAGCCCATTCCCTCAACTATGCTTTGACGAGTGCAAATTTATGGGCACTCTAGTGTCCAATCATCTTTTACCTTCGAGTCGCAAAAGGCAAACTCGCCAATCTAACTCTTCAGGTTCAAGAAGATTGAATAGGGGCAACTGTTATACCCCAAAATTTGCTCTCCCTTTTTCACAAGAAATCACAACCCCAGGGTTTTCTCTGATTTTTGAGATTGGCTCAAGAATCGGTCAAACAGACTTTTCTTTATCAGTCAATCCAGAATTTGGGTTTTCTCTGATTTTTTGAAGATTGGCTCAAGAATCGATCAAACAGATCTTTCTTTGGCAAATCTGGGATTAGGGTTTTCGCTCGCATTTCTCAGAAGAAACTGAATCCTCAGAAATTCAGTTAATTGTTACATTGTTTTCACGCTTATTCAAGATTATTGGTTGTTTCTCAAGGCCTGCTTATCTGGGATAAAAGCTGAGACTTTTGTTTGGAACATTAAGGCATCTGCTTGATTAAATGGAGTGAAAGGTTTACCGTTTATTGGAATGCTTTGTTTGATTAACTGTACAATGTGTATTAATTGGAATACCATGCGTATTGTGAGTAATGCAAGGTTACGAGACTGCAAAGTTTGTTGATTATTTATTTTATCTGAATTAAAATTATTGGGATACAGTTCCAATTATTTTGATTTAAGAGTCTTAAATAATTAAATAAACAATGCAAGGAAAGATTAGAAGATATTTGACAAAGACTTTTTTTATTTATTCGTTTCAAATGTTGTTACAAAATTTATCTGAATATTGTAAATTTACAACTTACAGTATTTACAATAATTTTTATTTACAATAAATGAGAAAATAAATCTAAGCCTAATCTCCTAAAATCTTTGGCTTCTACTGCTTCTGCTATTCTCCAAGATGCATCCACCTGAAAAAGAAGAAAGGAAAGAAATTAGCACAATTAACTGAAAGAATTTTTCAAGCAGAAGAAAAAAAGTCATCATTAAAATTGGCCGTCTGGAATCAGATTGCTTATTTTCGTCACGCTTTATTTTTTCTCTCTGCAAATCACAAGAAAATTTCTCTCCTTGGTTCACAAAGAGAAAATTAAAATACAAATTGAAAAATGCAAGCATGTTGAGTTACAAAGTGTCTAACCAAGCTAACCAAACATGGCAGCCAAACCAAACTGAGTCACAAATTCAAAGGGACAAACAGGCGCCAAAACTGCCAAGGTACAAGTCAAACAAATGTATAATACAGCAGCAAGCAAGGTCCCATATTCAGCTACAGAACAAATTGCTCAAAACCAAGTTACAAGACAAATTGGATAAATATGGTAATGCAGCATGAAAACAGAAATACAACAGGCAAAAGCAAGACAACAGGAGATAATTCACTTGACAAGTCAAAACCTGTCAAAAGGCTTTCATCATTTTCTAGACAGCCAACTTTTCAGAATAAAATATTATAAGCAAAAGTTCTTAGAGAGAGAGAGAGAAAGAGAAGACCTAGTGAAGAGGTTTGCAGTTTTGGCTAAAGCAGGTTGTAAAAGGCAGAAAATATAACAAAAAAGATATATAACAGTCCAACAACCAACATAGTGGAAAAGGAGAAAAATATTGAGTAAGCTGCAAAGTAAAAAAACTTGTTTTGCAAAACCTGCACAAGATATCAAACTCAAACCTGTCCAAACTAAAAAAAACTAAACAACCTGCATTACAAACCAGAAAAAAACCCAAACCTACTAGCCCAAACCTTCCTGTTCAACAAACACAAACAGAACAAAGGCCAAACCATCTCAAACTGTATTACAAACCAGAAAAAAACTCAAACCTGCAATTCAAACTGCGTGTCCAAAAAACAACAACAAACCTGTCAAAACTACAAACACAAACAGAACAAAGGCCAAACCATCTCAAACTACATTACAAACCAGAAAAAACTCGCTAGCCTGCATTACAAACTACAAGCTTGTATTGCAAACCTGCCTACACCAAAACACAAGCAAACCTACTAACCAAAACAACTCAAACCTGTCCAAACTGCCTAGCCTGTAAGCCTGCAAAACCAAAACTTACAGCCTGCAACTCAAACAAATCTTACCACTCAAACCTGTTTGTAAAAACTAGAAACACACAGGCCAAACTCAACAGCCTGCATCTCAAAACCAAAACTAGCCTAAAATACCAACTGCAAATCAAATAGCAAAATTCCAACTTACTCAAAGCTGGCCAAAACAACAAAGAATCAAGCAAAGTTTCAAATTTCCCTTTTTATCATCATTAACAAAAACTCAAAGCGAACAACAATAGCAAATTCTCAGAACAATTTCCTCATCATTATTCAAGCATTCAAAGAGGAAGAAAGGAGTTTTCAGAAGCAAAACACCAGTTTTCAGATTCATCATCATCAAACATCAGTAACAAATAGAAGAGGAAGAGAAAATCAGAGGCAATACACAAAAAGGAGATTCAGAAGCAAAAAGGTTTTCAGAAGCTAAGATTTATCATCAAACATTCAAAGAACAACAAAAAATACCAGAAGCGACCATCATCGTTCCATCCTCTGCCCTTTGGCCATCAAGAGCGCCTCCGGTCCAATTCATTTTTCCTCTCCGTCCATTTTCCAGAAACCAATCTCCAAGGTATGATTTTTCTTCCCAAACTTAAATGCATCTTAGACATAATAACCATGGATTAAAAGATGAAGCAATGACCTAAGCAATCAATAAACAAGCATGCAAACTGTAAAAAAACCCTAAGAATCAAAATCAGTTAAAACTCGTACCATTCAAACCACAACTGTGGGCCACTATGAGAGGAGATAAAACGAGAGGGGTGGCGCTCTGGCAACCTGGAGGCTAGAGGGGATCAGCGTTATGGCTTGAGAAAGACGAAGAGAACGAGAGATGAGAGGAGCGGCGCCGCTGAGGCCAAAATTACAAACCCTAATCAAATGAGCAAACCCTGAAAAAATATTGTACAACACTACTTGGGCCTTCGCCCCAAACAAAACCACAAGCCCAATTGTCTGGCTAGCGCATACCCCCTCCCCTTTTGCTAATTCTGATTTGCAACTTCATCTTTTTTTAATTTTTAAACTAATACTTTATTCTATTTTCATTATAAGTAATTTGATTTATTTTTTATTTTTGTTAATAATTACTTTAATTTTCTTAACATTAGTTTGAATTTTCTTTATTAAATTAAGAATTACAAATGTAAATGAGAATTTTATTTAACTAATTTTGTTTTCTTTAAAAAATATGTAAATAATAGAAACATTAATAATTTTATTTCTTTAGAATTTTTCTTTACATAAGTTCCTAAAAAACACAAAAAATAATAATAAATACTTAATATTTATTAGGTTAAATTTTATTTGTTTATTTGTAAATAAATACATACATCTCATATTTCTTTGATTTTTCTTTATCTTATAAATTGTTATAATCTTATGTTGAGTGGCGATGATTCGATTTGGTTGTAACCCATAATATTTGGGATATCATTATTCTTGAGAGACTCATCCCCATTTGTAAATGATTGTACCCCCATCCCCGGATACTCTTTTGTAATAGCTTAGAATTTAATTCTCGCACTTTATGCTTTTAAATTATGCCATGATTAGAGATTAGGGTTTGTATGTGAAAGTCTAAAATCAATCGCTAGATGACCTAATACAAGACAAATGCATGAAAATGACAAACCCAATGCACACTTGCACCTCTAGGGTAACCTCGCTTGTTGCCTCGGAAAATGCAATCATGTCCCTCGAGTATGAAATACTCTAGCAAATGCCCCTTCGATAAACAAAGATCGTAGTCCCTCGATGACCCTCGATGTTGCCTTCGATAAAACGATCTCGTCCCTTAAAAAATTGCTAGAGCGTTCACAAGTTGCTTTCAATGATTGCATACGATGACCCACGCCTGTCCCGTTTAAACATCCTAACACAAGGATGTTCACCAAACACAATGGTGAAATAACACTGTCAAAAGGGTTGAAAACATAAGAAAGATCTTTGAGTAAAATAGGGTAGACAACTCTTAGTTACTTGATCAAAAATCTTGCAAAACATCCTTGCCATTTTCAAACACACTTCACAACACAACTTCAAAACAATTTCAAAACAACTTTCAAAACATTGAAATATATTTTCAAAAAGATACACACCTTTGTATATATTCAAACAAGAATCATTACAAAGGTTGCCTAGACAAGGCTTCTTTTTCAAAACATTTTCAAAAACCACACACACAAAGCACCATTTCAAACAGTTGAAAAGAAAAGGCAAGTGATCTAAAAACAAGTAACTAAGAGCCCATGGAAAACCATGGATGAAAAGGGTGCTAGCACCTTCCCTTTTCATAATCTACCCCCCGAACCCAAGAAAACATCTCAAAGGTATTTCCTGTGCTTTTTGACCTTTCCTAAGGATAAAATAAAAAGTCAGTGGTGACTCTTGCTAAACCGAACAAATGCGAACACAAACGCAAAACCTCAAGTCAATTCTCCCACCGTATCACAATCATCATATACATCCAATTCAAGAACAAACAAATCACCTCTAACCCCACATATCAAGCATCATGAACCCAACTATAAAGTAAGAACCCCACCCTTACCTTGGATTTAAGGTCGCTCTATAATATTCCGGGTTGAATCCCTCGTTCTTGCCGTTTTCCACTTTTTCCAGCAGCTTCATGTTCTTCTCAAATCCTTATTTCTTTCTGCTGCTTCTTTATTCTATTCCTTCTCACAAATAATAATATAACCCTATTATTCTATTATTTCTTATTTCTTATTGGGATCAAAACCTACATACCCCTTATTACTTCTACTCTCTCAAAATAAGCCCACATTAAATAATATTAACTTCTAATATTATTTCACCACATAATATAATACCTCTAATATATTATTTCTCCACTTAGTAAAATAAATCCAATTTAATTATAACAAAACTTCTTAAATATTCCAAAAATAATTTAATTAAATAATTAATTAAATTACGGGCGTTACATCCTACATGCAAGTTTTGTTTGGACATTGGCTATCTTGATACCAAGCTTTGAGCAGACAAAGGGCTACCTTCACACAAAGCTTCGACTGGAAGTATTGGTTTCCTTAGAAGCAACATACTTAGAATCCAATTATGAACCCTTCGAGCAATTGATTCACAAACTTCAGAAGGAAATGGCCTCCTGCAGCTTTGCTTTGATTCACAAAGTAGTGGCCTCCTGCATGCAAGCTTCGATTAAGAAGGCAATGACCTCCTGCAGGCTTTCTTTGATTCGCAATGCAGTGGTTTCCTGCATGCTAGCATGCACAAGGAAAGCGCCTCCTCTGTGCTTGCTTTTGACCCATAAGGAAATGGCTTCCTCTATGCTTTCCTTCAATTCACAAGGCAATGGTTTCTCTTCATGCTAAGTGCCCACAAAGCATTGGCTATTTTAACGCTAGCTTTGACTGGGCAATATCTCTCTTGGAAACAGTTTGTTTCGATTCCACATAGTTTCTACACTATGACACACAACTGGCGCATTCCAAGGGCATGCATATGGTCCATTCAAAGGACATACATTTTCCCCTTTCAAAGGACATGCATGGATGTCCCATTTGAAGCACGTATATGGGTGTCCCATTCGAAGGACAAATATTGGTGGCCCATTCAAAGAATTGCAAATGGCCCATTTTAAGGACATATTGGTTGGGAACAAATATTGTTGTCTGAAGAGGTGTCTGGTCGAAGGTTGAACCTATATGGTCAAAACGAAAGGGTGAAGTATTCAAGATGCTTGCTGGCCAGAGTACTATGTGCTGCCAAGCCCAAGCCTGCTGCATTGGCCACAACACTCCAAAACTGCTACAAAGGAGTCCTGCTACGCTGCTCCCATATTTGCACCAAATTAGCATACAAAAAATGCACCTCGAAAGCAACAAAAACAACATACTCAATTTTTTCAAATTCTTTTGTTTTCCCTCTCAAATCTCAGCTAACTTCATCTATAAATAAGATGTTCCACAACACATCTTAGGGGGGCTTTTTGGTGGCTAGAGAGAGATTTGCTAACAAGGCAAAGAAAGGAGAAAACACTTCACACACTCTCAAACCCAGAATCAAAAGACCACACCCTTGTTTTTGTTTCTTTTGAATCCAGAACTAAAGAAACACAACACTTGTTTCTTTTTCCTTCGAATCCAGAACTAAACAAACACCACTCTACTTTTCTTGTCTTTCGAATCCAGTCAAAGAAACATAACACTTGTTTATTTCCCTTTGAATCCAAGAGCATACAGGGCAGCAACTCAGGTCCAAAACCCACATTCCAGCTTCAAGCAAGGTAAGTGACCCTGACCTTAACCCTTTCGTTTCAAGCATGTAAATAACCTTTTTGCACATTTTTTTGTTTCTGCCCTTTTGGTTTGTTTTTTCCTTCAAGAAAGAACTAACCTGTACAGACCCAAATGAAAGAAAAAGTTTGTATGAATCGAAGCCTTAGGCTTCACCCCTTACTGCTTCACAATTGCAAACAGAAAAAGAAGGTGGTGTCAATCGAAGGTTACAGACTTTGATACACATTGGGTACATGCCCAAATCAAAAGAAGGAAAGATTATGGCAATCGAAAGGCACATCCTTCGATCCAGGATGCCTTTTCTTTCTCTCTTTCACACTGTTTTTGTCTTTATATTTTCTATATATTTACATTTTTTTTCTATTCAATAAGATTGTAATAATTAGGACTTTTATTGCTTTTCAACCCCCATTTGTAAACTTGTATACCCCATCCCACAAAAACATGTAATAGCGTAGGACATTTATTTTCCGCATTTTTATTGCTTTCATAAATGTTAGTAACTATGTTGTGTATGGAAAGTTAAAATCAACAAGTAGACAACCCCAAATTCAAGACTAAATGCATGCAATCAAACACACTATTCACACATGCACCTCTAGGATAATCTCACTTGTTGCCTCGGAAAATAGTCATGTCCCTCGAATATGATCGTTTTAGCAAAGACCCTCGATAAAAGATCGTAGTCCCTCGATGTCCCTCGATGTTTCCTTCGGTAAATGATCTAGTCCCTATACGAAAATTGTTAAAACGTCTCATAAGTTGCCTTCTATGACTATACAATTGACCCACGCCCATCCCTTCACATCCAATTATGGGGCTTCTTATCAATCAATGATAAGATAACAACATCTAAAGGAGGAGGAAAAGAACAGAGACCTTTTGAGTAGGTAGGATGCTCGTAGTTTCTTGCTTGCTCACGACTAAAAAACCATTTTCACACCAACACTTTCAATTGAAACATTTTCAAAAGTCAAAAACACTTTGTATGCATTATTATAGAGACGAGAGTCATTACAAAGGCACTTTTCAAAATCACTTTCAAAAACATCTTCCATAACAAACATCTCTTTGAACTATTTTCAAAACCAACACTTTATACGCATTCTTATAGAGACGAGAATCATTACAAAGACGTTTTCAAAATATTTTCAAACCCACACCACAAAGCACATTTTCAAACAAAAGCAAGTGATCTAGCAAGCAACTAAGAGCCCGTAGATAACTACGGATGAAAAGGGTGCTAATACCTTCCCTTTTCATAACCTACCCCCCGAACTCAAGAAAACATCTCTAAAGGTCTTTTCCTATTCTTTTCACCCTTTCCTTTATTGGATAAAAGAAAAGCCGGTGGTGACTCTTGCTTTCCGCAACAATTGCAATCAAAATATAAAACAACCAAGTCAGTTCTCCCACCGTATTACACTAAGCATATAAAAATTCTTTTCATGGTAAAGAACACCAATCAATCCATTTATTTTCTTCATTCGGCTTTTCTCTTCTAAGAGCATGTTAGTTCCTTTCCACTACAGGTCGTAAATCTCCAAAGGTCGAGCAGCGGTAGAATGATCAAATTCAACATTATTTATTTAAAAATACAAATAAATAAAAACATTTGAAGCCAAACTACGATGCTCTGATTCCTTAAAAAGGATACGTAGGCATCTGGTCACGGGGCTCAGTCGAGCGAAAATTTGTAAATATATCATTATTTTCCCCGTATTTTCTTTGAATGCATTTCCTCTTAGTTTATAACTCTTAAGCATTAGATTTAAAGACACCCTTTGATTAGATCAACAAGAGTGGATTCCGTAGAGTACTACGGACGTGTGGGGTGCTAATACCTTCCCCTCGCATAATCGACTCCATTTCCCAATCTCTCGGTTGTAAGACCTTGCTTTCCCATTTAGGTTTTTCTACAATGATTTTCATTTCCCTTTGTATGGGATAAATAAATACTCGGTGGCGACTTCATTGATTTTACCGCTACAAAAAAATGGTGACTTCACTGGGGATAAGTCGACCAATTGCTGGTCCATCCCGTGAGTCACTCCTAGCTCCCGTTTTCTTTTCTTAGGATGTTTATCGTTATGCTTTATAGCTTATTCATTTGTATATGTTTGAGCATATGTATGCATTGCATTTTATTGCTTTCCATATATCATATATTTCTGCAGTACTGGATTCTGTGTTTCTTGATGGGTGGGATGTCACTATGAGGTAAAAGGCCCAATACTCAGGCCAAGTGACAACCATAGGAACACTAGGAATAAAGTGGAACATAACAACTAGTTGGCTTAGTTTTCACTATGCCGTCATGTCTTCCACGCTCAGATGAGGTACAAATGAGGAGTTATCATTTTCACATAGGTGATACAGCGATAGTTTTTCAGGAGTACCCTCGATTCTGAGTTACCATTAACCTTACCATGACCTAGTCTTTACCAGTGAGTGGGGAGGGAATAATCTTTACAGGTACAGATGGTGAATGTGTTCTGTTGGTGACTATGTTCCGTTGGTTACTTTGGATTTTTGTTGGTCCGGACCTTTGATCTTATTACATGTGACAGTGGTTCTGTTATCAGTTCAACAACTATCCAATATTGTGGAAGCTTTGATCCCGCATATTTTCATACATAGCATGTTAATGTAATCATCAGCATACATGTTCTTTGTTTCCAAACATAATTTCTTTGATTCCAATTGTTAAGCCAAAAAAATATATAAACATTGATAATATATATATATATATATATATATATATATATATATATATATATATATATATATATATATATATATATATATATATATATATACATGAAAAATTACATAATAATACCGTGGCTTAGTAACAAGAACCAAAACGTAGAAACTTTTGGAAATGAAAACATGGCATTTGCATTGCATGTCATGCATCATGCTACATTTAATTATGCATTTCACGAGTTTCCCAGAAGTCTTACCCAAGGTCCTTTGATCTTTAGAATCAAGTTGTCTCACCGGTACAACACTTGAGCCAACTCTAAGAAGAAGATAGAAAATCTTAAACAGAAGAATCGCGAACTGTGCGAAGAGGTTACCTCTTTAAGAACCGGAATGGAGAACTTGAATACTTTGGTAGAATCATTTGTGGCTTCTCAGAAGCAGCCACCACCACTGCCACCTCCTCATGCTACGCAACCATAACAAACAATTGTTATCTCTGAAGTTATGATAGTTCTCGTCTTAGTTGCTCTGAATACTACCACTGATCAGCATCACACGCCTCCTGGTTATCCATGGGTAATGCCAGAAGGTTATATGCCAGAAGGATATAACCCTACTTCTCAAGTTTCTTAGCTTGTGCAACAAATTATGGCTTCTACCCCTCCGGTGGTACACGTTATTCCTACTGTTAATAATGAAATTCACCATGCTACACCTCCAGTAATGAACATTGTCCCTGTTATTAATGATGTGGTTCATCATACTACTCCCCCATCAAGTGAAGAACTGGGATTCTATGACATAGTGGATGATTTCCAGGATCAGTTCAATGAGATGCGAAATAAAATGAAGGCCCTCAGGGGAAAAGAACTGTTCGGATAGAATGTAAGTGATTTATGCTTAGTTCCAAATGTAAAAGTACCTGCAAAGTTCAAAGTACCAGAATTCGAGAAATACAAGGGCAATACTTGCCCTCGTGCTCACCTGATGATGTATGTGAGAAGAATGTCCACTCACACTGATGATCAACGTCTACTAATCCATTTTTTAAGGATAGTCTGACTGGTGCTGCACTGAAATGGTACACGAGCTTGGATAGTGCCAATATTCATACCTTCAATGACTTAGGAGAAGTGTTTGTTAGGCAGTACAAGTAAAATATGGACATGGCACCTGACCGTGATTAAATCGGGGCTTTGGTCCTGAAAGACAAGGAGTCGTTTACCGAATATGCACAGAGATGGCGTGAGGTAGCCGCCCAGGTAATCCTTCCAATGGAAGAGAAAGAGATGACGAAGATCTTCCTAAAGACTTTGGGTTCCTTCTACTATGAAAGAACAGTGGCGAGTGCGCCAAGTGATTTCACCGAAATGATGGGTATGGCGTTGACTTAGAAGAAGCTGTAAGAGAAGGTCGTTTGACAAGAGATAAAGGTTCCAGTGGTACGAAGAAACCGTCATATGGATTTTCTAGAAAGAAAGAAGGAGATACAAATGTTATTGTTCAAGAGAGAAGGGTTAAACCTCCTAGAAGGCGTCATGTGCATCAACAACAGGTTGCTTCGGTAACTCCGGTTGTTAATGTAGCTCTGACTATTGTTGTGTATTAAAGAACACCCAACAAATCAATCAAGGGCAGGGTCAGAAGAGAGAAGCCTTTGATCCCATCCCCATGAGCTATGCAGAGATATTTCCAACATTGATTCAGAAAAACTTGGTGCAAACCAGGAATCCTACTGCTATATTGTCTCCTTTGCCATGGTACTACAAGGCAGACCAGACCCGTGCCTTTCATCAGGGAGCCCCTGGGCACAGCATCGAGAATTACTACCCTTTGAAGTCCAAGGTCCAGAAAATGGTTAGATCTAGCCTTTTATTCTTTAAAGGCGTTGGTCCCAATGCGAAAGATAATTCGTTGCTTAAACATGGAGGTGGAGGAACGGTGAATACAATTTCTGATAATCCACGAGAATCCAGGATTTATGACGTGAATTTGATAAAAGGCAATTTGGTGAAGATGCATACTGACCTTTGCAGGTTCAGCTATTGTATGCATAACCATAAGATGTGTAATATCTGCAGCTGAAATAGCCGTTGATGTGATAAGGTAAAAGATGACCTTCAAAAAGTGATTAATGAAGGCCTTGTTTGTATTATCAGGACCAATGCTGAATGTGAAGAGGAAGTGAGAATGGTGTACGGATGTCCCAGTGAGTTTTGAATTTATGACGTGAATGATATGGATAATAATCTGGTGCAATTACATGCCAACTTTTTCCATATGCTAGGACAAGAGATGCATCAATACGGTGGTTGTCGGATCTGTTGTATGGACCCCCATGGTTGTTCCATCATAAGGAGAGGTATCCAATTACTTTTAGACGAAGGTACTATCAAGGTCACAAGAAATAGAGATGGTTATATTGGAGCCAACATGATTGAGGACCATTCTGGTGAGATCGTGTCAGATGATGAATACATTTCTGCCGATGATTTCTTTTCTGATGATAAGTCTAATCCCGTGGTCGAAGATGATACTTTTAATGGTGATTCTGTGAAGTCTTAATATGCAAAAGAGGTAGGGGTAAATATTATTGTACCCCATTTTGACATTCCTACTCCGTTGGAGATTACATATTGCAGCAAGCCTGCAATAACCCCTGTTGTTATATGTTTACCTGGTCACATCCTGTATGAATCAGACAGAGTTGTAACCTATAAATACAATGCGACCGTCCTAAAAGACGGGGTGGAGATTTCGATACGACCGTTGATACATGTGGAGAATATCACTGAGGCTAGTCGAGTGACGCGTTGTGGTCGTGTATTTGCTCCTACTTTTCGGGGAGATGTTGATCATGGCAAGAAGGTCGTCGAAACCAATGTTGGACCTAAGAAGATGGCGGGGGAATCCAGTTGCACTACCTTAGAGAAAGAAGTTG
This sequence comes from Vicia faba, assembly GCA_948472305.1. Taxonomy (NCBI): domain Eukaryota; kingdom Viridiplantae; phylum Streptophyta; class Magnoliopsida; order Fabales; family Fabaceae; genus Vicia; species Vicia faba. Next base: position 1,155,299,933 of record OX451741.1, read on the forward strand.
ATGATGTGCTGAAGATCATTAAGATGAGCGGCTACAAGATCGTAGATCAGTTGTTACAGACCCCATTTAAGATTTCTATCTTGGCTTTATTGATGAATTCTACTGCCCATCAGGAATCCCTGATGAGAGTGTTAGATCACGCGTTTGTTGAAAGAGATATGCCTATGGATCAGTTTAACTGTGTTTTCGGGAACATTACTTCTTGTAATAATTTGAGCTTTTCTGATGAAGAATTGCCCGAGCAGGGAAGAAACCATAATATGGATCTACACATCTCGATGAATTGCAAAAATGATTCTTTATCCAATGTATTGATTTATAATGGTTCTTCCTTAAATGTGATACCAAGGAGAACTCTCTTAAAGCTTAAGTATCAAGGAACTCCCATGCTCCCCAGTGGCATCATAGTGAAGGCTTTCGATGGCTCCATGAAGTCAGTCATTGGAGAGGTAGACTTTCCTATGCATATAGGTCCACATATGTTCTAGATTACTTTCCAGGTGATGGATATTGTTCCTGCTTACAGTTGACTATTGGGAAGACCATGGATCCACGAGGCAGGGGATGTTACATCGACTCTTCATCAGAAGTTAAAGTTTGTCCGAGAAGGAAAAGTGGTTATCGTGAATGACGAGCAAGCTTTATTAATATCTCACTTATCTTACTTTAGAATTATAGAGGCGGACAAGGCTATTGTAGGAACACAATTCCAAGCTTTGTCGATTAATAATATAAGGAAAAATGAGGATTCTATTGCTTCATTCAAAGATACTCAACAGGTAGTACAAAATTGCCCTGGGAAGGCGTGGGGACAAATTATTGATCCACCCGTGAATAAGAATAGAGCTGGTCTGGGCTTCTCGATGAAGAATAATAAGTGTGAGATTTTGAAGCCAAAGTCTTCTTTCAGCAAGTATCAAGACATATTCCACAGTGCCGGATATCTGCATCCAACTACTTCGAAGATCAATGCTATCCTTGAGGATGAGCCAGGGCAAGAGATGCCGAATTTCGTAACGCATGGAGTGAGGGTCCATAATTGGATCACTATTGATGTGCCTTCTTGCATCCACATCTCGAAGTAATTTTTCTTTTTTTTATCTTTCCAAAAATCCTTTAATTCTGCCCAAGGTGAAAGTGATATTGTACGGGCCTGTGTTTTGTTTTGAACTTTCAAATCATTAATAAAAGATGTTTTTGTTTTCCAATTATGTTTTATTTATTGCTTTTTCATGTAAAATGGTAATAAGAATAAACCTTTCAAAATAAATGATAATCATAAGTAAATCTGCATAATCACTTATACATCGGTCAGTTTCTAAAATCAATCATAATCATATGTGCAGATTAATTAAGAAAATCGTTGAATACAATGACCCTGCGCCCTCTCCCAACTTCGAATATCCTGTGCATTTGGATGAGGAAGAAGAATACGATGAAATCCCATAAGAGGTTTCATGGTTGCTTGATCGTGAGGAAAATACCATTCAGCTGTATAAAGAGCCATTGGAGGTGATTAACTTGGGATTTGAGGAAGACCCAAGAGAAGTCAAGATTGGAGAATTGCTTCATTCTAATGTGAAGAGAAAGTTGATTGAGCTACTTAAAGAATATGTTGATATTTTTGCTTGGTCCTACCAGGATATGCCTGGGTTGGACACTGATATTGTGGAACACCACCTGCCGTTGAAGCCATAATGTTCGCCCATCAAGTAGAAGTTGAGAAGAACTCACCCCGACATGGCAGTGAAGATTAAAGAGGAGGTCTTGAAATAGTTTGATGCTGGTTTTCTTATGACATCTGTGTATCCTCAATGGATTGCCAATATTTTTCCTGTACCAAAGAAAGACGGAAAAGTCTGCATGTGCGTTGATTATAGAGATCTAAATAAAGCAAGTCCAAAAGAAGATTTTCCATTACCCTATATTGATATGTTGGTGGATAGCATAAAAAGTATTCTCGTTCATGGATGGATTTTCCGGGTACAATCAAATTAAGATGGCTGTTGAGGACATCGAAAAGACAATGTTTATCACACCTAGGGAACATTCTGTTACAGAGTGACGCCCTTCGGGTTGAAGAACGCTGGTGCAACGTACTAGAGGGCTATGACAACCCTATTCCATGATCTGATGCATAAGGAAATCGAGGTATATGTTGATGATATGATCGCCAAATCTCATACCGAGGAACGACATATAGAAGATTTTTTGAAGTTATTTCAGCGTCTGAGGAAGTATCGCCTCTGTTTGAATCTGAATAAATGTACCTTTGGTGTTCGTTCTGGAAAGTTGCTAGGTTTTATTATCTGCCAAAAAGGAATTGAAGTTGATCCTGATAAAGTCAGGGCAATTCAATAAATGCCTGCACCAAGGACTGAAAAACAAAATAGAGGCTTCCTTGGGCGTTTGAATTATATTTCCAGGTTCATTTCCTATATGATTGCAACGTGTGAACCCATCTTCAAGCTTCTGAAGAAAGATCAAGGGTGTGTATGGACCGATGATTTCCAAAGGGCATTTGAAAGCACTAAAGCGTATCTGCTTAAGCCTTCTATCTTGCTCCCTCCTATTAAAGGAAGGCCATTGATTATGTATCTGACTGTGTTGGATAATTCTATGGGTTGTACTTTGGGACAACAAGATGAAACAGGAAGAAAAGAATACTCCATTTACTATCTGAGTAAAAAGTTCACTGATTATGAGTCGCAATACACTCTACTTGAAAATACATGTTGTGCTTTGGCTTTGGCAGCGAAGCGTCTACGTCAATATATGTTGAATCACACTACTTAGTTGATATAAAAAATGGATCCAATTAACTATATATTTGAAAATCCTTCTCTTACCGGAAGAATTGCTCGTTGGCAGATGTTGTTGTCTGAATATGATATTGAATATCGTAGTCAGAATGCTATTAAAGGCAGTGTGTGAGTAGAATATCTTGCTCACCAACCGGTAGATGATTATTAGTCGGTGAAATATGATTTCCCTGATGAAGATGTGATGTTTTTGAAAGTGAAAGATTACGATGAACCTTTGCCTGAGGAAGGTCGTGATCCTGAGTCCCGATGGGGTATAGTGTTTCACAGAGCTGTGAACGCTTATGGAAAAGGAATTGGTGTTGTGATTATCACTCCTCATGGGTCTCATATCCCTTTCACTGCAAGGTTGACCTTTGATTGTACCAATAACATGGCGGATTATGAAGCATACATCATGGGTCTTGAAGCCGCTATAGATCTCAGAATCAAAATCCTTGATGTCCATGGTGATTCAGCTTTGGTAATAAACCAGATTAAAGGAGAATGGGATACTCGTCACACTGGTCTGATTCCTTATAAAGATTATGCAAGAAGGTAATTACCATTCTTCAATAAAGTTGAATTCCATCATATTCCTCGAGACGAGAATCAGATGGAAGATGCATTAGCCACTTTGGCTTCCATGTACCAAGTGAATGCTTGGATTGATGTACCTCGGCTCACCATTAGACGTCTTAAAAGACTGGCACATGTGTTCGCTACATAAGTGATGTCAGATGATAAACCATGGTATTATGATATCAAGCGCTTACTTCAGACCCAAGAATACCCGTTGGATGCGTCTAATAAAGATAGTAAGACTTTAAGAAGGTTGGCAAGTAGCTTTTTCCTCAATGAAGATGTGATATACAAAATAAATTATGACATGGTCTTGCTCAGATGCGTGGATAGATATGAAGCAGACATGTTGATGCATGAGATCCACAAAGGTTCCTTTGGTACCCATGCCAATGGAAATTCAATGGAAAAGAAGATGCTTAGGGCAGGTTACTATTGGATGACAATGGTATCTGACTGTTAAAAATTTGCGAAGAAGTTCCATAAGTGTCAGATTTATGCTGACAAGATTCATGTGCCTCCGACACTTCTTAATGTTATTTCTTCCCCGTGGCCTTTATCTATGTGGGGTATTGACATGATTGGAATGATTGAACCTAAGGCGTCGAACGAACATCGTTTTTTATTGGTAGCGATTGAGTATTTCACCAAATTGGTGGAAGCAGCTTCATATGCTAATGTTACTAAGCAGGTGGTAGTAGGCTTCATCAAGAATAATCTTATTTATTTATATGGTATGCCAAGCAGGATTATCACTGATAACGGCTCGAATTTGAATAATAAGATGATGACAGAACTTTGTGGAGAATTCAAGATTGTCCATCATAATTCATCTCCCTATAGGCCAAAGATGAATGGGGATATTGAAGCTGCTAATAAAAACATTAAGAAGATCATCCAGAAAATGGTTGTTACGTATAAAGATTGGCATGAGATGATCCCTTTTGCGTTGCATGGTTATCATATATCCATTTGTACTTCAACATGGGCAACCATGTTCTCTCTTGTGTATGGTATGGAAGCAGTGTTCCCCGTTGAGGTTGAGATTCCCTCTTTACGTGTGATGATGGAAACCAAGTTGTTAGAGGCTGAATAGGTCCAGAACATGTATGACCAGTTAAATTTGATTAAAGAAAAAAGAATAAATGCCTTGTGTCATGGTCAGTTATACAAGAAGAGAATGAAGAAATATTTTGATAAGAAGGTCAAGCCTCATGAATTCAGAGAAGGCAACCTCGTGTCAGGAAGATCATGTCTTTTAACGCTGATTCTAGGGGCAAGTGGACTCCCTATTATGAAGGCCCACATGTTGTCAAGAAAGCCTTCTCTGGCGGTGCATTGATTCTTGAAACTATGGATGGCGAGGAGTTCCCACGTCCTATGAATGTTGATGCAGTCAAGAAATACTTCGCCTAAAGAAATAAAAGAACAGCTCACTAAGTTGAAAAACCGAAAGGGAGACTTAGGCAAAAAAGAGCGTCTCGGTAGGCTGAAAACCCGAAAGGGCAGTCTAGGCAAAAATTAGAGACACAAACAGAATAAATTTTCCCGGTAGGTTGAAGAACCGCAAGGGAAACCTAGGCAAAAGTTAGGGATTTCTTGGCAAGTAACTGCATCAGACAAGACTTGATCATTTAAGCAACAATCTTCTCAGATTCTCATCATGCATCAGACAAGACTTGATCATTTAAGCAACAATCTTCTCAGATTCTCAGATTATCAGATGCTCAAGAGTTCGAAGTTGTTAGGGAGAATAATGGTCATTGTATTTCAATGTATCTTTTCCATATATTTACCATTTTCCAAACTTTGTATTCATCCATGGAGTCTCGCCATTCATAGACTACCATTCTATTAATAAAGTTTGAGCCTTTATCCAATTGTTTGTAGTTCTTACTTTATTCTGTTTGCAAAGATTTCATTTATTATTGATAGTAATTTTCAAAACAAAAAGCACCTAATAAATGTTTTGAAAAGAATTTACAAATTACCTTTTACTTCAAATTTTGTGATTCGAGTAGAACAAAGGTAGTGATTCCAAGGATGGACGAACTCCAAAGTTTCGAAAAAATTCCCCAAGAAAGATTTCCCCGGTTGCGCTTGCTAATATGTGCGTATTCCACTTATGATACTGCTTCTTGGGATAGATGAATTTCATACCAGCTGCTATATGGTGTGGAATTTTGGTTTATGTTCCCATTTCCCTAGTTAAGTCTTGGTTCATACTTTCTTCAAGCTGTTATTTGATGTTGGGTCTGTAATCCCATTCTCCCCAATCAAGTCTTGATTCAGATTTCTCCAACTAAGTGTAATTTCTTTCCATGGTCGAATGGTGATCAAGCAGAGGTTGCAAAGTTACAAAGCATGTGCTTAGTTGTTGAATTATTTTTCCCTTTATGTTGAGGAGTAATGCAGAATATCTCGCAGGATATTACACCCTCCAGTTATAACATTGTTGTTGTTGTATGCCTCCAAACAACCAGACAAGGGCAATATACATTCTAAGAAGTTTTGATATAAACGTCTACTCATTTGGGCTTTCTCTTGCTGTGCGCTGAGTTTGATTTAAAATCCATGTGAGCTGACCTATTACTGTGATAATAACTTCTTAACTCTCCAAATGAGTCGAAGATGATGTATCCCTCTAAATTTGTTATCCCGTGAAATTTCATGACTTCTCTCCAGAGAAGTTTTCACAACTATTATTCTTAATATTGAAGACTGTATTTGGGCTCTCTTCGGTGTGTGCAGTTTCTTTTTCCTCAATGAAATTAGCATGACATCCCCAGTTGAAGTCTCGACGATATGGTTTTCATCTTTCCCAGTGAGGTTTGTATTGACATCCCCAGTTGAAGTCTCGATAATGTGGTTTTCACCTTCCCTAGTGAAGTTAGTTTTGGAATCTCTAGGTGAAGTCTAGACAATAAAGCATTGTCTTCCACTGTCGATGTCTGTATAACATTCCCGGGTGAAACCTATAGGAGTTTATCCCCACAACTTTATTTGTTACTAGTTAGGTGGTGCTTTGATTGTTTCCAATCCATGTTCTTCCCAGGGAAGTTAAGCGGTGAAATAGGACTTTGTTTCCTCCGTTGATGCTTATTCTCTTATGGAACCTTCATCCTAGATGTGACTTAGCCAAATGTTGTCTTCACCCAAGTTAGATTTTTCTGGTTATCCCCAGTGCATTATGATTATTTTGTCAGCATATACATGATAACATTCATACATTCATACACATCATGCGTAGATGAATTTAAAATTCATTACTCATTTACATTCATTGATGTTTTGTCAGCATATTATCCCCTTTGCAAAGTTATGTTGCTCTCTCTCTCTCTAATAGAGTTGTCAACTTTAAACAGAAAGTGTATATCCTTTCAATTTCCCCATTGAGTTATCCTTCATGGAGAATTTTGCTTTAGCCTTCCTATTCAGTTCATTATCTGGATGGAATGTGATCCCCATTTGAGTTTATTTCTCATCAGGTGTTGTCCGGGTTGACGGTTTCATTCTGGTTTACTTTTGGTTTGAATCTGTGGTCCTTGACAATATTATTATTCTGGTTTCTGCAGGCTTTGAGCTTTGGTTTGAGGTGGTGCATTTATTTTGCACGCAAAGATTTTTTTTCTCCTCAATAGGAATGTGTTAGTATTTCCCCAGGAAATCAAGCTTCATTTCCTGCCAATCTTATTATAATTCCTTCTTAAACAGCAAGAGGCAAGTCTCTTTATTTGAGCAACCTGTTCTTACCAGTAAGTTTGTTAATGCCAGAGAAGATGTTTTACTCCAACGAATGGTAGTCACTTCGTTATGGGAGATAGTTCGTTGTTGAGATGTTACTCCAATGAATGGTAGTCTCGTCATTATGGGAGATACTTCATTAAGGAGATATATTTTCCGTTGAATGATAGTCTTGTCATTATGGGAGATAATTCATTGATGAAGATTTTTATTCTGATGAATGGTAGTCTCGTCATTATGGGAGATAGTTTGTTGATGGAGAATTTTACTCCAATGAATGGTAGTCTCGTTGTTATGGGAGATGGTTCGTTGTTGAGATTTGTATTCCGATGAATGGTAGTCTCGTCATTATGGGAGATAGTTCGTCGTTAAAATTTGGTACTCTAATGAATAATAGTCTCGTCATTATGGGAGACAGTTTGTTGTTGAGATTTGTTGTACTTCAATGATAAAGACAGTTCGTTGAAAGATTCTTACAACAACATTTTTACCCTTTCCAGGTGAAATATCTTGGATAAAGAAGAAACTGAGACCAGTTCGTGGCTTATGGTTAGGATCGAGGGGAGTTTATCTGATTCTCCATCAAATGGTATTTCTTTGAAGAAGTTTCGCAAGAGAAGTTTGTTGTGAAATCGTTTCAAGTGGTAGTCTCTTTACTTGAGATAGCTTGCATGTTACCCTTTCCAGGTGAAACATCTTGGTTAAAGAAGAAACTGAGACCAGTTCATGGCTTATGGTCAGGATCGGGGGGAGGTTTATCTGATTCTCCGTCAAATGGTATCTCTTTGAAGAAGTTTCACAAGATAAGTTTGTTGTGAAATCATTGCAAGTGGTAGTCTCTTTATTTGAGATAACTTGTATTTTTACCCTTTCCAGGTGAAATATCTTGGTTAAAGAAGAAACTGATACCAGTTCGTAGATTATGGCCGGGATCGAGGGGAGGTTTAACTGATTCTCCATCAAATGATATCTCTTTGAAGAAGTTTCACAAGAGAAGTTTGTTGTAAAATCATTTCAAGTGGTAGTCTCTTTATTTGAGATAGCTTGTATTTTTACCCTTTCCAAGTGAAATATCTTGGTTAAAGAAGAAACTGAGACCAATTCATTGCTTATGGCCAGGATCGAGGGGGGGTTTATCTGATTCTCCATCAAATGGTATCTCTTTGAAGAAGTTTTGCAAGAGAAGTTTATTGTAAAATCATTGCAAGTGGTAGTCTCTTTATTTGATATAGCTTGTATTTTTACCCTTTCTAGGTGAAATATATTGGTTAAAGAAACTGAGACCATGTCATGGCTTATGGTCAAGATCAAGCGAAGGTTTATCTGATTCTCCATCAAATGGTATCTCTTCTAAGAAGTATCAAAAGAGAAGTTTGTTATGAAGTCACTGCAAGTGGTAGTCTCTTTATTTGAGATAGCTTGTATTTTCACCCTTTCCATATGAAACATCTTGGTTAAAGAAGAAACTGAGACCAGTTCCTGGCTAATGGCTAGGATCGAGGGGAGGTTTATCTGATTCTCCATCAAATGGTATCTCTTCGAAAAAGTCTCGCAAGAGAAGATTATTGTAAGTCATTGCAAGTGGTAGTCTCTTTATTTGAGATAGCTTGTATTTTCACCCTTTCCAGGTGAAACATCTTGGTTAAAGAAGAAACTGAGACCATTTCGTGGCTAATGGCCAGGATCGAGGGGGGGTTTATCTTATTCTCCATCAAATGGTATCTCTTAGAAGAAGTATTGCAAGAGAAGTTTGTTGTGAAGTCATTTCAAGTGGTAGTCTCTTTATTTGAGATTGCTTATATTTTTACCCGTTCTAGGTATAACGCCAGAATTTTGGGAAACTCGTTATTGTTCTTTGATACCTCACCTTCAGTAAAAGTTGGTGTACTCTCTTTTCTCCATACCTTCAGTAAAAGTCGGTAACCCACCTTCTGTAAACGTTGGTGATATTCTTTAATCTCTACCTTCAGCAGAAGTCAGTAGTTCATCTTCAGTAAACGTCGGTGTATCTTCTGTTTCTTTACCTTCAATAAAAGTCGGTATTAATTCTTTGTTTTTTCTACCTTCATCTTTGAGTTGGTAGTTCATTGTCATTCTTATTCGAGTTTCATCTCTTTCTCCTCATTGGACCTTACTCCGATTGAGTTGAGTTGTTTCCAATCATAAGTGTTGATGTCAAACTTTGTTTTCAGCCATAAGCGCTGACATCAAACCGTTGTTACCAATCATAAGTACTGATACCAATCATTCATTTACTAGTCTTGATGTTGATGTTTATCGTCATTCCTGAGCCGGTATTATCTTACCGTTTATGTTCGTTCCCTTCGGGTTAGTAGTTGCCGATCCCCTGTGAGTTGATGTTATTCCTCTTTTTGCTATCTCCTCTATGAGTGGATAGTTCACAGCTGTTGTACCCCAAAATTTGCCCTCCCATATTCTTTAAGAAATTGCCAAGTCAAGCTTCAAAATTCCCCAAGGGTTGCACAGTGCAAAGGTCTCCTATACAGTCAAAATTAGGGTTTGTGTTCTGATCAAGAAAATGAAGTTTTAAAAGGTCCAATCAAGTCTCATATGCCTACAAATATGGTCAAGCATCCTCATATCAAGTTTCAAGACATTCAGCTCAAAATTGCACAGTCAAAAACCCTAATTGCACTACAGTCAACTGTAGGGGCAAAATGGTCATTTGACAGTCAAAAGTTCAAATTTTTGGTCAACATATCATTTTGAAGCCACAAACATCCTTTGATCAATGCTTGATCATGATCCTCAAAGTTTGGCTCAAAAATCATCAAGATGCAAAAGTTTCCTTATTTGGACAGTTGAAAAAGTCAACTGTAAATTGACCAGGGCATAACTTTCACATGGATTATCAGAAAAATTCCATCCAAAGCTCATTTTGAAGAGAAAGACATTTCCTATAACTCATATTCATACTTCAAGACCAATAAATGCTCTCACAAAAAGTTATCAATTTCAACATTATAGGTCATTTTTAAAAGTCAACAAAAAGGGACTTTAAGTCAAAGGCCATAACTTGAGATTGTTAAATCAAAATGACATGGGACCAAAGAAATTGGTTAGAGGACTCAAAGACCTTTCCAAAATGTCCAAGAACATGAGAAAATATTAAAAATTGAGCAAGTTATGCCTTGTGGAAGTTGGGAAATTTTTGGATATTTTGAAAAGTCAACATTACTTCAAATGACCTAAAATTGCTAATGGGCCCATTTTTCTTCCATAATTCATCATCCATGACATATGCACGACTACTTGGCCCAAAGGGAAGTCTTTATTCATTTTTTATTTATTTATTTGAATTTTTATTTATAATAATTCATTTAAATCAAAATAAATGTATGAAAAATGCTAACCCAAAGTTTTAAATCTTTTTGTGCATGTTTTACTCTCAAGATTTCGTGCTTGTACCAATATGGAAAGATTTGGATTGATTGGCTTGATTGAGAACAAAAAGCACATGGAAAAAGATTGAAAAAAATCTTAGAAAATCAAATTCCCAAAATCATGAATGCAAGATATTTGGATCCATATTTTTAACCTAATTCACTCTTGCATAAGTATGGAACACAACCCTAATCATAATACACACGCAGCTGCCCAAAAACCAGAAAATCAAACTTGAAATTTTTCTCTAAAAACTCAAAACTGCAAACTCACTTCCAGGGCGATTCAAAGCATAATTCTTGTTCCATTAGCTTGCCAAGGTTGCCCAGAAGCGATTACAATCAAAAACATTTATCAAAGCTCAAGAAATTGGTAACAAGAACCGCCCTTGTACAGAAAAAAATCCATGATCGTGTTTTGACATATAGGCATTCTTATGGCATTTTAATTGTTGATTTACATTCCTTGTGAAGTTCTGAAGCTAACCAATATATTTAATTGTATTTTTATGTGCTACACGCGATTATGCCATGTTTGATTTTTAGGGTTTACAGAGCTTCAGATTAGGGATTTTGAAACGAGGAAAAATTGGAAGCCCTGACCATCACCATTCAAACCAGCGCATTTGGACGAGGACAATGGAACCCTCGCGCTCAATTTATGAGCATCAGAGGGCTAGTCGTTATTTTTCCAAAGCATACCTAACAGAACGCGTATAAAACCGTGGCTTAATGTTTTATGTTTCAGGAATAGTGAAGAAGACGATATCGTGGCAAGACGTGATAGGCCAGTTCAAATTTCGCGCGCGTTGGGGGCCACTGACTTTCTTTTCTTTTATAATGTTTATTAACTATTATATATTAAACGCATACGTAGTGGCTCAGTGGCAAATGAAGTTGTTAGTAAAGTGAATGACCTGGGTTCGATCCCAGGTCTTCACCCTTTCCATTTGTTTTTTCCCAATTTACGTTCATATGCAGGCATAATGTTGTGGTCCATGATACGTCCCTCTATCTAACATGCCACGCGTACGTTGAGAGCAATCCAAGGGCTACAGATTGGAGGAACACCATGAGGTTGAGTCAACGCACATGCACGTGTCTGGCCACAGTCAAACAGGCCAAGGTTGTTGGGCCAGAATTTCCATAATCATACCTCCACTTTGGGGACTACCACCCCCTAGGTTTGCATAATTTTTGCTTTCTTTATTTTTAATTCTATTTTTATTTTAATTATTACTTGTTTAATTAATTTATTATTTTCACAAAATACAATAAAAATCAGAAAAAAGGAAAAACACAATAAATATTTTTGTTTTAATATTTTCATGAATAAATTTGCATGTAAATAAAATTAGTTTTAAATTAGGTGTTAACTTTAATTCTTTTAATAATAAATCTAAAAAATGTGGAACTAGGGTTTAATTAACAGTTTTTCATCCTTTTTATTTTTCTTTTATAATAATTAAAATAATTAAATATTTATTTTCATGAATTAAATTGCATATAAAAATTAGGTTTAAATTAGGTTAAAATTCAACATATTTCTTAATAAATTAAAAAATAACTAGAATTAGGGTTTGCATCTTATTTTGATTTTAATTAATTCTCCCTTTTCATATTAAATCTTAAAAAACATAAAATACCAAAAAAAAACAAATTCTTACTTTCTTTTTAATTTATTAATTCAGCGTTAATTCAATTTTTGCAAAAGGGTCCAACGCCCTCGTTTCGTTCCTAATCTCTCATTAATTCGCATATTTATTTTATTTCATTATGATACTTATGTATCTCTCCCAAGGCCTTGTAACATTTTAATTACTTCTCGCACTTTTACTTTCTTTATTTTTCTGTCAAATCGGGTCCTGGTTAATTTTGGCGATGTGGACCCGCGCCATTTGTAATAGCTTTAGATTTACTTTTCCCGCAAATATCTTAACTATTAATCAAAAGCATGAAAGAATGTATGGACAAAATAAAAACAAGCGTAGAACACCAATAACATGACAAGATAAATGCAAATGAAAACGACACACAAATCGCACACACCACCCTTAGGGTACGCCTCACTGTTGCCTTGCCTCGAAAGGTGATCGTCGAGTAGAGGATGTCTTAGTAAGTCCTCATGATCCGGGAACCTGGCATGAGGGTAGCTTCTAAGGTGTCTTCCTATTGCTCCGGTGATCACCATGTCCCGAACCTCGAATTGACCCGAACACCTCCAATGGTGGTGCTACCTACCTCTCAATGGTGGGATGGCACTACTTTAAAGGACATCTACACAAACGAATTCCTTAGGGTAGGTAGACGACTCTAGATACTTGCTCTAAATTCAAAAATAAATCAAAAATACTTTTCACACCGACACCTTTTCAAAAAGCTTTCGAAAGCAATTTTTCAAACACTCTTGAGGACCGATACAAGAGTCGAACTGAAATTTTCAAAGAAACTTTTTAAACCCACAGTTGAAAAGCAAACAAACCTTTTGAAAACACAAATGAGCAAGTATCTAAGAGCCCATGGATAACCATGGATAGAAAGGGTGCTAACACCTTCCCTTTCTATAATCTACCTCCCGAACCGAGAGCAATCTCTATAAGGAATTTTTCTGTGCTTTTGTCCTTTCCATTTGGAGAAAATAAAAGACGGTGGCGACTCTTGCTTCTGCGACATTTCGCGAACCAGCGTTAAACAGTCAGTTCCAGATCCACCGATCACAGAACTGGCGACTCTGCTGGGGACCTTTTAAAGTGAGGTGTACCTTAGGGTTAGTTCATAACTGTGTTTTCAATTGTATTGACTTGTCTGCTTTAAATTTGTGGGTTGCATCGGAGTTACATAGATCCTAACCCGGATCTGGGGATACCCTGTTTAGGTAGCATAAGCTGTGAGGGACCTGTCCGGCGTAGACCGACACGGGTGAAACAGTGGCTACGTTGGTGTGACACCTTGGTCTGTACCGATATCCCTTGTGTCGCAACGAGGAGAATATGGGTCTTCTAAGGAGTCATTAAGCACCAACAACCTTAGAACCTTAATTGACACAACTTGGCCTTTAGAATTGTAGCGGTATGCTACGCCCATTGAGGCTAAACTCTCGTGATGGTTCTGGCCGCAAGAAAAGATTGCGATGCTGGAGTTATGACCGATTGAGGGTAGTCAATGATATTGGGATCCTCTAAGAACCCGGTTACTTTTGATTAGGACAGGTATGAACCAACAAACTGAAAGAGGGTAGTACCTAGACCTCATGCTGGCCTAAACTTTAAGGGCTTGCCTTGTGTGACTTGTGTGCCTTACCATGTTTGCCTTTGTATCTATATGTGGTGTGCTTTATCATAACATCATAACATCATGAGCATTGCATGCATCCTGCATAAGGACTGACCATTTCAAAGACAAGAGGGTTTCACCTTTGCTCTGTTTTGTAGGACATCATGATGCCTGTGCGAAGGAATACTATCCGGTTCAACTTTGTTCGTTCACCTGAGTTGCTTGATGAGTTGGTTAGCAGAATTCCAAATACCACTTCCTTCATTCAGAGGCATGGTTCCCTTCTCAGTTTAGTCACTACAAAGCGGGATCAACAGTTGATGAGTGTTCTGACCCAGTTCTATGACCCTCTGTACCAGTGCTTCACCTTTCAAGACTTCCAGCTGGTCCCTACCCTGGAAGAGTTCTCTGATTTGCTTGGTATCCCTATCTTGGATCAGACTCCCTTTACTGGTTGGGAAAAGACCCTCAGGCTTGAGGATGTTGCTGCAGCTCTTCCTGTGACCCATCAAGAGGTAACAGACAACTGGGTAACTAGAAGCGGAGTTAAGGGTTTCTTGGCCAAGTTTCTAATTGGTAAAGCTAACAGTTTCTGGAATGACCTGGACTTTAGGGCATATGAAGACATCTTGGCTCTCCTAATCTATGGGTTAGTCCTGTTTCCTAATCCTGACAACTTCATCAATGTCACCGCCGTAAGGATCTTTATGTCTCAGAATCCTGTGCCCACTCTCTTGGGTGACATCTTGCAACAGCTTCATGCCCGTACCACCCGAAGACGAGGAACCCTATGGTGTTGTATCCCTTTGTTGGTGAGGTGGTTTATTTCACATCTCCCTAAGTTCGTACTGAAGAATCAAGAAGGAAGAGGTTGGGCTCACAGATTAATGTCTCTCACCGATAAAGACATCATTTGGACTTGCAGAGGTTTGGATGAGATAGCTATTATCGATCGATGCGGGGAATACCCTAATGTTCCCCTGATTGGTACCCAAGGAGGGATCTCTTACAATCCATGTCTAGCAGTCCATCAGTTTGGAAGAGCAAGAAGAGCAGGTCCCCATGAGATGTTGGTGCCTCACATCAGTTTTGAGTTTCAGTTGGATAGTGACGAGCTGCGTCGTAAGTTCATCAAGGCTTGGGACAAGGTTCATAAAGCTGACCCACAGGAGTTAGGGCCAAAGACTTCTTTACCTATGGAAGCCTACTACAAATGGGTTCGCATCCGTGCTCAGAAGTTAGGTATGCCGTATGAAGCTGTCAGACCCGTCATTCTTGAGTGTCCTGACAAAGATGGTGTTCCTCCAACTGTCCTTCCTCCTCGGATACCTACTGATTATGAGACATTGAAGAGATCTTGGTCGCAACTGCGAGAAGAGCGGGATTCTTACCGGGAAAAGTTCAACGAGCAGGAATCAAAGATCCAGAAGCTGACCAAGCAGTTGAAGAATGAGAGAGCTCTGAATGCCTACATCCGTACTGAGAAGAGGAGACCATGGGATCAATAATGAGCTCCAGATGTGCTTTTACAGTTTTATTTCCTTTTCAGTATTTCCTTTCATGTAACGCCTAAGGGCAACTTGTTGGATAATTTCAGTTGCAAAGTTGAATCTAATGAAGTGTGTTCCTTTTTGTTTACAAAGTTGACTCCCGATTGTCTTTGAAAACATAATTCATACGCATTTCATACATCATGTGCATAGCAGGTTTTTCCCCTTTTCAGGTTGCTTACAGTTCTTCGTTGTTTATTTCAGCATCATGAATCCCGACTCTTCATCAACTGAGACATCAATCAAGGCTCTTCAGGTGCAGAATGCACAGTTTCAGGAATTAATCAAGGGTCTGGCTCAGGGCCAAGAAGAATTGAAGGCTATGCTCCTGAAGAAGGAGAAGAAGAAGAAGAGAAGAACTGTTCTGTTCAACTCGGGCCGAAGGTTTGGTAATGCTCTGCAGCAGGAAGAGGCTGGTTCTTCTGTTGGCAAGAGTAGTCCTCAGGAAGAAGCAAGGGTTCCTAGTCCGGTAGTCTCCGACAACGAGACTGATTTTGATGAAGAGCAGTACCCTCCTGCAGAGGACAGATACAAGCAACTGGAGGATAGGTTGAAAGCTATGGAGGTTCAACAGGTACCTGGGCTGGATTTCGGAGATCTGGGTTTGTCAACTGGTGTGATTATCCCTCACAAATTTAAAGCACCATCCTTCTCTAAGTATGACGGGGCGTCTTGTCCCAAGCTGCATCTAAGGTCCTATGTTCGGAAAATTCAGCCGTACTCTGCGGATAAGAATTTATGGATCCACTTCTTCCAGGAGAGTCTTTCAGGGACTCATCTCGAATGGTTCTATCAGCTGGATGGGACCAAGGTTCGTAACTGGGAGGAGTTGGCTACTGCTTTTTATAAGCAGTATCAATATAATGCCGACCTTGCCCCCACACGTACCCAACTCCAGGGTATGTCGTTAGGTGCAAGCGAAGGTTTTAAGGAGTACGCTCAGAAGTGGAGAGACCTGGCTGGCAGGGTGCAGCCACCGTTGACTGATCGGGAGTTGGTAGACATGTTCTTGGGGACCCTATCTGGGCCATTTTTCAACCATCTCATTGGGAATTCATCTGCAGGGTTCACTGATCTAATCTTGACTGGAGAGAGAATTGAAGCTGGGTTAAAGTCTGGAAAAATTCCGAAGGGTGCATCATCTAGTTCTGAGAAGAAACCCTTCAAGAAGGAGTCTAGTGCCGTATATGGTTCCAGGAGATCAGAGAGACCTGAGCGCCGCCAATCTGTCAGTGTGATAATGATTGCTAAGCCTGCTGCCGCTCCTCGGCCGACCAATCCTCAAAGGGCTGAAAGACCCCGGAGGGAGTTTACCCGGTTAAGCATGACCCTATCGCAGATCCTGCCACAGTTGCTAGCCACCAATTTGGTGACTGTCAGGGAGGCTCCGAAGTTCCCCAATACTGCATCTCCTAAGTACAACCCGAATGCTCATTGTGCTTATCATTCTGATAGCCCGGGGCATGCCACTGATGACTGTTGGGCATTAAGGAACAAGCTGCAGGACCTTATTGATGCCAAGGAGGTACAGTTTGAGGCATCTGAGAAGCCTAATGTAGTAACAGTGCCCCTGCCTGCTCATGGAGTGAATGCTATTGGGGACGAAGAGGAAGTTGATGAAGCTGAGTTTGATAGCTGGATTTACCCGGCAACCAACAGTGGACCTAACAATTGGAGTGCAAAGGATAACCTGTCTGTTTCTCTTGTTACTAAGTAATAACTTTCTTTGTTTGCTATTTTGTAATAAACAATAATAAACTCTATGGCCCGGTGTCTTACCCGAGGCGCCGTGGTTTCATTTGTGAGGGCATATAAATTGTCATTTCATATATCATGAATGAAAATCTTGGACGTTTTCCCGCATTGCAAATATTGTGTTCCTTTTCTGTCTTTATTTCCTTTACATATATTTCAAAACAGCTGTATTTACACACACACACTCACTCATACAGGTTTCAATCCACTCTGGATCTCACTGATAACAACTCTGCTACTGCCAATTATGACTTCTAAAATCCGATCAACTTAGCCGAAGACGAAGGTGAAGATGATTGCGAAGTGCCTGGCGAGCTTGCAAGACTGTTGCTTCAGGAAGAGAGGGCAATTCAACCCCATGAAGAGCCAGTGGAAACAATAAACTTGGGTACTGAGGCAGACAGGAGAGAGGTGAAGATTGGTGCCAACCTAGAGCTCAGCGTAAAGCAACGGTTAACCAAGATGTTACATGATTATATGGAGATCTTTGCCTGGTCTTACGAAGACATGCCAGGATTGGATACCGATATTGTGGTCCATCACTTGCCAACTAAGGAAGACTGCCCTCCGGTTAAGCAAAAGGTCCGTCGGATGCGTCCAGAGATGTCCGAGAAGATTAAAGCCGAAGTGATGAAACAGTTTGATGATGGGTTCCTTGCAGTAACTTCTTACCCTCAGTGGGTTGCTAATGTGGTGCCGGTACCTAAGAAGGACGGTAAGGTCAGAATGTGTGTCGACTACAGGGATCTGAACAGGGCCAGCCCCAAGGATGACTTCCCCTTACCTCACATTGATGTCCTTGTTGATAATACAGCTCAGCATAAAGTGTTCTCTTTCATGGATGGCTTTTCAGGTTACAATCAGATCAAGATGGCACCTGAAGACATGGAAAAGACTACATTTGTTACTCAGTGGGGGACCTTCTGTTACAAGGTCATGCCATTTGGATTAAAGAACGCTGGGGCAACCTACCAACGTGCCATGGTTGCTTTATTTCATGACATGATCCATCATGAGATAGAAGTGTATGTTGACGACATGATCGCAAGGTCCCAGACTGAGGAAGAGCACCTAGATCACCTGCAGAAATTGTTTGACCGGTTGAAACTGTACAAGCTGAGGTTGAACCCGAACAAGTGCACCTTCGGGGTAAGATCTGGGAAGTTGCTAGGCTTTGTGGTCAGTGATAAAGGTATTCAAGTGGACCCTGCTAAGGTCAAAGCTATTCAAGAGATGCCAGTTCCTAAGACAGAAAAGGAAGTCAGAGGTTTTTTAGGACGCCTGAATTACATTGCTCGGTTCATCTCACATCTAACTGCTACCTGTGAGCCAATCTTCAAGCTGCTGAAGAAAGATCAGGTAGTACGTTGGAACGATGAATGTCAGGCTGCCTTCGACAGAATCAAATAGTATCTCCAAGAACCACCTATCCTTATGCCACCGGTTGAAGGGAGACCTCTGATACTATACCTGACAGTGCTTGACAACTCAATGGGGTGTGTGCTGGGGCAGCATGACGAGTCTGGCCGAAAAGAGCATGCCATTTATTACCTTAGCAAAAAGTTTACCGACTGTGAGACCCGATACTCACTGCTTGAGAAAACTTGCTGCGCTTTGGTATGGGCTGCTCGCCGGCTGAGACAGTATATGCTGACTCACACTACCTTGTTGATCTCAAAGATGGATCCTATAAAGTACATATTCGAAAAGCCTGCTCTGTCTGGGAGAATTGCAAGATGGCAAATGATCTTGACGGAATACGACATTCAGTACACAACCCAGAAAACCATCAAGGGAAGTGTATTGGCAGACCACTTGTCACATCAAGCTGTAGATGATTATCAGTCAATGAACTTCGAGTTTCCGGATGAAAGCATCATGATAGTGACTGATTGTGAAGTACCTGGACCGGATGAAGGACCCGAACCAGGATCCCGATGGTCTATGCACTTTGACGGAGCCTCCAATGCTTTGGGAAATGGTATCGGCGCCATAATCATATCACCTCAAGGTACTCATACTCCGCTCACTGCCCGGCTATGTTTCAACTGTACCAACAACATGGCGGAGTATGAGGCATGCATCATGGGTCTCCAAGCTGCGATCGACTTAAGGATCAAGTTTCTGAGTGTCTTCGGAGATTCCGCTCTGGTGATCAATCAGATCAAAGGAGAGTGGGATACGAAACATCCGAATCTTATTCCTTACAGAGAATGTGTGTTGACCCTGATCCCCCACTTCACAGAGATAACCTTTGAGCACTTTCCAAGAGAAGAGAATCAGTTAGCGGACGCGTTATCTACAATGTCTTCTATGTTCAAAGTCAAATGGGATAATGAGGCTCCCCGGATCATCATCTGGAAACTGGACGAACCATCATACTGTTGCGATCTCGAGACTGAATTGGTGACTGAGAAGCCTTGGTACCATGAGGTGAAGAGATATCTAGAAGCTCAGGAATACCCTGAAGGTGCATCTGTCAATGATAAGAAGTTCCTGAGAAGGTTCGCAGAGAAATTCTTCCTTAGCAACGACATCTTGTACAAACAAAACCATGATTCAACCTTACTGCGTTGTGTGGATAAGACTGAAGCAGAAAGAATCATGGAAGAGCTACATGAAGGGACCTTTGGTACGCATTCCAGTGGACACACCATGGCTAAGAAAATCCTACGGGAAGGATACTACTGGTCCACAATGGAAGCTGACTGCTACCAACATTCCAGGACATGCCATAAGTGCCAGATTTATGCAGACAAGGTGCATGTTCCTCCAGTTCCCCTGAATGTTCTGACTGCGCCGTGGCTGTTTGCAATGTGGGGCATAGACATGATCGGCGAGATCAAACCTACGGCATCCAATGTACATCGCTTCATCCTGGTAGCGATTGATTATTTTACAAAGTGGGTCGAAGCAGCTTCCTATGCTACGGTAACCAAGACTACTGTGGCACGGTTCATTCGACACAATCTGATCTGTCGGTACGGGGTCCCAGAGAGAATTATTACAGACAACGGTACCAATCTGAATAACAAGATGATCGCTGAGCTCTGCGAACAGTTCAAAATACAGCACCACAATTCTTCTCCTTACAGACCGAAGATGAATGGGGCTGTAGAAGCAGCAAATAAGAACATCAAGAAGATCGTGCAGAAGATGACAGTGACCTATAAGGATTGGCACGAGATGTTACCGTTCGCTCTACATGGGTACCGTACCTCAGCTAGGACGTCAACCGGGGCAACTCCTTTCTCTCTGGTTTATGGTATGGAGGCAGTCTTGCCGATCGAAGTGCAAATACCCTCTCTCCGGATAATGAAGGATGCAAATCTGAACGAAGATGATTGGATCCAGACACGACTTGATCAGCTCAACCTTATTGATGAAAAGAGACTTGCTGCTATCTGTCACGGTCAGACGTATCAGAAACGGATGATCAGGGCATTTAATAAAAAGGTCAGACCACAGGAATATCAAGTCGGGGATCTGGTGATCAAGAGAATCATCCTTCCTCAGAGTGATCCAAGGGGCAAATGGACCCCTACGTACGAAGGGCCATTTGTGGTTAAACATGTGTTCTCAGGAGGAGCAATGATATTGACCAACATGGATGGTGACGACCTTCCTCACCCCGCCAATGCAGACATAGTAAAAAAATACTACGCATGAAAAAAGACCCGCTATGCTGACATGCCTAGGCAAAAATTAGGGTCTCCCGTCGAACCAAAAGGGTTCGGGCAAAATGAAGGGATGAAAATGAAAAAATCTGTACACCCGGCAAGTCGAAAACCTGAAAAGGCGGCTTGGGCAAAAATGGGTATCCCGGTGGACCGAAAACTCGAAAGGGCGGTCCAGGCAAAAATTAGGGATAAAGCGTAATACTATGTTTCATTGGATCACTGTGCATCCAGAATCCGGTATCTACATCAAGTTCAGACGGTATCGATCAGTCAGCTTCACCTTCAACCAAGGTCATCAAGTGATGAGACGCTCGGAGTTATAAAGGCAATAGCAGAGTTGAAACCCAGTGGGATCATTCATTTCACACAGCTGTTTTATTTTCTTTTGTACAAAATTTGTATAAACTCTCTTGTTCGGCGACGTTCCTCTTACTAGGACGTCAGCCTCTTGTACACAAAACGCCTATTCACAGGCCATTCAAAATCAATACAAATATATTTTCAGTTAAACGTGCCAAGTGTTTTTCTTTTTCTGTTTTGTTTTGCGAAGAACGTCCAAGGTTCAATTTGTGATATATGCATTGACAATAATGTGCTAACTCATAAATATTTGCATACGAAACAAAGGAATTAATTGCAGGTGACACTAGAAACAGGGGCAATAAAGAGTTGTCTAAACAATCCAATTGTTCTATCCTCCAAGGTACCAAGGTAGGTTCAACTAAAGAACATAACCAGATACCTTAATTCCCCAGAGAGTGATTCAGCAAAACAGTGCATTCTTCTCCAGGAAGAGTTATCAAGTCTCAAGGAAATTGGGTATCCTCCAGCAGATCCCAACATTCCCCAGCAGTATACATATATTCTTAACAAGCATCCCCGGCAGTCTTGGTCTAAAGATTGTTCCCCGGCAGCATATCAACATTCAAAGGAATCGCTTCCCCGACATAGTTCAAAACTTCCCCAAGAGAATCCAATCCAGTTCCCCAGGAAAGTTGGAACTTATCTCCCCAAGCAGTAAGCTTATCCCCAGTAGGTTCTGGAAGCTTATCCCCTCGCAGAGCACGAACGCGTCGCCTGACTTTATTCAAAGAGTTATTTCCTTAACAGGATATAACTGGGTTATCCTCATCCAAAAGCCACGGAAAGAGCGTCCTCGACGAAATCTTCTTACCCCAGCGAAGTCCATCAACACTTCCAACAACAAGGGTATCCCCAGCAAATTATTATCAACACTCAGCAAGGCATCCCTCCTCCCACAGAGTATTGCTTCCCAGCATGGTCGCTAGAGTATCTTTTCTCCCCGCATAATCTTCCATTTGCCAAGTTTATTCCTCAACGAAGTCATCTTCTCCTACCGGTATTCTTGCAATTATCGTCCCCAGCGGAAGCAAAATCTATTCTTCAACATCATCCCAGGATATGACTTCCCGGCACCCGTCAAGGATTTACTTTCCTAGACGAAAACATACATTCATAAAACATCACATACATCATTATAGCATGCATAGACGCATTATATCATACAAATCTCATTTATGTTGAGAACATCATTGCTTGATCCATATCATGCATTGCATATGACTGACCTTTACCTTTTAGGAAAGATGCAGTTGAAATTCTCAATCATATTTCAAGACCTGGACCGGTTCAGTTAATCGACTCCAAAGATTTCTTATCCAGTCCCAGGCCTTCTCTAGTCCAGCTAAATCGACTCCCAACAGATTTTTCTGATAAAGATTCAGTAGAAGTTATCCCAGGTTATAATGTCCTATTGGTTCTCTCTCCGACGGTGCATGAGATTTCCATTTTAGGTTTTCCTTTGAGATTATAATGTCCTATTGGTTCCCTCTCCGACGGTGAGTGAGGTGGTAATTCCTTTCCTTATGGTTCCCTCTCCGACGGTGAGTGAGGTGATAATTCCTTTCCTTATGGTTCCCTCTCCGACGGTGAGTGAGGTGGTAATTCCTTTCCTTATGGTTCCCTCTCCGACGGTGAGTGAGGTGATAATTCCTTTTCAGATGGTTCCCTCTCCGACAGTGAGTGAGGTGGTAATTCCTTTCCTTATGGTTCCCTCTCCGACGGTGAGTGAGGTGGTAATTCCTTTCCTTATGGCTCCCTCTCCGACGGTGAGTGAGGTGATAATTCCTTTTTCAGATGGTTCCCTCTCCGACGGTGAGTGAGGTGTTAATTCCTTTTCAAGATGGTTCCCTCTCCGACGGTGAGTGAGGTGTTAATTCCTTTTCAGATGGTTCCCTCTCCGACGGTGAGTGAGGTGATAATTCCTTTCAGATTATAATTTCCTAGGGTTCCCTCTCCGACGGTGAGTGAGGTGATAATTCCTTTCAGATTATAATTGCCTATGGCTCTCTTCCCGGTACTGCGAAGACGGTAATTCCCACCAAGATTTTCTCAACGAGCGTTGTTGAAGTTAAAGTCACCCAAGGTACTCTTACCATTCATGCTAAGGTAGTAACCATCCCTGGTTCATTCATCATCTTTTGAAGCTCCAGACCCAGCTCCTGTAACCAGTCAGGACATATCTATACCAAGCATCTAAAAATCAGCTCCTGCAACGTGTCAGGTACTCATTTTCTGTTTTGCAGGTACACAAGTTCTCGCTAAGGAATCTCTTACGCGATCGACATCCAGATGGCATCTATAAGCCCATCATCCTATTCACCAACCTCTAAATGGCATCTATAAGCCCATTCCATCACCACACTGCTACTATGTGAGCGCAAATTTCTGGGCACTCTAGTGTTCAATCACCTTCTACCCTCGGATTACGAAAGGCACGTCAGCCAATCAGCATCCTCAGGTCTAAGAAGATTGAACAGGGGAAACTGTTGTACCCCAAAATTTGCCCTCCCATATTCTTTAAGAAATTGCCAAGTCAAGCTTCAAAATTCCCCAAGGGTTGCACAGTGCAAAGGTCTCCTATATAGTCAAAATTAGGGTTTGTGTTCTGATCAAGAAAATGAATTTTTCAAAGGTCCAATCAAGTCTCATATGCCTACAAATATGGTCAAGCATCCTCATATCAAGTTTCAAGACATTCAGCTCAAAATTGCACAGTCAAAAACCCTAATTGCACTACAATCAACTGTAGGGGCAAAATGGTCATTTGACAGTCAAAAGTTCAAATTTTTGGTCAACATATCATTTTGAAGCCACAAACATCCTTTGATCAATGCTTGATCATGATCCTCAAAGTTTGGCTCAAAAATCATCAAGATGCAAAAGTTTCCTTATTTGGACAGTTGAAAAAGTCAACTGTAAATTGACCAGGGCATAACTTTCACATGGATTATCAGAAAAATTCCATCCAAAGCTCATTTTGAATAGAAAGACATTTCGTACAACTCATCTTCATACTTCAATACCAAGAAATGCTCTCACAAAAAGTTATCAATTTCAACATTATAGGTCATTTTTAAAAGTCAACAAAAAGGGACTTTAAGTCAAAGGCCATAACTTGAGATTGGTAAATCAAAATGACATGGGACCAAAGACATTGGTTAGAGGAGTCAAAGACCTTTCCAAAATGTCCAAGAACATGAGAAAAGCTTAAAAATTGAGCAAGTTATGCCTTGTGGAAGTTGGGAAATTTTTGGATATTTTGAAAAGTCAACATTACTTCAAATGACCTAAAATTGCTAATGGGCCCATTTTTCTTCCATAATTCATCATCCATGACATATGCACGACTTCTTGGCCCAAAGGGAAGTCTTTATTCATTTTTTATTTATTTATTTGAATTTTTATTTATAATAATTCATTTAAATCAAAATAAATGTATGAAAAATGCTAACCCAAAGTTTTAAATCTTTTTGTGCATGTTTTACTCTCAAGATTTCGTGCTTGTACCAATATGGAAAGATTTGGATTGATTGGCTTGATTGAGAACAAAAAGCACATGGAAAAACATTGGAAAAAATCTTAGAAAATCAAATTCCCAAAATCATGAATGCAAGATATTTGGATCCATATTTTTAACCTAATTCACTCTTGCATAAGTATGGAACACAACCCTAATCATAATACACACGCAGCTGCCCAAAAACCAGAAAATCAAACTTGAAATTTTTCTCTAAAAACTCAAAACTGCAAACTCACTTCCAGGGCGATTCATAGCATAATTCTTGTTCCATTAGCTTGCCAAGGTTGCCCAGAAGCGATTACAATCAAAAACATTTATCAAAGCTCAAGAAATTGGTAACAAGAACCGCCCCTGTACAGAAAAAAATCCATGATCGTGTTTTGACATATAGGCATTCTTATGGCATTTTAATTGTTGATTTACATTCCTTGTGAAGTTCTGAAGCTAACCAATATATTTAATTGTATTTTTATGTGCTACACGCGATTATGCCATGTTTGATTTTTAGGGTTTACAGAGCTTCAGATTAGGGATTTTGAAACGAGGAAAAATTGGAACCCCTGACCATCACCATTCAAACCAGCGCATTTGGACGAGGACAATGGAACCCTCGCGCTCAATTTATGAGCATCAGAGGGCTAGTCGTTATTTTTACAAAGCATACCTAACAGAACGCGTATAAAACTGTGGCTTAATGTTTTATGTTTCAGGAATAGTGAAGAAGACGATATCGTGGCAAGACGTGATAGGCCAGTTCAAATTTCGCGCGTGTTGGGGGCCACTGACTTTCTTTTCTTTTATAATGTTTATTAACTATTATATATTAAACGCATACGTAGTGGCTCAGTGGCAAATGAAGTTGTTAGTAAAGTGAATGACCTGGGTTCGATCCCAGGTCTTCACCCTTTCCATTTGTTTTTTCCCAATTTACGTTCATATGCAGGCATAATGTTGTGGTCCATGATACGTCCCTCTATCCAGCATGCCACGCGTACGTTGAGAGCAATCCAAGGGCTACAGATTGGAGGAACACCATGAGGTTGAGTCAACGCACATGCACGTGTCTGGCCACAGTCAAACAGGCCAAGGTTGTTGGGCCAGAATTTCCATAATCATACCTCCACTTTGGGGACTACCACCCCCTAGGTTTGCATAATTTTTGCTTTCTTTATTTTTAATTCTATTTTTATTTTAATTATTACTTGTTTAATTAATTTATTATTTTCACAAAATACAATAAAAATCAGAAAAAAGGAAAAACACAATAAATATTTTTGTTTTAATATTTTCATGAATAAATTTGCATGTAAATAAAATTAGTTTTAAATTAGGTGTTAACTTTAATTCTTTTAATAATAAATCTAAAAAATGTGGAACTAGGGTTTAATTAACAGTTTTTCATCCTTTTTATTTTTCTTTTATAATAATTAAAATAATTAAATATTTATTTTCATGAATTAAATTGCATATAAAAATTAGGTTTAAATTAGGTTAAAATTCAACATATTTCTTAATAAATTAAAAAATAACTAGAATTAGGGTTTGCATCTTATTTTGATTTTAATTAATTCTCCCTTTTCATATTAAATCTTAAAAAACATAAAATACCAAAAAAAAACAAATTCTTACTTTCTTTTTAATTTATTAATTCAGCGTTAATTCAATTTTTGCAAAAGGGTCCAACGCCCTCGTTTCGTTCCTAATCTCTCATTAATTCGCATATTTATTTTATTTCATTATGATACTTATGTATCTCTCCCAAGGCCTTGTAACATTTTAATTACTTCTCGCACTTTTACTTTCTTTATTTTTCTGTCAAATCGGGTCCTGGTTAATTTTGGCGATGTGGACCCGCGCCATTTGTAATAGCTTTAGATTTACTTTTCCCGCAAATATCTTAATTGTTAATCAAAAGCATGAAAGAATGTATGGACAAAATAAAAACAAGCGTAGAACACCAATAACATGACAAGATAAATGCAAATGAAAACGACACACAAATCGCACACACCACCCTTAGGGTACGCCTCACTGTTGCCTTGCCTCGAAAGGTGATCGTCGAGTAGAGGATGTCTTAGTAAGTCCTCATGATCCGGGAACCTGGCATGAGGGTAGCTTCTAAGGTGTCTTCCTATTGCTCCGGTGATCACCATGTCCCGAACCTCGAATTGACCCGAACACCTCCAACGGTGGTGCTACCTACCTCTCAATGGTGGGATGGCACTACTTTAAAGGACATCTACACAGACGAATTCCTTAGGGTAGGTAGACGACTCTAGATACTTGCTCTAAATTCAAAAACAAATCAAAAATACTTTTCACACCGACACCTTTTCAAAAAGCTTTCGAAAGCAATTTTTCAAACACTCTTGAGGACCGATACAAGAGTCGAACTGAAATTTTCAAAGAAACTTTTTAAACCCACAGTTGAAAAGCAAACAAACCTTTTGAAAACACAAATGAGCAAGTATCTAAGAGCCCATGGATAACCATGGATAGAAAGGGTGCTAACACCTTCCCTTTCTATAATCTACCTCCCGAACCGAGAGCAATCTCTATAAGGAATTTTTCTGTGCTTTTGTCCTTTCCATTTGAAGAAAATAAAAGACGGTGGCGACTCTTGCTTCCGCGACATTTCGCGAACCAGCGTTAAACAGTCAGTTCCAGATCCACCGATCACAACAACTATCAGTTAGTTTTTGCCATCCATTACTTTTCCCTCAGTTTTTGAGTTGATGTTATGTTGTCTCCTCTCTGGACCTTACTCAATAGAGCTGAGTCCTCTTTTCCCCAGTGGAGTTAATTTGTCTCCAATAGATTCAAATTTCTATCCCCATAGTCATGTTGTTCCCCTGAAATTTATTTTCCTGGTCAAACTCTTTTCATTAGTCAGTTGATTTTATTTTTGCTTCTCCAGTGGCGTTTTGTTCACTTATGCGAAGTTTATATTTTACATCCATAATCATAAGCATCGCATGGCATCTTAGAGCCAAAAATAGGATTTGTTTTGTATTTAAGTATCTTCAATCGCGTCGAAACAAAGATTTTAACCTTCGTATCTCCGGATAGAAGA
Source organism: Vicia faba (assembly GCA_948472305.1). NCBI lineage: Eukaryota > Viridiplantae > Streptophyta > Magnoliopsida > Fabales > Fabaceae > Vicia > Vicia faba. The sequence goes on from OX451741.1 coordinate 1,155,327,678, forward strand.
CACTTAAATAAGGGCAGCTGTTATACCCAAATTTCCCCCCCTAAGATCCCTCATCATATCAGATACACCTCATGCATATCATCGATTCCATGATTACGACATCAAAGGCTTTTCCATTAGGGTTTTTCTCTATGGACTGAGGTCGCTACCTTACTCAAAGTTGATTCAACTGGTGCTCTTATCATTCTTGGTATGAGATTAGGGTTTTGGATCTCAAGCATCATAAACACCTTCACTAGCAGGGTTCCTCGAGATATAAGTCTTCTCCTATCAAGAAGGAGATACAATGACCAATCAATGCAAGTTTGAGGTACCAACCATCATGATAATTATCATCAAGATACAAGGTCTTATTCCTATGCAAGTTCTTCAAAGGTCTTCAGCAGATCGAAGTTTCTATTCTTGAATATGGATCACAAGCTTCCATATAATTGAAGTTGATGATTGCAATCGTTGAATACTTCTTCTTTCATCAAGCTCTGAGGTCGTGACCTGCTTCAAGAACTCTAAGGTTTCTTCATTGTTTTCAAATAAGAGAATCATGAATGTGGGTTTAGCCTTATGATCACCATGGATTTATCCTTAAACATTTGGGTTTGTTCATCATATGAGGAACAGTTTTTTTGGCAATTGTAATACAAGTCATACTATTGGACTTCCCCCAAAGACCATGGACCTAAGCATGGGAAGTCAGGGAGATCATGGAGTGAGAGGTTTCTCCATTCTGTTTACAATTATCATGTGAACTAGGGCTTCCCTATTCATATGGCGACTAAAGGATTATTTTTTAGGATGGACCCATCAGTAAAGGACAAAATTATGTGATTCATGATTCATTATTTAGACTACAAGTCTTATTTGCACTACTGAGACTTCTAACACATGACAATTCATTTAAGAAGGTTAAGCTAGGGAATGATTGGAAGTCCTAATGCAATTCTAAAGAGAAAATTGTTTTGAATATTTGGATTTGTTATAATTAAATCTTCAAGATTCACGGGTTCATTCGCAAGCTCATAAAAAAAACACATTCATCCTTCACCCCAAAATTGTAAAGCATTAATCAAAGGAGATTATAACTTCAAGTGAAATCTGGAAGATAATAATACTTTGGCTACTTAAAGAACTTGTCATTGAATTCAAGAGTTTCCAAAGTTGAATTATCATTAAAGACCACAAGTTACCTTTGCCATTACAATGATCATTCAAGTCTATATATCAAAAAATCATTACACTACTAACAGTTGTCGATACTACAATATAATTTCCAAAATCATCACTACATCATATACTATTTAATACATCAAATTTTTTCTTAAACCTAATTCTAATCTCCCATTCAACTTCAAGTTCTACTTGCTTTAAACTTTTCCAAATTCCAAGTTTCTCATGACCACCTCTTTGTTTCCATCCTCATCATAAAACTTCTAAACAATCCTACATGAAACCAGATCAGAATTCACAAAATTAATTCAACAAAAACCAGTCCAAGAAATATTGGAAGCCAAAGTCTTTCCATGGAATCCATTTATATTCTTGATGAAAACGAAGCTGAAGTGGATAGGCTCGAAGGTGTTAAGACAGAACTGCAAATCCAAAATTGTAGCAGAGAGGAAAATAAATGAAAAGTTGCAATCTTTTGTGGAAACACAAAAGGAAGACTTACAGGAGCAACGTATGGTTCTTGAGCGAGATGTTGATAAGTTACAAGAGCGGTTGCTAAAGGATAAGAACATTAGGAAACTCTTGAAGCAAGATTTAAGTTTCTTGCAGGGGCATTATCTAACTCAATTGGTATTGATGAACAAACCAAAACAAATTTTGAGGTATTAGTGACAATAGAAATTGATATCGGGGTTGATATAGGTGACGTCGAATACTCAGCTGGATGCTTAATGCACCCTTTAGCGCCTTATTAATTTTCTTTTTTTTTTCACAAAGGCAATGGAGGTACAAGCCTTCGATTCGAATGGTGAAGCCTGCAAAAAGGAACCTTGAAGTCAAGTGTACCTACATATTCACAACATGAGGAGTTCAACATACAGAGGCCAACTCAATAAAAAATAGAATAACATAATTTGAGAAAAACTATAACTAACAATAAGAGACTCCTAACCGATTTCTAACCTCCTAATCTCTTCCCTCAATTCGATAAGAAAATCCAATGGCTAAGAGCTTCTCACTTCAACCTATATAACAGAATCGTAACAGAATTATGAAGGGGAGATTGGATTCATAACAGAAAATGGAAAAGTTAACAGAAGATTCACCTCTGAATCTCTCGGAGATTTTTCTGAAGCACTCTCCATCTTCATCTTCAACCTTCCTCATTCTTGAACCTGGCTGGAAATTTCTTCAATCTTTTGTAACTCTTGCTTCTTCAATTCAGAACTTCACGCTTCTTTCTCTGTCATTTTTTCCTTCATCCTTTGTAAATCCCCTTAATCTTCATCCCTTAATTCCTCCTACTCTCTTCCATCTTCAACCTCTATACTTCAACATCACCCTAAACTTCTGCTTCCAGCTTCACCACCACAACTGCTTCAATCACCTTCAATCACACCTCTGGTTCATATCACCATCAATGTATTTTCAACCTTCATCAGGAACATCATTGCTTCAACAACGCAGCTTCGCTAACCTTCAAAACGACCAACTCAGTGTTTATTTCTTTGCTTACAACGCATACGAAAAAGGAATAAAAGAAGGAAATAAGCACGCAAAAGGAATAGTAAGAGAAGTAGGATTAAGCTGTTAACCAAAGATCTCTGGTTATATACCTCTATTGGCCACCTTCGAAGATGCATCAGAAGAATTCCGATAGGTTTATTGTGCGATATGCGGACATGTTGGAGTTTCCGATTGTGATTTATTTTCACGTCAATGATGCTTCGACGCCTATTCCGAATACTCGATCTCTGTCTGTTTGTTTGTTGATGCCAACTCGCGCAAAGTATTCCTGATTTCTTTTCTTTGGTTTCACTTTTTATAAACATTATTGATCGTTTGGTATTATACTGCTTCTAATTTATTTTTATGCATTTTATTGCTTTCTAGATATCATGAGAAGTAGGAAATAAAGAGCGTGCGCTCGAAGTCGCTGTTTAAAGACCTGTAGCAGGCATTCTGCACTTCATTTGCTATATGTGTCGTGCTTGTGTTTGTTTCCTTGGTTGTTGATCGATGAGTCACTCAATTTAGAAATTGATATCACGGCGTCGCTCTCAGTGCATGCTCCCTATAGGATTTTATCGTTTTCCTTTATTTCTTGTTGATCGATGAGTCACTCAATATAGAAATTATGATCATGACTTCGCTCTCATTGTATGTTCCCCATAGGATAGTTTTGTTAGATTTTCTTTGGCATGCTAACCTAGATATGATCTCTCTAGGTGTGCTCTCTTGAGCTTATTGGCCTGTTTGTTTAATTCCGTCTTTGTGTGCATGTTTTGAGATGATAGACCCTTTCTATGCTCCTTTAGGACTTCTTGATTCATCTACAAATGATGAGTTGAGATAGACATTAGGACTGTTATCCAAGCATCTTAACTTAGGATAGAGATTTCCCTTCAAAGATCAACTTTAGGATCAATCATTGTATGATAACATTAGGTTAGATATAGGTTAGTCTCCCATAGATGTTTTCTTCCTATTTTTGCATAATTGCGTTTAAAACTAAAACTTCCTTTTCTTGGCAAATGTATAAAAAATGCTAAGCATATAAAAATTCTTTTCATGGTAAAAAATACCAACCAATCCATTTCTTTTCGCCATTCGGCTTTTCTCTTCTAAGAGCATGTTAGTTCCTTTCCACTACAGGTCGCAAGTCTCCAAAGGTCGAGCATCGGTGGAATGATCGAATTCAACATTGTTCATTTAAAAAAATACAAACAAATAAAAACATTTGAAGTCGAACTATGGCGCTCTGATTCCTTAAAAGGGGTACGTAGGCATCTGGTCATGGGGCTCAGTCGAGTAAAAATTTGTAAATATTTCCTTCTTTTCCCCGTATTTTCTTTGCGTACATTCCCTCTTAGTTTATAACTCTTAAACATTAGATTGAACAGACCCTTTGATTATAACAACAAGAGTGGATCCCGTAGAGTACTACGAACGTGTGGGGTGCTAATACCTTGCCCTCGCATAATCGACTCCCTTACCCAATCTCTCGATCGCAAGACCTTGGTTTCCCCTTTAGGTTTTTCTTCGATGATTTTCATTTCCCTTTGTATGGGATAAATAAATACTCAGTTGCGACTTCATTGATTTTACCGCGACACATCTGAAACCACTATTGGATGTCGTGATCTTTTTGTCCAACGCCACTCTTGGATTTTCTTATCGTAATTCTTAGCAAGTGGTAGATCTCAGCAAGAAGAGATAGCTTGTATTTGGTCATTTTCCAGGTGGAAGACTTGGTTAAAGAAGAAACCATACCCATTCTCAGAGAGGTTTATCTAATTCCTAGCAAGTGGCAGATCTCAACAAGAAGAGATAGCTTGTACTTGGTCCTTTTCTAGGTGGAAAACATGGTTAAAGAAGAAATTGTACCCATTCTCAGGGAGGTTTATCTAATTCCTATCAAGTGTAAGATCTCAACAAGAAGAGATAACTTGTATTTGGTCCTTTTTCAGGTGGAAGACTTGGTTAAAGAAGAAACTGTACCCATTCTCAGAGAGGTTTATCTAATTCCTAGCAAGTGACGGATCTCAGCAAGAAGAGATAGCTTGTATTTGGTCCTTTTCCAGGTGGAAGACTTGGTTAAAGAATAAACCGTACCCATTCTCACGGAGGTTTATCTACTTCTTAGGAAGTGGCAAATCTCAGCAAGAAGAGATAACTTGTATTTGGTCATTTTCCATGTAGAAGACATGGTTAAAAGAGAAGTTACTATTTTATAATCCTTATCCTTTGTGTTTACTATTTCCTCAGGGTCTCATTCTTGGATTTTATCTCCCTCTTCACAAGTATTGATGGATACTCCTTGTCACCTTGACGGATCTCCAAAAATAACTTGTGTTTCCAGCGCGTCTTACCGCATAGTCTCATTCAATCTACCATAAATGTCTTGGTACAAGTTTCCCCACATAGTGTCTTATCCTATGCATTCATATCATATCATAAAAAAACAAAGTGTCAAAAAAGAGTTCATTGCATTCATTTATAGCATTGCATCAAGGGACAAAAATTGGATACTTTGGTATTTAACTATCTCTTACTACGATTATATGAAGATCGATCATCTTCATATCATCTGGTTGAAGATATTTAAATAGGAGCAATTGTCATACCCCAATTTTCCCCCCTAAGATCCTCTATCATCTCATATTATTACACTGTATCAAGATCACGCCTTTGGGTTAACTATCTCTGTTACTCGTTTTCCTTTCGTAAAATTTACTCTCAAGGGATCGCCAAGCAGCTTAATTGTGTATCTTGTATCTATGTGTTTATATTTTTTACTGACCTCTAATCAAAATACCAAAAACATTTGCTTCGTTTTCTTGTATATTTATGTTTTGTAGGTATCAAGCTAAAGGGCCCAGCCAACAGAGTTTTCTGGAATTTTTCTTCTGTCAAAATCGATTACCTCATTTGTGGAAATAGATTTCCCTCACTATTTCTGCGCCATGATTTCTTTTTTTTCATTGGAAATTGATTACCCCATATGTGGAAATCGATTTGCTGAGGCGAATTTTGAAAAATAGAGGGCAATTTTCAGTTTTAGCATTTGGCTCCATTTTCTTTTTTTGAGAATATTCTTGGTTACTCAAAAATAATTCCCCTACCTCATCATAATTAAATTCCAACATACACCTTCATTTTATTACATGTGCACCACTTGATTCAATTTTGGCTCCAAAAATCAATTACCAAGCCTAATTTTGGTTCCAAACCAAACTCCAAACCACCACTAATTCCAATCCTAAACTCTATAAATAGAGCCCTCATTTCATTCAAATTTCAAGCTTTTGATAGCCAAATTCACTCAAAGCTCTATTTCCATAAAATTTAGTAATCTTTTCATTGAAGCTTACTAATGTTTGAGCTAAACCTTCATCCAAACACTTTCTCTTTATTATTTCTCTTGATCAAAGCTTGGGAGATTGATTCTTGGAGCTTATTTTTGAAGTGGTTTTGATAATTTTCTAGATCTATCTTTGGTAAGTTGGATCTTCATCTTTCACAATGTGATCTCTTGTTGATCTTTGTGGTTTGATTCTTTAAGCTTTTTTTTATTCTATTGGTTCTATTTTCTCACTATTTGATTGAATTTTCATGCTCAATTAAATCTAAGATCATAAGGTGTTTGATAAAGAGTTTGATTAAGAATTTTCCCTTTGAAATATTGTTTTTGCTGCAGGAAATCGATTTCCACTTTAGGGGTAATTGATTTCCTCGACTATTTTTGCGCCAGATTTCTGAAAAATCAGCAGAGGAAATCGATTACCCCAAATATGGAAATTGATTTCCTGAAGGCAGATTGCAATTTTTTGACTTGTTTTAGGACTGTTTTGGTTCCTTTTCTTTTTTCTACTCCTTTCTTTTGTTTGTTGCTTTGGATTACAATTTTAAATGTTTAATTTCTCTTCAAATTCAATGGACTTAGGATGTAGATTAAGTTTGATAAATATTCATTAATTCAAATCTATCTTAGAGTGAATTATTTAATTCATTCTTGGTGTTTTGAATTAGTGATATGTTTAGTGCTTTAATCTATCAATTATGAGTGATTGAACTTGAATATGAAAGAACTTTGAGGATATGATCCAATGTGATTTTTCTTTTCCTCTCCCTCTTTCCTTTTATTTTTGGTTGATGAAAATCTTCAATATCATTGGAACTTTTGTTAAGTTGTTGATGAAGATGAGACCATTCCTTTTTTCTTTTTGTGTGGCATGGCTTTTTGAGAATGATCTACATATCATTTCTCTAGCATATTTTAAAACCAATATTGTTATTGACCGGCCTCAAAATAGGTGTGACTTCTACATAAGTCCACTTACGATTGCTTAACATAGTGCTAAGTTTGCGCCAAATCAGAAAATGATCATTTGTGGCCTAAAACTTGGTGTTTACAAGTCCAAAGATGGTTGATTATTTGACTTTGGTTCAAACCCTGTGAAACTTGTTGTTAGGAGGCTTTGATTCTATCAACCCTCTAATGAGTTTTCATTAATTTTGTCCAATGTACATTATTCAATCATTATTGATCATACTTTGTGACCGTAATTCCTAACTTACTAATCATTAACAATTAACTTTACTTTATGCCTTTACTTTATGCATTAATTTTATGTCTTTAGTTTATGTCATTTACCTTTAAGCATTAACATTTCATGCTATTTGCCTTTTTCTCACTTGAGCATTTATTTTATGTCATTTATTCTTTGCTCATTTGAGCTTTCTTTTTCTTTTAAAGACACTTAATAATCAACTTGAACCATAAAAGACTTAAGGCTCTTTTCCGACTACCAGTTACTATCCTTAGCATATTGGAGTTGTGGATCTCTTGGACTTAGGATTAGAAACCTTGATACTTGGAGACCATGTTAAAATACATCACCACTATCTTCACGATAATGTTGAAAAAGGGGATGTTGTATTCGAGCATGTTGATAGTAAAAATCATCCATACATTCCTCAAAGGCGTATGATTAAAATAAAAAAGACAATTTGATTAGAATTTGAATACCGCAGCAGTCGAGCTATCTCAAGATGAATCTTTCATAATTAGTTATTTTATTTATCTTGTTGATCAAGATATTGTTTCTCTTAATAAGAGATTCGAGTAATACGAAGAGTATGAAAGTATTGTTGGTTTCTTGTTTACTTCTCACAAGTTACAATCATTGGATGATGCAACTTTGAAGTCTTGTTGTAGTAACTTTGAATGGGTGTTGAAACATAATGAGCAATATAATATTGATGAGAATGAATTTTTTGCAGAGTTAAAGTAACTATGAGAAATGTTTCCTATAGAAATCATAAGACCTACTGATATATTAATATTTTTGAAAAGCTTGGATTGTTTTCCTAATATAGTTATTGCATATAGAATTTTATTGACTATTTCTATAACAATAGTTTTGTAGAAAGAGATTTTCAAAATTGAAGTTGTTAAAAACTTGCGGTCTACCATGTTACAAGAAAGACGTAAGGGCTTCACATTGATAGCAGTTGAAAATGATATTTTTAAAATATGAAGACTTAGTTGATGAATTTGTTTTGAAAAATGTTTAGAGGAAGGTTTTTTTTTAGATAGAAACTTTAAGTTGTATGAAATAATATTTATAGTTTAAATAATATATAATTGTATTTCTGGTGCCTCATTTTTAATTATTGAAGTGTTTTTTTTAAAATAATTTAGGCCCATTTTTAAAATCAAAATAAGGTCTCTGGATTTATTGGGCTGGTCCCGACTCTTCACAATGGTGAGACGAGGCACCAATAGTAGCGAGAGTGATAATGAGACCACAACAGAGATGCAGGCCGCTATGGAGAAACTTTGTCGCTCCAACATAGCCCTTCAAGATAACATCTTGCTTCTTCAACAACAACGCCAAGAAGATAATCCACCAAAGCTCATCAGGGAGAGGCTGATTCGATTAATCAAAGTGATCCCTCTAATTTCCAAACTAGTGTGGCAAAAAAAAAGGAAGTCAACAACTGAGGGGGGATTATTAAGGTGTTCGTATTTCAACACTCTTGTCACCTCCCTTTGAGAACACCATGCCACTCCAAGAAAAGAGGAACATGTATAATCTTGGTAAAGTGGCTATTGACGTGAATGTCATATCCTCCATAGACTTGGAAATAGGAAACTTTATGAAAGGCGGGAGTTTTTCCTCTTCCAAGCCCGGGTCTTATTCTGCTCCTAGCGAGGAGGGGGTTCGCTTCTGAGATAGGAGCTTCAATCCTTCACCTATGATCATCTTCATGCGACTAACAATGTGGAGATGGAAAACCCGTCAGGCTCTCAAAAGACATTCCATCTTCTCTACACTTACCTAATTAGGAGCTTTATTTCGAGTCGGGCTCTATTCGAAGATTCTGATGCTTAGTGAAGAAAGATGAGGACCTGAAAGCTCAACTCTAAAATATGCACGAAAGTCGTGAGCTTAGTCAGACCATGTTGACTTCTACTAACGAGAGGATAATTGCTCTTGAAAAGGAAATGGCATGGACTAAGACTGCCTCTGAGAATGCCAGGCAAAAGAAAGACCAACTATTGGAGGATAGGAAGACCTTCGAGGCGAACCTTCAAAGTCAAGGTGCCAAGATTGCTAGACTAGAGGTCAACTTAGATGGTCTCAAGGTGGACCTTAAGGAGGTCCGTATGGATGGATTCATATCTGAAGATCAAGGGTTTGAGAAAGAGAAGGATCAAGTATGTTGTTTGTATCATGAGTTTGACCTTGGAGAGCTTGGTTATTTCATGGTAGTGATGGATGGTCGTCTGGTGGAAGAAACTACCCAGTAGAGAATCAACTTGGGGATTAAGAGATAAAGATACCACCATCTCCCAAGGAGGCGGCTTTAATTGACGAAGTTGTTAGGGAAATTGTCCAACCAGAGGTCTCGCCCGAAGATACCCCTTCCACCTAGGGATTTATTTTCTATTTTTGTTTGTATTTTACTCGAGTAACCTCTCTTCTTGTGCTGAAGATTTGTAATCCTTCTACTTCTTTTGCTTTTTGTGTTGATTCATATTTTTGGAATTTCACTCATAAACCGATTCAAATTATTTATGTATAAGGTCTCGCCTACCAGTTTAGGGGTTTTCGACAAGTCTTTTCGTATACTCCTTAAGGATCCATAGTTCATTAGAGTTCTGAAGGTTACCTCAAGGGGCTTCAGAATCCTACTAAGATTCTAGTAGATATCTCAGAGGGAATAAGTCCTATTAAGATTTTGATAAATACCTCAAAAGTCTTCAAGTTCCGTTGGATATCTCAGAAGTCTACAGAGTCCTATTAAGATTATGGTGAATATTTCAGAGGGCCTCAGAGTCCTACTAAAATTCTGATGGGCACCTCGAAAATATAAAAATAAATGAGTAAACCATAACAATTTTTTTTTATTTGAAATAAAATAGATCTAAAACCAAATTCTCTCAAAAATTATAATAAATTGTTAAAATAGACTTTACAAACTTAAAATCAATTTTTCCAATAAGTTTTGTGATGAAAGGTTAAAATATATTTTATGATCTAACAATTGCAAAGTGTAATGCTCATAATTTTCATCTAAAGCATGACTCAGAAATGATTAAAAACACTTGTTTAAACAAAATAAAAGGGTTTTGAAATTATGTGTTTTAAAGTAAGATTTTTTTTTTAATGTTTACATTGTTAATGTCACTTTTGTATACGTGATATATTGATTAGTTTGGGTTGGTTTTCCAAATTGACGAGGTTGCCTTTGGGTGTATATATATGGTTGGTTGTTTTTTAAAGGCACATATTATGAGTACTTTCAATTTATAAAATTCTTGATTATATTATGTGTCATCAAATATATGTGAGTTTAAAATTCTTGTTATAATATAAAGGCATATTATGTGTATCGAATATATGTGAGTTTAATATATAGGTTACTGCTATTTATTTATATGGTGTAAGATGTAATCGCATGGCATATTTATGTTTATAAGTCAGATAGATATGTGGTGTATATATGTTGTTATATGGTGTATATATGTTGTTGGAGTTTGGCTGGAGTTTCTTAATACCGAAAGAGGAACATAGATTCATGATATAAAACATTTAATACATTAAAGCCAATTTTAGATAAAATAATTAGTTATAATAAATGTATATACACTATTTCTATCTTTCATCAAGTAAATAGACAAAATTAAACTAAGGTCTAATATTGGAATTTTTTTTTTAATAAGGGCTGATCAATTAAAAGAAAAGGTGATATACAAAAAGGAGAGGGGATCATTCCAAACTCTCTCAAGAGTTAGCAAATCTAAAAATACTCATCTCCAATCTATTCTTTACAAAATCACATCTAATGTCTACGGGCATGACATCAAAAAGAGTTAACGAATGAGAAGTGCGGTCTAAGTTAGTAAAAAAAGCTGCACAAGAATTATTTTCCATGTAAATATGAATAATAACAAAAGATAGATTAGCTATTATATTTTTACACCTAAACCACATATTTCTTAATTGCCAAAGAATCAAAGTTTCCTTTGGAAAAGTTTGGACCATTATAGAGGAATCACATTCAATCCAAAGCTTCAATCATGCACGATCTCTAGCTATCTCAATAGCTATGAAAACAGCAGAGAATTCCGCATGTAAGGAATTTAGATCTGAAGTCGGCTCAGCAAAGGCAAGAACAAAATTACCAAGCGAATTTCGACAGATACCACCACAACCACTAGAGATGTTGTCAAAATAACCATCACAGTTACACTTAAGCCAAGTCATAGTCGGAGGATGCCAAAGAACTTCAATAACCTTGAGAGCATGAGGGTGATTAAGTTAACCTTGAAAGATTTAAGCAGACATAAATTTGTCGTAGAAGAAGAGGCACGAAAGGAAGAATTGTTTCTGGCCAATCTAATTTGCGCTAAAATGCACGAGACAACATAATGCAAAAAAGGGATATTATTGTGATTCCTAGCCCCGTTTCGGACCTGCCATAAGAAGGAAAAAGTATAGACAATGGTGCCAAAGATGATGAGAGAACCTTGAGGGGGAGATGGTGTTATGGCACAGGGACCAAACGAAATCGATCAAAGTGATGTTGAGAATTGTTTTAAGCAAATTACAAAGCCACCTCCTTAACTTGGCAGCATAAGGGCACTGAAAAAAGATGTGATTAGCAGTTTCAGAATGACAAACAAATTAGTGACATGAAAATAACGTCGCAAAAATCAGCCTATTCTGACCCATTATCTGTTATGCCTACTCCTACTGCAATATTGTGACATGAAATTCACGTCACAAAGAAGTTTCCACACGCTCCCCTACCGTGTGTTCAGTCACGTCGCAAAAAAACATGTAGTGACGTGATTTTCCATGTTGTGACGTGAAAATCACGTCGCAAATGAGCTTGTTTTTTTTTTGTTGTAGTTTTTAAGCTTATGGTTCTATTGTTAATAATTTTGGTGAGTACATGTATTTAATTCTCTTGACATGATATGTAATTTTATATTTGTGTGATTTTTAACTCTCGTTTAGTTTAGTTTGACATGAGTAACTGACCCCTTACAACAATATTTTAGGTACACGTGGAATTTCAAAATTGATTGATGTTTGTTTGTCGAACAATCGTGGGGAAGAAGGGGTTTTAAAACTAAAAATATTCTACTAGCTTGTAAATAGACCGCTGTTGTACCCCAAAATTTGTCCTCCTATTTTCAAGACAAATTATTTCTATAGGTCTCCTCATGCTCCTAGGATTCTCAATTGCTCAAGAATACTCAAGGTTTGAGCATACAAAGCACCCCTCCTAAGAAACCAACCTACAAATAGGGTTTTGCTTTTCTCAAAGGAAATTGAGCTGTCAATGCCTCAAGTGGACTTCATGGTATCCCACATGCTTCAAAGAATCCTCATGCCAAATTTCAAGCCTTACATCATAATATTGCTCATTAAATTGATCAGATGATTGAAAATCAATTGTATTGGACAAAAAGTTAACTTTCTACAGTCAAACTTCAAGATTTTTGGTCATCAATATTTTGAAGTAATATTCATCATTTTATCAAGAGTTGATTATGATTCATCAAGAAAACTCAAGATTCACCAAAAGTCAAAAGTTACTAAATTAGGGTTTTCTTTAAGAGAAGTCAATTGGACTTTGACCAAGCATAACTTTCACATACTTCATCAGAAATTCCTCAATCATAGCCTATCTTGAAGGAAATTCATTTCTCTACAACTTTGTATCTCTAAGCCAAAGGACAAAAATGCTTCATTTGGAAATATGAGCCAAAACATTACAGGTCATTTTAAAAGTCAACAAAAAGACATCTTTTGTCAAAGCAATTTACATCAAGACAAAGAATTCAAATGAAAAAAATGACCAACATGAAAGTTGTAGGAGACATCTTGAGGTTTCCAAAGTCAGAGATCATCTTCATCTGACAAAAATTGAGAGAGTTATGTTTGGTGAAAATTGAATAATTTTGAGAAAATGCATGAAGTTCAAATTGAGCAAACTTGAATTTTTGGGCTAATGGGCCTAAGTTTTTAGGTTCAAACGTGTTTATAACCTTATAAAAGACCTCTAAATCCATTCTCATATTTTTGTGATTTTTATTTATTTTTTATTTTGATTTATTCAATTAAATTCAAAATAAATCAAATAAAATATAAAAATAATTGATTAAGGCACAAGGCTTTTGTTTTGGATCAGATTTGAAGCCCAAAAAGCCGGGTGACAACTTGCCAAAACCGTGTGAGGCTGATTGGAACAAGATTGAGCTTAAAAAAGAAACTTTTCATGCAAAATTCAAATCAAATATTACACCATGAATTACAAAGATTTGATTCAATTTTATTGACCTAAAATTCTTCTCTATAAATACACAACATTCAGACTAAGGAGGGGACAAGCATGATGCCTCAAGAACAAACCCTAAAATTCCAATTTTTTCAAAAAACTAAGGCAAACTCAAACCCTCGTATGCAGCCTTTGTCAATCCGCTCCAAGCATTCTATCGTACTCCTGAGACCTCCGAGAGTTCATACCAACCATTACTCAAGCTTGAAGCACGCCAAAACTCTCTCCCTCGACTGCATCGATTTGGTAAACTTCTTGAATTTCAAATTTTTAATATACATATTGTTGAATAATTTGATGCATACATTCATGTTCATATTGATGTTTGGAACAATTTTTACGCATTATTTGTAAGGTTTGACACATGAATGAAGATCTGCCATTATTAGGGCACGATCTGAGTTTGAGTTTGAATCTCATGATACACTAACCTTTTGCTTGTTTTGAGCCCAAATTCGAGTTAAGGACGCAATTTTGTATAGGATAGGCCTTTTGGTTTGCTTCGAATCTTCCATTTTTGCAGGCTTGGCATTTGAGCTCGCTGGAGAAGATGACTAGAGTTTGACTCTGACGTCTCTGAATTTGTTTGACTCCGTCAAGGCTTGCATGGCGTGAAGGCGCTTCCTGATTGGTCATCACTTAAGTCGCTGGGGTCCACTTTTGACTCGTTTGAAAAATCAAAGACTAATGTGCGTTTATTATTTATTTTTTAGTTCATAACCATTTAACGTGAAACACAAATGGTGTAGTGGTGAGTGATACATTTGTTATTGCAAAGGGCGTGGGTTCGATCCCAGCTTTTGTCAAATAATTTTTCTTTTTTCAAGATAACAAGCAGGTTCATCATATGGTAATTGGTTCTCATTCTTAAACACAAAGAACAACATGGCACAGTGGTAGGAGGGTATTCTTGTGAGGCCGAGGGCGTGGTTTTAACTCCCACCCCATGCACTTTTTGTTCTATTTTAGTAACCCTAGTTTTATTCCATTTTTTAATTAATTCCTTTCTAATCAACCATTAACAAACCTTAAACTTTTTTCAAAACATAACAAATTTGGATTAGGGTTTTTTCTAGTTAGTAAACAATTTTTTGACATATTTTTATTTATTAAATTAATTGGCCTTTTCTTAATATTAAAATTAATTAGAATTAGGTTTTTATTAATTATTAACACTCGAATTATTTTCTACAAAAAAATGCCAAAACATTAACTTAGAACTTTAGGTCTTTAACATTTTTCTAATATTTTTATTATTTATTTTTGCTATTTAAATTCTTAGAACAATTGTATAAGTCGCACTCTTAATTGTAATAGCGTAGATTTACATTCTCACATTTTTTCTAATTATGTAACTGCTCACATGATGTAATAACTTAGGTTTTACTTTCCGCATGTTATATTTTATAACTGTTGGTAAAATAGGGTTTGCATGGAAAGACTAACAATTGGACATATAAAACCTAATTTTTAAGACTAAACAATGGAAAATACACACTCTTTATACAATTTGCACCTCTAGGGTAACCTCTCTTGTTGCCTAATGAATATTGGTCATGTCCCTCGAAAGTGGGAATACTTTAGCAAAGACCCTCAATTCAACAATATCATCATGGTTCATTTCAAATAAATATCATATTCCCTCGATGACCCTCCGAGTTGCCTACAAAATGATCTAGTCCTTCGATGACCCTACTAGCAAAATGGTGATAGTCTCTTCAATACAATTGCTAAAGTATCCTTACATGTTGCCTTTTATGACCATACGATGACCCTACACATGTTCCTTCACATCTAATAGATAGGATTACCTACTAAATAATGGTATGGATAATACTATCTTCAAAGTAGAAGGAAAATAACAAGAAAGACCATACTTAGTGGGTAGGACTCTTAAGTTCTTGCTCACAAACAAAACATTTTTACACATCACTTTCAAAACAAATATTTTCAAAAAAAAACACTTCGTATACATTTTTGAGGATCAACACAAGGATTATTACAAAGTTAGCCTTATATTTCCATTTCGAAATATTTTCAAACAAATCACACACACACACACACACAAAGCAAGTTTTTAAAAGTGGGCTAAGTAATTTCCTTTTCATAACTTACCCCCCGAACTCAAAATCTATCAAAGGTCTTTCCTATTCTTTTCACCTTTCCTAAATATTAGATAAAAGAAAAGTCAGTGGCGACTCTTGCTAACTGCAACATTTATGATAAAACCAAAAAAGTCAGTTCTCCCACCATATTACAGAATCGGCAACTCTGCTGAGGTACTACATAAAAAAGGGAGGGGCTACCTTAAAGCTTAGATCATTTTACTTGCTTTTATTGTATGCTTTGTCTGATTTACTTTAAGGGTCATGCTTGGGTATTATTACTTGTGTGAAAGATCCTACACCCGGATCTAGTGATTCCTTAGGTATGTAGCAATAGATCATAAAGTTTGTACGGTGTATACCGATATGGTTAACATGATAGCTACAGTTAGTGTGACACTTTGATTTGTACTGATGTTCCTTGAGTCAGTCAAGGATAACATTAGGCATCCGTGTGGTGTTGTTAACACTAACTTACTTTTAGAACCTTAATTGATCTAGCTTTGGCGCAATCCGAAGTTGGTTGATACTTGTTGTACCCCAAAATTTGCCCTCTCATTTTACTCTATAGATGTCAATTGAGGTTCCCAAGTTGCTCAAGGAAGCCCAAGAGTTAACTAGACCAACTCTCTCCTAAGACAGTATACCTCAAATTAGGGTTTCATTTTTCGTCAAGATGCTTGAGTCCAAATGATCCAAAATGCTCACCATTGTCCTAATATGTTCTCAAGACTCTACATGTCAAGTTTCATGCCTTGCACAAGAAGTTTGCCCAGCCAACTGCTCAGATGCTTGAGAATCGGCTGTACTAGGTCAAAAGTCAATTGTGGCCCACATACAGTCAAACTTCAAGATTTTTGGTCAACATCATCATTTTGAAGTGTTATCCATCATTTGATCAAGGGTTGATCATGATTCCTCAAGGGATGCTCCAAATTCATCAAAACCCAAAAGTTGTTAAATTAGGGTTTTGTAGGAAAAGTCAACCCAACTTTGACCAAGCATAACTTCTTCATACTTTATCAAAAATTTTCCATCCAATGCTCATTTTTAAGAGGATACAATTCCCTACAACTCATATTCAGATCCCAAGTTCAAAATGTGCACTCATAAAAAGATATGAATTTTGACATTATAGGTCCTTTTGAAAAGTCAACAAAAACACCTTTTGGGTCAAAGCTTCATACATGAACATGGAAGATCCAATTGAGATGAAAACAAAAGGTTTGTTTAGAAGGCATCCTAATATTTCTAAAAAGTCCAATAACACCCTCCTAGGGTCAAAATTGAGAGAGTTGTACATTGTCAAAGTTGGCAATTTTTGCAAAATTGTCAAAAGTCAACATTGATCAAATTTGCATTTTTTCCAAAGGGGCCCGTGTTTTCTTGCTTGAAACATGTTTCTAATAGGACTCACAACCCCTGAGCTTTTCCACCTATTTTTCTAATTACTTTTTATCATTTATTTTGATTTTTTATTCATTTAAATCAAAATAAATCAAATTATATGGTAAAATAATGAAAACAAATCGAATCTTGAGAATTTTATGCATATTCTGAGTCCATGTACAACTAGTATGCCAACCAAGTCGTGCAAATTTCATTAGGGTTGAAAAAGATTGGATTGAAGCAAGTTTTGGAAAGAAATCATACATGAAGCAAATCAAATCCAGTTTTCATAATTCTCAAAGATTTGATACAAATTTGTTTACCTAATTCAGTCTACTATAAGTGCATAATAATTCCAGATCAAAAGGAGGAGGATTGGAGGCGTGAAACAACAAGAAAGAAACTCAAAAATTTGGACAAAAGTGGGAGATCAAAATCCATCTTAGAGCCATCCTCAAGGAGTTTCAATCCTATCAACGGATTCCTGGATATCCCAGGAAGCTAATAGCATCATTTGCAAGCCTCAAAGCATCCAGAAATCGTCCCCAAGAGCACCACAGTTTGCACTGAGAACTCAAATTCGATTTCTATGATTTACGCATTATAAATGTATTTTTCCCATATATTTGTGTTCATCATCATGTTTGCAATGTTTCTGGATAGTTTGATTTAAGTTACAATGCAGGAATAAGCTTTTGCCGTTGCTAGGGTTTCGTGCTCCAATTTGGGGTTTTATGATTTAAGCAAAATTAGGCCTAATGATGGATACCATGGTGACCAGGGCTTCACACCCAGTTGATTCATGGTTTCCATTGGAATTTATATTACGTGTACGAGATTTTTGAATGTAACAGGGTTATACCTACAAACAAATGTCTGTAGGTAAAAGTTACAGGCCTAAAGCAACAGACAAAGGAAGAAGACGCTAGCGTGTCAAGCAACCATTGGGACATTTGAAAATTCGTGCGTGTTCTAAGCATGGCAATTAATTTAGCTTTTAATTTATTGTTTTTATTATGTTAACAATTAACTAGTGCAAAGTAGTCGGTTAGAGGAAGGAAGTATGAAGCTCATGTCCTGGGTTCGATCCCAGGCGTGAGCTTTTGGCATTTTCTCCATTATTTTCACCAGATCCAGCACACCTCACCTTCTGAGGATCATCATCCTATGGATCCATCTCCAGCCAGATCCAACACACCTCACCTTCTGAGGATCATCATCCTCTAGATCCATCTCCAGCCAGATCCAGCACACCTTACCTTCTAAGGATCATCACGCGCCCTCTGATCTCGTCCTTTGGATCCATCACCAGCCAGATCCAGCACACCTCACCTTCTGAGGATCATCATCCTCTGGATCCATCTCCAGCCAGATCCAGCACACCTCACCTTTTGAGGATCATCACGCGCCCTCTGATCCCATCCTCTGGTTCCATCTCCAGCCAGATCCAACCCCAGCATACGTAGATCCACCATGAGCCCCCCAGAAGATGGTCTCATTGGATCAAGCGCCAGGCTCTGGGCTATCCTTCTGGGCTTCAGAAGTTCAACATACACCCCCATTTTGCTTCATCACTCCAGAACCATTCTTTTTCTCTTCTTTATTTACTTCTTTTGTTTTAATAATTTTTGTTTATTAATTTTTCACCAAAAAATTAATTGTTTTTTAATTAATCATAAAACCAACAAAGCACAAAAATACAAAAAGCATTTTTTAATAATAAATTATTTAATTTAATTAGGAAATTAGGTTAATTTAATTTCTTTCATAATTTAAAAACAATTAGAAATTAGGTTTAATTTATTTGCATTTAAAAGTTTTCTCAAATAAAAATCCACAAAAATTTCTCTCTCAATTAGGGTTTTAAGTTATTAATTACCGTCCTCGTATTTAATTTGTCGCGCACTTGTTAATTATTTTTTCCTTTATTTTGTAACTGTTCAGGGTTTGTAATAGTTAAATTAGGGTTCTATTTCTTGCTTTAAATCCCTGATTTTTGGTTATGTAATTAATCCCCCTCCCCGAAGCCTTGTAATAGCTAGGTTTTACTTCCTCGCACTTTTAATTTCTGCAATCTTTAACTGTTAGATGTATGGCTAATAGGATTGTATCGAAAGAATGCATGAAAAATTAAAACAGTTAGAAAACCCTAATGTGCAAAGATTAAAATAATTGAAACAAATCACTCGCACATGTTCACTCCTAGGGTTTACCTCACTTCGGTTGCCTTCGGTAAACAATCATTAAGCATAGGAGATTTTAGTGGTTTCCCTCCAGTCTAAGGAGATCAAATTGTCCCATTAAAATGTTGCCTCGGAAACGTTGCCTCGGAAAGATCTTAAGACTCTAGGGTTATTACTAAAGTTTTCTAACTATTGCTTTAGTGATTGTACTTGTCCCTTTCGAATGTCCCTTACAAACTCCAACGACGGTGCTACCTACTCCTTAATAGTGGGATAGTGTTGTCTAAAGGAAATAGAACAGAAACGATCTTCTTTCGAGTAGGTAGATGCTAGTAGGTACTTGCTCAATAAAAACTTTTCACACAAACACCTTTCAAAACAAATTTTCAAAACAAACTTTGTCACATCCTTGAGGACTGATACAAGGGTTATCACGAAGTAAAAACATTTTCAAGACAAACACACACAAGCAATTTGAAAAAATGAGCAAGTACCTAAGAGCCCGTAGATAACTACGGATAGAAAAGGTGCTAATACCTCCCCTTTATATAATCTACCCCCCGTACTCAGAAATATCTCGAAAAAAGGTTTTTTCTGTTCTTTTTCCTTTTCCATGATTGGATGAAATAAAAGTCGGTGGCGACTCTTGCTTATCGCGATATTTTACGACCAAAAAATGCAAAACACAAACCAGTATTAAACAGTCGGTTATGCCACCGTATCACAGAACTGGCGACTCTGCTGGGGAAAAAATATAAAGTGGGGTAAACCTTAGGATCTAGGTCATATTTAATTGCTTTCTCTTAATTGTCTTGCTTGCTTTATATTTATGGGGTTTGTTTGGGGTTACTATAGATCCTACACCCGGATCTGGGGAACACCTTTTAGGTAAGTAACAATAAACTGTGAGGGAACTATGCTGGGGTATACCGGCACGGTTAAAGCAATAGCTACATTGATTTGGAACTTTGGTTGGTACCGGTAACCCTTGAGTCAATCAGGGAGAGTACGAGGCCGCCGTGTGGTGTCGTGAAGCATCAACTGACCTTAGAACCTTTAATTGCACAACTTGGCCATTAAAAAGTAGTGAGATAGTCAGCCTCGGTGTAGAGCTGAGAACTGGTTGATACTCGATGCTACACTCATTGAGATTAGACTTTCGAGATATTTCAGCCGCAAGAAAAGATCGCGCGAGCTGAAACAATGCCGATAAAGGATGGTCAGTGATATTAAGATCCTCTAGAACCCGGTTAGTTTTTAAGACAGGTTGAACCAATCCAACTTCAAGAGGGTATGACCTTAAAACCCATGCAAGCCTAAACCTAAGGTTGTTTGCGTGACTTGTGTGCTTTCAACTTGAACTACTTGTAGAGTTTTATTAGCTAACAACATGATTTCCTTGCAGGATTTGTTCGCAGTCGTTATCCAGTAACCTGGACTTCTTAGACTCATTTGTCTTTATCACCTCTCACTTTTTCTTAACGCATAGCATACACATCATAACATCATACCATAGCATTTCCTTAACCATTTCAAGGATCTCAAGGGCCTGTGGTGCAGGTTATGATGAACCAAACGTCTAGCAAGAGGTAAGGGGATTTATTTTCCTCTGGCCAATGTCGTCATAAGATCAAAACTCAACAACTTGAGTCAGGGGCTATGACCCACTTGATATGGTGAGCTTAACTCTCGTAGAAGGACATTCGATGATACGAAGTTTTTCAATCAAAGTCGCAAATCTCAACTTCTGACATTTTCTTGTTTACCCCGCGAGATCCTTGAAAACGTTGCATACATATATCATACATATCATTGCATAACTGGTCTTCCTGCACAGGTCTCTCATGTTCTCGCTGTTTATTTCAGCAATGGCTTTCCAACAAGACAACAAAGATCTTCAAACTCAAGACGCTCAGTTCATGGAAATGTTCCTAAACATATCCAAGGGGCAGGAAGAATTGAAAACACTCCTCGTTGGGAGCTTGGCCAAGAAAAGTCCTGAAGACAATAAGGACAAACTGCTGGAACAACTGCAAGATGAGGTAGGTGCAATGAGAACCCAGATGCTGCGCCAGATGGCTCTTATCCAAGGCCTAGCCCGAAGACAAGAAGAGTTAAAAGCCATCATCAACCAACTTCATCAAGACGGATACAACAGTATGAAGAAAATAGTCGAGACCGGGGACCAAGTCATTGATCAACCTCCAAGAAGACAAAAGGTTGGTTTGGGGAAGAGTGGACCTTTCCAAATTGCTACTACATCACAGGTCCAACAACAACCTCGCCAAAAACAACTGGTTAATCAGAGTAAGCCAGATATGCCCAAAAGGCAGTTTACCAAACTCAACATGTCGTTGTCTCAAGATTTACAACACAAGTTGAGGATGAATCTGGTTACGTTGATAGGACCTCATCTGAATCCCAAGACTTCTTCACCTAACTACAATCCTGATGCAAGGTGTGGATATCACTCCAACAGTCCAGGGCATGATAGTGATGACTGTTGGAGGTTGAAATACAAAATTCAAGACCTGATTGATGAAGGAGCATTAGAATTCACACAAGATGGTCAACTGGAATGTTTATGTCAATCCTCCAAGGCCCACCATTTAAAGTGACAAGTTATGACAAGAGGGATTTTCGTTCATTAGAATTTTCAATTTGTAATTTTCTTTTGATTGTTCGAATATTTATTCATGTCAAACTTTGTTACTTTATCAATGCATTGCATATGTCTGTTTTGAATCAATTCATTCGTATTCACTATATTTAAATTGCTTTCCTTTTCGTGATATTCAACTCTCGACTAAAAAACTGTAAGCCTTTAGAGGGAGGATGACAAAAACGATACCACAATCTCTACAATATGCTTTTGAACATACCTTGTTGACGATGTACGAGCGTTGTTTCAAATCCTAAACAATGGAGTTATAAGGAAGATAATCCCTAGTCAACCCCTTCGAGCCAAAGAAGTAGGAGTTTTTCTTTTCACACATATTAAAACCCTTAATCATAACCTGGGGAAGGGTAGTTTTCTCAGTTAATTCAGAGGCGCATTCAGTCGCAATCTTCCGCTTCATACATAATGAATGGCATCAAAGACGTCCTTCCAAATCAAAAGACGGTGATGGTTCCGCATAATCGTCAAGACAGGCAGTCATTATCTCTCAAAATAAAATCCCGCTAAGTCAAAACCTATGAAGGAGACTTAAGAAAAAAAACTAGGGCATCCCGCTGACTGTAATCACAAAAGAAACAGTTCAGGCAAAAGACATGGATAGTAAAATCAAAAAGAAAGGGGTCCTACAAACCCTCAACAAAAAAGAAATGACTGCCTATTCAAAATAAACTGTCAGTATTCAAACCATCACTAGAATATCAGAGCAAAGAATCAAACAGGATCTAAATGCACAATTAACTGAGCATAGGATCGAAGAACATCACGAAGAACGGGTGGGTACAAATAAAATTTGAGCCTTTATCCTTTGTTTCTTAAACCGTGAACCAGGCCACGTTATAATCCTTAAAAGTCCTAGCTGAAGCATGGGTTAGTTCGAAAGTATACTGTTACAAAAGGTATCTTGACTCCTGAAGGTCCGTTACAAATCGCGTGTTGATATCACATCTTTGCAAAATTCTATTTTACTAAAAAAAACTGCATTTTCAAAACCTCAAGACAGACATAAGCTTTGCATTCTTAAAATAACATTGTTTGCATATGACTATTTGTTCAACAGCAGAGAAATTCGCATGACGAATATCTAGTGAACAAAAACCTTCTAAATAAAAAGGATCACCTAAAGTGGAAAAACACTTCCAACCAAGGGGCACGGCATGATCATTATCCGTCATCTGGGCCAGTCAAGTCAAGATTCAAGGAATCTCTCAAAGATGCCAAATAGCCAGGGGCAGATCTCCATCTGAATCACTTGGGGGCATTGGACATGAATTCCAGCAACGAATCATGTACGATAAAACAAACATCTTCTGGTAGTGTGGCAACACAACACTACTGACAGTGACAACTCCCTACACCCTGAGAGTATGGACATTATTAGAAAATACTGCGCATGAACAAAGACCCGCTAGGTTGACTGGCCTAGGCAAAAATAAGGGCATCCTGACGAACCAAAAGGGTTCGGGCAAAAATTAGGGATAAAAACAAAAAAGATATGTACACCTGGAAAGCTTAAAACCTGAAAAGGCGGCTTGGGCAAAAAAGGGTATCCCGATGGACTGAAAATCTGAAAAGATAGTCCAGGAAAAAGTTAGGGATTAAAGCGTACGACTAAGTCCCGTCATCTCGTCACTTGCCTATCAGTAGCAGACTTATCATTTCGATCGGAAGTTACCAAGCACCTCATAAGTTGGGATGACACTCAATCCACAAGGCCTCCGCAGGCCCTTTCTCCAGCAGGTACAGGGGCAGAAAAGTCTTGATGTGAAGTCATTGTCATATCCTCAGCATGCGTCCCTGTAACATCTACACTTCCCATAGAGTAGAAGTATCCAAAGGCATTGATTTCAGTTCCCCCAAAACAGGACATAACTATCCACAGCCAAGGTTCGCAATCGCAGGCGAGTCAACAAATTTCATTCTCCAAGCGGAGTCTATTTCTATAGATGCAGAAGCTCAATTTCCAACAGAGCTCATCACTTCCAGCGGAAGAATTTCATCCCCAGCTAAGTTTACTCCTCCATATCGGCAGGTCTACCAACAGAGTATCTCTTCCCTCAAAGTTTGGTCCCCGCAGAGTTTATTCTTAGCATCTTCTTCTCGACAGAATATTTATAACTCTCCGGCCATAATCAGAGATTTATTTTCCTAAACGCGAGCATACCCCGATAGCATTTCATAAACATACATCATGACATACGCATACATGACATATACATCATAATCTCATTTATTTTGAGAACATCATCTCACCCTGCATTTCATGCATCGCATACAACTAACTTTGAAATCTTCTTGCAGGAAAAGAGGATTAGCTTCAACAAACTCAGCAGTTATACATATCATATTTACAAACAACTAATGGAAACTCAGTTCTCGAAGTCAAACGGGTCAACTAATCTACGCTTATAACCTTACCCCAGTTTCTCCTGAAGTTTTACCCAAACTCCTCACAAAGCAACCTTACCCAGGTTCCTTCTCAGGTCAGATGCAGTTTTACCCAAATTCCTCACAAAGTAACCTTACCCAGGTTCCTTCTCAGTTCATATGTAGTTTTCCCCAAACTCCTCACAAAGCAACCTTACCCAGGTTCCTCCTCAGTTCTGATGCAGTTTTACCCAAACTCCTCACAAAGCAACCTTACCCAGGTTCCTTCTCAGTTCAGATGCAGTTTTACCCAAACTCCTCACAAAGCAACCTTACCCAGGTTCCATCTCAGTACAGATGCAGTTTTACCCAAACTCCTCACAAAGCAACCTTACCCAGGTTCCTTCTCAATTCAGATGCAGTTTTACCCAAACTCCTCACAAAGCAACCTTACCCAGGTTCCTTCTCATTTCAGATGCAGTTTTACCCAAACTCCTCACAAATCAACCTTACCCAGGTTCCTTCTCAATTCAGATGCGGTTTTACCCAAACTCCTCACAAAGAAACCTTACACAGGTTCCTTCTCAATTCAGATGCAGTTTTACCCAAACTCCTCACAAAGAAACCTTACCCAGGTTCCTTCTCGGTTCAGATGCAGTTTTACCCTAACTCTTCACGAAACAACCTTACCTAGGTTCCTTCTCACAACCCTACTATGCAGGCTTTCATAGCGAAGTAACCCTACTATCCAGGTTCCTTCTTACAACCCTACTATCCAGGCTTTCATATCGAAGTAACCCTACTATCCAGGTTCCTTGTCACAACCCTACTATCCAGGCTTTCATATCGAAGTAACCCTACCATCCAAGTTCCATCTCACAACCCTACTATCCAGGCTTTCATATCGAAGTAATCCTACTATCCAGGTTCCTTCTCAGCAGCCCTACTATCCAGGCTTTCATATCGAAGCAACCCTACAATCCAGGTTCCTTCTCACAGCCCTACTATCTTGGTTTTCATATCGAGGTAACCCTACTATCCAGGTTCCTTCTCACAGCCCTACTATCCAGGCTTTCATATTGAAGTAACCCTACTATCCAGGTTCCTTCTCACAGCCCTACTACCCAGGTTTTCATATCAAAGTAACCCTACTATCCAGGTTCCTTCTCACAGCCCTACTATCCAGGATTTCATATCGAAGTAACTCTACTATCCAGGTTCCTTCTCACAGCCCTACTATCCAGGCTTTCATATCGAAGTAACCCTACTATCCAGGTTCCTTCTCACAGCCCTACTATCCAGGATTTCATACCGAAGTAACCCTACCATCCAGGCTCCTTCTCGCATCCCTACTATCCAGGCTTTCATATCGAAGTAACCCTACTATCCAGGTTCCTTCTCACAGCCCTACTATCCAGGCTTTCATATCGAAGTAACCCTACTATCCAGGTTCCTTCTCACAGCCCTACTATCCAGGCTTTCACATCGAAGTAACCCTACTATCCAGGTTCCTTCTCATAACCTTACTATCCAGGTTCCTCCTCTCTTATCCCCAAGTAGCAGTTCACAAAACTGTAAGACTAGAACCAGATCAGACACGATTGGTTACATATTTCCCCAGTAAATCGTGGTGCAGCTTGTACCCCGACCGGATACGCAGTACACTTCCGCTTCCTTAAGCCGGAGTTATTCCCCAGTAGAGTAACAGACAATTGAAGCTCCTAAAACTCTAGTTCTCCCAAGACAGGAAATCGACATCCCCTAGATGGCATCTTTAATCCCATCTCTGACAATTATCCGTCGCATCCAGGATGGCATCTTTAAGCCCATCTCTGACAGTCTTCAATCCTCGACCTCCAAATGGCATATGTAAACCCATTCCCGATATCACAAATCAAGTGCCACTTCATGCGAGTGCAAATTTCTGGGCACTCTAGTGTTCAATCATCTTCCACCTTCAGATCACGAAAGGCAGAACAACCAATCTACATCCTAAGGTCTAAGAAGATTGAACAGAGGCAGCTGTTGTAACCCAAAATTTTCCCTCTCATTTTGCTCTATATATGTCAATTGAGGTCCCCAAGTTGCTCAAGGAAGCCCAAGAGTTGACTAGACCAACTCTCTCCTAAGACAATATACCTCAAATTAGGGTTTCATTTTTCAACAAGATGCTTGAGTCCAAAGGATCCCAAATTCTCACCATTGTCCTAATATGTTCTCAAGACCCTACATGTCAAGTTTCATGCCTTGCACAAGAAGTTTGCCCAGCCAACTGCTTAGATGCTTGAGAATCGACTATACTAGGTCAAAAGTCAACTGTGATCCACATACAGTCAAACTTCAAGATTTTTGATCAATATCATCATTTCGAAGTGTTATCCATCAAAAGTCAACTCAAGGGATGCTCCAAATTCATCAAAACCCAAAAGTTGTTAAATTAAGGTTTTGCAGGTAAAGTCAACCCAACTTTGACCAAGTATAACTTCTTGATACTTTATCAGAAATTTTACATCCAAATCTCATTTTGAAGAGGATACAATTCCCTACAACTCATCTTCAGCTCCCAAGTTCAAAATATGCACTCATAAAAATATACGAATTTTGACATTATAGGTCCTTTTGAAAAGTCAACAAAAACACCTTTTGGGTCAAAGCTTCATACATGAACATGGAAGATCCAATTGAGATGAAACCAAAAGGTTTGTTTATAGGACATCCTAAGCTTTCTAAAAAGTCCAAGAGACCCTCCTAGGGTCAAAATTGAGAGAGTTGTGCATTGTCAAAGTTGGCAATTTTTGGAAAATTGTCAAAAGTCAACATTGATCAAATTTGCATTTTTTTCCAAAGGGCCCCATGTTTTTCTTGCTTGAAACATGTTTCTAATAGGACCTATGACCCCTGAGCTTTTCCACCTTTTTTTTTTATTTTTATCATTTATTTTTATTTTTTATTAATTTAAATAAAAATAAATTAAATTAAATGGTAAAATAATGAAAACAAATCAAATCTTGAGATTTTTATGCATATTCTGAGTCCATGTACAGCTAGTATGCCAGCCAAGTCGTGCAAGTTTCATTAGGGTTGAAAAATATTGGATTGAAGCAAGTTTTGGAAAGAAATCATACATGAAGCAAATCAAATCCAATTTTCATAATTCTCAAAGATTTGATACAAATTTATTGACCTAATTCAGTCTACTATAAGTGCACAATAATTCCAGATCAAAAGGAGGAGGATTGGAGGCGTGAAACAGCAAGAAAGAAACTCAAAAATTTGGACAAAAGTGGGAGATAAAAATCATTCTTAGAGCCATCCTCAAGGAGTTTCAAGCCTAGAAATTGATTCCTGGACATCCCAGGAAGCTAACAACATCATTTGCAAGCCTCAAAGCTTCCAGAAATCGTCCCCAAGAGCACCACGGTTTGCACTAAGAACTCAAATTTTATTTCTATGATTTACGCATTATAAATGTATTTTTCCCATATATTTGTGTTCATCATCATGTTTGCAATGTTTATGGATAGTTTGATTTAAGTTACAGTGCAGGAATAAGCTTTTGCCATTGCTAGGGTTTCGTGCTCCAGTTTGGGGTTTTGTGATTTAAGCAAAATTAGGCCTAATGATGGATACCATGGTGATCAGGGCTTCACACCCAGTTGATTCATGGTTTCCATTGGAATTTTTATTACGTGTGCGAGATTTTTGAATGTAATAGGTTATACCTACAAACAAATGTCCGTAGGTAAAAGTTACAGGCCTAATGCAACGGACAAGGGAAGAAGAGGTTGGCGTGTCAAGAAACCATTGGGACATTTGAAAATTCACGCGTGTTCTTAGCATGGAAATTAATTTAGCTTTTGATTTATTGTTTTTATTATGTTAACAATTAACTAGTGCGGCGCAGTTGGTCAGAGGAAGGAAGTATGAAGCTCATGTCCTGGGTTCGATCCCAGGTGTGAGCTTTTGGCATTTTCTTCATTATTTTCACCAGATCCAACACACCTCACCTTATGAGGATCATCATCCTCTGGATCCATCTCCAGCCAGATCTAGCACACCCCACCTTCTAAGGATCATCATCCTCTGGATCCATCTCCATCCAGATCCAGCACACCTCACCTTTTGAGGATCATCACGCGCCCTCTGAGCCCATCCTCTAGATCCATCTCCATCCAGATCTAACGCCAGCATACGCAGGTCCACCATGAGCCCCCCATAAGATGGTCTCATTAGATCAAGCGCCAGGCTCTGGGCCATCCTTCTGGGCTTCAGAAGTTCAACATACACCCCTAGTTTGCTTCATCACTCCAGGCCCATTCTTTTTCTCTTCTTTATTTACTTCTTTTGTTTTAATATTTTTGTTTATTTATTTTTCACCAAAAAATTAATTGTTTTTTTTTAAATAATCATAAAACCAACAAAGCACAAAAATACAAAAAGCATTTTTTAATAATAAATTATTTAATTTAATTAGGAAATTAGGTTAATTTAATTTCTTTCATAATTTAAAAACAATTAGAAATCAGGTTTAATTAATTTGCAATTAAATGTTTTCTCAAATAAAAATCCGCAAAAATTTCTTTCTCTCAATTAGGGTTATAATTTATTAATTAACGTCCCCGTATTTAATTTGTCGCGCGCTTGTTAATTATTTTTTCCTTTATTTTGTAATTGTTTAGGGTTTGTAATAGTTAAATTAGGGTTTTATTTCTTGCTTTAAATCCCCGATTTTTGGTTATGTAATTAATCCCCCTCCCCGAAGCCTTGTAATAGCTAGGTTTTACTTCCTCGCACTTTTAATTTCCGCAATCTTTAACTGTTAGATGTATGGCTAATAGGATTGTATGGAAAGAATGCATGAAAAATTAAAACAGTTAGAAAACCCTAATGTGCAAAGATTAAAATAACTGAAACAAATCACTCGCACATGTTCACTCCTAGGGTTTACCTCACTTCGGTTGACTTCGGTAAACAATCATTAAGCATATGAGATTTTAGTGGTTGCCCTCCAGTCTAAGGAGATCAAATTGTCCCATTTGAATGTTGCCTCGGAAAGATCTTAAGACTCTAGGGTTATTACTAAAGTTTTCTAACTATTGCTTTAGTGATTGTACTTGTCCCTTTCGAATGTCCCTTACAAACTATAACAACGGTGCTACCTACTCCTTAATAGTGGGATAGCACTGTCTAAAGGAAATAGAACATAAACGATCTTCTTTCAAGTAGGTAGATGCTAGTGGGTACTTGCTCAATAAAAACTTTTCACACAAACACCTTTCAAAACAAATTTTCAAAACAAACTTCGTCACATCCTTGAGGACTGATACAAGGGTTATCACGAAGTAAAAACATTTTCAAGACAAACACACACAAGAAATTTGAAAAAATGAGCAAGTATCGAAGAGCCCGTAGATAACTATGGATAGAAAGGGTACTAACACCTTCCCTTTCTATAATCTACCCCCCGTACTCAGAAATATCTCGAAAAAAGGTTTTTTCTGTTCTTTTTCCTTTTCCTTGATTGGATGAAATAAAAGTCGGTGGCAACTCTTGCTTACCACGACATTTTACAATCAAAAAATGCAAAACACAAACCAGTATTAAACAGTCGGTTCTGCCACTGTATCACAATACTCAAAGCTACACTCATTGAGATTCGACTTTCAGGATGTTTTGGTGGCAAGCCGGTTGCCGTGCTAAAATAAAGCCTGTGAGAAAGATCTGTGATATGATATTCTTAGAACCCGGTTACTATTTTAGGACAGGTTGAGCCAACTTAACTTCATTAGGGAAGGGTATTTACCTATGGACTTCATGAAAGCCTTTACACCTAAGGCTCTTGTATGACTTGTTTGTGTTTTCTACTTATTTAACATGAACATAACATCATAACATCATATTATCATAACATAACATTTTCACTAACCATTTCAAGGACCTAGGGATTTATCTTTGTTCCTTGTTGCAGGTTATGGCCTCCGCTCGCACAAATACAATCCGGATCAACTTTGTGAGGATACCTTCCAAGCTTAAGGAGTTAGTCTCAAAGATTCCTGAAAACTCTCAATTCACCAAGAGGCATGGTTATCTACTCAGTTTGGTCACCTCAGGTTTTGAAGAAGACATGATGATTGTTCTGTTTCAGTTCTTTGATCCTAAGCATCACTATTTTATCTTCCTAGATTATCATTTGGTACCCATAATAGAAGAGTTTTCTAAGCTACTTGGAGTACATATTCTTGATTAGACACCCTTCACCAGTTTAGAGAAAGTTCCAAAACTTGAAGTTATTGCAGCAGCCTTATATCGGAAGCGGTCAGACACTGTATCTAATTAGGAAATAAGAAGTGGAGTTAAAGGGCTTCTTGCTAAATTTCTTATAGAGAAGGCTCAGTTGTTTCTAGATGCTATGAGTTTTCATGCTTTTGAAGAGATCTTGGCTCTATTAATATATGGTTTAGTACTACTCCCTAATCCAAACCAACTCATAGATGTGAACGCCATCAAAATATTTCTTACTCAAAATCATGTGCCTAGTTTGATTGGAGATATTTTGCACTCTCTTCACACTCGTACTATGATAGCGCGAGGGAATCTCATGTGTTGCATACCTTTACTATCCAGGTGGTTTATTTCGCACCTTCCCCGATCAGTGATGAAGAATGAACAAGGTTTGAAGTGGTCTCGAAGGATGATGTCACTCTCTCATTCAGATATCTATTAGTGTTCCCGATCTCAGGAGGACATCCCTATTATTGACCGTTGTGGAGAATTCCATAATGTGCCACTCCTTGGTATAAGGGGAGGTATTACTTACAACCCTTCTCTAGCTCTACGTATTTGGTTATGCTCAAAGAAACGGTCCTCATGATATGCTTATCTAGGGTATTATATTCGATTATGAAAATGATCCTCAAGGTTACCGTCAAAAGTTTATAAGTTCTTGGGGCATGGTGAATAAGATTAATAACAAGACTTTGGGACATAAAAACTCCATCCCTTTGGAGCCCTACCTCAGATGGGTGCGATCTCGTGCTCAAAATATTATATGCCATATCCTGCTGTCCTACTAGTAATTATGGAGTATAACGCCCGTTAATTTAATTAGTTATTTAATTAAATTATTTTTGGATTATTGAAGTTGTGAGATGTTGGGAATTATTGGTATAAGTTGTTAGATTATTATTAATTAATTAATTAGTTGATTAATAATAATAATAATAATGTTAGAATTAATAGAATAATTGTGTTGGGCTTATGTTATTGGTTGGAAGTAGTAAAGTGCGGGTGTGTAACTTAGGCCCAATAGCATTGATGATATAAGGCTAAGATGACACAAGGGTTTGTTTTTGGAGAACAAGGAGTCTTGTGCGTGACCGTGTGAAGCCGCGCGAAGAGAGGCGCAAGCTGCCCGGTGTCGAGTAGAACAAAGCAAGGTTGTCGGCTGGAATTTTGGTAGAGCGACCTTCAATCCAGGTAAGGGTGGGGTTCTGACCTTATAATGGGATTGATGATGATCGTTATGTGGTAATTGCTCGTATTTATGACTGTTGCACGTTGATGTTCTGAATTTGTTATTAAAGTTATCTGTTTCCTCATGTCATGGTCGTTTAGGGAGTTACCGTATAACTGTCTTGGATGACTAGTGAACCTGTTATTGAAGCTACCTGTTAGTCGTGTTGTGGGCGATTTGAGTTGTATGTATCATTTCCCAATATAATCGATGATTAGGTTAGTGTAGTTTATCACTGGGTTGTGTGGTCTTTATGATGTAGTGATATTCCGAGCAGTTGAAAGGAAATTAGGGATTATTGTTGTGGTCATTTTAGGAATGTTGTTGCGTGACTGCCTTATACAATTAATGAATCTGTCGATAGGAAATATAGTTACCCGTTGATGTGGTATTTTGAGCGATTGGCCGGAAATTATGGGTTGTGTTGATTTGGTCGTTATGACGTTGTATTGTCCCATGCTGTTGGCCGAAATTAGTGGTCGAGGAGGATGCTGATGGTGTTAGGTGCTGAGCGGCATTTAGACTGCAAAGTGTGTCGAAGAATATACGTGTTGGATGTCGAGCGACACTAGGCTGCGAGGCGTTCCGAGGAGCACGGTACTATTGTCGAGCGGAATGAAGTTGCATATTATGTCGAGGAACATAAGTTAGTTGTTATTCTTCTTTGTTTCTGTGTGTGTCGAGGAGTATGAGTTAGTTATTACTCTGTCTTGGTTGTTATACATGTCGAGGGGTACGTAGTTTCCCCGGTCCTATTGCCCGTATATGTTGTTTTGGTTGATACCAGTGTTGTATAAGTTGTTCTAAATTGAGAAATTTGCATGTTGATGATTTATGTTAAGATGACTCTAATTTTGGCAGATATTATGTTGTAGGCTCATGTCCAAAGTTGATTTATGTTGAGTTGATGTTGAATTGTTGTTGATGTTGTAGGCTTATGGCCAACATTGATTTATGTTGAGTTGTTGTTTGTTATTGTTGTTGTTACATTCATGTTGTGTCACATACATTGCATATCAAGTTGGAGCTAATGCTCATTAAGTTGGCCTGGATTGACAAAATATTAAGTTGAAGGCTTATGCCTTGTTGATGCCTCTATTTATTGGCATATTTTTAAGTTGGGAGTTCTGCTTCATTGGTACCACATGCATTTGCATAAATACAAGTTACATTCTGTGTTTCATTCTGAGTCGTTGTATGGTTGATCTGATTATGCTTTTGTTGTTAAAAATATGAGAAGTGGTGAATATGTATGAACTGATTCTAATGGTTTATTTATCATACGTTCTATTATAATGTCCAATATCTCAGCCCTTATGTTTTAATGTTATCCCTATGTTGGTAACGTGCAGGTAATCTAGAGTGAATGCGGTTTACCTTCAGTAGTTCGAGTCGTGTCATTGCTCTGATACGTAACACTCGAGGGGATGAACGCTTGCTATTTTATTGTTGTTATTATTCAGTTGTTGCACTTTAAGCTGTTGTTCATTAAGTAACTGTTATTTGAAGTTGTCTTAGTTGGATTAAGATGATATATTCTTTAAGTTGAATATTTGATTTCGCTGCGTGGTTATGAAAGTTGTTGGTTTTAAAAGATTAATTTATGTTGTTGTTGGTTCATCCAAGTTTAATGTGTTATGTATCTGTAATGAATGCCATTGTTTTAATTTGAATTTGTAGCATCCTGATTTAGTTGTGGAAATTTTGTAACTCTGATCTTATTTAATTGTCGAGTAGAATTGGGATATTACAAAGTTGGTATCAGAGTAAGTCGGTCCGTCCGACCAAGTTGTCGAGTCGTAGTGTGTCTAACAATTGAGTATTGTTAACTTGAGTTCTAACTATTGTTTGTGTTGTAGTGATAAGTTAAGATGGGTGTAAGGAATGATGATGCACTTGCTGCTGCTTTAGAAGTAATGGCGCATGCGATGGAGAATCAACCAAACGCTGACGGGAATGCTGGATCTCGTAGCTTGGAGACTTTCCAGAGGGAGAATCCACCTACCTTCAAGGGTAAGTATGATCCTGATGGAACGTTAGATTGGTTGAAAGAGATTGAGAGAATATTCTGTATGATGGACTGCACTCCAGTGTAGACGGTTCGATATGGTACTCATATGCTAGCAGTCGAGGTTGATGACTGGTGGCTAGAGACTTGTCTGAAGTTGGGAGATGTAGGTGAAAATGCCACTTGGGCGGTGTTCCGTAGAGAGTTTCTGAGGAAGTATTTCCCAGAAGACGTTCGTGGTAAGAAGGAAATTGAGTTTCTTGAGCTGAATCAAGGGAGTATGTCAGTTGTTGAATATGCTACAAAGCTTGGTGAGTTGGCTAAGTTTTATCCGCACTATAGCGAGGCAAATGGTGAGTTTTCAAAGTGCATCAAGTTTGAGAAAAAGTTGCGCCCAGAGATCAAGAAGGCAGTTGGATACCAGAAGATTCGTGTCTTTGCCGACTTGATTGATAGTTGCAGAATTTATGAAGAGGATAATAATGCTCACTATAAGATTATCAGTGAGAAGAGGGGTAAGCACCAACATAATTGTGATAATCCTTACAATGCCCCAGTTGGTAAAGGTAAACAGAAAGTTGCTCAGGGTAAGAGAACTAATGGGGGAGATGCTCCTGCTGGTGTGGTTTGTTTCAAATGTGGAAAACCTGGTCATAAGAGCAATGTGTGTACTGTTAAGGTGAAGAGGTGTTTTTGTTGTGGTAAGACGGGACATGTTATATCTGAGTGCAACCATGAAGAGATGATTTGCTTCAATTATAGTGAAGAAGGACATGTTGGTAGTCAGTGTCAGAAGCTAAAGAAGGCACAAACCAGTGGAAAGGTGTTCGCTTTGGCTGAGAATCAGACGGATAATGAGGACAAACTCATCAGAGGTACTTGTTTCATTAATAATACTCCTTTAATTAATATTATTGATACCGGTGCTACTCATTGCTTTATTGTTGCTGATTGTGTTGAAAGATTAGATCTTATGTTGTCTTCTATGAATGGAGAGTTGGTCATTGATACTCTATCCAAGGGGTCGGTGACTACTTCTCTTGTGTGTTTAAAGTGTCCTTTGTCGATCTTTGGCAGAAACTTTGTTGTTGATTTGGTTTGTCTTCCTTTAAGTTGGTTGGAAGTGATCTTAGGTATGAACTGGTTAGAGCATAACTATGTTCATATTAACTGTTATAACAAGTCTGTGAGGTTTTCTACTCCTGAAGGAGAGGAAGCTGGTTTGTTGTCTGCTAGACAGTTGAAGCAGTTGATGCAAGGAGAGGCTCAAATGTTCTCATTGATGGCATCTCTATTTGTCGAGAATCAAGCTATAATTAAGGAATTGCGAGTGGTGCGTGATTTTCCTAAAGTTTTCCCTGATGAAATTCCCGATGTACCACCAGAGAGAGAAGTTGAGTTTTCTATTGATCTTGTACCTGATACCAGACCTATTTCTATGGCACCATATAGGATCTTTGCATCTGAATTATCAGAATTAAAGAAGCAATTGGAAGAGTTACTTGAAAAGAAATTTATAAGACCAAGTGTATCATCGTGGGGAGCTCCAGTGTTACTAGTAAAGAAGAAAGATGGAAGTATGAGGCTTTGTGTTGATTATAAACAATTAAATAAAGTGACGATTAAGAACAAGTATCCACTTCCAAGAATAGATGATTTTATGGATCAATTGGTGGGTCCTCGTGTGTTTAGTAAGATTGATTTGAGGTCGGGTTATCATCAGATTAAAGTGAAGGATGAAGATATCCAGAAGGCGGCTTTCAGAACACGACATGGACATTATGAGTACTCAGTGATTCCTTTTGGTGTTACTAATGCGCCAGGAGTATTCATGGAGAACATGAATCGTATCTTTCATACTTATTTGGACCCGTTTGTAGTGGTGTTCATTGATGAAATTTTGATTTACTCTAAATCGGAAGAAGAGCATGCAGAACACTTAAGAATAGTATTTCAAGTCTTGAAAGAGAAGAAGTTGTATGCAAAGCTGTCTAAGTGTGAATTTTGGTTAAAGGAGATTAGTTTTCTTGGTTATGTTATCTCAGGTAGTGGCATTATTGTAGATCCATCTAAAGTAGATGTTGTGTTGTTGTGGGAAACTCTAAAGTCGACTACTGATATTATAAGCTTTTTGGTACTAGCTGGTTATTATAGACAGTTTATCGAAGGTTTTCCTAATTTGGCACTTTCGTTGACTGAGCTGACTTGTAAAGGTATAGCTTTTGTATGGGATGTTCAGTGTGAAGAAAGTTTTACCGAATTGAAGAAGAGATTAACATCGGCTCCAATTTTGACATTACCCAATCTAGGAGAACCTTTTGTTGTATATTGTGATGCTTCTAAGATGGGTTTAGGAGGTGTGCTTATGCAGAATGATAAGGTGGTTGTTTATGCGTCAAGGAAGTTAAGGACTCATGAAAAGAACTATCCTACACATGATTTAGAGCTTGCTGCAGTTGTTTTTGTGTTTAAAATTTGGAGGCATTATCTTTATGGTTCTAGATTCGAAGTATTTAGTGACCATAAAAGTTCGAAGTATTTATTTGACCAGAAATAATTGAATATGAGACAACAAAGATGGTTGGAGTTGTTAAAGGATTACGATTTCGGTTTGAATTATCATCCAGGAAAAGCGAATGTGGTGGCTGATGCGTTAAGTCAAAAGACTTTACATATGTCATCAATGATGGTTAAAGAGTTGGAATTAATTGATCAGTTCAGAGATACGAGCTTATTTTGCAAGGTGACACCGCAGAGTGTTATGTTGGGGATGTTGAAAATTAATAATGATTTTCTAGACAGTATCAAAGAAGCTCGGAAATTGGATGTAAAATTGGTAGATGCGATGGTTTGGATCGATCAATCTGAGAATAGTGATTTTAAGTTAGATGCACAAGGTGTGTTGAGATTTCGTAATCGAATATGTATTCTTGATGATGCGGAGATGAAGAAAGTGATTCTTGAGGAAAGTCATAGAAGCAAGTTGAGTATTCATCCAGGAGCTACAAAAATGTATCAAGATTTGAAGAATTTGTTTTGGTGGCCTGGAATGAAGAGTTATATGGCTCGGTTTGTGTATGCATGTTTAACTTGTCAGAAGTCGAAAGTTGAACATCAGAAGCTTGCAGGGTTGATGCAACCGTTAGAAGTTCCAGAATGGAAATGAGATAGAATTTCGATGGACTTGGTGACGGGGTTACCTATTACTTCAATAGGATATGATTTGATTTGGTTGATTGTTGATAGGCTTATGAAGTCGGATCATTTTATTCCTATTAACATCAGTTTTCCAGTATCAAAGTTGGAAGAGATTTACACTAGTGTAATAGTAAAGTTGCATGGTGTTCCTTTGTGCATCGTGTCAGATAGAGATCCGAGGTTTACGTTTGATTTTTGGAAGAGTTTGTAAGAGGAGTTGGGTTCTAAGTTGAGGTTGAGTTCGGCGTATCATCCATATACAGATGGAAAATTGAATGGACTATTCAATCGTTGGAAGATTTGTTAAGAGCATGTGTTCTTGAACAGGGAGGTTTGTGGGATTCTCATCTTCCATTAATATAGTTCACTTATAATAACAATTACCATTCTAGTATTGGAATGGCACCTTTTGAAGCGTTGTATGGTCGGAGATGTAGAACTCCTTTATGTTAGCATGCATATGGAGAAAGCGTAGTACTTGGACCTGAACTTGTTCGAGAGACTACTGAGAAGGTGAAGTTAATTCTAGAAAAGATGAAAGCTTCCCAAAGTAGACAGAAGAGTTATCATGACAAGCGAAAGAAAGATTTAGAATTTCAAGCTGGTGACCATGTGTTTCTCAGAGTTACACTTGTGACTGGTGTTGGGCGAGCATTGAAGTCTAAGAAGCCCACTTCTCGTTTTATTGGTCTGTATCTGATTTTAGACAGAGTTGGGAATGTTGCTTATAGAGTGGCTTTACCTCTTAATATTTCGAATTTTTATGATGTGTTTCATGTGTCACAAATCCGGAAGTAAATTTCAGATCCATCTCATGTGATTCATATGGATGATGTGCAAGTATCGAATAATCTTACTATGGAGATGATGCCTGTACAAATCGCGGATCGTGAGATGAAGACCCTAAGAGGAAAAGAGATTGCCTTGGTGAAAGTAGTCTGGCTAGGAGATGCTAGAGAAAGCATGACTTGGGAGTTGGAAAGCAAGATGCGGGAATCCTATCCTGAGTTGTTCAAATAAAGTAAATTTTCTAGGACGAAAATATTCTAAATGGGGGAGAGTTGTAATGCCCGTTAATTTAATTAATTATTTATTTAAATTATTTTTGGATTATTTGTTAAAGTTGTGAGATGTTGGGAATTATTGGTATAAGTTGTTAAATTATTATTAATTAATTAATTAGTTGATTAATAATAATAATAATGTTGGAATTAATAGAATAATTGTGTTGGGCTTATGTTATTGGTTGGAAGTAGTAAAGTGGGTGTGTGTAAGTTAGGCCCAATAGAATTGATGATATAAGGTTAAGCTGACACAAGGGTTTGGTTTTTGGAGAACAAGGAGTCTTGTGCGTGACCGTGTGAAGCCGCGCGAAGAGAGGAGCAAGCTGCCCGGAGTCAAGCAGAACAAAGCAAGGCTGTCGGCTGGAATTTTGGTAGAGTGACCTTCAATCCAGGTAAGGGTGGGGTTATGACCTTATAACGGGATTGATTATGATCGTTATGTGGGAATTGGTCGTATTTATGACTATTGCACGTTAATGTTCTGAATTTGTTATTAAATTTGCCCATTTCCTTATGTCGTGGTCGTTTAGGGAGTTACCATATGACAGTCTTGCATGATTAGTGAACCTGTTGTTGAAGCTGCCAGTTAGTCGTGTTGTGGGCGGTTTGAGTTGTCAGTATCATTTCCTGGTAGAATCGATGATTAGGTTAGTGTAGTTTATCACTGGGTGGTGTGGTTGTTATGATGTTGTGCTATTCCGAGCAGTTGGTAGGAAATTAGGGATTGTTGTTGTGGTTGTTTTAGGAAGGTTGCTACGTGACTATCTTATACAATTAATGAATCTGTCGAAAGGAAATATAGTTGCCCGTTGCTTTGTTATTTCTAGCGGTTGGCCAAAAATTATGGGTTGTGTTGATGT
The DNA here is from genome assembly GCA_948472305.1 of Vicia faba. Lineage (NCBI taxonomy): Eukaryota > Viridiplantae > Streptophyta > Magnoliopsida > Fabales > Fabaceae > Vicia > Vicia faba. The sequence goes on from OX451741.1 coordinate 1,155,366,569, forward strand.
GGTCGTTATGACGTTGTATTGTTCCATGTTGTTAGCCATAATTAGTTGTCGAGGAGGATACTGATGGTGTTAGGTGCCAAGGGGAATTTAGGTTGTGAAGTGTGTCAGAGAATGTACGTGTTAGATGTCGAGCGACATTAGGCCGCGAGGCGTACCGAGGAGCACAGTACTATTGTCGAGCAGAACGAAGTTGCAGGTTGTGCCGAGGAACATAAGTTAGTTGTTATTCTTCTTTGTTTCTGTGTGTGTCAAGGAGTATGAGTTAGTTATTATTCTGTCTTGGTTGTTGTACATGTCGAGGGGTACGTAGTTTCCCCAGTCCTATTGCACGTATATGTTGTTTTGGTCGATACTAGTGTTGTATAAGTTATTCTAAATTAAGAAATTTGCAGGTTGATGATTTATGTTGAGATGCCTCTAATTTTGGTAGATATTATGTTGTAGGCTCATGGCCAAAGTTGATTTATGTTGAGTTGATGTTGAATTGTTGTTGATGTTGTAGGCTTATGGCCAATGTTGATTTATGTTGAGTTGTTTTTTGTTGTTGTTGTTGCTACATTCATGTGTTGTCGCATACATCACATATCAAGTTGGAGCTGATGCTCGTTAAGTTGGCCAGGATTGGCAAAATATTAAGTTGAAGGCTTATACCTTGTTGATGCCTCTATTTATTGGCAAATTTTTAAGTTGGGAGTTCTGCTCCATTGGTATCACATGCATTTGCATAAATATAAGTTGCATTATGTTTTACATTCTGAGTTGTTGTGTGGTTGACCTGATTATGCTTATGTTGTTAAAAATCTGATAAGTGGTGAATATGTATGAACTGATTCTAATGTTTTTTTATCATACGTTCTATTATAATGTTGAATATCTCACTCCTCCTGTTTGAATGTTACCCTTATGTTGGTAACGTGCAGGGAATCCAGAGTGAATACCGTTTACCTTCAGTAGTTCGAGTCAGTGTCATTGCTCTGATACGTAACACTCGGGGGGATGGACGCTTGCTATTTTACTGTTTTTATTATTCAGTTGTTTCACTTTAAGTTATTGGTTTTAAAATATTAATTTATGCTCTTGTTGGTTCATCCAAGTTTAATGTGTTATGTATCTGTAATGAATGTTGTTGTTTTAAGTTGAATTTGTAGCATCCTAATTTAGTTGTGGAAATTTTGTAACTCTGATCTTATTTAATTTTCAGGTAGAATTGGGGTGTTACATGGAGCCTGTTGTTGAAGGAGATACTCCTCATACCATTTTTCATCCAGATATGCCTACTGACCTGGAAAAGCTACATAAGTTTTTGATTCAATTAAAAGAAGAAAGGGACACCTTTGAGACTCAATTATAAGTTATTGAGAAGAAAGTGTTGGAGATGACAAAATGACTTCACGAAGAGCAGATCCTTAATACATATGTCAACACAAAGAGGAAGCGTTCATGGGAGACTTAAGTCTTAGGTCTTCAGAGTTCATAATTTGTTTCCCTGTAACCCTTTTTGTTTTCATTCTAATCCTAAGAGGCAATTATAATTTGAACTTACTAATAAGATTTTTTGTTTCTGTTCTCTATTGATTAACAAATTTAAAACCCATGAGGTCCTTGAAAACATTGCATATACATCTACATGACACTAATGGCTATTGGGCTCTCAAAAAAAAATTCAAGATATGATTGACTCTAAGGAGATTAAATTTGATCCTCCTGAGACTCCTAATGTGATCACTGCACCTATGCCTAATCATGACAAAGGCGTTAATGCTATTGATGATGTTTCTTATGTTTCTGCTGTGAGTGACTTGACTACTCCTCTGATGATTGTTAAGAAGAAGTTGTTGCAAGCCAGTTTATTTTTGGGCTGCATGGAAAATTGCTACTACTGTGCATCCCAGTCCAGTGGTTGTGTACTGCTGAAAGAAGGTATTCAACGTTTGATGGATGACCATGTAATTCTATTTGAGAAGACTCCTTATGTGGAGAGCTTATGTAAAATTATGTCTCAAGGCCTGAGCTTGAAGACGTGTCTGTGATTACAATTTCCAGTACTCCTGTAAGGATCACTTCTAAAGGTCCTATGAAGGTTACTGCAGAGCCTAGGGTTGCTCCTCTGATCATTACCTTACCTGGGACAATTCCATATTCCTCAAACAAGGCTATCCCTTGGAATTATGGAGCTGATGTCTACTACCATGGCATCAAGCAAGAACCATTGGATGTCAAAGATGAAAATACGAAAGTTATTGATCCCAATATTGGAAATATTGTTTGGACTAGTAAGGTTACCTGAAGCGGAAGAGTTTTCTCTCTAGAGATCTCTCCAAAGGCTGTTACTACACCAGTTCATATCACTACTACTGAAACAACTACTGAGACTAAAGGCAAAGAACAGATGATTGAGCCTGCCCAGACTGAGGAACTGAAAGAAGTTACTGTTGAAGATACCTCCAAGCAAGAGATGGAGGAGGTACTGAAAATTATTCGAAAGAGTGACTATAAGATTGTTGAACAGTTAGGGAAGACCCCCTCCAAAATATCTATACTATCTCTGTTGTTGTATTCTGAAGCCCATGCTCAGGCTTTGGTAAAGTTTCTGAAATTTTCTCATGTACCACAGAAAATCTCTGTTGATCAGTTCGAAAATTGTGTTGCTAGCCTGACAACTGATAATGGGCTAGGCTTTTCTGATGTTGATTTAACTCCCGCAGGAAGGAACCATAATAAGGCCCTATGTGTATCTATTGAGTGTAGGGGCATTATCTCATGTGTTAGTGGACACATTGTCCTCATTGAACGTATTACCAAAAGTCATTTTAGACAAACTTAACTATGAAGGGGTTATGCTAAAACCCAGTGATGTTGTGGTGAGAGCTTTTGATGGTTCAAAGAGAATGGTGCATGGAGAGGTTGATCTTCCAATCAAAGTGGATTCCCAAGTCTTTGAATCTACTTTCTATGTGATTAACATTCGTCCATCCTATTCCTGTTTGCTTGGACGCCCTTGGATTCATGGGGAAGGTGCTGCTACTTCTACTTTACACCAAAAGTTGAAGTATCTTGTGAAAGGAAAAATCATTACAGTTTGTGGCTAAAAAGAATACATGGTGAGCCATTTGAACTCCTTCAAGTATGTTCAGATGGATGGTTAATTCCTCGAGACTCCTTGCCAAACCTTTGAAGTTATTCCTCAGACAACCCTTGTTGCTAAAGCTGCTCCTACCGTTCCTAAGGTTACTAAGATTCCACCAAGAGTGGCTTCTCTAAAAGACGCTAAGGATGTGGTAGAAGAAGGTGGTGGCACTATTTGGGGTCAGCTTCCCAAAATTCCTTACAAGTATGACAAATTTGGTTTGGGTTTCACCTCAGAGGCTTAGAGGGCTGTCCATCATACTCATGCTAATTCTAGGAGACCGCCATTCTGCATCATCAACAATGGAGTTCATAAAAATCAAGTCAATGTTGTGAAAGACGCTGATAGCGACTGTGACATAGACAGTTGGATTTTCCCTACTACTGGAAGTGGGCTCAACAATTGGAAGGCTGAAGACTTTGTACTAATCTCATTTAGTCAGGAGTAAATGATATTTTTTGTTTTCTTGCTTTCAAGTTTTTGGTTATATAATTTGAACAATAACTTTAAGCCTTGTGCCTTACTCGGGGCACAACGGTCCATTTGTTAGGGTTGTCATTTTTCATCCACATATTTTCATTTAATGAATCATTGGATGTTTGCATACAAATTTTGCGCTCTTTGTCTTTCTTTTACTTTATTCCTTTCAAAATAGCTATTTGTTCTTACACACACCCACATAACAAATTGTAGATCCACATCCACCCTGGGTACCATTGATAACAATTATGCTATTGCCAATTATGACTTTGGAAATCTGATCTACCAAGTCGAGAACAAAGGTGAGAAAGATTGTGAAGTACCTATAGAGCATGCTAGACTATTAGAGCAGGAAGAAAGAGCCATACAACCGCATGAAGATCCAGTCGAGGTTGTAAACTTGGGTACTGAAGAGGACAAGAAATAAATCAAGGTAGGTGCCAACCTAGAAGACAATGTCAAAAAGAGGTTAATCCAGATGTTACGTGACTACTTGAGATCTTTTCTTGGTCTTATGAAGACATTCCAGGGCTTGATACTGGCATTGTGGTTCACCGTCTATCGATGAAGGAATGTTGTCCTCCTATAAAGCAGAAGGTTCGTCGTATGCATCCCGAGATGTCTAAAAAGATCAAAGCTGGGGTCATAAAGCAGTTTAATGCAGGTTTCTTAGTTGTTACGTCATATCCTTAGTGGGTTGCAAATATGGTGCTGGTACCTAAGAAGGACGGTAAGGTACGTATGTGTATAGACTACAGGGATTTGAATAGGGCAAGCCCCAAATATGACTTTCCGCTTCCTTATTTGATGTTCTGGTTGACAACACCGCCCAGCACAAAATATTTTCCTTCATAGATGGTTTCTCTGGTTATAATCAAATCAAGATGGCACCTGAAGACATGGATAATACTACTTTTGTAACATAGTGGGACACTTTCTGTTACAAAGTTATGCCTTTTGGTTTAAAGAACGTTGGTGCAAAATATTAGCGTGCTATGGTAGCTTTGTTCCATGATATAATCCATCATGAGATAGAGGTTTACGTTGATGACATGATAGCCAAGTCTCATACTGAAGAAGAACATCTCGACCACCTGCACAAGCTGTTTGAGAGATTGAAGAAGTACAAGTTGTGGTTGAATCCAAACAAGTGCACCTTTGGCGTAAGATCCGGTAAACTCCTAGGTTTCGTCGTCAGCGGTAAAGGTATTAAAGTTGGTCCTGCCAAGGTTAAAGCCATTCAAGAAATGCTAGCTCCTCGTACTGAGAAGGAATTCAAAGGTTTCTTGGGACGATTGAATGAAATTTTTGCAGGTTTATTTCCAATTTGACCGCTACTTGTGAGCCAATCTTTAAGTTACTGAAGAAAGATCAAGTAGTGAAGTGGAATGAAGATTGTCAGATAGCCTTCGACAAAATCAAAGAGTACCTCTAGGAACCTCCAATTCTGATTCCACTAGTTGAAGGAAGACCTTTGATCATGTACTTGACAGTATTAGAGAACTCAATGGGGTGTGTATTGGGGCAACATGACGAGTCTGGTCAAAAAAAGCATGCAATATACTACCTTAGCAAAAAGTTTACTGACTGTGAAACAAGATACTCACTGCTCAAGAAAACTTGCTACGTTTTGGCATGGGATGCTCGCCGACTAAGATAGTATATGTTGACTCATACTACTTTGTTGATCTCTAAGATGGATCCAATAAAAAGCATATTCGAGAAAGCCACTCTCTCTGGAAGAATAGCAAGATGGAAAATGGTCGTGACAGAATACGACATTCAGTACACTACTCAAAAAGCAATCAAAGGAAGTGTACTGGCAAAGCATTTGGCTCATCAAGCTGTAGACGACTATCAGTCTATGAATTTTGAGTTCCCAGATGAGAATATCATGCTAGTTACTGATTATGAAGAACTTGGACCATATGAAGGACCTGCACTAGGATCCCAATGGACTATGGTTTTTGATGGAGCTTCCACATGCTTGGTAATGGAATTGGTGTTGTGATTGTCTCTCTCAAGGGTCATCATATGCCCTTCACCGCCAGATTGTGTTTTGATTGTTACCAACAATATGGTCGAGTACGAAGCATGCATCATGGGTATCAAAGCTTCCATTGATATGAGAATTAAATTCTTGAATGTATATGGGGACTCATCCCTAGTGATCAGTCAGATTAAGGGAGAATGGGACACGAATCATCCAAATCTCATTCCTTATCGAGAGCATGTGTTGACATTAATTTCATACTTCAAAGAAATCACTTTTGAACACATTCCACGAGAGGAGAATCAATTGGCAGACGCACTAGCTACCATGTCATCTATGTTCAAAGTCAGATGGGATAATGAAGCTCCTCGAATTACTATTGAGAGACTAGACGAACCGACACATTGCTACGAAGTTGATACTGATGGAGTAGAGGAAAAGCCTTAGTACCACGAAGTAAAAAGATACCTCGAAACTCAAGAGTATCCTGAAGGGGAATATATCAATGATAAGAAATTTATAAGTAGGTTTTGTGCGAAGTTCTTTCTGAGTAACAAAATCTTGTACAAGCGCAACCATGATTCGACTTTTCTTTGTTGTGTAGACAAGAAGGAAGTTGAGAAAATTATGGAAGATATGCACAAAGGTATCTTTGGTACCCACTCTAGTGGACATACAATGGCTAAGAATATTCTGAGAGTGGGTTATTATTGGTCTACCATAGAAACTGATTGCCATCATCATGCTAGAACTTGACACAAATGCTAGATTTATGCTGACAAAGTACATGTGCCTCCGGTTCCGTTGAATGTCTTGACTGATCCTTGGGCGTTTGCAATGTGGGGAATTGATATGGTTGGAGAGGTTAAGCCTACTTCTTCCAATGGTGTTGTACCCCAAAATTTTCCCTCTCACTTATCAAATATTTTCTCTCAAGATATCTCTTGGGTCAAGACTGCACTAGGGTTGATCAACTCAAGACACCTCCTTAAGCACTGATGACAAAAATTAGGGTTTGAGATTGCACAAGGATAATTGTATTTTCAATGCCTCATATGACTTTCATGGATCATTATGGACCCCCAAGATTACTCATGTCAAGTTTCAAGCCTTGAAGCACATTTTTGCTAAGTCAATTGAGCAGTTGACCTAAAAATCAGCTGTATTGGGGAAAAAGTCAACTGTGACCAATTTATCAAACTTCACAATTTTTGACCTATATCAACATTATAAACTCATATGTATCATTTGATCAAGTTTGGGCCACAATTCCTCAAGAAATTTGATTAAATCATCAAAAGGGCAAAATGGTTAAAATTAGGGTTTTGATTGAGAAAGGGCAATTTCTGATTTTTGACCTAGCAAATGGTTAATCGGTTTGAGGCATGATCTTAAGAGTTCAATTGCACCATTTTTACCTAATGGCATGACTCAAAATATTTCTCAGGATCAATTGGATTGATAGTTGATTTTCAGTCAATTGATCAAAAGTCAATTGTACACTGAAAAGTCAAACTTTGACTTTTTGGTCAAAATCAAGTGTCAAAGATCACAATTCATCAAAACATGTCAAAATATGAAACTTGTTCATCAAGAAATCAAAAATTCAAGATTTCATTTTGAAAAGTCAAAGTTTTCAAACTTAGAAAACTTTCTGTGTTGAAAACTTCATATTTTTTCACAACTTTGAGCAAATTTTTCACCATGATGCAAGATAATTCAAAAGAAACTTTCAATATTAAATTTGTAGATCTACATGAGATCTACAACATTTATTTACACAACTTCTCTTAAAAATTCTTGGATCTCAAGTTATTAATTCATGAAGTCATGGTCTTGAAACTAAACACTTAGTGAAAATTTTGCCCGTGTAGGCAGGATTTTGACCTAACTTCATGGCACTTTTTCATATAGTTCCAAGGGGAATTTTTAAAAGTGATTCAAAGAGGTGTTGTATAGAACATTACAAGCTTTCTAAAATGTCCAAGAACTCCTTGATATCATTCTTGAGAAAGGATAATCGAAGAGAGGAAGTTAGGTTTTCAAACTAAAATTATAGGTTATTCTCATGATGAACAAAAATGCAATTTCAAAATTAGGCTGCATAGTCTGGCTTTGCAGGCCTTCTAACTTGTGTATTTATCCACCATTTATGGATTACACAAACTTTTGAGCTTTAATCCAAGTGGTTTGAGCTTTATCCAATCCACATTTCCATTAAGGGCACAAAGTGAACACTTCCATGTTAGAAAAGCAAGCTTTATATGCAAAGTCAATTCTTGAGCCTCTAACTTGTTCCCTATGATCACACTCCATCTATAAAGTCAAAAGCAAGTGTTTTTAAAGCATAACCTCTCTATCTTAGCTAGTACACAAAGCATTGAAACTTGATTTATCAAAAAAATCACATGTTGAGCTTAAACATGTGATTTTGAATTCTGATAAGATACAAGCCTCCATACTTGTTGCTTATAAATAGAGGAACTATTTGTGAGCTAACGGACGAGCTTAAGCACCCTGAAATAAACCAAAACTCTCTCAAATCAGAAATTGCCCAAAAACTCCATTGTTGCACAGTTTCTGACCTTGAGCACCAAAATCGAAAACTACTCATGCGTTTCTTGGCCTTTTGCTTCCAAAAGCTTCCAAGCATCATACACAAGTCATCCCTGTCCCTGTTACACGACTGTAACACCATCTTCCTCCACTTCTAAGTTCAAAAACAGAGCATCACAGTTGGACTTCTACAGACCATTTCAGCCACTCTCCAACCAAGCTAGTCATTGCATTAGCTTCCTGGGACCTCAATGAAGCTAACCTGATCCTTACAGCACCTTGAAAGAAGCTCCAACTTAAAACACGAACTCCATTTTCAAGGTGAGTTTTCTGACTTTTAAACTCATCATATAGGCAACATTTGCTTTCCATTTGTGAAGATAAAATATAGACATCATAGCCCTGAAACTAACCATGTCTTTAGATTTCATTTATATTGCTTGAGTAGTTAAAATTTTGAATCTGAACATCCTGGAAAAAATAAGTCATAATTTGGTACCATTCAAAATTCATGCTTATTTTTGAGAATTAGTTTAATTTGTTTACATTTCTGGAATCATGATGAAATTTGCCACAAGTTTCATGTTTACATTTTTGCAAATGGATGAGAAATGAACAAGATGCAGGTGGTCTGGCTAGAGGTTGAAGATGAAGTTGTTTTCAGGGAGCATTTTCTAATATATATTTATGGTTTGACATAAGTTAACCGATGTATCACCACCCCAGTGGTTAAAGCGCACACTTGTCACCCTTAGGTCCTGGGTACAAGCCCCAACGTGACCTTTTTGTATTTTCTTTTTACTTTTTTGACATTTTCTTGTTTTTTGCAGCACTTGGGCCAGCAGTTTGGGCCTGACTTTTTTCTTACAATATTCCCTGTTTTACTTATTAACCCCCCTGACTTTATACTTTATTTTATTTTATTTTTACTTTTTTTATCTTTTATTTATTATTATTATTATTATTATTATTAATGCTATTACTAATATTATTATTATTATTATTATTTTCATTAATGTAAAAAATCCAAAAAAAATATTTATATTTTATTATTCATATTTATTTAGTTTATTTTTCCTTTACAAAAATAAAAGAACAAAAACATTTTCTTTAATTAATTTCTTTTTTTTAATACTTAGATAATTTAATTTTTATTTATTATTATATTATTTTGTAAATTAAAATCAATTTAGAATTTAGGTTTTTTTATTTATTTAATTATTTTTATTTACTAATTTAATTAAATTGACCAAAACCCTAAAAAACTTGTGTTCTTTAAATTAAAATATTTTACTTAATTTTAATTTTATTTTTGGTGATTATTGTATTTTTATTAATTAAGTCAAAAAAACCCTTTTTCATAAAAACCAAACAAAAATCATATTTCTTTTTAATTTACATTCTTGTGTTTTATTTGTTCATTTTGTACATTTATTCAAATTCAATATGGTTGTAATAATTATTTAGATTTAATTTTTTGCAATATTCCCCATTTGCAATTTGTAAACCCCATCCCCTAAATGATGTAATGGCGTAGTAATTTTAATTTCCGCAATTTATCGCTTTATATACAAATGCTAGTAATTAGGGTTTTGTTTGGAAAGGCTAAAACCAACAAATAGCAAACCCTAATCAAGACAAAAGTAATGCATGAAAATCAATACGCTTGCACACAAACACCCCTAGGGTAAACCCACTTTGTTGCCTTACAAAAATGGTCATATTATGCATGTGAGGTATCTTAGCAAAAACAAGTAAAAAACAAGATCATAGTCCCTCGATGATGTGTCTCACAAGTTGCCTTCTATGACTGTACAAACGTCCCGCGCCTGTCCCTTCACATCCAACGATGGGGCTTCTTACCAAATCAATGGTAAGATAGCAACATCTAAAGGAGGAAGAAAAGAACATTTAATACCTTTCGAGTAAGTAGATTCGCTCCTAGTTGCTCGCTTCCTCACAATAAAAACATTTTTCCACCAACACTTTCATCTTGAAACATTTTCGAAAGACAAATTTTTTTGTATACGCTCTTATAGAGACGAGAACCATTACAAAAATATCTTTTCAAAATAATCTTAAAAAAACACAATACACAAACACCTCTTTGAACTATTTTTTGAAATAACACTTTGTATACGTTCTTATAGAGACGAGAACCATTGCAAAGACATTTTTTAAAATACTTCCAAAACCCACACAACAAGTACATTCAAACAAAAGACAGTGATCTAGCGAGTAACTAAGAGCCCATGGAAAACCATGGATGAAAAGGGTTCTAATACCTTCCCTTTTCATAATCTACCCTCCGAACTCAAGAAACAATCTCAAAGGTCTTTCCTGTGCTTTTTCACCTTTCCTTTTGGATAAAACAAAAGTCGGTGGCGACTCTTGCTAATCGCAACATTTATGATCAAACGCAAAACACCCAAGTCAATTCTCCCGCCGTATCACAGAACTAGCGACTCTGCTGGGGAAAATTCTAAAAGTGGGGTTACCTTAGGGTTAGATCACATTTACTTACTTTCATTGTTTGACTTGTATGCTTTACATTATGGTTCTTTTTTTGGGTTTGAATCCTCTACCCGGATTTGGGATACCTTATAGGTAAGTAGCAATACGTTGTGGAAAGTGTGCGGGGTATACCGACATGGTCTAAGTAATAGCTACATTAGTGTGACATATTTGTGGGTACCGGTAGCCCTTGAGTAGTCAAGGAGAATACGGGGCCGCTGACTGATGTCATGAAGCACTAATGAACTTTTATAACCTTTACTTGACCAACTTGTCCATTAAGACGTAGTGAGATGACCGACTTTGGTGCAGTCCGAAGTTGCTAAATACTCGATATTACACTCATTGAGGTTTGTTTTTTTGGGATATTTCGGTCGCCATTAAAGAGGCTTGCGCTGAAACAATGCCCAAGGAAACAAACCAGTGATATTGAGCTCCTTAGAACCCGGTTATTATTACTAGGACAAGTTTGAGCCAACTAAACTTCAAGAGGGTACTTACCTATGAAACTCCATACAAGCCTAAACCTAAGGACTTGTTTATTTTGTTTGTATATATTTACTTGTACATAACATCATAAACATCATAACATCATACTCATATTCACTAACCATTTCAAGGATCTTGGGATTTATCTTTGTTCTGTTTTATAGGACATGGATTCTATTCGCAGGAAAACCATTCAAGTCAATCTAGTAAGGACCCCTCCCCAACTTAAAGAGCTGGCATCAAGAATTCCTGAAAACTCTCCATTTACCGAGAGACATGGTCACCTACTAAACTTGGTCACCTCCAACACTGATGAGGACATGATGAAGGTGCTCTTCCAGTTCTTTGATCCTTTACACCATTGCTTCACATTTCCTGATTATCAACTTGTGCCAACTTTGGAAGAATTCTCCCTACTCTTGAGGATTCCCATTCTCAATCAACTACCTTTTAACGGTACAAAAAGAGATCCAAAGCCATAAGACATTTCTCAAGCTCTACACATGCAACCATCTGATATCACAACTAATTGGGAAACAAGGAGTGGTGTCAAGGGTTTCCTAGCAAAGTTCTTGTTTGAGAAAGCCCAAAATTATTGGAAATTTTCATATTTGCAAGCTTTTGAGGAAATTGTGGCTCTCCTCATCTATGGGATGGTTTTGTTTCCAAATCCTGACCAACTCATAGATGTGAACACCGTCAAAATCTCCATGTCTCGTAATCCGGTGCCTACTTTCTAGGAGATATCCTACATTCTTTTCACACTCGCACTATGAGGAAAAGAGGTTACTTATGTGTTGTACTCCTCTCTTGGAAAGATGGTTTATTTCGCATCTTCCCCAATCTGTATTGAAGAACGAGCAGGGTTCAAGGTGGTCACATAGGTTGATGACACTCAAACATTCAGACATTCATTGGTGTTCCTGATCTATAGAGAATGTTACTATTATCGATCGTTGTGGAGAATTACCTAATGTCCCTTTACTTGGCATTAGAGGAGGTATCACCTACAACCCCTGTTTAGCCTTAAGACAATTTGGTTACGCCCGAAGGGATGACCCACATGAGATTCTCATTTAAGGTTTGGTATTTGACTACGAGAACGACGATCAAGGTCATCGCCAGAGATTTATCCGAGCTTGGAGGATGTTGAACAAGGTAGATAGCAAGACATTGGGGCATAAGAATTCCATCCCTCTTGAGCCTTACCTAAAATGGGTACGAACTCGTGCTCAAAGTCTTATAATGCCTTACCCCTCCATTCTCCTGGTGAACATAGAGCCTGTTATGGAAGGAGATGTTCCATACACTATCCTGCATCCTGACATTCCCACCTCTCTTGAAGACTTACAAAGGGATTGGATATAGCTTAAGGGGGAGCGAGACACTTTCGAGGCCCAATTCTACGCCAGCGAGAAGAAGGTTTTGGAACTTACTAAGCAACTTCATGAGGAGCGGATCCTGAACGCCTACGTCGCACCAAAGAGGATGTGTACAATTTTTTTATCTTAGAGGTTTTGTATTTCTTTGTAAGCCCAAAATAGGAATGATGTACTCAAGCTTTGATTTATTAATATAACGTGTGTTTCTTTTTGGTCTAAAGCAAATTCAAATCTCTAGTTTCCTTGAAATCATTGCATATGCATCTACCATTAATCATAACATAAGCATGTTTCTTAAAACAAGTCTCCTCATCTTTCTACTATTTATTTCAGTAAGATGGATCTCGAGCAGACAGTAAAAGACCTCCAGGCACAGAATGCTCAGTTTCAACAGATGTTCTTGACTCTAGCCAAAGGACAAGAGGATTTGAAAACTTTGCTGGTTGAAGAAAAGAAGAAGAAAGCATAGAAAATAATCGGAGTTCTGAATATGGGAAGAAGGTTCCAAGGACAAGCCAGACGAACTCTAGACTTTGCAACGTCATATGGTGAAAAGGATAATCAAGAAGTGAAAGGCAAGGAAGCGGTTGCCCAACCAGAATCTGAAGAGGAAGAAGAAGAAGACTACTCTGAAGAGCAATATCCTCTGGCCGACGAAAAATACAAACATCTGGAAGAACGTTTAAGTGCAATGGAAATTCAGAAAGTGCATGGGATGGACTTTGAAGAGCTGGGTTTAGTTTCTGGGATTTTTATTCCACCATAATTCAAGGCACTAGTATTTTCTAAGTACGATGGGGTTTTGTGTCCCAAGATGCATCTCCGATCTTATGTGAGGAAGATACAACCTCACACTGCTAACAGAGATTTGTGGGTCCACTTCTTTCAAGACAATCTATCCGGGACTCAGCTAGATTGGTTCTATCAACTGGAAAGAGCCAATATCCATAATTGGGAAGACCCTGCCTCTGCCTTTTATAAACAGTATCAGTATAACGCAGATCTTGCTCCCACCCGTACTCAACTCCAGAGTATGGCTATGATTTCAAGTGAAGGTTTCAAAGACTACGCTCAGAAATGGAGGGACTTAGCAGGAAGAGTCCAGCCTCCCCTTTCTGAAAGAGAACTAGTAGACATGTTTCTAGGTACCCTGTCCGGTCCTTTCTTTAATCACTAAATTGGAAGTTACTCAGCAGGCTTTACTGAATTAATCTTGACCGGAGAAAGAGTGAAAGTTGGGATTAAGAGTGGGAAGATTCAAAAAGATGCATCCTCTGCTGCTGTAAGAAAACCATTTATCGGGAAGAAAGAAGTTGGTGTTGTGTGTCCTTAAAGGAATCAAGAAAGAACTGAACGTCATCCAATGGTGGGGGCTGTCATGATCCCTAAGCCTGCACGTACTCAACAAAGGAGCAATCAACCTAGAACAGAAAGACAAATAAGACAATTTATCCGGATTAATATGACACTATCTCAAGTCCTGCCACATTTGTTGAGATCTAATCTGGTAACTTTGAAAGAAGCTCTGAAGAATCCCAACACAACATCTCCTCATTACCATCCTAATGCTTGTTGTGCTTACAATTCAGAGAGTCCAGGCCATGATACCAACAACTGTTGGGCTTTGAAAAACAAGGTGCATTACCTTCTTGAAGCAAAAGAAATTGAATTCGATGCTCCTGAGATCCCAAATGTTATCACCGCTCCTATGCCCAAGCACGGTCGTGATGTTAACGTTGTTGAAGATGATATGTTTGTTACTGTTGTTGATGAACTTGTTACTCCTCTCCTGACCATCAAGAGGAACCTATTGAGGGCCGGTTTATTTCCGGGCTGTGATGAAAGCTGCCACTTTTGTTTATCCCTACCAACTGGTTGTCATTTATTGAAAGCAGGGGTCTAACGTCTAATGGATGACAAAGATATTTTGTTTGAAAAGACTCCCGTTCAAACCATTTCTTACAATGATATTTCAATAGTAACCATTTCCACCAATCCTTCCAGGGTCTCCACCAAAAGACCCGTTAGGATTACATCAGTTTCTAAAGTAGCTCCACTGATAATTACTATGCCTAGACCAATCCCGTACTCATCAGATAAAACTGTCCCATGGAACTATGGGGGCGACGTCTACTATCACAACGTCAAATAGGATTGGCTGGCTGATGAAGACTCAATTTTTGAGAAGGCTGACCCCGACATCGGCAACATTACAAGAACCAGCCAGATAAACCAAAGTGGAAGAGTATTCTCTCCCGAGATTTCTCCTCCGAAGACTATTACCGGTCCTGTGATCATCCCTGTTTCTGTTCCTGTTGACACCACTACTACTATAATCCCTATGGTTACCCCTACTGACACTCCTATCACTGAGTCGACCGAGACTCGGGGCAAAGGCATTCTGGTTGAGCCATTCCGAATGAAGGCACAATTAGTATCTATCCCGGAGGCCTCCCAAAAGGAGATGGAAGAAATTCTGAAAATTATAAAGAGAAGCGACTACAACATAGTCGAACAACTAGGGCAGACTCTGTCAAAGATTTCCATGTTGGCTTTATTGTTATGCTCTGAGGCTCGTGCGAAGGCCTTGGTGAAATTTATTAAAATCGCCCATGTACCACAAGAAACCTCTGTTGATCAGTTCCAAGACTGCGTGGCCAGCTTGATCGCTGATAATGGTTTAGGCTTTTCTGATGCTGACCTGACACCTAGGGGGAAGAAGCATAACGAGGCATTGCATGTCTCTATTGAATGCAGGGGCACAACTTTGGCCCATGTTTTCGTTGATACTGGTTCGTCTTTGAATGTGCTGCCTAAGAAGGCTCTTGATAGACTCGACTGTGAAGGTTTGACCTTAAAACCCAGCAACATAGTGGTAAGGGCCTTCGACGGTTTAAAGAGGATGGTGCATGGGGAGGTGGACATCCCCATAAAAGTTGGAACCCAAACCTTTGATTCAACTTTTTACGTGATGGACATTCGCCCTTCTTACTCCTGCTTATTGGGCCGACCATGGATTCACAATGCTGGTGCCGTCACCTCTACATTACATCAAATGCTGAAATACCTGACCAAGGGGAAAATCATTACTATCCATGGAGAAGAGGAACATATGGTTAGTCAATTAAACTACTTCAGATACATGGAATTGGATGGGGAATTCATTGAAACTCTGTTTTAGCACTTCGAGGAGGTCCCATAAACCGTGGTAGTAACCAAGGTTGTTCCCTAAATCCCGAAGATTATAAGGCCTTCGCTAAAGATGTCTTCTCTGAAAGATGCCAAGGCCGTAATCGAAGAAGGTGGGTGTACTATTTGGGGCCAACTCCCGGATATCCCATACAAATATGACAAATTTAGTTTGGGTTTCACTTCAGGAGCCCAGAAAGTTGTACGCCGTGCTCGTGCCGGGGGACCACCCTTGAAGATCAGCAACCACGAAATCAATGCAGTGGAGGATGATGAGGATAGCTACGACCTGGAGGAATGGATTTTCCTAACTGTTAACGGAGGACTCAACAACAGGGAAGCTAAAGACTTTGTCCCAATTACTTTTATCCAACAGTAATTGTCTTTAAATTTTTATCAGACCTGTAATAATTAAACAATTCAGACTTTTAAAACCTTGTGTCTTACCCGAGTCACAATGGTTCATTTGTAAGGGTTGTTACCTCATTTTCATATGTCATCAATGAATCATGGATGTTTTTGCATACAAACTTTGTGGTCTTTGTATTTCTTTTCTCTACATTTTTATTTCTTTCAAAGATAGCTATACTCTTACACACACTCACATTCAAAATGCAGATCTACATCCATTCGGGATCCCATGGGTAACGATTTTGCTATGGCCTTCTGTGACTCTGAAAATCTAATCCACCAAGCCGAAGACAAAGGTGAGGAAGATTGTGAAGTACCAGGGAAACTTGCCAGGTATTTACAACAAGAAGAAAGGACCATGCAACCCCATGAAGAACCAGTGGACACAATTAACCTAGGTACTGAAGAGGACAAGAGAGAAGTCAAGGTGGGTTCCAATCTGGAACCTAGTGTCAAGAAGCGTCTAACTCAGTTGCTACATGATTATGTTGAGGTATTTTCCTGGTCGTACAAAGACATGCCAGGACTTGATGCTGATATCGTGGTACATCGTCTACCAATAAAAGAAGATTGCCCTCCGATAAAACAGAAAGTCCGTCGCATGCGGCCAGACATGTCAGAGAAGATAAAGGCCGAAGTCATGAAACAATTCAACACCGGATTTTTAGCCGTTACCTCCTATCCACAATGGGTCGCCAATGTTGTTCCAGTGCCTAAAAAGGACGACAAAGTACGAATGTGCGTAGACTACAGAGATTTGAATAGGGCAAGCCTTAAAGATGATTTCCCACTTCCCCATATTGATATTTTGGTTGACAATACTGCACAACATAAGATGTTCTCATTTATGGATGGTTTCTCAGGCTACAATCAAATAAAAATGGCACCTGAGGACATAGAGAAAACGACCTTCGTCACACAGTGGGCACATTCTGTTACAAGGTTATGCCATTCGGGTTGAAGAACGTTGGGGCAACCTATCAGCGTGCCATGGTAGCCCTATTTTATGACATGATACATCACGAAATAGAGGTCTATATGGACGACATGATAGCCAGATCTCAAACGGAAGAGGAACATCTTGACCATTTGCAGAAACTGTTTGAGAGACTAAAGAAATACAAGCTGTGGTTGAACCCGAATAAATGCACATTTGGGGTAAGATCCGATAAACTCCTAGGCTTCATCATCAGTGGTAAAGGTATCCAAGTAGAACCTACCAAGGTGAAAGAAATACAAGAAATGCTTTCTCCTCGTACTGAGAAGGAAGTCAAAGGGTTCTTAGGACGGCTAAACTACATTGCCCGATTCATTTCTCACTTAACAGCCACTTGTGAACCAATTTTCAAATTATTGAAGAAAGATCAAGTAGTCAAATGGAATTATGAATGTCAAACTGCCTTCGACAAGATCAAAGAGTACCTGCAAGAGCCTCCTATTTTGATGCCACCAGTCGAGGGAAGACCCTTGATCATGTATCTAACTGTTTTGGAAAATTCAATGGGGTGTGTGTTGGAGCAGCATGACGAGTCTGGCCGAAAAGAGCATGCTATTTATTACCTGAGCAAAAAGTTTATCGACTGTGAAATAAGATATTCACTGCTCGAGAAAACTTGCTACGCTCTGGCATGGGCTGCTCGCCAGCTAAGACAGTATATGCTGACCCATACTACCTTATTGATATCCAAGATGGATCCAATAAAATATATATTCGAGAAATTTGCCCTCTCTGGGAGAATAACAAGATGGCAGATGATCCTGACGGAATACGACATTTAGTATACTACCTAAAAAGAAATAAATGGCAGTGTGTTAGCCGATCACCTTGCTCATCAAGCCGTGGATGACTATCAGTCCATGAAGTTCGAATTCTCGGAAGAAGACATCATGATGGTAAACAACTGTGAAGAATTCAGACCATATGACGGACCTGAACAAGGATCCCAATGGACCCTGGTTTTTGATGGGGCGTCCAACGCACTCGGCAATGGCATAGGTGTTGTACTCATATCCCTTGAAGGATGTCACACCCTATTCACTGCAAGACTCTGCTTCAACTGTACAAATAACATGGCAGAATACAAAGCGTGTATTTTTGGTCTCAAAGCTGCCATAGATTTGGGGATCAAGTCCTTAAATGTATTTGGAGATTCATCCTTGGTCATCAGTCAGATCAAAGGAGAATGGGACACAAAACACCCTAACCTCATCCCCTACAAAGAACATGTGTTAACATTAATCCCACATTTTGAGAGGAATACCTTCGAGCATTTCCCATGAGAAGAAAATCAACTAGCGGATGTGCTAGCCACAATGTCATCCATGTTTAAACTCAAATGTGATAACGAGGCTCCCCAGATCACCATTGAACGGATGGATGAACCAGATTACTATCAAAAGATCGATACTGAAGAAGTAGTGGACCAGCCTTGGTTCCATGAAGTTAAGAGGTATCTCGAGGCTCAAGAGTATTCTGAAGGAGCTTCAGTCAATGATAAGAAGTTCTTGAGAAGATTCTCTGCTAAGTTCTTCATCAAGAATGGAATTCTCTACAAGCGCAACAATAATTGTGTTTTGCTTCGTTACGTAGACAAGGTTAAGGCAGAAAAGTTCATGGCTGATCTACATGAAGGCACTTTTGGCACCCATTCTGGTGGGCATACGATGGCAAAGAAGATCCTACGGGCAGGTTATTACTGGTATACCATGGAAGCAGATTTCTATCAGCACTCTCGAACCTGTCATAAGTGTTAGATCTATGCTGACAAAGTGCATGTACCTCCAGTTCCTCTAAATGTCCTGACTGCTCTCTGGCCATTCGCGACGTGGGGCATTGATATGATTGGAGAAATCAAGCCCACAACCTCTAATGGACACCACTTCATCTTGGTGGCCATTGACTACTTCACAAAGTGGGTTGAGGCGGCTTCTTTCGCTTCCGTTACCAAGAATGTTATCACCCGGTTCATCAAACAGAATCTCATATGTCGGTATGGTATCCCAGAGAGGATCATCACAGACAATGGTATGAATCTAAAAAATACTATGATCACTGCACTATGCTTGCAATTCAAGATCCAACACCATAATTCTTCCCCTTACTGGCCAAAGATGAATGGTGTTGTCGAAGCCGCAAATAAGAACATAAAAAAGATCATACAGAAAATGACAGTAACCTACAAGGATTGACATGAGATTCTAACATTCGCTCTCCACGGTTACCGTACCAAGGAGCTCACATCAACCGGGGCAACACCTTACTCTCTGGTATACGGCATGGAAGCTTTCTTTCCTATTGAGGTCCAGATCTCTGAGAATCATGAAGGATGCAGGGTTGAATGAAGATGACTGGATCCAAACTCGACTTGATCAACTGAACTTGATTGATGAGAAAAGGCTTACTTCTATCTGTCATGGTCAAATGTATCAAAAACGAATGATCAAGGCTTTCAATAAAAAGGTCAGACGCCAAGTGTATCAAGTCGGGGATCTGCTGATCAAGCGCATCATACTGTCGCAGGGTGATCCTAGGGGCAAATAGACTCCTACATATGAAAGACCATTTGTGATCAAAAGCATATTCTTTGGTGGAGCAATGATCTTAACCACTATGGATGGTGACGACCTGCCACACCCTGTGAATGCAGACATAGTCAAAAGATACTACGCATAAGAGACCCGCTAGGTTGACACACTTAGGCAAAAAAAGCACATCCCGTCGAACCAAAAAGGTTTGGGCAAAAATTAGGGATAAAAACAAAAAAATCTGTACACCTAGCAAGTTTAAAACCCAAAAGGGCGACTTGGGCAAAAAAGGGTATCCCGGTGGACTAAAAACCCGAAAGGGCGGTCCAGGAAAAAGTTAGGGAATTAAAGCGTATGACTATGTCCCGTTGGATCACCTTATAAACAACCTTTAGCTTGGACTGACAAACACAGCGGTTCTGATCAATCCAATCAACTTCCGACAAGGCAGCAAGTGGACAAGACGCTCAGAGACACGAAGGCTATAGCAGAATGGGAACCCCATGGGATTATTGCACATAGCTATCTTTTCTTTGTATCAAACTTTCATTTTTTTACGACGACGTTCTCTTACTAGAATGTTCGTCTCATTGTACAAAAAATACTTATTAAAGTTAATACAAAGATACCCCTTTGAAAGTGCAAAGCTATCTATTTTTTCTTTATTTGTGTTTTGTTTACAAAAACGTCTAATGGTTTATTTTTGAACATATGCATTTGAACGTAACTACTGTTTACAAATGAACAAAAAGGAATAGAAAATAGAAAGACAATCACTAATGGCTTTAAGAAATAGGATAATATCTTTAGACTATAAAATCCCCCACAGTGTGCAGCTTAATGATATCAAGCTCTCTCATATCCCTGGTGGAACAAAACTTCCAGTTATCACTCCCCAGTAAAGGTCGCCCAATTTCTCAGGATTTCACACGCAATACATGGCGTTTCCCTTATAGTAGAGTTTATTTATCTAACAAATAGAGGCTCATCAAATCATCAGCACTTCAAAACATGAAGACTTACACTCCACATCCACAACAACAGTCAGAGATTTATTTTCCCTAATCCGACAATATTACAGCAGCATAGCTTACATACCCATACATCGCACCCATACGTCATAAACATCTATGACACAAATGCGTACAACATAATTTCATTGATTTTATAGAACATCATTGAATAATGAATTTGATACATCATGACATTGCATACAACTAATCTTTCATCTCTTCAGGAAAGATCAGTCAGCAGATGGCTATCATCAACAATTTGCAAAAGGTCAGGGAATTATACCTGAAACAAGACAGGACAATTATCTACACGAACATCTGAAGCAATACTACAAGGGCTTCTTCTCATACAATCTTCCAGATACAGTTCAGATACGCTCCAGATACGGATGCCATTCTGATACTCATTCAGATTTAGCTTTCAGATACGCTCCAGATACGGACACCATTCTGATACTCATTCAGATTAAGCTTTCAGATATAGTTCAGTTACGCTCTAGATACGGACTCCATTCTGATACTCATTCAGATTTAGCTTTCAGATACAATTCAGATACGCTCCAGATACGGAAGCCATTCTGATACTCATTCAGATTTAGCTTTCAGATATAGTTCAGATACGCTCTAGATACGGATGCCATTCTGATACTCATTCAGATTCATCTTTCAGATACAGTTCAGATACGCTCTAGATACGGACGATATTATGATATTCATTCAGATTCATCTTTCATATACAGTTCAGATATGCTCCAGATACGGACGCTATTCTGATACTAATTCATATTCAGCTTTCAGATACGGTTCAAATACGCTCCAAATACAGACACCATTCTGATACTCATTCAGATTCAGCTTTCAGATACAGTTCAGATACGCTCCAGATACGGATGCCATTCTAATACTCATTCAGTTTCAGCTTTTAGATACAGTTAAGATATGCTCCAAGATACAGACGCCATTCTGATAGTCATTCAATTTCAGCTTTCAGATGTGAGTCAAACACAGTCCATTTATGGAGATTGTTCTGATATTCAAACCAACACATCCACTGTTTTAGTATAAATCAACCAGAGATTTATTCTGACACTTCTTCCATTCCTGCCAACATTCATTTTTGGATGGAATCTGTAAGCCCATCTCCAACAACTTTCCACCACCTCTTCAAATGACATCTTTAATCCCATTCCCTATACCATCAACCATCACATCCTCGAGTGCAAATTTCTGGGCACTCTAGTCTCCAATCATCTTCCACCTTCAAGTTACGAATGGAAAATCCGCCAATCTAACTCTTCAGGTTTAAGAAGATTGAACAGGGGCAGTTGTTGTACCCCAAAATTTTCCCTCTCACTTATCAAATGTTTTCTCTCAAGATCTCTCTTGGTTCAAGACTGCACTAGGGTTGATCAACTCAAGACACCTCCTTAAGCACTAATGACTAAAATTAGGGTTTGAGATTGCACAAGGATAATTAAATTTTCAATGCCTCATATGACTTTAGTGGATCATTATGGACCCCCAAGATTACTCATGTCAAGTTTCAAGCCTTGAATTTTTGTTCAGTCAATTGAGCAGTTGACCTAAAAATCAGTTGTATTGGGGAAAAAGTCATCTGTGACCAATTTACAGTCAAACTTCACAAGTTTTGACCTATATCAACATTATAAACTCATATGTATCATTTGATCAAGTTTGGACAACAATCCTCAAGAAATTTGATCAAATTATCAAAAGGGAAAAATGGTCAAAATTAGGGTTTTGACTGAGAAAGGGAAATTTTTTATTTTTGACCTAACAAATGGTTAATTGGTTTGAGGCATGATCTTAAGAGTTCAATTGCACCATTTTGACCTAATGGCATGAATCAAAATATTGCTCAAGATCAATTGGATTGATAGTTGATTTTCAGTCAACTGATCAAAAGTCAACTGATCAAAAGTCAAAGGCAAAATACCCTTTTTAGTCCTTTAAGTTTACCCCAAGGTCCATTTTGGTCCTTTATCTAAAAAAAGTGTCAAACTGGTCCTATAATTCTTTCAAAAGGACCATAGGAGTCCTTTCCGTCCATTTTGGTCCTTTTTGGTTCAGCCCATCCTTCTTTATTTCAATTTGTAACTCCATTATCTTATGTTTCAGCCCATCCTCCCTTTCCTTTAGATGATGTATCTCCATCTTTGCTCCATCAAGCTCATTTTGCAGCTTCTCCAATGAACCAAAAAGGACCAAAATGGACGGAAAGGACTCCTATGGTCCTTTTGAAAGAATTATAGGACCAGTTTGACACTTTTTTTAGATAAAGGACCAAAATGGACCTTGGGGTAAACTTAAAGGACTAAAAAGGGTATTTTGCCAAAGTCAAATGTACACTAAAAAGTCAAACTTTGACTTTTTGGTCAAAATCAAGTGTCAAAGATTACAATTCATCAAAACATGTCAAAATATGAAACTTGTTCATCAATGAATCAAAAAGTCAAGATTTCATTTTGAAAAGTCAAAGTTTTCAAACTTAGAAAATTTTCTAAGTGTTGAAAACTTCATATTTTTTCACAACTTTGAGCCAATTTTTCACCATGATGCAAGATGATTCCAAAGAAAGTTTCAACATGAAAGTTGTAGATCTCCATGAGATCTAAAACATTTCTTTACACAACTTCTTCTAAAAATCATTGGATCTCAAGTTATTAATTCATGAAGTCATGGTCCTGAAATTAAACACTTAGTGAAAATTTTGCCCTAGTGTAGGCAGGATTTTGACCTAACTTCATGGCACTTTTTCATATAGTTCCAAGGGTAATTTTCAAAAGTGATTTAAAGAGGGGTTATAGAGAACATTACAAGCTTTCTAAAATGTCAAAGAACTCCTTGAGATCATTCTTGAGCAAGGATAATCGAAGAGAGGAAGTTAAGGTTTCAAACTAAAATTATAGGTCATTCTCATGATGAACAAAAATGCAATTTCAACATTAGGCTGCATAATCTGGCCTTGCAGGCCTTCTAACTTGTGTATCTATCCATCATTTATGGATTACACAAACTTTTAAGCTTTAATCCAAGTGGTTTGAGCTTTATCCAATCCACATTTCCATTAATGGCACAAAGTGAACACTTCCATTTTAGAAAAGCAAGCTTTATGTGCAAAGTCAATTCTTGAGCCTCTAAATTGTTCCCTCTGATCACACTCTATCTAAAAAGTAAGAAGAAAGTGTGTTTAAAGTATAACTACTCTATCTTAGCCAGTACACAAAGCATTGAAACTTGATTTCTCAAAAAAAATCACATGTTGAGCTTAAACATGTGATTTTGAATTCTGATCAGATACAAGCCTCCATACTTGTTGCTTATAAATAGAGGCACTATTTGTAAGCTAAAGGACGAGCTTAAGCACCCTGAAATACACCAAAACTCTCTCAAATCAGAAATTACCCAAAAACTCCATTGTTACACAGTTTCTGACCTTGAACACCAAAATCAAAAACTACTCGTGCGTTTTTTGGCCTTTTGCTTCCAAAAGCTTCCAAGCATCATACACAAGCCATCCCTGTCCCTGTTACACACTTGTAACACCATCACCCTCCATTTCCAAGTTCAAAAACAGAGCATCATAGTTGGACTTCTACAGACCATTTCAGCCACTCTCCAACCAAGCTAGTCATTGCATTAGCTTCCAGGGACCTCAAGGAAGCTAACCTGATCCTTGCAGCAACTTGAAACAAGCTCCAACTCAAAACACGAATTCCATTTTCAAGGTGATTTTTCTGACTTTTGAACTCTTCATATAGGCATCATTTTCTTTCCATTTGTAAAGATAAAATGTAGATATTATAGCCTTGAAACTAACCATGTCTTAAGATTTCATTTATATTGCTTGAGTAGTTAGAATTTTGAATCTGAACATCCTGGAAAAGTTAGGTCAGAATTTGGTACCATTCAAAATTCATGCTCATTTTTTAGAATTAGTTTAAGTTGTTTACATTTCTGGAATCATGGTGAAATTTGCCACAAGTTTCATGTTTACATTTTTGCAAATGGATGAGAAATGAACAAGATGCAGGTAGTCTGGCTAGAGTTGAAGATGAAGTTGTTTTCAGAGAGCATTTTCTAATATATATTTATGGTTTGATATAAGTTAACGGATGTATCACCACCCCAGTGGTTAAAGCGCGCGCCTGTCACCCTTAGGTCCTGGGTTCAAGCCCCAGCATGACCTTTTTGCATATTTTTTTTACTTTTTTGACATTTTCTTGTTTTTTTGCAGCGCTTGGGCCAGCCGTTTGGGCCAGACTTTTTTCTTACAATATTCCCTGTTTTACTTATTAACCCCCCTGACTTTATACTTTTTTTTTTTTACTTTTTTTATCATTTATTTATTATTATTATTATTAATACTATTATTATTATTATTATTATTATTATTATTATTATAATTATTATTATTATTATTTTCATTAATGTAAAAAATCTAAAAAAATATTTATATTTTATTATTCATATTTATTTAGTTTATTTTTCCTTTACAAAAATAAAAGAACAAAAACATTTTCTTTAATTTTTTTTAATACTTAGATAATTTAATTTTTATTTATTATTATATTATTTTGTAAATTAAAATCAATTTAGAATTTATGTTTTATTTATTTATTTAATTATTTTTATTTACTAATTTAATGAAATTTACCAAAACCCTAAAAAACTTGTCTTCTTTAAATTAAAATATTTTACTTTATTTTAATTTAATTTTTGTTGATTATTGTATTTTTATTAATTAATTAAAAAAAAACCTTTTCATAAAAACCAAACAAAAATTATATTTCTTTTTACATTTACATTCTTTTGTTTTATTTGTTCATTTTGTACATTTATTCAAATTCAATATGGTTGTAATAATTATTTAGATTTAATTTCTTGCAATATTCCCCATTTGTAATTTGTACACCCCTCCCCTAAATGATGTAATAGTGTAGTAATTTTAATTTTCGCAATTTATCGCTTTATATACAAATGCTAGTAATTAGGGTTTTGTATGGAAAGACTAAAACCAACAAATAGCAAACCCTAATCAAAACATAGCAATGCATGAAAATCAATACGCTTGCATACAAACACCCCTAGGGTAAGCCCACTTTGTTGCCTTACAAAAATGGCCATATTATGCATGTGAGGTATCTTAGCAAAAACAAGTAAAATACAAGATCATAGTCCCTTGATGACGCTATCTATGTTGCCTTTCAAAATGATCTTAGTCCCTAAAGAAAATGCTAAGATATCTTGCAACATTGCTAATCATGGTTATACGATGACCCACGCCCGTTCCTTTTACATCCAAAGATAAGGTTACTTACCAAATCAATGGTAAGATAACAATGTCAAAGGAAAGAGGAAATAACCATGAAAGACTTTTGAGTAGGTAGAATATTCCTAGTTACTTTCTCAAATTCAAAACCAAAGCATCCTTGCTATTTTCAAAACAAACACCTACACTTTCGAAACACCTATCAAATTTGAAAACATTTTCAAAAGATCAACACCTTTGTATACATTCTTATGAACGAGAATCATTACAAAGTTTTCCTAAACAATGGCCTCTTTTTCAAAATACTTTCAAAAACCACACAAAGCACAATTTCAAACAAAAGCAAGTGATCTAGCAAGTAACTAAGAGTCCATGGAAAACCATGGATGAAAAGGGTGCTAATACCTCCCTTTTCATAATCTACCCCCCGTACTCAAGAAAGAATCTCAAAGGTCTTTCCTGTGCTTTTTCACCTTTCCTTTTGGATAAAAGAAAAGTCGGTGGCAACTCTTGCTAACCGCAACATTTGAGATCAAACACAAAACACCCAAGTCAGTTCTCCCACCGTATCACAAATGGGAATTGTTTCATCCTTGTCACTATTGATTACTTCATGAAGTGGGTAGAGGCAGCCTCGTTTGCTTCCGTTACCAAGAATGTTGTGGCTTGGTTCATTAAGTATAACCTTATCTGTCGGTATGGCATCCCTGAAAGGATCATCATGGACAATGGTGCCAATATTAACAATATTATTATCACGGAACTCTGCATGCGGTTCAAGATTAAGCGTCACAATTCTTCTCCATACCGACCAAAGATGAATGACACAGTGGAAGCCGCCAACAAGAATATCAAGAAGATCTTGTAGAAGATGACGATGACATAAAAAGATTGGCATGAGATGCTACCATTTGCTCTTCATGGTTATCGCAGTTTAGTACGTACATCAACTGGAGAAGCCCCGTTCTCTCTAGTCTATAATATGGAGGCTGTCTAACCTGTTGAAGTCTAGATTCCTTCCCTAAGGATTACGAAAGACGCATGTTTAGATGAAGACAAATGGATTCAGAATCGACTTGACCAGATAAATTTGATTGATGAAAAAAGGCTTGCGACTGTTTGACATGGTCAGATATATCAGAAACGCATGATCACGGATTTTAACAAGAAAGTGAGACATCAGGTGTACCAGGCTGGTGATTTGGTAATAAAGCGCATCATCCTACCACAAGGTGATCCCATGGGAAAATGGACTCCCACATATGAAGGGCCATTTGTGATCAAAAATATGTTTTCTGGCGGTGTTATGATACCTACCACCATGGACGGTGAAGATTTTCCGCACCTTGTGAATGCAAAGTCAACAAATACTACGCATAAAAGAGACCTGCTAGGTTAACATGCCTAGGAAAAAGTAAGGGAATCCCGGCGAACCAAAAGGGTTCGAGCAAAAATTAGGGATATATATATATAAAAAATTGTACATGCGGAAAGTCAAAAACCTGAAAAGGCGGCTTGGGCAAAAAAGGATATCCCGATGAACTGAAAACCCAAAAGGGCGGTCCATGCAAAAGTTAGGAATTAAAGCGTACGACCATGTCCCGTTGGATCACCCATCTACATACCACCAACTTTATTACTAGCGTCAAGTTCAAACCATACAGATCAATTCAATCATCTTTTTCCAACAACAAGTGATGAGATACTTGAAGAGATTAGGGTAATAGCATAGTTGAAACTCGATAGGATCGTTTCCACATAACTGTTTTTCTTTGTTTATCATTTTGTACCCCTTTTTCAATTTTTATGACGACTTCCTCTTACTAGGATTTTTGTCTTCTGGTATAAAATTGCCTGCTTATAGGCAAACTTTTAGAATCAATGAAATTAAATATATTTCAAAAGTGTTTTTACTTTCTCTATTTTGTTTGCAAAAACGTCCAATGATTATGTTGAATGAACATATGCATTTGAATATGATTACTGTTTACAAAATATATGCATGAAAACAGGATTAACATTTACTAAAGACCCTAGGAGTTGGGGTAATGTTCAAAAGTTGTCCATAAATTCGTACAGAGCAATCTCCATGGAATTATCTCTACAGAGCTATCTTCACAAGCTCATCCCCAACAGAGATATATTCCCCAACAAATCTAATATGCCCTCAGACAGAAATTGGGGCATCTTACAACAGTTCACCTCCATATCTCTGATGAATAGCTTGACATGATCATCTTCCCCAAAAGGTCCCCTAGTGGATAAGGAAGTTTGATCATTTCCCCAGCATACAATGCAAACTTCCTCAGTGCAGCCTATGAATTTCCAATCCCCATCAGAGATTATTTCCTCAACACGGTCTATAGGATTTAATTCCCCAACAGAGTTTATTTCTCCAATACTTCAAATTCCCCGTGTGATACGGTGGGAGAACTGACTTGGGTGTTTTGTGTTTTATTACAAATGTTGCGGATAGCATGAGTCGCCACCGACTTTTCTTTTATCAAATAAAGGAAAGGGTGAAAAGGTACAGGAAAGACCTTTTAAGAATTTTCTTGAGTTCGGGGGGTAGGTTATGAAAAGGGAAGGTATTAGCACCCTTTTCATCTGTAGTTATCTACGGGCTCTTAATTGCTTGATCACTTTGAGATGCTTTATGTTTGTGCAAGTTTGAAAATATTTTGAAAATATTTTGAAAACGCCTTCGTACGAAAAAGTTTGTAATGATTCTCATATCGTTGAGAATGTATACAAAGTGTTGGTTTTGAAAATATTTTTTGAAAAGGAATGTTTGAAAGATGTTTGAAAATGCCAACGTAAGGCAATTTTGTAATGATTCTCTTATCGTTGAGAATGTATACAAAATGTTTGTTTTGACAAATGTTTTGAAAGTGTGAGGTGTAAATGGTTTTGTTTGTGAGCAAGAAATTACGAGCAATCTACCTACTCAAAAAGTCTTTGTTCTTTTCCTCCTCCTTTAGATAGTGCTATTTTACCATTGGTTGGTAGAGAGCCATATCATTGGATATGAGGGATGGGCGTGGGTCATCGTACAGTCATAGAAGACAACTTGTAAGATGTTTTAGAAATTGTCGTAAGGGACTAAGATCATTTACCGAAGGCAAAATTTTAAGGGTCATTGAGGGACTGTGATCTTTTAATCAAGTGTCTTTTGCTAAAATATCTCACGTTCGAGGGACATGACTATTTAAATCCAAGAAAACAAGTGTGGGTTACCCTAGAGGTGCATGTGTGAAAAGTGTGTTATTTTCAAGTATTTTCTCTTGAATTAGGGTTGTCTAATGTTTGATTTTAAGTCTTGTCATGCAAACCCTAATTACTAACAATAATAAGGAAAACGATAAATTGTGGAATTTAAATGTCCTACGCTATTACAACGCTTTAGAAATGGGGGGTACAAATTTACAAATGGGGGAGAAAAGCAATAAAACCCTAATTACTATTACAAACCATTGATCATGAATTACAACAGTAATTATGCACAAAATGTAAAGATGAAGAGGCAAAAAGAAATTTTTTTAGGGCTTTTTTGATGGAGAAAAAGTTTAATGTTTTAACCAAATTAGACTAATTAATTTTATTCACAAAAGAAGTTAATTAATTATTTAATAAAAACCTAAAATCTAAATTAATTAAAATAAAACTTAAATCTAATTTAGTTTGTTTAGAAAATAAATTTGGTTAATGTTAATTAGAAAAAATGTTCTACAATGTAAAAGAAATAATAAAATTTAATTTAACAAAATATAAAATAAAATATTTTAATTAAAATATTTTTAATTTAAGAAAATATATTTTTTGTATTTTTATTTTAAATAAAATAAATAAAGAAATAAAAAATAAGAAAATATAAAGAATATGAAAATATTAGGCTTGGGGGTCAAAAAGTGAAAATGGGGGTTAAGAATTAGTAAAAAGAGTTAGGCTAAAGATGTTTTTGTTTGAAATTAGAAAAATGATAAAATAAAAAAAAAATATGTGGGCCTACGCTACCTTTAGTAAAAGTGGTGGTGAGACTCAGCAAAAACAAAAACAAAATGATGTCCAAACTCTGAGCCCAACACCTGTTTTGATCTCATGTTGTTGTCTTATTGTGATGTATCATGAACCTACTCATGTGGTGCGTTGGATCTAGTTGCCTAATGATCAGATGGTATAGGGGAGAGGAACACAATGCACGCTCTTAGCTTGCTTGCACATGACTAGTATAAAACAAACATGAAAATAAAAAAATGTCCCACGCCTGGCTCGAACCCATGACAAGGGGTAGGAACGCCTTATACGTGCGCGCTCTGCCATTGTGGTGGCTGTTACATTCCGTAGTAATGCAACTTGCACTAAATTTAAAATAAACCCAATCCTAATTACAACTTCATCTTCTTCCTCACGCCAACCTCCATTGTCGCATTTTCAAATTTCTGATCTTGCTCATTTCTCAACCATTTGCAAAAGTATAAACATGAAACTTGCTCCATTTTTCAATACGAATTCAACCATGTAAACAACTTGAACTAGAAATCAAAGATGAATATTAATTTCTATTGGTACCAAATAAAACCTAATTTTTTCAGAAAGTTCAAACTCAAAATTCGCATCACTCGAGAAGCATAAATGAAAACTAAGGGCATGGTTAGCTTCAAGGCTATGATGTCTACATTTTTTATTCACAAAGTAACCATTAATCATGCTTGTAGAGAGAGTTCAAAGTTGAGAAAACTTACCTCAAAATTGGAAATCGTGTATGGAGTTTGAGAAACCCTGGAACTATGGTGATGATCTAGATAGCTTCAATAGACTCCTAGGAAGCTAGTGCAAATCTTACTTTGTGCTGAAAGTCCCTGAATCGTGCTAGAGAAGTCAAGTTGCAGAGCTGAGTTTTTTAGTTTGGAAGATGATGAGGATGGAGTTATAATCCTGAAACATGGATTAGGATGAGTTCTAAATGAAGTAGGGAAGATTTGAGAATGATTTAGAGGGAAAACACACGAGTGAATTCTGAGATTGAAGTTTTTGGCCAGAAATTGCAACAATGGATGTTTTGGTGCAAGTTTTGAGTTTCAGGGAGTTTCAAGGTATCCCAAGACTTGTAAAATCATGTCTTAGGTTGCATATAACTGTTAGATCATTGTTTGGTTCTACAACCCTCGTAAGAGTTTTGATGATAACAAACACAAAGAACAAATATGCACTCTAAAATAATGTTCTATTTTGTACAGAAGTTCTGATGGAAGTTAATCAGAAGTTAAGCTACAAGGTTGTTTCTACTGTGAACATAGACTGATATCAGATCGTTCTGATGAATGAATATCAGAATTTGCGCTAAAGAGAAAGACATCTTAACTCTGAGCGAAAGTCTAACACTGCAAACAGGACCTTACGATTCTGACCTTCCAAGTTCTGAAGCGAAGCAGCAAGCAGATTCCTTATGTTCTGAAACGTTACTATTCCATAAAAGTTGTATCAATTGTAACAGCTACAAACAGACAAGGATATTCATATTAAGGAAAGTGCATTAACTGCCAATTATCAAGTTTCCATTTGCACAAGATTGCTGCGCCTATTTAAACAAGCAACAAGGTTAAATCGTTCACGATTTACAACACTGTTATTCTACAATCTCTCAACGCTTCAACTCAATATTAAAATTATTCTCTAAATTGTGTAATACATCACAAGTTTATGATACCATATTTGTAACGAAAAACATCCTGTACACGGATTTATTCATACGTTTTTTAATGAAATTCCTTGAGATAAACTGGGTTGTGGTTGTACTCAAGAAGACTTTGGCAGTTGTCGAGTAGATTTGTAATCAGGTTGATTAGTGAATTAAGACCTCGTTGGAGAGAGGCGAAATCACCTTGGTGGGTGGAATGGATTAGTTTGAGATCAAACGAACCAGGATAAAAATCATCGTGTCATTTGCATTGACTTTTTAAGTTACAATTCAACCCCCCTTCTTGTGTTTTTCACTTCTTCAATTGGTATCAGAGTGTATGGTTCTAAGTTCAAGCACTTAACCGTGTCAGTACAAGATCCAAGCTTAGAAAAACACTATAGTGGGACCAAGTCAGAACATCAGCAATGACAACCATGATGATAAAGACAGAATCAGCGGCAAACCTCCAATATTTGATGGGGAGAACTTTGACTACTGGAAAGACAGAATTGAAAGCTTCTTTCTAGCTCATGATGTTGATCTCTGGGATATAGTAATTGATGGGTACATGCATCCTGTGGATGAAAGTGGTCAGAAGATTGATAGGAAAAGAATGTTTGATCATCAAAAGCGTGACTTCAGAAATCATCACAAGGCCAGAACGATTCTCCTGAGTGCCATCTCATATTCAGAGTATGAGAAGATCACAAATAGAGAGACAGCTAAAAACATGTTTGATTCTCTAAGAATGACGCATGAAGGCAACATGCAAGTTAAATAAACCAAAGCCCTTGCGCTCATTCAGAAATACGAAGCCTTCAAGATGGAAGAAATTGAATCCATTGAAGCAATGTTCTCAAGATTCCAAATTCTAGTTGTTGGGCTGTGAGTTCTTG
Source organism: Vicia faba (assembly GCA_948472305.1). Lineage (NCBI taxonomy): Eukaryota > Viridiplantae > Streptophyta > Magnoliopsida > Fabales > Fabaceae > Vicia > Vicia faba. The sequence continues at coordinate 1,155,399,117 of OX451741.1, forward strand.
ACAAAGGGTATTCAACTGCTGATCATGCAAAGAAGATCATCAGAAGTTTAACGAAGCAATAGAGGCCCATGGTCACTGCTCTCAAGCTGACAAAAGATCTTAACAAGATATCTCTGGAGGAACTTGTCAGCTCACTCATAAGTCATGAGATAGAATTAGAAGATGACGAGCCTCAGAAGCAAGGTAAGCCTTTAGAGATAAAATCTAACAAAAAATATGATTCTAAAGTTTTGCAGGCTATGGAAGAAACCTCTGATTGATCCTCATCAGAAGAAGACGAATTGTCTCTTCTCTCCAGAAGAGTCAATCAGTTGTGGAAGCAGAGACAAAGAAAATTCATAAACTCCAGAAGAACAGGGAATCAAAATGAATCATCCTCTGGATACAGAAAGTATGAATCCTCCTCTGGACACAGAAAGTCTGAATCTTATTTTGGTCACAAAAAATCAAGCAACTGGGACATCATCTGCTATGAGTTCATTGAACAAGGGCACTAAAAAGTAATTGTCCAAGGCTTCAGAAGGAGAAACCCAAAAATAAGTTCTTCAAGGAGAAGAAGAAAAGTCTCATGGCAACATGGGATGACTCAGATACTTTTGACGCAGACAGAGAGTCGGAATATGAAAGAGCAAACAATTTCTACTCATGAAGTCATCACATCAAGGAGAATCCCTCTGAAATATTTTCCTTTATTTTCTGAGATTGATGCTTCACCAGAAATTGTGGTCAGATACTTAGAAGCATGAAAGAAGGATGGAACTGCTCCAGAACTTAAAATTCGTGACCTACATCAACAAGCTCCAGATGTTGTGTTAAAGAAGTCCAGAAAGAGAAAAGAAGCAGGAGAAGGATCTTCTCAAAGGACTCCAAAAGCTGCTAAAAAGAAAGGTAACACTTCCTTTATTTCTGTTGTAGAATCTGTAGTTTTTCCAACATCTGAAACACTCCCCTCTCAACCAACAGAAGATCCCTCACCTCAAACTTTTGAAGACTTTGATATAGAGTTTGATCCTTCTGTAACCCTTGGAAACTTCATAAACGAACCTCACTCTCCCAATCTAAATCTAGAACATAATCAACCAGAACTTGATAGAGTTCTTTCTGATATTGATCTATTTAATCAAGATTTTCAAACTCCTATCCCAGAAAATCCAAACCTTCAAACTCCCCAAACAGAAAATCCAAACCTTCACATTCCCCAAATAGAAAATTCAAACTTTGAAACCCCTCAACCAAAAAATCCAAACGCTACCGCAAACCAACCAGAAGATTCTTTCATAGACTCTGATACCACCACCCCTATTCCTGGAATAACAGAACCTCTCATGGTTCGTTAACCTCTCTCCATTCTAGACATTCCATAAATACCATCACCTTATCATTCCACTCCACCAAACACACCTTGTTCACCAATCATCATTTCTGATTCACGTACTCCCTCTCCTATTAACCGTCCATATGACCACCTCAGAACAATCATTGACTTAGAAGTGTTGGACCACCTAGCTTCAACCTCTCACAAAATTGTCATTCCCAAACCTAAACCAACAATAACCAAAACATATGTTGGTAAGAACTTATTGTTTTTTGAAACAGAATTAATGGAATGGGTTAACTCCTTGAAGCAAGCAAGTCTATAAAATTCAAATCCTGCTGCTTCTGATTCTCATTGGAATCGGTGCAGAAGATGGTTCAACTCAATCTCAGAAGCTCAAAGAATTAAGTTATGAACTGGCTCAACAGAACTTCAATGATCAGCTGAAAGCTTTCAAAGATCAAGTTCTGAGTCACTGGGAAAAGAAATCGATTCTTCTGCTGGATAATGCTCACTGGAAAGAGAAACAACCTTCAGAAGTTATTGAACCATTCTCTGATAGTCTTCCACTGGCTATTATTCAAGAAAAGGAAAAAGCAACTAAAGAAGCAACTGAATCAGAAAATGCTGCAGAGTGTTCTGAAATACTTGCATCCTCCGAGGATCCACCAGCTCCATCTTTGGTCATGCAAACTCTGGAAGAGTTAAAGAAGGAGAATGATATAATCAAAGAAAGATTGGATAAGAAATAAGACACAAGCAAAGAAATCAAGGAAATGCTGGGAAAGCAAGAGGAATCAAACACTCAGATTAAGAGCTTGCTGGAAGCGTTGTTCACACTATTGTACCCCAATTTTTGCCCCTAAGATCCCTTCACCATACCATATTGATTCAATCACAACAAGATCACATTACGGTTCTTGGCTCTCCTCCCTACCTTTAGCTTTGCTCTTTGAGGAATCACCAAGCACCTTGACTTGTTTTCTTTTGTGATCATGAATATTTTGTCTTGATTTTTCCTTTTAATTAACCAAATGCAATATTGGTTTGTATTGCTTGTTACTAATGTAGGTAAAGGAAATGAGATTTAGCAAGTTGCTCCATGGGTTCACGAGTTTATTTACATGCCCTAGGCAATAAATCTTGAGAGGGTCAAACCTCACCATTGAATTTGTTTTGGAAGGGATGGCATGGCAAGGTTTACTTTGGTTCACCATATTTCAAAGTTATCAAGATTTATTCAAAAGTGCAAGGGATTGATTGAAGAAGTTGTCATGGTTAGACAAGGTCTTGTTCCCAATGATCACAAGTGCATATTTATATCAATTATAAAGAATGTGGAAGTGGTTTTGGTGGATATGAGTACTCATTTTCATCCTAAACAACCTCTATTTACAAATAAATTGTGTTGGTACAAGAAATTTGTTCAAAATTGTCAAAGTTCCTCAAAGCTTTTTCTTGATCTAGGAATTAGGGTTTTGAACTCCAAAGAAGCATATCTTTCTCATATTTTGGTATTTTTGAGTGATTCCAAAGACATCCTTATCTTAAAAGGGTTATCAAATAATCACTTCAAAAGTTTCAAATAGCTTTCATGTGGAAGAAACTTGATGATGAAGAAAGATTACAAGTCCTCTAGATGAACCCCCAATTTCTCATGTGTGACTTCAAATGATCATAACTTAGTCAATTTTTATCATCTTGAGCCCACTAATTTTCCATAATGATCTTGATGATGTGAAATTTATGCCTTATTTTATGTGAAAAGTGAGAAAATGGATGGAAGATGCCCTAAGGATACAAAATATTATAGGTCATTTCATAATTTTTTGCCAACTTCAACAATTCATAACTCTATCAATTTTTGGATATTTTGAATGGTTCAAGTTTCAAAATGTCATTCAAGAGGTCTATTTCATGCCATATTTTTTGGTCAAGAGCAAATTCCAAGTGGAAGGCCATGTTTGGATGCAAAACATTATAGGTCACTTTTGAAGAAAAATTTGAAATATTTCTAAGTATGGAAAGTCAACTTTTCCCCCAACTTTGACTCAATGCAACTTTCAGCTCAAGCATCCATTTGATTCCATTATTTTTCCATTGCAAAGCTTGTAACCTAATCTTTCTAAAGCATCAAGAATCATGCCTTAAGACCCCTTGAGATGAGAATTCCATTGGATTGAACTTGGTAACTTGGAACTGAAGTTTCTTCATAAGTCAGAATTTGAAATTCATGTTTTGGCCTCTAAACACCAAATTAGCATGTGTTTGTGATCTGAACATGTTTAACCAAGTTTCCAAAGTGGATTAGAGTCTTAAAACGCAAGGATTGGATGTGTTTTGATGGAAATTAGATCACACTTTGCTCGCGCATCAGGTTCACACGATTTTCCTCCAAACTTCATTATTTCACACGCTTGAACATTCTATTTGATTCCCTATAAATAGAGGGTCACCCCCATCATTTCCTCAAGCTTTGAGAGCCAAAAACACAATGTCAAAACCTCACGTGAACTTCAAATTTTTGAAATCAGTTTCTGAGATTCCAGCCTTTTCTTCCAAAATTCTTTGCACATTCATCTTCCTTAAGCATCATACAAACTGTCCAACACTTAAACCAAGCAAAACGAGCTATAATCCAAGCTACAGAAGTCCAGTTTCAGAGCTTCTTTCTTGAACTTCGAAAAGGTAGAATTATCCACCATTTGGATCCAAATAAAGCACTAACATGTTCTACTCCTTCTCCTGATTCAAGTGCTTCTTACAATTTTTAAATCCATTGAGAATTGAGAGAGAAATCTCAAATTGAAGGTGCTCGCTATTTTATGGGTTTTTGATTCATATCTCTTTGTATACTTTATATAAATTTGGCGCGATGGTGGTGTTAGGGTCGTCTTGAAGAGACGAATCCAATGATACTGGTTTGGGATCCTAATTTTTCCGTTAGAAAGATCTCACAAAATCTCCATTGCAGGGTGGCTGGAGGTTGAAGATGATGACATGTCTCGCCTCAGCCAATGATAGCATGTCAAACAATTTAATTTCATTGGTTGCCTTTTTTCTGATTCCATGCGCATCTTACTAAGGTCCATATCAAGCACAACACATCTGGTCCATTGGATTAGCTTGCTAACGCGTGTTTTTGGTTTTATTTTATTTTCTGATTTTTATATTTTAATTGATTTAATTTTCAAAAATTCATAACTTTTTTATTTTTTATCCAAAAATTATGAAACATTTCACAAAAATACTTTGAAGTATTTCTGATCTCATGAATATTTTTTCATATTTTTATTTTGACAATTGATATTTTTTATATTTTCTGCATTATTTTCTTTGTTTTAATTACCTTAAAAATACGTTCTGACATTTCTTAATTCTAAAAAATTTTCATAAATATCATTTTGCATATTTATGACTTTTTGAAAATTTTATGGAATTTTATATTGATGTTTGCTATTTTTGATCTATTTTCTATTTGTTTGAACAATTTTAATTAGTTTTAAAATAGTTCCTGACTTTTAAAAATTTCCAAAAATTTTATAAAAATATTTGAGTCCTTTTCTGATTTTTCTATGGTCTTACTTAATTTTTCTTGATTAATTTGAATATAATTGATATTTTTCTTTCTTATTTCCATTTTAAAACCTTTTTTTATGTATATATTAAATTCAATATTATTTTGTGATTATTTTTTGGCTGAGCTTGGGTTGAATTTTGATCATAAACTTTATTAACATCATTGGATCCATGGTGTTGAGTCAAACTCCATAAAAATGGATGAATGATTTTAATAATAGTTTGATTTAAATTTAATTCAAATATGGTTTGTATATTCTTTCCCACCCTTCTTCATCTTGTCCCTTTCTTATTGCACTAAGTGTTATTGGAGCATGATCTCTATATCATGTCTCAAAACAAATGGTGCATAGATTGCTATTGACCGGCCTCAATATAGGTGCGACTTCTATATAAGTCCACTTACGATTGCTTAATATAGCGCTAAATTTTGTCCCAATTTGAATAAATGATCATTCGTGGCCCAAACCTATTTTTGCAAGCCCAAGTATGTTAATTTGATCCAATAACCTTGAGACTCATTGTGTGGAGGCTTTGGTTCTACCAATCCTCTAATGGATCTACAACACTTTTGGTCAATGCGGATCACTTAAACATCGTTGATCATTACATGATACTTTTGAGGATTCCAAATGGATGATATACTTGACAAAAAGCAAAGGTAGCTTGTTATGTGGAGGCTTTGGTTCTACCAATCCTCTAATGAGTTCCAAATACAAGTTTCAAGATGGTCATCCAACTAACCACTAATTATTAAATTGTTTTTACTTTATGTCCTTTTATTTTTTGTGCTTTATGTACCATTTACTTTAAGCATAACTTTTCATGCCATTTTTATTTTGCTCACTTGAGCCTTTTCTTTTCTCTCCTAAGACACCTAATAATCAACATGAACCATAAAAACCTTTAAAATACTTGGACTATTTGGTTACTATCCTTAATATTATGGAGTATTGGACTTCTTGGACTTAGGATTAGAAACCTTGGCCTATATTGGAGACCTTGTGACCTTAATTTATATTTTGTCTGGAGTTCTTGAGGTTTACCTCAAGACATTGGGTTGTTTGTTTGTTTTGTATGAAATTTATTGTGATTACATTCTTTGTTTGTAATCTGGAATTCACCCATATACACCCGTTACTCTGCTCAATTTTTGTGAAGACTTAATACACTTGAAGCTTAGTTCTCTCAAGAGGTATAGTATTTTTGCTTGCTTGGTTCCAATCCAAATAATGACAATTTTATCTTGACTCATAATGTCAAGTATTGACTTCTTGTTCGTTAGATAGTTCTTATCCCTAGCTTTTACCTTATGCTTTAGGATAGTCCTATCTTCTCCTCCCATCTTCTTTAATTTCAAAAATCTTCTCCCTCCTTTTGAAAAACTCTTCTTGTTCTTTTTTTTTAAACTTGAACCACTTTCATAATAAACTTGGACTTAGGTCCATGTATTTTCAAAACATTTTCACAAATAAACTTGAATCAACTTAATAATACCTTGACATTTTTTTTGTGAGAAGACTAAAAGTCAATCAATCTTATTTCAAACCATTTTTACTTTTTACTTTAAAACTTTTCTCAAAAGATTGGACTCTTGTCAATCCTTGTAGTGATGCAAACAATTATACTTCTATAATATGCAGTGAAGTGAGATATTTTCAACTTCGGTGTTGAGTTAGGCATTATTGATTTTAAAATCCAAGCTATATCCACCACTTTGAGATGATGCAAATTCTCCTTTCTCATGATTGTGGGGTATTAAGTACGTTTTCCACATGGACAATGACGATGATGTCTTATCTCATAAAATTAACCAACTGTGATACGGGGGGAGAACTTACTTGAAGGTTTGCATTTGATCGCAATTGTGCGGTTAGCAAGAGTCGCCACCGACTTTTCTTTTATCCAAAAGGAAAGGTAAAAAAGCACAGGAAAGACCTTTCGAGATTGCTTCTCGGGTTCGGGGGGTAGATTATGAAAAGGGAAGGTGTTAGCACCCTTTTCATCCATGGTTTTCCATGGGATCTTAGTTACTCGCTAGGTCACTTGCTTTTGTTTGAACATACTTGTGGTGTGGGTTTTGAAAGTATTTTGAAAAATGTCTTTGCAATGGTTCTCGTCTCTATAAGAACGTATACAAAGTGTTGTTTCGAAAAATAGTTCAAAGAGGTGTTTGTGTATTGTGTTTTTTTTAAGATGATTTTGAAAAGATATTTTTGTAATGGTTCTCGTCTCTATAAGAACGTATACAAAAAGTTTTGTCTTTCAAAAATGTTTCAAGATGAAAGTGTTGGTGTAAAAATGTTTTTGTTGTGAGCAAGCGAGCAACTAGGAGCGAATCTACTTACTCGAAAGGTCTTAAATGTTCTTTTCTTCCTTCTTTAGATGTTGCTATATTACCATTGATTTGGTAAGAAGCCCCATCGTTGTATGTGAAGGGACAGGCGCAGAACGTTTGTACAGTCATAAAAGGTAACTTGTGAGACACTTTAGCAATTGTCGTAAGAGACTAGATCGTCTTATCGAAGGAAACATCAAGGGACATCGAGGGACTACGATCTTTTTTTATCGAAGGGGTCTTTGCTAAAGTGTCCCATATTCGAGGGACATGACTGTGTTCCTGAGGCAACGAGCGAGGTTACCCTAGAGGTGCGCGTGAGAAAAAGTGTATTTGTTTCAAGTTATTTTGTTCTTTGATTAGGTTATCTAGCGATTGATTTTTGAATCTTGCCATGCACGCCTAATTACTATACAGTATAAGGAAAATACATTGCGAAAATTGAAATTCTACGCTATTACAGAGTTTTTGAGAATGGGGGTACAACTTTACAAATGGGGATGGAATAATGCGATTAAAGGTCTAAAATAAGAAATCAATACAACCAAATCGAATTGAACAAATAATTAAAATTATAACAGTCTATGAAATAAAATTAATTGACAAAGTATAGAAACTCTTGATATTTTTATTTGAAAAAAAGAGTTTTTTTAAAATAAAAAATAAAAATAAAATTCTACTCTACTAAAGAAGATAAATAAATAAAGAAATAAAATCAAATGTATATTTTTCATCTTTTTAGTATTTTTCATTATGAAGAAAATAAAACAAATAACTTAAGACTAAAGAAAAAGTTAATTTAGTAAAATTATTTACCAAGTCTAAAGTAACAAAATATTTGAAGTTATATATTTTCATTTAAAAGCTAGACCTAAACTAATATTTATTGTCAAATTAAGGAAATTGAGAAATAAAATAAATGAACTAAAAAAACAAAATAAAGTAATCCAGCAGGGATTGAACCCGGGTTCTCCTGATTATGAACAATGATGCCTTGTCAACTGAGCTGTGTTTTCTATCTGTTATATCTATGACTTAATTAAAATAAAAGGGTAAATGATAGTGTGATTGAGCCAACAAAGCCCAATGGGGCTGACCCAGATTGGGAAAGAAACAAGGAAGATTTTTAGAACCCTAAAGGGAAGAGTGTGTTGCTAGTGTGTTGTTAGGAAGGAGAAAGATTTTTTATCTCCAACAAAACAATTAAAAAAAAATCGAAACTAAAATTAAACACAATCCCCTCTCTCTCAGTACCAGTACCATTCTCAACACTCCCTTCATTTTCTCACTCTTTTTTACTCTCATTCTCTCTCTCACGAATTTATAACATCATCTTCTACTATTTTTTTCTAACCATGATCTTCTTCAACAGTCCCATTCCCAAATCCGAACAAACGATTTTTTATCATCACCACTTTACTAATTATTCAACCCCATCCCAGAGCCCTAAGCAAACCTCCAACCAAACTAAATGGGACAGGCCACCTTCCTTAACCGTTTCTATCTTCATCACTGCTTCTGTTACTGTTGTGCTTGCCTCGTAAAATGGATCACAAACCCATACCTATGGCTTGATTTGGCGCATGAGAGTTATGTAATTTCTTATTCGAAGATGTTAGGGTTTCAGTTATTTCTTTTTTAGTCTGGGTACTGTATAATTATTTTTCTTTGTTTTATTTGATTATAATCAAAATAAAATACATGCAGATAACAAGCTTCATGATGAATGCAAAGAAATGGTGGAAATTTTACTAGTATGGATCTGTTTCTTCTGAAAATGTTGGGCTTGGTCTTGCTGTTGGTGATTTGTTTGACAGGGAGGTTCACTTCTTGACCCCTTTGTTATACTTTCTGTATTCTTGAGTAGAAACTTCTTCTGAAGGGTGTAGTTTTAAGAAAATGATGAACAGAAACAAGGGTTTTCTGATGTCTTCTTAGTCTTTGGAACATAAATGTTTCGGGTTTTTGCTTGGTTGCCTCACCCTCTGTTTCTGCTTATGTTGGCTGTGTATACTATAATCTCTCTTCTTTTGGTTTGCTGGCTATTGTATGTATATTAGTTTGGTCTTTTCGTTTGGTTTCTTGGTATGCTGGATTTTGTATATTTTCTTGCTCTTTGCTCTTGGTTTGGAATTTTTTCCTCTCTGTTTTGTGAAGCAGTGAATGTTATTATATTGAAAACAGGGTGAAGAAGTGGGGGAAAATTTTAGGGTTTGAACATTTTGGTATTTTGTTTCCTTGGGACTTTTGAGCGCAAGTTTCATATTTGTCATTTGTGTGCAAACCTTGGCCTGCTTTGGACAGGTTTTGATGCATGCTGTAGCAGGGCTATTTTTGTTATTTTATGGACTGGTTTGGACAGTTTGGTGCAGGTGATATCCTTCTGACTTTTCTCTTTCCTCTTTCAATGAAATAGAGCATTTTCTTTTTATTCAAAATATCTGAAGGGTTTGTATGACTTAGGAAAGTGATGACACACTTGGTTTGATGAGCAAATTAGTTTGCTATTTTTAAATTGCTGCCATTTTCTTTTGTTCTCTTGTTGCTGTTGTCCTATGTATTTTGCTGCAGGTTGGGCAACTTTCTTGCCCTGCTACATTACAGCTTACCTTGTTGACTTGCTTGTTGTTCTGTGCTGCATTTTATTGCAGTTATTGCTATCTTGGCAGTCTTGGCAGTTTCGCTTGTTTATATTCGCTTTGTCTTTCGCCCTGCTGCTACTTCTATATTTTGCTGCTATGTTGCAGATTTACCCTGTTTGTTATGCCGGTTTTTGGCTGCTCTGGAAGCTTGCTTGCTGGCTTTTGTAATGCAGCCTATTTCCATGCTTGCTCTGTTTGCTTTTAGGCCTGCCTTGTGTATACTTCTTTTTCCCTTTTTTTGTGAACCAAAATTCAGATTTTGAGATTTGCAAAATAGGGAGAAGTGGATTGTGATTAAAACAATAAACATTCTGATTCCAAGATGCAAACCCTAATGATGAGTTTTTATCTTCTTTACACATTATTTTTGATTGAATGCTTGCTAACTTTTCTTCTTCTTGTTTCATGAATGGCAAGCGAGGCTTGGGATGAGTTGCTTGAAGATGAAGCAAGGAAGACTTGAAGAAGAAACAAAACTTCTCTTTGTAAACAAGAAACTTGTGATTCTTTGTAAACAAGACAAAAAAAGTTTGTGATTTTATTTGCAATGTAATAATATAAAGCATTGAATAACTTTTGATATGATGGGATTCTATACAAATCTTTGTATTTTAATTGAATTTTGAAATTCCCAATTCGAATAGTTTGAAATGAAATACTTCACTCTGGTAACTTGAATTCCAAGCAATCACAAATGAATTTGTAACTTGTATTTCAAACAAACATGCACCTTGTACTCTAATCCAATTCCCAAACAAAATAAAGGTTTAAGAATTTTAATTCCACTTGATCAACTTGAATCCAAAATCATGGTTGTTTTAAATGAAAGTCTTAATATTTAAATCGTATTCAATTTGAACTTGCAGTCAAAATGGACTCGCACGCCACGCTCGATTAAAAATGGAACTTCATTGCCAAACAAACATGATATGAGAAAATTCGTCAATCTTTCAATAAACTGTGGTTAAGAACATTTAAAAATCAACAACTGACTTGCGATGACTCGATGATTTTTTTAAAGTCTTCCAGACACAATTTTCTTTCGATCTTTGAAGATAAACTCGTGAGCAACATCACTTATGACCATACATAGAAATAATCGTCTCAAGGTCTTGTAACTTGAAGAAATCACAATTCTTGGAAATCGGACGATTCTTATTTAAAATTAGGTCAAATTCCATGATGCGACTTCTAACGCATTCAAATTTTGGTGATCTTCTACACGTAATCAGTTCTTGATTTGTGAAGAGAAATTTGAGATGGCATCAAGGAGAATCATACGCAAGAAAAAAACAACTCAAAAATATCGAATAATGAAGAAATTACAAACATTTGAACTCGTTCTCGCAAAAGGTCGATTTTTGGGTCATTTTCAGTTATCTGAACCATTGATTGAGCAAACTTGCAATACGAGGTCTGAAAATTGGAATATATAACCTTGAGAAGACATGAAGATCTATGAAGACCATGTGAAACCTTGAAGAATCAGTTTTCCTTGAGAGTCGCCAAACCATAATTGTTGACTTACTGCCTAGGAAGAGAATCTGTCTGACTAACTTTTGAGCCAAATTGAATATTCGAGAAGACCTAGGATAGTATCCTGAATAAAAATGAGAGGGAAAATTTTGGGGTACAATAGCTGCCCCTGTTCAATCTTCTTAAACTTGAAGAGTTAGATTGGTAGAGATGGTTGCCGTTTGGGGTACAACTTTGGGGTACAACAGCTGCCCCATGTTTGCCATTTGTAACTTGAAAGTAGAAGATGGTTAAACACTAGAGTGCCCACAAATTTGTACTCGGTGATGTGTTGGTTAATTGTGTAAGGAATGGGCTTAAAGATGCCATTTGGATAGATAACGGAAAGATGGCAGAAATGGGCTTATAGATGCCATTTGGAGAGATGACAAAAAGTTGTTGGGAATGGGCTTAAAGATGCCATTCGAAGGTGATTGTTGACAAGAATCAGACTAAGTCTAAGTTTGGCTTCAATTGGAGGAAATGTGAAATCGACCGTATCTGGTCGAGTCCAGGTCTTATAGGGTTATAAATTGTTGTCTAGAGATAAGGGAGAAGGAACCTGGATAGTAGGGTTGCCTCGAAGGGAAAGCGTGGGTTTGAATGAGTATCATGACGGCATCCGTATCTAGAGCGTATCTGAACTGTATCTGAAAACTGAATCTGAATGAGTATCAGGCTGGCATCCGTGTCTGGAGCGTATCTGAACTGCATCTGAAAGCTGAATCTGAATGAGTATCAGAATGGCATATGTGTTTGGAGCGTATCTAAACGATATCTAAAAATTGAATTTGAACGAGTGTCAGAATGGCGTCCGTGTCTGGAGCGTATCTGAACTGTATCTGAAGATTGAATCTAAATGAGTGTCAGAATGGCGTCCGTGTCTGGAGCATATCTGAACTGTATCTGAAGATTGAATCTGAATGAGTATCAGAATGGCGTCCGTGTCTGGAGCATACTTGAATTGTATTTGAACTGTATCTGAAGATTGAATCCGAATGAGTATCAGTATGGAATCCGTGTCTGGAGCATATCTGATATACATCTGAAAAACTTTGAACGTTGTTAATGGTAGCTTTTGATTAATCTTATCCTGAAAAGGGTAAAATGTTAGCTAATATGCAATGTCATGTTGTATGAAATGCATGGCATAATGCATTCGTGTTATTAATGTTTATGATATATGGATGCGTTGTACGCGTATGTGAGTTAATTTGTTGCACTGCTGTTGAATTGGGGAAAATAAATCCCTGACTGCTGCTGAGGATATGGAGTTTAATTCTTCATGTTGTGAAGTTGAAGTGTTGATGAATTTCCACTTAGAGAAATAAGCTTTGTTGTAAGGGAAATGCCGTGTACTGCTTGTAAAATCTTGCTTGGGGGATCTTGAGAAACTCGGTGACTTTTACTGGGGATTGATAACTGGAAGCTTTGTTCCGCTGGGGATTAAACTGTACACTGCGGGGATTTTATGGAAATAACTTAGAGAGATTTCCCTACCTTAAAGCCTTCAGTTATTGTCTTTCTATTTTGTTTATTTTTAAACAGTAATTATATCCAAATGCATACGTTCAACAATAAATCATTGGACGTTTTTGTAAACAAAACACAAGAGTCAAGAAAAACATATAGTTTTGCATTTTCAAAGGGATATCTTTGTATTAACTTTGAGTAAGTATTTTTGTACAAAGAGATAAATATTCTAGTAAGAGAATACTGTCGTAAAAAATGGAAATTTGATACAAAGAAAAGATAGCTATGTGAAATAATCCCATGGGGTTCCCATTCTGCTATAGCCTTCGTGTCTCTGAGCATCTTATCTATTTGTTTCCTTGTCCAAAGTTGATTGAATTGATCAGAACCGTCGAGTTTGCAGGTTGTCCGTAAAGTGATCCAACGGGACATAATCATATGCTTTAATTCCCTAACTTTTTCCTGGACCTCCCTTTCGGGTTTTCAGTCCACCGGGAAACCCTTTTTTGCCCAAGTCACCCTTTCGGGTTTTCAACTTTCCGGGTGTACAAATTTTTTTGTTTTATTCCTAATTTTTTCCCAAACCTTTTTGGTTCGTCGGGATTGAAGGAAAATCGCGACCAATGGCGCAGCGGAATATAAAATTTTCCTTTAGCGATCCTTACGAATGAGCATGGTCAGTGATAGAAATATTACCTCTTGTGGTGATTCGGAACTTTGATGTTGTGATCACGAGCGTTGATGAAGGACAACGCCTCTACTCAGTCCACACGAACAGATCGCTTCCGGTCACAGTGCTAGCTGATCACGAACGGAAACCTTGAGTGAGAGAGAGAGTCAAAAACGAAAATGCATCAAGTGAAATTGCTTCATCACAAGGGATCTATTTATAGAATCACTCGTGTGGGCTACAAGCTAAAAGCCCAATTAAGGCTATAAGCTAAAAGCCCAATTAAGCTTATGGACATCATACCTTATGATGTACCATATATCACTTATCCACGTGGTACCTTACCACTTTCCGTATTACACTTAAGTGCACCGTACCTTACGGTGTTCCTTATTTATTCTATCTCTCATCAACCTGTCCTTATGTGTGTGACGCTGTAGGTTTTCGCGACGTTGGCAATTATATTAAATCACACATTTAATATAATAAACAGTGAGCGGTATCTAGCAACACATCACTGTTACCCAAGTCACGAAAATGTCATGTGATCTGACCAAACCTTTTCCGTGATAATATTTGTGTTGTACAATTACCCTTTTGCCCTCATGTCTATATTGAACACAAGGCATACACTGTGTCACTCTTGTCCAGTTCAATATTGGGCCCTTAGACATTTATCCTATTATGCGGGATGAGCAAATTCCATCTAGTTCACTCATGTCCCTCAGCATGCTTTGTGAAGTACCCATCAACCGTCTTTATAGTCATCCAGTTACGGATGACGTTTGATCAGCAATAAAGTACTTGACTCTACATCTAGGGTCCATAGTGGTTTCAGGTCGAAGGGTGGTATACACCATTATCATCATGAGAATAACTTATGACACTTTGCATAACATTCTATGTAGTATTCTCATAACGGGTCAATCCAGTATAAATATTACTCCTAATATTCATACCTATGTCAAGACTTGATAACTCCTTATCTATGATCCATGAGATGTGATCATCAATCTATCTTCATAATAATCTTAATGCTTTAATGTTATCCCACTTCACATTAAAGCTCGACTACGGATACTTTAAGAATAGTGTCTTATGTTTAATGGGATCTCATGATTAAGTCACACTTAACATTTCATTAAACAAATAAACCATTCTAGGGACTTTATTATTTTGGAAAGCAAACATAATAAAGAAATGCCTTTTATTATTAATAAATAATTCGATAGAAGTACCAAAAGTATTGGCCTCTAGGGCTTACACCAACAGGGATGCCCTTGTTTTGCCTAGGTGTGTCAACCTAGCAGGTCTCTTATTCGTAGTATCTTTTGACTATGTCTGCATTCACATGATGCGGCAGGTCGTCATAATCCATAGTGGTCAAGATCATTGCCCCACCATAGAATATGATTTTGATTACAAATGGTCCTTCATATGTAGGCGTGCATTTGCCCCTGGAATCACCTTGCAGCAGTATGATGCGTTTGATCACCAGATCCCCAACTTGATATACTTGGTGTCTGACCTTTTTGTTGAAAGCCTTGATCATCTGTTTTTGATAAGTTTGACCATGACAGACAATAGTAAGCCTTTTCTCATCAATCAAGTTTAGCTGATCAAGTCGAGTCTGGATCCAATCATCTTCGTTCAGCCCTGCATCCTTCATAATTCTTAGAGAGGGGATCTGGACCTCAATAGGCAAGACAACCTCCATGCCGTATACCTGAGAGTAGGGTGTTGCCCCGTTTGATGTGCACGCCGTGGTACGATACCCGTGGAGAGCGAATGGTAGCATCTCATGCCAGTCTTTGTACGTGACTATCATTTTCTGTATGATCTTTCTAATGTTCTTATTTGCATCTTCGACAACACCATTCATCTTTGACAGGTAAGGGGAATAATTGTGATGCTGGATCTTGAATTTTTCGCACAGGGCGGTGATCATAGTGTTGTTGAGATTCGTACCATTGTCAGTAATGATTCTCTCTGGGATACCGTATCGGAAAATGAGGTTCTATTTGATGAATCGGGCGACAATATTCTTTGTAACAGAAGCGAATGAGGCTTCCTCAACCCACTTTGTAAAATAGTTAATGGCCACTAAGATGAAGCGGTTTCCATTGGAGGCTGTTGGCTTGATTTCCCCAATCATATCAATCCCCCATATAGCAAAGGGCCAAGGAGCCATCAAGACATTCAGAGGAACCGGAGGTACGTGCACCTTATCAGCATAAATGTGACACTTATGGAAAGTTAGAGAGTGTTGATAGCAATTTGCTTCCATGGTAAACCAATAATAGCCTGCCCGTAGGATCTTCTTTGCCATCGTATGCCCACTGGAATGGGTGCCAAAAGTGGCTTCATGTAATTCGGCCATGATCCTTTCAGCTTCAATCTTATCTATGCACCAAAGTAACATAGAGTCATGATTGCGTTTGTATAGAATGCAATTACTAAGGAAGAACTTAGCAGAGAATCTCCTTAAGAACTTATTATCATTGACTGAAGCTCCTTCCGGGTATTCTTGAGCCTCGAGATACCTCTTGACTTCGTGAAACCAGGGCTGGTCCACTACTTCTTTAGTATTAATCTCGTGACAGTGTGCTGGTTCATCCATTCGTTCAATGGTGATCTGGGGAGCCTCATTATCCCATTTAAGTTTAAACATGGATTACATTGTGGCCAGTGCATCTGCTAACTGATTTTCTTCTAGCGGGAAATGCTCGAAGGTAATCTCCTCAAAACATGGGATCAATGTCAACACATGTTCTTTGTATGGAATAAGGTTAGGGTGTTTGGTGTCCCATTCCCCTTTGATCTGGCTGATGACCAAAGCTGAATCTCCGAATATGCTTAAGGATTTGATCCCCAAGTCTATGGCAGCTTTGGAACCAAAAATGCACGCTTCATATTCCGCCATGTTATTTGTACAATTGAAATAGAGCCTTGTAGTAAAGGGACTATGACACCCTTCAGGAGATATGAGTACAACATCAATACCATGGCCTGAATCCTTCACAGTTGTCTACCGTCATGATGTCCTCATCTGGGAATTCGAACTTCATGGATTGGTAGTCTTCCACAACTTGGTGAGCAAGGTGATCAGCTAGTACACTGCCCTTTATTGCTTTCTAGGTAGTATATTGTATGTCATATTCCGTCAGGATCATCTGCCATCTTTCTATTCTCCTAGAGAGAGCAGGCTTCTCGAAGATGTATTTTATTTGATCCATTTTAGATATCAACAAGGTAGTATGGGTCAGCATATATTGTCTTAGCCGGCGAGCAGCCCATGCCAGAGCGCAGCAAGTTTTCTCGAGCAGTGAATATCTTGTTTCACAGTCGGTAAACTTTTTGCTCAGGTAATAAATAGCATGCTCTTTTCGGCCAGACTCATCATGCTGCCCCAGCACACACCCCATTGAATTTTCTAAAACAGTCAGATACATGATTGTTGTACCCCAAAATTTTCCCTCCCATATTTCTCAACACATGGCAAGTGAGGTCCCCAAATTGCTCAAAGAAGTTCAAGAGTTTACCAGACAAACTCTCTCCTAAGGCAGTATACCTCAAATTAGGGTTTCTATTTTCATCAATATAGGTGGACCATAGAGGACTCAAATTCTCACCATTGTCCTAATACGTTCTCAAGATCATCCATGTCAAGTTTCAAGCCTGGCAGAGGAAGTTTGCTTAGTCAATTGCCCAAATGCCTGAAAATCAACTATGCTAGGTCAAAAGTCAACTGTGGCCCACATACAGTCAAACTTCAAGATTTTTGGTCAACATCCTCATTTTGAAGTATTATCCATCATTTTATCAAGGGTTGATCATGATTCCTCAAGGATTGCCCACAATTCATCAAAACCCAAAATTTGCTAAATTAGGGTTTTGCAGGAAAAGTCAACTCAACTTTGACCAAGTATAACTTTCTCATACTTTATTAAAAATGACCCATCCAAAGCTCATTTTGAAGAGGATGAAATTCCCTACAATTCATCTTCAGCTCCCAAGTTCAAAATATGCACTCACAAAAAGATATGAATTTTGACATCATAGGTCATTTTGAAAAGTCAACAAAAACACCTTTTGGGTCAAAGCTTCATACATGAACATGGAAGACTCAATTAATATGAGACCAAAATGGTTTCTTAGAGGACATCCTAATATTTCTAAAAAGTCCAAGAACACCTCTCTAGGGTCAAAATTGAGAGAGTTATGCATTGGCCAAGTTGACCATTTTTCCAAAATTGCCAAAAGTCAAATGTGCTCAAATTTGCATTTTTTTGCTAAATGGGCCCAACTTTTTATGCTTGCACCTCAATCATAATGTGGTCCACGACTCAAATACTTATCCACCAATTATTTGCTACATTTTTCAATTTATTTTGATTTTTCATTGGTTTAAAAGTGAATTAAATCAAATAAATGATGAAAATTATCAAATATATGATTTGATTTGTTTTTTTAACAGGTTAGCAACCAAGATATGCTGAGCTTGCAAGATCAATTAGAATCAATGGCAATTGGTACAAAAAGAGCATGATTAGGCCAAATTTAGAAAGATATCATATGGTTAAAGAATCAAATCAAATCAAATATCATCAAAGCTTGGAGATTGAATCTTTTTTGCAACCCTAATTCACTCTAGTACATATAGAGAATGCAGCCAGAGCAAAAAATGGGGTTATAGGTCGTGCACAGCAAAAGAGAAAACTCAAAATTTTGCAAGAAAGTGGGTGATCGTTCTTGGACTTAGAGAGTGATTCAAGCCATTCTAAGGCTACCAATAGACTCCTGGGCATCTCCAGAAGGGATCTCAATCATTTGCAAGCATTTCCACATCCAGAATCGTGATCTACAGACCCACGGTTTGCACCTCCAAGCTTGAATATGATTTCCTAATTTACACACGATTAATCATTCCAAAACATTGCATTGTGTTTATATTGTCATTTGGAAGGTTTTTGTTTATTTGATTTTGTGTTTTGATGCCTATAGCCAAGATTGCCATTACTACGGTTTGAGGAGCCGTTTTAGGGATTCTCTGTACGAGTAAAATTAGGCCAGAAAAGGGGGACTATGGTGTTCAGGGGATCAAGGCGAAGCGATCCATGTGCTCTCCTTAAATTTATCATGCGTTTTATTGATTTTAGAAGTTTGCAGGGTTTTAGCTATGGAGCCATGTCCTTAGGTAGAGGTTTGCAGTCTAATACGACGGACAAGGAAGAAGAAGACAATGTGTTTGAGCACCATTGGCTGTTTTGAAATTCCGCGCGATAGTCCCTCAACATCCAACGATAGGGCTACCTACTCACTAATAGTAGGATAGAACTGTCTTAAGGAAACGAGAAAATGAACAATCTTTTTCGAGTAGGTAGAAACTCTTAAGTACTTGCTCAAAACAATAAAAACTCTTATTCACAAACACTTTCAAAACAGTTTTTGAAAACAACTTCGTCACACTCTTGAGGACAGATACAAGGGTTATCATGAAGTTAAACAAAAACCTTTCAAAACACACACAAGCAATTTCAAAATGAGAAAGTACCTAAGAGCCCGTGGAAAACCACGGATAGAAAGAGTGCTAACACCTTCCATTTCTATAATCTACCCCCCGTACTCATAAACATCTCGAAAAAGTTTTTTTATGTTCTTTTTCCTTTTCCTTTGTAGGATGAAATAAAAGTCGGTGGCGACTCTTGCTTACCGCAACATTTGCGAACAAAAAATGCAAACCAGTATAACAGTCGATTCTACCACCGTATTATAGAACTGGCGACTCTGCTGGGGACTTAATAAGTGGGGTATACCTTAGGATCTAGGTCATTTGTTAAAAATTACTTTCTTATTTGTTTTGTCTGCTTTATCCTTAAAGGTTTGTTTGGGCATTGATCCTACACCCGGATCTGGGGGCACTTTTTAGGTAAACAACAATAGATCGTGGAGACTGTACGGCATATACCGATATAGTTTAAGCGATGGTTGTGCTGGTGTGACACTTTGGTTGGTATCGATATCCTTCGTGTGGAAATGAGGAGAATACAGGGCCACCGCGTGGTGTCGTGAAGCACTAACGGACCTTAGAACCTTAGTTGAACAAACTTGGCCATTAGAAAGTAGTAAGATAGTCGGCCTCGGTATAAAGCTGAGGATTGGTTGATACTCAATGCTACACTCATTGAGATCAGACTTTCGGGATGTTTCGGCCGCAAGAAAAGATTGCCTGAGCTGAAATAATGCCCGATAAAGGATGATCAGTGATATTGAGAATCCTTAAAACCCGGTTACTTTTCTAAGACAGGTTTAAAACCAACTAAACTTCAAGAGGGTACTTACCTATGGAATTCATGCAAGCCTAAACCTAAGTCTTCTTGTGTGACTTGCTTGCGTTCCTTGCCTAACAATTTGAACTCATTGAAGGGCTTCTTTTGTGTTCCTTGCAAGACCTTGTTTGTACAAATCTAATAAATTGGTTTATTAACCTGCATTTTCGCTTAGCGCATAACATACACATCATAACATCATGCCACAACATTTCCTTAACCATTTCAAGGATCTCAAGGGTTTGTGATGTAGGTTATGATAAATCAGACGTCTAGAAAGGGGCAAGGGGCTTTATTTTCCTCTAGCCAATGCCGTCAAAAGACCAAAACACGACAACTTAAGTCAGGGGCTATGACCCACTTGATATGGTGAGCTTGACTCCCGTAGAAGGACTTTCAACGATACGAAGTTCTTCAATCAAAGATGCAAATTTCAACTTCTAACAGTTCTTGTTTACCCCGCGAGATCCTTGAAAACATTGCATGCACGCCATTTGCATAACAGGTCTTCCAATACAGGTCTCTCATTTTCTCGCTGTTTATTTCAGCAAGGAAAATAACTCTCCAACAAACAACAGAGATCTCCAAACTCAAGAGGCTCAATTCATGCGAATGTTACTAAACCTATTCAACGGACAAGAAGAGTTGAAAGCACTCCTCGCTGGAGACCTGGCCAAGAAAAGTCTTGAAGGCAATAAGGACGAACGGTTGGAACAACTGCAAGCTAAGGTAGAAGCGATGAGAACCCAGATGCTGGGGCAGATGGCTCTTATCCAAAGCCTAGCTCGGGGACGAGAAGAGTCGAGAGCCATTATCAAGAAACTTCATCAAGACGGTTGCAGCCGTATGAAGCAAACAATTGAGGTTGGGGACCAAGTCATTGATCAACTCTCGAGAAGACAAGAGGATGGTTTTGTGAAGAGTGGACTTTTCCAAATTGCTACCACATCACGGGTCCAACAACAACCTCGCCAAAAACAATGGGTTAATCAGAGTAAGCCGGATATACCCAAAAGGCAGTTTACCAAGCGCAACACGTCGTTGTCTCAAGCTTTGCAACACCTATTGTGGATGAATCTGATTACGTTGATAGGACCTCATCCGAATCCCAAGACTTCTTCCCCTAACTACACTACTGATGCAAGATGTGCATACCACTCCAATAGCCCGAGGCATGATACTGACGATTGTTGGAGGTTGAAATACAAAATTCAAGACCTGATTGATGAAGGAGCATTAGAATTCACACAAGATGGTCAACTGGAATGTTTATGTCATTCCTCCAAGACCCACCATTTGAAGTGACAAGTTCTGACAAGAGGGCTTTTCGTTCATCAGAATTTTCAATTTGTAATTTTCTTTTGATTGTTCGAACATTTATTCATGTCAAACTTTGTTACTTTATCAATGCATTGCATATGTCTGTTTTGAATCAATTCATTCGTATTCACTATATTTAAACTGCTTTCCTTTTTGTGACGTTCAACTCTCTATCAAAAGATCTGAGCCTTTAGAGGGAGGATGAAGAAAACGATACCACAATCCATACAGTGTGCTTTTGAACAGACCTTGCTGACGATGTACAGGCGTTGTTTCAAATCCTAAACAGTGGAGTAATAAGGAATATAATCCCTAGTCAACCCCTTTGAGCCTAAGAAGTAGGAGTTTTTATTTTCACACAAATTAAAACCCTTAATCATAACCTGGGGAAGGGTAGTTTGCTCAGTTAATTCAGATGCGCGTTCAGTCGCAATATTCTACTTCATACATAATGAATGGCATCAGAGACGTCCTTCCAAATCAGAAGATGGTGATGGTTCCGCATAATCATTAAGAAGAGGCAGTCATTATTGTTCAAAAGAAAAGCCCGCTAAGTCAAAACCTATGAAGGAGACTTAAGGAAAAAATTGGGGCATCTCACTGAATGTAACCATAAAAAGAAATAGTTCAGGCAAAAGACAGGGATAGTAAAGAAAGAGGTCTTATAAATCCTCGACAAAAAAGATGACTGCCTATTCAAAATAAATTGTCAGTATCTGAACCATCACCGAAACATCAAGATAATATTATAGAACTCAACTGGGATTCTAAACGTGCAATTAACTGAGCATAGGACTGAAGAACATCATGAAGAGCGGGTGGGTACAAATAAATTTTGAGCCTTTATCCTTTGTTTCTTGAACCGTGAACCAGGCCACGTTATAACCCTTAAAATTCCTAGCTGAAGCATGGGTTAGTTTGAAAGCATACTGTTACAAAAGGTATCTTGAGTCCAGTAAGGTTTTCCATAAATCACGAGTTGATATCACTCCCTTGCAAAATCTGTTTTACTAAAAAATTTCATTTTCAAAAAAAAAATTCAAGACAGTCATAACCTTTGCATTCTTAAAGTACCATTGTTTGCATATGACTACTTTTTCAACAACAGGGAAATTTACACGACGGATATTCGATGAACAAAAACCTTCTCAATGAAAAGGATCACCTCAAGTGGAAAAACACTTCCAACCAAGGGGCACGGCAGGATCATTGTCCATCATCTGGGGTAGTCAAGTCAAGATTCAAGGAATCTCTCAAAGATGCCAAGTAGCCAGGGACAAATCTCCATCTGAATCACTTGGGCCATTGGACATGAATTCCGACAATGAATCATGTACGGTCAAACGAGCATCTTCTGGCAGTGTGGCAACACTTACTACTATGGACAGTGACAATTCTCTGTCGATGAACATGGACATAGCCGGAAAATACTATGCATGAACAAAGACCCGCTAGGTTGAATAGCCTAGGCAAAAATAAGGGCATCCCGGCGAACCAAAAAAGGTTCAGGCAAAAATTAGGGATAAAAAAAAAAATGTACACCCGACAAGCCGAAAACCTGAAAAGGCGGCTTGAGCAAAAAAAGGTATCCCGGTGGACTAAACCTAAAAGGGCAATCCAAGCAAAAGTTAGGGATTTGAAGAGTACGACTACGTCACATCATCTCGTCGCTTGTCTAATCAGTAGAAGGTTTATTACCCTGATCTACATTCACCAAGGACTCCAAGAGTTGGGATAACACTCAAGCCATCCACAAAGCCTTCGCGGGTACTTTCTCCAGCAGGTACAAGGGCAGAAAAGTCCTGATGCAAAGTCATTGTCGTATCCTCAGCATATGACCCGGTGACATATACACTCCCCCACATAGTAGAGGCAACTTAAGCTTTGACATCAGCTTCCCCAAACAGGAGCTATGTTCCCCAGCAAAGTTCCTTCAGAGAATCGACATCTATATTCCCCGACCAAATTTCATAATCGCAAGCGGGTCATAAACTTTTCTCTTGAACACAGTTTATTTCTCTGAATACAGAAGCTCAATCCTCGACAGAGTTTATCCCTTCAGCTAAGGAAGCTTCTCTCTCCAACAAAATTATTCCCCCGCAGAGTTGTTCTCAAGTAGAGTCTCTCCTCGACAGAATATCCGTAAACAAGGGGCAAATCCCCAACATAGTCATCTTCAGTTCACCATCTCCAGTGAAAGTAGAAGAACCACTTTTTCTACGACGGTCAAGAACTCAATTTCCAGTACTCTCCAGCAGCGGTCAGGGATTTATTTTCCCACTCAGATATGTCACAATAGCATTTCATGTTCATACATCATGACGTGCGCATACATATTGTATACAACATAATCTCATTTATTTCGAGAACATCGTCATACAATGCATTTCATGCATCACATACAATTAATCATGTACCTTTTCAGGAAAGGTGGTTATCAACAATTTCTAGCAGATCCAAGATTAGCTCCTGAAACTAAACAAAGTAATTATCTGCGCAGCCAAATGCAGCTTTACACGGGTTCGTCACGAAGCAACCTTACCTAGATTCCTTCTCGGTTTCGATGTAGTTTTACCCAGACTCCTCACGAAGCAACCTTACCTAGGTTCCTTCTCGGTTCAGATGCAGTTATACCCAAACTCCCCAGGAAGCAACCTTACCCAGGTTCCTTCTCGGTTCTGATTCAGTTTTACCCAAACTCCCCACGAAGCAACCTTACCTAGGTTCCTTCTCGGTTCAGATGCAGTTTTACCCAAACTCCCCACGAAGCAACATTACCTAGGTTCCTTCTCGGTTCAAATGCAGTTTTACCCAAACTCCTCACGAAGCAACCTTACCTAGGTTCCTTCTTGGTTCAAATGCAATTTTACCCAAACTCCCCACGAAGTAACCCTACGACCCAGGTTCCTTCCCATAAGCCCTACTATCCAGACTTTCATTTTGAAGTAACCCTACGACCCAGGTTCCTTCCCATAAGCCCTACTATCCATGTTTTCATCTTGAAGTAACCCTACTATCCAGGTTCCTTCCCATAAGCCCTAATATCCAGGCTTTCATCTTGAATTACCCTACTATCCAGGTTCCTTCCCATAAGCCCTACTATCCAGGCTCTCATTTTGAAGTAACCCTACTATCCAGGTTCCTTCCCATAAGCCCTACTCTCCAAGCTTTCATCTAGAAGTAACCCTACTATCCAGGTTCCTTCTCATATCCCTACTATCCAGGCTTTCATTTCTAAGTAACCATACTATCCAGGTTCCTTCTCATAGCCCTACTATCCAGGCTTTCATTTCGAAGTAACCCTACTATCCAGGTTCCTTCTCACAACCCTACTACCCAGGCTTTTATTTCGAGGTAATCCTACGACCCAGGTTCCTTCTTATAGCCCTACTATCCAGGCTTTCATCTTGAAGTAACCCTACGACCTAGGTTCCTTCTCATAGTCCTACTACCCAGGCTTTCATCTCGAAGTAACCCTACGACCCAGGTTCCTTGTCATAGCCCTACTATCCAGGCTTACATCTTGAAGTAACCCTACGACCCAAGTTCCTTCTCATAGCCCTACTATCCAGGCTTTCATTTCGAAGTAACCATACTATCATGGTTCCTTCTCATAGCCCTACTATCCATGCATTCATTTCGAAGTAACCCTACTATCCAGGTTCCTTCTCGTAGCCCTACTATCCAGGCTTTCATTTCAAAGTAACCCTACTATACAGGTTCCTTCTCATATCCCTACTATCCAGGCTTTCATTTCGAAGTAACCTTACTATTCAGGTTCCTTCTCACAGCCCTACTATCCAGGATTTCACTTCGAAGTAACCCTACTATCCAGGTTCCTTCTCATTGCCCTACTATCCAGGCTTTCATCTTGAAGTAACCCTACGACCCAGGTTCCTTGTCATAGCCCTACTATCCAGGATTTCATTTCGAAGTAAACCTACTATCCTGGTTCCTTCTCATAGCTATACTATCCAGGCTTTCATTTCGAAGTAACCCTACTATCCAGGTTCCTTCTCGTAAGCCCTACTCTCCAAGCTTTCATCTATAAGTAACCCTACTATCTAGGTTCCTTCTCATAGACCTAATATCCAGGATTTCATTTCTAAGTAACCATACTATCCAGGTTCCTTCTCAAAGCCCTACTATCCAGGATTTCATTTCTAAGTAACCCTACTATCCAGGTTCCTTCTCACAACCCTACTACCCAGTCTTTAATTTCAAGGTAATCCTACGACCCAGGTTCCTTCTTATAGCCCTACTATCCAGGCTTTCATCTTGAAGTAACCCTATGACCTAGGTTCCTTCTCATATCCCTACTACCCAGGCTTTCATCTCGAAGTAACCCTACGACCCAGGTTCTTTCTCATAGCCCTACTATCCAGGCTTTCATCTTGAAGTAACCCTACAACTCAGGTTCCTTCTCATAGCCCTACTATCCAGGCTTTCATTTCGAAGTAACCCTACTATCCTGGTTCCTTCTCATAACCCTACTATCCAGGCTTTCATTTCGAAGTAACCCTACTATCCAGCTTCCTTCTCGTAGCCCTACTATCCAGGCTTTCATTTCGAAGTAACCCTACTATACAGGTTCCTTCTCATATCCCTACTATCCAGGCTTTCATTTCGAAGTAACCTTACTATTCAGGTTCCTTCTCACAGCCCTACTATCCAGGCTTTCATCTCGAAGTAACCCTATGACCCAGGTTCCTTCTCATAGCCCTACTATCCAGGCTTTCATTTCGAAGTAACCCTATGACCCAGGTTCCTTCTCATAACCTTACCATCCAGTTTTCTTCTCTCTTATCTCCAGAAAACAGTTTACAACACTATAAGACCTGGACCCGACCAGATACGGTCGATTTCATATTCCCCCAATAAGTCGCTGTATAGCCTGGACCCTGACCAAATATGCAGTTTACTTCCACTTCCTCAATCAGGAGTTAATTCCCCAGTAGAGTAATGGACAACTGAAGCTCTTATACTCTATTTCCCATGACATAAATCAACATTCCCTGGCGAAAGTCCTCCTCAACGGCAGGTACAAGAATTCTCGCAAAGGAATCTCGTATGAAACCGATATCTTTTCTGGATGGCATCTTTAAGCCCATCTTCGAATATTCTCTTTCGAATTCCAAATGGCATATGTAATCCCATTCCCAATATCACCAATCAGTATTACTTCATGCGAGTGCAAATTTCTGGGCACTCTAGTGTTCAATCATCTTCTACCTTCAAATCACGAGAGGTAGAACAACCAATCTACATCCTCAGGTTTAATAAGATTCAACTGGGGAAGTTGTTGTACCCTAACATTTTCCCTCTCATTTTACTCAAAACATACTCCTAGATGTCCTTAACTTGCACAAGGATGCCTAAGGATCGACCAGACAAATCTTCCTCATAAGACAATAAGCCTCAAACTTGGGTTTCACTCCTCATCAAGATGTTTGAGTTTCCAAGGTTCCTAAGTGGTTTCCATTTCCCTAATATGTCCTCAAGATCATCCATGCCAAGTTGCATGCCTTGCACAAGAAGTTTGCTCAGTCAATTGCTCAAATGCCTGAAAATTAACTATACTAGGTCAAAAGTCAACTGTGACCCACATACAGTCAAACTTCAATATTTTTGGTCAACATCAACATTTTGAAGTGATATCCATCATTTGATCAATGGTTGATCATGATTCCTCAAGGAATGCTCCTAATTCATCAAAACTCAAAAGTTGCTAAATTAGGGTTCCTTTGGGAAAAGTCAACCAAACTTTGACCAGGCATAACTTTCTCATACTTTATCAGAAATTTCTCATCCAAGGCTCATTTTTAAGATAATCCAATTACCTACAACTCATATTCAACCCTCAAGTTCAAGAAATGCACTCATGAAAAGATATAAATTCAGACATTATAGGTCCTTTTCGAAAGTCAACAAAAACACCTTTTGGGTCAAAGCTTCTTACATGAACATGGAAGATACAATTGAGATTAAACCAAAGAGGTTGCTTAGGGGACATCCTAGTATTTCTAAAAAGTCCAAGAACACCCTCATAGGGTTAAAATTGAGAGAGATATGCATTGTCAAAGTTGGCCAATTTTTGAAAAAATGCATGAAGCAAATATTGACCAAACTTGGATTTTTTCCAAATGGGCCTATCTTTTCAAGTTTGAAACTCATTCCTAACATGGTCCACGACCTCTAAGCCCACCCATACATTTTTCTACTATTTATGCCATTTATTTTGATATTTTATTCATTAAAATTCAGAATTAAATAAATAAATAATAGAAATAATGTAAATTTTGATGTGAATCTATTTTGGGCAAGTTTTATGATGGTTTATGTCAATTTATTTCGTGCAATAACCCTTCAAATATGTCCAGGTTCATCCACATGTGAAAATGGCATAAAATCATCAAATATGGTATATTTTTCAAATTTTGATCATGGTCTTAAAACACAACATTATGAGGGAGATTCTTTCCATGCTTTCTTGTCTCATAATTCTCCTATATAAATATAGAGCCATACAATCTTGAAAGATACGAAATTCCTCTCTAAATAACTCTAAAAAAGCTCTTCAAAAAGCTCTCCAAAAGCTCTTCAAAAAGCTCTCCATAAATCAAAGAATTGGTGCAAGTCATATCTCGAGGTTCCGGTCTCTCTCGATTGACATCAAGCCTCAAAGCATCCTCTTAAAGTCATCAGGAGTCTTACAAGGCCCAAGAGCAATCCATCACATGCCTAGCACGCCCCCATTTGACAACACCGGTTTGATAAAATTTTAAACTTCGAATCTCTAATTTTAATCACATTTAATGACATGCTAACGTTTGTTTGAGTTTATATAAACAACTATGGATGGTTGAATCAGAGGTTCCACACAAGAATCTGAAAACACCATGATTAGGGCATGAAGCTTTCGAAGATTCGGGCCTCGGGATTTCTGATGATTGCACGCCCTGTTTATTTTTGCTACTAGGTCCGTCTTTATTTTCTTGATTTATTCATTTCGTTTATTTTTTTTAATCCTTTTTTTTATTTTAATCAATAAACAAATATAAAAATCACATAAAAATAGATTTAAGATTTTTTCTTAATTAAATTTTAATTTTGGTGAATTAATTAACTAATCACTTTAACTTTTTTTTAAAATTAAAATTAATAGAACTTAGGTTTAATTTCATTTTAATTCATTTTCCTTTTCGTAACAAAAATACCAAAAAAACATAGAATTAATTTCTTTTATTTAAATTTCATGTTTCTTTAATAATTAACTTTTTTTTTAAATATATATCTAGATCAATCATTTTTTAACTTAAACCATTTTTATAAATTAAAACAAGAAACAACAAAAAGATTTTTTATATCTTAGGATTTTTAGACGTCTTTTCAAATTTGTGCATTATTATTCTTTCGCGCTTCATTTTATTATTGTAACTATATATTGGGATGTAATAGATGATTATTAAGACCTTTACCGCTTTTATTTATTCCCCCCCCCCCCAGTTTTGGATATGTACATAATCCCCTCCCCGAAGCCTTGTAATAGCTAGGTTTTATATTTCTGCACTTTTAAATTACTGCAGTTATTAACTGCTAGATGTATGACTAATAGGATTGTATGGCAAGAATAATCAAATATTAGCAAACTTAACACAAGACTAAAATAACTTAACATAACACACCTATCACATATGCACCCTTAGGGTATACGTCACTTGGTTGCCTCGGAAAATAATGGTCATGTCCCTAGAACGTAGGGATGTCTTAGCAAAGACCCTTAATTCTAAAGTCATCATAAAGATCATGGTTCCTAACGTCCCTCTAATTTCCTACGAGAAAAGATCTTATCCCTCAATGTTGCCTATATGATGACAGTCCATTCGAATACTAAGATATCTTTACATGTTGCCTTCGATGACCATAGCGTCCCTTTCGATAGTCCCTCAACATCCAACGATAGGGATACCTACTCACTAATAGTAGGATAGCACTGTCTAAAGGAAACGAGAAAATGAAAAATCTTTTTCGAGTAGGTAGAAACTCTTAAGTACTTGCTCAAAACAATAAAAACTCTATTTCACAAACACTTTCAAAACAATTTTTGAAAACAACTTCGTCACACTCTTGAGGATAGATACAAGGGTTATCATGAAGTTAAACAAAAACTTTTCAAAACACACACAAGAAATTTCAAAATGAGCAAGTACCTAAGAGCCCGTGGAAAACCACAGATAGAAAGGGTGCTAACACATTCTCTTTCTATAATCTACCCCCCGTACTCATAAACATATCAAAAAAGGTTTTTTCTGTTCTTTTTACTTTTCCTTTGTAGGATGAAATAAAAGTCGATGGCGACTCTTGCTTACCGCAACATTTGCGAACAAAAAACGCAAACCGGTATAACAGTCGGTTCTGCCACCGTATCACACCATGCCAATCGAAAGACCTTGTTGAAATTCCAATCGAAAGACATTGTTACCATGCCAATTGAAAGACATTTTGGGGATGCCAATCGAAAGGCATTTTGGAGAGGCCAATCGAAAGGCACTTTGGAGTGGCCAATCGAAATCCACTTTGGAGAAGCCAATCGAAAGGCACTTTGGCCAACTTCAAAATTTGTTGTTTTTCTTCAAATAAGTGTTTGTAACCACCCATGTAAGAGAAGATCTTGTAAAAACTGAGAGGGAAAATTTTGGGGTACAACACCTTCCCTTTTCATAATCTACCCCCAAACTCAAAAACATCTATAAAGGTTTTTCCTGTTCTTTTCAGCCTTTCCTTATTGGATAAAAGAAAAGACAATGGCGACTCTTGCTATCCGCAACATTTGCAATCAAATGCAAAACACCTAAGTCAGTTCTCCCACCGTGTTACAGAACTGGCGTCTCTGCTGGGGACAAAAACTTAAAAATAGGGTTACCTTAGGGCTAGATCACCTTTACTTGCTTTCATTGTTTGACTTGTATGCTTTACACTTTGGTTCCTTGCTTTACATTATGGAAACTGTGCAGGGTATACCGACATAGTCTAAGTAATAGCTACGTTATTGTGACATATTTGTGGGTACCGGTAGCCTTTGAGTAGTTAAGGAGAATACGGGGCCGCTGAGTGATGTCATGAATCACTAACTGACTTTTAGAACCTTTACTTGACCAACTTGGCCATTAGGACGTAGTGAGATGGCCGGATTTGGTGCATTCCGAAGTTGGTAGATACTCGATACTACACTCATTGAGGTTTGGCTTTTTGGGATATTTTGGTCGCCGTGATATTGAGATCCCTTATAACTCGGTTACTATTACTAGGACAGGTTGAGCCAACCAAACTTTAAGAGGGTACTTACCTATAAAGCCTCATGCAAGCCTAAACCTAAGGATTTGTTTGACTTAACTTGTGCATACATTTGTACATAACATCATGACATCATACCATATCATTTTAGACTAACCATTTCAAGGGATTCATCTTTGTTCTGTTTTGTAGGATATGACTCCCACTGGCAGGAACACAATCCAAGTCAATCTTGTACGAGTACCTTTTCAGCTCAAGGAGTTAGCATCAAGGGTCCCCGAGAATTCTCCGTTCACCAAAAGACATGGACAACTTCTCAACTTGGTTACCTCGAGCTTTGATGAAGATATGATGAAGGTGCTTTTCCAGTTCTTTGACCCGTTGCACCATTGCTTTAACTTCCCTGATTACCAGCTTGTACCAACCATGGAAGAGTTCTCTCAGCTCTTGGGAATTCCTATCCTCGATCAGCTACCTTTCAACGGCACTGAAAGGGATCCAAGCCCTGAAGAGGTTTCCCGAGCTTTACACTTGCAACAATCCGATGTCACGGATGATTGGGAAACAAGAAGCGGTGTCAAAGGGTTCTTAGCCAAGTTCTTATTGGAAAAAGCTCAAGATTATTGGAACAACCTGGATTTATAAGCTTTCGAAGAAACTTTGGCTCTTCTCATCTATGGGTTGGTACTATTTCCAAATCCTAATAACTTATAGATGTGAATGTTGTCAAAATCTTTTTATCTCACAATCCAGTGCCTACTTTGTTGGGAGATATCTTGCATTCTCTCTAGGCTCGCACCATGAAGAGAAGAGGAACCCTCATATGTTGTACTCCGCTGTTGGAAAAATGATTTGTTTCGCATCTTCCCCGATCTTTTATGAAGAACGAGAAAGGTTTGAGGTGGTCCAATAGGCTGATGTCACTCAGGCATGTAGATATCCACTGGTGTTCTCGATCCTTGGAGGACATAATTATCATCGACCGTTGTGGGGAATTCCCTAATGCCCCTCTGCTTGGAATTAGAGGAGGCATCACTTATAACCCTTTCTTAGCTTTGTGACAGTTTGGGTACACACGAAGAGATGGTCCACATGACGCACTCATCCAAGGTTTTGTGTTTGACTATGAAAACGACAATCAAGACTACCGTTGGAGGTTTATACGAGCTTGGAGGATGGTAATCAAGGTGGACAGTAGGACATTAGGGCACAAGAATTCGATTCCCCTTGAGCCTTGCCTTAGGTGGGTACGGGCTCGTGCTCAGAGTCTCGCAATGCCTTACCCCTCCATTCTCCCAGTTATCATAGAGCCTGTTGTTGAAGGAGATGTCCGTACATTATCTTTCATCCCGACATGCCTACCTCTCTTGAAGACTTACAAAGGGATTGGATTCAGCTTAATGAAGAACGAGACACTTTCGAGGCCCGATTTTATGCCAGTGAGAAGAAAGTTATGGAACTCAACAACCAGATTCATGAAGAGCGGGGTCTGAACGCCTACATCGCACCAAAGAGGATGCGTTCAACTTTTTTGTCTTAGGAGTTTTGTATTTTATTTCTTTCATTGTAAGCCCAAAGATGCATGATGTACTCAAACTTGGATTTATTAATATAACGTGTGTTCCTTTTTGTCTAAAGCAAATTTAAATCTCTAATTTCCTTGAAATGATTTGCATATGCATCTTTATTCATCATAACACAAACAAGTTTCTTACAACATGTCTCCTTATCTTTCTACTGTTTATTTCAGTGAAATGGATATTGAACAGACAGTAAAAGATCTTCAGGCGCAGAACGCTCAGTTTCAACAAATGTTCTTGACTCTGGAAAAAGGACAAGAGGATTTGAAAACTCTGCTGATCAAAGAAAAGAAGAAGAAATCTGTCAGTGTTTTAAATCTGGGAAGAAGGTTCCAAGGACCAGCCAGACGGACTCTAGACTTTGCAACATCATCAGGTGAAGGGGATAATCAAGAAGGTAAAAACAAGGAAGTGACTGACCATCCAGAATCTGAAGAGGAAGAATAGGTTGATTACTCTAAGGAGAAGTATCCTCCAGCTGACGACAAATACAAATAGTTGGAAGATCGCCTCAATGCTATGGAGATCTAGAGGGTACTCGGGTTGGATTTTGAAGAGCTAGGACTTGTCTCAGGGGTTGTCATTCCACATAAATTCAAGGTCCCTACTTTCTATAAATATGATGGTGTCTCTTGTCCAAATCTACATTTAAGGTCATACGTCAGGAAAATTCAACCCCATACTGCCGATAGGAACCTATGGGTACATTTCTTCCAAGAAAGCTTGTCAAGGACGCAGTTGGATTGGTTCTATTAGTTGGAAGGGACCAATATTATTAATTGGGAACACTTGGCTTCCGCCTTTTACAAATAATACCGGTATAATGCCGACTTAGCTCCAACTCGGACACAGTTGCAAGGCATGTCCATGGGTGCAGGTGAAGGTTTCAAAACCTATGCTCAAAAATGGCGGGATCTCACGGGAAGAGTCCAACCCCCTCTATTTGACAGGGAATTGGTGGATATGTTCTTAGGCACACTATCTGGTCCATTCTTCAAACACTTGATCGGAAGCTCCTCGGCTGGATTTACCGAATTAATCATGACTGGTGAACGGGTAGAAGAGGGTATAAAAATTGGAAAAATTCAAAGAGATGCATCCTCGAGCATGATGAAGAAACCCTTTACTGGAAAGAAGGAGGTTAGTGTTGCATATGACCATAGGAATCAGGACAGAACTGAATGCCGTCCAGCGGTAGGGGTTGTCGTGATCTCTAAGCCTGCACCTACTCAACAAAGGAACAATCAGTCTAGAATGGAAAGGCCAGTAAGACAGTTTACCCAGATAAATATGACGTTGTCACAAGTCTTGCCACATTTGTTGAAATCTAATATGGTAACCTTGCGGAAAGCTCCGAAGAATCCCAACACTGCCTCTCCCTGTTACAACCCAAATTCTCGTTGTGCTTACCATTCAGAAAGTCCAGGTCATGATACAAACGAATGCTCGGCTTTAAAAAACAAGGTGCAAGACCTTCTCGAGGCAAAGGAAATTGAATTTGACGCCTCTGAAATCCCAAATGTTATCACTGCTCATATGCCCAAGCACGGCCTTGGTATTAACACCGTTGAAGATGATGTGTTTGTTACTGTTGTTGATGAACTTATTACTCCTATCCTAACCATTAAGAGGAACCTGTTGAAGGTCGGTTTATTTCCGGGCTATGGTGAAGGTTTCCACCTTTGTTCATCTCTACCGACTGGTTGTCATTTATTGAAGTCATGTGTCCAGCGCCTGATGGATAACAAAGAGATTTTTGTTTGAAAATACTCTCGTTCCAACCATTTCTTACAAGGATGTTTCAATAATAACCATTTCCACCAATCCTCCCAGGGTCTCCACCAAAAGACCCGTCAGGATTACATCTGTTCTGAAGGTAACTCCATTGATAATTACTATGCCAGGGCCAATCCCAGACAAAATTGTTCCCTGGAACTATGGGGGTGACGTCTACTACCACGGTGTCAAGCAAGATTGGCTGGCTAATGAAGACCCGATTTTTGAGATGGCTGACCCCGACATTGGCAACATTGTGGGAACCATCAAAATAACCAGAAATGGAAGAGTGTTCTCCCCTGAGATTTATCCTCTGAAAGTTGTTACTAGTCTTATGATCATTCCTGCTTTTGTTCCTGCTGATGCTACTACTACAGTTCCTGTGATTACCCTTGTTGACACCCCTAACACCGAGTTGACCGAGACTCGGGGCAAAGACAATTTGGTTGTGCTTGTCCAGACGAAGGCGCAGTCAGTATCTATCCCAGAGGCTTCCAAGAAGGAGATGGAAGAAATTTTGAAAATTATAAAGAAAAGCGACTACAATGTAGTCGAACAGCTAGGGCAGACCCCTTCAAAGATTTTTGTGCTAGCTTTACTGTTGTACTCTGAAGCTCATGCGAAGGCTTTGGTGAAATTTATTAAAACTTCCCATGTGCCACAGGAAACCTCTTCTGACCAATTCGAAGATTGTGTGGCTAGTTTGTCAGCTGATAATGGTTAGGCTTTTATGATGTGATATGACACCTAGAAGGAGGAAACACAATGATGCGTTGCATGTCTCTGTCGAATGCAGGGGCACTACTTTGGCCCATGTCCTGGTAGATACTGGTTCATCATTGAATGCGCTACCTAAGAAGGCTCTAGATAGACTAGACTGTGAAGGTTTGACCTTAAAACCCAGTAACATAGTGGTAAGAGCCTTCGATGTTTCGAAGAGAATGGTGCATGGGGAGGTGGACATCCCCATCAAAATTGGTTCTCAGACCTTTGATTCAACTTTCTATGTGATGTATATCCGCCCTTCCTATTCCTATTTGTTGGGCCGACCTTGGATCCATGGCGCTGGTGTCGTCACCTCTACGTTACATCAAGTGTTTAAATACCCGATCAAGGGAAAGATCATCACTGTTTACAGGGAAGAGGAATATATGGTCAGTCACCTGAACTCTTTCAGGTACGTGGAAATGGATGGTGAGTTCATCAAAACTCCGTGTCAGCATTTCGAGGAGGACCCGCAAATAATTGTGACAGCCAAGAGTACTACCAAGACTCCAAAAGTTACCAGACCACCATTGAAAATAGCCCCGTTGAAGGATGCTAGAGTAGTGATTGAAGAAGGTGGATGCACTATCTGGGGCCAACTTCCGGATATTACTTACAAATCCAAGAAATTTGGTTTGGGCTTCACCTTGGAGGCACAAAGGACTGTTCGATGAACTAACGCCGGGTGGCCACCTTTACGTATCAGCAATCAGGGAGTCAACACAGTGGAAGACAGCGATGGTAGTTGTGAGCTGGACGGGTGGATTTTCCCAACTGTCAGCGGAGGACTCAACAACTGGGAAGCCAAAGAATTTATCCCTATTACTTTTCTTCAGGAGTAATTATCTTTCAATTTTTGTCATATTTGTAAT
Organism: Vicia faba; assembly: GCA_948472305.1. Lineage (NCBI taxonomy): Eukaryota > Viridiplantae > Streptophyta > Magnoliopsida > Fabales > Fabaceae > Vicia > Vicia faba. The sequence goes on from OX451741.1 coordinate 1,155,434,585, forward strand.
AATTAAACAATTTAGACTTTAAAACCTTGTGTCTTACCCGAGGCACAAAGGTCCATTTGTGAGGGTTGTTACTTCATCTTCATATGTCATCAATAAATCATGGACGTTTTTGCATGCTAAATTATATGCTCATTGTTTTTCTCTTTTTAACCTTTATCATTTTTTAAATATAGCTATGCTCTTACACATACTCACGTATCAAAATGCAGATCCACATCCACTAAGGATCCCATGGGTAACAATTCTGCTTTGGCCTATCATGACTTTGAAAATCCAATCTACCAAGCCAAAGAAGAAGGTGAGGAAGATTGTGAGGTACCAGGGGAACTAGCCAGGTTATTGCAACAGGAAGAAAGGACCATACAGCCCCACGAAGAGCCATTGGAGACAGTTAACTTAGGTACTGAAGAGGACAAGAAAGAAGTAAAGGTAGGTGTCAACCTAGATCCTAGTGTCAAGAAGCGCTTAAATCAGTTACTATATGACTATGGTGAGGTCTTTTCTTGGTCATATAAAGACATGCCAGGGCTAGACACTGACATCATGGTCCATCGTCTGCCGACAAAAGAAAAGTGCCCTCCGGAAAAACAGAAAGTCTGTTGCATAAGGCCAGAAATGTTAGAGAAAATCAAGACTGAAGTCATGAAGCAGTTCAACACCGGATTCTTAGTTGTCACCTCCTATCCAAAATGGGTCACCAATGTTATTCCAGTGCCTAAAAAGGATGGTAAGGTACGTATGTGTGTGGACTACAAAGACCTGAATAGGGAAAGACCCAAGGATGACTTCCCGCTTCCCCATATCGATATTCTGGTTGACAACACCGCACAACATAAAGTATTTTCTTTCATTGACGGTTTCTCCAGATACAACCAGATCAAAATGGCACCCGAGGACATGGAAAAAACGACCTTCGTCACACAGTGGGGTACATTCTGTTACAAGGTTATGCCATTCGGGTTGAAGAACATTGGGGCAACCTATCAGCGTGCCATGGTAGCTCTGTTTCACGACATGATCTATCACGAGATAGAAGTCTACGTGGATGACATGATAGCCAGATCTCAAACTGAAGAGGAACACCTTGACCATCTACAGAAATTGTTTGAAAGACTGAAGAAATACAAACTAAGGTTAAATCCAAATAAATGCACTTTTGGAGTAAGATCCGGTAAACTCTTAGGTTTCGTTGTCAGCAGCAAAGGTATCTAAGTGGACCCTGCAAAGGTAAAAGCAATACAAGAAATGCCTGCTCCTCGAACTGAGAAGGAAGTCAGGGGGTTCTTAGGACGACTAAACTATATCTCCAGATTCATTTCTCACATAACCATTAATTGTGAACCAATCTTCAAATTACTGAAGAAAGATCAAGTGGTGGAATGGAATGACGACTGCCAAGCTGCCTTCGACAGGATCAAAGAGTACCTTCAAAAGCCTCATGTTCTGATGCCGCCAATCGAGGGAAGACCTTTGATCATATATCTAACTGTTTTGGAAAATTCAATGGGGTATGTGCTGGGGCAGCATGATGATTCTGGCCGAAAAGAGCATGCAATATACTACCTGAGCAAAAAGTTTACCGACTGCGAAACCAGATATTCACTGCTCGAGAAAACTTGATGCGCTCTGGCATGGGCTTCTTGTCGGCTAAGACAGTATATGTTGACCCATACTACCTTATTGATATCCAAGATGGATCCAATTAAATACATATTCGATAAGCCCGCCCTCTCTGGAAGAATAGCAAGATGGAAGATGGTCCTAACTGAATACGACATTCAATACACTACCCAGAAAGCCATAAAGGGAAGTGTGTTAGCCGATCACCTTGCTCATCAGGCTGTGGATGACTATCAGTCCATGAAATTCGAGTTCCCAGATGAAGACATCATGTTGGTAAACAATTGTGAAGAACTCATACCATATGACGGACCTGAACAAGGATCCCGATGGACCTTGGTTTTTGACGGAGCTTTCAACGCACTCGGCAACGGCATAGGCGATGTGATCATATCCCCTGAAGGATGTCATACTCCCTTCACTGCTAGGTTGTGTTTCAATTGTACCAATAATATGGAAGAATATGAAGCATGTATTATGGGTCTCAAAGCTTCCAGAGATTTGGGAATCAAGTCCTTAAGTGTATTTGGAGATTCAGCCTTAGTAATCAGTCAAATCAAAGGAGAATGGGACACAAAGCACCATAATCTCATTCCTTACAAAGAACATGTGTTGACGTTAATCCCACATTTTTAAGAAATTACCTTTGAGCATTTTCCACGAAAGGAAAATCAACTAGCGAACGCGCTAGCAACTATGTCATCCATGTTCAAAGTCAGATGGGATAATGAGGCTCCTCAGATTCCCATCGAGAGAATGGACGAACCAGCTTACTGTCACGAGATCGATATTGATGAAGTAGTGGACAAGTCTTGGTTCCATGAAATTAAGAGATATCTCGAGACCGAGAATATCCGGAGGGAGCTTCGGTCAATGACAAGAAATTCCTAAGAATATTCTCTGCTAAGTTTTTCCTCAGTAATGGGATTCTCTACAAGCGCAACCACGACTCTACTTTGCTTCGGTGCATAGACAAGAGTGAGGAAGACAAGATTATGGCTGATTTACATGAAGGCACCTTTGGCACCCATTCTAGTGGGCACGCGATGGATAAAAAGATCCTACCAGCGGGATACTATTGGTCCACCATGGAAGCAGATTGTCATTAGCATTCGTGAACCTGTCACAAGTGTCAGATCTATGCTGACAAAGTACATGTGCCTCCAGTTACTTTAAACGTCCTAAATGCTCCTTGTCCATTCGCAATGTGGGGCATCGACATGATTGGAGAAATCAAACCTACAGCTTCTAATGGACACCGCTTCATCTTGGTTGCCATTAATTACTTCACGAAGTGGGTTGAGGCATCTTCCATCGCTTCTGTCACCAAGAATGTTGTGGCCCGATTCATCAAACATAATCTTATTTGTCGATACGGTATTCCGGAAAGAATAATTATAGACAATGGTACCAATCTCAATAATATTATGATCAAGGAACTATGCGTGCAATTCAAGGTCCAGCATCATAACTCTTCTCCTTACCGGCCATAGATGAATGGCGCTGTAGAAGCCTCTAATAAAAACATCAAGAAGATCATACAAAAAATGACAGTGACCTACAAGAAATGGCATGAGATGTTACCATTTTCTCTCCACGATTACCGTACCATGACGCGCACATTAACAGGGGCAACTCCTTTTTCTTTGGTATACGGCATGGAAGTTGTTCTACCAATTGAAGTCCAAATACCTTCTTTGAGAATCATAAAGGATGCGGGGTTGAATGAAGATGAATGGATTCAAAATCGACTTGACCAGCTAAACTTGATTGATGAGAAGAGGCTTACGGCTGTCTGCCATGGTCAGATGTACCAAAAACGTATGATCAAATCTTTTAACAAGAAGGTCAGACGTCAGGTAAATCGGGTTGGTGATTTGGTGATCAAGAGTATCATATTTCCACAAGGTGATCCTAGGGGAAAATAGACTCCTACATACAAAGGACCATTTTTGATCAGGAGCATATTTTCCGGTGGGGCAATGATCTTAACAACTATGGACAACAACGATCTTCCACACCCTGTAAACGCAGACATAGTTAAAAGATGCTACGCATAAACAAAGATCTGCCAGGTCGAGTGGCCTAGGAAAAAATTAGGGCATCCCGGTGAACCAAAAGGGTTCGGGCAAAAATTAGGGATAAAATACAAAAAAAATATGTACACCCGGCAAGCCGAAAACCTGAAAGGGCGGCTTGGGCAAAAAAGGGTATCCCGGTGGATTGAAAACCCGAAAGGGCGGTCCAGGAAAAAGTTAGAGATTCAAAGCGTATGACTATGTCCCGTTAGATTACCTTACAACCAATCTTCAGCATCAATCGTCAAACTCAAACGGTACTAATCAATCCAATCAGCTTCGTACAAAACAACAAATGGACGAGACGCTCAGAGACATGAAGGCTATAGCAGAACGGGAACCCCATGGGGATATTTCGCATAGCTGTTCTTTTCTTTGTATCAATTTTCATTTTATATGATGACATTATCTTACTAGGATGTTCGTCTCTTTGTACAATCACTTATTCAAGTTAATACAAAGACATTCCTTTGAAAGTTCAAAACTATCTGTTTCTCTTTTACTGTTCCTGTTTTGTTTACAAAAACGTCCAGTATTTATTTTTTAACATACACATTTAAATGTAATTACTATTTATAAATGAATGCATAAAAAAAAGAAAACTAAAACGAAAGACAATTACTAATGGTTTTAAGAAAAAGGACAACATCTATGAGCCATTCTACAAAACCCCCACAAGTATTTTCTCCAGCAGGGGCAGAAGCAAGAACGTCTCGTTACAAGATCTTCTTTATATCTCCAGCATGTAGCCTAATGTTTCCTTTTTCCTTCATATCCCCGATGGAGCAAAACTTCCAGTTGCCACCTCAAAGATTCCCCAGCAAAAGTCATTCAGCTTCTCAGGATTTCCCAACAGGATTTCAGGAAGTCCACATGCAATGCACGATATTCTCTTCCCCAACAGAGTTTGTTCCTCTAATAGTGGAAACCCATCCATCAACACTTCCAGCTTCGACAAAATATGAAGACTTACACTCCTTATTCCCAGCGGCAGTTAGGGATTTATTTTCCCCCAACCCAACAACGCCGCAGCAGAACTGCTTGCATGCGCATACATCACATCCAGGCATCATGAGTATCAATTGCACAAATGCATATATCACAATCTCATTACACTATGCATTTCATACATCATAGCATTACATACAACTAACTCTTCACCTTTTTCAGGAAAGATCAAACCACAAAAAGTTATCATCAACAAGACAAGGCAAATATCTATGAACAAATCAATTGTAGATTCCCGAGTCAAGACGGGATGACTATCTATATGATAAGTACTTCCTTCAGATTTCGGACGGTTCCGTTAAATCTCTCAATGGTTTATTCTGATTCTTTCCAGCAGACATCTTCTCTGGTTCAGATAAGTTGCTCCAAGATTTATTCTGATTCTTCTCCAGACCACTGCTGGTTCAATTTAAATCTCTCAACAATTTATTCTGATTCTTTCCCGCAAACATCTTCTCTGGTTCAGATAAGTCGCTCCAAGATTTATTCTGATTCTTTTTCAGACCACTACTGGTTCAATTTAAATATCTCAACGGTATATCCTGATTCTTTCTCGCGGACATCTTCTCTGGTTCAGATAAATCGCTCCAATATTTATTCTGATTCTTCTCCAGACCACTGCTGGTTCAGTTTAAATCTCTCAACGGTTTATCCTGATTCTTTCCCGCAGAAATCTTCTCTGGTTCAGATAAATCGCTCCAAGATTTATTCTGATTCTTCTCAAGACCACTGCTGGTTCAGTTTAAATCTCTCAACGGTTTATCCTGATTCTTTCCTGCAAACATCTTTCTCTGGTTCAGATAAATCGCTCCAAGATTTATTCTGATTCTTCTCCAGACCACTGTTGGTTCAGTTTAAATCTCTCAACAGTTTATCCTGATTCTTTTCCGTAGACATTTTCTCTAGTTCAGATAAATCGCCCCAAGATTTATTCTGATTCTTCTCCAGACCACTGCTGGTTCAGTTTAAATCTCTCAACGGTTTATTCTGATTCTTTCCTGTAGACATCTTTCTCTGGTTCAGATAAATCGCTCCAAGATTTATTCTGATTCTTCTCCAGTTGAAGCCAGAATTTAGACTTAGTCTAATTTCTGTCAACAATCACCTTTGGACGAAATCTATAAGCCCATCTCCAACAACTATCCATCATTTCTCCAAATGGAATCTTTAAGCCATTCCCTACATAATCAACCACCACATCATCAAGTGCAAATTTATGGGAACTCTAGTGTTCAATCATCTTCCACCTTCAAGTCACGAATGGCAGATTCGCCAATATAAATCTTCATATGTAAGAAGATTGAACAGGGGAAGCTGTTGTACCCCAAAATTTTCCCTCTCAATTCTCAAGGCTTTTCTCACAAAGATCCTCGGAATTCAAGCTTGCACAAGTGAATTGGGATTTTCCAGTACCAAAATTAAAAGGAAACTGTCAAAAAGGGAGAAAACGGATAAAAATAACATTTTGACAAATTTGGAGAAAAATAGGCCTCCTTCGATTGGACAAGTGTGCGCCATGACATGCTGGCCACACGTGCCCCCTGCAAGACAAACCCTTCGATTTGTACAAGCATGCTGCCTGCAAGCCTGCTTTGGTTTGGGCAAATATGATGCCTGCAAGCCTGCTTCGATTGGGCATATCCTGCCTACATGTTTGTTTCGTTTGGACAAGCTTCGATGGGACAAAATAACCATCTCTATGTGTCCTTCGAATCCACTTGCACCAAGGGCCTCTTTCATACTTTTCCTCTCACAAGCTTCGTTTGAGCCAAGAGATATCTTCATACAAGATTTGACTAAGTTCTTGCTTCCCTTGAAAGAGCGCCCTTCGATTCAGAAGCCAGGAACTTCCCTCATGCTAAACAGATACAAGGCAATGACTCCCTTTATGTTTGTTTCTATCCTCATGCTTCGATTGGGAAATATTCTTCCTTTGAACACAAGCCTTCGATTGGACACAAGTACCTGCATGCAAAGCTTCAATTGGAATGTGGATCCCCTTCGAAATCCGCTTGCTTCGAATCCAAGCTGAGCCTTTCGAAGCAGTTTTGGTTTGAAGCAAATCTGAGGAAAATCTCATGACCAGCTACTTGTCAGGCTATGTTACTTCCAAATATTCACATGATATCAGTTTTCCACACAGAATCAAAGCTTTATCCATTAGATATTACTATTTTTGGAGGAAATGACGAAAAGCTATGTTATCTATTTTCATAAAGGTTATTTTAATCACCAAGTCAGCTCCTTGAGCCCCCAAAATTTATTTTGTCTGAGCACAAGCAAAGTCAAAATCAAAATCATAAGTCACATCTTCTGCACCCCAACAGGCCCCCACTTGTACCCTTCACGCTTCATATTTTATTTTTTTGCAAGGCTGGCTATTAAAAAGGTGTCCATTCTTTTTCTCTATAAATAGAGGAATTTTTGCAAAGCTAAGGGAGGATTTTTTTTGGCCAGGGGAACGAATCTGCAAACTATCACAAACACTTAAACTCTCAAACTCTCAAACTCTAAAGAATCTCAAAACTCTCAGATCCTCCAACTAAAAAACTCTCAAAACTCTCAAAAAAATATCAAAACCCTTTATTACATTAGTGAGCCTTTCGATTCACCTTCCTAACTCAGATATATCATCCTTTCGATTCACCCTCCCCCAGCTTCCATACACAAGCTTTGGAACACTCCCAAATCCCTCAAAAACCACTCAAGGAAGTCAGTGAATCCTTCGATTCACTCCTAACCTCCATATACCAACCTTCGATTCAGTGACCTTTTTCCAAGAAAAGTAATAACTGAAATAGTTCCAGGGAGATCCCAGCCAAGCCTAATCTATCATCAAGCCATACACAGCTTATTCGACTGGAACTTCAAGGGGTAAGTCTTTTCTTAACTTGAAACTTTTTTGTTCTAGTTTCATTTGTACATACATTGTAAAAGAAAAAATGTAAACATTTCTAGACTATGTTTTAGCTTTCAATTCTGACTGCCTGTATGTTGAAAACTCAACCTTAGTTTAGTTACGCTTTGGACTTTGAGACCCAAAGTTTTCATGCTAACCCCCAGATTGTAGTTATATTTAGTTATTGCATGTTTAGACTTTAAGACAGGTTTGTTGTACCCTTCGATTGGCTAGTTGCACAAGTCTTTCGAATCATACTCTGAGGACCCAATATGCTTACAAAGGGTCATCAAGGAACCTATGGCAAAGTATGTGTGTTGTTGCTTCTGGGCCTTAAACAAAGTCCAGAACCTTGCTGTTTCCAGGCCTCAAGCAAAGGCCAGAACTACGTTTACTTCCAGGCCTAGGAGAAAGGCGTGGCCATCTTGATTCCAACCCTCAGTCGAAAGAGACAGAAAAGCCCAATCGAAGGCCATGACTTGATGCTGCCAGCCTCAATCAAAGAAGGTAACAAGGCAACAAGGTAGAACCAGAAGGCACGCCCAGCTGCTGACAAACCCAATCGAAGGGCATGACTTGACTGGTGCCAACTCCTAATCGAAGGCCATGACCTTGTTGATGCCAACTCCCAATCGAAGGAGGCCAACAATAGCAGAATCGAAGGGTTCTCCTCTCCCAATCGAAAGAGCTCATTTTTCTTGCTTTTATATTATTTTTGCCTTTATATTTTCATGCAATTCGATATGGTTGTAACAGTGTAGGATTTTATCTTTCTACATTTTATTGCTTTTGTATGCTTGCTAGTGAAATAGGGAATGTATGGCAAGATAAAAACAACAAGTAGACAACCCCTAATCAAAGACTAAATGCATGAAAATCAAACACACCATTCACACATGCACCCTTAGGGTAATTCCACTTGTTGCCTCGGAAAAATAGTCATGTCCCTCGAACATGGGCATTTTAGAAAAGACCCTCGATAAAAGATCGTAGTCCCTCGATGCCCCTCGATGTTGCCTTCGGTAAACAATCTAGTCCCTAAACGACATTGCTAAAATGTCCCATAGGTTGCCTTCTATGACTATACAAACGTCCCACGCTTGTCCCTTCACATCCAACGATGGGGCTTCTTACCAAAACAATGGTAAGATAGAAGCATCTAAATGAGGAGGAAAAGAACATCTAAGACCTTTTGAGTAGGTAGATTTGCTCCTAGTTGCTCGCTTGCTCATAAAAAAAACATTTTATACACCAACACTCTCATTTTGAAACATTTTCAAAAGACAACACTTTGTACGTGTTCTTATAGAAACGAGAGCCATTACAAAGAAAACCCTTTTCAAAATCACTTTCAAAAACACATTCCACAAACACCTCTTTGAACTATTTTCCAAAAAACACTTTGTACGCGTTCTTATAGAAACGAGAGCCATTATAAAGTCATATTTTCAAAATACTTTCAAAACCCACACCACAAGCACACTTTCAAACAAAAGCAAGTGATCTAGCAAGCAACTACGAGCCTGTAGATAACTACGGATGAAAAGGGTGCTAATACCTTCCCTTTTCGTAATCTACCCCCTAAACTCAAAAACATCTCTAAAGGTCTTTCCTATTCTTTTCAGCCTTTCCTTATTGGATAAAAGAAAAGCTGGTGGCGACTCTTGCTATCCGCAAAATTTGCAATCAAACGCAAAACACCCAAGTCAATTCTCCCACCGCATTACACCCACAAATGTGTCGCACTAACGTAGCTATCGCTTCAACCATATCGGTCTACACCGTACAATTTCCATGATCTATTGCTACTTACCTAATGTGCCCCCAGATCCTGGTATAGGATCATTACAAGTAATAAACCCAAGCATAGACCTAAAATGTAAATCAAACAAGGCAAACATGTAAAGAAAATAAACGTGATCTAGCTCTTAAGGTAACCCCACTTTTAGTATAGTCTCCCCAATAGAGTCGCCAGTTCTGTGATAAGGTGGGAGAAATTACTTGGGTGTTTTGCGTTTTATCACAAATGTTGCAGATAGCAAGATTCGCCACCAACTTTTCTTTTATCTAATAAAGGAAAGGGTGAAAAGAACAGGAAAGACCTTTTGAGAATTTTCTTGAGTTCGGGGGGTAGGTTATAAAAAGGGAAGGTGTTAGCACCCATTTCATCTATAGTTATCTACGGGCTATTAATTGCTTGATCACTTTGAGATACTTTGTGTTTGTATAAGTTTGAAAATATTTTGAAAACACCTTTGTACGACAAACTTTGTAATGATTCTCGTATCGTTGAGAATGTATACAAAGTCTTGGTTTTGAAAATATTTGTTGAAAAGGAATGTTTGAAATATGTTTGAAATATGTTTGAAAATGCCAATGTAAGGCAATTTTGTAATGATTCTCGTATCGTTGAAAATGTATACAAAATGTTTGTTTTGACAAATGTTTTGAAAGTGTGAGGTGTAAATGGTTTTGTTTGTGAGCAAGAAATTACGAGCAATCTACCTACTCAAAAAGTCTTTGTTTTGTTCCTCCTCATTTAGATAGTGCTATTTTACCACTGATTGGTAGAGAGCTATATCATTGGATGTGAGGAACGGGCGTGGGTCATTGTATAATCATAGAAGGCAACTTCTAAGATGTTTTAGCAATCGTCGTAAGGGACTAAGATCATTTACCGAAGGCAACATTTGAAGGGTCATTAAGGGACTATGATCTTTTAATCAAGGGTATTTTGCTAAAACATCTCACGCTCGAGGGACATAACTGTTTAAATCTGAGGCAACAAGTGTGGGTTACCCTAGAGATGCATGTGTGAAAAGTGTGTTATTTTCAAGTATTTTATATTGAATTAGGATTGTCTAATGTTAGATTTTAAGTCTTGTCATGCAAACCCTATTTACTAATAATAATAATAAGGAAAGCGATAAATTGCGGAATTTAAATGTCCTACGCTATTACAACGCTTTGGGAATGAGGGTACAAATTTACAAATGGGGGAGAAAAGCAATAAATCCCTAATTACTATTACAAACCATTGATCATGAATTACAACAATAATTATGCACAAAATTTAAAGATGAAGAGGAAAAAAGAAATTGTATTTTTTAGGGTTTTTTGATGGAGAAAAAGTTTAATGTTTTAACCTAATTAGACTAATTAATTTTATTCACAAAAGAAGTTAATTAATTATTTAATAAAAATCTAAAATCTAAGTTAATTAAAATAAAACTTAAATCTAATTTATTTTGTTTAGAAAATAAGTTTTGTTAATGTTAATTAGAAAAAATATTCTACAACGTAAAAGAAATAATAAAATTTAATTTAACAAAAAAATAAAATAAAATATTTAATTTAAAATATTTTTAATTTAAGAAAATATAATTTTTGTATTTTTAGTTTAAATAAAATCAATAAAGAAATAAAAAATAAGAAATTATAAAGAATATGAAAATATTGGGCTTAAGGGTCAAAAAGTGAAAATGGGGGTTAAGAATTAGTAAAAAGAGTTAGGCCCGAGATGTTTTTGTTTGAAAATCAGAAAAATGATAAAATAAAAAAAATATGTGGGCCTGCGTTACCTTTAGTAAAAGGGGTGGTGAGACTCAGCAAAAACAAAAATAGAATGAGGCCCAAACTCTGAGCCCAACGCCTGTTTTGATCTCATGTTGCTGGCTTATTGTGATGTATCATGGACCTACTCATGTGGTGCACTGGATCTAGTTGCCCAATAATCAGATGGTGTAGAGGAGAGGAACACAATGCGCGCTATTAGCTTGCTTACATCTGATTAGTATGAAACAAACATGAAAATAACAAAATTTCCCACGCCTGACTCGAACCCATGACCAGGCGTAGGAATGCCTTATACGTGCGCGCTCTGCCACATGGGTGGTTGTTACATCCCGTAGTAATACAACTTGCACTAAATTTAAAATAAACTCGGTCCTAATTATAAGTTCATCTTCTTCCTCACGCCAACCTCCATTTTTCCATTTTCAAATTTCTAATCTTGCTCATTTCTCAATCATTTGCAAAAGTATAAACATGAAACTTGCTCCATTTTTCAATAAGAATTCAACCATGTAAATAACTTGAACTATAAATCAAAGATGAACATTAATTTCTGTTAGTACCAAATAAAACCTAATTTTTTCAAAAAGTTCAAACTCAAAATTCGCATCACTCGGGCAGCATAAATGAAAACTAAGGGCATGATTAGCTTCAGGGCTATGATATCTACATTTTTTATTCACAAAGTAACCATTAATGATGCTTGTAGAGAGAGTTCAAAGTTGAGAAAACTTGCCTCAAAACTGGAAATCGTGTACAGAGTTTGAGCAACCCTGGAAGTGTGGTGATGATCTGGATAACTTCACTAGACTCCTAGGAATCTAGTGCACATCTTACTTTGTGCTGAAATTGCCTGAATCGTGCTGGAGAAGTCAAGTTTCAGAGCTAAGATTTTGAGTTTGGAAGATGATGAGGATGGAGCTACAGTGCTGAAATAGGAATGGGGATGAGTTCTAAATGACGTAGGGAAGCTTTGAGAATGATTTAGAGGGAAAACGCAAGAGTGAATTATGAGATTGGAGTTTTTGGCCAGAAATTGCAACAATGGATGTTTTGGTGCAAGTTCTGAGTTTCAGGGAGTTTCAAGGTATCTCAAGGCTTGTAAAATCGTTTCTTAGGTTGCATATAACCTCTCTATTTATTGGAAAGAGGTTTGGAAGCTTGAAGTGATCAGAAACAAGAGATCACATGTTATGGTATTGAAACTTGTTTTTGAAGAAAAGTTGAAATTCATGGTTTCAATGTGAAGTACAAGAGCTTATAGGGTGGTTAACAGGTTATAGATATGTTGCTTCTTGCTTTGAAATTTTTTGGAGTCAGAAGCAACAATGTATGGGCTCAAGGAGAATTGACATTGTGATTAAAGTCACTTTTCCAAAATGGAAATGTGAACTTTGTTCCTTAAATGGAATGATCACTTGGACAATGGCTCATGCTCTTGGATCATAGCTCAATTAGTTATGTAAGCCTCTGATTGTGGATAGATTTGAAAGTCAAGAGGCCTGCAAAGCAAGATCATGCAGCATAGTTAGATTTGGTTATGTGTTCTTCATGAAAATGCCTTGTAATTCAAGAATGAATGTCCAACTTCTTCTCTTCAATCCTCCTAGCTCAAGCATTATCTCTTCAAGTTCTTGGACAATTTGGAAATATTTAAACATTGTTTATAACCTTCAAGTTGACCACTTTGGCTGAATCATCTTGGAGCTAGGTGAATATTGCTCAAGAAGTTAGGTCAAAAATCTGCCTAAACTTGTTGAAAATTTCACGAAGTGTTTTATGAAAAATGTCACGACTTCATGAGCCTATATCTTCAAATCTAAGAATTTTTTGGAAATCAACACTAAGGGACAAAGTTGTAGAATTAATCAAGATCTACAACTTTCATGTTGAAAGTTTTCCTTGAATCATCTTGCATCTTGGTGAAAAATTGTCATGAAGTAGTGAAAATTTCAAGGTTAAAAACACTTAGAATTTTTCTAAGTATTGAAAACATTGACGTTTTTGTGGACTTTCTTGAATTTCTTGATTCTTGTTGACCAAGTTTGATATTTTTGAATGTATTGATGAATTTTGATCTTTGAAATTCAATGTTGATCAAAAAGTCAAAGTTTAACTTTTTTTGTATCAGTTGACTTTTCATCAGTTGATCAAACTTCAATTATCAATCCATTGATCTTGAGAAATGATTTGAGCCATGAAATTAGGTCAACATGTTGTTTTTTAGTCCTTGATATTATTATTCAAACCATTAGGCCATGTACTAGGTCAAAAATCATTGATCAGTCATTCTCAATCAAAACCCTAATTTTGTCAATTTTGCCCCTTTGATGATTTGAGTGCTTTACTTGAGGAATTGTGATCAAACCTTGATAGATTGATAAATATGACTTCAAAGTGTTGATTTTGACCAAAAACCATGAAGTTTGAATATATATTGACAATATTTGACTTTTTACCTAATACAGCTGATTTTCAGTCATGTGAGCAATTGACTTAGTAAATTTGTGATACAAGGCTTGAAACTTGGTATGAGTAATCTTGGAGACCTATAATGAACCATGAAAGTAACTTGAGGCATCAAAATTCCAATTTTCCTTGAGAAAATCCAAACCCTAATTTGTGGGCTCAGTGTTTAGGAGGTGAGCTTGTCTCATCAAACCCTTGAGAATCCTTGAGCATTTGAGATCTTTGGTGAGAAATGTCTTGAGAAAATAGAGGGAAATTTTTGGGGTACAACAACTTCCCCTGTTCAATCTTCTTAAACCTGAAGAGTTAGATTGGCATGTCCGCCATTCGTGACTTGAAGGTAGAAGAAGATTGAACGCTTAAGTGCCCAGAAATTTGCACTCGCTTGTGTATGAAGTAAAACTGTTTGTTGATTATACTGGGAATGGGATTAAAGATGCCATTTGGAGAGATGATAGAGAGTTGTAGGAGACGGGCTTATAGATTCCACCCAAAGGTGATTGTTGATAGAAGTTAGACTAAGTCTACGCTCAAATTTGACTGGGAGAAGTATCATAATGAATCTTTGGTCGATTTAACCTGAGCTAGAAGATGTCTACGTCTGTCTTTAATTGGAAAAGAATCAAAATAAATATTTACTCGATTTAAAGTGAACCAGAAAGAGTATCTACTTGAAAGGTATCAGAATAAATCTTTGGTCGATTTAAACTGAACTAGCAGATGTCTTGTGTCATTTTTAACTAGAAAAGAATCAGAATAAATCTTTAGTCGATTTAAACTGAACCATAAAAAGTGTCTACTGGAAAAGTATCAGAATAAATATTTCGTCGATTTAAATTGAACCAGCAGATGTCTTGTGTTGTCTTTAACTGGAAAAGAATCAGAATAATTCTTTAGTCAATTTAAACTGAACCAGAAAAAGTGTCTACTAGAAAAGTATCAAAATAAATCATTGGTTGATTTAAACTAAACCAACAGATGTCTTGTGTTGTCTTTAACTGGGAAAGAATCAGAATAAATCTTTAGTCAATTTAAACTGAACCAGAAAAAGTTTCTACTGGAAAAGTATATGAATAAATATTTGGTCGATTTAAACTGAACCAGTTGATGTCTGTGTTGTCTTTAACTTACAAGAATCAGAATAAAACTTTAGTCAATTTAAAATGAACCAGAAAAATTGTCTACTGGAAAAGTATCAGAATAAATCTTTGGTTAATTTAAACTGAACCAGCTGATGTCTAAAGGTAGTGTTCGTCATGTAGGCAGTCGCCCCGTCCTGTTTCGGGAATTAATCTGGAACTGTTTGAGAATTATTGATGATGTTCGTCTGTTGATTGATCTTTCTTGAAAAGGTAAAGAGTTAGTTGTCTGCAATGTCATGATGTATTAAATACATTGTGTAATGATGTTCTCAAAATAAATGAGATTGTGCTATATGTGTTTCGTATGCATATGTTATGATGAATGAATGTGCAATGTTGTTGAAGTGTATTTGTCTTAGGAAATAAATCTTTGATTATTGTTGTGGATGAAGAGTATATGTGTCTTCAATCTTGTCCAGAATGCTTCTGCTGGGGATTCCTGGTTACTTTTTTGAGGAAAATCTGCAGGGGATGCATTGATTTCTGTTTGGGGAGTAGAGTTTAGGAACATTGGTCGTCCGTTGCTCTATTGGGGAATTTATTTTTTATATACCCTGACTGGGGATAAAAGAGATTGTTAAACTTTCGACTCGTTTGGGGAAGATAATTCTTATATACCCTGACTGGGGATAAAAGTGATGAACAATCTTCCAACTTGTCTGGGGAGGATAAAGTTAACTGGTATTTAGTCGGATTCCAAGCTTTGCAGCAACTTTTTGGGGATAATGGTAATTTTACTGGGGAGAAGAATTTTGTCAGTGATTTGTAGTGATCTAAGGAATAGACTCGAGTTGGGGAATTTGTAGTCAGTTGGGGAAATAAACCCATGTTGATAGAGAAGTGATATGCTGAGGAAACTAACTCTCTTGAGGAGATTGAATTTGCTAAAGAGAAGAAACTTTACAGGGTCTCTTTCGTCAATTTTGGAGGAACAAACTCAGCTGGGGAAGAGAATTTCCATAAATTGTACTGATTGAGACTTTGTGGGGAGATTTAACGGGGAGGAGATTATACTCCTTTATTTGTTAAAGTGATCTGTCAGGAAGATTGTGGGGAATGTATCCTTATTTGTGAAGATTACTCCATGGGGGATAATCTCATAGAAGTGGCTCTGGCGACTTTACTGGGGATAACCTTATGAAAGGGATTCTGTGGGGATTTATGGACAGCTTAAGCGTCATCCCGACTCCTAGAGTTTTGAGTAAATGTTCATTCATGTTCTTATGTATATATTTGTTAACAGTTAGTCATGTTCATATGCATATGTTCATTCAATTTTAGTCATCATACATTTTTGCAAACAAAACAGAAAAACAACAAGTCTAGACTTTATATTATATTTGTATTGATAATTTGCCTATAAACAGGCGAGTTTGTACAAAAAGATGGGAGTCTTAGTAAGAGGAAGTCGTCGTGAAATGAAAATAATACAATGTGAAAACAAAATGTATAGCCATGTGGAAGTGATCTCAGTGGGTTCCAACTCTGGTATTGCCCTTATGCCTTTGAATATCTCAACCATTACCGTCATAAGAAGTTGATTGCACTGATCTTGTACCATTTGAACCTTTGACCTTGGTAATAAAGCTGAGTGTAAGTGATCCAACGGGACCTAGTCGTACGCTTTTAATCCCTAATTTTTGTCTGGACCGCCCTTTCGGGTTTTCAGTCTACCAGGATACCCCTTTTTTGCCCAAGCCTCCCTTTCAGGTTTTCGACTTTCCAAGTGTAGAATCTTTTGTATATATCCCTTATTTTGACCTGAACCCTTTTGGTTCGCCGGGATGCCCTTATTTTTGCCTAGGCATGTCAACCTAGCAGGTCATTCTTATGCGTAGTATTTTTTGACTATGTCTGCATTCACAGGGTGCGGGAAATCTTCACCGTACATGGTGGTTAACATCATAGCATCGCCTGAGAATAATTTCTTGACAACAAATGACCCTTCATAAGTGGGAGTCCATTTTCCCCTAGGATCGCCTTGTGGTTGAATGATGCACTTTATTACCAAGTCACCATCCTTGTATAATCGATGCTTGATCTTCTTGTTGAATGCCTTGATCATACGTTCCTGGTACATATGACCATTACAAACAACCGCCAGCCTCTTTTCGTCAATCAAACTCAACTGATCCAACCTCGTCTAAATCCATTTGTCTTCGTCTAAGTATGCTTCTTTCATAATCCTTAGAGAAGGAATCTGAACTTCGACAGGCAGGACAATTTCCATGTCATAGACAAGAGAGAATGGGGTTGCCCCAGTTGATGTTCACGCCGAAGTATGATAGCCATGAAGAGAAAATGTTAGCATCTGATGTCAGTCTTTGTAGGTCACCACCATATTTTGCAAAGTCTTCTTTATATTCTTGTTGGCAGCTTCCACTACACCATTCATCTCAGGTCTATATGGAGAAGAGTTGTGATGCTTGATCTTGAACTGTGGTCAGAGTTCAGTGATCATGGCATTGTTAAGATTGGTACCATTTTCAGTGATGATCCTTTCAGGGATACCATACTAACAAATGAGGTTATGCTTTATGAACCGGGCCACGACGTTCTTGGTAACTGAAGCAAATGAAGCCGCTTCAACCCACTTGGTAAAGTAGTTAATGGTGACAAGAATGAAACGGTGTCCACTAGAGGCAGTAGGCTTGATTTCTCCAATCATATTGATGCCCCATATTGCAAATGGCCAAGGAGCAGTCATGACATTCAAAGGTACTGGAGGCACATGAACTTTGTCAACGTAAATTTGGAACTTATGGAAAGTCCTCGAGTGGTGATGACAATCGGTTTCCATGGTCGACCAATAGTCATCAGCTCTCAGAATCTTCTTGGACATAGTATGTCCGCTAGAATGAGTAACAAAAATACCTTCATGCATATCCTCCATGATCTTCTTTAGTTCTTTCTTGTCCATACAACGGAGAAAAATTGAATCATGGTTCTTCTTGTATAAGATCCAATTGATTAGGAAGAACTTAGTTGAGAACCTCCGCAGGAATTTCTTCTCATTGACTGACGCCCCTTCAGGATACTCTTGAGCTTCGAGATATCTTTTCACCTCATAAAACCAAGGTTTCTCCTCTACACCATCAATGTTAATCTCATAGCAGTGTGTTGGTTCGTAAAATCTTTCGATAGTAATTTGGGGAGCTTTGTTGTCCCATCTGACCTTGAACATAGAAGACATGGTAGCTAAAGCATCTGCCAACTGGTTTTCTTTCCTCGCAATGTGTTCAAATGTAACCTCTTCAAAGTACAGGATCAAGGTTAGTACGAGTTCTTTGTAAGGGATAAGATTTGGCTATTTTGTATCCCACTCTCCTTTAACTTGACTGGTGACCAAAGCTGAGTCTCCATATACACTTAAGAATTTGATTCTAAAGTCAATAGTAGCTTTAAGACCCATGATACATGCTTCATACTCGGCCATAATGTTGGTACAGTCGAAGCAAAGTCTGGCAGTAAAAGGCATATGGAAACCTTCAGGGGAAATAATCACAACACCATTTATGTTACCCAGTGTATTGGAAGCTCCACCAAAAACCATAGTCCATCGGGATCCTTGTTCAGGTCCTTCATACAGTCCAGGTTCTTCACCATATGTTACTAGCATGATATTCTCATATGGGAATTCAAAGTTAATAGATTGGTAGTGTTGTACCCCAAAATTTTCCCTCTTATTTCTCAAGGAATTTCTCACAAAGCCTTCCATGACTCAAATTTGCAGCATTGATACATCAATTTAGGTTTGTAATTGGCACAAGGGAAAAATGGTCAAAATCCACACCGAGAAAGTCAAACTTTAACTTTTTAATCAAAATCAAGCTTCAAGAATCAAATTTCATCAAGACATGTTAGAATATGAAGTTGGGTCACCAAGAAAATCAACAGTCAAAATTACTTTGGAAAAGTCAAATTTCTAAACACTTAGAAATTTTTCTTAAGTGTTAAGAAAGTATGTTAAGTTCAAAACTTCTGGCCAGTTTTTCATCATGATGCGAATTGATTCAGGAAGAACTTCTGACACAAGAGTTGTAGATCTTAATAAGATCTAAAACTTTTCAGAATAGAACTTCTCCTAGAAATGTTGGGATTTCAAGTTATAAATACTTGAAGACACGTCCATGAAGCTAAAACACTTAGTAAATTCTGAGCATTTCCAAGTCAGAATTTGGTTAGAACTTCTGGGCCAGTTCTCACGTAGGCACGATCAGAGTTTGAAAAAGGAATTCAAAGAGGGTTTACAAAGCATGTTACAAGCTTTCAGAAAAGTCTGAGAACTCCATCAGATCATGTTGGAGCGGGGAGAATCAAAGACCATAAGTTGGACATTTGTTCTTAAATTAAGTTACGCTTATGCTGAACTTCTGATCCAGGTTCAAACTATGCTAGATAATATCATGTTGTAGGTTTCTTGCTTGTTAAATCTCATCAACATTTAATGCTCAAACCCACTTTTGAGTCTTTATCCCAATGTTTAAACCTTTATTCAAAAGATCTTCCCACGTGTGGCATGAAATTACCATTGTTGTCCTTGGAAAGTAAACTTTTGTATAAAGTTTATTTTGGACCCAAACTTTACTTTTGCTTATGAGTGTACTTCCCCATAAATCATGCCTACAAACTCAGATTAGACATGGTTAAAGCTGCTAACCACTCTACTTTTCCTTGAAACTACACTTGTCTAAACTTGCTTCAAAAACAAGTCAACTAGCCATAACACATGATGGTTGTACTATTGACTTCTCCAAGTTTCTAAATCCTTTGACTATAAATTAAACTTCATTTACAACTGTTAGAGAGGTCAGAAAAATTGGAAAAAAGCCTTGAAACCTTGCTGAAAATTCCCAAGAACTTGAAACTACAAACACAAACACGAAACCTGCTAGTTTCTGATTTTTTGCATCCAAACTCTAATTTTTCTCATGTGTTTCTTGACTAGATCATCCATACAGTTTCTATAATACACATAAGAGCTTTCCCAACTTCTGTTTTCAAACTGTAAAATAGTATTCACCACTCTCTGTTTCAAAAACCATAACTTTTCACCTTGATTGTTCCAGAACTTTCCCACCATTCATAGATCAAGTTAAGAGTTGTTTTAGCTTTCTGGGAACTTGAAGAAGCTGATCAGAACGTTACAGCAATCTGAACCAAGCTCTAATACACAAAACAATTTCCAGCTGCAAGGTAAGTTTCTTCTGATTTTTATCTCATTACTTAGGCATTGTTAGGCTTGCATTTTCAAAAATGCAATGTAGATATCATGGCTCTGATTCTGTATATATTTATAGATTTCATTCATATGGTCTAAGTAACGAGAATTTCATATCAGAACTTCTTGAGGAAATTAGGGTCCATAATTAGGATTAGCAAAATTCATGCTTTCTTCTAGTTTATAGTTCTGATGCTTTGTATTTCTGAAATCATGATGAAATTTTCCACAACTTCTATGTTTGCATTTTACATTTTGTTGAGAAATAACTAAGTTGCAGATGTTCTGATTGACGCGAAGAAGAAGATGAAGCTCATCATTAGAATTTAGTTTGTAATATATGTTTATGATTTTGCTTCTAATATCAGATGTATAACCACCCCAGTGGTAGAGAGAGCACGCACAAGGCGTTAGTGTTAAGGGTCCTGAGTTCTAGCCCCAGAAACACATTTTTATGTTTATTTCTTGACATTTTCCCCCATTATTTGTTAAACATTGATCCTGGACTAGAACTTCTAGATAAACCCTCTTAAGTTATTTGTCAAAACAATGATCCTAGACCAGAACTTCTAGATATTCCCATCCAACATAATTGACACCTCACGAACCCATTACCAGAACTTCTGACCTTCCAATAACACTAGAACTTCTAGGTTCCCAGCTGCATTAGAACTTCTAGACTCTCTCAACAAGCAGAACTTCCAACCTTCCATTAACACTAGCACTTCTAGGTTTCCAGTTGCATCAGAACTTCTAGGGTTTCCTTTGTTCCCAGCAACCCCAGAACTTCTGGCTTTCCCCATTTTCTGCTAACATTTTCTTTTTTATTTGCAGCGCACCAGAGTCAGAACTTCTTCTCTTTCTCATATTTCTATTCTTTCAGCCATGCGCTGACTCTAACTTTTATTTTCTAACTTTTATTAATCAAAAACACCAAAAATACTTTATATTCATACACTTTGCTTTTTTTTTCTTTTAAAACAAAAGGACTAAAAATATCTTCTTAAGCAAATTTATTTCTTCTCTTAACAAAAGAAAAACAAGTCTATTTTACATTTCTTATACATTATTTCAATATGGTTGTAATAGATAATTAGGACTTTAATCTCTTGCAATCCCCATTTGTGAATTTGTACACCCCATCCTCAAATGATTGTAATAGCGTAGAATATTTACTTTCCGCATTTATCGCTTTCATATAAATGCTAGTGATTAGGATTTGTATGGCAAGATAAAATCAATCTTAGAAAACACTAATCCAAGATAAACCAAGCATGAAATATAAACACTTGCACAGTTGCATATCTAGGGTTAACTCCACTTGTTGCCTTATGAAAATACTCATGTTATGCATGTGAGACGTCTTAGCAAAAACAATCAAAATAAAAGATCAGAGTCCCTCGATGACGCTACGAATGTTGCCTTATAATTGATCTTAGTCCCTCAAGAGAAATATTAAGATATCTCACAACAGTTTTATCATGTCTATACGATGACCCACATCTGTCCCTTTACATCCAAAGAGAAGGCTTCTTACCAATCAATGGTAAGATAGCAACATTTAAAGGAGGAGGAGAAGAACAAAAGACTTTTGAGTAGGTAGAAACGCTCTTAGTTGCTTGCTCATTTTCAAAAACAAACATCTTTTCAAACACACACCAAACAATTTCAAAACTTGAAATATTTTCAAAAGTCCAACACTTTGTATACATTCTTATAGAGACGAGAATCATTACAAAGTTTGCCTAAACGAAGGCGCTTTTCAAAAAATACTTTCAAAAACTACAAGCACATTTTCAAACAAAAGCAATGATCTAGCAAGCAACTAAGAGCCCATAGATAACTATGGATGAAAAGGGTGCTAACACCTTCCCTTTTCATAATCTACCCCCCGAACTCAAGAAAATAATCTCAAAGGTCTTTCCTGTTCTTTTCACCCTTTCCTTTATTAGATAAAAGAAAAGTCAGTGGCGACTCTTGCTATCTGCGACAATTGAGGTCAAACACAAAACATCCCAAGTCAATTATCCCACCGTGTTACAAAACTGGAGACTCTGCTGGGGACAAATAAAAAAAGTGGGTTTACCTTAGGGCTAGATCACCTTTACTTGATTTTCTTTGTTTGACTTGTTTGCTTTACATTATGGTTCCTTGTTTGGGCTTGTTTTGATCCTCCACCCGGATCTGGGGCACCTTTTAGGTAAGTAGCAATAAGTTGTGGAAACTATGTGGTGTATACCGACATGGTATAAGTAATAGCTACGTTAGTGTGACACATTTGTTGGTACTGGTTGCCCTTGAGTAGTCAAGGAGAATACGGGGCCACTGTGTGGTGTCATGAAGCACTAACTGGATTTAGAACCTTTATTTGACCAACTTGGCCATTAGGAAGTAATGAGGTAGCCGGCTTTGGTGCAGTCCGAAGTTGGTTGATACTCGATACTACGCTTATTGAGATTGGACTTTCAGGATATTTCGGTCGCCATTAAAGAGGCTTGCACTGAAACAATGACCGATGAAGAAAGATCAGTGATATTGAGATCCCTAGAACCCGGTTACTATTACTAGGACAGGTTGAGCCAACTAAACTTCAAGAGGGTACTTACCTATAAACTCCATGCAAGCCTAAGCCTAAGGACTTGTTTGCTTTGTGTGTATATGCTTACTTGTACATAACATCATAACATCATACCATTGCATTTTTGCACTAACCATTTCAAGGATTATTAGGATTTATATTTGTTCTGTTTTGTAGGACATGGCTTCCACCCGCAGGAATACTATCC
The DNA here is from genome assembly GCA_948472305.1 of Vicia faba. Classification (NCBI taxonomy): domain Eukaryota; kingdom Viridiplantae; phylum Streptophyta; class Magnoliopsida; order Fabales; family Fabaceae; genus Vicia; species Vicia faba. Next base: position 1,155,457,381 of record OX451741.1, read on the forward strand.
AAGTCAATCTCGTAAGAATTCCTTCTCAACTCAAAGAGTTAGCATCGAGGGTTCCTGAGAGTTCTTCATTCACCGAAAGACATGGTCGACTCCTAAACTTGGTTACCTCGAGCATTGATGAAGACATGATGAAGGTGCTTTTCCAGTTCTTCGACCCTTTGCACCATTGCTTCACCTTTCCTGACTACTAGCTTGTGCCTACTATGGAAGAATTTTCTCAACTCTTGGGGATTCCTATTCTCAATCAACTACCTTTCAACGGTATTGAAAGAGACCCGAGCCCTGAAGAGATTTCCTGAGTTTTACACTTGCAAAGATCTGACGTCACAACTAATTGGGAAATAAGAAGTGGTGTCAAAGGGTTCTTAGCCAAGTTCTTGTTTGAGAAAGCTCAAGATTGTTGGAACACTCTGGATTTACAAGCTTTTAAATAAATCTTGGCCCTTCTCATCTATGGGATGGTATTATTTCCAAATCCTAACCAACTTATAGATGTAAATGCTGTCAAAATCTTCATGTCTCGCAATCCGGTGCCTACTTTGTTGGGAGATATCCTGTATTCTCTCCACTCTCACACCATGAGGAAAAAAGGAACCCTCATGTGTTGCACTCCTCTATTGGCTAGGTGGTTTTTTTTGCACCTCCCTCGATCTATGTTGAAGAACAAACAAGGTTTGAGGTGGTCCAATAGGTTGATGTCACTCAGACATTCAGATATTCACTGGTGTTCTCGATCCTTGGAGAACATTACTATCATCAACCGTTGTGGGGAATTACATAATGTCCCTTTGCTTGGCATTAGGGGAGGTATCACTTACAACCCTTGCTTAGCTTTGCGACAGTTTGGGTATGCCCGAAGAGATGATCCTCATGATATGCTCATCCAAGGTTTGGTGTTCGACTATGAGAGCGACGATCAAGGCTACCGTCAGAGGTTTGTACGAGCTTGGAGGATGGTAAACAAGGTGGATAGTAAGACACTGGGGCACAAGAATTGTATCCCCCTTGAGCCTTACCTTAAGTGGGTACGAGCTCGTACTCAAAAGCTCGTAATGCCTTATCCCTCCATCCTACCAGTTGTCATGGAGCCTATTGCTGAAGGAGATGTCCCGTATACTATCCTCCATCCCAACATGCCCACTTCTCTTGAAGAATTACAAAAGGGTTGGATTCAACTAAAGGAAGAGTGAGACACCTTCGAAGCTCAATTCTACGCGAGCGATAAAATGGTTTTGGAGCTTACAAAGCAACTTCATGAAGAACAAAGCTTGAATGCCTACCTTGCACCAAAGAGGATGCGTTCAACCTTTTTGTATTAGAAATTTATTTTGTAAGCCCAAGGGGCACGTTGTAACCATTTTGAACTGCTTAATGAAAATTGACGTTTGTTCATTCTTTGTCTAGACAAATTTAAATATCATAAATCCTTGAAATCATTCGCATACACATTTTTCATGCATCATAATATAACAGGTTTTCCACGACAAGTTTCCTTATCTTTCAACTGTTTATTTCAGTAAGATGGATATCGAGAAAATAGTGAAGGACCTACAAGTACAAAATTCCCAGTTTCAAGAGACTCTGCTGGCCCTGGCCAAGGGGAAATAAGAGTTGATGATGTTGCTGGCATCCAAAAAGAAACCAAAGAGGAAAGCCCTAGTCAACATGGGTAAAAGATTCAGAGAGTCGATCCGCCAAATATCGATAGTTGAAGATTCGTCTGAGGAAGACGAAAATCAAGTTGGAGAAGCAAGGAGTACCCAGGTTGTGTGTGCCAATGATCGAGTGTCCAATGATGAAGACTATTTTGACGAGAAGTATCCTCCTGCCAATGATAAGTATAAGCAGCTAGAAGACAGACTGAAGGCCGTTGAGATTCAAGCCATCCGTGGTTTGGATTTTGATGATTTGAGTTTAATATCTGGGGTTGTCATTCCCCATAAATTCAAGATACCAGTCTTCGTTAAATATGACAGGGTTTCCTGCCCAAAGCTTCATCTGAAGTCTTACGTGCACAAAATAAAACCGCACACCACCGACAAGAAACTTTGGGTCCATTTCTTTTAAGAAAGCTTGGTTGGGACTCAACTAGAGTGGTTTTACCAATTGGAGGGTTCCTGTATCCATACATGGGAAGACTTGGCCACTGATTTCTATCACCAATACCAATACAATGCTGACTTGGCACCGACTAGAGTTCAACTGAAAGACATGACGATGGGTAAAAACGAAGGGTTTAAAGACTACGCTTAAAAGTGGAGGGATCTTGCCAGTAGGTTCCAACTACTGTTAACTGATAGGGAATATATTGATATGTTTATGGGTACGTTATCTTGTCCATTTTTAAACTTATTGGTTGGGTGCTCTTCGTATGATTTCACCGAACTGATCCTAACCTGTGAAAGGGTCGAAAGTGGTATCAAGAGCGGGAAAATCCCCATAGTGTCTGCTTCCACCTCCAATCCCGTAAAGAAAACCTTCACAGGGAAGAAATAAACAAATTATGTGTATGGGGAAAGGGCCCATACCAAGAAGGATAATCGTTCGTCCGTTAATGTTGTTCGGATTTCCAACCCGACTCCTGTTCGAAGACAATCTTCCAATCATCAATGATTTGAGGCTCCACGAAGACAATTCACAAGGATAGGCATGTCTCTATCCCAAGCCTTACAACACCTGTTAAAGGCTAACTTAGTGACACTACGTAATCCTCCTTCCAACCCAAATACTTCCTCACCTAGTTACAATCCAAATACCAGGTATACATATCACTCAAATAGTCCCGGGCATGAGACCAATCAATGTTGGGCACTGAAGAGAAAAATTCAAGACCTAATAGACAACAAGACAATCGAATTTGATTCGCCTACAATTCTCAATGTGATAACGGCACCAATGCTAAACCATGGAAAAGGTGTCAATGCAATTGAAGACACCATTTTTGTTTCCTCCGTCGAAGACTTAACTACTTTGTTAACCATTGTCAAAAATAATTTGCTGAAAGCCAGGGTTTTCCCTGGCTATTTGAAGGATTTTGATTTCTGCACCAAACAAGTTAATGGATGCAAATGGATGAAAGAAGGTGTTCAACGCCTGATGAATAGTCATGAGATCCTATTTGAGAAAACCCTGTCCGTCAAAAGTTTGACCAATAAGATTGAAGACCTCTCCATCATAACAATTTCAAACAAGCCTCTTAGGATCTCCTCAAAGGGTCCTATTAGGATTTCGATTGAACCGACTGTTGCTCCTCTGATAATTACTACCCATGGGCCAATTTGGTACTCTTCCAACAAATCAGTGTCGTGGAACTACGGTGCTGAAGTGTTTTACCATGGAATAATGAAAGATGCTTGGATTGAAGAAAGCATGGATGATTACATTGGTAATATTACTGGCTCTAGCAAGGTGACCAGAACTGGGAGAATCTTTTCGCCCAACATTTCACCCCCAACTGCTACAACGACACCTATCTGCATCACCGTTGCTAAGCCTAGTGCTGATACAAGGGGAAAAGAGATAGTTGAGCCTGCTGAGACAGAAACACCTGCAAAAGACATTGCTGCTGAGGAACCTTCCGCTCAAGAAATGGATGAGATCTTGAAAATTATAAAGAGGAGTGATTTCAAGATAGTGGAGCAGCTGAGGCAAACCCCTTCCAATATCTCCATGTTATCTTTGCTACGTTTTTCCAATGCTCATGCCCGAGCATTAATAAAATTCTTAAAGAAGGCTCATGTCCCCCACGAGACCACAACTGGCCAGTTTAAAAATTGTGTGGCAAGCTTGACGGCCGATAACGATTTGGGGTTCTCAGATGCTAATCTGACACCACTTGGAAGAAACCCTAACAAAGCTCTGCATGTTTTTGTTGAATGTAAAGGGACTACCCTAGCACATGTTCTGGTTGACACTGGCTCTTCTTTAAACGTGCTACCCAGGGGGGCTTTGGACCGGTAAGACTGTGAAGGACTGGTGTTGAAGCCAAGTGATATCATTGTGAGGGCTTTCGATGGGTCCAAAAGGATGTTTCATGGAGAGGTGGATCTCCCGATCAAAGTGGGCTCACAGATTTTCAAGTCTACTTTCTATATCATGGACAACCGTCCTGCTTACTCCTATTTATTGGGTCACCCTTGGATTCATGGAGCAGGGGCAGTAATGTCAACCCTTCATCAAAAGCTAAAGTACCCAGTCAAGGGAAGGATCGTCATTGTTTGTGGTGAGGAGGAGTTCATGGTAAGCCACTTCAATTCTTTCAAATATGTGAAGATGGATGGCAAATTTATAGAAACCCCATGTCAAGATTTTGATGTTATTCCACCTATGGTTGCTACTTCCAAAGTTTCCTCCGAGATGCCCAAAGCTGATAAGGTTGTGCCAAGGATGGTTTCAATTAAAGATGCTCGTGCCGCAGTCGAAGAAGGAAGCTATGATACCTGGGGGAAACTCCACGAGATCCCGTTCAAAGAAGATAAATGTGGGTTGGGTTTCACTATCAAGGATCAGAAAGAAGTTAGGCGCGCTCATGCAGGAAAGCCCCCTCGCCGTATTGGAAATTACAAAGTAAACATTATGGAGGATTCTGATGATGAATATGCATTCGAAGAATGGGTATACCCTACCATGATAGAGCTGATCAATTGGCACACAAAGGACTTCGTTCTCATCTCCTTCATTGAGGATTAATTACTTGTTTACTGCTTTCTATCAGTTCAAGAATATTTTATATGTAATATTAAACAATGACTTTTAAGCCACATGCCTCGCCCAGGGCACTATGGTCCATTTGTTATGGGTTTATTTATATCCATTTTATCATATGATCATTCAATATAAACCATTGGACTTTTTGAATTCAAATTTTTGAGCTCATTGTCTTTCTTTCTCTTTAATACACTTTTCAAATAGCCATGTATCTTACATGCACACACACACATACACTCTTGCAAGTCCTCGTCTACTCCGGATCTCATTGTCAATAACTCTACTATTGCTAGTTATGATTTCAAACATCTAATTAACCAAGTCGAAGACGAAGGCGAGGAAGATTGTGAAATACCAGGAAAACTAGCCAGACTTCTAATGCAAGAGGAAATATCTATTCATCCGCATGAAGAGTCAGTTGAAGTCATCAACCTAGATACCGAGACAGACAAGAAAGAGGTCAAGATCGGCGCCAACCTAGGAAGCAGTGTCAAAAATAGATTGGTTCATATGTTACATGACTACGTGGAAGTGTTTTCTTGGTCGTATGAAGATATTCCAGGGTTAGATACCGACGTTGTAGTTCATCGTCTGCCAACAAAGGAAGATTGTCCTCCTGTCAAGCAAAAAGTTAGTCGCATGCGGCCTGACATGTATGAAAAGATAAAAGATGAAGTGATGAGACAATTGGACGCAAGATTCCTAGTTGTGACATCTTATCCCCAATGGGTTGCAAACGTGCTTCCGGTGCCAAAGAAAGACGAAAAAGTTCGTATGTGTGTAGATTATAGGGATATGAATAGGGCAAGACCTAAGGATGACTCCCCTCTACCTCATATTGACGTCTTGGTTGATAACACCGCTCAGCATAAGGTCTTATCTTTCATGGAAGGTTTCTCCGGCTATAATCAAATTAAGATGGCTCCCGAAGACATGGAGAAGACCACCTTTGTTATGCAATGGGGCACCTGTTGTTACAAGGTCATGCCATTCGGATTGAAGAATGCAGGGGCAACATATCAAAGGGCTATGGTAGCTTTGTTTCATGATATGATCCATCATGAAATAGAGTTATATGTGGACGATATGATTGCAAGATCACAAATTGAAGAGGAGCATCTCAATCACCTATACAAGCTATTCGAGAGGCTAAAAAAGTACAAGCTAAGGTTGAACCCTAATAAGTGCACATTCAGAGTATGATTTGGAAAGCTTCTAGGTTTTGTTGTCAGTGGTAAAGACATCGAAGTTGATCCTGCAAAAGTGAAATCCATTCAAGAAATGTCAGCCCCCCATTCTAAAAAGGAGGTTAGAGGATTTTTGGGTCGTCTTAACTACATCGCCCGCTTCATATCTCACTTAACTGCTACTTGTAAGCCAATCTTCAAACTCTTGAAGAAAGATCAAGTAGTCAGATGGAATGATGAATGCCAAGCTGCCTTTGACAAGATCAAAGAATATCTGCAAGAACCTCATATCCTCATGCCTCCAGTTGAAGGAAGACCCTTGATCATGTACTTGACTGTGCTAGAGAGTTCTATGGGGTGCGTGTTGGGCCAACATGACGAGTCTGGCCGAAAAGAGCATGAAATATACTACCTGAGCAAAAAGTTTACCGACTGTGAAACCGGATATTCACTGCTCGAGAAAACTTGTTGCGCTCTGGCATGGGTTGCTCGCCGGCTAAGATAGTATATGTTGTCTCATACCACTCTATTGATTTCTAAGATGGACCCTATCAAGTATATCTTCGAGAAACCCGCTCTTTCCGGACGGATAGCTAGATGGCAAATGATCTTGACTGAGTACGATATTCAATACACAATGCAAAAGTCCATCAAAGGAAGTGTATTAGCAGATCATTTGGACCATCAAGCTAATGATGATTATCAATCTATGAACTTTGACTTCCCAGATGAGAATATCATGTTAGTGACCGACTGTGCAAAACCTAGACCGCATGACGGACCTGAACAAGGATCCTGATGGACTATGGTCTTCGATGGGGCTTCCAACGCTTTGGGTAACGGAATTGGTTCTGTGATAGTTTCTCCTGAGGGTTGACACACCCCTTTCACTACTAGACTGTGCTTCGATTGTACAAATAACATGGCTGAATATGAGGCATGCATTTTGGGTCTGAAGGTTGCCATTGATTTAAGGATCAAACATCTGAATGTATTTGGAGATTCCGCTTTAGTGATTAGCCAAGTAAAGGGAGATTGGGACACTAAGCATCCTAATCTTATTCCTTTCAAGGATATTGTTTTACCTCTGATTCCATACTTCGATGAAATCACTTTTGAACACTTCCCTAGAGAAGAAAATCAGTTAGTTGATGCTTTGGCCATGATGTCCTCTATGTTCAAGGTCAAATGGGACAACAAAGCTCCTATGATTACAATTTGGAGGTTCAACGAACCTGTGCACTGCTATGAGCTTGATATTGATGCCGAGAAGCCATGGTACCATGAGGTGAAGAGATACCTTGAAGCACAAGAGTATCCCGAAGGAACATCCATCAATGATAAAAAGTCCTTACGAATATTCTCAGCCAAATTCTTCCTAAGCAACCGAATTCTATACAAACTCAACCATGATTCTACTCTACTCCGATGTGTGGACAAGAAGGAGGCAGAGGAAATTATGGAAGACATGCATGATGGTCTCTTTGGGACTCACTCTAGCGGACATACTATGGCCAAGAAAATCCTGAGAGATGGTTACTATTGGTCAACAATAGAGACTGATTACCATCATCACTCAAGAACTTGCCACAAATTCTAAATCTATACTGACAAGGTCCATGTGCCTCTTATTCCTCTAAACACCATGATTTCTCCGTGGTCGTTCGTAATGTGGGGCATTGACATGATTGGAGAGATTAAACCTACTGCTTCCAATGGACATCGTTTCTTTCTGGTCGCTATCGATTATTTCACCAAATGGGTCGAAGCCGCCTCATTTACCTCAGTCACAAAGAGTGTGGTAGCCAGATTCATCAAACATAACCTTATCTGCCGCTATGGTATCCCCGAAAGGATCATCACTAACAATGGGACCAATCTCAACAATGCTATGATTACAGAACTTTGCAATCAGTTAAAAATCAAGCATCACAATTCTTCTCCTTATAGACCTAAAATGAATGGCACGGTGGAAGCAGCTAACAAAAAAATTAAGAAGATTGTGCAAAATATGGTAATAACCTACAAAGACTGGCATGAGATGTTACCGTTTGCTCTTCATGGCTGCCGTACTTCAACTCAGACATCAACTGGAGAAACTCCCTTTTCTTTGGTCTATGGCATGGAAGCTATCCTGCCAGTGGAAGTTCAGATTCTCTAACTAAGGATTATGAATGAAGCAGGCTTAGGAAAAGACAAATGGATTCTTACAAGATTGGATCAGTTGAACTTGATCGATGAAAAGCGGCTGCATATTGTTTGTCATGGACAGATGTACCAAAAACATATGATCAAGGCTTTCAACAAAAAGACCAGGCCTCGAGTATATCAAGCTGGTAACTTGGTAATAAAGTGCATCATTCTTCCACAAGGCGACCCCATGGGCAAATGGACTCCCACTTACGAAGGGCCATTTGTTGTCAAAAAAGTTTTCTCTGGTGGTGCCATGATGCTGACTACTATGGACGGTGAAGATTTCCCATATTTGGTGAATGCATACATAGTTCAAAAATACTACGCATAAGAGACCCGCTAGGTTGACACACCTAGGCAAGATAAGGGAATCCTGGAAAACCATAGGTTTGGGCAAAAATTAGGGATATATGCAAAAGATTGTACACCCGGCAAGTAAAAAACCCGAAAGGGCGACTTGGGAAAAAATGGGTATCCTGGTGGGATGAAAACCCGAAAGGGAAGTCCAGGAAAAAGTTAAGGATTGAAAGCGTATGACTATGTCACGTGGAATCACCACCATTGATTTTATTACCAAGATCCTGGTTCAAATGGTCTAAGATCAATCCAATCAACTTCTGTCAATGGCAAGGGACGTTCGAAGACATTGGGCCAATAGTAGATTTGGAACACGATGAGATCACTTCCACATGGCTGTTATTTTTTTTTTCAATTCTATTTTCCATTCGACGATTTCCTCTTACTAGGATCTTCGTCTCTTTGTACAAAAACACCTATTCATGGGCAAAACATCAATACAAATATACTTTGAAGTGCAATTTTTTTGTTTTTATTTTGAGTGCAAAGACGTCAATGACTAAAATTGAACGGACATATGCATATGAACATAATTAAACTATTTAGAAAATATGCCCTGCCAAGGAGCAACGAGTATCTCTTTAATGCAGTTGAAATATCCCCACAGAGTTATCTCATTAGAATTATCCCCATAGAACCGACTATAATAAACCTTTGCCCCGACAGAGTTTCCCACAAAGCTAGATTTATGTAACCCCCAGTCAGAGTCTCAATCTCTCGACACCCCTTTCCTTAGATGAGTTGGTCTTTAAAGAATAAGCCTTGTGGATTTATTCCCAAAGAATTCACCTTGCTAGCATGTCATCAAATATTCTCTTCAACAGGGTTTATTCCCCAACAAAACAATACACTACTCAATGGAATCATTTCCTATTCAAACAACTTTCAATTACTATGAAGCCTGGACCCGACCAGATAATAGTTTAACTTCTCAAGATACTATGAAGCCTAGACCCGACCAGATAATAGTTTGACTTCTCAAGATACTATGAAGCCTGGACCTGACCAGATAATAGTTTAACTTCTCAAGACACTATGAATCCTGGACCCAACCAGATAATAGTTTAACTTCTCGAGATATTGAAAAAAAAACCTAGACTCAACCAGACAAGGGTTTGACTTCTTTTCTCCAGTAGAGTTTGCCTCTACCCCCAGCAAGTTACTGTGAAGCCTGGAATCCGACCAGATATCAGTTCAACTTCATCCTTTCAAGCAAGTTACTATAAATCCTGGAATCTGACCAGATATCAGTTCAACTTCATCCTTTCAAGCAGGTTACTGTGAAGCCTGGACCCGACCAGATATCAGTTCAACTTCATTCATTCAAGAAAGTTACTGTGGAGCCTGGAATCCAACCAGATACCAATTCAACTTCATTTCATTCAAGCGAGTTACTGTGAATCCTGGACCCAACCAGATATCAATTCAACTTCATTCATTCAAGCAAGTTACTGTGAATCCTGGAATTCGACCAGATATCAGTTCAACTTCATTTCATTCAAGCAAGTTACTATGAAGCCTGGAATCCGACTAGATATCAGTTCAACTTCATCCTTTCAAGTAAGTTATTGCAAAGCCTAGACCCGGCCAGATATCAGTTCAACTTCATCCTTTCAAGTAAGTTACTGCAAAGCCTGGACCCGACCAGATATCAGTTCAACTTCATATTTTCAAGTGAGTTAGTGCGAAGCATGGAATCCGACCAGATAGCACTTCAAAGTTAGTAAGTTGCTGAGAAGCCTGGAATACGACCAGATAACAGTTTAACTTCACTCTCCCAAGAAATTTTCTGAGAAGTCTAGAATCCGACCAGATAACAGTTAATTTAATCTTCCCCTGCAAGTCATTGTGAAGCCTGGAATACGACCATATAATAGTCAACTTCATTATCCTTAACAAATTGCTTCCAAGCCTAGATTTTGACAAGATAATAGCCAACTTTCAATGCTCTCCAGTCAAGAATAATTCCCCAGTAGAGCAATGGACAACCAAAGTTCTTAAACTTCATTCCTCTAAGCAGAAATCAACATTCCCCACAGAATATCCTTATGCAAAGAGCCAAAGTCAATATTCCCCAGCGGATTTCTCCTCAAACAATAAAACAGGTATTCCCAACCAAAACATTCTAAACAAAGCTGAAGATGCACTTACTCTTCAACAACAGTTCAGGATTCAGCCTCCCAAGGTTCTCCAGCATGTTGTCAAGGATTTATTTTCCTAGACAAAAACACACTGCAATAAATAAATCACATTCATAAATCATAACACATACATGAAAAATGCATACAACATAATATTATTTACTTTGAGAGCATCATTGCCATGCATACATCTGCATGCAACTAATCCTCTTCCTTGCATGAAAATCAACGGGCAAAAGACAGATATTATTTCAGTATAAATCAACCAAGATATTTTTCCCGATACCACCCCGGGTCACTCTGGATTGCATCCTTAAGCCCATTCCCTACACAGTCGGCTAACATATCATCGAGTGCAAATTTCTGGGCACTTTAGTGTTCAATTGTCTTCTACCTTCAAGTCACGAATGGTAGACTCGCCAATCTAACTCTTCAGGTTTAAGAAGATCGAACAGGGGCAGTTTTTGTACCCCAAAATTTGCCCTCTCATTTCTCAAGGATTTTCTCACAAGGTCTTCCATGACTCAAATTTGCAGCACTCATACATCAATTTAGGTTTGGAATTGGCACAATGGCAAAATGGTCAAAATGCACACTGAGAAAATCAAACTTTGACTTTTTAATCAAAATCAAGCTTCAAGAATCACATTTCATCAAGACATGTTAGAATATGAAGTTGGGTCACCAAGAAAATCAAAAGTCAAAATTACTTTGGAAAAGTCAAATTTCTAAACACTTAGAAATTTTTCTAAGTGTTAAGAAAGTATGATAAGTTTAGAACTTTTGGCCAGTTTTTCATCATGATGCAAATTGATTTAGGAAGAACTTCTGACACAAAAGTTGTAGATCTCAATGACATCTAAAACATTGCAGAACAAAACTTCTCCTAGAAATGCTGGGATTTCAAGTTATAAATCCTTGAAGACACGTCCATGAAGCTAAAGCACTTAGTAAATTCTGAGCATTTCCAAGTCAGAATTTGGTTAGAACTTCTGGGACAGTTCTCATGTAAGCACGATCATAGTTTTCAAAAGTAATTCAAAGAGGGTTTACAAAGCATGTTACAAGCTTTTAGAAAAGTCTGAGAAATCCTTCAGATCATGCTGGAGCGGGGAGAATCAAAGATCAGAAGTTGGACATTAGTTTTTAATTTAAGTTACATTTATGCTGAACTTCTGATCCAGCTTCAAACTATGCTGCATAATCTCATGTTGCAGGTTTTCTTGCTTGTTAAATATCATCACTATTTAATTCCCACACCCACTTTTGAGTCTTTATCCCAAAACCTTTATCTAAAATATCTTCCCACGTGTGGCATGAAAGTACCATTGTTGTCCTTGGAAAGTCAACTTTTGTACAAAGTTTATTTTTGGCCCATACTTTATTTTTGCTTCTGAGTGTACTTCCTCATAAATCATGCCTACAAACTCAGATTAGGCATGGTTAAAGCTGCTAACCACTCTACTTTTCCTTGAAACTACACTTGTCTAAACTTGCTTCAAAAACAAGTCAACGAGCCATAACACATGATAACTGTACTCTTGACTTCTCCAAGCTTCTAGATCCTTTTCCTATAAATTAAACTTAATTTGCAATTGTTAGAGAGGTCAGAAAAATTGGAAAAAAGTCTTGAAACCTTGATGAAAATTCCCAAGAACCTGAAACTGCAAACACAAACACGAAACCTGCTAGTTTCTAATTTTTCTTGTGTGTTTCTTGACTAGATCATCCATACAGCTTCTAGAATACACATAGCAGCTTTCCCAACTTCTGTTTTCAAACTGTAAAACAGTATTCACCACTCTCTGTTTCAAAAAACCAGAACTTTGCACCTTAACTGCTCTAGAACTTTCCCACCATTTGTAGCTCAAGCTAAGAGTTGTTTTAGCTTTCTGGGAACTTGAAGAAGTTGACCAGAACATCACAGCAATCTGAACCAAGCTCTAATTCACAAAATAATTTCCAGCTGCAAGGTAAGTTTCTTCTGATTTTTATCTCATTACTTAGGCATTGTTACGCTTGCATTTTCAAAATTACAATGTAGATATCATGGCTCTGATTCTGTATATATTTATAGATTTCATTCATATGGCCTAAGTAATGAGAATTTTAGATTAGAACTTCTTGAGGAAATTAGGGTCCAGAATTAGGATTAGCAAAATTCATGCTTGCTTCTAGTTTACAGTTCTGATGCTTTGTATTTCTGAAATCATGATGAAATTTTCCATAACTTCTATGTTTGCATTTTCCATTTTGTTGAGAAATAACTAAGTTGCAGATGTTCTGATTGGCGCGAAGAAGAAGATGAAACTCGTCATCAGAATTTACTTTGTAATATATGCTTATGATTTTGCTTCTAATACAAGATGTATAGCCACCCCAGTGGTATAGAGCGCGCACATAAGGCATTAGTGTTAAGGGTCCTGAGTTCTAGCACAAGAAACACCTTTTTACGTTTATTTCTTAACATTTTCCCCCATTATTTGTCAAACATTGATCCTGGACTAGAACTTATAGATAAACTCCATTAAGTTGTTTGTCAAAACAGTGATCCTGAAGCAGAACTTCTAGATATTCCCATCCAACAGCATTGACACTTCTCGGACCCATTACCAGAACTTCTGACCTTCCCATAACACTAGAACTTCTAGGTTCCCAGCTGCATTAGAACTTTTAGACTCTCTCAACAACCAGAACTTCTAGCCTTCTAATAACACTAGCACTTCTAGGTTTCCAGTTGCATCATAACTTCTATGGTTTCCTTTGTTCCCAATAACCCCAGAACTTCTGGCTTTCCCTATTTTTTGCTAACATTTTCTTTCTGATTTGTAGCGCACCAGAGTCAGAACTTCTTCTCTTTCTCATATTTCTATTCTTTCAGCCATGCGCTGACTCTAACTTTTATTTTCTTATTTTTATTAATCAAAAACACCAAAAATACTTTATATTCATACACTTTGCTTTTTTTTTCTTTTAAAACAAAAGGACTAAAAAATATTTTTAAAAGCAAATTTATTTCTTCTCTTAACAAAAGCAAAACAAGTCTATTTTACATTTCTTGTACATTATTTCAATATGGTTGTAATAGATAATTAGGAATTTATTTTCTTGCAATCCTTATTTGTAAATTTATACACCCCATCCCCAAATGATTGAAATAGCGTAGAATTTTTACTTTCCGCATTTATCGCTTTCATATAAATGCTAGTGATTAGGATTTGTATGGGAATATAAAATCAATCTTAGAAAACACTAATCCAAGATAAACCAAGCATGAAATACAAACACTTGCACACTTGCATCTCTAGGGTTAACTCCAATTGTTGCCTTATGAAAATGGTCATGTTATGCATGTGAGACGTCTTAGCAAAAACAATCAAAATACAAGATCATAGTCCCTCGATGAAGCTACGAATGTTGCCTTATAATTGATCTTAGTCCCTCAAGAGAAATGCTAAGATATCTCAAAACATTTCTATCATGTCTATACGATAACCCACATATGTCCCTTTACATCCAAAGATAAGGCTTCTTACCAATCAATGGTAAGATAGAAACATCTAAAGGAGGAGGAGAAGAACAAAAGACTTTTGAGTAGGCAGAAATGTTCTTAGTTTCTTGCTCCTTTTCAAAAACAAACATCTTTTCAAACACACACCAAACACTTTCAAAACTTGAAATATTTTCAAAAGTCCAACACTTTGTATACATTCTAATAGAGACGAGAATCATTACAAACTTTTCCTAAATGAAGGCGCTTTTCAAAAATACTTTCAAAAAACACAAGCACATTTTCAAACAAAAGCAATGATCTATCAAGCAACTAAGAGCCCATAGATAACTATGGATGAAAAGGGTGCTAACACCTTCCCTTTTCATAATCTACCCCCCGAACTCAAGAAAATAATCTCAAAGGTCTTTCCTGTCCTTTTAACCCTTTCCTTTATTGGATAAAAGAAAAGTCAGTGGCGCTCTTGCTATCCGCGACAATTGCAATCAAATGCAAAACATCCCAAGTCAGTTCTCCCACCGTGTTACAGGTAGTCATCTACAGCTTGATGTGCCAAATGATATACCATTACACTTCCTTTTATTGCTTTTTGTGTAGTGTAATCGATGTCATATTCAGTTAAAATTATTTTCCATCAAGCTATTCTTCCGGTGAGAGTTGGCTTCTCAAATATGTACTTGATGGGATCCATTTTAGAGATCAATAGAGTAGTATGAGTTAACATGTACTGTCTTATTCATCGAGAAACCCATGCCAAAGCACAAAAAGTTTTTTTGAGTAGTGAATATTTTGTTTCACAGTCGGTAAATGTTTTGCTAAGGTAGTATATTTCATGCTCTTTTCGACCAGACTCGTCATGTTGCCCTAGCACGCACCCCATTGAATTCTCTAACACGGTTAAGAACATGATCAGAGGTCTTCCTTCGACTGGTGGCATCAAAATTGGAGGTTCTTAAAGATACTCTTTGATCTTTTCAAAAGCTATTTGACTGTTGTCATTTTATTTTACCATTTGGTCTTTCTTCAGTAGCTTGAATAGTGGTTCACAAGTAGCATTCAAGTGAGAGATGAATCGGGAAATGTAGTTGAGTCGTCCTAAGAAACCTCTTACCTCCTTCTCAGTACGAGGAGCTGGAATTTCTTGGATAGATTTGACTTTGGCAGGATCAACTTCAATTCCTTTGCCACTAACGACGAAGCCTAGGAGCTTTCCAGACCTTACACCGAAGATGCATTTTCTTGGATTCAGCCTCAACTTGTATTTCTTCATCCTTTAAAACATCTTGTGCAGATGATCAAGGTATTCTTCCTTAGTTTGTGATCTCACTACCATGTCATCAATATAGACTTCTATCTCATGATGAATGATGTCATGAAACAAAGCCACCATATCCCGTTGATAAGTTGTTCCTGCATTCTTCAGCCCAAAAGGCATGACCTTATATAAGAAGGTGCCCCACAGTGTGACAAAAGTAGTATTCTCCATGTCTTCGGGCGCCATTTTTGATTTGGTTGTAACCCGAGAAGCCGTCCATGAAGGAGAACACCTTGTTTTAAGTAGTGTTCTCAACTAAGACATCAATATGCGATAGGAGGAAGTCGTATTTGGGGCTTTCCCTATTTAAATCCCTCTTGTCTACACACATATGGACCTTACTGTCCTTCTTCGGCACCAGAACAATATTTGCAAAACCCATTGGGGATACGACGTTACTGCCAAGAAACCTGCATTGAACTGTTTCATTACCTCAACCTTGATCTTCTCAGGCATATCAGGACGCATGCGTCTAACCTTTTGTTTGATCAGAGAATAGCCCTCTTTCATTTGTAGACGATGAACCACGATATCAGTATTGAGCCCCGACATGTCTTCGTATGACCAAGCAAAGACCTCCACATATTCGTGCAACATTTAAACCAATCTGCTCTTGACACTATCTTCCAGGTTGGCACCAATCTAGACTTCTTTCTTATCCGCCTCAGTACCCAAGTTTATCACTTCAACTGGTTCTTCGTGCGGTTAGATAGCCTTTTCCTCTTGTATCAGGAGTCTGGAGATTTCTCGGGGTATCTCACAATCTTTTTCACCTTCGTATTCGGCTTGATAGATTGGATTTTCAAAGTCATAAACGACAATAGCAGAACTGTTGTCAATGAGATCCGGAGTGGATGTGGATTCCTGGCTGAAGGAGATTGAGATGAAGTCTTTGGCCTTCCAGTTATTGAGTCCTCCGTTAGCAGTTGGGAATATCCACTCATCAAAGTCACCATCACCATCACTGTCTTCCAGATCATTGACTTCATTGTTGCTAATACAGAGAGGTGGTCCACTAGCACGAGTACGTCGAACCTCTTTCTGAGACTTTGAAGTAAAACCCAACCTAAATTTGTCAAATTTGTTGGGGATGTCAGGAAGTTGTCCCCAAATAGTGCAACCTCCATCTTCTACAACAACCCTAGCGTCTTCCAGAGAAGCCATTCTTGGTGCGCCCTTAGATATCTCAAGAGTAGCAGGAGTAGCAACAACAATCATTGGACGAATTACCTCAAATGTCTTGCAGGGGGTTTTAATGAATTCTCCATCCATTTCAACATATTCGAAAGAATTCAAATGGATGACCATATATTCTTCCTCTCCACAGACTGTGACAACCTTCCCTTTCAGTGGGTACTTCAGCAATTGATGTAATCTAGAGGTAACTGCACCTGCCCCATGAATCCATGGGCGTCCGAGCAAGCATGAATAGGCCAGGATAATATCCATTACATGAAAGGTTGAATTGAAGACTTGAGATCCCACCTTGATCGGGAGATCAACCTCTCCATGGACCATCCTCTTTGACCCATCGAAGGCTCTTACCACGATATCGTTGGGTTTCAGCACTAGCTCTTCACAGTCTAGCCTATCCAAAGCACCTTTGTGTAGAACATTGAGGGAGGACCCAATTTCTACTAACACACGCGCCAGAGTGGTGCCTTTGCATTCAATAAAAATATGGAGACCTTTGTTATGATTCTTCCTCGCTGGAGTTAAATCTGCATCAAAAAATCCCAAACCATTATCAGCAGTTAGGCTTGCAACACAATTCTCAAATTGATTAGCAGTGGTCTCTTGTGGTACATGGGCATTCTTCAAGAATTTCAACAAAGCTTAGGCATGAGCCTTAGAGCATAATAAAAAGGACAACATGGATATCTTTGAGGGTGTCTGCCCCAGTTGCTCAACTATTTTGTAGTCACATTTTGGGATGATTTTCAGAATTTTTCCCATCTCTTGCCTAGATGGGTCTTCAATTGTCCCTTCTTTTGAGGGTGCCTCTGTTAGGGAGGGATCAATTACTTTCTCTTTACCTCAGGAATTGGTAGTTGGCTCAACAGCAGAAATATGAACGGGTGTAGTTGTTGGAGGAGAGATCTCCAGAGAGAAGATCCTTCTTGTCCTAGTGATCGTACTAGTTCCGACAATGTTTGTAATTTCAGGATCTTCATCTTCAATAATCCATGGATCTTGCTTGACACCATGACAATAAACGTCTGCCCCATAGTTCCAAGGCACAACTATGTCGGAGGAATAGGGGACTGGCCCCGGTGTAGTGATAATCAGGGGAGCCACTCTTGGCTCGGCAGGAATCCTTATAGGGCCTTTAGAGGTGATCCTCATAGGAGTATTGGAAATGGTGATTATGGAAATATCTTTAAGTCTCAACTTTTGGAAAGTACTTTCAGGCAAACTCTTCACAGACAAAGTTATTTCAAACAAAATTGCATGGCTATCAATCATGCTTTGAATACCTTTCTTCATCCACATACAACCATTGGTTTTGGAAGCACAATGGTAAAAATCTTCAAGGCATCCAGGAAACAAACCGACTCTTAACAAATTCTTCTTAACAGTCAATAAGGGAGTAGTCAAATCACTGATGGTGGAGACAAAGGAGACACCATAAATGGTATTGACACCTTTACCATGATTGGTCATGGGAGCAGTAATGACATTAGGGAATATTTGGTGTCATGGCCGGGAATATTTGAATGGTATGTGCATTTCACGTTCGGTTTATATTTGGGAGAGGCAGTATTGGGATTTGGAGGAGGATCTTGCAGCTTTACCAAATCTGACTTCAACAAATGTTGTAGAGCTTGAGACAGTGGCATGTTAATCCTAGTGAATTGCCTCCTTGGGGAATCTGGCCTTTGTTGATTGTTGGATTGTTGTGGTCGTTGAACTAGGGTCGAGTTTGAGATCAATATAGCTCCTACTGACTGATGATAATCATTCTTGATACGGCTCCTTTTTCCATAAGAATCATTATTCTCTTTCTTACCAACAAATGGTTTCTTTAGAACATTAGAGGTTGAGGCCATGGGGATCTTTCCGCTTTTGATTCCACTTTCAACTTGCTCTCCAGTCAAAATCAACTCAGTAAACACTGACGAAGAACTCCTAATCAGCAAATTAAAGAATGGACCAGTCAAGGTGCCCATGAACATGTCCACCAACTCTCGGTCAGTCAACGGTGGTCACACTCTTCCATCCAGGTCCCTCCACTTTTTAGCATACTCCTTAGAGCCTTCGCTCGATCCCATAGTCATATTTTGTAATTGCACGCGAGTTGGTGCAAGATCAGTATTGTATTGATATTATTGGTAGAAGGCAGCAGTCAAATCCTCCCATGTGTGGATATTAGTCCCCTCGAGTTGATAGAACCATTCCAACTGTGTTCTAGATAAGCTTTCTTGGAAGAAATGCACCCATAACTTCCTATCAATGGTGTGTGGTTAAATCTTGCAGACGTAAGACCTCAGATGCATCTTTGGACAGGAGACCCAATCATACTTAGCGAAGATAAGTACCTTGAACTTGAGGGGAATGACCACCCCAGGGACCAGACCTAAATCTCCAAAGTACAAACCATGCACTGTTTGGATCTCTACAGCCTTAAGTCGGTCTTCTAGCAATTCGTATTTGTCATCCGCCGGTGGATACTGCTCTTTGGAATAGTCTTCATCCTCAGTAATCTTGTTATTTCCACCCCCATCTCTAGTGCTTCTAACTTCCTCTTCTTGATTGTCTTCATCCTCAGGAGAAGCCTCTTCTATTGGAGCCAGTCGAGCATGCCCCTTGATCCTTCTTCCCATGTTGAGAATAACAACCCGCTTCTTGGTCTTCTTTTTGGTGGCAAGGAGTGCCATCATTTCTTGTTGTCCTTTAGCTAACTTGAGGAGAGTCTCTTGGAATTGTGCATGTTGAGTCTATAGATTTTAGAAGGTTTGTTCTAGAGCCATCTTATACTGAAATAAACAGTAAAAAGATGAGAAAACCTGTATCAGAAAACCTGCTTATGGAATGATGCATGCTATGTGGATGCAATGTTTTCAAGGACCTTAAGAGATTTAAATTTTCTAGCCAAAAAAGGAAACAGAAACAACAATTGTATTAATAAGTTCAAAGCTTACAATTTCCATTTGGGCTTACAATGAAAAAGAAAAAAGGTCTCAAAGAGACCACAAAATAGACTCCTAAAACAAAAGACTCAAGTCTCCCACGGGGGCTTCCTCTTTGGTGCAATGTATGCATTCAAGATTTGCTCCTCGTGAAGTTGCCTTGTGAGCTTCAACACTTTCTTCTCGCTTGCATAGAATCGAGCTTCAAAGGTGTCTTGGTCCCCCTTGAGTTGAATCCACAATCTCTGTAATTCTTCGAGGTCGGTAGACATGTCAAGATGGAGAATGGTATAAGGAGTATCCCCCTTAGCAACAGGCTCCACAACTATTGGTAGGATAGCTGGATATGGCATCATGAGATTTTGAGCACGAGCTCGCACCCATTTGAGATAAGACTCAAGAGGGATGGTGTTCTTATGCCCCAAAGTCTTGCTATCAACCTTGTTTACCATGCCCCAAGCTCGAACAAACCTTTGACGATAACCTTGGACATCGATCTCGTAGTCGAATACAATACCATGGATAAGTGCATCATGAGGACCATCTCTTCGAGCATAACCAAATTGTCATAGAGCCAGAGAAGGGTTATAAGTAATACCTCCCTTAATTCCCAATAGTGGAAAATTAGGGAACTCCCCACAATGGCCAATGATAGTAATGTCCTCTAGAAATCGGGAGCACCAATGGATATTTGTATGAGAAAGTGACATCATTATTTTCGACAAATTCAAACCTTGTTCATTCTTTAATACTGACTGGGGAAGGTGAAAAATAAACCACCTAGACAGCAATAGAATGTTACACATAAGAGATCCTCTCTTACTCATGGTGCGAGTGTGAAGAGTATGCAAAATGTCTCCGAGTAAAGTAGGCACAGGGTTACGAGAAAGGAAGATCTTGACAGCATTCACATCTATGAGTTGGTCTGGATTAGGGAACAGTACTAACCCATAGATTAGAAGAGATAAGACTTCTTCAAAGTCTTGCAAATCCATATCCTCCCAAAATAGTCGGGCCTTATCTAATAG
Organism: Vicia faba; assembly: GCA_948472305.1. NCBI lineage: Eukaryota > Viridiplantae > Streptophyta > Magnoliopsida > Fabales > Fabaceae > Vicia > Vicia faba. Next base: position 1,155,477,950 of record OX451741.1, read on the forward strand.
AAACTTAGCTAGAAAACCTTTGACTCTGCTCCTTGTTTCCCAATTGGCTACAATGTCAGACCTTTTCAAATGTAGGGCTGATGCAATCTCCTCAGGTTGTGGATATTTCACTAAACCGGTGAAGGGAACTTGATCAAGAATAGGTACTCCTAATAGTTGAGATAACTCTTCCATTGTGGGCACCAATTGATAATCGGGAAAGGTGAAACAATGTTGTTTAGGATCAAAGAATTGAAAGAGCACACACATCATTTCTTATTTAAAGCTTGAGGTAACCAGATTGAGAAGTCGACCATGTCTTTTGGTGAACAGAGAATTATCAGGAACCCTTGATGCTAACTCTTGGAATTGAGGAGGCACTTTTACAAAGCTGATTCAAATGGTATTTTTGCGAGTGGAAGCCATATCTTACAAAACAGGACAAAGTTAAATCCATAGGTCCTTGAAATGGTTAGTGAAAATTCTATGGCATGGTGTCATGATATTTATGATGTTATGAATAAATAATCATATACACACAAAGCACACAAGGCCTTAGGTTTAGGCTTGTATGAGGTTTACAGGTAAGTACCCTCTTGAAGTTTTAGTTGGTTCAACTTGTCCTGAAAGAAATTAATTGGGTTCTAAGGAATCTCAATATTATTGATCTTTCTTCATCAGGCATTGTTTCAACACAAGCAATCTTTTTTCGCGACCGAAATATCCTGAAATTATGATCTCAATGAGTGTAGTATCTAGTATCAAGCAACTTCAGTCTTACACCAAAGCCAAATATCTCACTACTTTCTAATGGATAAGTTGTTCAACTAAGGTTCTATGGTCAGTTAGTGTTTCATGACACCACCCAGCGGCCCCATATTCTCCTTGATTTAACTCAAGGGACACTGGTACCTACAAATGTGCGGCACTAATGTAGCTATCGCTTCAACCATATCGGTCTATGTCGTACTGTTTCCACAATCTATTGCTACTTACCTAATGTTCCCCCAGATCATGGTATAGGATCTTTACAAGTAATAAACCCAAGCATAGATCCAGAATGTAAAGAAAACAAGGAAAACTTGTAAAGCAAATAAAGGTGATCTAGCTCTTAAGGTAACCCCACTTTTAGTATAGTCTCTCCAGGAGAGTCGCCAGTTCTGTGATACGGTGGGAGAACTGACATTGGTGTTTTGTATTTTATCGCAAATGTTGCGAATAGCAAGAGTCGCCACCTACTTTTCTTTTATCTAATAAAGGAAAGGGTGAAAAGAACAAGAAAGACTTTTTGATAATTTTCTTTAGTTCGGGGGGTAGGTTATGAAAATGGAAGGTGTTAGCACCCTTTTCATCTGTAGTTATCTACAGGCTCATAATTGTTTGATTACTTTGAAATGCTTTGTGTTTGTGTAAGTTTGAAATTATTTTGAAAACGCCTTCGTACGACAAACTTTGCAATGATTCTCGTATCGTTGAGAATATATACAAAGTCTTGGTTTTGAAAATATTTTTTGAAAAGGAATGTTTGAAATATGTTTGGAAATGCCAATGTAATGCAATTTTGTAATGATTCTCGTATCGTTGAGAATGTATACAAAATGTTTGTTTTGACAAATGTTTTGAAAGTGTGAGGTGTAAATAGTTTTGTTTGTGAGCAAGCAATTATATGCAATCTACCTACTCAAAAAGTCTTTGTTCTGTTGCTCCTCCTTTAGATAGTGCTATTTTACCATTGATTGGTAGAGAGCTATATCATTGGATGTGAGGGACGAGCGTGGGTCATCGAATAGTCATAGAAGTAAACTTGTAAGATGTTTTAGAAATTGTCGTAAGGGACTAAGATCATTTACCGAAGGCAACATTTGAAGGGTCATTAAGGGACTGTGATCTTTTAATCAAGGGTATTTTGCTAAAACATCTCACGTTCGAGGGACATGACTGTTTAAATATGAGACAACAAGTGTGGGTTACCCTAGAGGTGCATGTGTGAAAAGTGTGTTATTTTCAAGTATTTTATCTTGAATTAGGGTTGTCTAATGTTTGATTTTAAGTCTTGTCATGCAAACCCTAATTACTAACAATAATAAGGAAAGCGATAAATTGCGGAATTTAAATATCCTACGTTATTACAATGCTTTGGGAATGGGGGTACAAATTTACAAATGGGGGAGAAAAGCAATAAATCCCTAATTACTATTACAAACCATTGATCATGAATTACAACAATAATTATGCACAAAATGTAAAGATGAAGAGGAAAAAAGAAATTATTTTTTTTAGGGTTTTTTGATGGAGAAAAAGTTTAATGTTTTAACCTAATTAGACTAATTAATTTTATTCACAAAAGAAGTTAATTAATTATTTAATCAAAACCTAACATCTAAGTTAATTAAAATAAAACTTAAATCTAATTAATTTTGTTTAGAAAATAAGTTTTGTTAATGTTAATTAGAAAAAATATTCTACAACGTAAAAGAAATAATAAAATTTAATTTAACAAAAAAATAAAATAAAATATTTAAATTAAAATATTTTTAATTTAAGAAAATATATTTTTTGTATTTTTAGTTTAAATAAAATAAATAAAAAAATAAAAAAATAAGAAAATATAAAGAATATGAAAATATTGGGCTTGGGGGTCAAAAAGTGAAAATGGGGGTTAAGAATTAGTAAAAAGAGTTAGGCCCAAGATGTTTTTGTTTGAAATTAGAAAAATGATAAAATAAAATAAAAAGATGTGGGCCTGCGCTACCTTTAGTAAAAGGGGTGGTGAGACTCAGCAAAAACAAAAACAGAATGAGGCCCAAACTCTGAGCCCAACGCCTGTTTTGATCTCATGTTATTGGCTTATTGTGATGTATCATGAACCTACTCATGTGGTGCGTTGGATCTAGTTGCCCAATGATCTGATGGTGTAGAGGAGAGGAACAAAATGTGCACTCTTAGCTTGCTTGCACCTGATTAGTATGAAACAAACTTGAAAATAACAAAATTTCCCACGCCTGGCTCGAACCTACGAGCAGGCGTACAAATGCCTTATACGCGCGCACTATGGCACTTGGGTGGCTGTTACATCCCGTAGTAATGCAACTTGCACTAAATTTAAAATAAACTCAGTTCTAATTATAACTTCATCTTCTTCCTCACGCCAGCCTCTATTGTTGCATTTTCAAATTTATGATCTTGCTCATTTCTCAACCATTTGCAAAAGTATAAACATGAAACTTGCTCCATTTTTCAATACGAACTCAACCATGTAAAAAAATTGAACTATAAATCAAAGATGAACATCAATTTCTGTTGGTACCAAATAAAACCTAATTTTTTTAGAAAGTTCAAACTCAAAATTCGCATCACTTAGGCAGCATAAATGAAAACTAAGGAAATGGTTAGCTTCAGGGATATGATGTCTACATTTTTTATTCACAATGTAACCATTATTGGTGCTTGTAGAGAGAGTTCAAAATTGAGAAAATTTACCTCAAAACTGGAAATCGTGTATGGAGTTTGATCAACCCTAGAAGTGTGGGGATGATCTGGATAGCTTCACTGGACTCCTAGGAAGCTAGTGCAAATCTTACTTTGTGCTGAAAGTGCCTAAATTGTGCTGGAGAAGTCAAGTTGCAGAGCTGAGTTTTTTAGTTTGGAAGATGATGAGGATGGAGTTACAGTGCTAAAACAGGGATGGGGATGAGTTCTAAATAAAGTAGGGAAGTTTTGAGAATGATTTAGAGGGAAAATGCAAGAGTGAATTATAAGATTGGAGTTTTTGTCCAAAAATTGCAACAATGGATGTTTTAGTGCAAGTTCTGAGTTTCAGGGAGTTTCAAGGTATCTCAAGGCTTGTAAAATCGTGTCTTAGGTTGCATATATCCTCTCTATTTATAGGCAAGAGGTTTGGAAGCTTGAAGGGGTTAGAAACAAGAGATCACATGTTATGGTATTGAAACTTGTTTTAGAAGCAAAGTTGAAATTCATGGTTTCAATGGGAAGTACAAGAGCTTGTAGGGTGGCTAACAGGTTATATATATGTTGCTTCTTGCTTTGAAATTTTTTAGAGTCAGAAGCAACAATGTATGGGCTCAAGGAGAGTTGACATTGTGATTAAAGTCACTTTTCAAAAATGGAAATGTGAACTTTGTTCCTTAAATGGAATGATCACTTGGACAATGGCTCAAGCTCTTGGACCATAGCTCAATTAGTTAAGTAAGCCTCTGATTATGGATAGATTTTCAATTCAAGAGGCCTGCAAAGCAAGATCATGCAGCATATTTTGAGATTTGGTTATGTGTTCTTCATGAAAATGCCTTGTAATTCAAGAATGAATGCCCAACTTCTTCTCTTCTATTATCCTAGATCAAGCATGATCTCTTCAAGTTCTTGGACATTTTGGAAAGATTGAAACATTGTCAATAGCCTTCAAGTTGACCACTTTGGCTGAATCATCTTAGAGCTAGGTGAAAATTGGTCAAGAAGTTAGGTCAAAAATCTGCCTAAACTAGTTGAAAATTTCACTAAGTGTTTTATGAAAAATGTCATGACTTCATGAGCCTATATCTTCAAATCTAAGAATTTTTTGGAAATCAACACTAAGGAACAAATTTGTAGAATTCATCAAGATCTACAACTTTCATGTTGAAACTTTTCCTTGAATCATCTTGCATCTTGGTGAAAAATTGTCATGAAGTAGTAAAATTTTCAAGGTTAAAAACACTTAGAATTTTTCTAAGTATCGAAAACTTTGACTTTTTTGTGGACTTTCTTGACTTTCTTAATTATTTTTGGCCAAGTTTGATATTTTTGAATGTCTTGATGAATTTTGATCTTAGGAATTCAATGTTGATAAAAAGTCAAAGTTTGTTTTTTTGGGTATCAGTTGACTTTTCATCAGTTGATCAAACTTCAACTGCCAATCCATTGATCTTGAGATATTATTTGAGCCATGAAATTATGTAAACATGTTTTGTTTGAGTCCTTGATATTATGCTTCAAACCATTAGGTCATGTACTAGGTCAAAAATCACTGATCAGTCATTCTCAATCAAAACCCTAATTTTGACAATTTTTCCCCTTTGATGATTTGAGTGCTTTACTTGAGGCATTGTGATCAAACCTTGATAAATTGATAAATATGACTTCAAAGTGTTGATTTTGGCCAAAAATCATGAAGTTTGACTGTATATTGACCATATTTAACTTTTTACCCAATACAGTTGATTTTCAGTCATCTGAGCAATTGACTGAGCAAATTTGGGATACAAGGCCTGAAACTTGGCATGAGTAATCTTGGAGACCTATAATGAACCATGAAAGTAACTTGAGGCATCAAAAGTCCAATTGTCCTTGATAAAATCAAAACCCTAATTTGTGGGCTCAATGTTTAGGAGGTGAGCTTGTCTGATCAAACCCTTGAGAACCCTTGAGCATTTGAGATCTTTGGTGAGAAATGTCTTGAGAAAAGAGAGGGAAAATTTTGGGGTACAACACCCCGACAAAATTCTCTTCTCCAGCCAGATTTCATTTAACGTTGTCCTCCCTATAAGAGTGATACCCATATCTAAAACCTGGTCAGATAGTGTATCGGAGGATTATCCATCTCTTTTATCCCAATCAGGGTACATAAGAATCAAATCCTTCAATAAAAATAACGGAGAAGGACCGACTCTCCTTGAATGCTTCTATCCCTGAGCAAAAGTTGAACATCCCCAGCAGAATATCCTCAAACAGAAAGTGGGAATCCCCAATAAAGTCGTTCAAAACAAAATTTGAAGAATTACTTTCTTCATCCCCGGCAACAGACAGGGATTTATTTTCCACAACTAGATGTTGTTACACGAAGCTACTGATACACTCCAATAACATATTTCATCCATATATCATTTGCAAAATATCATAACATATGCATACGAAACACATATAATATTCTCATTTATTTTGAGAGCATCATTACACAATGCATTACATGCATAATGACATTGCATAAAACTAACTTTGCCTTTTTAGGTTAGTTCCCGAACAGATAGATATTATCAACAGTTTATCACCTTTCAGATACAATCCGACAGTAATTCATTCTGATAAACACATCTTTCAAATACAACTAGTCAAAGATTCACTCTAGATTCTCTTCTAGATACAGTTTAGATACGATCGAAATATAAATTCATTCTGATACTCATTCTGGTACATCTTCTAGATACAGTTCATATACAATCAAGATATAGATTCATTTTGATACTCATTCCAGATTCTCTTCTAGATACAATTCAGATATGATCGAGATATAGATTCATTCTGATACTCATTCTAGTACATCATTCAGATACAATCAGGCGAAGATTCATTCTGATCCACTTCTAGATACAGTTGGGCGTAGACTCATTCTAGTACATTTTTCAGATACAATCGGGCGTAGATTCATTATGATACTATTTCAGATACAGTCGGGCATAGACTCATTCCAATACATTTTTCAGATAGAGTCAGGCGAGGACTCATTTTGATCCACCTTTAGATACATTCGGTCGTTGACTCGTTCTAATACTTTTTCAGATACATTCGAGTGAAGACTCATTCTGATCCTCTTATAGATACAGTCAAGACTTAGACTCATTCCAGAACATTATTCAGATACAATCAAGACATAAGATTCATTCTGACACTCCCCAGCACGTCTGCTAGATACAGTCGGACACAGACTCATTCTAATATATTTTTCGAATACAGTCAGGAAAGGACTCATTCTGATCCACCTTTAGATACAATCAGGTGTAAACTTATTCTAATACTTTTTCAAATATGGTCGGACATAGACTCATTCTTATACTTCTGTCAACAGTTATCAAAAAACACAGTAACTTTGGATGGAATCTATAAGCCCATCTCCGACAGTATCTTGTTACCTTTTCCAAATGGCATCGTTAAGCCCATTACCGATACAATCTACCTACATCGTTACTTGATGCATCCGCAAGTGCAAATTTTCGGGCACTTATAAGTATTCAATCGCATTCCACCTTCAGATCACAAAAGGCAGGCACGTGAATCTAACTCTTCAGGTTTAAGAAGATTGAACAGGGGAAGCTGTTGTACCCCAAAATTTTCCCTCCCATTTTCAAGACAAATTATTTCAATAGGTCTCCTCGTGCTCATAGGGTTCTCAATTGCTCAAAAATACTCAAGGTTTGAGCATACAAAGCCCCCCTATTAAGTAACCAAACTACAACTAGGGTTTTGCTTTTCTCAAAGGAAATTGAGTTGTCAATGCCTCAAGTGGACTTCATGGTATCCCACATGCTTCAAAGAATCCTCATGCCAAATTTCAAACCTTACATTATAAAATTGCTCATTCAATTTATTAGATGATTGAAAATCAACTATATTGGATAAAAAGTCAACTTTCTACAGTCAAACTTCAAGATTTTTGGTCAACATAAATATTTTGAATTCATATTTGTCGTACCCCAAAATTTGCCCTCCCATATTCTTCAAGAATTGCAAAGAGCATGCTTCAAAATCTCCCCAAGGGTTGCACAGTTCAAGGGCCTCCTAACAATCAAAAATTAGGGTTTTGGTTCTGACAAAGAAAATGAAGTTTCCAAGGGTCCAATCAAGTCCCACAGGCCTACAAATATAGTCAAGCATCCTCATACCAAGTTTCAAGACTCACAACACAAAATTGCACAGTCAAAAACCCTAATTGCCCTACAGTCAACTGCAGGGGCAAAATGGTCATTTGACAGTCAAAAAGTCCAAATTTTTGGTCAACATCTCATTTTGAAGCCACGAACATCATTTGATCAATGCTTGATCATGATTCTCAAAGTATGGCTCAAAAAGTCTCAAGATGCAAAAGTTTCCATATTTGGACAGTTGAAAAAGTCAACTGTAACTTGACCAAGGCATAACTTCCACATGGATTATCAGAAAAATTCCATCCAAAGCTCATTTTGAAGAGAAAGACATTTCCTACAACTCCTCTTCACACTTCAAGTCCAAGAAATGCTCTCACAAAAAGTTATCAATTTCAACATTATAGGTCATTTTCAAAAGTCAACAAAAAGAGACTTTAAGTCAAAGGCCATAACTTGAGATTGGTAAATTAAAATGACATGGGACCAAAGGCATTGGTTAGAGGACTTCAAGACCTTTCCAAAATGTCCAAGAACATGATCAAAGCTTAAAAATTGAGCAAGATGTGCCTTGTGGAAGTTGGGAAATTTTTGGGTATTTTGAAAAGTCAACTTTGCTTCAAAAGCCTTAAAATTGCTAATGGGCCACATTTTCTTCCAAGATTCATCATCCAAAGCATGTGCACGACCATTTGGCCCAAAGGGGATTTATTCATCATTTTTATTTATTTATTTGAATTTTTAAATTACAATTAATTCATTTAAATTAAATAAAATATGGAAAAATACTAAACCAAAGTTTTTAAATCTTTTTGTGCAGAATAAACACTCCTTAAAGGCTTAAGATTCGTGCATAATCATTTTTGGAAGGTTTTGCCATGATTGGAATCAAATATTCATGGAAAAGATTTGGAAGATATGCCATGAAAATCAAATACCTTTCCATCAATGCAAAGGGTTTTTAGATCAAAATCTTTACCCTAATCATTGCATACATAAGCCAGAAGCAAACCCTAGTGGAAAAGACCTCTAAGCTGCGCCCAAAGTTGAAGAGAAACATTGAAATTTTTGTGAAAAATTCCAAAACTGAAAACGTGATTACAAAGGGTTTCAAGACAAAATAATCATTCTATTGCATTCCTGAGACTTCAAGGAAAGTTTCTGGATCAAAACCATCATCTCTAACGCGAAGAATTGGTAGAATAACCCCCGTCCTGTTCATACTTTTTTCCACGTTCTTGCATCATGATTCACGCATTATTGTTAATTTTTAATGTTTGATTTATATTCAGTGAACCATTCTAAAGCTAACCATGTGTTTTAATTGAGTTTTCACGCATCGTATGAAGAATCACCATGGAAGATTGCTAGGGTTACAAAACTGTGAAATTGGGGGTTTACTTCTATGGAAAAATTAAGACCTGAGACCCACACCATCAGAATCAGAAACTCATGGCCAATCGTTTCCATACCTCGCGCTCAATTTATGAGCCACCATATTCTATTCGCAATTTTCATATGCACTGTTTAGTAGGGGTTCAAAACCCCCGCTATCTAACTGTTTTTTTCCAGGTAAAACGCGAACGAGTGGAGAAAAAGATTAGGTGGCGAGCGATGGTTGGATAATTTGAATTCAACGCGCGTTTTTTTTATTTTCTATGTCACTAACCAATTTTCCCTTATGTTATTTGTTTGTCATTCCATATGCAACGCGCGCAGTTAGCACAAATGGCAGGGCTTCAGTGTGGTAAACATTGGGACCTGGGTTCGAACCCCAGGTCCCCCTTTCTTATTTCCATATTTTTCTCCTAACCATGTTCCTGTGCAGCTTGCTCCCTGATGACCATCATACGCCCACAATCTCAACGCGCCACATGGCCACTGAAGGCAATCCAGAGGCCCAGATCTGATGAACACCATGGACATTGGTCAAACGCACACGCACGCTTCCAGAAAAGTCAAACAAGGCCATAAACATTGGGCCTAAATTGCTGGGACAAAACCTCCAGTTTGGGGTCAACACCCCCTTGGTTTGTCTTCTTTCATTCTTTCATTATTTTTCTTTCTATTTTTATTTGTTTAATCAATTTTAATTTAATTCTTTAAATCAATATTTTCATAACATAAAAAATAATAAAAATCAGAAAGTCATAAAAATTAAAATATATTTTATTTAAATATTATTTTTGTAAAAAAGGTCTTATTAATTAATTAGTTTTTTTATTCTAGGATTAACTTTAACATTTTCTTAATAAATTTAAAATTTGTAGAATTAGGTTTTAATTACTTTTATCTTTTTCTTTTCTTTTATCATTATTAATTATTAATTATTTTCTTGTGAATAAAATTGCATTAATTAATTAGGTTTAATTTTAGGTTCAATTTTAATATTTTTCTTAATAAATAAAAATAGTTAGAATTAGGGTTAATTAATTTTAATTTCATTTAGTTCTCATTAAAAATCCATAAATACAAAAACTCAAAAAAAATCTTTTCTTTTTATTTTAATTTAATTAATTTATTAATAATAATTTAATTTCATTAAAAAGGGTCCAACGCCCTCGCTTTCGATTTTAATTCTCTTCGCGTATTTTATTATTATTCCTTTCTTTTAAATATTTATGTAATTCTCCCAAAGCCGTGTAAATTCGATATTTATATTTCTCGCACCTTACTTTGTTTTATGTCAAATCGGGTCCTGGATTTAATTTGGCGATGTGGACCCGCGCCTTTGTAATAGTTTAGGAACTTTATATTTCTCGCAACTTTTTAACTGTTAATAATTGCATGCAAGAATGAATGTCAAAATAAAAAACAAAAACGTAGATCACCTATGACATGACAAGACAAAAAATATCTGAAAATGACACACAAATCACACACCACCCCTAGGGTACGCCTCACTGTTGCCTTGCCCCTCGAAAGGTGATCGTCAAGTAGAGGATGTCTTAGTAAGTCCTCATGATCCGGGAACCTGGCATGAGGGTAGCTTCTAAGGTATCTTCCTATTGCTCTGGTGATCACCATGTCCCGAACCTTCGAATTGACCCGAACACCTCCAACGGTGGTGCTACCTACCTCTCAATGGTGGGATGGCACTACTTCAAGGACATTTACACAGACGAATTCCTTAGGGTAGGTAGACGACTCTAGATACTTGCTCTAATTTCAAAACAAATCAAAAATACTTTTCACACCGACACCTTTTCAAAAAAGCTTTCGAAAGCAAATTTTCAAACACTCTTGAGGACTGATACAAGAGTCGAACTGAAATTTTCAAAGAAACTTTTTAAACCCACAGTTGAAAAGCAAACAAACCATTTTGAAAACACAAATGAGAAAGTATCTAAGAGCCCATGGATAACCATGGATAGAAAGGGTGCTAACACCTTCCCTTTCTATAATCTACCTCCCGAACCGAGAGCAATCTCTATAAGGAATTTTTCTGTGCTTTTGTCCTTTCCATTTGGAGAAAATAAAAGACGGTGGCGACTCTTGCTTCCGCGACATTTCACGAACCAGCGTTAAACAGTCAGTTCCAGATCCACCGATCACAGAACTGGCGACTCTGCTGGGGACTCTTATAAAGTGAGGTGTACCTTAGGACTAAGATCACTTGTGTTTTCAATTGTCTGAATTGTTTGCTTTATTATTGTGGGCCTGTCTTGGGAGTTCTAATAGATCCTAACCCGGATCTGGGGATACCTTCTTAGAAAGTAGCAACAAGGCTGTGAGGGAACTGTGCGGGGTATACCGACATGGTTGAAGCAGTCTGCTACGTTGATGTGGCACTTTGGTGTGTACCGGTAACCATTGAGTTCAGTCAAGGAGAGTACGGGGCCTCCGCGTGGTGTCGTGAAGCATCAACAGACCTTAGGAACCTTAATTGAACTATCTTGGCCTCTTTAGGGTAGTGAGATAACTGACTTTGGTGCAGTCCGAAGTTGGTTGATACTCGATACTACACTCAATTGAGGGTTGCTTTCCTGGAATATTTCGGTCGCCAGTTCAGTGGCTAAATCGAAACGATGAACAATGAAAGCAATCCAATGATATTGGGACCCTTAGAACCCGGTTACTTCTAATAGGACAGGTTGAGCCCACCAACTTCAAGAGGGTAATACCTAGACCTCATGTTGGCCTAAACTTTAAGGGTTTCTCTTGTGTGACTTGTGTGCCTTCCAACTTGACTATTTGCATGCCTGTTATCTGACACTTGAGTTCCCTGCAGGTTTTGTTTTTAGTCCTTAACTGGGACTCATAACAGGGTGTACTAAGTTTCTTGCAGGTTTTATTTACAGTCCTTAATTGGGACTCATAACAGGGTTACTTACATTACCCCATGCATAGCATACCATCATACCATTGCATACATCCTGCACAAGGACTAATCCATTTCAAGGATCTCAAGGGCTTGTGATGCAGGTCATGATGAGCCAGTTATCTAGCAAGGGGCAAAGAGGATTTATTTTCCTCTAGCCAAGGCTGTCAGAGGCTATGACCCACTTGATATGGTGAGCTTTGACATTTGAAGAAGGTTCCCCGAGCCAAAATTGTCAGGGGCTATGACCCACTGGATATGGTGAGCCTTTGACTCTTGAAGAAGGACTCTCAACAATATGCAGTTCCTTCAATCAAGTTACCGGATTCGAATTCTAACAAGTTTCTTTGTCTACCCCGTGAGGTCCTTGAAAACATTGCATGCATACATACACATCATAACAGGTATCCTTGTTGCAGGTCACTTACCTTTCTCGCTGTTTATTTCAGCAATGGCTTCCCAACAAGAAAACCAGGACCTTCTCGCTCAAGAGACTCGGTTCGGGGAAATCCTCCTGAATCTATCCAAGGGGCAGGAGGAGTTAAGGACACTTCTCTTGGAGACTTTGGTCAGGAACAGCGCTGAGGACGAACGGCTGAAACATCTGCAAGCTGAGATGGATGCAATGAAATCCCAGATGCTGGGGCAGATGACTGCCATTCAGGGTATAGCTTAAAGACAAGAAGAGCTAGGAGTGCTCATCAACCAACTGCTTCAGGGTAACCAACTGGGGCAAACGTCTAAGGGTAAAGAGCCAGTCATCATTCAACCCTCTTTGAGACAAGGAGGTAAGGGGAGAGCTCCTCAAATGGCTCTAGTGTCACAAATTCAGCATCAACCTCACCAGCTTCAGGCAGACAAGCCCAGGAGGCAATTCACCCAGCTCAACATGTCGTTGTTTCAAGCTTTACAACGCCTGTTGAGATTGAATTTGATCACATTAAGGGCTCACCCCCGGAACCCCAACACAGCATCTCCTATCTATGATCCCAATAAAAGGTGTGCCTACCACTCTGCCAGTCCAGGACATGACACAAATGAGTGTTGGGCTCTGAAGAACAAGATCCAGGACCTGATTGATGAAGGAGCATTGGAGTTCACACAAGATGGTCAGGCTGAATTTTTCTACCATCCCTCCAAGGCTCACCATTTGAAGTGACAAGCCCTGAGACTAGAAAACTTTTGTTCATTCGAATGTTCAAGTTGTGTTGTTCTTTGATTGTTTAAACATTTACTCATGTTAAACGTTGTTATTTCATTAATGCATCGCATATGTCTGTTTTGAAACAATATATTCGTATTCACTATATGCAAATTATTTTCATATTTTTTCTAATGATCAACGCTCGATTAATAATTCTAAGCCTCTTGAGGGAGGATGACGAAAACGATACCACAATCTACAGTGTGCTTTTGAACAGACCCCGCTGATGAGGTACAGGCATTGTTTCAATCCCTAAACAGTGGAGTTATAAGGAAGATAATCCCTCGTTAACCCCTCTGAGCCAAAGAAGTAGGAGTTTTTCTTTTCGAAATTTAAAACCCTTAATCATAACCTAGGGCAGGGTAGTTCTCTCAGTTGATCCAAGTGCATAACGAATGGCACCAAAGACGTCCTTACAAAAAAAGACAATGATGGTTCCGACTAATCATAAAGACAGGCAGTCATTACCAAAACAAAAAAAAAACTAAAGCCCAATAAGTCAAAACCTATGAAGGAGACTTACAAAACTGGGGCATCCCGCTGACTGTAAATACAAAAAGAAACAGTTCAGGAAAAAAACAGGGATAACAAAATCAAAAAAGAAAGAGGTCTTACAAACCCTCGACAAAAATGACTGCCTATTCAAAATAAATTGTCAATATCCGAACCATCACCGGAATATCAAAGCAAAAGACTCAAGCAACGTCTAACGCACGGTCAGCTGAGTTTAGGTTTGAAGAACATCACGAAGAGCGGGTGGGTACAAATAAAAATTTGAGCCTTTATCCTTTGTTTCTTAAACCGTGAACCAGGCCACGTTACAACCCTAAAAAGTCCTAGCTGAAGCATGGGTTAGTTCGAAAGCATACTGTTACAAAAGGTATCCTGACTCCTTAAGGCTTGCGGTAAAATAACGAGTTGGCATCGCAGTTCACAAAAGAACTCACTTGTTTTATTAAAAAAAAACTGCATTTTCAAAAACTTCGAAACAGACATAAGCTTTGCATTTTTGACATAACATTGTTTGCATATGACTATTTGTTTGAACAGCAGGGAAATTCGCACGATGAATACCTAGCAAACAAAAGCATTTCCAATCAACGGGCATGGCGTGACTATTGTCTGTTATCTGGGGCAGTCCAATCAAGATTCGGAGAATCTCTCAAAGGCCAAATAGCCTGGGGCAAATCTCCATCTGAGTCACTTGGGGCATTCCAACAATGAATCTTGCCTGATCAAACATCTTCTGGTGGCATGACAAAACACTTCTAACAGGGGCAACTCCCTGCATTCTGAGGGCGTGGATATAGTCGAAAGAATACTACGCATAATCAAAGACCCGCTAGGTTGACACACCTAGGCAAAAATAAGGGCTTCCCGGCGAACCAAAAGGGTTCGGGCAAAATGAAGGGATGAAATGAAAAAATCTGTACACCCGGCAAGTCGAAAACCTGAAAAGGCGGCTTAGGCAAAAATGGGTATCCCGGTGGACTGAAAACCCGAAAGGGCGGTCCAGGCAAAAGTTAGGGATTAAAGCGTACGACTATGTCCCGGCATCTCGTCACTCGCCTACCAAAAGGAAGATTTGTCAATCTGCAGTCATCCAGCACCTCCACAAGGTATCTTCTCCCCTCACCTCAGGAACAGGGGCAATAATGAGTCGTCCAGGCGATCTGGTGGCTCTGTCAACCAAAGTACCAAGGAAAGGTTAATACGAAGATGATTACCATCTACCTTTACAAATTCCAGATCGTGGGTTAATATCCGAAACCAAACAGGACTCATCCACAAGTAACCCTACACCGGTTCCTTCTAAATTTTCAGACGAAGTCTTACACTGACTCACCCTCCACAAGTAACCTTACCCCGGTTCCTCCAGAAGTCTTACACGGACTTATCTCAAGATGACCTTACCCCGGTTCATCCAGAAGTCTTACACGGACTTATCCCAAGATAACCTTACCCCAGTTCATCAAGAAGTTTTACACGAACTCACCCTGCAGTAACCTTACCCCGGTTCCTCCAGAAGTTTTACACGAACTTATCCCGAAGTAACCCTACACAGGTTATCTCTTTCCAGACGTAGTCTTACACGGACTCGTCATCAGTAAACCCTACACAGGTTCTCTCTTTCCAAGATGCGGTTTTACACGAGCTCATCATCAGGCAACCCTACATGGGTTCCCTCTTTCAACTTACAAAAATTACAGTTCAAAACTTCCCCAGGAGAGTCCAATCCAGTTTCCCCAGGAAAGTTGGAATCCATCTCCCTAAGCAGTAAGCTTATCCCCAGTAGATTCTGGAAGCTTATCCTCGCAAAACACGAACACATCTCCCGGCTTTATTCAAGAGTTATTTCCCTACCAGGATATAACTGGGTTATCCTCAGCCAAAATCCATGGAAAGAGCGTCCTCGACGAAGTCTTTTTATCCCCAGCGAAGTTTATTAACACTTCCAACACAACAAGGGTATCCCCAGCAAGTTATTATCAACAACTCAATAAAGTACCTCTCTCCCCACAGAGTATCGCTTCCCGGTAAGATCGCTAGAGTACTTTTCTCCCTGCAGAGTAATCCATTTGCCAAGTTCATTTCCCAACGGAGTTATCTTCTCCTACCGGTATTCTTGCAACTATCATCCCCAGCGGAAGCAAAGATCTATTCTTCAACATCAGCCCAGGATATGACTTCCCGGCACTCGTCAAGGATTTACTTTCCTAGACGAAAACATACATTCATAAACATCACATACATCATTATAGCATGCATATACGCATCATATCTTACAAATCTCATTTATATTGAGAACATCATTGCTTGATCCATATCATGCATTGCATACGACTGACCTTTACCTTTCAGGAAAGATTCAGTTAAGTTCTCAACTATATTTCAAGACCTAGACCGGTTCAGTTAAATCGACCCTAAGATTTTTCTGTTTCTTATCCAGTCAAAGGCCTTCTCTGGTTCAGTCAGATCGACCCTAAGATCTCCCTGATTCTTATCTAGTTGAAGACATTTCAAGACCTAGACCGGTTTAGTTAAATCGCCCCTAAGATTTTCCTGTTTCGTATCCAGTCAAAGGCCTTCTCTGGTTCAGTCAGATCGACCCTAAGATCTCCCTGTTTCTTATCCAGTCAAAGGCCTTCTCTGGTTCAGTCAGATCGACCCTAAGATCTCCCTGTTTCTTATCCAGTTGAAGACATTTCAAGACCTAGACCGGTTTAGTTAAGTCGACCCTAAGATTTTCCTGTTTCTTATCCAGTCAAAGGCCTTCTCTGGTTCAGTCAGATCGACCCTAAGATCTCCCTGTTTCTTATCTAGTTGAAGATTTCAAGACCTAGACTGGTTCAGTTAAATCGACCCTAAGATTTTCCTGTTTCTTATCCAGTCAAAGGCCTTCTCTGGTTCAATCAGATCGACCCTAAGATCTCCCTGTTTCTTATCCAGTTGAAGATTTTAAGACCTAGACCGGTTCAGTTAAATCGACCCTAAGATTTTCCTGTTTCTTATCCAGTCAAAGGCCTTCTCTAGTCCAGCTAAATCGACCCCTAACAGATTTTCCTGATAAAGACTCAGTAGAAGATATCCCAGATTCTCTCAGCGTTACTGTTGAGGTAGAAGTCGCCCAAGATTCTCTCAGCGTTACTGTTGAGGTTGAAGTCGTCCCATATTCTCTCAGCGTTACTGTTGAGGTAGAAGTCGCCCAAGATTCTCTCAGCGTTACTGTTGAGGTTGAAGTCGTCCAAGGTTCTCTCAGCGTTCCTGTTGAGGTAGTAATCGCCCAAGGTTCTCTCACCGTCCCTGTGGAGGTAGTAACCATCCCCGGTTCATTCATCACCGTTTGAAGCTCCAGATTCAATTCCTGTAACCAGTCAGGACGCATCTATACAAAGAATTTGAAGACCAGCTCCTGTAACAGGCCAGGTAATCATTTTCTTTTGCAGGTACGCAAGTTCTCGCTAAGGAATCTCTTACGCAATCGACATCCAGATGGCATCTATAAGCCCATCAGCCCATCCATCATCTCTCATCATGGCATCTATAAGCCCATCATCCTATCCATCAGTCTCTAAATGGCATCTATAAGCCCATTCCCATCATCACACTACTATGTGAGCGTAAATTTTTGGGCACTCTAGTGTTCAATCATCTTCCACCTTCGGATTACGAAAGGCACGTCAGCCAATCTGCATCCTCAGGTCTAAGAAGATTGAACAGGGGCAACTGTTGTACCCCAAAATTTTCCCTCCCATATTCTTCAAGAATTGCAAAGAGCATGCTTCAAAATCTCCCCAAGGGTTGCACAGTTCAAGGGCCTCCTAACAGTCAAAAATTAGGGTTTTGGTTCTGACAAAGAAAATGAAGTTTCCAAGGGTCCAATCAAGTCCCACAGGCCTACGAATATAGTCAAGCATCCTCATACCAAGTTTCAAGACTCACAGCACAAAATTGCACAGTCAAAAACCCTAATTGCCCTACAGTAAACTGCAGGGGCAAAATGGTCATTTGACAGTCAAAAAGTCCAAATTTTTGGTCAACATCTCATTTTGAAGCCACAAACATCATTTGATCAATGCTTGATCATGATTCTCAAAGTATGGCTCAAAAAGTCTCAAGATGCAAAAGTTTCCATATTTGGACAGTTGAAAAAGTTAACTGTAACTTGACCAAGGCATAACTTCCACATGGATTATCAGAAAAATTCCATCCAAAGCTCATTTTGAAGAGAAAGACATTTCCTACAACTCCTCTTCACACTTCAAGTCCAAGAAATGCTCTCACAAAAAGTTATCAATTTCAACATTATAGGTCATTTTCAAAAGTCAACAAAAAGAGACTTTAAGTCAAAGGCCATAACTTGAGATTGGTAAATTAAAATGACATGGGACCAAAGGCATTGGTTAGAGGACTTCAAGACCTTTCCAAAATGTCCAAGAAAATAATCAAAGCTTAAAAATTGAGCAAGATGTGCCTTGTGGAAGTTGGGAAGTTTTTGGGTATTTTGAAAAGTCAACTTTGCTTCAAAAGCCTTAAAATTGCTAATGGGCCACATTTTCTTCCAAGATTCATCATCCAAAGCATGTGCACGACCATTTGGCCCAAAGGGGATTTATTCATCATTTTTATTTATTTATTTGAATTTTTAAATTACAATTAATTCATTTAAATTAAATAAAATATGGAAAAATACTAAACCAAAGTTTTTAAATCTTTTTGTGCAGAATAAACACTCCTTAAAGGCTTAAGATTCGTGCATAATCATTTTTGGAAGGTTTTGCCATGATTGGAATCAAATATTCATGGAAAAAGATTTGGAAGATATGCCATGAAAATCAAATATCTTTCCATCAATGCAAAGGGTTTTTAGATCAAAATCTTTACCCTAATCATTGCATACATAAGCCAGAAGCAAACCCTAGTGGAAAAGACCTCTAAGCTGCGCCCAAAGTTGAAGAGAAACATTGAAATTTTTGTGAAAAATTCCAAAACTGAAAACGTGATTACAAAGGGTTTCAAGACAAAATAATCATTCCATTGCATTCCTGAGACTTCAAGGAAAGTTTCTGGATCAAAACCATCATCTCTAACGCGAAGAATTGGTAGAATAACCCCCGTCCTGTTCATACTTTTTTCCACGTTCTTGCATCATGATTCACGCATTATTGTTAATTTTTAATGTTTGATTTATATTCAGTGAACCATTTTAAAGCTAACCATGTGTTTTAATTGAGTTTTCACGCATCGTATGAAGAATCACCATGGAAGATTGCTAGGGTTACAAAACTGTGAAATTGGGGGTTTACTTCTATGGAAAAATTAAGACCTGAGACCCACACCATCAGAATCAGAAACTCATGGCCAATCGTTTCCATACCTCGCGCTCAATTTATGAGCCACCATATTCTATTCGCTATTTTCATATGCACTGTTTAGTGGGGGTTCAAAACCCCCGCTATCTAACTGTTGTTTTTCAGGTAAAACGCGAACGAGTGGAGAAGAAGATTAGGTGGCGAGCGATGGTTGGATAATTTGAATTCAACGCGCGTTTTTTTATTTTCTATGTCACTAACCAATTTTCCCTTATGTTATTTGTTTGTCATTCCATATGCAACGCGCGCGGTTAGCACAATTGGCAGGGCTTCAGTGTGGTAAACATTGGGACCTGGGTTCGAACCCCAGGTACCCCTTTCTTATTTCCATATTTTTCTCCTAACCATGTTCCTGTGCAGCTTGCTCCCTGATGACCATCATACGCCCACAATCTCAACGCGCCACATGGCCACTGAAGGCAATCCAGAGGCCCAGATCTGATGAACACCATGGACATTGGTCAAACGCACACGCACGCTTCCAGAAAAGTCAAACAAGGCCATAAACATTGGGCCTAAATTGCTGGGACAAAACCTCCAGTTTGGGGTCAACACCCCATTGGTTTGTCTTCTTTCATTCTTTCATTATTTTTCTTTCTATTTTTATTTGTTTAATCAATTTTAATTTAATTCTTTAAATTAATATTTTCATAACATAAAAAATAATAAAAATCAGAAAGTCATAAAAATTAAAATATATTTTATTTAAATATTATTTTTGTAAAAAAGGTCTTATTAATTAATTAGTTTTTTTATTCTAGGATTAACTTTAACATTTTCTTAATAAATTTAAAATTTGTAGAATTAGGTTTTAATTACTTTTATATTTTTCTTTTCTTTTATCATTATTAATTATTAATTATTTTCTTGTGAATAAAATTGCATTAATTAATTAGGTTTAATTTTAGGTTCAATTTTAATATTTTTCTTAATAAATAAAAATAGTTAGAATTAGGGTTAATTAATTTTAATTCATTTAGTTTTCATTAAAAATCCATAAATACAAAAACTCAAAAAAAATCTTTTCTTTTTATTTTAATTTAATTAATTTGTTAATAATAATTTAATTTCATTAAAAAGGGTCCAACGCCCTCGCTTTCGATTTTAATTCTCTTCGCGCATTTTATTATTATTCCTTTCTTTTAAATATTTATGTAATTCTCCCAAAGCCGTGTAAATTCGATATTTATATTTCTCGCACCTTACTTTGTTTTATGTCAAATCGGGTCCTGGATTTAATTTGGCGATGTGGACCCGCGCCTTTGTAATAGTTTAGGAACTTTATATTTCTCGCAACTTTTTAACTGTTAATAATTGCATGCAAGAATGAATGTCAAAATAAAAAACAAAAACGTAAATCACCTATGACATGACAAGACAAAAAAATATCTGAAAATGACACACAAATCACACACCACCCCTAGGGTACGCCTCACTGTTGCCTTGCCCCTCGAAAGGTGATCGTCGAGTAGAGGATGTCTTAGTAAGTCCTCATGATCCGGGAACCTGGCATGAGGGTAGCTTCTAAGGTATCTTCCTATTGCTCTGGTGATCACCATGTCCCGAACCTTCGAATTGACCCGAACACCTCCAACGGTGGTGCTACCTACCTCTCAATGGTGGGATGGCACTACATCAAGGACATTTACACAGACAAATTCCTTAGGGTAGGTAGACGACTCTAGATACTTGCTCTAATTTCAAAATAAATCAAAAATTCTTTTCACACCGACACCTTTTCAAAAAAGCTTTCGAAAGCAAATTTTCAAACACTCTTGAGGACTGATACAAGAGTCGAACTGAAATTTTCAAAGAAACTTTTTAAACCCACAGTTGAAAAGCAAACAAACCATTTTGAAAACACAAATGAGCAAGTATCTAAGAGCCCATGGATAACCATGGATAGAAAGGGTGCTAACACCTTCCCTTTCTATAATCTACCTCCCGAACCGAGAGCAATCTCTATAAGGAATTTTTCTGTGCTTTTGTCCTTTCCATTTGGAGAAAATAAAAGACGGTGGCGACTCTTGCTTTCGCGATATTTCGCGAACCAGCGTTAAACAGTCAGTTCCAGATCCACCGATCACAGAACTGGTGACTCTGTTGAGGACTCTTATAAATTGAGGTGTACCTTAGGACTAAGATCACTTGTGTTTTCAATTGTCTGAATTGTTTGCTTTATTATTGTGGGCCTGTCTTGGGAGTTCTAATAGATCCTAACCCGGATCTGGGGATACCTTCTTAGAAAGTAGCAACAAGGCTGTGAGGGAACTGTGCGGGGTATACCGACATGGTTGAAGCAGTCTGCTACGTTGATGTGGCACTTTGGTGTGTACCGGTAACCCTTGAGTTCAGTCAAGGAGAGTACGGGGCCTCCGCGTGGTGTCGTGAAGCATCAACAGACCTTAGGAACCTTAATTGAACTATCTTGGCCTCTTTAGGGTAGTGAGATAACTGACTTTGGTGCAGTCCGAAGTTGGTTGATACTCGATACTACACTCAATTGAGGGTTGCTTTCCTGGAATATTTCGGTCGCCAGTTCAGTGGCTAAATCGAAACGATGAACAATGAAAGCAATCCAATGATATTGGGACCCTTAGAACCCGGTTACTTCTAATAGGACAGGTTGAGCCCACCAACTTCAAGAGGGTAATACCTAGACCTCATGCTGGCCTAAACTTTAAGGGTTTCTCTTGTGTGACTTGTGTGCCTTCCAACTTGACTATTTGCATGCCTGTTATCTGACACTTGAGTTCCCTGCAGGTTTTGTTTATAGTCCTTAACTGGGACTCATAACAGGGTGTACTAAGTTTCTTGCAGGTTTTATT
This sequence comes from Vicia faba, assembly GCA_948472305.1. Classification (NCBI taxonomy): domain Eukaryota; kingdom Viridiplantae; phylum Streptophyta; class Magnoliopsida; order Fabales; family Fabaceae; genus Vicia; species Vicia faba. The sequence continues at coordinate 1,155,499,786 of OX451741.1, forward strand.
TACAGTCCTTAATTGGGACTCATAACAGGGTTACTTACATTACCCCATGCATAGCATACCATCATACCATTGCATACATCCTGCACAAGGACTAATCCATTTCAAGGATCTCAAGGGCTTGTGATGCAGGTCATGATGAGCCAGTTATCTAGCAAGGGGCAAAGAGGATTTATTTTCCTCTAGCCAAGGCTGTCAGAGGCTATGACCCACTTGATATGGTGAGCTTTGACATTTGAAGAAGGTTCCCCGAGCCAAAATTGTCAGGGGCTATGACCCACTGGATATGGTGAGCCTTTGACTCTTGAAGAAGGACTCTCAACAATATGCAGTTCCTTCAATCAAGTTACCGGATTCGAATTCTAACAAGTTTCTTTGTCTACCCCGTGAGGTCCTTGAAAACATTGCATGCATACATACACATCATAACATGTATCCTTGTTGCAGGTCACTTACCTTTCTCGCTGTTTATTTCAGCAATGGCTTCCCAACAAGATAACCAGGACCTTCTCGCTCAAGAGACTCGGTTCGGGGAAATCCTCCTGAATCTATCCAAGGGGCAGGAGGAGTTAAGGACACTTCTCTTGGAGACTTTGGTCAGGAACAGCGCTGAGGACGAACGACTGAAACATCTGCAAGCTGAGATGGATGCAATGAAAGCCCAGATGCTGGGGCAGATGACTGCCATTCAGGGTATAGCTCAAAGACAAGAAGAGCTAGGAGTGCTCATCAACCAACTGCTTCAGGGTAACCAACTGGGGCAAACGTCTAAGGGTAAAGAGCCAGTCATCATTCAACCCTCTTTGAGACAAGGAGATAAGGGGAGAGCTCCTCAAATGGCTCTAGTGTCACAAATTCAGCATCAAACTCACCAGCTTCAGGCAGACAAGCCCAGGAGGCAATTCACCCAGCTCAACATGTCGTTGTTTCAAGCTTTACAACGCCTGTTGAGATTTAATTTGATCACATTAAGGGCTCACCCCCGGAACCCCAACACAGCATCTCCTATCTATGATCCCAATAAAAGGTGTGCCTACCACTCTGCCAGTCCAGGACATGACACAAATGAGTGTTGGGCTCTGAAGAACAAGATCCAGGACCTGATTGATGAAGGAGCATTGGAGTTCACACAAGATGGTCAGGCTGAGTTTTTCTACCATCCCTCCAAGGCTCACCATTTGAAGTGACAAGCCCTGAGACTAGAAAACTTTTGTTCATTTGAATGTTCAAGTTGTGTTGTTCTTTGATTGTTTAAACATTTACTCATGTTAAACGTTGTTATTTCATTAATGCATCGCATATGTCTGTTTTGAAACAATATATTCGTATTCACTATATGCAAATTATTTTCATATTTTTTCTGATGATCAACGCTCGATTAATAATTCTAAGCCTCTTGAGGGAGGATGACGAAAACGATACCACAATCTACAGTATGCTTTTGAACAGACCCCGCTGATGAGGTACAGGCATTGTTTCAATCCCTAAACAGTGGAGTTATAAGGAAGATAATCCCTCGTTGACCCCTCTGAGCCAAAGAAGTAGGAGTTTTTCTTTTCGAAATTTAAAACCCTTAATCATAACCTAGGGCAGGGTAGTTCTCTCAGTTGATCCAAGTGCATAACGAATGGCACCAAAGAGGTCCTTACAAAAAAAGACAATGATGGTTCCGACTAATCATAAAGACAGGCAGTCATTACCAAAACAAAAAAAAAACTAAAGCCCAATAAGTCAAAACCTATGAAGGAGACTTACAAAACTGGGGCATCCCGCTGACTGTAAATACAAAAAGAAACAGTTCAGGAAAAAAACAGGGATAACAAAATCAAAAAAGAAAGAGGTCTTACAAACCCTCGACAAAAATGACTGCCTATTCAAAATAAATTGTCAATATCCGAACCATCACCGGAATATCAAAGCAAAAGACTCAAGCAACGTCTAACGCACGATCAGCTGAGTTTAGGTTTGAAGAACATCACAAAGAGCGGGTGGGTACAAATAAAAATTTGAGCCTTTATCCTTTGTTTCTTAAACCGTGAACCAGGCCACGTTACAACCCTAAAAAGTCCTAGCTGAAGCATGGGTTAGTTCGAAAGCATACTGTTACAAAAGGTATCCTGACTCCTTAAGGCTTGCGGTAAAATAACGAGTTGGCATCGCAGTTCACAAAAGAACTCACTTGTTTTATTAAAAAAAAACTGCATTTTCAAAAACTTCGAAACAGACATAAGCTTTGCATTTTTGACATAACATTGTTTGCATATGACTATTTGTTTGAACAGCAGGGAAATTCGCATGATGAATACCTAGCGAACAAAAGCATTTCCAATCAAGGGGCATGGCGTGACTATTGTCTGTTATCTGGGGCAGTCCAATCAAGATTCGGAGAATCTCTCAAAGGCCAAATAGCCTGGGGCAAATCTCCATCTGAGTCACTTGGGGCATTCCAACAACGAATCTTGCCTGATCAAACATCTTCTGGTGGCATGACAAAACACTTCTAACAGGGGCAACTCCCTGCATTCTGAGGGCGTGGATATAGTCGAAAGAATACTACGCATAATCAAAGACCCGCTAGGTTGACACACCTAGGCAAAAATAAGGGCTTCCCGGCGAACCAAAAGGGTTCGGGCAAAATGAAGGGATGAAATGAAAAAATCTGTACACCCGGCAAGTCGAAAACCTGAAAAGGCGGCTTAGGAAAAAATGGGTATCCCGGTTGACTGAAAACCCGAAAGGGCGGTCCAGGCAAAAGTTAGGGATTAAAGCGTACGACTATGTCCCGGCATCTCGTCACTCGCCTACCAAAAGGAAGATTTGTCAATCTGCAGTCATCCAGCACCTCCACAAGGTATCTTCTCCCCTCACCTCAGGAACAGGGGCAATAATGAGTCGTCCAGGCGATCTGGTGGCTCTGTCAACCAAAGTACCAAGGAAAGGTTAATACGAAGATGATTACCATCTACCTTTACAAATTCCAGATCGTGGGTTAATATCTGAAACCAAACAGGACTCATCCACAAGTAACCCTACACCGGTTCCTTCTAAATTTTCAGACGAAGTCTTACACGGACTCACCCTCCACAAGTAACCTTACCCCGGTTCCTCCAGAAGTCTTACACGGACTTATCTCAAGATGACCTTACCCCGGTTCATCCAGAAGTCTTACACGGACTTATCCTAAGATAACCTTACCCCAGTTCATCAAGAAGTTTTACACGAACTCACCCTGCAGTAACCTTACCCCGGTTCCTCCAGAAGTTTTACACGAACTTATCCCGAAGTAACCCTACACAGGTTATCTCTTTCCAGACGTAGTCTTACACGGACTCGTCATCAGTAAACCCTACATAGGTTCTCTCTTTCCAAGATGCGGTTTTACACGAGCTCATCATCAGACAACCCTACATGGGTTCCCTCTTTCAACTTACAAAAATTACAGTTCAAAACTTCCCCAGGAGAGTCCAATCCAGTTTCCCCAGGAAAGTTGGAATCCATCTCCCTAAGCAGTAAGCTTATCCCCAGTAGATTCTGGAAGCTTATCCTCGCAAAACACAAACACGTCTCCTGGCTTTATTCAAGAGTTATTTCCCTACCAGGATATAACTGGGTTATCCTCAGCCAAAAGCCACGGAAAGAGCGTCCTCGACGAAGTCTTCTTATCCCCAACGAAGTTTATTAACACTTCCAACACAACAAGGGTATCCCCAGCAAGTTATTATCAACAACTCAATAAAGTACCTCTCTCCCCACAGAGTATCGCTTCCCGGTAAGATCGCTAGAGTACTTTTCTCCCCGCAGAGTAATCCATTCGCCAAGTTCATTTCCCAACAGAGTTATCTTCTCCTACCGGTATTCTTGCAACTATCATCCCCAGCGGAAGCCAAGATCTATTCTTCAACATCAGCCCAGGATATGACTTCCCGGCACTCGTCAAGGATTTACTTTCCTAGACGAAAACATACATTCATAAACATCACATACATCATTATAGCATGCATATACGCATCATATCTTACAAATCTCATTTATATTGAGAACATCATTGCTTGATCCATATCATGCATTGCATACGACTGACCTTTACCTTTCAGGAAAGATTCAGTTAAGTTCTCAACTATATTTCAAGACCTAGACCGGTTCAGTTAAATCGACCCTAAGATTTTTCTGTTTCTTATCCAGTCAAAGGCCTTCTCTGGTTCAGTCAGATCGACCCTAAGATCTCCCTGATTCTTATCCAGTTGAAGACATTTCAAGACCTAGGCCGGTTCAGTTAAATCGCCCCTAAGATTTTCCTGTTTCTTATCCAGTCAAAGGCCTTCTCTGGTTCAGTCAGATCGACCCTAAGATCTCCCTGTTTCTTATCCAGTCAAAGGCCTTCTCTGGTTCAGTCAGATCGACCCTAAGATCTCCCTGTTTCTTATCCAGTTGAAGACATTTCAAGACCTAGACCGGTTTAGTTAAGTCGACCCTAAGATTTTCCTGTTTCTTATCCAGTCAAAGGCCTTCTCTGGTTCAGTTAGATCGACCCTAAGATCTCCCTGTTTCTTATCCAGTTGAAGATTTCAAGACCTAGACCGGTTCAGTTAAATCGACCCTAAGATTTTCCTGTTTCTTATCCAGTCAAAGGCCTTCTCTGGTTCAATCAGATCGACCCTAAGATCTCCCTGTTTCTTATCCAGTTGAAGATTTCAAGACCTAGACCGGTTCAGTTAAATCGACCCTAAGATTTTCCTATTTCTTATCCAGTCAAAGGCCTTCTCTAGTCCAGCTAAATCGACCCCTAACAGATTTTCCTGATAAAGACTCAGTAGAAGATATCCCAGATTCTCTCAGCGTTACTGTTGAGGTAGAAGTCGCCCAAGATTCTCTCAGCGTTACTGTTGAGGTTGAAGTCGTCCCAGATTCTCTCAGCGTTACTGTTGAGGTAGAAGTCGCCCAAGATTCTTTCAGCGTTACTGTTGAGGTTGAAGTCGTCCAAGGTTCTCTCAGCGTTCCTGTTGAGGTAGTAATCGCCTAAGGTTCTCTCACCGTCCCTGTGGAGGTAGTAACCATCCCCGGTTCATTCATCACCGTTTGAAGCTCCAGATTCAATTCCTGTAACCAGTCAGGACGCATCTATACAAAGAATTTGAAGACCAGCTCCTGTAACAGGCCAGGTAATCATTTTCTTTTGCAGGTACACAAGTTCTCGCTAAGGAATCTCTTACGCAATCGACACCCAGATGGCATCTATAAGCCCATCAGCCCATCCATCATCTCTCATCATGGCATCTATAAGCCCATCATCCTATCCATCAGTCTCTAAATGGCATCTATAAGCCCATTCCCATCATCACACTACTATGTGAGCGCAAATTTCTGGGCACTCTAGTGTTCAATCATCTTCCACCTTCGGATTACGAAAGGCACGTCAGCCAATCTGCATCCTCAGGTCTAAGAAGATTGAACAGGGGCAACTGTTGTACCCCAAAATTTTCCCTCCCATATTCTTCAAGAATTGCAAAGAGCATGCTTCAAAATCTCCCCAAGCGTTGCACAGTTCAAGGGCCTCCTAACAATCAAAAATTAGGGTTTTGGTTCTGACAAAGAAAATGAAGTTTCCAAGGGTCCAATCAAGTCCCACAGGCCTACAAATATAGTCAAGCATCCTCATACCAAGTTTCAAGACTCACAGCACAAAATTGCACAGTCAAAAACCCTAATTGCCCTACAGTCAACTAAAGGGGCAAAATGGTCATTTGACAGTCAAAAAGTCCAAATTTTTGGTCAACATCTCATTTTGAAGCCAAAAACATCATTTGATCAATGCTTGATCATGATTCTCAAAGTATGGCTCAAAAAGTCTCAAGATGCAAAAGTTTCCATATTTGGACAGTTGAAAAAGTTAACTGTAACTTGACCAAGGCATAACTTCCACATGGATTATCAGAAAAATTCCATCCAAAGCTCATTTTGAAGAGAAAGACATTTCCTACAACTCCTCTTCACACTTCAAGTCCAAGAAATGCTCTCACAAAAAGTTATCAATTTCAACATTATAGGTCATTTTCAAAAGTCAACAAAAAGAGACTTTAAGTCAAAGGCCATAACTTGAGATTGGTAAATTAAAATGACATGGGACCAAAGGCATTGGTTAGAGGACTTCAAGACCTTTCCAAAATGTCCAAGAAAATAATCAAAGCTTAAAAATTGAGCAAGATGTGCCTTGTGGAAGTTGGGAAGTTTTTGGGTATTTTGAAAAGTCAACTTTGCTTCAAAAGCCTTAAAATTGCTAATGGGCCACATTTTCTTCCAAGATTCATCATCCAAAGCATGTGCACGACCATTTGGCCCAAAGGGGATTTATTCATCATTTTTATTTATTTATTTGAATTTTTAAATTACAATTAATTCATTTAAATTAAATAAAATATGGAAAAATACTAAACCAAAGTTTTTAAATCTTTTTGTGCAGAATAAACACTCCTTAAAGGCTTAGGATTCATGCATAATCATTTTTGGAAGGTTTTGCCATGATTGGAATCAAATATTCATGGAAAAAGATTTGGAAGATATGCCATGAAAATCAAATATCTTTCCATCAATGCAAAGGGTTTTTAGATCAAAATCTTTACCCTAATCATTGCATACATAAGCCAGAAGCAAACCCTAGTGGAAAATACCTCTAAGCTGCGCCCAAAGTTGAAGAGAAACATTGAAATTTTTGTGAAAAATTCCAAAACTGAAAACGTGATTACAAAGGGTTTCAAGACAAAATAATCATTCCATTGCATTCCTGAGACTTCAAGGAAAGTTTCTGGATCAAAACCATCATCTCTAACGCGAAGAATTGGTAGAATAACCCCCGTCCTGTTCATACTTTTTTCCACGTTCTTGCATCATGATTCACGCATTATTGTTAATTTTTAATGTTTGATTTATATTCAGTGAACCATTCTAAAGCTAACCATGTGTTTTAATTGAGTTTTCACGCATCGTATGAAGAATCACCATGGAAGATTGCTAGGGTTACAAAACTGTGAAATTGGGGGTTTACTTCTATGGAAAAATTAAGACCTGAGACCCACACCATCAGAATCAGAAACTCATGGCCAATCGTTTCCATACCTCGCGCTCAATTTATGAGCCACCATATTCTATTCGCTATTTTCATATGCACTGTTTAGTGGGGGTTCAAAACCCCCGGTATCTAACTGTTGTTTTTCAGGTAAAACGCGAACGAGTGGAGAAGAAGATTAGGTGGCGAGCGATGGTTGGATAATTTGAATTCAACGCGCGTTTTTTTATTTTCTATGTCACTAACCAATTTTCCCGTATGTTATTTGTTTGTCATTCCATATGCAACGCGCGCGGTTAGCACAATTGGCAGGGCTTCAGTGTGGTAAACATTGGGACCTGGGTTCGAACCCCAGGTACCCCTTTCTTATTTCCATATTTTTCTCCTAACCATGTTCCTGTGCAGCTTGCTCCCTGATGACCATCATACGCCCACAATTTCAACGCGCCACATGGCCACTGAAGGCAATCCAGAGGCCCAGATCTGATGAACACCATGGACATTGGTCAAACGCACACGCACGCTTCCAGAAAAGTCAAACAAGGCCATAAACATTGGGCCTAAATTGCTGGGACAAAACCTCCAGTTTGGGGTCAACACTATCTTGGTTTGTCTTTTTTCATTCTTTCATTATTTTTCTTTCTATTTTTATTTGTTTAATCAATTTTAATTTAATTCTTTAAATCAATATTTTCATAACATAAAAAATAATAAAAATCAGAAAGTCATAAAAATTAAAATATATTTTATTTAAATATTATTTTTGTAAAAAAGGTCTTATTAATTAATTAGTTTTTTTATTCTAGGATTAACTTTAACATTTTCTTAATAAATTTAAAATTTGTAGAATTAGGTTTTAATTACTTTTATCTTTTTCTTTTCTTTTATCATTATTAATTATTAATTATTTTCTTGTGAATAAAATTGCATTAATTAATTAGGTTTAATTTTAGGTTCAATTTTAATATTTTTCTTAATAAATAAAAATAGTTAGAATTAGGGTTAATTAATTTTAATTTCATTTAGTTCTCATTAAAAATCCATAAATACAAAAACTCAAAAAAAATCTTTTCTTTTTATTTTAATTTAATTAATTTGTTAATAATAATTTAATTTCATTAAAAAGGGTCCAACGCCCTCGCTTTCGATTTTAATTCTCTTCGCGCATTTTATTATTATTCCTTTCTTTTAAATATTTATGTAATTCTCCCAAAGCCGTGTAAATTCGATATTTATATTTCTCGCACCTTACTTTGTTTTATGTCAAATCGGGTCCTAGATTTAATTTGGCGATGTGGACCCGCGCCTTTGTAATAGTTTAGGAACTTTATATTTCTCGCAACTTTTTAACTGTTAATAATTACATGCAAGAATGAATGTCAAAATAAAAATAAAAAAACGTAGATCACCTATGACATGACAAGACAAAAAAATATCTGAAAATGACACACAAATCACACACCACCCCTAGGGTACGCCTCACTGTTGCCTTGCCCCTCGAAAGGTGATCGTCGAGTAGAGGATGTCTTAGTAAGTCCTCATGATCCGAGAACCTGGCATGAGGGTAGCTTCTAAGGTATCTTCCTATTGCTCTGGTGATCACCATGTCCCGAACCTTCGAATTGACCCGAACACCTCCAACGGTGGTGCTACCTACCTCTCAATGGTGGGATGGCACTACTTCAAGGACATTTACACAGATGAATTCCTTAGGGTAGGTAGACGATTCTAGATACTTGCTCTAATTTCAAAACAAATCAAAAATACTTTTCACACCGACACCTTTTCAAAAAAGCTTTCGAAAGCAAATTTTCAAACACTCTTGAGGACTGATACAAGAGTCGAACTGAAATTTTCAAAGAAACTTTTTAAACCCACAGTTGAAAAGCAAACAAACCATTTTGAAAACACAAATGAGCAAGTATCTAAGAGCCCATGGATAACCATGGATAGAAAGGGTGCTAACACCTTCCCTTTCTATAATCTACCTCCCGAACCGAGAGCAATCTCTATAAGGAATTTTTCTGTGCTTTTGTCCTTTCCATTTGGAGAAAATAAAAGACGGTGGCGACTCTTGCTTCCGCGACATTTCGCGAACTAGCGTTAAACAATCAGTTCCAGATCCACCGATCACAGAACTGGCGACTCTGCTGGGGACTCTTATAAAGTGAGGTGTACCTTAGGACTAAGATCACTTGTGTTTTCAATTGTCTGAATTGTTTGCTTTATCATTGTGGGCCTGTCTTGGGAGTTCTAATAGATCCTAACCCGGATCTGGGGATACCTTCTTAGAAAGTAGCAACAAGGCTGTGAGGGAACTGTGCGGGGTATACCGACATGGTTGAAGCAGTCTGCTACGTTGATGTGGCACTTTGGTGTGTACCGGTAACCCTTGAGTTCAGTCAAGGAGAGTATGGGGCCTCCGCATGGTGTCGTGAAGCATCAACAGACCTTAGGAACCTTAATTGAACTATCTTGGCCTCTTTAGGGTAGTGAGATAACTGACTTTGGTGCAGTTCGAAGTTGGTTGATACTCGATACTACACTCAATTGAGGGTTGCTTTCCTGGAATATTTCGGTCGCCAGTTCAGTGGCTAAATCGAAACGATGAACAATGAAAGCAATCCAATGATATTGGGACCCTTAGAACCCGGTTACTTCTAATAGGACAGGTTGAGCCCACCAACTTCAAGAGGGTAATACCTAGACCTCATGCTGGCCTAAACTTTAAGGGTTTCTCTTGTGTGACTTGTGTGCCTTCCAACTTGACTATTTGCATGCCTGTTATCTGACACTTGAGTTCCCTGCAGGTTTTGTTTATAGTCCTTAATTGGGACTCATAACAGGGTGTACTAAGTTTCTTGCAGGTTTTATTTACAGTCCTTAATTGGGACTCATAACAGGGTTACTTACATTACCCCATGCATAGCATACCATCATACCATTGCATACATCCTGCACAAGGACTAATCCATTTCAAGGATCTCAAGGGCTTGTGATGCAGGTCATGATGAGCCAGTTATCTAGCAAGGGGCAAAGAGGATTTATTTTCCTCTAGCCAAGGCTGTCAGAGGCTATGACCCACTTGATATGGTGAGCTTTGACATTTGAAGAAGGTTCCCCGAGCCAAAATTGTTAGGGGCTATGACCCACTGGATATGGTGAGCCTTTGACTCTTGAAGAAGGACTCTCAACAATATGCAGTTCCTTCAATCAAGTTACCGGATTCGAATTCTAACAAGTTTCTTTGTCTACCCCGTGAGGTCCTTGAAAACATTGCATGCATACATACACATCATAACAGGTATCCTTGTTGCAGGTCACTTACCTTTCTCGCTGTTTATTTCAGCAATGGCTTCCCAACAAGATAACCAGGACCTTCTCGCTCAAGAGACTCGGTTCAGGGAAATCCTCCTGAATCTATCCAAGGGGCAGGAGGAGTTAAGGACACTTCTCTTGGAGACTTTGGTCAGGAACAGCGCTGAGGACGAACGGCTGAAACATCTGCAAGCTGAGATGGATGCAATGAAAGCCCAGATGCTAGGGCAGATGACTGCCATTCAGGGTATAGCTCAAAGACAAGAAGAGCTAGGAGTGCTCATCAACCAATTGCTTCAGGGTAACCAACTGGGGCAAACGTCTAAGGGTAAAGAGCCAGTCATCATTCAACCCTCTTTGAGACAAGGAGATAAGGGGAGAGCTCCTCAAATGGCTCTAGTGTCACAAATTCAGCATCAACCTCACCAGCTTCAGGCAGACAAGCCCAAGAGGCAATTCACCTAGCTCAACATGTCGTTGTTTCAAGCTTTGTCTCTATAACTTTGTCTCTCTAAGCCCAAGGTCAAAAATTCTTCATTTGAGAGATATGAGCCAAAATATTACATGTTATTTTAAAAGTTAACAAAAAAGACATCTTTTGTCAAAGCGATTTATATCAAGACAAAGACTTCAAATGAAAAAATGACTAGCATGAAAGTTGTAGGAGATATTTTGAGGTTTCCAAAAAGTCATAGATCATCTTCATCTGACAAAAATTGAGTTATGATTGGTGTAAATTAAGCAATTTTGAGAAAATGCATGAAGTTCAAATTGAGAAAACTTGAATTTTTGGGCTAATGGGCCTAAGTTTTTAGGTTCAAACGTGTTTATAACCTTATAAAAGACCTCTAAATTCATTCATATATTTTTGTGATTTTTATTTCTTTTTATTTTGATTTTATTCAATAAATTCAAAATAAATCAAATAAAATATAAATCTAATGGATGAGCAAACGCTGATAATCAGTATGAGTAGACATTTTCCTGATATACATCACAAGGTGGTCAAGAGGGAAAGAGTTTCCCTTGTACCTCTCAAATTCTGGCATTTTAAACTTCGCTAGGACCTTTACATTGGAAACTAGACAGGGCTCATTGACGTTCTGTCCAAACAATTCTTTTCCTCGAAGGGCCTTCATTTCCTTCTGCATCTCATTGAACTGGTCTTGAAAGTCATCCAACCGGTCATAGAACTCCACACTTTCACTCGGTGGAGGAACAAGTCGATAAATTTCATCATTAACAAACAACATAGAATTCACCATAGGAGGTGCAGTATAATGGATCTCATTTCTAGCCATAGGAGTAACATGCACCACAGGAGGTGCAGGAGTAGCAGCAGCTTGAACAATTGGAGCAACATGGGCATCAAGATTGTAACCTTCTGGCATTAAATTTTCAAGCATTCCCCACGGGTATCCCTGAGGCATACGGTTATGTGCAGCAGTAATTGGGGTAATAGAAACGGGAACTGATGGACCTTTAGAAGCAATTGTTGTTTGTTGTGGTTGAGCAAGTGGTGACTGATTCTGAGAAGCCACCAATGATTCCATCAAAGTATCCAGATTAGCCATGCCGACCTTCAAAGCAGTAACTTCTTCGCGTAGTTCGCGATTCTCTTGTCCAATATTCTCCATTTTCTTCCTGGAATTAGCTCGAGTATTGTACCGGTGAGACAACTTGCTGAACGAAGTAGTAAAACACAATAAGACACTTGGGTATGAACATAAATGCAAGAAATATATACAAGATGATTCATGACATGCAATGCACATGATTTATTTTATTATTATTAATATTTCAAAGGACTCAAAGAATTATGGACAATTTGCAAATACTACAGTACTAACACATTTTTGAAATATTGAAAATCTCATTATAATAACTTCAAAATAGATTACAACTTTTTTAGTACAAGTTTCAACAATCCCAAGTACAAAATAAGATATAATATAAAATCCTAAGAAAGCAGAGCTGATGAAGATCACTCCACACACTGACGCTTTCCCGTGAGTCTTGCAATTTGAGCCTTCAACTGCTTGTTCTCTTCTACATACCTGTCGTCAACCACTTTCCAATCACCAGAGTTGGGAAATAAACGACTAAGTCTTGATCGAGCTTTAGAGGAAAATAAATCCTCTTGCTTCCCCATCATCTCTACATTACGACTTTCAAGAATCTCAATTAGGTCATCCTTCTCTTTGAAATCTGCCCGGTAAGACGTCTCTAAGGTCAGACACTTGTTCTTCCAAGCCTCTTTATCCAGCTGCATCCTAACTAGGGCCAGCTGAAGCTCTTCCACATCATTTAAAAGGGGAGGAGTGGTCTTCAAAAACATATCAGGCATAGGTTCCTCACGAGAATATGGCATCTTCAACTGAATTGCCCTTGTCTGCACCCATCGGAGATAAAGTTCTAAAGCAACAACTCCTCTAGGTCCCAAGTCATTTATACTCTTCCTGTGAACATGGCACCAAGCCTTTGAAATCTCCTCCTTATATTTATTTATATCCTCTCCCTCTTTGAGAAAGAAACCACTCATATGAATACTATTTGGCTTATCTCTCATTGGATATCCAAGTTGTCGTCGTGCAAGAACAGGATTGTAGTTAATTCCTCTTGTTGTACCCCAAAATTTGCCCTCTCAATTCTCAAGGCCTTTCTTACAAGGATTTTCAAGGTTCAAGCTTGAACAAGTGCATTGGGATTTTCCAATACCAAAATTAAAAGGAGACTGTCAAAAAGGGAGAAAATAGATAAAAATAACATTTTGACAAATTTGGAGAAAAACATGTCTCCTTCGATTTAGCACCCTTCGACTGACTCCAAGCCTCCTTCGAATGCAAGTTTAGGTACATCCTTCGTTTGGATTTGAAACCTCCTTCGAATGCAAGTTTAGGTACATCCTTCGTTTGGATTTGAAACCTCCTTCGAATGCAAGTTTAGGTACATCCTTCGTTTGGATTTGAAACCTCCTTCGAATCCACTTGCATCAAGGGCCTCTTGCAGACTTTACCTCTCACAAGCTTCATTTGAGCCAAGAGATATCTTCATATAAGATTTGACTAAGTTCTTGCTTCCCTTGAAGGAGCACCCTTCGACTCAGAAGTCAGGAACTTCCCTCACGCTAAAAGGCAATGACTCCCTTTATGTTTGTTTTGATCCACATGCTTCGATTAGGAAACATTGCTTCCTTCGAACACAGTCTTTCGATTGGGCAATATGTTTGTTTCGATCCAAGCTTCGACAGGGCATTAGCTTCCTTCGAGTAAGTTTGTTTCGACCATAAGCTTCGACTGAGGCAAAGGCTTCCTTCAAACAAGTGCGCTTCGATCTCATTCTTGCATTTGACTCAAGACCAAATCTCGTTTGCCAGGCTATGTTGCATCCAAATCTTTACATAGTCAGAAGCTTGTACAAGGGTTTTAAACTTTGTCTTTTAGATACTACTATTATTGGTTAAAGGCTACATGCTCTTTCCTTTCATAGAGAGTACTTTAGTCACAAAATCAGCTTTCAACCTGATTTTGGTCTGAGCACAAGCAACGTCAGAAGCATAAGTCACATCTTCTGCACCCCAACTACCAAGAGGCCCCCCACATGTACTTTCATGTTACATTATGTAATCATTTATTTGCAAGGCTGGCTTTGAACAACATGTCCATTCTTTCTCTATAAATAGAGGAACATTTACAAAGCTAGGGGAGGATCTTTGGACCAGAGGAACGAATCCCCCAAATTTTCTCAAACACAATAAAACTCTCAAGTTCATCAACACTTGAGAAATCAAAAAAACCCAGAATCCCAAACACTCACCTCTTTCGATTCTGAAGAACATCCCACACATAGAAGTTTGTTCAAACTAAAAGACAACCTTGTGTGATAACTCTTCGAACCAAAAGCAAACCCCCTGTGACTACTCTTTGAATTCCAGAAACGTCCAGGTAGAAGTTCAAGTTTGAATCCCACATCCATTCAAGGTCTGAAGCAAGGTAAGTCACTCTTACCCTTGAATCTTTCGTTTCATGGCATAGTATGTGAATAATCTTCCCTTTCATTTCAAAACATGTACATAACACTTTGGTTCTTTTCGATTCGACGTACTTAATATGATTTCAGAGCTAAACCCTTTCGTTTTGCTGCTTGTTTACTTAAATATGCATTAAGTATTAACTGATTATAAGGCAATACTAGCATGGCCTTATGCCATGTTGCTGTTCAAAAAGTTCAAACAAAAGAAACAGGAGACAGGAGTATGAAAGGGAGCCTTTGGTTTCCACACTGACTTCCAGGCCCAGGCAGAGACACGCTCACACTGATTTCACTGGCCCAATCGAAGAAGGCAACAAGGCAGAAAGGCCCAGCCAGAGGAACACTTGCACTAAGTCCAGGCTCAGACGAAAGGCACTCCCATGCCGGTGCCAACCTCCAATTGAAGTACATGACCTGACTGGTGCCAAAGCCCAATCGAAGGCCATGACCTCACTGGTGCGAACTCCCAATCAAAGGAAGCCTAGAAATGAAAATCGAAGGCTGCTCCTGCCCAAATCGAAGGAGCTCATTTTTTCTTCTTTTTATCTTATTTTTTCCTTTATATTCTTCTGCACTTCAATATGGTTGTAATAGTGTAGGATATTTATTTGCTACATTTTTATTGCTTTATACAAATGCTAGTAAATAGGTGTGTATGGAAAGATAAACCCAACAAGTAGGAAACCCATAATCAAGACAAAATGCATGCAAATCAAACACACTATTCACACATGCACCCTTAGGGTAATCTCGCTTGTTGCCTCAGAAAATGCAATCATGTCCCTCGAGTATGAGAAACTCTAGCCAAATGTCCCTTCGATAAACAAAGATCGTAGTCCCTCGATGACCCTCGATGTTGCCTTCGATAAAACGATCTCGTCCCTTACAAAATTGCTAGAGCGTCTCACAAGTTGCCTTCAATGATTGCATACGATGACCCGCGCCTGTCCCATTTAACATCCTAACGCAAGGTTGTTCACCAAATACAATGGTGAAAAAACACTGTTAAAAGGGTTAAAAACATAAGAAAGATCTTTGAGTAAAATAGGGTAGACAACTCTTAGTTACTTGATCAAAAATATTGCAAAACATCTTTGCTATTTTTCAAACACACATCACAACACAAACTTCAAAAACAATTTCAAATCAACTTCCAAAACATTGAAATACCTTTTCAAAAAGACATACACATTTGTATATATTCAAACAAGAATCATTACAAAGGTTGCCTAGACAAGGCATCTTTTTTCAAAACATTTTCAAAACCACACACAAAGTACCATTTCAAGCAATTGAAAAACAAAGGCAAGTGATCTAAAACAAGTAACTAAGAGCCCATGGATAACCATGGATGAAAAGGGTGCTAGCACCTTCCCTTTTCATAATCTACCCCCCGAACCCACGAAAACATCTCAAAGGTCTTTCCTGTGCTTTTTGACCTTTCCTTAGGATAAAATAAAAAGTCGGTGGCGACTCTTGCAAAACCGAAACATTTTCAAACACAAACGCAAAACCTCAAGTCAGTTCTCCCACCTATCACAAAACTGGCGACTCTGCTGGGGATTTTTCTAAAAGTGGGGTTACCTTAGGGTTTTAGATCACCTTTACATGCTTACCTTGATTGCTTTGATTGCTTTGATTGCTTTACTTTTTGGGTTCCTCGCTTGGGTTTGTTTTAAATCCTACACCCGGATTTGGGGGCACCTTTTAGGTAAGTAGCAATAAACTATGAGGGAACTGTGCGGGGTATACCGACATGGTTGAAGCAGTAGCTACGTTAGTGTGACATATTTGTGGGTACCGGTAGCCCTTGAGTAGTCAAGGAGAATACGGGGCCGCTGAGTGATATCATGAAGCACTAACGAACTCTTAGAACCTTACTTGACCATCTTGGCCTTTTTAGGGGTAGTGAGATGACCGACTTTGGTGCAGTCCGAAGTTGGTAGATACTCGATACTACACTCATTGAGGATTATTTTCTTGGAATATTTTGGTCGCCAGTTAAGTGGCTAAACCAAAACAATGAACATAGAAAATAATCCAGTGATATTGAGCTCCTTAGAACCCGGTTTCTATTTTAGGACAGGTTGAGCCAACTAACTTCAAGAGGGTACTTACCTACAAACCCCATGCAAGCCTAAACCTAAGGACTTGTTTTCTTTGTGTGAATATGATTACATGTATATACACTTGCTTACTTTTGCATACATGTACATATCATCATAACATCATACCATAGCATTTTCAATAACCATTTCAAGGATCTCGAGGGTCTTTCGATGCAGGGTCATGTTGAACCAGATGTCTACCAAGGGGCAAGAGGGTTCTCCTCTAAACAAACGCCGTCAAAGATCAAGTGCAACAACTTGAATCAGGGGCTATGACCCACTTGACATGGTGAGCTTGATTCTCGTGGAAAGACATCCACCGATACAAAGTTCTCCAATCAAAGATGTTGATCAAAGTTCAATCTCTAACATTTTCTTGTGTTTACCCCGCGAGATTCTTGGAAACATGCATCCACATATCATGCATTGCATCATAACAGGTTTTCCTTTTCAGGTTACCTTATTCTCCTACTGTTTATTTTAGTAGAGATGGCTCTAGAGCAGACTATCAAGGGCATCCAGGCTCAAAACGCTCAACTTCAAGAGATGTTCTTGAACCTATCCAAGAGACAAGAAGAGGTCAAGACGCTCCTCACCAGGGGCATGATCATGGGAAATCCTGATGGAAACAAAGATGACCAGTTGGAAAGGCTACAAACTGAAATAGCCATAATAAGGGTCCAAATGATGGGACAGTTGGTGGGCCAGATGGCTCTTATCCAAAATATGGCTCAAGGACAAGAAGAGATGAGGGTCCTCATCAACAAGGTTCGTCGGGATGGATGTAACCAAATGGGGCAAACATCTAGGATTGGGGATCAAATCATCATTCAGCCTCCCTTAAGACAAGAAGCCGAGAGTGCACCTTTCCAATTTGCCTCCGTGTCACGAGCCCAACAACAACAGGGTAATCGGCGTAGGCGGAATACATCTGAAAGACGCTTCACCGAAATTGACATGTCATTATCTCAAGCACTACAACACCTGTTGGAAGCCAAGCTGGTTGTATTAAGGGACCCCCCTCAAAATCCCAACACAGCCTCTCCTAGGTACTATCCAAATGCAAGATATGTGTACCACTCCAACAGTCCTGGACATGACACCGATAGTTGTTGGACGTTGAGAAATAAAATTCAAGATCTAATTGAAGAAGGAACGCTGGAGTTCACACAAGATGGCCAGATTGAATTCTTCTGTCGTCCCTCAAAGGCTCACCACCTAAAGTGACAAGTTCAAACAAAGAGGCTTCTAATCATTTTGAATTTTCAATTGTAATTTCTTTTGTTATTAAAACAATTATCTATTAATGTCAAACTTTGTTTCAGTAATGCATTGCATATGTTTGTCTTGAATTCATCCTTTCATTTTCACTATAATTATGCTTTCTTTATGACATTCAACTCTTGCTAAAAGTTACAAGCCTTTAGAGGGAGGATGACGAAATAATGCCATAATCGCATACAGTATGCTTTTGAATAAACCTTGCTGACGATGTACAGGCATTTCTTTTAAATCCTAAACACTGGAGTTATAAGGAAGATTACCCCTAGTCAACCCCTTCGATCCAAAGAAGTAGAAGTTTTCTATTTTAACACAAATTGAAACCTTTAATCAAAACCTGGGGCAGGGTAGTCTCTCAGTTAATTCAAATGCGCTTTAAGTCGCAAACTCTCAGTTCATAATACAACGAACGACATCAAAAGCATTCCTCTGGAATCAAAAGATAGTGGTGGTTCCTTATCTCATAGGCAGTCAATCTCTCAAAAGAGAAAATCCCACCGAGCCAAAACCTATAAAGGAGGCTTAAGAAAGCTGGGGCATCCCACTGACTGTAATCTCAAAAACAGGAACAGTCAGGCAAAAGTTAGGGATAACAAATCAAAAGAATGAGGTCGCTACAAATCCTCAACAACATGAAAAATGTTGCAAAAATGACTGCCTTCCAACAAATTCAACTTGTGTGAACCATCACCAAAAACGTCGTTCCAGACTCATTTGGAGTTCAAATGCACAATTAACTGAGTTTAGGATTGAAGAACATCACGAAGAGCGGGTGGGTACAAATATACTTTGAGCCTTTATCCTTTGTTTCTTAAACCGTGAACCAAGCCACGTTACAACCCTTCAAAAGTCCTAATTGAAGCATGGGTTAGTTCGAAAGCATACTGTTACAAAAGGTATCCTAACTCCTGTAAGGCTTAGCCCTAAATCTTGTGTTGAATTTGTCTTATAAAAAGTTTTCTGCTAAAAAACGCATTTTTCAAAACTTTGAGACAAGCATAAACTTTGTATTACTTGAATATCACTGTTTGCATTTGGCTATTTGTTTGACATCGGAGAAATTCACACAATGAATATCCGATGAACGAAAGCCCTCCCATTGAACAAAATCACTTCAAGTGGGATGAAACTTCCAACGACAAATCTCCTATAAACAAGGGGGCATGACATGTCACTATCTAGCACACCTGGGGCAGTCCAGTCAAGATTCCATGAAATCTCTCAAGAAGTACAGAATAACCAGGGGCAGGTCTCCATCTCCATTACTTGGGGCATTGGATGCCAATCTCAGCAAAGAGTTACGTACAATCAAACATTTTTGGCAAATGCCACAAACATTTTCTACTAGGGGCAGTGACAAATTCCCCTAGAATCCTTCTCATGGGATGACTCCCAGCAAGGGTTTAATCTCTGAAAACCTTTCCTCAGCTGAATCAACCTCAAGAATCCTCGAGGACTTCCCCCAACGAAGATGTCACCTCTCTAGCGGATTGACGATAGGGTTTATTTCCCCAACAACACCAGGATTCCCCAGCTTGAGTTTGCCTCTCCGACTACTACAAATCAAAGGACAACAACTCCTCTTCCCCAGTAGACTACTCTACAATCCCCAACAAGTTACTGCGAAACCTGGACCCGACCAGACATCAGTTCAACTTCGACTCCCCAATAGAGTAACGGACGACTAAGACTCCTAAACTCTTTTCCCAAGCAGAAATAAACATACTCCCCACAGAGTTTTCAATATCCCCCAGCGGAGTTCTCCACAAACAACAAAGTAGGTATCCCCGTTGGAAACATTTTGAGCAAAGTCCAAGACAAAATTACACTTCAACAACATTCATAACATATGCATACAAAATACATATGACACGAATCTCATTTTATTTTGAGAACATCATTACACAATGCATACATCATGACGTTGCATACAACTAACTCTTTACCTTTTCAGGAAAGATCAATCAACAGGCAAAGATCATCATCTTCTGAGATCCCTTCAAGAGACAGTTCAGATGCGATCCAGATATGGCTGACATTCTGATACTTATTCCAGATTCCTTCTAGAGATAGTTCAGATGCGATCCAGATATGGCTGACATTCTGATACTTATTCCAGATTCCTTCTAGAGATAGTTCAGATGCGATCAAGATATGGCTGACATTCTGATACTTATTCCAGATTCCTTCTAGAGACAGTTCAGATGCGATCCAGATATGGCTGACATTCTGATACTTATTCCAGATTCCTTCTAGAGACAGTTCAGATGCGATCCAGATATGGCTGACATTCTGATACTTATTCCAGATTCCTTCTAGAGACAGTTCAGATGCGATCCAGATATTACTGACATTCTGATACTTATTCCAGATTCCTTCTAGAGACAATTCAGATGCGATCCAGATATGGCTGACATTCTGATACTTATTCCAAATTCCTTCTAGAGACAGTTCAGATGCGATCCAGATATGGCTGACATTCTGATACTTATTCCAGATTCCTTCTAGAGACAGTTCAAATGCGATCCAGATATGGATGACATTCTGATACTTGTTCCAGATTCATTCAAAATATAGTCCAGATACGATCCAGATTCAGATGTCATTCTGTCACTCATTCAAAATACAGTCCAGATACGATCCAGATTCGAATGTCATTATGTCACTCATTCAAAATACAGTCCAGATACGATCCAGATTCGGATGTCATTCTGTCACTCATTCAAAATACAGTCCCGATACTATCCAGATTCGGATGTCATTCTGTCACTCATTCAAAATACAGTCCAGTCAAGATACAATCCAGATTCAGATGTCATTCTGTCACTCATTCAAAATACAGTCCAGATACGATCCAGATTCGGATGTCATTTTGTCACTCATTCAAAATACATTCCAGATACGATCCAGATTCGGATGTCATTCTGTCACTCATTCAAAATACAGTCGTATCTAGATTCGGATGTCATTCTGTCACTCATTCAAAATACAGTCCAAATACGATCCAGATTCGGATGTCATTCTGTCACTCATTCAAAATACAGTCCAGATACGATCCAGATTCGGATGTCATTCTGTCACTCATTCAAAATACAGTCCAGATACGATCCAGATTCGGATGTCATTCTGTCACTCATTCAAAATACAGTCCAGATACGATCCAGATTCGGATGTCATTCTGTCACTCATTCAAAATACAGTCCAAATACGATCCAGATTCGGATATCATTCTGTCACTCATTCAAAATATAGTCTAGATACGATCCAGATTCAGATGTCATTCTGTCACTCATTCAAAATACAGTCCAGATACGATCCAGATTCGGATGTCATTCTGTCACTCATTCAAAATACAGTCCAGATACAATCCAGATTCGGATGTCATTCTGTCACACATTCAAAATACAGTCCAGATACGATCCAGATTCAGATGTCATTCTTTCACTCATTCAAAATACAATCCAGATAAGATCCAGATTCGAATGTCATTCTGTCACTCATTCAAAATACAGTCCAGATACGATCCAGATTCGGATGTCATTCTGTCACTCATTCAAAATACAGTCCAGATTCGGATGTCATTCTGTCACTCATTCAAAATACAGTCCAGATTCGGATGTCATTCTGTCACTCATTCAAAATACAGTCCAGATACGATCCAGATTCGGATGTCATTCTGTCACTCATTCAAAATACAGTCCAGATACGATCCAGATTCGGATGTCATTCTGTCACTCATTCAAAATACAGTCCAGATACGATCCAGATTCGGATGTCATTCTGTCACTCATTTAAAATACAGTCCAGATACGATCCAGATTCGGATGTCATTATGCACTCATTCAAAATACAGTCCAGATACGATCCAGATTCGGATGTCATTCTGTAACTCATTCAAAATACAGTCCAGATACGATCTAGATTCGGATGTCATTTTGTCACTCATTCAAAATACAGTCCCGATATGATCCAGATTCGGATGTCATTCTGTAACTCATTCAAAATACAATCCCGATACGATCCAGATTCGGATGTCATTCTTTCACTCATTCAAAATACAGTCCAGATACTATCCAGATTCGGATGTCATTCTGTCACTCATTCAAAATACAGTCCAGATACGATCCAGATTCAGATGTCATTCTTTCACTCATTCAAAATACAGTCCAGATTCGGATGTCATTCTGTCACTCATTCAAAATACAGTCCAGATACGATCCAGATTCGGATGTCATTCTGTCACTCATTCAAAATACATTCCAGATACGATCCAAATTCGAATGTCATTCTGTCACTCATTCAAAATACAGTCCAGATACGATCCAGATTCGGAAGTCATTCTGTCACTCATTCAAAATACAGTCCAGATACGATCCATATTCGGATGTCATTATGTCACTCATTCAAAATACAGTCCATATACGATCTAGATTTGGATGTCATTATGTCACTCATTCAAAATACAGTCCAGATACGATCCAGATTCAGATGTCATTCTGTCACTCATTCAAAATACAGTCCAGATACATTTCAGATTCGGATGTCATTCTGTCACTCATTCAAAATACAGTCCAGTCAAGATACAATCCAGATTCGGATGTCATTCTTTCACTCATTCAAAATACAGTCCAGATATGATCCAGATTCGGATGTCATTCTGTCACTCATTCAAAATACAGTCCAGATACAATCCAGATTCGGATGCCATTCTGTCACACATTCAAAATACGGTCCAGATACGATCCAGATTCGGATGTCATTCTTTCACTCATTCAAAATACAGTCCAGATAAGATCCAGATTCGAATGTCATTCTGTCACTCATTCAAAATACAGTCCAGATACGATCCAGATTCAGATGTCATTTTGTCACTCATTCAAAATACAGTCCAAATACGATCCATATTCGGATGTCATTCTGTCACTCATTCAAAATACAGTCCACATACGATCCATATTCGGATGTCATTCTGTCACTCATTCAAAATACAGTCCACATACGATCCATATTCGGATGTCATTCTGTCACTCATTCAAAATATAGTCCAGATACGAACCATATTCGGATGTCATTCTGTCACTCATTCAAAATACAGTCCAGATACGATCCAGATTTGGATGTCATTCTGTCACTCATTCAAAATATAGTCCAGATACGATCCAGATTTGGATGTCATTCCGTCACTCATTCAAAATACAGTCCAGATGCGATCCAGATTCGGATGTCATTCTGTCACTCATTCAAAATACAGTCCAGATACGATCTAGATTCGGATATCATTCTATCACTCATTCAAAATACAGTCCAGATACGATCCAGATTCGGATGTCATTCTGTCACTCATTCAAAATACAGTCCAGATACGATCCAGATTCGGATGTCATTCTGTCACTCATTCAAAATACAGTCCAGATACGATCCAGATTCGGATGTCATTCTGTCACTCATTCAAAATACAGTCCAGATACGATCCAGATTCGGATGTCATTCTGTCACTCATTCAAAATACAGTCCAGATACAATCCAGATTCGGATATCATTCTGTCACTCATTCAAAATACAGTCCAGATACGATCCAGATTCAGATGTCATTCTGTCACTCATTCAAAATACAGTCCAAATACGATCCAGATTCGGATGACATTCTATCACTCATTCAAAATACAGTCCAGATACGATCCAGATTCGGATGTCATTCTGTCACTCATTCAAAATACAGTCCAGATACGATCCAGATTCAGATGTCATTCTTTCACTCATTCAAAATACAATCCAGATAAGATCCAGATTCGAATGTCATTCTGTCACTCATTCAAAATATAGTCTAGATACGATCCAGATTCAGATGTCATTCTGTCACTCATTCAAAATACAGTCCAGATACGATCCAGATTCGGATGACATTCTGTCACTCATTCAAAATACAGTCCAGATATAATCCAGATTCGGATGTCATTCTGTCACACATTCAAAATACAGTCCAGATACGATCCAGATTCAGATGTCATTCTTTCACTCATTCAAAATACAATCCAGATAAGATCCATATTCGAATGTCATTCTGTCACTCATTCAAAATATAGTCTAGATACGATCCAGATTCGGATGTCATTCTGTCACTCATTCAAAATACAGTCCAGATTCGGATGTCATTCTGTCACTCATTCAAAATACAGTCCAGATACGATCCAGATTCGGATGTCATTCTGTCACTCATTCAAAATACAGTCCAGATACGATCCAGATTCGGATGTCATTCTGTCACTCATTCAAAATACAGTCCACATACGATCCAGATTCGGATGTCATTTTGTCACTCATTTAAAATACAGTCCAGATACGATCTAGATTCGGATGTCATTCTGTCACTCATTCAAAATACAGTCCAGATACGATCCAGATTCGGATGTCATTCTGTCACTCATTCAAAATACAGTCCAGATACGATCCAGATTCGGATGTCATTCTGTCACTCATTCAAAATACAATCCAAATATGATCCAGATTCGGATATCATTCTGTCACTCATTCAAAATACAGTCCAGATACGATCCAGATTCAGATGTCATTCTGTCACTCATTCAAAATACAGTCCAAATACGATCCAGATTCGGATGACATTCTGTCACTCATTCAAAATACAGTCCAGATACAATCCAGATTCAGATGTCATTCTGTCACATATTCAAAATACAGTCCAGATACGATCCAGATTCAGATGTCATTCTTTCACTCATTCAAAATACAATCCAGATAAGATCCAGATTCGAATGTCATTCTGTCACTCATTCAAAATATAGTCTAGATACGATCCAGATTTGGATGTCATTCTGTCACTCATTCAAAATACAGTCCAGATTCGGATGTCATTCTGTCACTCATTCAAAATACAGTCCAGATACGATCCAGATTCGGATGTCATTCTGTCACTCATTCAAAATACAGTCCAGATATGATCCAGATTCGGATGTCATTCTGTCACTCATTCAAAATACAGTCCAGATACGATCCAGATTCGGATGTCATTTTGTCACTCATTTAAAATACAGTCCAGATACGATCCAGATTCGGATGTCATTCTATCACTCATTCAAAATACAGTCCAGATACGATCCAGATTCGGATGTCATTCTTTAACTCATTCAAAATACAGTCCAGATACGATCCAGATTCGGATGTCATGATGTCACTCATTCAAAATACAGTCCCGATACGATCCAGATTCGGATGTCATTCTGTCACTCATTCAAAATACAATCCCGTTACGATCCAGATTCGGATGTCATTCTTTCACTCATTCAAAATACAGTCCAGATACGATCCAGATTCGGATGTCATTCTGTCACTCATTCAAAATACAGTCCAGATACGATCCAGATTCGGATGTCATTCTTTCACTCATTCAAAATACAGTCCAGATACGATCCAGATTCGGATGTCATTCTGTCACTCATTCAAAATACAGTCCAGATACGATCCAGATTCGGATGTCATTCTGTCACTCATTCAAAATACAGTCCAGATACGATCCAGATTCGAATGTCATTCTGTCACTCATTCAAAATACAGTCCAGATACGATCCAGATTCGGATGTCATTCTGTCACTCATTCAAAATAAAGTCCAGATACGATCCAGATTCGGATGTCATTTTGTCACTCATTCAAAATACAGTCTAGATACGATCCAGATTCGGATGTCATTATGTCACTCATTCAAAATACAGTCCCGATACGATCCAGATTCGGATGTCATTCTGTCACTCATTCAAAATACAGTCCAGATACGATCCAGATTCGGATGTCATTCTGTCACTCATTCAAAATACATTCCAGTCAAGATACAATCCAGATTCGGATGTCATTCTGTCACTCATTCAAAATACAGTCCAGATACGATCCAGATTCGGATGTCATTCTGTCACTCATTCAAAATACCGTCCAGATACAATCCAGATTCGGATGCCATTCTGTTACACATTCAAAATACAGTCCAGATACGATCCAGATTCGGATGTCATTCTTTCACTCATTCAAAATACAGTCCAGATAAGATCCAGATTCGAATGTCATTATGTCACTCATTCAAAATACAGTCCAGATACGATCCAGATTCGGATGTCATTCTGTCACTCATTCAAAATACAGTCGAGATACGATCCAGATTCGGATGTCATTCTGTCACTCATTCAAAATACAGTCCACATACGATCCATATTCGGATGTCATTCTGTCACTCATTCAAAATACAGTCCAGATACGATCCATATTCGGATGTCATTCTGTCACTCATTCAAAATACAGTCCCGATACGATCCAGATTCGGATGTCATTCTGTCACGCATTCAAAATATAGTCCAGATACGATCCAGATTTGGATTTCATTCTGTCACTCATTCAAAATACAGTCCAGATGCGATCCAGATTCGGATGTCATTCTGTCACTCATTCAAAATACAGTCCAGATACGGTCCAGATTCGGATATCATTCTGTCACTCATTCAAAATACAGTCCAGATACGATCCAGATTCGGATGTCATTCTGTCACTCATTCAAATACATTTCAGATATGCTCCAGACACGGACGCCATTCTTTAGCTCATATAAACTCAGTCTTCAGATACAGTTCAAATGCATTCCAGACATGGATACCATTTTGATGCTCATTCTTCTGACCTACAACATTGCACTTACAACAAACATTCTTGGATGGAATCTTTAAGCCCATCTCCGACAAGATTCTGTCACATCTCCAAATGGCATATTTAAGCCTATTCCCTCAAACTACGCTTTGACGAGTGCAAATTTTTTGGGCACTCTAGTGTCCAATCATCTTTTACCTTCGAGTCGCGAACGACAAAACTGCCAATCTAACTCTTCAGGTTCAAGAAGATTGAATAAGGGCAGCTGTTGTACCCCAAAATTTGCCCTCTCAATTCTCAAGGCATTTCTTACAAGGATTTTCAAGGTTCAAGCTTGAACAAGTGCATTGGGATTTTCCAATACCAAAATTAAAAGGAGACTGTCAAAAAGGGAGAAAACGGATTGAAATAACATTTTGACAAATTTGGAGAAAAACATGTCTCCTTCGATTTATCACCCTTCGATTGACTCTAAGCCTCCTTCAAATGCAAGTTTAGGTACATCCTTCGTTTGGATTTGAAACCTCCTTTGAATGCAAGTTTAGGTACATCCTTCATTTGGATTTGAAACCTCCTTCGAATGCAAGTTTAGGTACATCCTTCGTTTGGATTTGAAACCTCCTTCGAATCCACTTGCACCAAGGGCCTCTTGCAGACTTTACCTCTCACAAGATTCGTTTGAGCCAAGAGATATCTTCATATAAGATTTGACTAAGTTCTTGCTTCCCTTGAAGGAACACCCTTCGACTCAGAAGTCAGGAACTTCCCTCACGCTAAAAGGCAATGACTCCCTTTATGTTTGTTTCGATCCACATGCTTCGATTAGGAAACATTACTTCCTTCGAACACAGTCTTTCGATTGGGCAATATGTTTGTTTCGATCCAAGCTTCGACAGGGCATTAGCTTCCTTCGAGTAAGTTTGTTTCGGCCACAAGCTTCAACTGAGGCAAAGGCTTCCTTCGAACAAGTGCGCTTCGATCTCATTCTTGCATTTGCCTCAAGACCAAATCTCGTTTGCCAGGGTATGTTGTGTCCAAATCTTTACATAGTCAGAAGCTTGTACAAGGGTTTTAAACTTTGTCTTTTAGATACTACTATTATTGGTTAAAGGCTACATGCTCTTTCCTTTCATAGAGAGTACTTTAGTCACAAAATCAGCTTTCAACCTGATTTTGGTCTGAGCACAAGCAACGTCAGAAGCATAAGTCACATCTTCTGCACCCCAACTGCCAAGAGGCCCCCCACATGTACTTTCACGTTACATTATTTTATCATTTATTTGCAAGGCTGGCTTTGGACAACATGTCCATTCTTTCTCTATAAATAGAGGAACATTTACAAAGCTAGGGGAGGATCTTTGGACCAGAGGAACGAATCCCCCAAAATTTCTCAAACACAATAAAACTCTCAAGTTCATCAACACTTGAGAAATCAAAAAAACCCAGAATCCCAAACACTCACCTCTTTCGATTCTGAAGAACATCCCACACATAGAAGTTTGTTCAAACTAAAAGACAACCTTGTGTGATAACTCTTCGAACCAAAAGCAAACCCCCTGTGACTACTCTTTGAATTCCAGAAACGTCCAGGTAGAAGTTCAAGTTCGAATCCCACATCCATTCAAGGCCTGAAGCAAGGTAAGTCACTCTTACCCTTGAATCTTTCGTTTCATGGCATAGTATGTGAATAATATTCCCTTTCATTTCAAAACATGTACATAGCACTTTGGTTCTTTTCGTTTCCACCTACTTAATATGTTTTCAGAGCTAACCCATTTTATTTTGCTGCTTGTTTACTTAAATATGCATTAAGTATTAACTGATTATAAGGCAATACTAGCATGGCCTTATGCCATGTTATTGTTCAAAAAGTTCAAACGAAAGAAACAGAAGACATGAGTATGAAAGGGAGCCTTTGGTTTCCACACTGACTTCCAGGCCCAGGCAGAGACACGTTCACACTGATTTCACTGGCCCAATCGAAGAAGGCAACAAGGCAGAAAGGCCCAGCCAGAGGCACACTTACACTAAGTCCAGGCTCAGACGAAAGGCACTCCCATGTTGGTGCCAGCCTCCAATCGAAGTACATGACCTGACTGGTGCCAAAGCCCAATTGAAGGCCATGACCTCACTGGTGCAAACTCCCAATCGAAGGAAGCCTAGAAAGGAAAATCGAAGGCTGCTCCTGCCCAAATCGAAGGAGCTCATTTTTTCTTCTTTTTATCTTATTTTTTCCTTTATATTCTTCTGCACTTCAATATGGTTGTAATAGTGTAGGATATTTATTTGCTACATTTTTATTGCTTTATACAAATGCTAGTAAATAGGTGTGTATGGAAAGATAAAACCAACAAGTAGGAAACCCCTAATCAAGACAAAATGCATGCAAATCAAACACACTATTCACACATGCACCCTTAGGGTAATCTCGCTTGTTGCCTCGGAAAATGCAATCATGTCCCTCGAGTATGAGACACTCTAGCCAAATGTCCCTTCGATAAACAAAGATCGTAGTCCCTCGATGACCCTCGATGTTGCCTTTGATAAAATGATCTCGTCCTTTACAAAATTGCTAGAGCGTATCACAAGTTGCCTTCAATGATTGCATACGATGACCCGCGCCTGTCCCGTTTAACATCCTAACGCAAGGTTGTTCACCAAATACAATGGTGAAAAAACACTGTTAAAAGGGTTAAAAACATAAGAAAGATCTTTGAGTAAAATAGGGTAGACAACTCTTAGTTACTTGATCAAAAATATTGCAAAACATCTTTGCTATTTTTCAAACACACATCACAACACAAACTTCAAAAACAATTTCAAAACAACTTCCAAAACATTGAAATACCTTTTCAAAAAGACATACACATTTGTATATATTCAAACAAGAATCATTACAAAGGTTGCCTAGACAAGGCATCTTTTTTCAAAACATTTTCAAAACCACACACAAAGCACCATTTCAAGCAATTGAAAAACAAAGGCAAGTGATCTAAAACAAGTAACTAAGAGCCCATGGATAACCATGGATGAAAAGGGTGCTAGCACCTTCCCTTTTCATAATCTACCCCCCGAACCCACGAAAACATATCAAAGGTATTTCCTGTGCTTTTTGACCTTTCCTTAGGATAAAATAAAAAGTCGGTGGCGACTCTTGGTAAACCGAAACATTTGCAAACACAAACGCAAATCCCAAGTCAGTTCTCCCACCGTATCACACCTCCCTTTGTACCAAGAAGAGGTACATTGGGGAAACTACCACAACTATCGACAATCTCCATATCATGGTAAACCTGATGATACCAAACAATATCTGAATGAGTGAGGGTTATAATCTTCAGAGCCCAATGAGGTTCCCTCTTGACATCCCAAAAAGCATCAGATTGAGGTAAGTGAGAAATAAACCACTGATATAATAAAGGCGTACAACAAATGATCATCCCTCCATGATAATAATCTCAAAGATGAATGAAGTAATAAGCATCTCCTAATAATGTAGGTATTGGATTCCCTATCAAAAGGATCCTAATGGCATTGATACCCACAAAGTTGTCGAAGTTTGGAAATAAGAACAACCCATAAGCAAGAAGAGCAAAGATGGCCTCAAAAGCAACTGTACTTTTCATCCAAGCAAAGTAGAAAGCTTTCTCCAATAAAAACTGAGCGGGTAAGCCTCTAATTTCTCCTTTGGTAGTCATGTGGGCCTCAATCTCAGACTTCCCCAAATGAACCATAGCAGCAATCTCAGGAGATTTTGGCTCCCCCTCCAAACCGGTGAAAGGAACGCGATCGGTAATAGGTAAACCCAGTATATAAGAATACTCCTCCAATGTAGGCATTAACTGATAATCAGGGAAAGTGAAACATTGATACATTGGATCATAGAATTGGACCAAAGTCAAGAGAATACCCTCCTTCATCCTGGGCTTCATGAGAGACACGATGGATCCATACTTTTTCCAAAAATTTGTAGAACTCTCAATCTCGGGAATTAAACTCATTAAATCATCTATCTTGGGATTCTTGAAACTGTACTTCCCAGTCTTTCTTTTTCCAGAATCCATGATCAAAAGCACCTGAGATATTCGCAAAAAGTCAACTTGAAGTCCCTTGAACCAAAATGTTTTAAAGGATACTCACGGGTGCATGAATGCATGATGCAACAATCACACACAAGATCACAAACATGGGGTTCATAGGTTTGGCGTCACGAGCATGAAGTCAAAGGTACTACCCATAAGGTATTGTCTAATAGTTTATCACCTACCGAACAAGGTTCTAAGAGGTTCCCAGAGTCTACATCCTTCCTTCAGATATTACCAATGTCCCGATTGACTCTGTAATTAGTAATATTCTCAAGAAAAACTCGTCTGAGTGCAGTATCGCGTGACAACCATTTCCAGATTACTCTGTCATAGTTTCCGCAATATACCTAAAAGGCCAATATGGGTTAAAGATTCTACGGTCCTCAGTTTCAGTAGGCTCCCAGGTCGAAAGCAGCATGTCTTCACGATTACTCGGTAAACGAAACTACAGTCAAAGAGGCCTCCACTGAGTGGGGGATCTCATGTCTCCTTTTTGGGGATTATTCCCTCAAAGTTAACATGACTATACCGCCCGTCTTATCTTAAGTTTTCCCAACTCCGGGTAGAGGACTTATGAGAAATCACCAAGCACCCTGAAAACTAGGAAAATCCAGACAAACATATACAATACATAATATACAAACAAATAATAGCACATACACAAATAAACAAAGATAGGCTCAACCCACTTAGGGATGGACCAGTATTTGGTCGATCTGTTCCCAGTGAAGTCGCCATTTTTTCTATAGCGATACAAATGTTGAGACTTAAGCCATTGGATTGACTTAACTTGTACAGATCAAAATAAAAATCGCCACCGTGCTTTATTGTTTCCAAAGGAATTGGAAAAGAGAGAATAACCCAAAAAGAGGGGGAGAGAAATCTAAATTCGGGGATTGGTTATGCAAAGGGGAGGTATTAGCACCCTAAACATCTATGGTACTCCCAAGAACCTCTTTGAAAATTTGTAAATTTTGGCTATAAATGTTGTATAAAAAATAGATGGTGGAGATGGGAAAAGAAGTATTTTTTACAATTTTTGCACCCTCCACGGTTGCGAACCTTTAATGCCTACGTACAACCCACCGTGCAATAGGGGATCGGGGTACTCGTAGTTCACCTTTAAAAAATTTAAAACACAAGTGTGTTGGTTAATTTTAAGAGATGAGACATCATCGTCTTATTCGAGTGGAAGAACATACTTACTACCCACGTTTATGAGATAGGAGAATTTGCATCATCTCAAAGTGGAGGATATGGCTTGGATTTTAAAATCAACAAAGCCTCCCTCAACACCCAAGTGGAAAATATCTTCCTTCACTACATATTGTAGAAGTATAGTAGGTCGCGTCACTACAAGGATTGACAAGAGTCTAATTTTTTTAGAAACTTTAAAACCAAAAAAGCCAAAGTGGTAAAATGATTTGAATGAGGTTGATTGATTTTTAGTATTCTATAAAATGTCAAAGTATGATTAAGTTTGTTAAAGTTTAATTAAGAAAATATTTTGAAAAGGCATGGACCTAAGTCCAAGTTTATTGTGAAACCAATTCAAGTTTAGAAAACAAGAAGAATTTTTAAGAGGAGGGAGAATATTTTTGAAATTAAAGAAGATTGGAGGAGATGAAGAGGCTATCCTAAAGTATAAGATATAAGCTAGGGAAGAGAACCGTCTAACCAACAAGAATCCAACACTTGACATAATTCGTTAATGTAGAATTATCATCCTTTGGATTGAAACTAAACAAGCAAGGATAATAAACCTCCTAAGAAAATCAAGCTTCAAATGCATTAAGTATTCACAAAAATTGGGCAGAGTAACAGTTGTATACATATGAATTCCCGATTATAGACAAAACACATCATCAGAATAACTTGCACACAAAGAAAACAAACAACCCAATGTCTTGGGGTAAACCCAAAGAACTCCAGACAAAATAGCACTAGAAGTCACTGGGTCTCAAGGTAGGTCAAGGTCTCTACTCCTAGGTCCAAGAAGCCCATAACTCAAAATGACAAGGATAGTAACCAAATAGTCCAAGTAACCTTTAAGTTTTTTTATTTGTTCAAGTTGGTTATTAGGTATCTTCAAAAAGAAAAGGAAAAGCTCAAGTGAGCAAAATAAAAATGACATAAAGATAAATTCTCAAGTGAGCAAATATGAAAAATAGCATAAAATGTAAATGTTAAAATAAATGGTGGTTAAAGTAAAAGCATAAAAATAAAAGTCAATTATTAATGAGTTAGAAATTAGAGGTTAGTTGAATGACCATCTTGAATCTTACATTTACAAACTCATTAGAAGATTGATAAAATCAAAGCCTCTTAACAACAAGTTTCTTTTGCTTTTTGTCAAGTATATTATTCATTTCAAATTCTTAAGGCAACAAACAAATGATCAATGATGTTTAAATGATTCACTTAATCCAAAATTTATGAAGATTCATTAGAGGATTGATAAGACCAAAGCCTCCTAACAATGAATCTCAAGGTTATTGGATCAAAGTCTTCAAATTAAATATACTTGGGTTTGTAAACATAGGTTTGGACCACGAATGATCATTTCTCATATTGGAACAAAATTTAGCGCTATGTTAAGCAATTGTAAGTGGACTTATATAAAAGTTGCACCTATTTTTAGGCCGGTAAATAGCAATCTATGTGTCATATGTTTGGAGATATGATATATAGATCACCCTCTAACAACATGTAACACAATGAGAAAGGGATAAGATGAAGAGAGAGGGGAGTTATTTGAATAAAAAAATTTGATCAAACTATCATTAAAATCATCCATCCATTTTAGTGGAGTTAAACTCAACACTCAAGATCCAATGATGTTAATGAAGTTTATGATCAACAATCACATAGCCAAAATATATTTTAAAAAATTGCATTTAATGAATAAAATAAAAAAGAAAAATGATTTTTAAATTGTTTTTAAAATGAGAATAAAAGGTAAAATAGAAAACTATATTCAAAATATAAAAGAAAATTTTAAAAGGACCAAAGAAAAATCAGAAATAACCTCAAATATTTTATAAAATTTTTTGGTAATTTTTCAAAACAGAAAAGTTTTTTAAACTAATTAAAATCACTCAAATAAGTGGAAAAAAAATTAAAAAATAGTAGAAGTCAAAATAAAATTCTAGAAAAATTTCAGAAAGTCAGAAATAAGGAAAATGATTTTTATAAAAAAATTTAGAATTTAAAAATATCAAAAAGTATTTTTTTAAAAAATTTAAAATAAGGCAAATAAAACAAAAATTATGAAAAATATCAAACATTAAAATAAAAATATGAAAAAATATTCACAAAATCAAAAATAATTCAAAGTATGTTTGTATATTTTTTTATAATTTTTGGGTAAAAAATAAAAGAGTTATGAATTTTTAAAGATAAAAGAAATTAAAAAATAATTTTGTAAAATAAAAACAAATCAGAAAAACCATACATGTTGGATCTCTCTAACTTATACACGCTGGCAGATCTAATTGATCTAAGGTGAGGGAGTATCATGGACCCAAGCTGAAGCGCGCGTATACAGCGCAAGAAAGTCCAACGAATCAAAATAAAAAAATGGGCTCAGTGTCATTGGTTGAAGAACGGCACGTAGGTCATCTTCAACCTCCAGCCTCCTGCAAGTAGGGCAAATCCATGATCCTTGAATCTGTAAATTTACGCGTTCATAGTGGTACTATAAGATGCGTCTACTTGAGACGATCACAACCATATGCTCGCGAAAAATTTATGTAAAGCACATCGTCGTTAATTTGGAAAAAAACCAGAGATGTTTAAAAATGCAAAAATCGGAAATCAAAAGCATCAAATGAATTGTTTCACCAAAATTGAGTTAAGAGCAAGCATCAGTGAATATCATAGACCATTTCAGTAATTTGAGTTAGAAGATTTGGTGCCTTAAACTACCTGAACAAAGTCAGATGAATTTGCTTTATAAATGGACTTGGCTTGCACAATTCAGGGCACCTCAAGGCTTGATTCTTCTTCTGTTAGCTTCAGTGAAGTTCATGGATGAAGGATCAATGAAGAAATCAGATTGAAAAGTGGAGAAAAGAGGAATTTGAAATATCAGAAAAGTGAGTTATGGAGGGAGTTTAACAGAGTGATTTTGGATGTTCAAGCTTGCAAAAATAAGTGGAGTAGAGCATGTATTTATAGGAGAAGTGAATGGGATCAATAAATTCATGCACACCTGTTTACACGAGAAAAGTGTGTTCACATGTGCATCAAAACTCATCCAAATGATGCATTTTGATGATATAAATGATTCACACATATTTGCTAATCATGTTTAAGTAGAAAATGCGTGGAAATTTGGTGATTAGAAGCCAAATTATGAATTTCAAATTCTGACTTTGGAGAAAACTTCAGTTTCAATATACCAACTTTGAATCAATGGTATTCACAAATCAAGGAGTCTTAGGGCATGATTCTTGAAGAAATTGAAAGATAAGGTTATAAACTTTACAATGTGCAAAGAGTGAGATCAATTGGATGCTTGATCTAAAAGTTGTGATGAGTCAAAGTTGAGAAAAAGATGCTGACCTTTTGTACTTAGAAAAATTCTAAGTTTTTCTTCAAAAGTCACCTATAATGTTTTGATTTCAAACAAGGCCTTACTCCAAAATTGAGCTTTGATCATTGATGCTAGCTTGAATGGAACATCCTAAAGAGAATTGTGCAACTTGAATCACTCAAAAATACCAAGATTTGAAAAAGTTATGGCCTTGTAAAATTGGTGAAAATCCATGAGGTAACCTATAATCTTTTGGGTTTTTAGGGCATCTTCCACCCATTTTCAAGTCTTGCACATGAAATAAGAGTTGAATTTCACATCCTTAAGATCATTATGTAAAAATAATGGGCTCAAGGATATAAAAATTGACCAAGTTATGTCTTTTGAAGTCACTTAATGGAATTTGATGGCATATATAGAAGACTTGTAATCTTTCTCAATCATTAGGCCTCTTCCACACAAAATTTTCTTGAAACTTTTGAAGTGATTAGTTGATAACCCTTTAAAGAGAAGAATGTATTTAGAATCACTCAAAAATCTCAAGAGATGAGTAACATATAGCCCTTAGAAGTTCAAAACCCTGGCTTCTAGAGCACCAAAATGACTTGGAATTCCCTTTCAATTTTGACAAACTTTCTCGCACAATAAATTTTTCCATGTGAATGGAGATTGTTGAGTATGATAATAAGAAACCATAGCAACAAAAACCACTTCCAAATATTAAGAATTAAGAGAGTTGTGCACTTATGATCAAGGAATCAAGAACTTATCCAATTAGGTCAAACTTCTTCAATCAACCCTTGCATCTTTTGACTTCCCTTGACAAATTGAGGCATGATGAATCATAGTATACCTTATCATGATGTACTTTAAAGCATCCTCAATGATGGAGCTTGAATCTCAATGAAGAAATTGTTGAAGAAGGCATGGAAATAAACTCATAAACCTATGAATCAACTTGATGAAATGTGTTGTGCCCTCACCTGTAGGATCATTAATTAGAGCAAACATTCATTTTATTTATTAGTTAAAATTTAATCAATACAAAATAAACATGATCATAATATACAACCAAGGTGCTTGGTGATTCCTCATAAGCAAACCTAGAGATAGGGAGAAGAACCAAACCCTAGTGTGATCTTGTTGTGATTGAGTTGATATGAGATGATAGAGGAATATTAGGGGAAAAAATTAGGGTACAACACCCAGTTGGAAGCTTTTTGGAAATGTTAACTTTGGATCAAACCATTTTTGAAATCTCCTTGATTCTAAGTATTGATTCGTAGATAAATTTGTACATTTTGAAAAAAGTAATTTCTTTTGATGCACATGAAAATTTTGAAATCGAAGTTTGTATAAGAATGGATGATTAGTGTTGTACCCTAAAATTTGCCCTCCCATTTTTCTTACAAGATACTATCCTAGGGTTTCTCGAATACTCAATTTGGCTCAAAAGTTCATCAGACTGATTCTCTTCCTTGGCAGTTGTGATACGGTGGGAGAACTGACTTGGGATTTTGCGTTTGTGTTCGCAAATATTTCGGTTTAGCAAGAGTCGCCACCGACTTTTCTTTTATCCAAAAGGAAAGGTGAAAAAGCACAGGAAAGACCTTTAGAGATGTTTTCGTGGGTTCGGGGAGTAGATTATAGAAAGGGAAGGTATTAGCACCCTTTTTATCCATGGTTATCCATGGGCTCTTAGTTACTTGCTTAGATCACTTGCTTTTGTTTGAATGTGTGCTTGTGGTGTGTTTTTGAAAGTATTTTTGAAAATGGAACTTCGTAATGGTTCTCGTTTCTATAAGAACACCTACAAAGTGTTTGTTTCGAAAATAGTTCAAAAGTGTGGGTAAAAATGTTTTTGTTGTGAGCAAGCAAGTAACTAGGAGCGAATCTACCTACTCGAAAGGTCTTAAATGTGCTTTTCCTCTTCCTTTAGATATGGCTATCTTACCATTGATTTGGTAAGAAGCCCCATCGTTGGATGTGAAGGGACGGGCGTGGGACGTTTGTATAGTCATAGAAGGCAACATATGGGATGTTTTAGCAATGTCGTTTTAGGGACTAGATCGTTTACCGAAGGCAACATCGAGGGTCATCAAGGGACTACGATCTTTTTATCGAGGGTCTTTGCTAAAACGCCCATGCTCGTGGGACATGACTATTTTCCGATAGGCAACAAGTGGAATTACCCTAAGGGTGTAAGTGTGCAAATGTGTTTTATTGCATGCATTTTTTTGTCTTTGATTAGGGGTTGTCTACTTGTTGATTTTATCTTACCATACACACCTAATTACTAGCATTTGTACAAAGTAAATAAAATGCAGAAAGATAAAATCCTACGCTATTACAACCATATCGAAAGGCATAAAAAATATGAAGGAAAAAAATAAGATAAAAGTAAGAAAAAAAGAGTGTCTTTCGATTGAGGCAGAAAACCCTTCGATTCTGCACTTTCTGGCTCTCTTCGATTTGGCCTGAAAAGGGTGGAGGCATGAATTTCGACTGAGGCCTCACGGTCAGCATGTTGTGCCTTTCGATTGGGCCTGGAACCAGTATAAGATGCAATCTTCCTTTCTGCCTCCTTCGATTGGCCTGGAGGTCAACATGGTTTTCCTCCTGGTTGTCTCTTTCGTTTAACCTGGAGAAAGAGGGTAGAAGCCAGAAGCTTCGTTTCCTATTTCCTGTTTCCTGTTTCTTTCATTTCAAGCATTAAATGGCAACATGGCCTGAGGCCATGCTAGTATTTGTCTTGTAAATAGTTTAATAGTTAAAGCAAGTTCAGGTAAACAGAAAGCAAAACGAAAGGCTTAGCTCTAAAAAATATGTTAAAAAGGGTGGAAACGAAAGGAACAATGGTATGTACATGTTTCAAACGAAAGGGAAAATTACTATGCCATGAAACAAAAAGTTCAAAGGTAAGAATAACTTACCTTGCTTCAGGCCTTGAATGGATGTGGGATTCGAACTTGAACTGCTACCTGGATGTTTCTGGAATTCGAAGAGTAGTCACAGGGGGTTTGCTTTTGGTTCAAAGAGTTATTATAGAAGGTTGTCTTTGAGTTTGAACAAACTTCTATGTGTGGGGTGTTCTTCAGAATCGAAAGAGGTGAGTGTTTGGGATTCTGGGTTTTGATTTCTCAAGTGTTGATGAACTTGAGAGTTTTATTGTGTTTGAGAAAATTTGGGGGATTCGTTCCTCTGGTCCAAAGATCCTCTCCTAGCTTTGTAAATGTTCCTCTATTTATAGAGAAAGAATGGACATGTTGTCCAAAGCCAGCCTTGCAAATAAATGATAAAATAATGTAACGTGAAAGTACATGTGGGGGGCCTCTTGGCAGTTGGGGTGCAGAAGATGTGACTTATGCTTCTAACGTTGCTTGTGCTCAGACCAAAATCAGGTTGAAAGCTGATTTTGTGACTAAAGTACTCTCTATGAAAGGAAAGAGCATGTAGCCTTTAACCAATAATAGTAGTATCTAAAAGACAAAGTTTAAAACCCTTGTACAAGCTTCTGACTATGTAAAGATTTGGGTGCAACATAGCCTGGAAAACGAGATTTGGTCTTGAGTCAAATGCAAGAATGAGATCTAAGCGCACTTGTTCGAAGGAAGCCTTTGCCTCAGTCAAAGCTTGTGGTCGAAACAAGCTTACTCGAAGGAAGCTAATGCCCTGTCGAAGCTTGGATCGAAACAAACATATTGCCCAATCGAAAGACTGTGTTCGAAGGAAGCAATGTTTCCTAAACGAAGCATGTGGATCGAAACAAACATAAAGGGAGTCATTGCCTTGTGTCTTTTTAGCATGAGGGAAGTTCCTGGCTTCTGAATTGAAGGGCGCTTTTTCAAGGGAAGCAAGAACATAGTCACATCTTGTATGAAGATACTTCTTGGATCAAACGAAGCTTGTATGAAGTAAAGTATGCAAGAGGCCTTTGGTGCAAGTGGATTTGAAGGATGCATAGAGATGGTTACTTTGTCCCATCGAAACTTGTCCAAACGAAGCAAGCATGCATGCAGCAAACTTGTCCAGTCGAAGCAGGCTTGTAGGCAGTAAACTTGTCCAAATCTAAGTAGGCTTTGCAGGAAGCACGCTTGGTGAATCGAAAAGGTTTCCTTACAGGGGGCATGTGTGGCCAACATGTCATGGCCTTTGACTGCAACCATGTAGGCAGCACACTTGTCCAATCAAAAGGCTGAATCGAAGGAGGTTTCAAATCCAAACGAAGGATGTACCTAAGTTGCATTCGAAGGAGGTTTTAAATCCAAACGAAGGATGTACCTAAACTAGCATTCGAAGGAGGCTTTAAGTTCAAAATGAAGGATGTAATCCAAGTTTCATTCGAAAGAGGCCAAGAGTCAATCGAAGGGTGCTGAATCGAAAAACACTTGTTTTTATCTAAATTTGTCAAAATATTAATTTTTATCTGTTTTCTCCATTTTTGACAGTCTACTTTTAATTTTGGTATTGGAAAATCCCAATGCACTTGTTCAAGCTTGAACCTTGAAAATCCTTGTAAGAAAGGCCTTGAGAATTGAGAGGGCAAATTTTGGGGTACAACAGTAGTAAGTCAACAATTAGGGTTTGTTATTTCCCAAAGAAAATTGAGTCTCCAAGGTTTCAAATGGTCTTCATAGATCTTCATGTCTACTCAAGGATGTTCGTGCCAAGTTTCAAACTTCGCATTGCAAGTTTGCTCAGTCAATGTTTCAAATGACTGAAAATGACTCCATTGACCCAAAAGTCGACCTTTGCGAGATCAAGTTCAAACGATTGTAACTTCTTCATTAGTCGATATTTTTGAACAGTTCTTTTTGCGTATGACTCTCCTTGACGTCATCTCCAACTTCTCTTTACAAGTCAAGAGCTGGTTACATGCGAAAGATCATCAGAAAAATTCGAATACTTTAGAGGTCATTTTGCAAATTTGACCTAATCACGAGAAACTCTTGTCCAATTTTCGAGGCTCATAACTTCTTCAATGTTAAATTTTCTGAAGAAATTCTTTTTGCGAAGTATCACAAATAACATTGTCTATGAGATTGCTTCAACAATCGAAGACAAAATGTGCTTGGAAGACTTTGAAATTTATTGAAATTTTATAGGATTTTCTTGACTTTAGAATGTTATTAATCTCTAGATGTTGGTCATTATGTTGAGATAACTCATTGAAACAATAGTTTGAGTTTGAAGGTTCATGGATAGTTTGTCATTCGTACTTCAAATCGTTTGCGTTTGAACGATAACGATCATTGGATCAATATGCTTA
Source organism: Vicia faba (assembly GCA_948472305.1). Classification (NCBI taxonomy): domain Eukaryota; kingdom Viridiplantae; phylum Streptophyta; class Magnoliopsida; order Fabales; family Fabaceae; genus Vicia; species Vicia faba. Next base: position 1,155,540,114 of record OX451741.1, read on the forward strand.
TGGCGCAAGTTTGATATATTTGAAAAATATTTCATTCATGAGAATTGTTTCAAACTCAAGGAAAGACATCCATCAACTTCATTCATCTTCATTCAAATTTCTAATCTTTCTTTCGAATCAATCACAAGGGCAACATTAATTCCAATTCCAAATTCAAGACATCCATTTCAAGCTTTCAAGAATTCATGACTCAATCCTAAAAGAAAATATAAAGCATTATTCAAGGCATGTTTCAAAGATTCGAGTCTCACTCTTTTATTATGAGGAATTTTAAGTTTATAGGCCACAAAGAAGAATCTAAATTATGTTCATAATTTAAATTGTATCAAGGAATATTCAAGTTTTGCAAGTTTTGTAGAAACAAATTCAAAGTGAATTAAGAATGCAAGTTTACAACAAAGCTTCATTATTTAAGTTTACAAAGTGAATCAGAATTCATTGTTTAAATTTACAAGTGAATTGGAATACACTTTACAATTTTCTAAACTTAAAGATTCAAACTACAAGATTCGCAATGCTACAAAAAATACTAAGCTACAAGGGAATTTCTTCATCTTCAAGTCTTTATCAAATACTTCAGGTCACTCTTCACCAATTCTCCCTATTGTCCATTTTGCTCGTGCATGTAACAAAGAAAGAGAGAAATGGTTAGTGAACAATTCATGTTTGAAGCAAGAAGTAAGAATTTTCAAAGAATTGTTCTTCTCATCATTAGGATTTGCAATTGGAATCAGAAATTGAAAAAAAGGTTTTTGTTTCAATTATAAGTCATCTCCTCCTATTTTTGCAAATCACAAAAAAAGCTTTGGTTCACAAAAAGGAAAAAGAAATTCGCAACTATTTCATTGTAAAACCAAGTCAAAACTGCCAAAGACAGCAAAACAGTAGTGCAACAATTCAAGACAGTTGGGAAAAAGTGCAAAGATAGCAAAACAGCAGACAGCAACAAGACAACAATAAAAACCAGCAAATTGTCCAAATGCAGCCTGAACAAAAGCAAAAAAAAAAACAAGCACAACAGCAACAACTCAAAATTGGAAAGCTATCAAATAGCTCCAAGCCCTGTGTGATACGGTGGGAGAACTAACTTGGGATTTTGCGTTTGTGTTTGCAAATGTTTCAGTTTAGCAAGAGTTGCCACCGACTTTTTATTTTATCCTAAGGAAAGGTCAAAAAGTACAAGAAAGACCTTTGAGATGTTTTCTTGGGTTCGGGGAGTAGATTATGAAAAGGGAAGGTGCAAGCACCTTTTTCATCCATGGTTATCCATGGGCTCTTAGTTACTTGTTTAGATCACTTGCTTTTGCTTTTCAATTGTTTGAAATGGTGCTTTGTGTGTGGTTTTGAAAGATGTTTTGAAAAGAGGCCATCGTTATGGAAACCTTTGTAATGATTCTTGTTTGAATGTATACAAAGATGTATTGTCTTTTTTAAAAGATTTCAATGTTTGAAAGTTTGATTTGGAAAATGTTTTGAAATTGTGTTGTGAAGTGTGTTTGAAAATAGTAAGGATGTTTTGCAAGTTTTGATCAAGTAACTAAGAGTTATCTACCCTATTTTACTCAAAGATCTTTCCTATATGTTTTTTAACCCTTTTGACAGTGTTGTTTCACCATTGTATTTGGTGAACAACCTTGTATTAGGATGTTAAACGCGACAGGCGCGGGTCATCGTATAGACCATGATAGCAATTGTGTTAAGTATCTTTAGCAAATTTTTGAGGGACTTGATCATTTTTGTTTAGGCAACCAAGATAGCTTCATCGAGGGACTATGATCTTTTGTTTTGTTTTTGTTTTACCAAAGTACTTAACATGCATAACATGGCCCATTTTTAAGGCAACAAGTGGATGTAACCCTAGGGGTGCAAGTGTGTATTGTGTATTGATTTTCATGCGTTTTTGTCTTTGTATTAGGTCAAGCTACTTGTTAATTTTGGATTTTTGCATACAAACCCTAATCTCTAATCATGGCATAATTGAAAGCGTAAATGCGTAAAATAATCTATACTATTACAACATGATTATGGGGAGGGGGATACAATTTTTGAATGAGGATTATTTGACAAGAAAATAAAACCCTAGTTTTACTATTATATCCAAATTGAATCAAGTGACATAAATAATAAATGAACAAATATTTAAATAAACAAATTAAATAAATGCACAAAATAATATGAATATGCAAAAAGGTTTTTTGTTATTTTTATGTATGTAAAAATATTTAATGTAAAAAGATAGAAATAAATAAAAAGATTATTATTTTTTTATTAAGGGTAAAACCCTAATTTTTAAGAATATGAATATATTGACTATATTATTTATATATAATAAAATAAAATAGTGTATATACAAAAAATAAAATATATTTAGAAAAAGTATTTTTTAAGTATAAATAACAATAAAAATAAAAGTATAGTATTTTTATGTTTTTATTCTAAAGTTTCTATTAAATAAAATAAAAGTATGTATATATATTAATTATATTAAATATGTACAAAAAATAAAATAAAATATATACAAGATAAAAATATATTTAGAATAATATTTTTGAGTGTAAATAAAAGAATAAAAATAAAAGGTATAATTATATTATTTTCAAGTTTTCAATAAAATAGAAAAAAAAAAAAAAAATATATATATATATATATATATATATATATATATATATATATATATATATATATATATATATATATATATATATATATATATATATATATATATATATATATATATATATATATATATATATATATATATATATATATATATATATATATATATATATATATATACTAATTAAAAGAAGCAAAGCCCAGCCCAAGCCAGACTTCATCTTCAACCTTTGTCCAAAGTTTCGCGCGCACCCTGTACAATTGCTAGATCCTGTTTCAGCTGACTTCGTGTATGGCAATGTGGAGCTTTTCAACAAGGCTTGAGATGTTTGGGAGCTTGCTTGAACTTCACTTGACCTTCTCCAAAGTCTAGCTTGCCTTGAATGTACTTGAACAAGCCTACAGAACTCAACCTTCACAAGCTCAAATTGAAATTGGCAAACCCTGTAAATGGAGTGACAGTTAGTGTTTAACGTTTGGGATAACTTCGATGGATGGAATGGAAGGTGTTTGAACAGGTTTGGGGCAAAACACACGAGCAAATTGTGCTATGGAAGTCAAGATGCAGATACTGCCCTGTTTTGCTAACGGAAGGTGATTTTGAGCTATGGGATGTTTGAGGGCTCAAAGGGTCGTGTTTCTGGTTCAAGGGGATGTGAGAAAGTTGTTTCAAAAGCTTGCACAAGTTAGTTTTGGCTGAGGTTCAAGTTCTCGTATTTTGGATATCTTTCTTGTATTTTAAGCAAACATGAGAAGTGATGTGAAGCAGGCCTATACAGGCTATCCACCACCTTGCACACTTTTCCCTTGGCCCCTTCAATTTGTGGATTTGATTTGCTGCATAAGATATGGACCAATGCTCAAGAAATCAGTTTTGACATAAAGCAAGATTTAAGCAAAAATGGTAATGTTGCTTTTTCTATTTAAGGGTTAATCTTGTGTGCAATTCCCTAATGACCAAAACAATGCCTTAGACCAATGGTTTTGCACTTAATTATTGAGTTTGGAATGGTTTTGAGGTCTGTAATCTAGTGCAAAGCAAGCTGATTTGAATTTGCAATTTGTATCCATATGAACATGCCATGGATGAAATGTGAGTTTTTGCCAACTTCAAGCCTTGGATTCTCCCTAACCACAAATGAGTTTGGAGAGTTCTTAGACATTTTGGAAAGCTTACAACATGCTCTACAATCCATTTTTGAAATGCAATTTGAGATTACAAGCGGAACTATGTGAAAAATGGCCATGAAGATAGGTCAAAATCCTGCCTAAACTAGGGCAAAATTTCATTAAGTTAAAAGTTTTAGGGACCCTTGTTCCAAAATTCATAACTTGAGATCCAAGCTTCTTTTGGGAAAACTTTGTGAACCAAAGTTGTAGATTTTGTAGAGGACTACAACTTTCATGTTGGAAGTTTTGTTTGAATCCAATTGCATTATGGTGAAAATGTTGGGCAAAGTTAGGAAAAATTAAGAAAATTTCATAACTTAGAAAAATTCTAAGTTATGAAATTTTTCAACTTTAAACCCTAATTTGTAAAAATGGGTTTCTTGATGAACAAGTTTCATGTTTTAACTCATCTTGATGAAAAATGCCCCTTGGCACTTGATTTTGACCAAAAAGTCAAAGTTTGACTTTTCAGTGTACAATCAAAATTTGATCAGTTAACTGAAAAATTCATCTGTCAATCCAATGCAATTGAGATCTTTTGAACCTTGTGAATAGGTCAAGATGATGCCATTGAGTCCTTTAATCCATGCTTGAGCCCAATTTTCCATTGGCTAGGTCAAAAATCAGAAATTGCCTTTGTGTAGTCAAAACCCTAAAAATGACCATTTTGCCCTTTTGGTGATCTGATCAAATTTCTTGTGGAGTAGTGGTCCAAACTTGATCAAATGGTTCATATGAGTTCATAATGTTGATGTGGATCAAAAATTGTGAGGTTTGACTGTAAATTGGCCACAGTTGACTTTTTCCCCAATACAATTGATTTCTAGGTCAACTGTCCAATTGACTGAGCAAAAATTTGATTCAAGGCTTGAAACTTGGTAGAGGTAATCTTGTAAGTTAACCATGAAGTATGAAAGTCACTTTGAGCATTGAAAGTCCAAAATTCCTTATGCAAACTCAAACCCGAATTTAGGTCAACAGTGCAAGGAGATGTCTTGAGCAGAGCAAACCCTAGCTTGATCTTGAGTTCTAAGAGCCTTGTGATGAGAAATGTTGATAAAATGAGAGGGAAAATTTTGGGGTACAACAGTTGCCCCTGTTCAATCTTCTTGAACCTGAAGAGTTAGATTGGCGAGTTTACCTTTCGTGACTCGAAGGTAAAAGATGATTGGACACTAGAGTGCCCATAAATTTGCATTCGTCAAAATGGAATGGGCTTAAAGATGCCATTTGGAGATGGTATAATATTGCTGGAAATGGGATTAAAAGATGCCATCCAAGATTTGTTTGTTGAAAATCAGGAGAATGATTATCAGAATGGTATCCGTATCTGGAACGTATCTGAGTTGGATAGGCGACAGAAAGACATTCGTGTCTGGAGTATCTCTAGGCTGGGGAATAGGTTTTAATGAGTGATAGAATGGCAACCGTGTTTAGAGCATATCTGGACTGTATCTGTAGTTGAGATATGTATGAGTAGCAGAATGACTTCCGTGTCTGGAGTATATCTGAACCGTAACTGGGATCCGAATAAGTGATAGAATGACTTCCGTGTCTGGAGTGTATCTGAACTTGAAGTTGATAGTTGAATCTAAATGAGATATAGAATGGCTTCTGTATTTGGAGTGTATCTAGTCTGTATCTGATTGCTGAAGTCTGAATGAGTAGCAGAATGATCGCCGCGTCATACTGTATCTTGACTTGAAATTCTGAATGAGTAGCAAAATGACTTCCATGTCTTGGAGTGTATCTGTACTGTATTTGAAATCTTTGAACATTTGCTAAAGGTAGCTTTTAATCTTATCCTGAAAAGGGTAAAATGTTAGCCAAAACACAAAATTATGTTGCATGATATGTATGATGCAATAAAGTGTGCTTCATCAATGTTTATGATATATGAATGTAATGTATGCACATGTAAGCTGATTAGTTGTCTTGCTGAGGAAAATAAATCCTGGAGAGATGGAGATAATGAAATCCTTGACTGCTGCCGGGGAAAATAAATCCTTGACTGCTGCTGGAGATTTAAAACCTTTGATTGTTGAGAATGAGAAATCCTGGGACCACTGATGGGGATTGAAAATCCTTGGCGACTCGTGGGGATTAACAAGAACTTTGACAACTTCTGCGGGGAATTGAGAATCCTTCATGACTTTCCTGCGGAATAAAGAAAAACTCTGACGATCTCTACTGGGGAATTAAAACCTGGGAGGTTTCAACTTGGAGAAGTGAGAACAAGAATATTTGTTCTACTGGGAAATAACTGTGGGGAGAATACTTATCCTGTTGGAGGGTTTTCAAAAGTTTGGGTTGTATGCCAATCTATTGGGGAAGCAAGAATGAGAATCTTCATTCAGGCATTTGGGTCAGGAGGTTAGGTGTATGCCAATATTTTGGGATTTTAAGAATGAGAATCTTTATTCTGTTAAAGGTATCAGGAGCTTGGGAGTATGCCAATCTTCTGGGGTTTTTAAGAATGAGAATCTTCAGTCTGTTAAGGGTATCAGGAGGTTGGCTGTATGCTAATCTTCTGGGGTTTTAAAAACGAGAATCTTCAGTCTGTTAAGGGTATCAGGAGGTTGGGTGTATGCCAATCTTCTGGGGTTTTAAGAACGAGAATCTTCAGTCTGTTAAGGGTATCAGGAGGTTGGGAGTATGCCAATCTTCTGAGGTTTTAAGAATGAGAATCTTCAGTCTGTTAAGGGTATCAGGAGGTTGGAAGTATGCCAATCTTCTGAGGTTTTAAGAATGAGAATCTTCAGTTTATTAAGGGTATCAGGAGGTTGGGAGTATGCCAATCTTCTGAGGTTTTATCCTTGGTTGGGGATAGAACAAAAGTTAACTGTTATTTGGTTAATTTCCAAGTTTTCAGATAACTTGCTGGGGGATCCGGAGGAACCGGATGGCTTCCACTAATTTAGAGGTTGAAGTTTTGGACTCTATTGGGGAATAAAGTTTCATCTTCACTGGGGATTTGTAGTTCAAAGTCTTCTGGCTCCGCTGGGGATTGGGAGTTTAGAAACTTAGCTCTGATGGCGATTTTGAAACTTAACTCCGCTGGGGATATGTATTTCAAAGCTTCAACTCTGTTGAGGACCTGGATGATGTACTGCAGGGGATTTCCTCTGGAATAGCCTAAATACATTCTCCTATACTTTCAACCTATCAGTAATTATCCTTTCTCATTTCATTTTATTTGTAGGCAGTGATTATATTCAAATGCATATGCTCATTTAATGAATCATTGGACGTTTTCAAATAAAAACACAGGTGTAACAAGAAAGAAAAGGTAAACAAATTTCTGCATTTCGAAGTATCTTTGTATTAACTTTGTGTAAGTATTTTATACAAGGGAAACATACATCCTAGTAAGAGAATGTTGTCATAAAAATGAGAAAAATTTATACAAAGAAAGATGGCTATGTGTAACAATTCCATGGGGTTCCCATTCTGCTATAGCCTTCATAACTCTGAGTATCTTGTCCATTCGTTGCTTCGTTCGCAGATGATTGGATTGATCAGAAGCCTGGAGCTTGTCCGTGAAGAGATTGTCCTTAAAGTGATCCGACGAGACATAGTCATACGCTTTAATTCCCTAATTTTTGCCTGGATCGCCCTTTCCGGTTTTCGATCCACCGGGAAACCCTTTTTTGCCCAAGTCGCCCTTTCGGGTTTTCAACTTGCCGGGTGTACAAATTTTTTTATTTATCCCTAATTTTTGCCTGAATCGCCCTTTCGGGTTTTCGATTCACCGGGATGCCCATTTTTTCCCAAGTTGCCCTTTCGGGTTTTCAACTTGCCGGGTCATTTATGCGTAGTATCTTTTGACTATGTCTGCGTTTGCAGGGTGCGGCAGGTCGTCGCCGTCCATGGTGGTCAAGATCATTGCCTCACCAGAAAAGATGTTTTTTATCACAAATGGTCCTTCGTAAGTAGGAGTCCACTTTCCCCTGGGATCACTTTGCGGCAAGATGATCCGCTTGATTACAAGATCTCCGACTTGATATACCTGACGCCTGCCTTTCTTGTTGAAAGCCCTGATCATCCGTTTTTGATACGTCTGACCATGACAAACAGCGGTAAGTCGCTTCTCGTCGATCAAGTTAAGTTGATTAAGTCGGGTCTGAATCCAATCGTATTCACTTAAACCAACATCCTTCATAATCCTCAAGGAAGGAATCTGAACCTCCATAGGTAAAACAGCTTTCATGCCATATACCTAAGAAAAGGGGGTTGCCCTAGTAGAAGTACGTGTCGTGGTACGATATCCGTGCAGAGCGAACGGTAACATCTCATGCCAGTCCTTGTAGGTGACTGTCATCTTTTGAATGATCTTCTTGATATTTTTGTTCGCAGCTTCAACATCACCGTTCATCTTTGGCCGATAGGGAGATGAATTGTGATGTTGAATTTTGAACTGCTCGCACAGAGCGGTGATCACAGTGTTATTCAGGTTTGTACCATTGTCCGTGAAGATCCTGTCGGGGATACCATACCGGCATATGAGGTTCTGCTTGATGAAGCGGGAAACCACATTCTTTGTAACGGAGGCGAAGGAAGCTGCTTCGACCCATTTGGTAAAGTAATCAATATCCACCAAGATGAAACGATGTCCATTGGATGCCGTAGGCTTGATCTCTCCAATCATGTCGATTCCCATAATGCGAATGGCCAAGGAGTTGTTAGAACATTGAGAGGAATTGGAGGAATATGTACCTTGTCAGCATAGACTTGGCATTTGTGACAAGTACGGGAATTTTGATGACAGTCAGCTTCCATGGTAGACCAGTAGTAGCCTGCCCTTAGAATATTCTTAGCCATCGTATGTCCGCTCAAATGGGTGCCAAATGTGCCACTATGCAGTTCAGTCATGATCAACTCAGCTTCAACCGTGTCCACACAATGAAGCAGAACATAATCATGGTTGTGCTTATATAGGATACCATTGATCAGGAAGAACTTGGCAGCAAATCTCCTCAAGAACTTTTTGTCGTTGACTGAAGCTCCTTTAGGGTATTCTCGAGTCTTGAGATACCTTTTGATTTCATGAAACCAAGGTTGTTCCACTACTTCTTCGGTATTAATCTCATGACAGTGTGCAGATTCGTCCATTCGCTCGATGGTGATTTGGGGAGCCTCGTTACCCCAATTGAGTTTAAACATGGAAGACATTGTAGCTAGAGCATCTGCTAGCTGATTTTGTTCTTGCATGAAGTGCTCGAAGGTAATCTGCTTGAAATGAGGTAACAATGTCAGGACATGTTCTTTGTATGGGATAAGATTAGTATGTTTAGTGTCCCACTCTCCTTTGATTTGACTGATAACCAAAGCTGAGTCCCCAAATACAACCAAAGATTTGATTCCTAGGTCAATCGCAGCCTTGAGACCAAAGATACAAGCTTCATACTCGGCCATGTTGTTGGTGCAGCTGAAGCAGAGTCTAGCAGTGAAAGGTGTATGGCAACCTTCTGGAGAAATAAGTACCGCACCAATACTGTTTCCAAGTGCATTTGAAGCACCATCAAAGTACAGGGTCCATCGGGATCCTTGTTCAGGTCCGTCATACGGTCTGTTACCTTCAATGTTGTCCAATGTCATAATGTCCTCGTCAGGGAAGTCGAACTTCATAGATTGATAATCTTCGACGGCTTGATGAGCTAGATGGTCGGCTAGTATACTCCCCTTTATAGCTTTTTGGGTTGTGTACTGGATATCATACTCAGTCAAGATCATTTTCCATCTAGCGATTCTTCCGGATAAAGCAGGCTTCTCGAAGATGTACTTGATCGGATCCATTTTAGAAATCAATAGAGTGGTATGTGTCAACATATATTGCCTTAGTCGGCGAGCAGCCCATACCAAAGCGCAACAAGTTTTCTCGAGCAGTGAGTAGCGAGTCTCACAGTCGGTAAACTTTTTGCTAAGGTAATAAATGGCATGCTCTTTTCGACCAGACTCGTCATGTTGGCCCAGTACGCACCCCATTGAATTATCCAAAACAGTCAGATACATTATTAACGGCCTTCCTTCGACGGGTGGCATCAAGATAGGAGGTTCTAGAAAATACTCCTTGATCTTATCGAAAGCAACTTGACAGTCGTCATTCCATTCAACCACCTGATCTTTCTTCAACAACTTGAAGATTGGTTCACAAGTAGATGTTAGGTGAGAAATGAACCTTGCAATGTAGTTTTGGCGTCCTAAGAAACCTCTGACCTCCTTTTCAGTGCGGGGGGCAGGCATTTCTCGTATAACTTTGACTTTAGCAGGATCAACCTTAATGCCTTTGTTGCTGACGATGAATCCCAAGAGTTTACCAGACCTGACTCCGAAAGTTCACTTGCTAGGGTTCAGTCTGAGCTTATACTCCTTCAATCTGACAAACAGCTTTTGCAGATGGTCGAGGTGTTCTTCTTTTGTCTGTGAACGGGCTATCATGTCGTCTACGTAGACTTCAATCTCATGATGTATCATGTCATGAAACAAAGCTACCATGGCTCGCTGATAGGTTGCCCCGGCATTCTTCAGTCCGAATGGCATCACTTTATAGTAGAAGGTACCCCACTGTGTAACAAAAGTAGTCTTATCTATGTCTTCGGGGGCCATTTTGATCTGGTTATACCCTGAAAATCCGTCCATGAAAGAGAATACCTTGTGTTGAGCTGTGTTGTCAACCAAAATGTCAATGTGTGGTAGTGGAAAATCATCTTTAGGGCTAGCCCTATTTAAGTCTCTGTAGTCAACACACATTCTGACTTTTCCTTCCTTCTTAGGCATGGGCACAATGTTAGCAACCCATTGTGGATAGGAAGTAACAGCCAGAAAGCTAGCATTGAACTGCTTCATTACTTCAGCTTTGATCTTTTCGGACATGTCGGGCCTCATTCGGCGGACTTTCTGTTTGATTGGTGGACAGTCTTCTCTTGTAGGGAGACGATGAACCACAATATCTGTATCCAGTCCCGGCATGTCTTCATAGGACCAGGCGAAGATCTCAACATATTCATTCAGCAACTGAACTAAACGCTCTTTGAAATTTGTCTCCAAGTTGGCACCCACTTTAACCTCTTTTCTGTCTTCCTCTGTTCCCAAATTGATAGTCTCTAATAACTCTTCATGGGGCATAATAGCCCTTTCTTCTTGTTGCAAAAGTCTAGCCAACTCTCCAGGCACTTCACAGTCTTCATCACCTTCGTACTCGGCATGATTGACCAAATCTTCAGAGTCACTGAAGGCCAAAGCAGAATAGTCACCCATGAAATCCGGAGTGGATGGGTACCTGCATTTTGTGAGTGTGGGTGTGTGTAAGGGATAGCCATCCTTAAACAAAATAAAATTTAAAAGGAAATAAAATGAACACAAAAGTTTATAGATGAAAACGTCCATGATTCATTAAAAATGGCATATGAAAATGAAGAATCAGAACCCTTACAAATGGACCTATATGCCCCGGGTAAGGCATAAGGTGAAAAGAGTGTACGAATTGTTTAATAATTATTACAGACCAAACAGGAAATGTTCAAAAGATAAATTACTGATTGATGAAAGTAATGGGAACAAAGACTTTCGCCTCCCAGTTGTTCAGTCCCCCTTCAATGGTTGGAAAGATCCAGTCTTCAAAATTGCTTCCTTCTTCATCATCTTCTAAAGCATGAACTCCATGATGAGTGATCTTTAAGGGTGGTCCTCCATCCCGGGAGCGACGCACAGCCTTCTGGCTAGCAGCAGTGAAACCCAATACGAACTTGTCTGTCTTGTGAGGAAAATTTGGCAGTTGACCCCATATTGTGCTTCCTCCTTCCTTGACTACAGCCTCCGCATCTTTAAGGGATGACATATGGGACACAGGTTTGGTAACGATGGGCACATCAGTCATTGTGTTGGCTACCGCAACCTCAGGAGAAACCTCTTCAAAGTGTTGGAAAGGTGTTTCTATGAATTCACCATCTAACTCCACATAGCGGAAAGAGTTAAGGTGGCTTATCATATACTCCTCCTCACCGTGAACTGTTATGATTTTACCCTGGACTGGGTATTTGAGCATCTGGTGTAGAGAAGAAGTGACTGCCCCAGCGTTGTGGATCCATGGCCTTCCCAACAAGCATGAATATGAAGGACGAATGTCCATCACATAAAATGTATGTCGTACCCTAAATTTGCCCTATCTCTTTTATTCTTGTCTGGCTTCAAACTTTGCATTCCATTTTTGCATCATTTTATCATTCAGTCATTTGCATATCCCGCATTTCAGGGAATCAGGCGCTTTGGTTTGAAGTATTAGGGCTACGCCCTCTTTTTGTCTAATCTTGTTTTGAGGTTTTCTTATAAGGTAAAAAGGAAGCGCATCTGGTTCTCGATTAGTGGATCGTGGAACGGATTTTTTCATCACGTTACAAGGTTGGTTCTCGCTCAATTTTGTTAGAGCCTGGATTAGGGTTTATTTCCCTATGTGTGCTGGTCAAGATGCTAGGGTTTCGAGTTTTTGGTTTCTGTGAAGATTTTTCTGCCGCCTGCCTCGAGGGTGGCTCAAAGCTCAGTGCATTAGGCCTTTCTCACAAGGATTCTCAGGGTTTAAGTTTGCACAAGTGCATTGGGATCTTCCAGTACCAATATTAAAAGGAAACTGTCAAAAAGAGAGAAAGCAGATAAAAATATTATTTTGACAAATTTGGAGGAAAACAGGTCTCCTTCGATCCAGCTCCTTCGATTGACTCTTAGCCTCCTTCGAATTCAACTTGGGCATGTCCTTCATTTTGAACTTAAAGCCTCCTTCGAATGCAAGTTTAGGTACATCCTTCGTTTGGATTTGAAATCTCCTTCGATTCAGCACCCTTCGATTGACTCTTAGCCTCCTTCAAATGCAACTTGGGCATGCCCTTCATTTTGAACTTAAAGCCTCCTTCGAATGCAAGTTTAGGTACATCCTTCGTTTGGATTTGAAACCTCCTTCGATTCAGCCTTTCGATTGGACAAGTGTGCTGCCTACATGCTTGCAATCACAGGCCATGACATGTTGGCCACACATGCCCCCTGCAAGGAAACCTTTTCAATTCACCAAGCATACTGCCTGCAAGCCTACTTCGATTTAGACAAGTGTGCTTCCTACATGCTTGCAATCACAGGCCATGACATGTTGGCCACACATGCCCCCTGCAAGGAAACCTTTTCGATTCACTAAGCGTGCTGCCTGCAAGCCTACTTCGATTTGGACAAGTGTGCTGCCTACATGCTTGCAATCACAGGCCATGACATGTTGGCCACACATGCCCCCTACAAGGAAACCTTTTCGATTCACCAAGCGTGCTGTCAGCAAGCCTACTTCGATTTGGACAAGTTTACTGCCTACAAACCTGCTTCAACTGGACAAGTTTGCTACCTGCATGCTTGCTTCGTTTGGTCAAGTTTTGATGGGACAAAGTAACCACCTCTATGCATCCTTCGAATCCACTTGCACCAAGGGCCTCTTGCATACTTTGCTTCCTACAAGTTTCGTTTAAGCTAAGAGGTATCTTCATACAAGATTTGACTAAGTTCTTGCTTCCCTTGAAAAAGCGCCCTTCAATTTAGAAGCCAGGAACTTCTCTCGTGCTAAAAAGACACAAGGAAATGACTCCCTTTATGTTTGTTTCGATCCACATGCTTCGATTGGGAAATATGCTTCCTTCAAACTCGAGCTTTCGATTTGACAGTAGGTTTTCTTCGATACAAGCTTCGATTGGGCATTAGCTTGTTTCGGCCACAAGCTTCGACTGAGGGAAAGGCTTCCTTCGAACAAGTTTATTTAGATCTCATTCTTGCATTCGACTCAAGACCAAATCTCATTTTCAATGCTAAGCTGCTTCCAAATCTTTACATAATCAGAGGCTTACACAAGTTTGTGATACATTTCCTAAGGGTTCGAAGGTTTATTCATGGGATAATACCATTCTTGGATAAATTGGCAAAAAAACTATGTACCCTTTTTTCAATAAAAGGTACTTTAGTCCAAAATAGCCAAATACAACACTCCAAAAATCTGTTGTTGTTGCTCCAATGCCTTCTGTAAGATGCCAAAACAACACAGAAAAACCTGCTATGCAAAACCAGACCTGATGTCTATAACTTGTATAAAAATGGAAAAAACACAAATGACATAAGAAAGGATCAAAACAGCATTCCAACATTGTTCAAACCTCAGCAAATTTCCCCCAAAAAAACCCCTCAATCTGCCTATAACTGGCTTCATTCATAGTGGGAACAAGAAAAAAAAAGAATAGTGAAAATAGATTTCAAAACTTTTGTTCACGAGAAACATTGAAAAAAAATAGTAGTGCTGCAAAAAACTCATCAAAAAAAATTCTTCTTCCATGACCTTCCATCAAAGCTCCATCACAAGCTGTTAAGAGTTTCAAACCGAAACTCTAAATAAACTTGACCATAAACCTCCTTCAGTCTGCATTATCCCATCAAGTTTTCAGGAACACATAGCTTAAAAAACAAAAACAAAAAAAAACCACAAACTATGAACAAAAAGCCTAAAAAACCCACACACTGTCCACCCAAAAAGAACCAGTAAAAAAACAAAATTGCAAAAAAACTGCATCAGCCAAAGAACCAAGACAACAGACCAAACACAAAGCCAACCAAAACCAACGAAACCAGAATCAAGAGGAGAAGGAAAGGATCGAAGAAGGATTCTATCGGGAAGAACTTCATCCAGAGCATCCAATTCAATCACTCAAGGTCCAGAGTCACTATCTTCAGATCCAAGGTAAGTCACCCTGACCTTAACCCTTTCATTTCAAGCATGTAAATAAAAGTTTTTTACTTTTCGTTTTTATCCTTTCGATTGTATGCTTTTCTTGTCCAAGTATATGTTAGAGACTAACTTGTACAGACCCAAATGAAAGAAATTTTTTGTGTGAATCGAAGCCTTAGGCTTCGCCTCTTACTGCTTCACAGTGGCAAACAGAATAAATAAATGAGTGTGAATCGAAGGATGCAACACTGGTTGCAGGCCCATTTTAGATCCTGCATACACCCATTGCACCAACAATCTATTTAATTTAATTTGTTTCTTTCATCTATTTAATCATTTATTTATTTAGTTTATTCATTTGTTTATTTAGTTTGATTTATTTATTTCGTCTAACTTTTTTAATTAGTTTAATTTTCTTTCTTTAATTTTCTTAGCTTTATAACTATTTAGTTTAGCCTTAGAATCAAGTTAATAATCTTTTGAATTTATTTTAATTCTTTTTAGCTTAGTTAATTATTTTTTTAGTTATTTTTCTTATTCATATTTTCTTTACTTGATAAAAATCACATAAAAAATATTAGTTTTGTATATCTGTTATCTTTGTTTTGTTTGATTGTTCGATAACATGTTCTCTTAAGTGATTCTAGGAAACCATTAATTTTCTTTTGACCGTTTCATATTGAATTAGACTTTAGGATGAAACCAATTGCATAACATTTAGGATATAATTCCTCTTTTACACTCAATATTAAGTCCACCCTTGTACATAACAAACAACTAGGTTTCTAGTCTCCCTCTTGACCCTTTCCTTTTGTAATTGAAACTTAACATTCACAAATCGAAAATCCAAAAACACTCTTTTAATCATTACTTAAATTTATTCTAAAACTCGCAAAACACTCAACCAATCAAAACTCCCCCAAATGGGTATGTTATCTCCGTTCTACCGCGATACCGGCCGTGCCTATTGCTAGAATGCGTGCGTTAATGTTGCCCATTAAAAAACACAAACAAATCAACCTTTTTCTATAGGAACTACGGTGTTCTGATTCCTTCATTGGATACGTAGGCAAAGGGTCGCGAAACCCTCACGAACGCAATAATAAAAAACCTTTCAGTACCCCTTAAGCAAGCATAGTTGTAAATAAACCCACCCTTTAAGACAAGCCAACAAAATGGATCCCGTTGAGTACAACGGATGTGAGGGGTGCTAATACCTTCCCCTCGTATAACCGACTCCCTTACCCTTTCTCTTGGTCGCAAGACCGTCTTATCCATTCCCTTGTGGTTTTATCGATATTTCCCCTTCCTTCGGGATAAATAAAGTTCGGTGGCGGCTCTGTGTTTTCTGCCGGTGGTTTCAGCTGGCGACTCTGCTGGGGACCTTTAGCGAGTCTCTTCTAGTTTTGTTTATTTTTATTTTTGGGTGTTTATTTATTTGCTTTATCTTTCTTTACTGTTTTATTTCTTTATTTATTTTATTCTTTTGTATATATTGCATATATTGTTGCTACTCACATATTCTGGATATATTGTGATGTTGGATTTGGTGATTACTTTTGATAAGTCCTCTTCCCGGACTTGGGTTACACATAGGATTAGGACGGGCGGTATAGTCATGTTAACTTTGAGGGAGTAATCCCGAAGAAGGAGGCATGAGAATCCCCCACTCAGTGAAGGTCCCCTTGAAAGTAATGATGTTTACCGAGTAATCGGGAAGACGTCGTTGCTTTCGACCTGGGAGCTCGAGAAGCTGAGGACCGTAAAACCATTAACCCATCTTGGCCTTTTTAGGTGCAATGCAGAGACTGTAACGGAGTAATCCGGAAGTATTCGTCACGCGATATTACGCTCGGACGAGTTTTTCCTGCGAATATTACTGATTACCAAGTAATTAGGACGTCGATAATATCCTAAGGAAGAGCGTAGACTTCGAGAATTCTTTAGAACCTTGTTCAGAATGTGATAAACCCCTAGTACATACCTCGTGGGTGGTTACTCTGACTCCATGCCTGTGATGTCGAACTTTTGATCCTGTTACTTTCAGCCTGTGCAACAGACTACGCAATGGTTATCCAAAATATGTGGAGCTGAGACTTCATGCCATAGCATACCATAACATCACATCATCATGTATATATATCTCATATCTAGAGAAATCCAAAGACAAGTCTTGTTGATATAACTTTTCAAAAGGAAAATTTTAAAAAGATAGACGAGTCTTTGGGTCTCATTAGAAATGAAGATAAAGCATTCATCCATGTTACCATGCATTCTTTTTTTCACAACAAAAACTCATTGGGGTCCCCTTTCTCAGAATCCAGTAAATAGCAAAGACGACTCATCAACATCAGTACACACAGAGACAATTGTATGTTCAACGAGCACGATCTGGGTCTTTTCATCCGAGTCATCAACCCCAGGGGCAACAGGGACGAAAGAGGAAGAAATTTATTGAAAGGAGGGTGGATTCCATTCCCATGTCTTATGCTCAACTTCTCCCTCAGTTGTTTGCCAATCAGTTGGTTCAACTGCGCGAACTTGGTCCAACACCAAATCCTCTCCCACGAGGGTATGATGTCAGTGCTCATTGCGAATTCCATTCAGGTGCTCCAAGCCACACAATTGAGAATTGTAGGGCATTAAAAACAACGTTCAAGACCTCCTTGATGCCAAAGTTATCACGTTCACTCCAAAGGGTCTGATAATGGATTAAATCCCCTTGCTGAGATAAGTGTCAAGACTGCAAGAGCGTCTTCTCAATTGAGCCAGGGCTGAAGATGTCTCCTGAGCATGGAAATTTCTAATTTCATTTGCATTATCATTTGTAACCTTTCTTGTTTTGTTCAGTACCCATTGTATGCAAAATTGTTTGTCTTTTTATATTGAATCACCATGCATTGACTGTGTTTGTCTTGAACTAATCCATTCGTATTCACTCATTTACGTTTTGTTATTGTGCTTTCTTTTGATGCTTAACTCTTTTTAATTTAAAGAAAAAAGAAAAAATTACTCTTGAGGGAGGATGATGAAGATCTGATACTTAGATACTCAAACGGTATGCTTTTGAATAAAACCTTGATGACGATGTACATGCATTATTTTAAATCCCCAAACACCAGAGTTATAAGGAAGATAGACCCTCGTCAACCCTTTCGAGCTTTGAAGTAGGAGTTTCTTTTACCCAGAAAAACCCTTAATTTTAACCTCGGGGCGGGTAGATTTCAGTTAATCCGATCGAGCATCCAGAACTCTTCAAGAGGGAGTTCCTAGCGATACAACAATGGTTATCCATCAAAGGTCTAGGAGAAGTCAACACCATAATGATAAACCGTCACCTACCAGCAACATGCATCTAAGAGAACGATATCCCGATGGGTATCTCTTGTGCAATCAGGAGGTCAACAGATGACAATACCGCAACAATTATTCTTTATCTATCTAGGACTCAGACAACCACAACCATTTCCAACAAATCGAAGATGGCGCAAAGATCAATAACTTGTTCAAAAAGAAAGAGACAAAAAGCCCCGTTAAGTCATAACTTAAAAAACAAGAGACTTAGGCAAAAGTCAGGGCATCCCGCTGGACTGCAACTTCAAAATCAAAAAAATTGTCCAGGAAAAAATTAGGGAAAGCGAAATAAAAAACAATAATAATCCTCAGCAAAGAACAAGATCAAGTGACCAGACGCCAAGAAGCCAGTGATTGTCGGGTCTTAGAAACCCCCGTGGTTCCTCAATCATCGCAAACTCTCTTCTCGGGAGATGAGTGCTCGTATTGTGTTAACTGAACATAGGAATGGAGAACATCATGGAGAATGGGTGGGCACCAAATAATTTTGAGCCTTAAATCCTTTTTTCTAAAACCGTGAACCAGGCCACGTTACAACCCTTAAAAGTCCTAACTGAAGCATGGGTTAATTCAAAATCAATACTGTAGCGAGAGTACGGTAACCTGACTCCTCGGAGATGTACTAAAATTTGATTTGGTAACACGTCACCTATTCTTAAAAACAAAAAACTGATGCTTCGACATCATTTCAATAAAAGTTTTTGAACTTCAAGACAAGCATAGAATTTGCATTAGAATCATCATTCTTAGACAAACATTCGTTGCATATAAATAAGTTTTTGAACATCAAGTAAGCTTGTGTGATGAGCATCATTTGAAAACATGGTCATCTCGAAGGATGATTGCTGCAGAAACTTGTCAAAAAAACAAAGATGGATCTTATTCTGGGGCATTCCCTCAAGCTGCCAATCAGAGGCTATCACGTCGATGAATCTCTTCTATATTTCGCTAGTCAATCAGAAGCAACCATGTCGATAAATCTCTTTAAACTTCAAACTGGGGGAATCAGGTTGAGTAACCTATTCAAACTTTGTGCAACCTGGGGCAGTTACGTCGAGATTTGACAAATCTCTACAAGAATCCATGATCAGAGGCAGATATTGGGGCATGCCACTTTGTGCCATA
Source organism: Vicia faba (assembly GCA_948472305.1). NCBI lineage: Eukaryota > Viridiplantae > Streptophyta > Magnoliopsida > Fabales > Fabaceae > Vicia > Vicia faba. The sequence goes on from OX451741.1 coordinate 1,155,559,117, forward strand.
TTATGACACGAATCTTCCAGCATTCCACTCGAAGAGATCCTTGCAGACAGGGGAATTCCTCCTCCCCTCTTATGGAGCTACTCAAGCAAATTCCTGTCATCCGTACAAATGAAATCAAGCTAAAAGCGTCATGACGATCACTTGGGTTCAGTTAACGTCCTCGGAATCATCATCATTCCCTGCAGATGTTTAAACACGTAACTCCCCGACAATGAAGTGAACTCGGGGCATCTGAAGACACTAATGTCCATTTCCTAATCCCCAAGTGGTTCGTGAAGTAAGGAAAGTCAGACGGGGCCCTTTTCTCCCTGGCAATAGAGAAAACTTGGGGCATTTGATGAGATCCATGTCTCTATTCAGTCATTCACAAGAAGTCCAACACATGAAGGAAGTCAGATTAAGCTACTCCTCCTCAACAAGATTTAATCCCCAGTGAACTCGGTGGGGCTAACTCTTTTCTCTCAAATTTCAAGCACCAGTCCATATTGGTACCTCAAGAGGACGGACAGCGAATCCCAATGAGTTTTGGCACTTTACATACAATAATCATCACGACATACTGCATTGCATCCTCAAACGCATAACATATCCATGGATCATCATATCACACTTCAAATGCATATGAAGCATGAGCCAGATCAATCCCAAATCAACAAAACATCCCCACAAAGAATATCATCCTCATAATTCCCAGTTAACATCTGTTATCACACTACCAACTAAAATAAACCATGGTGCCAGTACGTCGTACTCCCCCAACTCTCAATATTTACATTATCTTTGCTAGGGTCGTAGATCAATCGTAGGTCTTACCCTCACATTATCTTCGCTAGGGTCATAGATCGCTCGTAGGTCTTACCCTCACATTATCTTTCATAGGGTCGTAGGTTGCTCGTAGGTCTTACCCTCACGTTATCATTGCTAGGGTCATAGGTCGCTCATAGGTCTTACCCTCACGTTATCTTTCATAGGGTCGTAGGTCTCTCGTAGGTCTTACCCTCACGTTATTTTTACTAGGGTCGTAGGTCGCTCGTAGGTCTTACCCTCACGTTATCTTTCGTAAGGTCGTAGGTCGCTCGTAGGTCTTACCCTCACGTTATCTTTACTAGGGTCGTAGGTCGCTCGTAGGTCTTACCCTCACTTTATCTTTCATAGGGTCGTAGGTTGCTCGTAGGTCTTACCCTCACGTTATCTTTGTTAGGGACGTAGGTCGCTCGTAGGTCTTACCCTCACGTTATCTTTCATAGGGTCGTAGTTCGCTCGTAGGTCTTACCCTCACGTTATTTTTACTAGGGTCGTAGGTCGCTCATAGGTCTTACCCTCACGTTATCTTTCGTAGGGTCGTAGGTCGCTCGTAGGTCTTACCCTCACGTTATCTTTACTAGGGTCGTAGGTTGCTCGTAGGTCTTACCCTCACTTTATCTTTCATAGGGTCGTAGGTCGCTCGTAGGTCTTACCCTCACGTTATCTTTTATAGGGTCGTAGGTCGCTCGTAGGTCTTACCCTCACGTTATCTTTCATAGGGTCATAGGTCGCTCGTAGGTCTTACCCTCTCGTTATCTTTCATAGGGTCGTAGGTCGCTCGTAGGTCTTACCCTCACGTTATATTTGCTAGGGTCGTAGGTCGCTCGTAGGTCTTACCCTCACGTTATCTTTCATAGGGTCGTAGGTCGCTCGTAGGTCTTACCCTCACGTTTTCTTTACTAGGGTCGTTGGTCGCTCGTAGGTCTTACCCTCACATTATCTTTACTAGGGTCGTAGGTCGCTCGTAGGTCTTACCCTCACGTTACCTTTCATAGGGTCGCAGGTCGATCGTAGGTCTTACCCTCCCGTTATCTTTCATAGGGTCGTAGGTCGCTCGTAGGTCTTACCCTTACGTTATCTTTTTTTAGGGTCGTAGGTCGCCCGTAGGTCTTACCCTCACTTTACCTTTCTCTTGGGTCATAGATCATACGTCTATCTTTACCCGTTGTCTTTACCTTTCTCTTGGGTCATAGATTATACGCCTATCTTTACCCTTTATCTTTACCTTTCTTTTTGGGTCGTGAAATACCGCTTGATAGATTCTCAGTTGTCGTCAAGTTCTACTCAATGTATTTAAGTTGTCATTTTGTCAAGTAATTCTACTTTCAGTCATCACGACATCGTCAACCATATCCTTTCAGTCACTTTACCGCCTACTCCCTCAAGAACCTTGTATTGGCACCATTACCCCAGTACGAGCTACCCTCTTTCAACCATGTTTTATCCATCATGACCAGTCCACCAGAAGACCAATTTGTCTTTCTTCAACAGACATCCACACCAGTGAATAACACTTACACCATCTCTCCAGGGCAAATTTTGGGTCCTGGTATTTAATCATCTTCCACCTTGAAGTATTAGGGGCAGCTGTCGTACCCTAAATTTGCCCTATCTCTTTTATTCTTGTCTGGCTTCAAACTTTGCATTCCATTTTTGCATCATTTTATCATTCAGTCATTTGCATATCCTGCATTTCAGGGAATCAGGCGCTTTGGTTTGAAGTATTAGGGCTACGCCCTCTTTTTGTCTAATCTTGTTTTGAGGTTTTCTTATAAGGTAAAAAGGAAGTGCATCTGGTTCTCGATTAGTGGATCGTGGAACGAATTTTGTCATCACGTTACAAGGTTGGTTCTCGCTCAATTTTGTCAGAGCCTGGATTAGGGTTTATTTCCCTATGTGTGCTGGTCAAGATGCTAGGGTTTCGAGTTTTTGGTTTCTGTGAATATTTTTCTGTCGCCTGCCTCGAGGGTGGCTCAAAGCTCAGTGTATTAGGCCTTTCTCACAAGGATTCTCAGGGTTTAAGTTTGCACAAGTGCATTGGGATCTTCCAGTACCAAAATTAAAAGGAAATTGTCAAAAAGAGATAAAATAGATAAAAATATTATTTTGACAAATTTGGAGAAAAACAGGTCTCCTTCGATTCAGCTCCTTCGATTGACTCTTAGCCTCCTTCGAATGCAACTTGGGCATGTCCTTCATTTTTAACTTAAAGCCTCCTTCGAATGCAAGTTTAGGTACATCCTTCATTTGGATTTGAAATCTCCTTCGATTCAGCACCCTTCGATTGACTCTTAGCCTCCTTCGAATGCAACTTGGGCATGTCCTTCATTTTGAACTTAAAGCCTCCTTCGAATGCAAGTTTAGGTACATCCTTCATTTGGATTTGAAACCTCCTTCGATTCAGCCTTTCGATTGGATAAGTGTGCTGCCTACATGCTTGCAATCACAGGCCATGACATGTTGGCCACACATGCCCCCGACAAGGAAACCTTTTCGATTCACCAAGCGTGCTGCCTGCAAGCCTACTTCGATTTGGACAAGTGTGCTGCATACATGCTTGCAATCAAAGGACATGACATGTTGGCCACACATGCCCCCTGCAAGGAAACCTTTTCGATTCACCAAGCATGCTGCCTGCAAGCCTACTTCGACTTGGACAAGTGTGCTGCCTACATGCTTGCAATCATAGGCCATGACATGTTGGACACACATGCCCCCTGCAAGGAAACCTTTTCGATTCACCAAGCGTGCTTCCTGCAAGCCTACTTCGATTTGGACAAGTTTACTGCCTACAAACCTGCTTCAACTGGACAAGTTTGCTGCCTGCATGCTTGCTTCGTTTGGACAAGTTCTGATGGGACAAAGTAACCACCTCTATGCATCCTTCGAATCCACTTGCACCAAGGGCCTCTTGCATACTTTGCTTCATACAAGTTTCGTTTGAGCCAAGAGGTATCTTCATACAAGATTTGACTAAGTTCTTGCTTCCCTTGAAAAAGCGCCCTTCAATTTAGAAGCCAGGAACTTCCCTCATGCTAAAGAGACACAAGGAAATGACTCCCTTTATGTTTGTTTCGATCCACACGCTTCGATTGGGCAATATGCTTCCTTCGAGCTTGAGCTTTCGATTTGACAGTATGTTTTCTTTGATACAAGCTTCGATTGGGCATTAGCTTATTTCGACCACAAGCTTCGACTGAGGGAAAGGCTTCCTTCGAACAAGTGTGTTTCGATCTCATTCTTGCATTCGACTCAAGACCAAATCTCATTTTCAATGCTAAGCTGCTTCCAAATCTTTACATAATTAGAGGCTTACACAAGTTTGTGATACATTTCCTAAGGGTTCAAAGGTTTATTCATGGGATAATACCATTCTTGGATAAATTGGCAAAAAAGCTATGTACCCTTTTTTCAATAAAAGGTACTTTAGTCCAAAATAGCCAAATACAACACTCCAAAAATTTGTTGTTGCTGCTCCAATACCTGCTGTAAGATGCAAAAACAACACAGAAAAACCTGCTATGCAAAACCAGACCTGATGTCTATAACTTGTATAAAAATGGAAAAAACACAAATGACATAAGAAAGGATCAAAACAGCATTCCAACATTGTTCAAACCTCAGCAAATTTCCCCCAAAAAAACCCCTCAATCTACCTATAACTGGCTTCATTCATAGTGAGAAAAAGAAAAAAAAAAATAGAGAAAATAGATTTCAAAACTTTTGTTCACGAGAAACATTGAAAAAAAATAGTAGTGCTGCAAAAAACTCATCAAAAAAAATTCTTCTTCCATGACCTTCCATCAAAGCTCCATCACAAGCTGTTAAGAGTTTCAAACCGAAACTCTAAATAAACTTGACCATAAACCTCCTTCAGTCTGCATTATCCCATCAAGTTTTCAGGAACACATAGCTTAAAAAACAAAAAAAAGACAACCACAAACTGTGAACAAAAAGCCTAAAAAACCCACACACTGTCCACCCAAAAAGAACCAGTAAAAAAACAAAATTGCAAAAAAACTGCATCAGCCAAAAAACCAAGACAACAGACCAAACACAAAGCCAACCAAAACCAACGAAACCAGAATCAAGAGGAGAAGGAAAAGATCGAAGAAGGAGTCTATCGGGAAGAACTTCGTCCAGAGCATCCAATTCAATCACTTAAGGTCCAGAATCACCATCTTCAGATCCAAGGTAAGTCACCCTGACCTTAACCCTTTCGTTTCAAGCATGTAAATAACAGTTTTTTACTTTTCGTTTTTATCCTTTCGATTGTATGCTTTTCTTGTCCAAGTATATGTTAGAGACTAACTTGTACAGACCCAAATGAAAGAAATTTTTTGTGTGAATCAAAGCCTTAGGCTTCGCCTCTTACTGCTTCACAGTGGCAAACATAATAAAGAAATGAGTGTGAATCGAAGGATGCAACATTGGTTGCAGGCCCATTTTAGATCCTGCATACACCCATTGCACCAACAATTCGTTTAATTTAATTTGTTTCTTTCATCTATTTAATCATTTATTTATTTAGTTTATTCATTTGTTTATTTAGTTTGATTTATTTATTTCGTCTAACTTTTTTAATTAGTTTAATTTTCTTTCTTTAATTTTCTTAGCTTTATAACTATTTAGTTTAGCCTTAGAATCAAGTTAATAATCTTTTGAATTTATTTTAATTCTTTTTAGCTTAGTTAATTATTTTTTTAGTTATTTTGCTTATTCATATTTTCTTTACTTGATAAAAATCACATAAAAAATATTAGTTTAGTATATCTGTTATCTTTGTTTTGTTTGATTGTTCGATAACATGTTCCCTTAAGTGATTCTAGGAAACCATTAATTTTCTTTTGATCATTTCGTATTGAATTAGACTTTAGGATGAAACCAATTGCATAACATTTAAGATATAATTCCTCTTTTACACTCAATATTAAGTCCACCCTTGTACATAACAAACAACTAGGTTTCTAGTCTCCCTCTTGACCATTTCCTTTTGTAATTGAAACTTAACATTCACAAATCGAAAATCCAAAAACACTCTTTTAATCATTACTTGAATTTATTCTAAAACTCGAAAAACACTCAACCAATCAAAACTCCCCCAAAAGGGCATGTTATCTCCGTTCTACCGCGATACCGGTCGTGCCTATTACTAGAATGCGTGCGTTAATGTCGCCCACTAAAAAACACAAACAAATCAACCTTTTTCTAGAGGAACTACAGTGTTCTGATTCCTTCATTGGATACGTAGGCAAAGGGTCGCGAAACCCTCACGAACGCAATAATAAAAAACCTTTCATTTCCCCTTAAGCAAGCATAGTTGTAAATAAATCCACCCTTTAAGACAAGTAAACAAAATGGATCTCGTTGAATACAACGGATGTGAGGGGTGCTAATACCTTCCCCTCGCATAACCGACTCCCTTACCCTTTCTCTTGGTCGCAAGACCGTCTTATCCATTCCCTTGTGGTTTTATCGATATTTCCCCTTCCTTCGAGATAAATAAAGTTCGGTGGCGGCTCTGTGTTTTCTGTCGGCAGTTTCAATGTAGAGTTGAAAATTTCTGTTCTCACCTTAATTGGGATGTCCACTTCTCCGTGAACCATCCTCTTAGAACCGTCGAAGGCTCTAACAATGATATTACTGGGCTTTAGCGTCAAACCTTCACAATCCAATCTGTCCAATGCTTTCTTTGGTAGGACATTTAAAGATGAACTGGTATCAACCAGAACATGAGCAAGTGTGGTCCCTCTGCACTCTACTGAAACATGCAGCGCATCATTATGCTTTCTTCCCTTGGACGTTAGATCGGCATCATAAAAGCCCGGACCATTGTCGGCTGTAAGGCTGGCTACACACTCTTGAAACTGATCTGCAGAAGTTTCTTGAGGCACGTGCATCGTCTTCAGGAATTTGATCAAGGCTTTGGCATGAGCCTCGGAGCAAAGCAACAAAGCTAGCATAGAGATTTTTGAAGGGGTTTTCCCCAACTTCTCTACGACATCATAGTCGCTCTTCTTAATTATCTTTAAGATTTCCTCCATTTCCTTTTGGGTGGTCTCGGGGATAACCAAAGTCTGAACCCTCGTCCTGACGGGCGCTTCTTTGATTCCCTTACCTTTATCAACAATAACAGCAGAGGGTACAACTTCGGGAGTAACAATTTCTTCAATCACTGGACTTCGCACAGATATCTTGATAGGAACATGAACACTTGAGGGTCCGAAGACTGCCCTTAGAGGAGCAATCTCCGGAGAGAAGATTCTTCCGCTACCATTTATCTTACTCGTTCCCGCAATGTTTCCTACATCAGAAGTTTCTTCATCGGAATTCTCTCCGGCCGATTCGATCTGCTTGACACCGTGGTAGAAGATCTCTCCTCCATAATTCCACGGTATCGTCTTGTAATCTTCAGCGATACAAACTTTAGATCAGGTGTAATCTTAACAGGCCTTTTGCAGGTCTTGGAAAGATTGTCGGAAATGGTAATTATAGAAATTTCATTGATTAGAGTAACAGGAGTAACGGGAGTAACATGAGTAATAGCATCAACATGAGTTTTCCTGAAAGAGGATCTCTTGAGTATCCATCAGGCGTTGAATGCCTGATTTCAACAGCGGACAGTCAGATTGCAAGGTTGAACAAAAGTAACAATCTTTTTCACAGCCCGAGAAAATCCCGGCTTTCAACAGATTCATCTTGATCATTGGTAATGGAGTCATTAAGTAATCAACAGCAGTAACATGAAGATCTTCAACAATGGCATGGACATTATGACCATGTTTTGGCATAGGAGCGGATATCACATTAGGTTTTTCGGGAGAATCAAACTCTACCTCCTTGGCATCTATCAAATCTTGGATCATGTGTTTAAGGGCCCAACAGTTGTTGGTGTCATGCCCCACACTGTTCGAATGATATGCACATTTTGCATTTGAATGATAATAGGGAGAAGAGGTATTTGGGTTTTTCGGCGCTTCTTTCAAGTTGGTAAGGTTTAACTTTAACAAATGAGGGAGGACCTGAGCCAGTGTCATATTGATCCGAGTGAATTTCCGTTGTGGCCTTTCCACCCTATTTTGGTTAGCCCTAGGTTGACTGCTTCGAGGTTGATCGGCTGAAGAGTTCTGAATCATCACAGCCCCTACCGCTGGTCGGCGCTCCGCTCTTCCTTGATTTCTCTGGGAGTAAATAGCAGAAGCTTCCTTTTTGGCTGGGAAGGTCTTCTTGACAGCAGTGGAAGCAACTGCATCCTTCTGAATTTTACCACTCTTAATGCCAGCTTCGACCCTTTCAACCGTCAGTATTAATTCGGTGAACCCTGCAGATGAGCTCCCGGTTAAGTGATTAAAGAATGGACTTGACAGGGTCCCCAAAAACATATCAACCAGCTCTCTATCTGACAATGGTGGCTGCACCCTTCCAGCCAAATCCCGCCACTTCTAGGCATACTCCTTAAATCCCTCATTAGAAACCATACCCATACTTTGTAGTTGAGTACGAGTAGGCGTTAAATCTGTGTTATATTGGTATTGTCGATAGAAAGCAGCAGCCAAATCTTCCCAGTTATGAACATCATATCTCTCAAGTTGATAGAACCAGTCCAATTGCGTCCCCGACAAACTATCTTGAAAGAAGTGGACCCACAGATCCTTATCAGAAGAGTGAGGTTGGATCTTTCTGACGTAGGACCGCAGATGCATCTTTGGACAGGACAAATCGTCGTATTTAGCAAATATAGGTACTTTGAACTTGGGGGGAATGACGATCCCAGCAACTAACCCTAGTTCTTCGAAATCCAGCCCAGGAACCCTTTGTACTTCCATGGCTGCCAACTGCTCTTCCATATTTTTATACTTATCATCTGCAGGAGGATACTGCTGCTCAGAGTAATCTTCCTCCTCTTCTTTTTCTTCCTCTTCAGCTTCAGACTCGGAGGACATTGAAACTCCCTTACCTTTACCAACCCCTTCGTCAGACGTCGAGGGGAACTCGAGGACCCTTTTAGCCTAGTTCTCAAATCTTCTTCCCATAGTGGCCACACCATCCCTTTTCTTCTTTTTCTCTTTGTCTTTCTCTTTTATTAATAGTGCTTTAAGGTCCTCTTGACCCTTTCCCAAGGTCATGAGGATTTGTTGGAACTGAGAATTTTGTGCTTGCAGATCTTTGACCGTCTGCTCCATATCCATCTTGCTGAAATAAATAGCAGAAAGATAAGGAAACCCGGTGTGAAGACCTATTTATGCATATGATGAATGATATGTATTCATGTAATGCATTCAAGGATTCAGAAATTCAAAGTTGTTGCAAACAAAAAGAACACACGTCATATTAATAAGAAGAAATTTGTTAGTACATAAATGCCCCATGGGCGAAATATTACAAAATTCTTAATGTAAAAAGACATTGTGCATCCTCTTTGATGCGATGTAAGTGTTAAGAGTCTCCTATTCGTGAAGTCGGCGAGTAAGTTCCAAAACCTTCTTCTCACTGGCATAGAAGCTGGCTTCAAAAGTATTCCGCTCTTCCTTGAGCTGTATCCAACTCTTTTGCAATTCTTCCAATGATGTTGGGATGTCAGGATGTAGGAGGGTGTATGGAACCTCTCCTTCCATAACAGGCTCTTTGATCACGGGGAGAATGTAGGGGTAAGGCATCATAAGACTCTGGGTGCGGGTTCGTACCCACTTGAGATAAGGCTCAAGGGGGATCGAATTCTTGTGTCCCAGTGTCTTACTATCCACTTTGTTAGGCATCCTCCAAGCTCGGATAAACCTTTGTCTAAGTCCTTGAGCGTTGTTGTCGAATTCAAAAACCAAGTCAGGAATCAACATATCGTGAGGGTCATCCCTTCGAGCATATCCAAACTCTCTCAAAGACAAACAGGGGTTGTAGGTAATGCCTCCCCTAATGCCAAGTAATGGGACATTAGGGATTTCCCACAATGATCAATGATGATGACATTTTCTCTGGACCGAGAACACCAATGAACATCAGAATGTGTAAGAGTCATCAATCGTTGTGACCACCTCAAGCCTTATTCATTCTTCAAGACTGACTAGGGAAGGTGAGAAATAAACCACCTTGCTAGAAGAGGAGTACAGCACATGAGAACACCTCTTTTCCTCATTGTTCGTGTGTAAAATGAGTGTAGGATGTCCCCAAGCAATGTAGGCACAGGATTCCGAGATATGAAAATATTGACAGCATTTACATCTATAAGCTGATCAGGGTTTGGGAACAAGACTAACCCATAGATGAGGAGTGCTACACTCTCCTCAAAAGCTTGTAGATCTAGAGAATTCCAGCAGTCTTGTGCCTTCTCAAACAAAAACTTTGCCAAGAAACCCTTGACACCACTTCTGGTTTCCCAATGACCTTTAATATCAGATGGTTGCAAGTTTAAGGCTTGAGCAACATCTTCAGGCTTTGGTTCTCTTTCCGTACCATTGTAGGGTATTTGATGGAGAATAGGGATCCTCAGGAGTTGAGAAAATTCCTCCAAATTAGGTACTAGTTGGTAATCAGGAAATGTAAAGCAATGGTGTAGTGGGTCAAAGAACTGGAAGAGGACTTTCACCATGTCTTCTTCAATGTTGGAGTTGACCAAGTTGAGAAGTCTACCATGTCTTTCACTGAAAGGATAATTATCTAGAATCTTGGAAGTAAGCTCCTTGAGTTGAGGAGGGATTCTCACAAGGTTGACTTGAATTGTTTTCCTGCGAAGTGATTCCATGACCTACAAAACAAGAACAAAGATGAAGATCCAAACCCTTGAAATGGTTAGTGGATGCATATGATGCTTTATGATGTTCATGATGTATGCACAAGCATATGTACAAGCAAATCACACAAGATCCTAGTTTCAGGCTTGCATGGGGTTTCATAGGTAAGTACCCTCTTGAAGTTAGTTGGATCAACCTATCCTATAAATAGTAACCGGGTTCTAAGGAGCTCAATATCACTGGATTATTTTCTATGTTCATTGTCTCAGTTTAGCCACTTAACTGGCGACCGAAATATTCCAAGAAAACAACCCTCAATGAGCGTAGTATCGAGTATCTACCAACTTCAGACTGCACCAAAGCTCGTCATCTCACTACCCCTAAAAAGGCCAAGATGGTCAAGTAAGGTTCTAAGAGTTCATTAGTGCTTCATAACATCACTCAGCGGCCCTGTATTCTCTTTGATTGACTCAAAGGCTACCGGTACCCACAAATATGTCGCACTAATATAACTATTGCTTCAACCATGTCGGTATACCCCACACAGTTTCCATAATGTATTGCTATTTACCTATGAATGTTTTCCAAATCCGGGTAGAGGATTTCAAACCCAAACAATAGAATCCAATGTAAAGCAATCAAAGCAAACAAGATAAGCATGCAAAGGTGATCTAAACCCTAAGGTTACTCCACTTTTAAAATATCCCCAGTAGAGTCGCCAGTTCTGTGATACGATGGGAGAACTGACTTGGGATTTTGCGTTTGTGTTTGCAAATGTTTCGGTTTAGCAAGAGTCGCCACCGACTTTTTATTTTATCCTAAGGAAAGGTCAAAAAGCACAGGAAAGACCTTTGAGATGTTTTCTTGGGTTCGGGGAGTAGATTATGAAAAGGGAAGGTGCAAGCACCCTTTTCATCCATGGTTATCCATGGGCTCTTAGTTACTTGTTTAGATCACTTGCTTTTGCTTTTCAATTGTTTGAAATGGTGCTTTGTGTGTGGTTTTGAAAGATGTTTTGAAAAGAGGTCATCGTTATGGAAACCTTTGTAATGATTCTTGTTTGAATGTATACAAATATGTATTGTCTTTTTGAAAAGATTTCAATGTTTGAAAGTTTGATTTAGAAAATGTTTTGAAATTGTGTTGTGAAGTGTGTTTGAAAATAGCAAGGATGTTTTGCAAGTTTTGATCAAGTAACTAAGAGTTATCTACCCTATTTTACTCAAAGATCTTTCCTATATGTTTTTTAACCCTTTTGACAGTGTTGTTTCACCATTGTGTTTGGTGAACAACCTTGTATTAGGATGTTAAATGGGACATGCGCGGGTCATCGTATAGACCATGATAGCAATTGTGTTAAGTATCTTTAGCAAATTTTTGAGGGACTTGATCATTTTTGTTTAGGCAACCAAGATAGCGTCATCGAGGGACTATGATCTTTTGTTTTGTTTTTGTTTTGCCAAAGTACTTAACATGCATAACATGGCCCATTTTTAAGGCAACAAGTGGATGTAACCCTAGGGGTGCAAGTGTGTATTGTGTATTGATTTTCATGCATTTTTGTCTTTGTATTAGGTCAAGCTACTTGTTAATTTTGGATTTTTGCATACAAACCCTAATCTCTAATCATGGCATAATTGAAAGCGTAAACGCGTAAAATAATATATACTATTACAACATGATTATGGGGAGGGGGATACAATTTTTGAATGAGGATTATTTGACAAGAAAATAAAACCCTAGTTTTACTATTACATCCAAATTGAATCAAGTGGCATAAATAATAAATGAACAAATATTTAAATAAACAAATTAAATAAATGTACAAAATAATATGTCTATGCAAAAAGGTTTTTTGTTATTTTTATGTATGTAAAAATATTTAATGTAAAAAGATAGAAATAAATAAAAAGATTATTATTTTTTTATTAAGGGTAAAACCCTAATTTTTAAGAATATGAATATATTGACTATATTATTTATATATAATAAAATAAAATAGTGTATATACAAAAAATAAAATATATTTATTAAAAGTATTTTTTAAGTATAAATAACAATAAAAATAAAAGTATAGTATTTTTATGTTTTTATTCTGAAATTTCTATTAAATAAAATAAAAGTATGTATATATATATATATTAGTTATATTAAATATGTACAAAAAATAAAATAAAATATATACAAGATAAAAATATATTTAGAATAATATTTTTGAGTGTAAATAAAAGAATAAAAATAAAAGGTATAATTATATTATTTTCAAGTTTTCAATAAAATAGAAATATATATATATATATATATATATATATATATATATATATATATATATATATATATATATATATATATATATATATATATATATATATATATATATATATATATATATATATATATATATATATATATATATATATATATATATATATATATATATATATATATATATATATATATATACTAATTAAATTGTTTTTTATGTTAGAAAAAATAGAAATAAAATGCAAAATAAATGTAAAAAATTATAAAATATTTTTTTGGGTATTTTTTATGTTTGGAAATAATAAAATAAAATCATAAATGAAAATAAAATAACAAAACATAAAAATATGAAGAAATGGGCCAGGGGGGTGTATTCAGCAAAAAGGGGGTGTCAAAATCAAAAGAAGCAAAGCCCAGCCCAAGCCAGACTTCATCTTTAACCTTTGTCCAAAATTTCGCGCGCGCTGTACAATTGCTAGATCCTATTTCAGCTGACTTCGTGTATGGCAATGTGGAGCTTTTCAACAAGGCTTGAGATGTCTGGGAGCTTGCTTGAACTTCACTTGACCTTCTCCAATGTCTAGCTTGCCTTGAATGTACTTGAACAAGCCTACAGAACTCAACCTGCACAAGCTCAAATTGAAAATGGAAAACCCTGTAAATGGAGTTACAGTTAGTGTTTAAGGTTTGGGATAGCTTGGATGGATGGAATGGAAGGTGTTTGAACAGGTTTGGGGCAAAACGCACGAACAAATTGTGCTATGGAAGTCAAGATGCAGATGCTGCCCTATTTTGCCAATGGAAGGTGATTTTGAGCTATGGGATGTTTGAGGGATCAAAGGGTCGTGTTTCTGGTTCAAGGGGATGTGAGAAAGTTGTTTCAAAAGCTTGCACAAGTTAGTTTTGGCTGAGGTTCAAGTTCTAGTGTTTTGGATATCTTTCTTGTATTTTAAGCAAACATGTGAAGTGATGTGAAGCAGGCATGTACAGGCTATCCACCACCTTTCACACTTTGCCCTTGGCCCCTTCAATTTGTGGATTTGATTTGCTGCATAAGATATGGACCAATGCTCAAGAAATCAGTTTTGACATAAAGCAAGATTTAAGCAAAAATGGAAATGTTGCTTTTTCTATTTAAGGGTTAATCTTGTGTGCAATTCCCTAATGAACAAAACAATGCCTTAGACCAATGGTTTTGCACTTAATTATTGAGTGTTGAATGGTTTTGAGGCCTGTAATCTAGTGCAAAGCAGGCTGATTTGAATTTGCAATTTGTATCAATATGAACATGCCATGGATGAAAAGTGAGTTTTTGCCAACTTCAAGCCTTCGATTCTCCCTAACCACAAATGCGTTTGGAGAGTTCTTTGACATTTTGGAAAGCTTGCAACATGATATACAATCCATATTTGAAATGAAATTTGAGATTCCAAGTGGAACTATGTGAAAAATGGCCATGAAGATAGGTCAAAATCCTGCCTAAACTAGGGCAAAATTTCATTAAGTTAAAAGTTTTAGGGACCCTTGTTCCAAAATGCATAACATGATATCCAAGCTTCTTTTAGGAAAACTTTGTGAATCAAAGTTGTATATTTTGTGGAGGACTACAACTTTCATGTTGGAAGTTTTATTTGAATCCAATTGCATTATGGTGAAAATGTTGGGCAAAGTTAGGAAAAAATTAAGAAAATTTCATAACTTAGAAAAATTTAAGTTATGAAATTTTTCAACTTTAAACCCTAATTTGCAAAAATGGGTTTCTTGATGAACAATTTTCATGTTTTGACTCATCTTGATGAAAATGACCCTTGGCACTTGATTTTGACCAAAAAGTCAAAGTTTGACTTTTCAGTGTACAGTCAAAATTTGATCAGTTGACTGAAAAATTCATATGTCAATCCATTGGAATTGAGATCTTTTGAACCTTGTGAATATGTCAAGATGATTCCATTGAGTCCTTGAATCCATGCTTGAGCCCAATTTTCCATTGGCTAGGTCAAAAATCAGAAATTGCCTTTGTGCAGTCAAAACCCTAAAAATGACCATTTTGCCCTTTTGGTGATCTGATCAAATTTCTTGTGGAGTAGTGGTCCAAACTTGATCAAATGGTTCATATGAGTTCATAATGTTGATGTGGATCAAAAATTGTGAGGTTTGACTGTAAATTGGCCACAATTGACTTTTTCCCCAATACAGCTGATTTCTAGGTCAACTGTCCAATTGATTGAGCAAAAATTTGATTCAAGGCTTGAAACTTGGTAGAGGTGATCTTGTAAGTTCAACATGAAGTATGAAAGTCACTTTGAGCATTGAAAGTCCAAAATTCCTTGTGCAAACTCAAACCCTAATTTAGGTCAACAGTGCAAGGAGATGTCTTGAGCAAAGCAAACCCTAGCTTGATCTTGAGTTCTAAGAGCCTTGTGATGAGAAATGTTGATAAAATGAGAGGGAAAATTTTGGGGTACAATACCCTGCATCATCATTTTCCAAATGGCAAATCCTTTAGAAATTGTAAAAAAAAAAGCACATTTGTTTTACATCATAGAAAGATGAAGAGAGAAAGAGACAGAAAGATATCACCTAAACCAAAACGGTCCAAACAAGCTGTGCAATAGCTCCAGAATTCTGCTACAAAACCATCAAAATAGCCAAAACAACTTACACAAAAGCAACCAAAAACTCTCCTGCTGTCTACCGCAAACAGCCCAAGACCAAGCTTCTGTCCAAAACCTGCAAACCTTGCAATAATAGTCCAAAAGCCCTGCACATGATATACAAAGCCAGCTCTGTCAAACAGCCCCTATACTAGTCTAAAGCATGCTACAACCCTGTATAAAGCAAGCCAAAACCTACATAAATGTTGCATGAAATCAGCAAAACAAAATCTGCACCGGAAAGGTGACAAAACAGTATGCCAAATTTGTTCAAATTCAATAACTTCCCCCCCCCCCCCCCCCAAAAAAAAACCCATTCTCATTGAATATAAAAGAAGAGCTCGACATTAACATTTGGGGGAGGAGGTCATTGGTTGTATAAATAAAAATCTTACAAAACCAGTTGCAGAGGAAAGTTTGCAAGACAGTAAACAACAGAAAAAAATTCAAGGACAGAAAAATTTAGTAAACAAAAAAATAGATAAGTGGCATCTCTATACTTTCATCTTCATCGTTCTTTCAAGAATGACCTCCATCAAACTCTTCTCTTCCGCCTTCTATCATTCACAAATACATCTACGATTTAATTAACTACAACATCCTACCAGCCGATCGTCGTCTTCCTCTCCCAATCTTCAGCCAAAACCAACATCATCCATCACTTTCCATAGCAGAAGGCATAAAGTATAAGAATCAGAAAGAACAAGGAGATGAACAAGAAGAAGATATACCCGAAGTTACAGTTTCATCTTCGCCAAGGATTCGTCACTGCTAAAATCACAGGTTGGTCCTCCTTCCACGTTTGCGTTACTTCTGCCTCTGAGAATCCTTCCTCGTTCCCTTTGATTTGTATCTCTCTGAATCATCATTTGATTTAGGCTTTTTCTTTACGGAGATTTAAACTGTGAGAATATCGCGAGAGATTGAGAGTGGAACCATTGTTGTTTACCCATGAGGATAGAGGTATGATTCGATTTAAATCACAGAGTTACCATGTTGTTGTCGTTACCGCCACAGTGAGAGAGAGAGAACACGTTTTTTACATTTCTTGAAGATGATGGAGACCCACGCGGTTGAGTTGTTGTTTTTTTTTGCATTTTATCGTGATTATGGAAAGGGTTTGGAAATGTTTGGAGAGAGTTTTTATTTTTTACAATAACATAGATCCAATAGAAAACAATAATAAGTCTTAAATTAGTCAACTTTTTCTTTCCCCATGGCAGCTACCACGGCGTGCCTCTCATCTCTCTAGGGTTACAAATTGTTCGTTCTTTTCCTCTTCCAAACTGGTTGGCCTATTGGGCCTTTTGGCCCAACCCAATTATCATCATTCCCTTTATATTTAAATTAAATCATAACAATAAAGAATGAACATAACAGCTCAGTTGGCAAAACATTGTTTACAGCACCAAGAGAACCCGGGTTCAACCCCTGCTAGGACCTTTTTTCTATTTTTTTATATTTCATCTAGATATTTGATAACAAAGCTAGTTTAGGTTTTAATTATTGAAAATTCATTTAAAAATATATAATTATTTAGTTTAGGCCTTTGTGAATAATTAACTTTTTAGTTAACATTTTTGAAATTGTTTTATTTTCTTCATAATAAACTAAAATTCCAAAAAAAAAAAAGAATAGGATTTTATTTTCTTTTTATATTTTCTCACAAACATAAAATACCAAAAATATTATCGTGTTATTTATTTTGCTAATTAATTTTATTTTATAGATTGTTTTAGTTTAAATATGTATTCATTTCTAATTTGATTGGGTTATATTGCTTGTTTATTTATACTTTTAAATGCCTTGTCGATTCGATCCATCCCTATTTGTAAATTTGTATTCTCCATTCCCGAAAGCTCTGTAATAGCGTAGAATTTTAATTTCCGCAATTTACTGTTTTCCTTATACTGTATAGTAATTAGGCGTGCATGGCAAGATTTAAAATCAATCGCTAGATAACCCTAATCAAAGACAAATTAACTTGATTCGAACACACTTTTCACACGCGCACCTCTAGGGTAACCTCGCTTGTTGCCTCGTAAACACAGTCATGTCCCTCGAATGTGGGACGCTTTAGCAAAGACCCTTCGATAAAAAAAGATCGCAGTCCCTCGATGTTTCCTTTGGTAATATGATCTAGTCCCTTGCGAAAATTGCTAAAGCGCCTCAAAAGTTGCCTTCTATGACTGTACGATCGACCCGCGTTTGTCCCTTCACATCCAACGATGGGGCTTCTTACCAAATCAATGGTAAGATAGAAACATATAAACGAGGAGGAAAAGAATATCTAATACCTTTTGAGTAGGTAGATTTGCTCTTAGTTGTTCTCTTGCTCATAACAAAAACATTTCATACACCAACACACTCATTTGAAACATTTTCAAAAGACAAACATTTTGTACGCGTTCTTATAGAAACGAGATACATTACAAAGAAGACACCTTTTCAAAATCACTTTCAAAAACACATTCCACAAACACATCTTTGAACTATTTTCGAAACAACACTTTTTACGTGTTCTTATAGAAACTAGAACCATTACAAATACATTTTCAAAATACTTTCAAAACCAACACCAGAAGCACATTCAAACAAAAGCAAGTGATCTAGCAAGCAACTAAGATCCCATAGATAACTACGGATGAAAAGGGTGATAATACCTTCCCTTTTTATAATCTACCCCCCCCCCCTCCCCGAACTCAGAAAACATCTCTAAAGGTCTTTCCTGTTCTTTTCATCCTTTCCTGATTAGATAAAAGAAAAGTCGGTGGAGTCTCTTGCTATCTGCACAATTGCGATCAAACACAAAACAACCAAGTCAGTTCTCCCACCGCGTTACAATTAGAAATGGAGATTCGAAGAAGTGGTTAGTAATAATTTTAACAATCATAGAAGTTAGTTTAACACAAATTTTGCTGAGTATGCCTTCATAGTGAATCTAGCTTCAATTAGGACTTTTGAAGGTTGTAGCGTGGCCATGGTTCGTGGTTTACGAAACAAAGGATATAAGGCTCGAAATTTATTTAGCCCGCCATATTCTCCTTGATGTTCTCCAATCCAAATTTCAATTAATGCAACATATGCATTCAATCTCCAAGAGAAATTGTGTAGTCGCGCAGATGATGAGAGGCATAAATAAAGATCCAAGTGCTGATGAAAAGCGTTAATAAGATGCAAGCATTGATAAGATCCAAGTGTTGATGATAAGCCTTGATGATTATTGAGATGTAAGTCATAAGATTTTTTTCCAATTTATTTGTTTTTTAATCCCTTATTTTGCATAAACCAATTCTTTTTGAATTTACGGTCCATATGGATGCCCCAAGTTTTGCCTAAGTCAAGTTTTGATTTCCTTTGACTTAGCGGGATTTCTCCCTTTTTTTTAATTTTTTTTTTTTTGCTTTTGATTTTGAAAATGTGTGACTACCACGCTGATTGTTGTAAGCTTTGTCTTTATAGTTTCCTCGATCTTTAATGAAGTACTGAGGAGGAAGATATTGAGAGATTCAAGTATTCCTCATTCTTGATGGATGCGAGGAAAATGATGTGCTTGAACCCTTGCTTAGATTTTCTTCTCAATCTATGATGATTTATCGAGAAAGAAGATATGCTTGAACCTTCACTTAGATGGACTTGATTCTAAGATTTGAACACATCATTGAATTAATCGAGATCTACCTTGCCCCTGGTTAAGATTAAGGTTTTTTTATTTTTAGAAAACAAAATTCCAACTCCTGGCTCGAGGGGGTTAACTGTGGATTATCTCCTTATTTCTCCAATTTTTAGGAAGTGAAACATAGCCTTACATTGTCAGCTAAGCCTTACTATTAAAAAGCACACGTCAACAAAATTTGATTATTTTGTATTTTCATCATTCTCCCTCGAAGTTTGTTAAAGTTGTGCAATGGAAGATAGAAAAGAAGAATAAAAAGTCATTGATTATTTTTGGAATGGATCGATTTCAAAAGCATGCATGATTATTTATTCGAATTACTGATCACAAAATACAAAGTTTATAACAAATAACACTTAGAAAGAAAGAAATTACACATGATAAAGCCTAACTATCATAAGGATGGGATTATTTAGTGATCCACCAATTAGGGAGAGGGATCTTCCACCATATGTGGGCCATCTACTTCAAAAGTTAATTGCTTATTGTCAATCAACTCTTGTACCACTTCTTTGAATGAATTGCATTCTTCAATCGAATTCCCTGCTACTCCATCATGAAACTCACATTGAACATCTGAGTTGTACCAAGGAGGAAATGAAGACTTTATGGATCTAGTTTGCCTAGGGGTTATTGATGAATTTTGGACCAGATATGACCATAATTGATTGTATGTCATAGGGATCGGGTCAAACTGGTGAGTTCCCTTTTCTTGGCGGTTTGGAGGCCTATGCTGATTCGGGCGTTGATGGTGATTGTTTCGATTTTGAACCTGTTAATTATAACGTCAACATTGAGGTGAAATCTAAGCCTGCTAGTTCTGTGGTATAGGCCATGACTGCTAGTTTTGAATACCAGAGGGTGGTTATTGGCATTGAGCATCTACTTCATACGAATATTGATGATAAGGCACAGGAGATAGAGTTTCTGGAGTTTGGAAAGTTTCCCATATTACATTTGTTTCATTTTATTCTTCCCCTTGAAAATATCTAAGGTATTCACTAGTCGGGTTACTCGAGATGCTTTGGATTTTTTTCATTTTTGATGTGGTTCTCAACGTGTTCCCCAACTATTACTAGGTCAGAGAAGCATGACGATACACTGCCCAACATTTTTCATAGTAATGACCTTGTAGGGTGCTCATGAACAAGTATACAAACTCCTTATCTAATAGTGGTGGTGTTACTGGAGCAGCCAACTCCCTCCATCTTTGTATGTATTCTTTAAAGGATTTGTTACCCCCTCTGAGATAAATCTTGCAGTTGCATACGATATAGGGCCATGTCGGTGTTGTATTGATAATGCTTCTGAAATGCCAAAGCCAAGTCATTCCAAGTGGGAATGTGGATTCTTTCTAATTGCGTATACCATTATGATGATACTCCACTAAGATTGTCTTGAAAATAGTGGATAAGCAATTTTTCGTCACGTGGGTATGCTGCCATTTGCCTAACATACATCCTCAAATGAGTCTTAGGACAACTAGCTCTTTTGTACTTTTTGAAATCTGGCATCTTAAAATTCGTAGGAAATACCACGTCTTCAACCAAACATAAAACAGAAGCATCAAAGCTATGAGTATCATGTCCTTCTATGGTGCTAAGCCTCTTTTCCAGCATGCGGTATCTTTTGGTGTTCTCAGCATCCTGTGGCTCTTCAGTATTCATGGTCGGGTTTTCCCCTTGGGGTTTTAGCATAGGGAATGCAAATTGATGATACTCAATAGATTCATGGGATGGAGTATACCCATCTTGTAAAACGGCGTGTTCCTGCACATCAAGGTTCTTAATTGAAGCATGTATAGGCCGAGGTCGAGCCTGGGTGTATTCTTGAAGTGTAATGACGTCCTTAGTTGTGGCTTATTGACCTTCTCTCATTGGCATAACTAACTTTATGCTTGCTTTGTGGGTTGTTTTGAGTTCTCTTTGAGTATCCTGGAATCACCTTATTGGACTATGGTTGGAAGTTTTCTGTGAGTGGAAGAGATATGAGCTTTACGTAGATGTAATGAAAATGAAAATGTATGAAAATGCTTGGATATGCAAAAAAATAATTTTTTGGCTTTTAGGTACGTAAAAAAATTTTCATGGATATGCAATGCGACGTAGACGTAGTATGAGGGTAGACATAGGGGTACCCTATACAGGTTTAGGGGTAGATATGAAAATGATGATGTCCTACACTGACTCAGAAATTGAGACAGGCAGGAACTCCTTAAAGACGAAGATAACGACAGACATGGAAATGAGGATATCCTATACTGACTCAGAGATTGAGACAGACAGGAACTCCTTAAGGATAAAGAAAGACGAAGAATAATCACTATAGTCTAGTGTTGTACCCCAAAATTTTCCCACCCATTTTTATTCAAGACATTCTCCTAAGGTCCTCATTTGCTCACAATTGCCTAAGAATTGATCAGACAAATTCTCTTCCTAAGCAATGGACTCACAACTAGGGTTTCATCTTTCTCAAGGAAGTTTGGGTTTATAAGGCCTCAAGTGGTTACCATGGTTTTTCATATGTCTCCAGGAATGCTAATGGCAAATTTCAAGCCTTGCATCACAAGTTTGCTTAGTCAATTTCTCCGATGACTGAAAATAAATTGTACTGAACAAAAAGTTAGTTATGGTCAACATACAGTCAAACTTCAAGCTTTTTGGTCAACATAAAGATTTTGAAGTCAGATTCATCATTTTATAAAGGGTTGATCATGACTCATCAAGGAAACTCTCAAATCATCAATAGTCAAAAGTTGCCAAATTAGGGTTTTCCTAAGGAGAAGTCAACAGAACTTTGACCAAGCATAACTTTCACATGCTTCATCAGCTTTTCCCCAACCAAAGCTTATTTTGAAGGGGATTCAATTCTATACAACTTTGTCTCTCTAAAATCAAGTCCAAAAAATGCTTCATTTGAGAGATATGAGTCAATACATTACATGTCATTTCAAAAGTCAACAAAAAGACACTTTTTGTCAAGGCAAACTATATCAAGATAAATTCTTCAAATGCAAAAATGATCAACATAGAGATTATATAGGACATCTTGAGCTTTCGAAAAAGTCCAAGATCACATTCAAAAGATGAAAATTGAGATAGTTATGACTAGTGCAAGTTGGGAAATTTTGGGAAAATGCATGAAGTTCAAAGTGAGCAAGCTTGTAATTTTGGGCTATTGGGCCATGGTTTAAGAGTCTAAATGTGTATTATACTCCTCATGCACCTCATAATTCATTCATATACCCCTTGAACTATTTTTATTTTAATTATTTTAATTATTTTTTATTTATTCATTAATAATGCAAAATAAATAAAATAAAATACATAGGCCTTTCTTAAAAAGACCAAGCCCATATTTTCTTTGACCTAATTTCCACTATATATTCTCTCATTCTCTTCATATAAGACACGAAGACCTTTCCTCTCAAATACTTGTCAAAACATCAAATTTTTCAAGAACCCTAGAAAATTCCAAACCCTTGTTACAAACTCTTTCACCATAAACTAGCCATCCCAATCAACTCCATTCATTCCCAGGGTAAGACTGGATCAAGTCTGTTGGTCCAAAACACATGAAATATCATCTCATGGCATCATGATTCCATCCTTACATGAATTTAATGTTTTTTTGTTTTATTTCATTCTAACACTTACTAATGATTGATATGTGTTTATGAGACTAAACTATACAGGAATGACCCGTCGTGGGCCCATGCATGCTAAATCTTAAATCACCATGTTTTCTCTGATCTTCACCGTTTGTGCTATAGTGACCAAACCATTAAATTTTAGGCCAAAAAAATCCTTCCATTGAACTCGCAGCCCTCGGTTTAGGGGGATAGGATGTTTTTAGATCATTAACGCTTTGTGTTTTGCAGGTTGGATGAAAGAAAGCAACCAGAGAAGAGGACCGGAGCTAGGGCTCTGACGCCTCTCCGGTTCAGGCAACTTATTTATATTATATATTTATGGGTTGACATAAGTTAATGGATGTATAGTGGCCCCAGCAATAGAAGCGTGCGCGTTAAAGTCACTTGTGCAAAGGGCCTGGGTTTGATCCAGCCTTTTTCCACTTATTTTTTAATGTTTCATATTTTTGTAGGTTTATCGTTTAATGCACTGAACCTGTTATCCAGCACCAAGGCACACTTGGCCTGGTGGTGATGGTGTTGCTGGAAAGTATTGAGGGCGTGGTTTCAACACCCACCATTACCATTTGGTTATTTTTAACACCTTTTCTTCTTTTCATAAAACCTAACATCTTTTACAAAACCTTTTTTTCAAAATATTTTTCTTAACAAACCCTAATTTAATTTTAGTTTTTTTAGTCAACCCTAATTTAATTTTTATGTTTTCTTAATTAAATTAAAATCGACTTAGATTTTAGGGTTTCAATTAATTTAATTAACTAATTTTTTTATTAATAAAATCAATTAGGTTTTAGGTTAATCATCCAACTCTCTTTTTTCATCAAACAATCACAAAACAATTTCTTTTCCTGTTTCTCTTTATTTTACCACTTCGCGTATTTTACTGTCGCATGTTTCACTATTTTTACCATAATGTAACTGCTAATAGCTTATAATAGTTTAATTAGGGTTTTAGTATTTTCCCCCATGATTTTATTGGTTAGTACCCCCCTTCCCCGAAGCATTGTAATAGCGTAGGACCCTTTAATTTTTTCCTTTACTTTCTGCATTTATCGCTTTCCTTATAATTGTTTAGCTTAATAGGATTGTATGCTAAGATATAAAAGCAAACATATCTCACCCTAAATAAAAGATAAATAAACTGAATATAATCACTCTTCACATGTGCACCTTTAGGGTAACCTCACTCGTTGCCTCAGAAAACAGTCATGTCCCTCGAACGTGGGGACACTTTAGCAAACACCCTCGATTAAAAATATCGTAGTCCCTCGATGATCCTTCGATGTTGCCTTCGGTAAACGATCTTAGTCCCTTACAATAAATTGCTAAAGTGCCCCTATGAGTTTCCTTTATGACTGTACGATGACCCGCGCTTGTCCCTCCACATCCAATGATAGTGCTTCCTACTAACTAATGGTAGGATAGCACTATCTAAAGGAGGAGGAAAATAACATGAAAGACTTTTGAGTAGGTAGATCATTCTTCTGAAATATTTTCAAAAAAAACAAACACTTTGTACGCATTCTTAACTGATACAAGAATCATTACAAATTTGTCGTACTTGGGCATTTTTTTCAAAATATTTTCAAACACATACACAACATAAAGCATTTTCAAAAAAGTGAGCTAGAGATTAAGAGCCTGTAGATAACTACGGATGAAAAGGGTGCTAACACCTTCCCTTTTCATAACCTACCCTCCAAACTCAATATCTCGAAGGTCTTTCCTATTTTTTCACCCTTTCGTTTTTGGATAAAAGTAAAGTCGGTAGCGACTCTTGCTATCCGCAAAGTTTGTGATAAAATACAAAACCAAGTCAGTTATCCCACCGTATTATAGATAGGGGTTATATAAAAAGACAGAAACCCTGCGGGCTAAAGATGATTGTTGAAGAAAAGATAACCCTTGTGGGTTTATGGATTGTAGTGGGATGTGAAAGGTATACTTAGTTGGTAGACTCCTAGTTTTGGCCTACAGATATCTTCCCCTCCCCATAAGGCGGTTTCTTTAAGGGTATCATGAATGACACTAGAGGGAAAGGCATAAGGGCCTCCATTAAGTGGAGCCTCTCTGCATACCAAAACTTTCGTCTCTAAGTCATGAAAGGTCTCATTGTGAGCTTTTGGTTTAAGGGTTGTACAAAGAGTCATAGGTTTCATTCTAAAGTCCTACTTCCCGAGAGGATATCTCTTGAGATGTACTCCTTTCTCGGAATTCCATCGACTCTAGGCGAAGTCGTCACATAAACTTATAGGGCTGATGTATCCCCTTAGCTAATAGACGAACCTTCTTTCTAAGGATTTTTTTGAAATAATTTTTGCAAAATTTAAATCCCACCACATATATAATATGATAAATATAATAAAAAAAATAAATGAATAAATAAATAAATTAAGATAAAGAAAATCCAAAAAAAATAAGAAAGACCCTAAAACCTAAAGGAAAGGCTTCTAAACCTAGGGTTGAGTCCCCATCAGAGTCTCCAGCTGTTGTAACTGGTTTTTAATAGAGTCGCCACCCTTAATTTTTATCCTAAAGGAAGGGAGTATAAAGTAATAACCCTAAAAGAGATTCAGAGATTCTAGGTTTGACTCGGTTCTAGACGAGGGAAAGGTGTTAGGCATCCCATATCTACCTTGTTCGCAAGGATACTAGGTTTAGAAGCATGTTTTAAGAAAATAGGGTTTTAAATTTAGTTAGGGGGAAAAGGTTTTTAATTTTAATTAGGGGGGAAAGGGATTTAATTTTAATTAGGGGGACTCGCCACGATTTTAATCGTATGCCAATGTATCCTCTTAGGAGGAATCAGAGTCCCATTTTGTAGTTCGTAGTTGGTTTGTGTTTTTTATGAATTGCAAAGATATTCACATTTTTTGCACGTTTAGCCTAGGTGTCGTGAATAGCGGAGATTGTTTAACTAAACAGACAGTCGGTTCGAATGAATTTGCAATCCTTTTTGAAAGTTATTTGTTGAATTAATTTGATTTTTGAAAATGAATTGTAATTGGTTGGATATTTTTTAATATATTAATTATTGAAAATGTTCTATCTAAATGCGTGGTAAAAAATTGAATTTAATGCAATAAACAAAATAAATTTGAATGAGTTTAGAAAAATAAAAATTTGTGTGATAAAAAAATAATATTAACTATATTGAATATATAATATAAAAATATATAATTATTATTATAATTAATAAAAAAATAAGAAATTCTAAAATTATAAAGATAATGAAATAAATAAAATATTAAAAAAACACAGGGGTATTGGTATTGGTATTGGCTTTGAGGTTGGGTGCTGGTAGGTCGGTATCGCCGTTGTGTTTGGTGGGAAGTTTATGTGTGTTGGGTTTGTTGCTAGGGTTGTTTTTGGGTGGTGTATGATTGTGCTCGTTGTATGTGTGAGTCAATCAAATACCTCGGATGAGACACGTGCATTTCAAGGTTAGTAACCAATTTATACCAATCAATATACCTATATGTGTGTCGCATATTATTCTGGTTGAGGAAAACAGGGAATTGTAAAACATGTTGGTGAAGCCTTTTTCACATGGTACACTATTCTGGAGTGAAATCTGATTGGCTTTTACTGTATAGTCTAAATTATAACTGCAAGTGCACAGCCTATCGAAGTAATATATAAGATTATCGAACCACAGAGACCAATTGTCAATCTATCGACTCTATTGTTAAGGTGTTTATCTAAGGCAGATCAATAAGGGATTGAGTTCAGTACAGGGAAATAAAAGCGAATAAAATTAAAGAGATAAAACAAACGGGATCGAATGTAAATCACG
This sequence comes from Vicia faba, assembly GCA_948472305.1. Taxonomy (NCBI): domain Eukaryota; kingdom Viridiplantae; phylum Streptophyta; class Magnoliopsida; order Fabales; family Fabaceae; genus Vicia; species Vicia faba. The sequence goes on from OX451741.1 coordinate 1,155,585,689, forward strand.
AGATCAGACAATGTCCTAGCATGCATGTATAGTATTTACTTTTGGGCAATATTTTCCATTTATAGCAAAGAACTGTTTAACAGGAACTTGTAGCTTTTGCATACTAAGAACCGAGTTTACTCTTTAAATTAAATTCCTTTATTGTCACTTATAAAGGGTGCCTAACGCGTTAAAGAAGTAAACCTATTTTTAAGAAACAAGTTATTTTGACTTAGTGAAAAGGTGTTTTAATTTGGAAAACTTAACTTAAAGAGATCCTTGGCTTTTGACCAAGAATCAGATTTTAATCCCACAAATGCGTCCGCAAATAGTTTCAAAATCGTTTTCTAAAATTATATCAAGTAATCCTACTTAACCAAACGAACTGCTTTCGCTCTTTTCGTTTGGTCAAGAACTAATCTGGCTTAATCTCGAGTATGGACGGATTTCGATCTTACCCATAAACTTTTAAACACATTTAAACCAGTATTAAAAAGCTAAAACATCCCAAAGGTATTTCTATTAGCATGGCATACAGAACATAGTTATGATTCGATCCTTACATTCTAATCCTAATAAATTTAGCTAGACATGGTAAGCATTTAAAGTCTATAAAACATGTAGACTATGATAAGAGCGTTTAAAGTCTATAAAACATGTAGACTATGGTAAGAGCATTTAGAGTCTATAAAACGTGTAGACTATGGTAAGAGAATTTAAAGTCTATAAAACGTGTAGACTATGGTAAGAGCATTTAGAGTCTATAAAACGTGTAGACTATGGTAAGAGCATTTAAAGTCTATAAAACGTGTAGACTATGGTAAGAGAATTTAGAGTCTATAAAATCTGTAGACTATGGTAAGAGCATAAAATAAATGAAAGCAATTAAATTAGAACCTTGCTCCAATCGGAGGCTTGAATCTGATACAAGTCGTGGAAATGTAAAAGATAGTATGATAAACTTCAACCAAAGTGCTCCAAACTTGAATACAATCTCGCACACTCAAGTGTGATAACTTCCCGATGTGAGAATATTATCACTTTACAAAGTAGTAATATATGCCTAAGCAGTAACTTGTCTGGATCTAAGTTTGCATCTAAGTTTGGATGAAAACGAAAATGAAATGAACTTGCTATTTATAGAAGATTCTGAAATTCTGCAAAGACGAGCATGCCCCTCAACTCCTTCTGAGCGGGAAATGGTTTGTGAAGGCCGCTGGCGCGGCCACCCTCCCCGCGGGCGCGGTGTGTGAAAATGGAGAGATCATGGGAACGTGGAAGTTGGCCCCTGGGTGAAAGTGCGACATGTCAGCGCATTCCCTGTAGTCGGCGCGGAGCTAGACGCCATGTGTGTATTTTCTTGGAAAAACCTTATTTTTCTGGCATTTTCGCTCGTTTCTTTTCTGAAGGCTCTGAAAGGACATGTAACCTGAGAACAATGGAAACAAGGGCATAATACTAGAAAAACAATAATAAAACTAAGGAAAACATGTGATATTCGAGTCAGAAACATAGTGCGATTCGGTGTTATCAAAATCTTTCCAATTATTAACACCCCATTAGGCGTCGACCTTTTTGAGATGCCAAGGTGACAAACAAATTGGATCGCATGGTATTTCTTGATACATTCTAAACCGCATCTTGACATGGTCGCTTTGGTGCACCTCTGTAATATTGAACCGTATGATTGAAATCTTTGCAGTCTAAACTGCTGCATCCTCGGGGTTGGGTTCATGGTTGTGATACGGTGGGAGAACTGACTTGAGGGTTTTGCATTTTATCGCAAATGTTGCGGTTAGCAAGAGTCGCCACCGACTTTTCTTTTATCCAAAAGGAAAGATGAAAAAGCATAGGAAATACCTTTGAGATGTTTTCTTGAGTTCGGGGGATAGATTATGAAAAGGGAAGGTATTAGCACCCTCTTCATCCATGGTTTTCCATGGGCTCTTAGTTACTTGCTAGATCACTTGCTTTAGTTGTTTGAAATTGTGTTTGGTGTGGTTTTGAAAGTATTTTGTAAAAGAGGCCATTCGTTTAGGCAATCTTTGTAATTATTCTCGTTCGTAAGAATGTATACAAAGATGTTTGTCTTCTTTTCTTGAAAATGTTTTCAATGTTTGTAAGTTGTTTTGTGTGTGTATTTTCGAAAATAGCAAGGATAGTTGTTTGGAAATAGAGTAAGTAACTAGAAGCGATCTACCTACTCAAATGTCTTTCTTATTCATTTTTTATTCCTTTGATATCGTTGTCTTACCATTGATTTGGTAAGCAACCCTATCTTTGGATGTATTACGGGACGGGCGCGGGTCATCGTATAACCATGATTAGCAATGTTTCAAAGTATCTTAGAATTTTGAGGGACCAAGATCATTTTTGTAAGGCAACTTTGAATAGCATCATCGAGGGACTATGATCTTATACTTGTTTGTTTTGCAAAGATACTTCGCATGCGTAATATGGCCATTTTTGTATAAGGCAACCAAGTGGAGAAACCCTAAGGATGCTTGTGTGCAAGTGTATCATTTTCATGCTTTGATTTTATCTTGTCTTTAGTGTTTTCTATTTTGCTTTGTTTTGATCTTATCATACAAACCCTAATTACTAATCATGGCATGTAAAGCGGTAAATTGCATAATGTAAATATTACTAAGCTATTACAACAATTTTATGGAAGGGGGGAATACAAATTTGAATGGGGATTTGCAAAAATGTAAACCTAAATAAATTATTACAACCAAATCGAATTGTACGAATTAGAATAAATACAATATTTAAAGATGCAATATAATGTACATGTAAGAAAAAGATTTTTGTTTTGTTTTTATGTAAAAGAAATTTTAATCTAAACCTAAAATTGTAAGGAAAAGAAATTAATTTTAGAAGGGATGTGTGATACGGTGAAAGAACTGACTGTTTTTTTTTTAATGCTGGTTTGCGTTTTGCGTTTGTTTTTGCAAAATGTTGTGGTAAGCAAGAGTCGCCACCGTCTTTTATTTTATCCAACAAGGAAAGGAAAAAAGCACAGAAAAATTCCTTTTTCGAGATATTTCTCGGGTTCGGGGGGTAGATTATAGAAAGGGAAGGTGTTAGCACCCTTTCTATCTGTGGTTATCCACGGGCTCTTAGGTACTTGCTCAAAGTGTTTTCAAAAATTGCTTTTCGTTGTGTTTGTGGGTTTGAAAAGAGTTTTTGTTTGAAAAGTGTAAGTGTGAAAAGTTTTGTTTTTTTGTTTTGGAAAGAGCAAGTACTTAAGAACCATCTACCTACTCAAAAAAGGAAACGTTATATGCTATCTTCCTTTAGACAATGCTATCCCACTATTGATGAGTAGGTAGCACCGTCATTGGAGTTTTAAGGGTCAATTCGATTAAGGGACGTGCGGTCACTAAAGCAATGTTAGGACGCCTTAGCGGTAACCCTAATGTCTTAGATCATTTTTCCGAGGCAACCGTTTCAAGGCAACTATGATCTTTGGACAAGAGGGTGACCTCTAAAACTTCCTATACTCAATGACCGTGTTACGAAGGCAACCAAGTGAGGTGTACCCTAAGAGTGCGCATGTGCGAGTGTGTTGTTTTCAGTTAATTTGTCTTTGTACATGTCAATGGTTATCTATGTTGATTTTAAGTTAAACATTCGATCTTGTCATGCATTCCCTATTATCAAACATCTAACAGTTATATAAGTTGCGGAAATTAAATTGTGGGGATTAAACTAATTATTACAAGGCATCGGGTATTTACATCGCCAAAAGAAACCCTTGAAATTAAAATGCGGAAAATAAATAAAGCGGTAAGAATAGTAAAGTCCTATTAAACTATTACATGCCAGGAAACAGATACAATATTGAAATAAAATGAAACACGTGCGGGAAATTAAATCGGGCGAGTTCTAGGGTTTTGACCCTTTTATTATTAAAGAAAGGATTTTTGGTTATTTTGAATTAAAAAGAACTTAAACTAAGTTAATTATTAAATTAATTAATTAATTAATTAATTAATGAAAATAAATATTTTTTGGATTTTTGATATTTAAAGAAATAAAAATAAATTTGATCAATGTTAATAAAACCTAATTGTCTAAGTTAATTTTAATTATTGCAAAATATATTAAAAGTTATTCCTAATTAGAACTAAATTAATTAAATTAATATTTATTTACAAAATAAAATACTGAAAATTAATTTAAATAACAAAAAAATTTTGGTTTTTAATTTTATTAAGAAAAAGTTTTGATTGGTTAGTTAATAATTAAAAATAATAACAATAAATAATTAAAAGAAAAAAAGAAAAAAAGAAAGGGTTAGGAGGTTTGGGCCTGTTTTTGGGGTTTATTCAGTAATTTTGGTGGCCCAATTGTGCAAGCCTGGTTGACTTTCCTGATTCCAGCGTGTGCATCTGACTAGGGAGCATGGTGGACATCCCATCTAGACCACCAGATCTGGCCTGAGGCCATCTGGAAAGCATTTGAGTGAGGCTGTATGATAGGCCACGCGCTTGAGTTCACACTGGATGACCTGTTGAAAAATAATAACAAATGCATGGGGGACCTGGGATTCGAACCCAGGTCCTGTAAGTCATTGCATACGCTCCACTACCACTCAACCATTATGTGTTAGTTGTTAATGTATTGAATAATAATAATAATAATATGGGAAAACAAATCAAATGCCAGAAAATATAAAACAAAACGCGCCAAGTTTAAACCGTCCAACCAGGGGGAGACGCGTCATCATCTTCTTCCTTCATCCCTGTAAATTTACCTGCGGATTTATATCCGCAGCTAAATTCGTATGTGCATCCTAAAATTGATTCTAGGCCATGAAAACCACCCCCAAGACCATGGTTGTGCTCGTCTACCTCCCCTGGTCACGTTTATGTCCATCAACGGCATCAATTTTGCCTGTAAAAGAAATACCCAAAAAGCAAGCTACAAAACCCTAGGTTCGGTTATAGGGCTACATTCCAGATAAATGCAATCAAACAATGCCAAAAGCTCAGAAATTTCATAGGCATCATAAACATATCAAAGATTTGCCAGAAAAATGCAAGAATATGGAGTTACGATTTCAAACGAAAAGCAGTTTTTTGAGATACTTACAGAGCTTTAGGGCGCGTATGGAGATTGGATTTGGGTTGGTTATGCTTCAGGGATTGTCCGGCAATTGATTAGTGTGGAGTTTTGCTTCTGAATTGGCCTCCAAGGACGATTTCAGTTTTTCACTTTTTTATCAATTTTTCAAGTTTGGTTCTTGATCCTCTTGCAGCCTCTAGGTCCTAAATTCGTGTGCTTTCACTTGTATATGTATGCTGCAATGCATTAGGTCAACAAATGTGGGCTGAATCCTTCCAAATCAATGCCTTGAGATTGGATTTGATCCTCCATTGAAAGCTTTCCAATTTTGCCAAAAATCCAATCTTTTTGCACATGGAATTCTTGATAAGAGTTTGATCATGACATTGATGATGATTAGGTCCTGAAAATAGAAAAAGATCTCATGTAATCAAGTTTTGTGATTTTATTTGATTTAAATTGATTTAAAATGAAATAATTCAATAAAAAATCAAATAAAATAGAAAATTTGATAAATGGACACAAGGATGAAGCTAGGACACGTGTGTAGTGTGACAAGATCAAATCAAGTGAAAAATAATGGGCCGATTTGACAAAATTTGAAGTTTTGGGGATAGTTTACTTTTGGCAATTTTGCAATAATGCCCAACTTCAACAATGCATAACTTCTTCAATTTTGAACTTTTGGAAGTGTTCTTGGACATTTTAGAAATATTTATATGTCCTCTAACCAACCCTTTTGGTATCATCTCATTTTGATATTCCATGCTCAAGTTATAAGCTTTGGAAAAAAGGTGTTCTTGTTGACTTTCAAAAATGACCTATAATGTCCAAATTTTTAACTTCTTGTGAGTGAATTTTCTGATCTTGGGGTATGATGATTGATTGTAGGAAATTGCATCCTCTTAAAAATGAGATTTGGATGGGTCATTTCTAATAAAGTATGAGAAAGTTATGCTTGGTCAAAGTGGAGTTGACTTTTCCTACAAAACCCTAATTTAGCAACTTTTGAGTCTTGATGAATTTTGAGCAATCCTTGATGAATCATGATCAACCCTTGATCAAATGATGAAATATACTTCAAAATGAGAATGTTGACAAAAAATATTGAAGTTTGATTGTATTTGGGTCACAGTTGACTTTTGCCCTAGCACGGTCGATTTTTGGATCCTTTGAGCAATTGACTGAGCAAACTTCCTCTGCAAGGCTTGAAATTTGACATGGATAAACTTGATAACATATTAGGACATTGGGGAGAACTTGAGGTCATTTGTATGCAAGGACCTTGATGCAACACAAAACCCTAATTTGAGGTTGATTGCCTTAGGAGGTAGCTTGACTGTCCAACTCTTGAGCAATCTTGAACCACTTGGAGATTTTTCTTGCAATGTTTTGAGAAATATGAGAGGGAAAATTTTGGGGTACAACAGCTGCCCCTGTTCAATCTTCTTAAGCTTGAGGATATAGATTGGCTTTTGGGCCTTTCGTGATCCAAAGGTGGAAGATGATTGAACACTAGAGTGCCCAGAATTTGCACTCGCATGAAGTGGTATCAGCCTGGTGATGTCGGGAATGGGCTTACAGATGCCATTTGGAGACTGCTGATAGGTGGTCTAAACTTCGACTGGAATACGAATCAGGGAGATCTTATCGTCGATTTGACTGAACCAGAGAAGGTCTTGGATTAACTTTGACTGGATAAGACTCAGAGAAATCTTTGAATCGATTTAACTGAACTAGGCGAAAGTCTTGGAATAACTTCAACTGGAATACGAATCAGGGAGATCTTCGCATCGATCTGACTAAACCAGAGGAGGTCTTGGATTAAATTTTAATGGATCAGAACAATCTTCGAATCGATTTAACTGAACCAGACGAAAGTCTTGGAATAACTTCAACTGGAGTACGAATCAGGGAGATCTTCGCGTCGATCTGACTGAACCAGAGGAGGTCTTGGATTAACTTTGACTGGATCAGAAAAATCTTCGAATCGATTTAACTGAACCAGACGAAAGTCTTGGAATAACTTCAACTGGAGTACGAATCAGGGAGATCTTCGCGTCGATCTGACTGAACCAGAGGAGGTCTTGGATTAACTTTGGCTGGATAAGAATCAGAAAAATATTCGAATCGATTTAGCTGAACCAGACGAAAGTCTTGGAATAACTTCAATTGGAATATGAATCAGGAAGATCTTCGCGTCGATCTAACTGAACCAGGGGAGGTCATGGATTTAACTTTGGTTGGACAAGAATCAGAAAAATCTTTGAATCGATTTAGTTGAACCAGACGAAAGTCTTGGAATAACTTCAACTGGAATACGAATCAGGGAGATCTTCGCGTCAATCTAACTGAACTAGAGGAGGTCTTCCATATATGTAATTTTTCTTTTGAGGGGACTACCAGGTCATATGAGTGGTCAACGGTGTTTACTGATTCATCTTTCCCTGAAATGGTAAAGAGTCAGTCATATGCAATATCATGATGTATGAAATGCATGATATATATCAAGCAATGATGCTCTCAAAATAAATGAGATTATGTGGTATGATGCGTATATGCATGTATCATGATGTATGGAAATGTAATGCTTTAGCCGGGGAAAATAAATCTCGGATAGCTGCTGAAGAATAGAGCTGGATTCTTCGTTTCCGCTGGGGATGGCAAACAAAGATGATTGCGAGAATAGACCTGCCGGAGAGGATAACTTCGTTGGGGAATAAACTGATGAGGAGATTACTCTGTGAGGAAGAGATGCTCTGCTGAGGATTCCACTGATAAATTCCGTCGGGATGACTTATCGTTGCTGGTGATATTGAATCTGTTGAGGATTGAATTCTGTTTGTGAAAGGAAAGAACTCCGCTGGGGACGGTCTCTCAGTGGCGACGTTACTGGGGATAACCTATTAGACTTTTGTGGGGATAATCATCTGAATTCTGCTGGGAATGATCCTTTGAACTCGGCTGGGGATATTTATTTTTGTACTCCACTGGGATAAACTTCCAGATTCTACTGGGGATGATGCTTCAACTCCGTTGGGGAAGCTTTTTCAGACTGCGCTGGGAAAATTTTAACTCCACTGGGGGTATCTTGTGATCTGTCGGGGAACATTCTTATACTCCGCTAGGGAATATTAAGACTGTCGGGGATACTAAGCCTTTTCAGTGTTGATGGTAGATAAACTCTGCTTGGGGGGAGCATTGATGATTCGTTCACAGTTGCCAGTCCTAGCTGGGGGAGAGCTACCATTATTGCCTTACTCTGCGGGGAGTGAAGGCATCTTAGCCATATTCTTCAGCTGAATTTTCCCGGTACCTGGTGGACAGAACAACTGTATAGTTTGGACAATTTTTATTGCCCTTGTTTCTGATGTTACCCGTAATCGTCCTTTGTTTCGCATGTAAATATTTATGAGCAGCAATTAATGTCAAATGCATATATCAAAAATGAACATTGGACGTTCTTTGAAAAACAAAACAGATAAAGAAGAACAGTTTGAAATTTCTTTGAAAATGAATTGTATTGATTTTGAAGTTTGGCATGTAAATAGGTGTTTTTGTACAAGAGGCTGACGTCCTAGTAAGAGAATGTCGCCGAACAAATAGAATTTATACAATTTGTGAAAAGAGAACAAAACAGCTACGTGAGTAATCCCACTGGGTTCCAACTCTACTATTGCCTTTATGTCCTCGAGCATCTCATCACTTTGTGGTTGGTTGAAGGTAGATCAAATTGATTAGTGTCGTCCGAGCTTGATAGTCGATACCGAAGTCTGGATGCAATGTGATCCAATGAGACATAGCGTTACGCTTTGATCCCTAATTTTTGCTTGGACTGCCCTTTCGGGTTTTCAGCCCACCGAGATACCCTTTTTTGCCCAATCCGCCTTTTCAGGTTTTTGACTTGCCGGGTGTACAAATTTTTTCGCTTTCATCCCTTATTTTTGCCCGAACCCTTTTGGTTCGCCGAGAAGCCCTTATTTTTTCCTAGTCCAATCAACCTAGCGGGTCTTTGATTATGCGTAGTATCTTTTCACTATGTCTGCATTGACGGGGTGAGGAAGGTCGTCACCATCTGTGGTGGTTAGAATCATAGCTCCTCCTGAGAAAATGTTCTTAACCACAAATGGCCCTTCGTAAGTAGGGGTCCATTTGCCCCTGGGATCACCTTGAGGTAAGATAATGCGCTTGATTACCAGATCCCCAACTTGATACTCTTGTCGTCTAACTTTCTTGTTAAATGCCTTGATCATCCGTTTTTGGTACGTCTGACCATGACAAATAGCAGTAAGTCTCTTTTTGTCGATTAGGTTCAGCTGATCAAGCCGGGTCTGAATCCAGTCATCTTCACTCAAACATGCATCCTTCATGATCCGAAGAGAGGGTATCTGAACTTCAATGGGCAAGACTGCCTCCATGCCATATACCAAGGAGTAGGGTGTTTCCCCTGTTGACGGCCGCGCTGAGGTACGGTACCCATGAAGAGCAAACGGTAACATCTTGTGCCAGTATTTGTATGTCACTGTCATCTTCTGCACAATCTTCTTAATGTTCTTATTAGCCGCTTCAACAGCTCCATTCATCTTCGGCCGGTAGGGAGAAGAGTTATGATGCTGTATCTTGAATTGCTCGCAGAGATCGGTGATCATCTTGTTGTTGAGATTGGTACCATTGTCCATAATGATCCTCTCTGGTACACCATATCGATAGATCAGATTGTGCCGAATGAACCGTGCCATGACGTTCTTGGTTACAGTAGCAAAGGAAGCTGCTTCAACCCATTTCGTAAAGTAATCAATCGCTACCAGGATGAAGCGATGCCCGTTGGACGTTGTAGGTCTGATTTCTCCAATCATATCAATGCCCCACATTACAAAAGGCCACGGAGCAGTCAATACGTCTAGAGGGACTGGAGGTATGTGCACCTTATTAGCATAGACTTGGCATTTGTGACATGTCCGAGAATGCTGATAACAGTCGGCTTCCATAGCAGACCAATAATATCCCGCCCGAAGGATTTTCTTTGCCATGGTATGTCCACTGGAATGAGTTCCGAAAGCCCCTTCATGTAAATTTGCCATGATCCTTTCTGCCTCATTCTTATCCACACAATGCAGTAAGGTCGAATCATGGTTGCGCTTGTAAAGGATACCATTGCTGATGAAGAACTTCGTTGCGAACCTCCTCAGAAACTTCTTGTCATTAACCGATGCACCCTCGGGGTATTCCTGAGCCTCAAGATACCTTTTTACTTCGTGAAACCAGGGCTTTTATGTTGCCTCTTCAGTCTCAATGTCACAGTAGTGTGCCGGTTCGTCCAATATTTCAATGATGATCCGGAGAGCTTCGTTGTCCCAATTGACCTTGAACATAGAAGACATTGTAGCTAGCGCGTCCTCCAACTGATTCTCCTCTCTAGGGAAGTGTTCAAAGGTTATCTCCTCGAAATGGGGAAGCAACGTCAATACATACTCCTTGTAAGGAATAAGGTTCGGGTGTTTCGTATCCCACTCGCCTTTGATCTGACTGATCACGAGAGCAGAATCTCCGAAGACACTTAGAAACTTAATCCTTAGGTCAATTGATGCTCGAAGACCCATAATGTATGCTTCATACTCTGCCATATTGTTGGTGCAGTTGAAACATAGTCGGGCGGTGAACAGAGTATGAGAGCCTTTAGGAGATATGATTACGGCGCCAATGCCATTACCCAAAGCGTTTGAAGCTCCATCAAAGTACATAGACCATCGGGATTGTTGTACCCCAAAATTTGTCCTCCCATATTCTTCAAGATTTGTCAAGAATCATCTTCAACTGGTTCAAGACTACTCAAGGGTTACACAGTCAAACCATCTCCTAAGCCAGTCAAAATTAGGATTTTGGTTCCTTCAAGGATTTTGAGGTTTTCAAAGGTTCAATCAAGTCCCATAGGCCTATATACATTGCCAAGCATCTACATGCCAACTGTCATAGCTCACAGCATCAAATTGCACAGTCAAAAGCCCATTTGCTTCACAATCAACTGTAGGGGTAAAATGGTCATTTCACAGTCAAAAGTCAGAAATTTTGGTCAACATCTTATTTTGAGCCCACAATCATCATTTGATCAAGTCTTGATCATGATTCCTCAAGCATGGCTCAAAAATCATCAAGGATGCAAAAGTTACTATTTTTGGACAGCTGAAAAGTCAACTGTACCTTGACCAGGGCATAACTTTTTCATGGTTCATCAGAAAAATCCCATCCAATGCTCATTTTGAAGGGGATGACATTTCCTACAACTCATCTTCACATTCCAAGTCCAAGAAATGCTCTCACAAAAAGTTATCAATTTCTACATTATAGGTCAATTTCAAAAGTCAACAAAAAGGCATTTTAAGTCAAAGACCATAACTTGAGATTGGTAAATCCAAATGACATGGTACCAAAGGTATTGGTTAGAGGACTTCAAGACCTTTCCAAAATGTCCAAGAACATGTTCATAGGATCAAAATTGAGCAATATATGCATTGGAGAAGTTGGGAAATTTTCATGAATTTGCAAAAGTCAACTTTGCTCAAAACACATCATTTTTGCTAATGGGCCTCAAATTCCTTCTTGAAACTTTGTCCAAGGCTTATGCACGATCCATTGAGATTAAATTGAATTATTTTCTTATTTTTATTAATTAATTGGATTTTTAATTGATTTTTAATTCATTTAATTAATTTAATTGTAGGAAAATACCAAGATATGATTTTTAAATCTTTTTGTGAAGCAAAAGTGGTCAACATATGATGGAGATTTCGTGTATCAATCAAGGGGACCAAAATCTCCAAAATTAGCAAGTTTTGGCAATCAAAAAGATGCAAAAAGATTTGATTGAAAATCAAATATTGAAATCATAATGCCATGGATTTTTGGACCAAGATTTACCCTAATTCAGTTCTACTATATATGCATAACATAACCCTAATGCATTCACGTGAGAGCTGCTGTCAAAAGCAAGAACCATATTCAAAAAAATCAAAGAAAACTTGAAATCTGTTTTCCAAGTTCCAACATAATTCAAAGCCTTTTCTTGATTCCAATACATTGCTGGAGGTGTGAGAAACGATTTACAATCAAAATCAAGCCTTAAAGCTCAAGAAACGCGCAAAGAACAGTGATATGGTTTGCTTAGCTTTTCTAGAATCGAAACTCACATTTTATGCATCATTAACATGTTATAATCATTGCTTTGCATTGCTAACACCTTTCTGAAGCTAACGGTATAGGTGAATTGCATTATGGTGTACTGAAACAGAAATCACCATTAATGGATTTTAGGGTTTCCAAGTTTCAAATTTAGGGCTTTGCTGCACAAGAAAAATCAGACCTTGAAAGACCTACGATTGAATTCGTCGAGGCCAGACGAATCAAACCCAACCCTCGCGAACAATTTATATGCATCAGGGAGCTAATCGCTATTAATCGTGCTTGCAGGTTGTGGGGGTTAAAAACCCCCGCTATTTGATTTATTTTACAGGTATTCAGGGAGGAAGATGAAGGACGTGGAAGCGTGCCATTGGACGGTTCAAATAATCAGCGCGCATGTTTTTCTTTATGGCATATTGTCTGGTTTCTTATTATAATAATTAATTGCCATTATATTAATAAACGCGTTCAGTTGGCCTAGTGGAAGAGCAGGTGGTTGTTGACCATTGGGACCTGGGTTCGATTCCCAGGTCCCCTAAGCCTTTGTTTCTATTTTTTCATAACATGTTCCTGTGCAGGCGTTCAAAGCATTCCACCATGCGCTTCAAGCAATCAGGCGCCAAGTGGCCACTAACACCCATCTAATGGCCAAGCGTGAATATTCATGGTGCTCCCTAGTCAACAGGCATGTGGTGGATCAGAAGGGTCAAACGTGGCTGAAACAATTGGGCTTCCAAAATTCCAGATTCACCTACATCTGGGCCCAACACCCCCAGGGTTTTGTTTATCTTTTTTCTCTTTTATATTTTCTATTTAATTATTTTCTATTAACTATTAGTATTTAATTAACAAATTAATTTTTTATAATAAATTCGGAAAACCAAAAAATGTAATTATTATTATTATTATTATTATTAATTTCACTTTAATTATTATTTTGTAAATAAACACTAACTTAAATTAATTTAGTTTAATTAGATTTAATTTTAATTTTATTTTACAATAAATAAAAATGAATTAGACTTAGGGTTTTTCTTTTGACACTTTTAATTTCTTTTACTTTTTCATTAAAAACATAAAACCACAAAAATACTTTTTCTTGTAGATAATTAATTAATTAGTAAATTAGGTTTAATATTTAATTTAATTGCAAAAAAGGACCAATTTCAATTCTTTTCTCAAAAAGGGTCAAAACCCTAAGACGTTCCCGATTTAAATTCTTTCGCGCGCATATTTAATTTTAATTATTACTTTTGATTATATTGATGTGACTGTTTCCGAGGATGTAATAGTTAATTAGGCTTTTATCGCTTTCTTTTATTTTCTCGCATTTATTTTCCAAACGGGTTATGTTTTTGGCGATGTATATACCTGCGCCTTGTAATAGCGTAGATTCATTTTCCGCACTTTATTTCCCGCACTCTTAACTGTTAATTATGCATGACAAGATTTGTATGACAAATAAAATCAATCTGTAGCTCACAAATAACATGTACAAGATAACCTTAACTGAAAAACAACACACGTGCACATGCCACTCCTAGGGTACGCCTCACTGGTTGCCTCGACGTGGTCATCAAGTATAGGGTGTTTTAGAGGTCGCCCTCCTGTCTAAGATCCAGTTGCCTCGAAACAGTTGCCTCGGATAAAAAGGATCTAGGACATTAGGGTTACCGCTAAGGCGTCCTACCATTGCTTTGGTGACCACACATGTCCCTATCATCGAATTGACCTGAATAACTCCAACGACGGTGCTACCTACTTCTCAATAGTGGGATAGTACTGTCCAAAGGACTCTTACACAGCTTAATTCCTTAGAGTAGGTAGATTTCTCCTGGGTACTTGCTCTTTCAAAAAACAAAAACATCTTTTCGCACTCACACTTTCAAAAAGTTTTCAAACAAATACTTCATACACTCTTGAGGACTGATACAAGAGTTACCTAGAAGTTTTTCAAACTAAACTTTTTCAAAACCCACATACACTTGAAAAGCAAACAAATTTTGAAAACATAGTGAGCAAGTACCTAAGAGCCCATAGATAACCACGAATAGAAAGGGTGCTAACACCTTCCCTTTCTATAAATCTACCTCCCGAACTGAGAAACATTCTCGAAAAAGGAATTTTGCTGTGCTTTTGTCCTTTCCATGTTGGAGAACATAAAAGACGATGGCGACTCATGCTTACCGCGACATTTCGCGAACCAGCTTTAAAACAGTCAGTTCTATTTCCACCGATCACAGGGTTCCTTCCTCAGGTCCTTCATCCGGTCCAGGTGTCTCACAGTCATTCACCAACATGATATTCTCGTCCGGGAATTCAAAATTCATAGACTGGTAATCATCCACTGCCTGATGCGCCAAATGGTCTGCCAACACACTTCCCTTAATTTCCTTTTGGGTCGTATATTGGATGTCATACTCAGTCAAGATCATCTGCCATCTTGCTATTCTTCCGGATAAAGCAGGCTTTTCGAAGATATACTTGATTAGATCCATCTTTGATATCAACAGAGTATTGTGAGTCAGCATATACTGTCTCAGCCGGCGAGTAGCCCATGCCAAAGCGTAGCAAGTTTTCTCGAGCAGTGAGTATCGGGTCTCATAGTCGGTAAACTTTTTGCTAAGGTAATAAATAGCATGCTCTTTTCGGCCAAACTCGTCATGCTTCCCCAACACACACCCCATTGAGTTGTCGAGTACTGTCAAGTATAAGATCAAAGGTCTCCCTTCAACTGGAGGCATCAGAATAGGTGGATCTTAGAGATACTCTTTGATCCTTTCGAAAGCGGCCTGACATTCATCGTTCCATCTTACCACTTGATCTTTCTTCAGTAACTTGAAGATCGACTCACAAGTAGCAGTCAGGTGCGAGATGAATCGGGCAATGTAGTTCAGTCGTCCCAAGAAGCCTCTGACTTCTTTCTCTGTTCTGGGAGCTGGTATCTCCTGTATAGCCTTCACTTTTGCCGGATCCACTTGAATACCTTTGTCGCTTACGACGAAACCCAGCAGCTTACCAGATCTCACCCCGAAGGTGCACTTGTTTGGGTTTAACCTTAGCTTGTACAACTTCAACCTGTCAAACAGCTTCTGAAGATGGTCAAGGTGTTCCTCCTCGGTTTGGGACCTTGCAATCATGTCGTCGACGTATACCTCAATCTCATGATGGATCATGTCATGAAACAAAGCAACCATGGCACGCTGATACGTTGCCCCAGCATTCTTCAATCCAAAAGGCATGACCTCGTAGCAAAAAGTACCCCACTGAGTAACAAAGGTTGTCTTCTCCATGTCTTCGGGAGCCATTTTAATTTGATTATAACCGGAGAAGCCATCCATAAAGGAGAATACCTTGTGCTGAGCGGTGTTGTCAACCAGAACATCGATATGAGGTAGAGGGAAATCATCCTTGGGGCTTGCCCTGTTCAGATCCTTATAGTCAACACACACTCGAACCTTACCATCCTTCTTCGGCACAGGAACCACATTGGCCACCCACTGAGGGTAAGAAGTAACTACTAGAAAACTGGCGTCAAATTGTTTCATCACTTCAGCCTTGATTTTCTCAGACATCTCTGGGCGCATTCGGCGGACCTTCTGCTTCACTGGAGGACAATCTTCCTTGGTAGGCAGGTGGTGAACCACCATATCGGTATCCAACCCAGGCATATCTTCATAAGACCAGGCAAAGATCTCAACATAGTCACGCAGCATTTGAATCAACCGTTGCTTCACACTAAGCTCCAGATTTTCCCCGATATTGACCTCTTTCTTGTCTATATCTGTACCCAGATTTACCGATTCCACAGGCTCTTTGTGCGGCTGTATAGCCCTCTCTTCCTGAAGTAACAGTCTTGCAAGTTCACCAGGCACTTCGCAATCATCTTCACCTTCGTCTTCGGCTAAGTTGATCGGACTTTCGAAATCATAACCGGTAGTAACAGAGTCGTTACCAGTGAGATCCAGAGTGGATGTAGACCTGTATATGTGAGTGTGTGTAAAATAGCTGTTTTACAATATATAACAAAAGAAAAACAAGAAGCACAAAATTCGAAATGCAAGAACTTCCAATGCTTTTATTAATGATATATGAAAATGACACACATAAAGCCCTCACAAATGAAGCCACGGTGCCCTGGGTAAGACACCGGGCCGTAAAGTTTAAAACATTGTCTTTTACAAATTCAAAACAAAAAGTTTCATGACTGGGTAACAAAAGAAATAGGGATGAAGTCATTTGCTGTCCAGTTGCTTGGTCCACCGTCGGTCATAGGATAGATCCAACTGTCGAATTCAGACTCCTCAACGTCGTCTTCAATGGCATTTACTTCTGAATTGCTGATGAACACGGGAGGTCTTCCGATCCGTGCATTCCGAACAGCCTTTTGAGCTTCTGCAGTGAAACCCAAACCAAACTTGTCAGTCTTCTGTGTAAAATCAGGGAGTTGGCCCCAATTCGCACACCCACCTTTCTCGACAACAGCCTGAGCATCCTTAAAGGAAGCCATCTTCATAGGAGAATCTTCGACAACAGTCTCAGTTGATGCCAGTGTCTGGGGAACCTCTTCAAAATGTTGAAAGGGGGTCTCAATGAACTCCCCATCCATCTCTACATATCGGAAAGAGTTGAGGTGGCTCACCATGTACTCTTCCTCTCCTTGTACTGTCACAATCTTCCCTTTCATTGGGTACTTCAGTTTCTGGTGGAGTGTTGAGGTTAACGGCCCCAGCTTTGTGGATCTATGGGCGACCCAACAAACAAGAATAAGATGGCCGAATGTCCATCACATAGAATGTAGATGCAAAAACCTGAGAACCGACCTTAATCGGTATACCCACTTCTCCATGTACCATTCTTTTAGACCCATCAAAAGCCTTAACAACAATGTTGCTTGGCTTCAGCTCCAATCCTTCGCAGTCCAACCGGTCTAGAGCTTTATTAGGCAAGACGTTCAATGAGGAACCAGTATCCACTAATACATGAGCAAGAGTAGTTCCCCTGCATTCAATGGAGACATGCAGGGCATCATTGTGATTCTTCCCTTTAGCAGTCAAGTCAGCGTCAGAGAAACCCAACCCATTATCAGCAGTCAGACTAGCCACGCAATCTTTAAATTGATCAGCTGATGTCTCTTGCGGTACGTGTGCAGTCTTTAGGAAGGCAATCAGAGCCTTGGCATGGGCCTCTGAGCATAGCAATAGTGACAACATAGAGATCTTAGACGGGGTTTGCCCCAGCTGTTCAACTATATTGTAGTCACTCTTTTTGATGATCCTTAAAATCTCTTCCATCTCTTGTCTAGAAGCTTCAACAGTAATCGTATTTGGTGCCTCCGTCTGGGCAGGCTCACTGGTAGTCCCCTTGCCCCGAGTGTCAGATGACTCGGCGACAGGGGTAAGAATAGGAACTTAAACAGGAACAGTAGTAGGTACACTGGCAAGTGTAATAACAACAGGTTTTCGGGCAGTTGGCGGAGAGATATCAGGTGAGAAAAGTCTTCCGCTGCGGGTGACTTTAGCAGGTCCAACAATATTGATGACGTCAGTATCAGCATCCAAATCTTGTTTAACTCCATGAAAATAAACATCGGCCCCGTAGTGCCAAGGGACAACTTTATCAGATGTATAGGGGATAGGCCCCGGAACAGTGATGATTAATGGTGCGATTCTTGGAACAGGTGTAACTCTAACAGGCTTCCTCGAGGGAGCCTTGGAAGAATTGTTGAAAATGGTGACAATAGCAACTTCTTCAGTATGAACTAAGGGAACAACAGTCTTCTCAAACAGAATTTCTTTACTATCCATCAGGAATTGGACACCTGATTTCAAAAGTGGGCAACCGGTTGGTAGGGCAGAACACATACGGCAACCTTCGTCACAGCCCGGAAATAAACCGGCCAGCAAAAGGTTCTTCTTCACAGTCATCAAAGGGGTAACAATGTTGTTCACAGAAACCAATAACGAGTCTTCATCTATAGCATTCACTCCATGCTTGGGCATAGGAGCAGTCACAACATTAGGTCTTTTGGGCGCCTCGAACTCAATTTCCTTAGCATCAATTAAGTCTTGTATTTTGTTCTTCAAAGACCAACAATCAACTGTATTATGCCCCGGGCTATCAGAGTGAAAAGCACAACGGGCATTAGGGTTGTACTTCGGTGATGTTGTATTTGGATTCTTCGGGGCTTCCCTTGGAATCACTAGATTGGTTTTCAATAACTGCGGCAGAATTTGAGATAATGTCATGTTGAGCTGAGTGAACTGTCTTCGAGGTCTCTCGGCCTTTTGTTGATTGTTGTGCTGAGGAGCACCAACTGGTCTTGAAATAACAACCGCATTAACAGCTTGGCGGCGTTCAGGTCTATTCTGGCTTTTCAAACTGTAGACAGCACTGGACTCTTTCTTAAAAGGCTTTTTCTCGGTGCTTGATGAAGCACCCTTTTGTATCTTACCAGCCTCAATCCTCTCACCGGTCATAATTAGCTCTGTAAACCCAGACTAAGAGCTTCCAATCAGGTGGTTGAAAAATGGCCCCGACAAGGTCCCCAGAAACATATCCACCATCTCTCGATCAGCCAAGGGTGGTTGCACTCTTCCGGCGAGGTCCCTCCACTTTTGAGCATAATCTTTGAAACCTTCACCCGTTCCCATTGACATACCCTGGAGTTGGGTACGCGTGGGAGCGAGGTCGGAATTGTATTGGTATTGCCTGTAGAAGGCAGTAGCCAAATCTTCCCAACTGCGGATACTGGCTCCATCCAACTGGTAAAACCATTCAAGCTGAGTCCCTGAGAGACTATCTTGAAATAAGTGGATCCATAGGTTCTTATCAGCGGTGTACGGCTGAATCTTTCTTACATATGACTGGAGGTGCAGCTTCGGACAAGAAACTCCGTCATACTTAGCAAAGGCCGGTGCCTTGAACTTGTGGAGAATTACCACCCCAGATGATAGACCTAGATCACCTCATCCGGAGGATACTGGTCTTCGTCGAAGTCCGTCTCATTTTCTGAGACCACATGGATAGGAGCCCTCCTTTCCTCTTGATTATCTTTCCCTCCAGATGAGGTGGTCAAATCAACTTCATCCCGTAGCCTATTTCCAAACCTGTGAACTGTGTTAAACAGGACTGTCCTCTTCTTCTTCTTCTTCTCTTTCAAAATCAGGGTCTTCAGATCTTGCTGACCCTTAGCTAGATTCATGAACAGTTCTTGGAATTGGGCATTATGGGCCTGTAGGGCCTTGATTGCTTGCTCAGTTGATGGTTCAGCAGACATGATGAGTGCTAAAATAAACAACGAAGAAGATAAGAGACCTGTAATGGGTACCTGTTATGAAGTGCATGGGATGAAATGCATATGATATGATTTCAAAGACATCGAGAGATTCAAATTTGTAAACAAGAAAAGAAGCACACTTTATTAGATAAACTTAAAAAATTCAAATTGTTCAACAAATGCCCTTAAGGCGTACAATAATGGAAATACTGAAAAGTAAATAAAAACTGGAAAGGAAATAATCAAAGGACAATCAGTGCTCCCATGGTCGCTTCTTGTCGGTGCGGACAGTCATTGAGAATCCGCTCGTTCTCCAGCTGCCTAGTCAACTTCTGGATCTTCTGCTCTTGCTCGTTAAACTTTTCTCGGTAAGCATCCCGCTCTTCTCTCAGCTGCATCCAAGACCTTTTCAGTGCCCCAATGTCAGTGGGCATGTAAGGATGGAGGATGGTAGGAAGAACTCCCTCTTCATTAGCAACTTCAACAATGATAGGCAGGACGGCTTCATACGGCATACCCAGCTTCTGGGCACGGATTCAGACCCATCTGAGATATGGCTCCATCGAAAGAGAAGTCTTTGGACCCAGCTTATGTGGATCAGATCTGTGAACTCTATCCCAAGCCCTTATGAATCTGCGGCGTTGCTCGTCACTATCCCCTTGAAAATCAAAGATGATACTATGCATTAGCAGCTCATGAGGTCCTTCTCTTCTGGCTCGCCCAAACTGATGTAAGGCCAAGCATGGATTATAAGAAATTCCTCCATGGGTTCCTATCAGTGGAAGATTGGGGTATTCCCCACAGCGATCAATAATGGCCACCTCGTCCATACCCTTGATAGTCCAGATGATGTCATTATGGGAGAGAGACATAACCCTATAAGCCCAACCCATGCCTTCTTTGTTCTTCAACACTGATTTGGGGAGGTGCGAAATAAACCACCTCGCCAATAATGGAGCACAACACATCAAGGTTCCCCGCTTTCAAGCAGTACGGGCATAAAGCTGATGAAGAATGTCACCCAAGAGAGTGGGTACAGGATTACGAGAGATGAAGATTTTCACCACATTCACATTAACAAAGGATTCAGAATTCGGAAACAATACCAAGCCATATATCAGAAGAGCCAGAATATCTTTGAATGCCTTGAAGTCTAGACTATCCCAGAAATAATTAGCCTTACCAACTAAGAACTTAGTCAGAAAGCCCTTTGCTCCACTTCTAATCTCCCAATTAGCCATTACCTCATCCTTTGTCATATGAAGGGCTGAAGCAATCTCTTCTGGCCTAAGGATCTTCTCCCAACCAGTAAACGGGGTCTGCTCCAGAATAGAGATACCGAGCAGATCAGAGAACTCTTCTAAGGTGGGAACCAACTGGTAGTCCTGAAAAGTAAAGCAATGGTACAGCAGATCATAGAACTAGACCAGGACACTCATCATCTGCTTATCCAATTTGGAGGTAACCAAACTGAGAAGATACCCATGTCTTCTAACGAAGGAGGTAGTATCAGGCATCTTTGCAATCAATTCTTTAAGCATGGTGGGAACCTGGACAAAGTTGATCCGGATGGTATTCCTACGCATGGGCATCATGACCTACAAAACAGAACAAAGATGAATCCCTCTTGTCTTTGAAATAGGTTAGTCCAATGCGAGATGTATGCAATGTTATGATGTCATGATGTCATGATAGAAAGCACGCCACAAGTATCCACAAATAGCAAACATGGTAAAGGCACGCAAGTCACACAGAGAGCCCTTAGATTTCAGGCTGGAAAGGAGCTTAGGTACTACCCTCTTTCAGTTTAGTTGGTTCAAACCTATCCTAAAAATAGTAATCGGGTTCTAGAGGATCTCAATATCACTGACTACCCTCGATCGGTCATAATTCCAGTTTAGCAACCTATTTTTGCAGCCGGAATCATCGCGAAAGTTTAGTCTCAATGAGTGTAGCATACTGCTACTGCTCTATGGCCAAGTTGGTCAATTTAAAGGTTCTAAGGTCAGTTGGTGCTTAATGACCCCTTAGATGACCCATATTCCCCTCGTTCCAACACAAGGGATATCAGTACAATCTAAAGTGCCACACCAACGTAGCTACTGCTTCAACTGTATCGGTCTATGCCGTACAGTTCCCTCATATTTTATTGTTACTTACCTAAAGGGTATCCCCAGATCCGGGTTAGGATCTATAGTAACTCCGATACAAGCCCACAAATATAAAGCACACAAAGCAAACAATTGAAAACACAATGATCTAATCCTAAGGTTCACCCCACTTATTAATATTCCCCAGCAGAGTCGCCAGTTCTGTGATACGGTGGGAGAGAACTGGCTGTTTTTTTTTAATGCTGGTTTGCGTTTTGAATTTATTTTCGCAAAATTTCGCGGTAAGCAAGAGTCGTCACCGTCTTTTATTTTATCCAACAGGGAAAGGAAAAAAGCACAGAAAATTTCCTTTTTCGAGATATTTCTCGGGTTCGGGGGGTAGATTATAGAAAGGGAAGGTGTTAGCACCCTTTCTATCTGTGGTTATCCACGGGCTCTTAGGTACTTGCTCAAAGTGTTTTCAAAAATTGCTTTTCTTTGTGTTTGTGGGTTTGAAAAGAGTTTTTGTTTGAAAAGTGTAAGTGTGAAAAGTTTTGTTTTTTTGTTTTGGAAAGAGAAAGTACTTAAGAACCATCTACCTACTCGAAAAGGAAATGTTCTATGCTATATTCCTTTAGACAATGCTATCCCACTATTGATGAGTAGTTAGCACCGTCGTTGGAGTTTTAAGGGTCAATTCGATTAAGGGACGTGCGGTCACTAAAGCAATGTTAGGACACCTTAGCGGTAACCCTAATGTCTTAGATCATTTTTTCGAGGCAACCGTTTCAAGGCAACTATGATCTTTGGACAAGATGGCGACCTCTAAAACATCCTATACTCAATGACCGCGTTACGAAGGCAACCAAGTGAGGTGTACCCTAAGAGTGCGCATGTGCGAGTGTGTTGTTTTCAATTAATTTGTCTTTGTACATGTCAATGGTTATCTATGTTGATTTTAAGTTAAACATTTGATCTTGTCATGCATTCCCTATTATCAAACATCTAACAGTTATATAAGTTGCGGAAATTAAATTACAGGGATTAAACTAACTATTACAATGCATCGGGTATTTACATCGCCAAAAGCAACCCTTGAAATTAAAATGCGGAAAATAAATAAAGCGGTAAGAATAGTAAAGTCCTATTAAACTATTACATTCCAGGAAACAGATACAATATTGAAATAAAATGGAACGCGTGCGGGAAATTAAATCGGGTGAATTCTAGGGTTTTGACCCTTTTATTATTAAAGAAAGGATTTTTGGTTATTTTGAATTAAAAAGAACTTAAACTAAGTTAATTATTAAATTAATTAATTAATTAATTAATTAATTAATGAAAATAAATATTTTTTGGATTTTTGATATTTAAAGAAATAAAAATAAATTTGATCAATGTTAATAAAACCTAATTGTCTAAGTTAATTTTAATTATTGCAAAATATATTAAAAGTTATTCCTAATTAGAACTAAATTAATTAAATTAATATTTATTTACAAAATAAAATACTGAAAATTAATTTAAATAAGAAAATGTTTTTGGTTTTTAATTTTATTAAGAAAAAGTTTTGATTGGTTAGTTAATAATTAAAAATAATAACAATAAATAATTAAAAGAAAAAAAGAAATAAAGAAAGGGTTAGGAGGTTTGGGCCTGTTTTTGGGGTTTATTCAGCAATTTTGGTGGCCCAATTGTGCAAGCCTGGTTGACTTTCCTGATTCCAGCGTGTGCATCTGACTAGGGAGCATGGTGGACATCCCATCTAGACCACCAGATCTGGCCTGAGGCCATCTGGCAAGCATTTGAGTGAGGCTGTATGATAGGCCACACGCTTGAGTTCACACTGGATGACCTATTGAAAAATAATAACAAATGCATGGGGGACCTGGGATTCGAACCCAGGTCCTGTAAGTCATTGCATATGCTCCACTACCACTCAACCATTATGCGTTACTTGTTAATGTATTGAATAATAATAATATGGGAAAACAAATCAAATGCCAGAAAATATAAAACAAAATGCGCCAAGTTTAAACCGTCCAACCAGGGGGAGACGCGTCATCATCTTCTTCCTTCATCCCTGTAAATTTACCTGCGGATTTATATCCGCAGCTAAATTCGTATGTGCATCCTAAAATTGATTCTAGGCCATGAAAACCACCCCCAAGACCATGATTGTGCTCGTCTACCTCCCCTGGTCACGTTTATATCCATCAACGACATCAATTTTGCCTGTAAAAGAAATACCCAAAAAGCAAGCTACAAAACCCTAGGTTCGCTTATAGGGCTACAGTCCAGATAAATGCAATCAAACAATGTCAAAAGCTCAGAAATTTCATAGGCATCATAAACATATCAAAGATTTGCCAGAAAAATGCAAGAATATGGAGTTACGATTTCAAACAAAAAGCAGTTTTTTGAGATACTTACAGAGCTTTAGGGCGCGTATGGATATTGGTTTTGGGTTGGTTATGCTTCAGGGATTGTCAAGCAATTGATTAGTGTGGAGTTTTGCTTCTGAATTGGCCTCCAAGGACGATTTCAGTTTTGCACTTTTTTATCAATTTTTCAAGTTTGGTTCTTGATCCTCTTGCAACCTCTAGGTCCTAAATTCGTGTGCTTTCACTTGTATATGTATGCTGCAATGCATTAGGTCAATAAATGTGGGTTGGATCCTTCCAAATCAATGCCTTGAGATTGGATTTGATCCTCCATTGAAAGCTTTCCAATTTTGCCAAAAATCCAATCTTTTTACACATGGAATGCTTGATACGAGTTTGATCATGACATTGATGATAATTAGGTCCTGAAAATAGAAAAAGATCTCATGTAATCAAGTTTTGTGATTTTATTTGATTTAAATTGATTTAAAATGAAATAATTCAATAAAAAATCAAATAAAATAGAAAAATTGATAAATGGACACAAGGATGAAGCTAGGACACGTATGTAGTGTGACAAGATCAAATCAAGTGGAAAAGAATGGGCCCATTTGACAAAATTTGAAGTTTTGGGGATAGTTGACTTTTGGCAATTTTGCAAAAATGCCTAACTTCAACAATGAATAAATTCTTCAATTTTCAACTTTTGGAAGTATTCTTTGACTTTTAGGAAAGATTAAGATGTCCTCTAACCAACCCTTTTGGTCTCATCTCCTTTTAATATTCCATGCTCAAGTTATAAGCTTTGTAAAAAAGGTGTTCTTGTTGACTTTCAAAAATGACCTATAATGTCCAAATTTATAACTTCTTGTGAGTGCATTTTCTGATCTTGGGGTATGAAGATGGATTGTAGTAAATTGCAGCCTATTCAAAATGAGATTTGGATGGGCCATTTCTCTTAAAGTATGAGAAAGTTATGCTTGGTTAAAGTTGAGTTGACGTTTCATACAAAACCCTAATTTAACAACTTTTGAGTCTTGATGAATTTAGAGCAATCCTTGATGAATCATGATCAACCCTTGATCAAATAATGAAATATCCTTTAAAATTAGATTTTTGACAAAAAATCTTGAAGTTTGACTATATTTGGGTCACAGTTGACTTTTGCCCTAGCACAGTCGATTTTTGGACCCTTTGAGCAATTGATTGAGAAAACTTCCTCTGCAAGGCTTGAAATTTGACATGGATGAACTTGAGAACATATTAGGACATTGGGGAGAACTTGATGTCATTTGGATGCAATGACATTGATGCAACACAAAACCCTAATTTGAGGTTGACTGTCTTAGGAGGTAGCTTGAATGTCCAACTCTTGAGCAATCTTGAACCACTTGGAGATTTTTCTTGCAATGTTTTGAGAAATATGAGAGAGAAAATTTTGGGGTACAACAGGATGCTTAACCCCAATTTCTGTTTTAAAAGAAAATGAAGTTCATATGTATTATTTTTTATGTATTTTTTATATTGAAATAATAAATAATAATGTATATAAAAATATAAAGTTTTTATATATGCAAAAAATGAATATTTATAAGTATGGGATAAATAAATTAAGCTAAATATATTTTAATTATATCTTACAAGTTCATTAAGAAAATATATGACATATATTAAGAATAAAATATATTTATATGTGAAAAGTAAACTAAAATAAAAATAAAAAATGCAATAGTATGAAATTTACATTTTTTGGGATTTTTATGCATCAAAGAAATATTTAATATATTAAAATGAAAATAAAATAAATAAAATAAAAATATAAAAAAGTTGGGCAAAGGGGGTATAGCAAGCAGACTAGAGACAGCATGTTAGAAAAAAAAAACATGGCCCAAATATGGAGGCCCATCCTGCAAAAGATCACAAAAACTGAAAAAATGGCAAAATATGGAAAACAAAAGTAGCGCCCAGGTTCGAACCTAGGACATGGGTCTCACCAGCGCACTACTTTGCCATTGGGGTGGCTATACATCCATTGTTTTAAGTGAAGCAAAAATAATATACCATGAAACAAGTCCTTGCCTTGTACTTCATCTTCTTCCTCAAGCTTAGCCAGATGTCCTGTAACTCTCTCATTCTTCCATGAAAATGAAAACTCATAACGTGAAAGTTGTAGTATTTGATCTCACAATTCTAACAATATAAGTCATGTAAGCTAACAATCAAAGATCAGAGAGAATTTTAAAAGCCCTAAATTAAAACCTGATTTTTTCAGAAACTTCAAGTTCTATATTCTCTCAACTCAGGCCAAATAAATGTAAGATAAAGATATGTGCAGTTTTGTTGCAATGAGAACTACATTATTTATTCATAAATCGTGGCCAATGGTTGCCTGTACAAGGATATAGAAGTTTGAGATTTTACCTCCTTCAGTTGAAATCGTGGATGGAATTGGAGTGAGTTTGATGGAGGCCTGATGCTTGCTTGAGCTTCCTTGAACTTCCCTGAAGGTGCTCCAACCCTTGCCTTGCCTTGAAAGTGTCTGGAACTCCTTGTCCAAGTCAACCTGCAAGCTTTGAAAACAAAAATGGCAGATGATAGAGAAGGGGTTACAGTACAAGGATGAAGTTCTGGATTAGTTTGATATCAAGTAGGTAAGATGTTTTGATGATCAAGACTTGAAACGCACAAGCCAAATAGGAGATTGGTATGCTTATGCAAAACCTGCAAGTCTTAATAGTTTTCTGGTGTTTTTAAGTTTGAGAGTGTTTCAGGCTTCAAGTAATCGTGTGTTATGTTGTATTATGTTTGTATATTAGTATGGAATCAATTTCATGTCAACCCTCCAACAGATGTGCCAGTTCTCACCTTTTTGCAACCTTTCTTGCTTTTGAAGTAAAGTGAAGGAACAAGGCTTACCATGCTTGTACTTGCTTTATTAGGGTTGGTATATACTTGTACAAATTTCTTTAGGCCTGTAAGACTTATATGTGCAATGGAGACAGGTTCAATGCTCAAGAACTGGAAAGTGGCAAAAGTTGAGCTTTTTCAAAATGGCAATGGTTACTTTATGCCATTTATGGAATTACAACTTGAGTAATGGCTCTAGGGCATGGATCAAAGCTTTGTCAACTGAGTAAGCATTAAATTAAGGAGTGAGGAACAAGTTTTGGACCTGTAAAGCATGGATTAGGCAACATAGATATTGATTGGAACTTTGTTCTTCATGAAATGGCTTGGACAAAAAGTGAGAAATTGCCAACTTCATCTCTTCGATTCTCTCTACTCAAAAATGATCTTGAGGAGTTCTTGGACATTTTGGAAAGCTAGGAATGTGCTCTATAACTTAACTTTGAAATTCATTTCAATATACCTCTTGGAACTAGGTGAAAAATTTCCATGAAGTTGGGTCCAAAACCTGCCTAAATTAGGGCAAAATTTCACTAAGTTATTTAATTCATGAGCATGTATTCATAAATTTATATCTTGAGATCCAAGCATCTTTAGGGAAAAGTGTGTGAATCAAAGTTGTAGATTTCATGGAGTTCTACAACTTTCATGTTGGGAACTTTCTTTGAATCATTATTTATCATGGTGAAAAAATGGCCTAAAGTTGAGAAAAAATAAGAAATTTTCTATACTTAGAAAATTTTCAAATTTAAACCCTAATCTTCAAACTTGGATTTCTTGATGAACAAGTTTCACACTTTGACATGTTTTGATGAATTGTGACCCTTGGCACTTGATTTTTGACCAAAAAGTCAAAGTTTGACTTTTCAGTATACAGTTGACTTTTGATCAGTTGACTACAAATTTCATCTGTCAATCCAATGAAATTGAAATGTTTTGAGCCATGTAATTAGGTCAAGATGATACAATTTAATCCTTGAAATCATGCTTTAACTCAATTTGTCATTTGCTAGGTTAAAAATCAAAAATTGCCTTTCCTTAGTCAAAACCCTAATTTTGACCATTTTGCCCTTTTGATTATTTGATCAAATTTCTTGAGGAATTGTGATCCAAACTTGATCAAATGATATATATGAGTATAAAATGTTGATGTGGATAAAAAATTATGAAGTTTGACTGTAAATTGGCCATGGTTGACTTTTTCCCTAATACAGCTGATTTTTAGGTCAACTGTCCAATTGACTGATCAATATTGGTTCAAGGCTTGAAACTTGTCCTGAGTGATCTTAGGGATCCATAATGATGTTTGAAAGTCACATGAAGCATTGATGGTCCAAAAATCCTTGTGCAACCTCAAACCCTAATTTTGGGTCACCAGTGTATGATGATATGCCTTGAGCTGACCAAACCCTAATCCAGTCTTGAGTCAAAGAAATCTTGAGAAAAGTTTTGATAAATGAGAGAGAAAATTTTAGGGTACAACAGTTGCCGCTGTTCAATCTTCTTTAAACTTGAAGAGTTAGATTGACGAGTTTTTCCATTCGTGACTCGAAGGTGAAAGATGATTGGACACTAGAGTGCCCATAAATTTGCACTCGACGATGTGTAGTTGAGGGAATGGGCTTAAAGATGCCATTTGGAGAAGTGATAGAATCTTGTTGGAGATGGGCTTGTAGATGCCATCCAAAATGTTTGTTGAATTGTAAATCGTAAGTTGAAATAATGAGTATCAGAATGGCATCCGTACTTGGAGCATATATGTATTGTATCTGAACTCGAATATCTGAATGAGTTTCAGAATGGCATCCGTATCTGGAGCGTATCTGTACTGTATCTGAAGGTTGAATCTGAATTATTACAAGAATGGCATCCGTGTCTGGAGCGTATCTGTATTGTATCTGAACTTGAATATCTGAATGAGTATCAGAATGGCATCCGTATCTAGAGCGTATATGTACTGTATCTAAAGGTTGAATCTGAATCAGTATCAGAATGGCATTCGTGATTGGAGCATATTTGTACTGTATCATGATTGCATATTGTTAATGGTAGCTGTTAATCTTATCTTGAAAAGGGTAAAATGTTAGCTGAAACAAAAAATTATGTTGTATGAAATGTAAGGTGCAACATATGTGTTTTATCAATGTTTATGATATATAGATGTAATGTATGCGCATGTAAGCTGATTTGTTGTATTGCTGCCTGACTGAGGAAAATAAATTCCCGAATGCTGATGAGGATATGTGGATTCTTCATGTCTTGAAGTCGAAGTACTGACGAACTCTTGTTTGAGAGAAGTAAATTCTGTTGTGAGAGAAGCGCCACGTACTGCTTGTAAGATCTGCTTGGGGAATATTGAGAATTTGATGATTTCTACTGGGAATTAATAATTTGAAGTTTTAGTACCGTTGGGGGTCTAAAGGACGTACTGTGGGGATTGCTTATGGAATAGCCTAGAGACGTTTTCCGGCTCTTTCAGCCTATCAGTAATTGTCTTTCTCATTTTGTTTATTTGTAAACAGTATGTTCAAATGCATATGTTCATTAATGAATCGTTGGACGTTTTTGCAAATAAAACACCAGTGTAAAGAAAAAGACAAATAGTTTTTTGTACTTTCAAAGAGATATCTTTGTATTGACTTTGAGTAAGTATTTTTTACAAAGGAGACAATCATTCTAGTAAGAGAATGATGCCATAGAAAGCAAGAAAAATTTATACAAAGAAATATAGCTATGTGTAATAATCCCATGGGGTTTCCATTCTTCTATAGCCTTCGTATCTCCGAATATCTTGTCTATTTGTTGCTTCTTCCGAAGATGATTGAATTAATCAGAAACTCCGAGTTTATCAGTGGAAGTCAAGAGGTTGTCCACAAAGTGACCCGAAGGGACATAGTCATACGCTTTAATTCCCTAACTTTTGCCTGGACCGCCCTTTCGGGTTTTCAGCCCATTGGGAAACCCTTTTTTGCGCAAGTCGCCCTTTCGGGTTTTCAACTTGCCGGGTGTACAGATTTTTTTATTTATCCCTAATTTTTTCCCAAACCTTTTTGGTTCCCCGAGATGCCCTTGTTTTGCCTAGGTGTGTTAACCTAGCGGGTCTCTTATGCGTAGTATCTTTTGACTATGTCCACGTTCGCAGGGTGTGGCAGGTCGTCACCGTCCATGGTGGTTAAGATCATTGCTCCACAGGAGAATATGTTTTTGATTACAAATGGTCCTTCATAAGTAGGAGTCCATTTGCCCCTGGGATCACTTTGTGGTAAGATAATGCGTTTGATCACTAGATCTCCAACTTGATATACTTGGCTTCTGACTTTCTTGTTGAAAGCCTTGATCATTCGTTTTTTATACATCTGACCATGGCAAACAGCAGTAAGTCTCTTTTCATCAATTAAGTTTAGTTGATCAAGTCGAGTCCGGATCCAATCGTCCTCATTCAAACCTGCATCCTTCATAATTCTAAAAGAGGGGATCTTAACCTCAATAGGAAAGACAACCTCCATGCCATAAACCAAAGAATAGGGTGTTGCCCCAGTTGATGTACGAGCCGTGGTACGATACCCGTGGAGAGAAAATGGTAGCATCTCATGCCAGTCCTTGTAGGTGACTGTCATTTACTGTATGATCTTTTTGATAATTTTATTTGCAGCTTCGACGACACCATTCATCTTTGTCTGATAGGGGGATGAATTGTGATGTTGAATCTTGAACTGTTCGCACAAGGCGGTGATCATGGTATTGTTAAGGTTGGTACCATTATCAGTGGTGACCCTTTATGGGATGCCGTACCGGCAAATGAGATTCTGTTTGATGAAGCGGGCAACAACATTCTTAGTAACAGATGTGAAGGAATCTGCTTCGACCCACTTTGTAAAATAGTCAATGGCCACTAGAATGAAGCGGTGTCCATTGGAGGTTGTAGGCTTGATCTCTCCAATCATGTCGATTCCCCACATAGAAAAGGGCCAAGGAGCCGTTAAGACATTCAGAGGAACCGGAGGTACGTGCACCTTGTCTGCATAAATTTGACACTTATGACAGGTCCGAGAGTGTTGATAGCAATTCGCTTCCATGGTAGACCAATAATAGCCTTCCCGTAGGATTTTCTTCGCCATTGTATGCCCACTGGAGTGAGTGCCAAAAGTACCTTCATGTAATTCGGACATGATCTTTTCAGCCTCAATCTTATCCACACACCGGAGCAGAATGGGGTCATGGTTGCGTTTGTACAGGATGCCATTACTCAGGAAGAACTTAGCAGAGAATCTCCTTAAGAACTTTTTATCATTGATTGAAGCTCCTTTTGGATATTCTTTAGCCTCGAGATACCTCTTGACTTCATGAAACCAAGGCTGGTCCACTACTTCTTCAGTATTAATCTCGTGACAGTGTGCTGGTTCATCCATTCATTCGATGGTGATCTGGGGAGCCTCGTTATCCCAATTAAGTTTAAACATGGATGACATTGTAGCTAGAGCGTATGTTAGCTGATTTTCTTCTCGCGGGAAATGCTCGAAGGTAATCTTTTCGAAATATGGTAGCAATGTCAAAACATGTTCTTTGTAAGGGATAAGATTTGGGTGCTTAGTATCCCATTCTCCTTTGATCTGACTGACGACCAAAGTTGAATCTCCAAACACATCTAAAGATTTGATTCCCAAGCCTATGGCAGCCTTGAGACCAAAGATGCATGCTTCGTATTCCGCCATGTTGTTCGTATAGTTAAAGCAAAGTCTAGCGGTAAAGGGAGTGTGACACCCTCCCGGAGATATGAGTACAGCACCGATACCATTACCAAGTGCATTGGATGCCCCATCAAAGAATAGGGTCCATCGGGATCCTTGTTCAGGTCTGTCATATGGTCGGATTTCTTCACAGTTGTCTAATGTCATGATGTCTTCATTCGGGAATTCAAATTTCATGGACTGATAATCTTCCACAGCTTGATGAGCAAGATGATCAGCTAGCACACTGCCCTTTATAGATTTCTAGGTAGTGTACTGTATATCATATTCTGTTAGGATCATCTGCCATCTAGCTATCCTCCCAGACAGAGCAGGTTTTTCGAAGATGTACTTTATCGGATCCATCTTAGATATCAACAAAGTAGTATGAGTCAACATATACTGTCTTTGCCGGCGATCAGCCCATGCCAGAGCGCAGCAAGTTTTCTCGAGCAGTGAATATCTGGTTTTACAGTCGGTAAACTTTTTGCTCAGGTAGTAAATAGCATGCTCTTTTCGGCCAGACTCGTCATGCTGCCCCAATACACACCCCATTGAGTTCTCTAAAACGGTCAGATACATGATCAGTGGTCTTCCCTCGACTGGTGGCATCAAAACAAGAGGCTCTTGTAAGTACTCTTTGATCTTGTCAAAAGAAATCTGGCATTCATCATTCCATTTGACTACTTGATCTTTCTTTAATAGTTTAAAGATTGGTTCACAAGTAGCTGTTAGGTGAGAAATGAATCTGGCAATATAGTTCAGGCGTCCTAGGAATCCTATGACTTCCTTCTTAGTACGAGGAGCAGGCATTTCTTGTATCGCTTTAACCTTGGCAAGATCAACCTCGATGCCTTTGTTGTTGACGACAAAACCTAAGAGTTTACCGAACCGGACTCTGAATGTGCACTTGTTTGGATTCATCCTTAGTTTGTACTCCTTCAACCTCTCGAACAACTTTTGCAAATGATCTAGGCGCTCCTTTTCAGTTTGTGATTGGGCTATCATGTCATCTACATAGACCTCTATCTCATGATGTATCATATCATGAAATAAAGCTACCATGGCGCGTTGATAGGTTTCCCCAGCATTCTTCAGTCCGAATGGCATCACTTTGTAGCAGAATATGCCCCACTGTGTGACAAACGTAGTTTTCTCCATGTCCTCAGGTGCCATTTTGATTTGGTTATAACCTGAGAATCCATCCATGAAGGAAAATACTTTGTGCTGGGTCGTATTGTCAACCAGGATATCGATGTGGGGAAGTGGAAAATCATATTTAGGGCTGGCCCTGTTTAAATCTCTATAATCCATGAACATTCGTACTTTACCGTCCTTTTTAGGCACGGGAACAATGTTGGCAACCCATTGAGGATAGGAAGTAACAGTCAAGAATCCGGCATTGAATTGTTTCATGACTTCCGCTTTGATCTTCTCTGAAATATTAGGTCTCATGCGGCGGACTTTTTGTTTCACTGGTGGACAGTCTTCTCTTGTTGGCAGACGATGTACCATGATGTCTGTATCAAGTCCCGGAATGTCTTCATATGACCAGGCAAAGATTTCAACATAATCATACAATAGCTGAATTAGACGCTCCTTGACACTCGGCTCTAGATTGGCACCCACCTTGATTTCCTTTTTATCTTCCTCGGTACCCAAGTTGATTGTATCCAACGGTTCCTCATGAGGCTGAATAGCTCTTTCCTCTTGTTGTAGTAGTCTGGCCAATCCCCCTGGTACTTCACAATCTTCCTCACCTTCGTCTTCGGCTTGGTAGATTAGATCTTCAGAGTCACTAAAATCCATAGCAGTATCGTTACCCATGGGATCTAGAATGGAGGGGTACCTGCATTTGTAAGTGTGGGTGTGTGTAAGGGTATAACCATCTTTAAACAATAAAATGTAAAAGAAATACAATGAGCACAAAAGGTTTGTATGTAAAAAAAACGTCCATAATTCATTGAATGTCATATGAAGATGAAATAAAAACCCTTACAAATGGACCATTGTGCCTCGGGTAAGACACAAGGTTTTTAATGTGCAAATTGTTTGTGAATATTACAAGTCCAACAGAAATGTAAAAGATAAATTATTGAGAGATGAAAGTTATTGGGACAAAGTCTCTGGCTTCCCAATTGCGAAGTCCTTTGTTGACAGTAGGAAATATCCAATCCTCCAAGCTGTCATCTTCTTCACCATCTTCCATTATGTTGACCTCTTGGTTGATAATCTTCAGAGGTGGCCCTCCGGCACGGGCACGGCGCATAGTCTTCTGAGCATTTGAAGTAAACCCTAAGCCAAACTTGTCAGATTTATATGGAATGTCTGGAAGCTGTCCCCAGATGGTGCATCCACCCTCCTCTACTACTGCCTTGGTGTCCTTTAGAGATGACATCCGAAGAGGAGGTCTTGTGATCTTGGGGATTTGGGATACCGTCTTGGTTACTGCTACCTCTTGAGAGACTTCTTCGAAATGTTGAAAAGGAGTTTCAATGAACTCGCCATCCAACTCCACATACCGAAAAGAATTGAGGTGACTAATCATATATTCTTCCTCTCCGTGGACAGTGATAATCTTTCCATGGACCAGGTATTTCACCATCTGGTGCAGTGTAGAGGTGACAGCACCAGCATTATGGATCCAGGGACGTCCTAGCAGATAGGAGTAAGAGGGGCGGATGTCCATTACATAGAAAGTTGAGTTAAAAGTCTGAGTTCCCACCTTTATGGGGATGTCCACCTCCCTGTGGACCATCCTCTTTGAGCCTTCAAATGCTCTTACAACTATGTTACTGGGTTTCAATGTCAGTCCTTCGCAATCTAATCTGTCGAGAGCTTTCTTCGGTAAAACATTCAAAGATGAGCCAGTGTCCACCAAGACATGGGCCAGAGTTATTCCTATATACTCCACAGAGACATGTAACGCCTCGTTGTGCTTTCTCCCTTTTAGTGTCAAATCAGCATCTGAGAAGCCTAGGCCGTTATCAACTGTCAAACTGGCCACACAATCTTGGAATTGGTCAGCAGATGTCTCTTGTGGCACATGGGCTGTCTTTAGAAACTTCACCAGAGCTTTCGCATGTGCCTCAGAACACAGCAATAATGCTAGCATGGAGATCTTGGAGGGAGTTTGCCCCAACTGTTCAACAACGTCATAGTCACTCTTCTTTATTATCCTCAAGATCTCCTACATTTCCTTCTTGGAGGTTTCGGGGATAGTCAATGGTTGAGCCTTCATCCTGAAAGGCTCTTCTTGAATACCTTTTCCTCGAATTTCAACAGTAGAAGTGTTGTTAGGGATAACATCAGGGGTTGTGTCGTCTTTGCCAGTAGGAGCACTTGCAGATATGATTATTGGTATGGAGGTAACCTTCGGAACAGCTATGGGTCCAAAAACTGCCTTTGGAGGGGCAATTTCTGGAGAGAAGATTCTACCGCTACGGGTAATCTTGCTGGTTCCAACAATATTGCCAATGTCGGAGTCTTTTTCTTTGGAGCTCACTTCTTCGGCGGTCAGCCCATCTTGTTTGATACCATTGTAGTAGATGTCTCCACCGTAATTCCACGGTGCTGTTTTGTCTGATTCATACGAGACCTGCCCAGGCATTGTGATTATAAGAGGCGTAGGCTTTGGAACTGATGTAATCCTAACGGGTCTTTTGGGGACCCTGGAAGGATTGGTGGAGATGGTTATGATTGAAATGTCTTCAACAGGAACAGGTGAAACAGGAGCATTTTCAAACAGAATCTCTTGGTTGTCTATCAAGCATTGAATGCCTGTCTTCAACAGAGGGCAAACAGTTGGTGAGGATAAGCAAAGATGGCAGTCTTCATTACAACCTTGGAATATACCAGCTTTCAACAAGTTTATCCTAATGATTGGGAGCGGAGTCAAGAGTTCATCAACTGTGGTAACAAACAAATCTTCTTCGATAGCATTGGCGTTGTGACCATGTCTAGGCATAGGAGCGGAAATGACGTTTTGTTTCTCGGGCGCCTCAAACTCAAATTCTTTTGCATCTATAAGGTCTTGAATTTTGTTTTTCAAAGCCCAACAGTTGTCAGTGTCGTGACCTGGACTTTCGGAATAATATACGCATCTGGAATTCGGGTGATAGTGAGGGGACGTCGTGTTCGGATTCTTTGGAGCTTCCTTCAAAGTTGCCAAATTAGATTTCAGAAGATCTGGTAAAACCTGGGCTAGAGTCATATTAATTCTGGTGAATTGTCGGACTGGTCTTTCCACCCTCGGTTGATTACTCCTTGGTTGATTAGATGTAAGCTTTGGGATCATAACGGCCCCTACCATTGGTCGGAGTTCATCTCTCCCTTGGTTCCTTTGTGGATAAACAGCAGATACCTCCTTCTTCCCAGTGAAGGGTTTTTTCACAGCTGTAGAGGCAGACGAATCCTTCTGAATCTTTCCACTTTTTATACCAGCTTCCACCCTCTCTCCGGTTAATATTAACTCAGTAAATCCAGAAGATGAGCTCCCAATCAAATGGTTGAATAAAGGGCCCAATAGAGTGCCTAAGAACATATCTACCAACTCCCTTTCAGATAGCGGGGGTTGCACTCTTCCAGCTAGATCTCTCCATTTCTGTGTGTAATCTTTGAAACCCTAATTTGAAGCCATAGCCATACTCTGAAGTTGAGTACGGGTAGGCGCCAAATCTGCATTATACTGGTATTGTTTATAGAAAGTTGCGGTAAGATCTTCCCAGTTGTGGACGTCGGCCCTTTCTAATTGGTAAAACCAATCGAGTTGTGTTCCGGATAAACTATCTTGGAAAAAATGGACCCACAAGTCTTTATCGGCGGAGTGTGGCTGGATCTTTCTCACATATGATCGGAGGTGCATCTTAGGACATGACACCCCATCATATTTTGCAAACAACGGCACTTTGAACTTTAGTGGGATCACAATTCCCGACACTAGCCCCAATTCTTCAAAGTCTAGACCTGGTACCCTTTGTATTTCCATAGCGCTCAGACGCTCTTCAAGATTCTTGTACTTATCATCAACCGGAGGGTACTGTTCCTCAGAGTAGTCTTCCTCTTCTTCCTCCTCTTCAGATTCTGACGGAACTGTTGTTTCTTTTCCTTTCCCTTCCCCTTCATTAGATGTTGTTGCAAAATTCAAGGTTCTCCTAGTTTGCCCTTGAAACCTTCTCCCCGTGATTACAACACCAGTTGGTTTCTTCTCTTTCTTCTTTTTCTCTTTTACCAACAGAGTTTTCAGCTCCTCTTGTCCTTTGGCCAGTGTTGTGAGTAACTGTTGAAACTGCATGTTTTGAGCTTGAAGATCTTTGAATGTCTGTTCGAGATCCATCTTACTGAAATAAACAATATAGAGATGAGGACACTTGTTGCAAAAGACATGTTTATGTTATGATGAATGACATGTGCATATGTAATGTTTTCAAGGATTTTAAAAGATTCAAGCTCGTTTTAAACAAATGAGAAACACACGTTATATTAATAAGATAGAGTTTGAGTACATCAATGCCCCTTGGGCAAAATAATACAACACTCTAAGATAAAAAAGTAGTGCGCATCCTTTTTGGTGTTATGTAGGTGTTTAGAGTCTGCTCCTCATGAAGTAGCCTAATGAGTTCCAAAACCTTCTTCTCGCTTGCGTACAATTGGGCTTCGAAAGTATCTCTCTCTCCTTTGAGTTGTATCCAATACCTTTGTAGGTCTTCGAGAGATGTGGGCATGTCAGGATGCAGGATAGTGTATGGAACTTCTCCTTCCTTAACAGGCTCAATAATCACCGGGAGAATGGAAGGATAAGGCATCATAAGACTTTGAGCGCGGGTTCGTACCTACTTGAGGTAAGGCTCAAGAGGGATGGAATTATTGTGTCCCAAAGTCTTTCTATCTACCTTGTTTAGCATCCTCCAATCTCGGATGAATCTCTGGCGAAGACCTTGATCGTCGTTGTCGTAGTCGAATACCAAGCCTTAAATCAACATATCATGTGGGCTATCCCTTCGGGCATAACCAAACTGTCTTAGAGCCAAGCATGGGTTGCAGGTTATGCCTCCCCTAATGCCAAGTAGAGGAACATTAGGTAATTCCCCACAACGGTCAACAATGATAACATTCTCTTTGGATCAAGAGCACCAATGAATATCTGAGTGTTTGAGCGTCATTAAACTTTGTGACCACCTTAATCCTTGCTCATTCTTTAGGACTGATTGGGGAAGATGAGAAATAAACCATCTTGCCAGGAGGAGAGTGCAACACATAAGGACACCTTTTTTCCTCATTGTACGAGTGTGAAAAGAGTGCAGGATATCCCCTAGTAATGTAGGCACCGGATTGCGTGACATGAAGATTTTGACGGCACTCACATCTATGAGTTGGTCAGGACTGGGGAACAAGACCATTCCATAGATAAGAAGAGCCACAATTTCCTCAAATTCTTGCAAGTCTAAGGAATTCCAACAGCTTTGAGCCTTCTCAAACATAAACTTTTCTAAGAAGCCCTTGACACCGCTTCTAGTTTCCCAATGAGTTGTGACATCAGATGAGTGCAAGTGCAGAACTTGAGCAATCTCTTCTGGCTTTGGATCTCTTTCTGTACCGTTGAAAGGTAGTTGATTGAGAATGGGAATCCTTAAGAGTTGAGAGAATTCTTCCAAAGTGGGCACAAACTGATAGTTGGGAAATGTGAAGCAATGGTGCAAAGGATCAAAGAACTGGAAGAGCACCTTCATCATATCCTCATATGTGTTGGAGGTGACCAAGTTGAGTAGACGACCATGCCTCTCGGTGAATGGAGAGTTCTCAGGGATCCTTGAAGCTAGCTCCTTAATTTGCGAAGGAATTCTTACAAGGTTGACTTGGATAGTTTTCTTGCGAAGTGAATCCATATCCTATAAAACAAGAACAAAGATGAATCTCCAAAATCCTTGAAATGGTTAGTGAATGCATATGATGTTCATGATGTCCATGATGTTATGCATAAGTATGTGTATACAAGCAAAACAAACAAGTTCTTAGTTTTAGGCTTGCATGGGGTTTTATAGGTAAGTACCCTCTTGAAGTTTAGTTGGCCCAACCTGTCCTAATAATAGTAATCGGGTTCTAAGGAGCTCAACATCACTGGATTGTTTCCTTGGTCATTGTTTCAGCTCAAGCCTCTTTAATGGCGACCGAAATATCCCAAGAAACCAACCCTCAATGAGTGTAGTATCGAGTATCTACCAACTTCAGACTGCACCAAAGTCGGTCATCTCACTACATCCTAAAGGCTAAGTTGGTCAAGTAAAGGGTTCTAGAAGTTCATCAGTGCTTCATGACATCACTCAGCGGCCCCGTATTCTCTTTGATTGACTCAAAGGCTACCGGTATCCACAAATATGTCACACTAACATAGCTATTTATTAGACCATGTCGGTATACCCCGCACAGTTTCCACAATGTATTGCTATTTACCTATAATGTTTCCCAAATCCGGGTGGAGGATTCAAACCCAAACAAAGAACCATAATGTAAAGCAAACAAGTCAAACAATGTAAGAAAATAAATGTGATCTAACCCTAAGGTAACCCCACTTTTATAATTATCCCCAGTAGAGTCGCCAGTTCTGTGATACGGTGGGAGAACTGACTGGAGGGTTTTGCGTTTTATCGCAAATGTTGCGGTTAGCAAGAGTCGCCACCGACTTTTCTTTTATCCAAAAGGAAAGGTGAAAAAGCACAGGAAAGACCTTTAAGATGTTTTATTGAGTTCGGGGGGTAAATTATGAAAAGGGAAGGTATTAGCACCCTCTTCATTCATGGTTTTCCATGGGCTCTTAGTTACTTGCTAGATCACTTGCTTTTGTTGTTTGAAATTGTGTTTGGTGTGGTTTTGAAAGTATTTTGCAAAATAGGCCATTCGTTTAGACAATCTTTGTAATGATTCTCGTTCGTAAGAATGTATACAAAGATGTTTGTCTTTTTTTTTTAAATGTTTTCAATGTTTGTAAGTTGTTTTGTGTGTGTATTTTCGAAAATAGCAAGGATAGTTGTTTGGAAATAGAGCAAGTAACTAGAAGCGATCTACCTACTCAAATGTCTTTCTTATTCATTTTCTATTCCTTTGATATTGTTGTCTTACCATTGATTTGGTAAGCAACCCTATCTTTTGATGTATTACGGGACGGGCGCGGGTCATCGTATAACCATGATTAGCAATGTTGCAAAGTATCTTAGCATTTTTAAGGACTAAGATCATTTTTGTAAGGCAACTTTGAATAGCGTCATCGAGGGACTATGATCTTATACTTGTTTGTTTTGCCAAGATACTTCGCATGCGTAATATGGCCATTTTTGTATAAGGCAACCAAGTGGGGAAACCCTAAGGATGCTTGTGTGCAAGTGTATCATTTTCATGCTTTGATTTTATCTTGTCTTTAGGGTTTTCTATTTTTCTTTGTTTTGATCTTATCATACAAATCATAATTACTAATCATGGCATGTAAAGCGGTAAATTGCGTAATGTAAATATTACTAAGCTATTACAACAATTTTATGGGAGGGGGGAATACAAATTTGAATGGGGATTTGAAAAAATGTAAACCTAAATAAATTATTACAACCAAATCGAAATTGTACGAATTATTATAAATACAATATTTAAAGATGCAATATAATGTACATGTAAGAAAAAGATTTTTGTTTTGTTTTTATGTAAAAGAAATTTTAATCTAAACCTAAAATTGCAAGGAAAAGAAATTAATTTTAGAAGGGAGGCTTAACCCCAATTTCTGTTTTAAAAGAAAATGAAGTTCATATGTATTATTTTTTATATTGAAATAATAAATAATATTGTATATAAAAATATAAAGTTTTTATATATATGCAAAAAATGAATATTTATAAGTATGGGATAAATAAATTAAGCTAAATATATTTTAATTATATCTTACAAGTTCATTAAGAAAATATATGACATATATTAAGAATAAAATATATTTTTATGTGAAAAGTAAACTAAAATAAAAAAATAAATAAATGCAATAGTATGAAATTTACATTTTTTGGGATTTTTATGCATCAAAGAAATATTTAATATATTAAAATGAAAATAAAATAAATAAAATAAAAATATAAAAAAGTTGGGCAAAGGGGGTATAGCAAGCAGACTAGAGACAGCATGTTAGCAAAAAAACCATGGCCCAAATATGGAGGCCCATCCTGCAAAAGATCACTAAAACTGAAAAAATGGCAAAATATGGAAAACAAAAGTAGCGCCTAGGTTCGAACCCAGGACATGGGTCTCACTAGCGCGCTACTTTGCCACTGGGGTGGCTATACATCCATTGTTTTAAGTGAAGTAAAAATAATATAACATGAAACAAGTCATTGCCCTGTACTTCATCTTCTTCCTCAAGCTTGGCCAGATGTCTTGTAACTCTCTCATTCTTCCATGAAAATGAAAACTCATAACATGAAAGTTGTAGTATTTGATCTCACGATTCTAACCATATAAGTCATGTAAGCTAACAATCAAAGATCAGAGAGAATTTTAAAAGCCCTAAATTAAAACATAATTTTTTCAGAAACTTCAAGTTCTAAATTCTCTCAACTCAGGCCAAATAAATGTAAGATAAAGATATGTACAATTTCGTTGAAATGAGGACTACATTATTTATTCACAAATTGTGGCTAATGGTTGCCTGTACAAGGAGATAGAAGTTTGAGATTTTACCTCCTTCAGTTGAAATCATGGATGGAACTGGAGTGAGTTTGATGGAGGCCTGATGCTTGCTTGAGCTTCCTTGAACCTCCCTGATGGTGCTCCAACCCTTGGCTTGCCTTGAAAGTGTCTGGAGCTCCTTGGCCGAGTCAACCTGCAAGCTTTGAAAACAAAAATGGCAGATGATGAAGAAGGTGTTACAGTACAAGGATGAAGGTCTGGATTAGTTTGATATCAAGTAGGTAAGATGTTTTGATGATCAAGACTTGAAACTCACGAGCCAAATAGGAGATTGGTATGCTTATGAAAAATCTGCAAGTCTTGACAATTTTCTGGTGTTTTTAAGTTTGAGAGTGTTTCAGGCTTCAAGTAATCGTGTGTTATGTTGTATTATGTTTGTATATTAGTATGGAATCAGTTTCATGTCAACCCTCCAATAGAGACAGGTTCAATGCTCAAGAATTGGAAAGTGGCAAAAGTTGAGCTTTTTCAAAATGGCAATGATTACTTTATGCCATTTATGGAATTACAACTTGGGTAATGGCTCTAGGGCATGGATCAAAGCTTTGTCAACTGAGTAAGAATTAAATTAAGGAGTGAGGAAAAATTTTTGGACCTATAAAGCATGGTTAGGCAGCATAGGTACTGATTGGAACTTTGTTCTTCATGAAATGGCTTGGACAAAAAGTGAGAAATTGCCAACTTCATCTCTTCGATTCTCTCTACTCAAAAATGATTTTGAGGAGTTATGGGACATTTTGGAAAGATTGCAATGTGCTCTATAACTTAACTTTGAAATGAATTTCAAGATACCTCTTGGAACTAGGTGAAAATTTTTCATGAAGTTGGGTCCAAAACCTGCCTAAATTAGGACAAAATTTCACTAAGTTATTTAGTTCATGAGCATGTATTCATAAATTTATATCTTGAGATCCAAACATCTTTAGGGAAAAGTGTATGGAGCAAAGTTGTAGATTTCATGGATTTCTACAACTTTCATGTTGGGAACTTTCTTTGAATCATTATGTATCATGGTGAAAAAATGGCCTAAAGTTGAGAAAAAATAAGAAATTTTCTATACTTAGAAAATTTTCTAAGTTAAGAAAATTTTCAAATTTAAACCCTAATCTTCAAACTTGGATTTCTTGATGAACAAGTTTTACACTTTGACATGTTTTGATGAATTGTGACCCTTGGCACTTGATTTTGACTAAAAAGTCAAAGTTTGACTTTTTAGTGTACAATTGACTTTTGATCAGTTGACTACAAATTTCATCTGTCAATCTAATGAAATTGAAATGTTTTGAGCCATGTAATTAGGTCAAGATGATGCAATTGAATCCTTGAAATCATGCTTTAACTCAATTGGTCATTTGCTAGGTTAAAAATCAAAAATTGCCCTTCCTTAGTTAAAACCCTAATTTTGACCATTTTGCCCTTTTGATTATTTGATCAAATTTCTTGAGGAATTGTGATCCAAACTTGATCAAATGATATATATGAGTCTAAAATGTTGATGTGGATCAAAAATTATGAAGCTTGACTTTAAATTGGCCATGGTTGACTTTTTCCCCAATACAACTGATTTTTAGGTCAACTATCCAATTGACTGATCAAAATGTGGTTCAAGGCTTGAAACTTGTCCTGAGTGATCTTAGGGATCCATAATGATGTTTGAAAGTCACATGAAGCATTGATGGTCCAAAAATCCTTGTGCAACCTCAAACCCTAATTTTGGGTCACCAGTGTATGATGATATGCCTTGAGCTGACCAAACCCTAATCCAATCTTGAGTCAAAGAAATCTTGAGAAAAGTTTTGATAAATGAGAGGGCAAATTTTGGGGTACAACAATGGTCCAACAATTTCGGGGTACAACAATGGTCCAAACTCAAGTGCGTGTTAATATTATATCAATTGCAGCATGATGGCCTAGTGGTTAGTGAGGTGGACGTTCATCATTGGGACCTGGGTTCGATTCCCAGGTCCCCCAAACGCTTGTTCTATTTTTTCATAACATGTTCTAATGAAGCGCTTCCCAGTGACGTCCATCATGCACGTTCCAATCCTAGGTGCCATGTGTCCTGAAGCATAGATCTGATGGCTATGAGACGTTGAACACCATGCTCCAAGTCAAAGCACGTGCAGGCAATCCCAGAAGTCAACAAAGGCTTTAAGCTTAATGGGCTGGGACTTGCAACTTTTACCTCCCATGGGTCCAACACCCCCCTGGTTTTCTTTCTATTTCTTTTTTCTTTCTCTTTATTTTCTTTTTTTAATTATTATAACTATTATTATCATTTAGTTTAACTCATAAATTAATTTTCATAATAAAATCAGGAACTTAAAATGTTATTTATAGTTATTAATTATTAATTTCACTTTAATCATTATTTTGTAAATAAATTGTAATTAATTAGTTTATTTGTTTAATTAGGGCAATTTTAATCCTTTTTCATAAATAAATAAAAATCATGTAGAATTAGGGTTGACAATTTTCAATCATATTTTCTTATTATTATTATTTATTAATTATTATTATTTTTGTAAATAAAAATGTAAATTAATTAATTTAGTTAATTAGGTTAACTTTGACATTTT
The DNA here is from genome assembly GCA_948472305.1 of Vicia faba. Lineage (NCBI taxonomy): Eukaryota > Viridiplantae > Streptophyta > Magnoliopsida > Fabales > Fabaceae > Vicia > Vicia faba. Next base: position 1,155,629,600 of record OX451741.1, read on the forward strand.
TTATAATAAGTAAAATAATCTAGAATTAGGGTTTTCTTGACTTTTAATTTCCTTTTATTTTATTTTCATTAAAAACATAAAAATACAAAAAAAAAACATTTTTTCTTTTAATTATTTAATTAATTAGTAATTAGTTTTAATTTTAATTAATTGCAAAAAAGGGACAATTTCAATTCTTTTCTCAAAAAGGGTCAAAACCCTAAGGACGTCCCGATTAAATTTCTATTCGCGCATTATAATTCCTTTTGATCATTATTTATGTATCTGTTTCTGAGGATGTAATAGTTAATTAGGATTTTACCGCTTTCTTTTACTTTTCTCGCATTTATTTTCCAAACGGGTTATGTTTTTGGCGATGTATAGACCCGCACCTTGTAATAGCGTAGATTTACCTTTCCGCAATTTATTTTCCGCACTCTTAACTGTTAATTATGCATGACAAGATTGCCTGACAAATAAAATCAAAGCGTAGCTCACCAATAACATGTTCAAAGATAAACATTAACTGAAAAACAACACACATGCACATTCCACTCTTAGGGTACGCCTCACTCGGTTGACTTCGAACGTGGTCGTCAAGTATAGGGTGTCTTAGAGGTCACCCTCCTGTCTAAAGATCCAGTTGCCTCGAAACGGTTTCCTCGGATAAAAAGGATCTAGGACATTAGGGTTACCGCTAAGGCGTCCTACCATTGCTTTGGTGACCACATGTCCCTAATAATCGAATTGACCCGAATAACTCCAATGACGGTGCTACCTACTTCTCAATAGTGGGATAGTACTGTCTAAAGGACTCTTACACAGCTTAATTCCTTAGAGTAGGTAGATTTCTCCTGGGTACTTGCTCTCTCAAACAAACAAAAACAACTTTTCGCACCTACACTTTAAAAAAGTTTTCAAATAAAACATTTCATACACTCTTAAGGACAGATACAAGAGTTACTTAGAAATTTTTCAAACGAAACTTTTTCAAAACCCACACACACTTGAAAAGAAAACAAATTTTGAAAACATAAGAGCAAGTACCTAAGAGCCCGTGGATAACCACGGATAGAAAGGGTGCTAACACCTTCCCTTTCTATAATCTACCTCCCGAACCGAGAGACATATCGAATAAGGAATTTTGTTGTGCTTTTTTCCTTTCCATATTGGAGAACATAAAAGACGGTGGCAACTCTTGCTTACCGTGACATTTCGCGAACCAGCTTAAAAAACAGTCAGTTCTATTTCCACCAATCACAGAACTGGCGACTCTGCCGGGGATACTTTTAAAAGTGAGGTGTACCTTAGGATTAGACCACTCTTGTTTTCAATTGCTTGCTTTGATTGCTTTAAAATTGTGGGCCTGTTTGGGGAATTTCATAGATCCTAACCCGGATCTGGGGGATACCTTTTTAGGTAGCAACAAACTGTGAGGGAACTGTGCGGGGTATACCGACATGGTTGAAGCAGTTGCTACATTGATGTGGCACTTTGGTGAGTACCGGTAACCCTTGAGTCAAGTCAAGGAGAGTACGGGGCCGCCGCGTGGTGTCGTGAAACATCAACTGACCTTAGGAACCTTACTTGACCATCCTGGCCTCTTTAGGGGTAGTGAGATGACCGACTTTGGTGCAGTCCGAAGTTGGTAGATACTCGATACTACACTCATTGAGGGTTGTTTTCTTGGAATATTTTGATCGCCAGTTCAGTGGCTAAATCAAAACAATGAACACAGAAAACAACCCAATGATATTGAGCTCCTTAGAACCCAGTTAGTTTTGATAGGACAGGTTTTTGAGCCCACCAACTTCAAGAGTGTAGTACCCCAAACCTCATGCTGGCCTAAACTCTAAGGGCTGTCTGGTGTGACTTGTGTGCCTTATCATGTTTGCCTTTTGTGAATACTTGTGGTGTGTTTTTATCATAATATCATAACATCATACAGCATCATATGCATCAACTAACCACTTCAAGGGTTCGAATCTTCATCTTTGTTCTTGTTTTGTAGGACATGGAATCTCTCCGTAGAAAGACAATTCAAATCAACCTTGTAAGGGTCCCTCCTCAGCTTAAGGAGCTTACATCCAGGATTCCCGAGAACTCTTCCTTCAGTGAAAGGCATGGTAGACTCATCAGCTTGGTCAACACCAACATTGAAGAAGATATGATAAAAGTTCTCTTCCAATTCTTTGACCCTTTGCACCACTCCTTTACTTTCCCGGATTATCAATTGGTGCCTACTTTGGAAGAGTTTTCTCAGCTTCTGAAGGTTCCCATTCTCAGTCAATTACCCTACAACGGTACGGAAAGGGAACCAAAACTTGAAGAGGTTGCTAAAGCATTACGCCTACAACCATCTGACATCAAGGGACATTGGGAAGTTAGAAGTGGTATCAAAGGATTCTTGGCAAAGTTCCTGTTTGAGAAAGCACAAGAATGTTGGAATTCCCTTGACCTACAAGCCTTTGAAGAAGTTGTGGCACTCCTTGTCTATGGGTTGGTGTTGTTCCCGAATCCAGATCAGCTTATGGATATCAATGCTGTCAAGATCTTCATATCCAGGAATCCTATACCTACGTTGCTTGGGGACATCCTCCACTCATGTTACACTCGAACCATGAGAAAAAGAGGTGTTCTCATGTGCTACACTCCTCTCCTGGCAAGGTGGTTTATTTCGCGCCTTCCACAATCAGTTTTGGAGAACGAGCGGGGTTTGAGATGGTCACAACGATTAATTACTCTTACACATGCTGATATACATTGGTGTTCTCGGTCCAGAGAAAACATCACTATTATTGATCGTTGCAGGGAGTTTCCTAATGTTCCTTTACTTGGAATTAGAGGGGGCATTACTTACAACCCATGTCTGGCTTTGAGACAATTTGGATATGCTCGGAGGGATGGCCTTCATGATATGTTGATTCCTGACATAGTTTTTGACTTCGACAATGATGCACAAGGACTTCGCCAGAGGTTTATCAGAGCTTGGAGGATGCCCAACAGGGTAGATAGTAAGACACTGGGGCACAAGAACTCCATCCCCCTGGAGCCTTATCTCAAGTGGGTACGAGCCCGCTCCCAGAAGCTTGTGATGCCATAACCACATGTTCTTCCCGTGATCAAAGAGCTAGTTTTGGAAGGAGAGGTGCCATACACCATTCAGCATCCTGACATGCCAACATCTTGGGAAGAAATGCAAAAGAGCTGGATCCAACTCAAGGAAGAACGGAATTCTCTTGAAACCAGTCTACATGCCAGTGAGAAGAAGGTCTTGGAGCTCACCTGCCTACTGCACGAGGAAAAGACTCTCAACACTTACATCGCTCCAAAGAGGATGCGCAGTGTCTTTTGGGATTGATTATTTTGTAATGTTTTGCCCATGAGGCCCTGATGTACTGAACAGATTATTTCTTAATATAAAGTGTGTTCCTTTTTGTCTACAACGAATTTGAACGTTCGAACCCTTGAATGCATTGCATAAATAGCATATCATGCATCATGTGCATAACAGGTACTCTTTTTCTACAGGTTGCTTAATCTTCTTCGCTGTTTATTTCAGCACATCAATCATCATGAATCCTGAATCATCCAATGAACAAGCTATCAAGGCCCTCCAGGCCCAGAACGCCCAGTTTCAAGAGCTGGTCATCAGCTTAGCCCAGGGTCAACAGGAATTGAAGACTCTGCTTTTGAAGAAGAAGAGGACTGTGTTGTTTAACACTGGACGGAGGTTTGGGAATACACTGCAAAATGAGGCTGATCAAGCTACTTCCTCTGTAGGGAAAGACAGTCCCCAAGGGGGAAGGGTTCCTAGTCCTGTGGTCTCCGACAACGAGACAGATTTCAATGATGAGCAGTACCCTCCCGCTGAAGACAGGTAAAAGCAACTAGAGGACCGTCTGAGTGCGATGGAGATTCAACACGTGCCTGGGTTGGATTTTGGAGATCTAGGTTTATCTTCTGGGGTGGTGATCCCACACAAGTTCAAGGCACCTTCTTTTGCGAAGTACGATGGGGCATCTTGTCCTAAGCTGCATCTCAGATCATATGTAAGGAAGATCCAGCCTTACACTGCACACAAGAACCTATGGATCCATTTCTTCCAGGATAGCCTTTCAGGGGCTCAACTCGAATGGTTCTATCAGCTGGATGGAACCAGTATTCGAAACTGGGAGGACTTGGCTACTGCATTTTATAAGCAGTATCAGTACAATTCCGACCTCGCTCCCACGCGTACCCAACTCCAGGGTATGTCACTTGGGACGGGTGAAGGTTTTAAGGAGTACGCGCAAAAGTGGAGAGACCTGGCTGGCAGGGTGCGGCCACCTTTGACTGACCGAGAGCTCGTTGATATGTTCCTAGGGACCCTGTCTGGTCCGCTCTTCAACCATCTGATTGGTAATTCTTCTGCTGGGTTCACAGACCTGATCTTAACTGGAGAAAGGATAAAAGCTGGTATCAAGTCGGGGAAGATACAAAAAGGTGCCTCCTCGAGTTCTGAAAAGAAGCCCTTCAAGAAAGAATCTAGTGCTGTATATGGTTCCAGGAAACAGAATAAACCGGAACACCGCCAAGCTGTCAACGCGGTGGTAATCTCAAAGCCCGCTGCTGCTCCTCAGCAATACAACCAACCAAGGGGTGAGAGACCCAAAAGGCAGTACACTCGGCTCAGTATGACCCTGTCTCAGATTTTGCCGCAACTGTTGTCAACCAATCTGGTAACTGTCAAAGAATCCCCGAAGGTAGTGAATACAACATCTCCAAAGTACAATCCCAACGCCCGCTGCGCTTATTGAAGTGGTGAAAAACACAAGAAGGGGGGGTTGAATTGTAAAAACTGAAATCTAATGCAATGAACAAGATATTTTTATCCTGGTTCGTTTGATCTCAAACTACTCCAGTCCACCCGTCAAGGTGATTTCGCCTCTCTCCAACGAGGTCTTAATCCACTATATTCAACTGAATATTACAGACTGCTTTAACAACTGCTAAAGCCTTCTTGATTCAAACCACAACCCGGTTTGTCAAGGTAACACTTTCTTACAAAGAGATAAAACTATGTGTGTGGATGTTTTCTACAAAACTGTATCACAACTGTGATGTATACACAAATTGAAGCTTAGAAACTAGATTGCTAAACAGTAATAGAATATCAGAGTGTGTGGTTTAGCAAAACTGAGAGAACGAAGATTATGGTTTAGCTTTTGTGCGTGTAGAGATTTTTAGAGCATTAACCATTTCAATCTTCAAAGCCTTGTTTATATAGCACTGAGATGATGAATGTTGGATGCAATATTCTTGATTCAATGCTAATAACAAGCTTTCCTTATTGAGCAGATCTTGTCTGGAATGAGGCCGTTGGAATTAATTTGCTTTCAATGCACAGTGCCGTTGCTTACTTAATGCAAGTTCTGGCTTGGCTCATTCTGACTCTGCTTCGCTGCTGATGAACTATTGTGTTTCTTTATCAGAGTGTTGAGCGCAGTCTTGTTCATCAGGCTTCAGCATGTACGTGAGTTGATCATCTGATTTTAACATTCTGATATAGCAACTTCTGATGCTGGTGTCTGAAATCAAGTTCTGATGCTGAATAGATGTGATCTTGCTTATTTCAATCAGAGTATCTGCAAGTCAGAACATAATAATTTTAGGCAGCAGATAGTTCATACATGAAACTTATAAATACTATATCTTTTCACTTTGTTATCATCAAAACTTAAATATAGGGTAGTAGATTCAAACTTTGTTCTAACAATCTCCCCCTTTTTGATGATTACAAAAACTAGATATTTTAAATGAAAATAACGTGAAAAGACATCTGGAATATGTATCAGAATAAGAAGCAAAAGAATAAGGAGTAAGGAGATACTCCCCCTGAGTTTATTACTTCTCTTTGATTATACGTGTTTCTTCAGGATCAGATCTTTTTTCCTTTCTTTGAACATTAGAGTATCAGAGTCTTTGACTTATCAGAAGCTTTATGTCAGAGCATAGCTTCAGAGCTTATCTTGTCAGAGCTTTGCTTTGGATCAGAATATTAGAGCGGATCAGAACTTCATAGTGATCAGAGCTTCTAGTCTTCAGAGTGTCCAGGAGCTTCCTTGTGCCTGTAGACTTTAAGCAAAACAGAAAAAAAACATTTCAAGTAATAGAGTTAGAATGTTTGAGAATTTCTGTCTAGTCAGCCGTTATTGATTAAAATATCATTCTTGTTCTCCCCCTTTTTGTCAGCAATCAAAAAGTGTTGGTGATGTGCTAAAACAATTAAGATCAGAAAAACTAATCATATTAAGATAGTTCAGAATCAAAACAAGAAAATATTACAAAACATATTCAATCAGTGCATCAAAAAATCAAGGAAAACATGAAAAAGGTCATGCATAAAAAAAAGAGACTAAGGTTGAGGAGGCAAGCGTGTGAACAGGTTCTCCAGCATGGCTTGGATCTTTTCAGCAGTCTCATTCTGCTTATGCACCATGCTGACAACAGTGTCAATCTTGCTGTCCTGCACATCCATTCTCTCTTTCATCTTCTGATCGCTTTCATCCATCCGCTGCTGCAGACGCATGTCATTCAGCCTTAGTTCTTCCAGAGTCTTCCTGTCCAAGGCAGCTTGAGAAGCATCAGAAACAGGAGGCTTCTGAGAACTTTCAGCAACATCCTCTGCTTGACTTTCTTCAGCTTGAATGGTATTGTCTTCTTCTGATGATTGCACCTTTGCAGCTTGCTGTTTCTCAGACCAAGGTTCACTGTCCAGAGGGAGCACGTCTTCTTTTAGGAGCTGACTTCCAACTTCATTCAGAAGCTTGCTGAAATTTTGTTGTGCCTGCTCATAGTTGATATCCTGCAACTTGAGGGCTTCAGCACGTACCCAAAGTCTGAATTGTGACCAGAGCTGATCAGAAGCAGCTGGGTCAATCATTCCAGGACAGACTTGCTTCAAAGAAGCAATCCATTGCAGCACACCTGTTTCAAAATTCATAATACCAGAGCCAACATCTGGTTGCTTTGTTTTTGGGATGGCAATTTTGTGTTTCAGATCAGCAAGACGGTCAAGACTGGTTAAGTCTATGAAGGTCCTGCTGGGGTTTTCAGAGGTTTTCTGAGAAGTTGTTTGTTTTGGAGAAGGAGTATCAGAGTCAGATATTTCGATTGGACTGGGTGGTGTTTTGGGAGTATTTGGTGGTGTCGATTCTGATGAGGATGGTAACTGGGGCATGATAACAGTTGTTCCACATGGCAGTTGGATTGCCAGCGGTGATGGTTGAGGTGAATGAGGTTCAGATTGGTGAGGAGAAGGAGTTTCAGAGTGGTGAAACTCTGTTTGTGGTGAGGGTGGATTAATTTCTGGTTGGGGAGAGGGAGTTGGAATCTCTGATTGCTCAGGGATCAGAGGTTCTTCTGAGAGTGGTTGTTGTTGTTCTGGTTCTTCAGCAGATTGCTGTTGTTCTGGTTGTGGAGGAGGAACATTTTTTGGTTCAGAGTTTGGTTGATCAGAGGTATGTTGATCAATATCAGACAGCACTTGGTTAAGTGCTGATGTTGTGGAAATTGTTGGTTGTTTGGGGTGTTTGGTTCTGGGTCTTCTGAGTTTTAATGCCTCAGAAGGGTCTTCTTCTTGTACAGTTTCATCTATGGTAGGGATGGGGATTGAGATTCTATGAGAGGTTTGAGGAGGGATAGATGCTGGAATAGTGGAAGAATTTAAAACAGGGGCAGCAGATGAATTACCTCTTTTCTTGGGAGTCTGCTGAGATGATCCTTCTGATGGCGCCTTTCTTTTCTTGGTCTTCTTCAAAGTCACTTCTGGTTGAGGTTGATGCAGATCTCTGATATTCAGCTTTGGATCTGTACCATCTGCCTTGCACGGATCCAGGTACCTGAGAATCACTTCTGGTTTGGATTCAATTTCAGAAAATAACGGAAAATCACTCAGAGGCACTCTTCTGCTGGAGATATCATCAAGGGGAGTAGCTCTGGGTTCCTTCTGAATATTCTCTATCAGCTTCATCTTTTTCAGGTTCTTTGCGTTCAGAGGTTTCCCAATTGTTGGTTCAATAATGCTTAGCTCTTGAGCTTCTATCAGATGCTCAATCAGCCTATTCTCTGTCAGAATATCTGATATCAGCCTTCCAAAAGGTATCCAATCCCTCTTGGTTCTTTCTTCTTCCCTTGTTTCTTTCACACTTGTTCTGAGGTGGTTGAACAGGAAGTGAGCCAGATTGATCTTTATCTTCTGATCAATAAAGTAGATCAGAAACTGTTGATCCACATTTATGTAATCAGGAGAACTGGTTGGTTTCCTGTGGTTGAAGCACCCCAGAATGATCTTAGCCCACACTCTGCAATGATCCTTCAGATCTTTAATCTTGCTGCTGGGCATCCCAAGAGTGAAAATCCTGTTAGCTACCACACCTATATCAGCACATCTTTCAGCCATGTCCACACAACGGACGCCACCACCACTCTGACCGATTAGCCTTGCAATGAGATCTTCAGTAATCACAATCTTCTTCCCCATAACAAAGGAGGTGACTAGATGTGTTGAAGCCTTGGCGTGAATCCAAAATTCCTTGACCAGCATTGGGAATGTTGGTCCAACCAACCTATCGAAATACCTTTCCCACTTTTGAGCCCTAACTTCTTCAGTTAGGTCAAAACCGTTCTCCTTCAAGCTTTCAAAGTCAATGATTAATTCAGAAAGCACTTCAAGATTCTTCACCGGAGTGAGGAGAGTTCTGAGTGGCACTTGATATTGCTCAGATGATGCTTTCTTCTGATTACCTGCAGAAACGCTGCTGGAGGTTGCCATGTTCACGCTAAAAGGTTTTTGAGAATAAACTGAGAAAAATATGTTGCAAGAGATGAACACAGAAATATGCAGAAAATGCTTGAGTATTAGTGAGAAAGCGTAAAGAATAAGAATGAGAGATTAATGTGCTTAAATAGAGTTTTCAAAACTATTTTGAAAAGATAAACGTTTTTAAGAGAGAGAAAAATCATGATTGCCATTTAAAAGCATGATTACTTTTCATTAAATGCTTGCTGATTTTGGGGGATTTGAGAAAGATACTTAAAAACGGTTACCAGACATGTGTCTCAATGCACCCAATCAGCGCTTTGCCTTCTCAGAAGCGTGCACGCGTTCTGCTTCAGAGATATGCTGATGATTGGATGACACTTGTTTGATGTAGTGATCAGCACGTCTGTCTTTGAGCTTTAGACTCTCAGATCTTTAGACTTGCATCTGATACAATCTGCATGTTCTATCTTTCTGAAAGAAGATTGATCAGAAGTTCACAGTAAAATAATTACATTCTGAAGGTAAATATATGGAATTAAAACATTTTTACTCTGGGCACACTTTCATGCTGAGATGTTTCAGAATGAAATTAAACCTATCTTCTGAAAGGGGTTTAGTAAAGATATCAGCCCATTGATGGTCTGTATCTATAAATTTTAAGTTCAAAATACCTTTCTGAATATAGTCCCTAATAAAGTGATGTTTTATTTCTATATGCTTAGCTCTAGAATGTAAAATGGGATTCTTACTTAAGCAAATAGCAGAAGTATTATCACAAAGTATAGGAATGTTACTCTCAAAAATCTGGAAGTCTTCAAGCTGACTTTTCATCCAGAGCATTTGTGTGCTACATCCTGCTGCTGCTATGTACTCAGTTTCTGCTGTTGACAGAGCAATTGTTGATTGCCTTTTGCTGGACCAAGAAATCAGATTTTCTCCCAGAAACTGGCAGCTTCCAGAAGTACTTTTACGTTCCACTCTGTCTCCAGCAAAATCAGCATCACAGTAGCCTACTAAGCTGTAATCACTAGATTTTCTATAAAACAAACCCAGATTAGTAGTACCTTTCAGATACTTGAAAATTCGCTTAACAGTTGTTAAGTGAGATTCTCTAGGATCTGATTGGAATCTAGCACAGATACAAACACTGAATAATATGTCAGGTCTTGAAGCCGTCAGATAGAGGAGAGAACCAATCATACCTCTGTAGACTTTCTGTTCTACATTTTTGCTTACCTCTTCTCTTTCCAGAATGCACGTGGGATGCATTGGAATCTTTGATGGCTTACATTATGAGAGGTCAAATTTCTTCAGAAGATCTCTGATGTATTTGCTCTGATGAATGTAAGTTCCTTCTGGGGTTTGATTGATCTGAATTCCTAGAAAGAATTTCAGTTCCCCCATGAGGCTCATCTCAAATTCTGCCTGCATACACTTAGCAAATTTTCTTCCAAGAGAAGGGTTAGTAGAACCAAAAATAATATCATCAACATAAATTTGACAGACTAAGATGTCGCTCTTAATTGATTTACAGAATAGAGTAGTGTCCACTTTCCCTCTGGTGAATTCATTTTCCAGCAGAAAGTTACTTAGCCTTTCATACCAAGCTCTGGGAGCTTGTTTCAGACCATACAGTGACTTCTTTAGTTTGAAAACATGTTCTGGATGTTTTGTATTTTCAAAACCTGGGGGTTGGTGTACATAAACTTCTTCTTCTATATAACCATTTAAGAATGCACTTTTGACATCCATCTGATACAGAGTGATGCCTCTATTAACAGCAAATGAAATTAAAAGTCTGATAGATTCTAACCTGGCGACTGGGGCAAAGGTTTCTGTATAGTCTATCCCCTCTTGCTGACTATAACCTTGTGCAACCAGTCGTGCCTTGTTTCTGATGACTTCACCTTGTTCATTTAGCTTGTTTCTGAACACCCATCTTGTTCCAATGACGTTGAATCCTTTTGGTCTGGGAACGAGATCCCATACGTCGTTTTTGGTGAATTGATTCAGCTCTTCTTGCATTGCCAGAATCCAGTCATTATCCAGAAGTGCTTCATCAATTGAAGAAGGTTCAATCAGAGACACCAGTCCCATAAGTGTTTCTTCAGAGTTTCTGAAGCTTGCTCTTGTTCTGATTGGATCTTCCTTTCTTCCTAGGATAGTCTCTTCTGGGTGATCCAAGCTGCTTCTGGGTAATCTCTTCTGAGGTTGATCAGCAGCTGTTGTAGGATTTCTAGCAGTGCTCCTTTCAGACGTTGAAGGAATGTCTGTGTTGAGAGCTTCTGATGACTTGTCTTCAGAACCTGCAAATTCAATTTCTATACCTGCAAAAACTTCATTCTGCTTTGACTTTTCAGAGTCAAGCTTGTCATCAAAACGAACACTGATTGATTCTTCCACAATCTGTGTTTCTGTATTGTATACTCTGTACCCTCTTGAGCGTTCAGAGTATCCTCACATAATACACTTCTGTGCTTTAGAGTCAAACTTGTTCAAATAATTCTTTGTATTTAATATAAAGCAAGTACATCCAAATGGATTAAAATATGAAATGTTGGGCTTTCTGTTCTTCCACAATTCATATGGAGTCTTTTCCAGAATAGGTCTTATTGAGATTCTATTCTGAATGTAGCACGCTGTGTTTATTGCCTCTGCCCAGAAGATCTTAGCAACGTTTGTCTCATTGATCATGGTTCTTGCCATTTCTTGCAATGTTCTGTTCTTTCGTTCTACAACTCCATTTTGTTGGGGAGTTCTAGGACAAGAGAAATCATGCAGAATGCCTCTGTCATTAAAGAATGACTCAAAATCTTTATTTTCAAATTCTCCACCATGATCACTTCTGACTTTAACGATTCTAAGATCCTTTTCATTCTGAACTTGGTTACAGAAGGTAACAAACACAGAGTGTGACTCGTCCTTGTGTCTTAAGAACTTTACCCATGTCCATCTGCTATAGTCATCTACGATTACTAACCCATACTTCTTACCACTGACTGAAGCAGTTTTAACTGGTCCAAATAAGTCAATGTGCAGAAGTTCTAATGGCTTAGAGGTAGAAACAACATTTTTGGATTTAAAAGAAGGTTTAGCAAATTTGCCTTTCTGACATGCTTCACACAGAGCATCTGAATTGAACTTCAAATTAGGAAGTCCTCTGACCAGATTGAGTTTGTTAATCTGAGATATTCTTCTCATACTAACATGCCCCAATCTTCTGTGCCAGATCCACTGCTCGTTGTTAACAGACAGAAGACATTTTACATTCTGACTCTTTAGTTCAGAAAGTTTGATTTTGTAAATGTTGTTTTTCCTCTTACCATTAAACAGGATAGTCCCATCTTTCTGACTAACAGCTTTACATGATTTTTGATTAAAGATTATATCATAACCGTTATCACTTAATTGACTTATGGATAACAGATTATGCATCAATCCATCTACTAGCAGAACATTATTAATAGAGGGAAGATTTCCATTACCTACAGTTCCAGAGCCAATTATCTTTCCCCTCTGATTGCCTCCAAAGCCAACGTGGCCTCCAGGCTTAAGTTCCATGCTTTGGAACATATGCCTTCTTCCCGTCATGTGTCGTGAGCAGCCAGAGTCCAGGTACCATGATTGGTGTTTCTGACTTGCTGCTAAAGATATCTGCAACATGTATTATTTTATCCTTAGGTACCCAGATTTTCTTGGGTCCTGATATGTTAGTTTTACCAAAACTCTGGTTGAATTTTGGTTTCACAGAGTGCTTACTGCTAGTATATTTGATATCATGTGTGTGACCATACACAAAATGTGAATTCAGAGGAGTGTGTTTAATGGTTAAGTCCATGACATTCTTTGGTGTAGGAACCTTACCTTGGTATCCTATTCCTTTCCTGCCGTTTCTGCTAACCCCATAGATCATTGAAGCCATTTTGCTTCTATCTATGCTTTTAGCTAGGAATTTCTGGAAACTGTGATCATACTCCTTGATGATCTCATCAGCGTTGCTGGGAGTTTCAGAAATTGGTTCCTTCTGAGAGTTTTGTAAAGTGTTTTCTAATTTTGAAATCTTATTTCTCAGCTCAGAATTTTCCAATTTGAGACTCTCAGTCTTATTAGAGTCGGATTCAAGATTCCTTTTCAGGTCTCTAAATTTAGCTCTAATTTGCTGATAACGTTCCAGAATCTCATTAAGGCTTTCAGCAAGTTCAGCCTTTGTAAAGTTAACAGCAAAGTTAGGAAATACCTCTTCAGTGTCTGATTCTGAGTCTGATTCAGAAGCTTCACTATCTTCTGAAATGTTAGCCATGAGAGCTATGTTTTCCCTTTCATCATCTGATTCTGAGTCAGCTTCAGACGAGTCAGAGTCATCCCATGTAGCCATGAGACTTTTCTTCTTCTCTCTTCCAAACTTCTTTTTGGGTTTTTCCCTCTGAAGCTTTGGGCAGTCACTCTTGTACTGTCCTTGCTCATTGCACTCATAGCAGATGATGTCTTTGGTGTTTGGCTTTTTGCTACTGGAGGAGCCTTCAGATCTTCTGTATCCAGAGGAAGAATTTGTCCTTCTGTATCTGGAAGAGGACTCGTTCTGATCAGATCTTCTGGGATTCCTGAACTTCCTTTGTCTTTGCTTCCACAGTTGATTTACTCTTCTGGAGAGAAGGGAAAGTTCGTCTTCTTCTGATGAGGATCCATCAGATGTTTCTTCAACTGCCTGCAAAACTTTAGACTCAAATTTTCTGTTAGATTTTAATGCTAAAGGCTTACCTTGCTTCTGAGGCTCATCAGCTTCTAGCTCTATCTCATGACTTCTGAGGGAGCTGATAAGTTCCTCCAGAGTGATTTTGTTGAGATCTTTAGCTAGCTTCAGAGCAGTAACCATAGGCCTCCACTGCTTGGGTAAACTTCTGACGATTTTCTTGACATGGTCAGCAGTAGAGTATCCTTTGTCCAGAACTTTGAGACCAGCTACCAGAATCTGGAATCTAGAGAACATAGTTTCAATGGATTCAGATTCTTCCATTTTGAACGCCTCATACTTCTGAATGAGCGCCAGAGCTTTTGTTTCTTTGACCTGAACGTTGCCCTCATGCGTCATTCTGAGAGAATCAAAAATATTCTTTGCTGTGTCTCTGTTGGAGATCTTTTCATACTCAGTATAGGAGATGGCACTGAGGAGGATGGTTCTGGCCTTGTGGTGATTCTTGAAGTCACACTTTTGTTGATCAGACATTGTTTTTCTATCAATCTTCTGACCACTTGCATTCACAGGGTGCGTGTATCCATCTGTCACCATATCCCACAGATCAGCATCATGTGCCAGAAAGAAGCTTTCAATTTTGTCTTTCCAGTAATCAAAGTTTTCTCCATCGAAGACTGGAGGTTTGCCACTGAATCTGTCTCTGTCCTCATTGTTGTCATTGCTGATGTGAGAATTGTTTCCTGCCATTGTGTTTTTCTGACACTGGATCTTGTACTGACACGGTTAAGTGTTTTAGCTCAGAACCAGGCGCTCTGATGCCAATTGAAGTGGTGAAAAACACAAGAAGGGGGGGTTGAATTGTAAAAACTGAAATCTAATGCAATGAACAAGATATTTTTATCTTGGTTCGTTTGATCTCAAACTACTCCAGTCCACCCGTCAAGGTGATTTCGCCTCTCTCCAACGAGGTCTTAATCCACTATATTCAACTGAATATTACAGACTGCTTTAACAACTGCTAAAGCCTTCTTGATTCAAACCACAACCCGGTTTGTCAAGGTAACACTTTCTTACAAAGAGATAAAACTATGTGTGTGGATGTTTTCTACAAAACTGTATCACAACTGTGATGTATACACAAATTGAAGCTTAGAAACTAGATTGCTAAACAGTAATAGAATATCAGAGTGTGTGGTTTAGCAAAACTGAGAGAACGAAGATTATGGTTTAGCTTTTGTGCGTGTAGAGATTTTTAGAGCATTAACCATTTCAATCTTCAAAGCCTTGTTTATATAGCACTGAGATGATGAACGTTGGATGCAATATTCTTGATTCAATGCTAATAACAAGCTTTCCTTATTGAGCAGATCTTGTCTGGAATGAGGCCGTTGGAATTAATTTTCTTTCAATGCACAGTGCCGTTGCTTACTTAATGCAAGTTCTGGCTTGGCTCATTCTGACTCTGCTTCGCTGCTGATGAACTATTGTGTTTCTTTATCAGAGTGTTGAGCGCAGTCTTGTTCATCAGGCTTCAGCATGTACGTGAGTTGATCATCTGATTTTAACATTCTGATATAGCAACTTCTGATGCTGGTGTCTGAAATCAAGTTCTGATGCTGAATAGATGTGATCTTGCTTATTTCAATCAGAGTATCTGCAAGTCAGAACATAATAATTTTAGGCAGCAGATAGTTCATACATGAAACTTATAAATACTATATCTTTTCACTTTGTTATCATCAAAACTTAAATATAGGGTAGTAGATTCAAACTTTGTTCTAACACTTATCACTCTGATAGCCCGAGGCATTCTACTGATGATTGTTGGGCTCTGAGGAATAAGGTTCAGGACCTTATTGATGCTAAAGAAATACAATTCGAGGCGCCCAAAAGGCCCAATGTTGTGACTGCTCCCATGCCCCAGCATGGAGTGAGTGTTGTTGAGGAAGACCTGTATATAGCCTCTGTGGATGAGATTGTGACTCCGTTGTTGACTGTCAAAAGGAACCTGTTGCTAGCCGGTTTATTTCCGGGGTGTAGTAAAGGTTGCCATCTATGTGTTGTTTCACCTGCTGGTTGTTCTTTGCTGAAATCAGGTATCCAAAACCTGATGGATAACAAAGAGATCTTGTTCGAGAAGATTGTTGTTCCTGCTGCCCCTGCTGAAGAGGTGTCCATTGTTACTATTTTCAATAACCCTCCTAAGGCTCCCTCAAAGAAGCCTGTCAAAATCAGGTCTACACAGAAGATTGCTCCTATCATCATCACTGTTCCGGGGCCCATCCCCTATAAATCTGACAAAGCTGTTCTGTGGCATTACGGGGCAGATGTTTACGTTCTGGGAGTAAAACAAGAGTTTGATACTAGTACCGGTGTCAGCAATATCACCGGGCCTGCCAAGGTTACTCGTAGTGGTAGGTTGTTCTCACCAGATATTGTGCCACCAACAATTCAGAGACCTCTTGTTATCACACCTGCCAGTGTGCCTGTTTCCCCTCCTGATCAAGTTTCTACCCCTGCTGCTGAGTCATCTGACGCTCGGGGCAAAGGGATTGCTACTGATGTGCCTGCCTGGACGGAGGCACCAAAGACAACCACTGTCGAGGCTCCCAAGCAAGAGATGGAAGAGATCCTCAAGATTATCAAGAAGAGTGATTTCAACGTCGTTGAGCAGTTGGGGCACACCCCATCTAAGATTTCCATGCTATCACTATTGTTGTGTTCAGAGGCCCATGCCAAGGCCCTGATTTCCTTCCTGAAGACGGCCCACGTGCCACAAGAAACGTCTGCTGATCAATTTACCGATTGTGTGGCCAAATTGACTGCGGATAATGGGTTGGGTTTCTCTGACGCCGATTTGACTGCCAAAGGAAAGAACCATAACGATGCCCTGCATGTCTCCATTGAATGCAGGGGCACTACTCTTGCCCATGTGTTGGTAGACACCGGTTCTTCGTTGAATGTATTACCCAAGAAAGCCCTAGACAGGTTGGATTGTGAGGGTTTAGAGCTCAAGCCTAGTAACATTGTTGTCCGGGCCTTTGACGGGTCGAAGAGGATGGTACATGGTGAAGTTGACATTCCAATCAGGGTTGGTTCTCAAGTTTTTGATTCAACTTTCTATGTGATGGACATCCGACCATCCTATTCTTGTTTGCTGGGTCGTCCATGGATCCACAAGGCTGGAGTTGTGACCTCCACACTACATCAGAAGCTGAAATACCCGGTCAGAGGGAAGATTGTGACAGTTCAAGGGGAGGAAGAATATATGGTAAGCCATCTTAACTCATTCCGGTACATAGAAATGGATGGGGAGTTCATTGAGACCCCCTTTCAACACTTTGAAGAGGTGCCTCAGACACTGGCATCAGCAGAGACTGTGACTGAAGAAGACTCTCCTTTGAAGATGGCTTCCTTAAAGGATGCCCGGGCTGTTATTGAGAAGGGTGAGTGTGCAAACTGGGGCCGACTTCCTGATTTTACTCCGAAGACTGACAAGTTTGGTTTGGGTTTCACTGCAGAAGCTCAGAGGGCTATTCGCAAGGCAAGGATTGGAAGACCTCCTGTGTTAATCACCAACCCGGGAGTGAATGCTATTGAAGACGACGTGGAGGAATCCGAATTTGACAGCTGGATCTACCCAACGACCAACGGTGGACCAAGCAACTGGACTGCGAAAGACTTTACACCTATTACTTTTGTCACTCAGTAATGAACTCCTTTGTTTTAAATTTGTAACGGACAATAATTTGAAACTTTATGGCCTGGTGTCTTACCCGGGGCACCGTGGCTTCATTTGTGAGGGCTTTTGTGTGTCATTTTCATATATCATGAATAAAAAGCATTGGACGTTTTTCGCATTTCAAATCTTGCGCTCCTTTTCTTTCTTTATTATATATTGCAAAACAGCTATATTTACACACACTCACCTATACAGGTTCCAATCCACTTTGGATCTCACTGGTAACGACTCTGCTACTGCCAGTTATGACTTTGAAAATCCGATCAACTTAGCCGAAGACGAAGGTGAAGATGATTGTGAAGTGCCTGGTGAGCTTGCAAGACTGCTACTCTAGGAAGATAGGGCCATTCAGCCACATGAAGAGCCAGTGGAAACGATAAATCTGGGTACTGAGACCGACATAAAGGAAGTCAAGATTGGTGCCAATCTGGAGCTTAGTGTGAAGCAACGGTTGATTCAGATGTTGCATGATTATGTGGAAATCTTTGCCTGGTCTTACGAAGACATGCCTGGGTTGGATACCGACATTGTGGTTCATCACCTGCCTACCAAGGAAGAATGCCCTCCGGTAAAACAGAAGGTCTGTCGTATGCGTCCGGAGATGTTCGAGAAAATCAAGGCCGAGGTTATGAAACAATTTGATGCCGGGTTTCTAGCAGTGACTTCTTACCCTCAGTGGGTTGCCAACGTGGTTCCAGTGTCGAAGAAGGATGGTAAGGTCCGAATGTGTGTTGATTACATGGATTTGAACAGGGCCAGCCCTAAAGATGACTTCCCTCTGCCTCATATCGACGTTATGGTTGACAACACTGCTCAACACAAGGTATTCTCCTTCATGGATAGTTTCTCCAGATATAATCAAATCAAGATGGCTCCTGAAGACATGGAGAAGACCACCTTTGTTACTCAGTGGGGCACCTTTTGCTACAAGGTCATGCCTTTTGGGTTGAAAATTGCTGGGGCAACCTACCAACGTGCCATGGTTGCTTTATTTCATGACATGATCCACCATGAAATTGAAGTATACGTCGATGATATGATTGCAAGGTCCCAAACTGAGGAGGAACACCTTGACCATCTACAGAAGCTGCTTGACCGTCTGAAGTTGTACAAGCTGAAGTTGAACCCGAACAAGTTCACCTTCGGGGTAAGATCTGGAAAGTTGCTAGGTTTCATCGTGAGCGACAAAGGTATTCAAGTGGACCCTGCCAAAGTGAAGGCCATGCAAGAGATACCAGTTCCCAAGACAGAGAAAGAAGTCAGAGGCTTTCTAGGACGGCTGAACTACATTGCCCGATTCATCTCACATCTAACTGCTACCTGTGAACCAATCTTCAAGCTGCTGAAGAAAGATCAAGTAGTACGTTGGAACGATGAATGTCAGGCTGCTTTCGAAAGAATCAAAGAGTATCTCCAAGAACCACCCATTCTAATGCCACCGGTTGAAGGGAGACCTCTAATACTATACTTGACAGTACTTGACAGCTCAATGGGGTGTGTGTTGGGGCAGCATGACGAGTCTGGCCGAAAAGAGCACGCTATTTATTACCTTAGCAAAAAGTTTACCGACTGTGAGACCCGATACTCACTGCTCGAGAAAACTTGTTGCGCTTTGGTATGGGCTGCTCGCTGGCTGAGACAGTATATGTTGACTCACACTACTCTGTTGATTTCAAAAATGGATCCAATAAAGTACATCTTCGAAAAGCCCGCCTTATCCGGAAGAATAGCAAGATGGCAGATGATCTTGACAGAATATGACACCCAGTACACGACTCAAAAAGCAATCAAGGGGAGTGTATTGGCAGACCATTTGGCACACCAGGCAGTGGATGATTACCAGTCAATGAACTTTGAATTTCCAGACGAGGATATCATGGTAGTGACTGATTGTGAATTACCTGGACCGGATGAAGGACCTGAGGAAGGATCCCGATGGTCTATGCACTTTGACGGAGCCTCAAACACTTTGGGTAATGGTATCGGCGCTGTGATCATATCTCCAAAAGGCACTCATACTCCCCTCACTGCCCGGCTATGTTTCAACTGCACCAACAACATGGCGGAGTATGAGGCATGCATCATGGGTCTTCAAGCTACAATTGACTTAAGGATCAAGTTTCTGAGTGTCTTCGGAGATTCCGCTCTCGTGATCAATCAGATCAAAGGCGAGTGGGATACGAAACACCCAAATCTTATTCCTTACAAAGAGTATGTGTTGACGTTGATTCCCCACTTCGAGGAGATAACTTTTGAACACTTCCCAAGAGAGGAGAATCAGTTGGCGGACGCGCTAGCTACGATATCTTCTATGTTCAAAGTCAAATGGGACAACGAGGCTCCCCGGATCATTATCTGGAAACTAGATGAACCTGTACATTGCTGTGATCTTGAGGCTGAAGAGGCAACTGAAAAACCTTGGTATCATGAAGTAAATAGGTACTTGGAAGCTCAAGAATACCCTGAGGGTGCATCTGTTAACGACAAGAAGTTTCTGAGAAGGTTCGCAGTGAAGTTCTTCCTCAGCAATGGCATTCTCTATAAGCGGAACCATGATTCAACCTTACTGCGTTGTGTGGATAAGACTGAAGCAGAAAGGATCATGGCAGAGCTACATGAAGGTACCTTCGGAACACATTCCAGTGGGCATACCATGGCAAAGAAAATCCTTCGGGCAGGATATTTCTGGTCCACAATGGAAGCCGACTGTTACCAACATTCTCGGACGTGTCACAAATGCCATATCTATGCTGATAAAGTGCACATTCCTCCGGTTCCTCTGAATGTCTTGACAGCACCTTGGCCATTTGCAATGTGGGGCATTGATATGATTGGCGAGATCAGACCTACGGCATCCAACGGGCATCGTTTCATCCTGGTAGCGATTGATTACTTCACAAAGTGGGTTGAAGCAGCTTCCTATGCTACCGTAACCAAGAACGTCGTGGCACGTTTCATTCGGCACAACCTGATCTGTCGATACGGTGTACCTGAGAGGATCATTACGGATAATGGTACCAATCTTAACAACAAGATGATCACTGAGCTCTGCGAGCAATTCAAGATACAGCACCATAATTCTTCTCCCTACCGGCCGAAGATGAATGAGGTTGTCGAAGCAGCTAATAAGAACATCAAGAAAATTGTGCAGAAGATGACAGTGACCTACAAAGATTGGCACGAGATGTTACCGTTTGCTCTTCATGGGTACTGTACCTCAGCACGGACGTCAACAGGGGCAACTCTCTTTTCCTTGGTCTATGGCATGGAGGCAGTCTTGCCTATTGAAGTCCAGATACCCTCTCTCCGGATAATGAAGGATGCAGGTTTGAGCGAAGATGACTGGATCCAGACTCGACTTGATCAGTTAAATCTAATCGACAAAAAGAGACTCATTGCTATCTGTCATGGTCAGACGTACCAAAAACGGATGATCAGGGCATTTAACAAGAAAGTCAGACAACAAGAGTATCAAGTCAGAGACCTGGTAATCAAGCGCATCATTCTTCCTCAAGTTGATCCCAGGGGCAAATGGACCCCTACGTACGAAGGACCATTTGTGGTTAAACATATCTTCTCAGGAGGAGCTATGACTCTAACCACCATGGATGGTGACGACCTTCCTCACCCTGCCAATGCAGACATAGTAAAAAGATACTACGCATGAATTAAAGACCCGCTAGGTTGACACACCTAGGCAAAAATAAGGGCTTCCCGGCGAACCAAAAGGGTTCGGGCAAAAATAAGGGATGAAATGAAATAATATGTACACCCGGCAAAGAACGTCCAATGTTCATTTTTGATATATGCATTTGACACTAATTGCTAACTCATGAATATTTGCATGCGAAACAAAGGATTAATTATAGGTGACATCAGAAACAGGGGCAATAATGAGTTGTCTAAGCGATCTAGTTGCTCTGTCAACCAAGGTACCAAAGTAGGTTCAGCTGAAGAACGTAACCAGGATACCTTCACTCCCCGTAGAGTAAATCAAGATTCAACAATTCTCCCCGAGCAGAGTTGGTCTCCAATCAGCCCGAAAAGGCACAGTATCCCTAGCAAGTCAGTAATACTCTCCCCAAGCAGAGTTAGTCTACTGTCAGCCTTAAGGAAAGATGGATATCCCCAGAAAATCTCAATATTCCCCAGCGGAGTATACAGATATTCCTCAGCAAGCATCCCCGGCAGTCTTAATATTCCTCGACAGAAATATAAGATTATTCCCCGACGGAATACAAGATACCCCCAGTGGAGTCATTTCCTCAAGAGTTTCCCCAGGAGAGTTGAATCATCCTCCCCAGTAGATTCTGGAAGCTTATCCCCAGCAGAGTACGTACGTCTCTCCCCGACCATATTCAAAGTTTATCCCCCACCAGAACTTATAACTGGGTTATCCTCAGCTAATTACAATGGAAAGATCATCCCCGACGAAGTTCTTCCTATCCCACAGCGGAGTTCATCAAAATCCTCAACAAAACATATCAACGGTATCCCCAACGGAGTTATCATCAAAACCTCAGCGAAGTATCTCTTCTCCATAGAGTATTTCCACGCAGAGTAATCTCTCCAACAAATTTATTCCCCAACGGAGTCATCTTCTCCTGCCGGTCTATTCTTTCAACCATCTTCCCCAGCAGAAACGGAGAACTCTACTCTTCAACATCAGCCCGGGATTCAACGAACGTCCCGGCATTCGTCAAGGATTTATTTTCCTAGACAAAAAATACATTCATAAACATTTCACATTTTTATACATCCTGCTTATACACATAATAAAGTGCATACGACACGATCTCGTTTGGAGAACATCATGACATCATGCATCTCATACATCATGACATTGCATACAACTAATGTTTTGCCTTTTCAGGAAAAAGTCAATCCAAAGATGATTACTATCAACTATCGCAATTCCAGATTCGATTCCCGTATCTAGCCAGGGCACATCTGTGAGCGATTGTTTGTAGATTCGATACCTGTATCCAGCCAGGGCATATCTGTAGACGACAAATTCCAGATTCGACACCTGTATCTAGCCAGGGCATATCTGTGAGTAATTGATTGTAGATTCGACACCTGCATCTAGCCAGGGCATGTATGCATGAAGAGTTTAGAGATTCGACACCTGTATCTAGCCAGGGCATATCTGTGAGTAATTGATTGTAGATTCGACACCTGCATCTAGCCAGGGCATATCTGCATGAAGAGTTTAGAGATTCGATTCCTGTATCCAGCCAGGGCACGTCTGTAAGCAACCTTTTGAAGTTCCGGATTCGATTCCTGTATCTAGCCAGGGCACATCTGTGAGCGATTGTTTGTAGATTCGATACCTGTATCCAGCCAGGGCACGTCTGTAAGCAACCTTTTGAAGTTCCGGATTCGATTCCTGTATCTAGCCAGGAAACATCTGTGAGCGATTGTTTGTAGATTCGATACCTGTATCCAGCCAGGGCACGTCTGTAAGCAACCTTTTGAAGTTCCGGATTCGATTCCTGTATCTAGCCAGGGCATATCTGTGAGCGATTGATTGTAGATTCGATACCTGTATCTAGCCAGGGCATATCTGCATGAAGAGTTTGAAGATCAATACCTGTAGCAAGCCAGGAAATTATCTTTCTTTCTCAGGTACGCGAGTTCTCGCTAAGGAATCTCTTACGCGATCGACAATCTCCCGATGGCATCTTTAAGCCCATCTCCACAACTATCCATCACATTTCCAAATGGCATCTATAAGCCCATTCCTGACAAGATTCTGTCACAACTCCAGATGGCATCTATAAGCCCATCCTCCTACCATCATATCTCCAAATGGCATCTATAAGCCCATTCCTGCCATCACACTGCTGATATTCTACTATGTGAGTGCAAATTTCTGGGCACTCTAGTGTTCAATCAACTTCCACATTCGGATCACGAAAGGCACGCAAGCCAATCTATATCCTCAGGTCTAAGAAGATTGAACAGGGGCAACTGTTGTACCCCAAAATTTGCCCTCCCATATTCTTCAAAGTTTATCAAGAATCATCTTCAAGTGGTTCAAGATCTCTCAAGGGTTGCACAGTCCAAACACCTCCTAAGCCAGTCAAAATTAGGGTTTTGGTTCCTTCAATGAATTTGGGATTTTCAGTGGTCCAACCAAGTCTCATGTGCCCATATACATTGTCAAGCATCTACATGTCAAGTCTCAAGGCTCACAGCATCAAATTGCACAGTCAAAAGTCCCATTTGCTTCACAATCAACTACAGGGGTAAAATGGTCATTTTACAGTCAAAAGTCAAAAAAATTGGTCAACATCTTATTTTGAAGCCACAATCATCATTTGATCAAGTCTTGATCATGATTCCACAAGCATGGCTCAAAAATCATCAAAGATGCAAAAGTTACTATTTTTAGACAGTTGAAAAGTCAACTGTAACTTGACCAGGGCATAACTTTTTCATGGTTCATCAGAAAAATCCCAGTCAATGCTCATTTTGAAGGGGATGACATTTCCTACAACGCATCTTCACATTCCAAGTCCAAGAAATGCTCTCACAAAAAGTTATCAATTTCTACATTATAGGTCAATTTCAAAAGTCAACAAAAATGCACTTTAAAGTCAAAGACCATAACTTGAGATTGGTAAATCCAAATGACATGGGACCAAAGGCATTGGTTAGAGGACTTCAAGACCTTTCCAAAATGTCCAAGAACATGTTCATATGATCCAAATTGAGCACGATATGCATTGGAGAAGTTGGGAAATTTTTGGGAATTTGCAAAAGTCAACTTTGCCTAAAAACACCTCATTTTTGCTAATGGGCCTCAAATTCCTTCTTGAATCTTTACCCAAAGCATATGCACGACCCATTGAGATTAAATTGAGCTATTTTCTTATTTTTATTAATTAATTGGATTTTTAATTGATTATTAATTCATTTAATTCATTTAATTGTAGGAAAATACCAAGATATGTTTTTTCAAATCTTTTGTGAAGCAAATAAGCTCAGGGCAAGCTGGCAATTTCGTGCATCCATCAAAGAGACAAAAATCTCCCAATTTGGAAAGCTTTTTCAATCAAAAATATGCAAAAAAGATTTGATTGGAAATCAAATATTGAAAACATTATTTCATGGATTCTTGGACAAAGTTTTACCCTAATTCCATTCTACTACATATACAGAACCTAAACCTAATGAGGCACACGTGAAAAACTGCTGCAGAAACCATAAACACATTGAAAAAAAATCAAGAACAAAGTCAAAACTGAATTCCACCTTCCAGCATGATTCAAAGCTTTATCTAGATTCAAACCTATTGCAGGGATTCCCAGAAGCCTTTTGCAATCAAAATCATGTGCCAACACTCAAGAAATCCCCATACACGAACTCACGGTTTGTCAATCTTTTTCAGAATCGAAACTCCAAAATTATGCATCATTAACATGATTTACTGTGTGTTTTGTGTTGCTAGCAGTCATACAAAGCTTTTGGCATAAGTCAATTGGATTAAGATGTCTTAAATTAGAAGTTGCCATGAACACGTTCTAGGGTTTCCAAGCTCTGAAATTGGGGGTTTACTCTATAGGAAAAATTGGACTTTCTTACGCATATGGTTGAATTCGTCAAGGCCAGACGAATCCAACCCAACCCTCGCGAACAATTTCTGATCATCACACGCCTGTTCGCTATATTTGGTCATGCCATATTGTGGGGGTTAAAAACCCCCCGTTATTTGATTTCTTTTTTTCAGGTTTCAGCGAAGAAGACAAGACGTGGTGCTATGCCATTAGATCATTCAAACGCGCGCGCTATTTTGTTTTCTCTCTCCAGCATATGATGGTTTTGTATATTATTTTAAATTGTTAATATTATATCAATTGCAGCGTGATGGCCTAGTGGTTAGTGAGGTGAACGTTCATCATTGGGACCTGGGTTTGATTCCCAGGTCCCCCAAACGCTTGTTCTATTTTTTCATAACATGTTCTAATGCAGCGCTTCCCAGTGACGTCCACCATGCACGTTCCAATCCTAGGTGCCATGTGTCCTGAAGCATAGATCTGATGGCTATGAGACGCTGGACACCATGCTCCAAGTCAAAGCACGTGCAAGCAATCCCAGAAGTCAACAAAGGCTTTAAGCTTAATGGGCTGGGACTTGCAACTTTTACCTCCCATGGGTCCAACACACCCCCCTGGTTTTATTTCTATTTCTTTTTTCTTTCTCTTTATTTTCTTTTTTTAATTATTATAACTATTATTATCATTTAGTTTAACTCATAAATTAATTTTCATAATAAAATCAGGAACTTAAAATGTTATTTATTTTTATTAATTATTAATTTCACTTTAATCATTATTTTGTAAATAAATTGTAATTAATTAGTTTATTTGTTTAATTAGGGCAATTTTAATCCTTTTTCATAAATAAATAAAAATCATGTAGAATTAGGGTTAACAATTTTCAATCATATTTTCTTATTATTATTATTTATTAATTATTATTATGTTTGTAAATAAAAATGTAAATTAATTAATTTAGTTAATTAGATTAACTTTGACATTTTTTATAATAAGTAAAATAATCTAGAATTAGGGTTTTCTTGACTTTTAATTTCCTTTTGTTTTATTTTCATTAAAAACATAAAAATACAAAAAAAAAAATTCTTTTAATTATTTAATTAATTAGTAATTAGTTTTAATTTTAATTAATTGCAAAAAAGGGACAATTTCAATTCTTTTCTCAAAAAGGGTCAAAACCCTAAGGACGTCCCGATTAAATTTCTATTCGCGCATTATAATTCCTTTTGATCATTATTTATGTATCTGTTTCTGAGGATGTAATAGTTAATTAGAATTTTACCGCTTTCTTTTACTTTTCTCACATTTATTTTCCAAACGGGTTATGTTTTTGGCGATGTATAGACCCGCGCCTTGTAATAGCGTAGATTTACCTTTCCGCAATTTATTTTCCGCACTCTTAACTGTTAATTATGCATGACAAGATTGCCTGACAAATAAAATCAAAGCGTAGCTCACCAATAACATGTTCAAAGATAAACATTAACTGAAAAACAACACACATGCACATGCCACTCTTATGGTACGCCTCACTCGGTTGCCTTCGAACGTGGTCGTCAAGTATAAGGTGTCTTAGAGGTCGCCCTCCTGTCTAAAGATCCAGTTGCCTCGAAACGGTTGCCTCGGATAAAAAGGATCTAGGACATTAGGGTTACCGCTAAGGCGTCCTACCATTGCTTTGGTGACCACATGTCCCTAATAATCGAATTGACCCGAATAACTCTAACGACGGTGCTACCTACTTCTCAATAGTGGGATAGTACTGTCTAAAGGACTCTTACACAGCTTAATTCCTTAGAGTAGGTAGATTTCTCCTGGGTACTTGCTCTCTCAAACAAACAAAAACAACTTTTCGCACCTACACTTTCAAAAAGTTTTCAAATAAAACATTTCATACACTCTTGAGGACAGATACAAGAGTTACTTAGAAATTTTTCAAACGAAACTTTTTCAAAACCCACACGCACTTGAAAAGCAACAAATTTTGAAAACATAGTGAGCAAGTACCTAAGAGCCCGTGGATAACCACGAATAGAAAGGGTGCTAACACCTTCCCTTTCTATAATCTACCTCTCGAACTGAGAGACATCTCGAATAAGGAATTTTGCTGTGCTTTTGTCCTTTCCATAATGGAGAACATAAAAGACGATGGCGACTCTTGCTTACCGCGACATTTCACGAACCAGCTTAAAAAACAGTCAGTTCTATTTCCACCGATCACAGAACTGGCGACTCTGCTGGGGAGACTTTTAAAAGTGAGGTGTACCTTAGGATTAGACCACTCTTGTTTTCATTTGCTTGCTTTGATTGCTTTAAAATTGTGGGCCTGTTTGGGGAATTTCATAGATCCTAACCCGGATCTGGGGGATACCTTTTTAGGTAGCAACAAACTGTGAGGGAACTGTGTGGGGTATACTGACACGGTTGAAGCAGTTGCTACGTTGATGTGGCACTTTGGTGAGTACCGGTAACCCTTGAGTCAAGTCAAGGAGAGTACGGGGCCGCCGCGTGGTGTCGTGAAACATCAACTGACCTTAGGAACCTTACTTGACCATCCTGGCCTCTTTAGGGGTAGTGAGATGACCGACTTGGTGCAGTCCGAAGTTGGTAGATACTCGATACTACACTCATTGAGGGTTGTTTTCTTGGAATATTTTGATTGCTAGTTCAGTGGCTAAATCAAAACAATGAACACAGAAAACAACCCAATGATATTGAGCTCCTTAGAACCCGATTACTTTTGAAAGGACAGGTTTTTGAGCCCACCAACTTCAAGAGGGTAGTACCCCAAACCTCATGCTGGCCTAAACTCTAAGGGTTGTCTGGTGTGACTTGTGTGCCTTATCATGTTTGCCTTTTGTGAATACTTGTGGTGTGTTTTTATCATAACATCATAACATCATACAGCATCATATGCATCCACTAACCACTTCAAGGGTTCGAATCTTCATCTTTGTTCTTGTTTTGTAGGACATGGAATCTCTCTGTAGAAAGACAATTCAAATCAACCTTGTAAGGGTCCCTCCTCAGCTTAAGGAGCTTACATCCAGGATTCCCGAGAACTCTTCCTTCAGTGAAAGGCATGGTAGACTCATCAGCTTGGTCAACACCAACATTGAAGAAGATATGATAAAAGTTCTCTTCCAATTCTTTGACCCTTTGCACCACTGCTTTACTTTCCCGGATTATCAATTGTTGCCTACTTTGGAAGAGTTTTCTCAGCTTCTGAAGGTTCCCATTCTCAGTCAATTACCCTACAACGGTACGGAAAGGGAACCAAAACTTGAAGAGGTTGCTAAGGCATTACGCCTACAACCATCTGACATCAAGGGACATTGGGAAGTTAGAAGTGGTATCAAAGGATTCTTGGCAAAGTTCCTGTTTGAGAAAGCACAAGAATGTAGGAATTCCCTTGACCTACAAGCCTTTGAAGAAGTTGTGGCACTCCTTGTCTATGGGTTGGTGTTGTTTCCGAATCCAGATCAGCTTATAGATATCAATGCTGTCAAGATCTTCATGTCCTGGAATCCTATACCTACGTTGCTTGGGGACATCCTCCACTCATGTTACACTCGAACCATGAGAAAAAGAGGTGTTCTCATGTGCTGCACTCCTCTCCTGGAAAGGTGGTTTATTTCGCACCTTCCACAATCAGTTTTGAAGAACGAGCGGGGTTTGATATGGTCACAACGATTAATGACTCTTACACATGCTGATATACATTGGTGTTCTTGGTCCAGAGAAAACATCACTATTATTGATCGTTGAGGAGAGTTTCCTAATGTTCCTTTACTTGGAATTAGAGGGGGCATTACTTACAACCCATGTCTGGCTTTGAGACAATTTGGATATGCTCGGAGGGATGGCCCTCATGATATGTTGATTCCTGACATAGTTTTTGACTTCGACAACGATGCATAAGGACTTCGCCAGAGGTTTATCAGAGCTTGGAGGATGCCCAACAGGGTAGATAGTAAGACACTGGGGCACAAGAACTCCATCCCCCTGGAGCCTTATCTCAAGTGGGTACGAGCCCGCTCCCAGAAGCTTGTGATGCCATATCCACATGTTCTTCCCGTGATCAAAGAGCTAGTTTTGGAAGGAGAGGTGCCATACACCATTCAACATTCTGACATGCCGACATCTTGGTAAGAAATGCAAAAGAGCTGGATCCAACTCAAGGAAGAACGGAATTCTCTTGAAACCAGTCTACATGCCAGTGAGAAGAAGGTCTTGGAGCTCACCCGCCTACTGCACGAGGAAAAGACTCTCAACACTTACATCGCTCCAAAGAGGATGTGCAGTGTCTTTTGGGATTGATTATTTTGTAATGTTTTGCCCATGAGGCCCTGATGTACTGAACAGATTATTTCTTAATATAAAGTGTGTTCCTTTTTGTCTACAACGAATTTGAACGTTCGAACCCTTGAATGCATTGCATAAATAACATATCATGCATCATGTGCATAACAGGTACTCTTTTTCTACAGGTTGCTTAATCTTCTTCGCTATTTATTTCAGCACATCAATCATCATGAATCCTGAATCATCCAATGAACAAGCTATCAAGGCCCTCCAGGCCCAGAACGCCCAGTTTCAAGAGCTGGTCATGAGCTTAGCCCAGGGTCAACAGGAATTGAAGACTCTGCTTTTGAAGAAGAAGAGGACTGTGCTTTTTAACACTGGACGGAGGTTTGGGAATACACTGCAAAATGAGGTTGATCCAGCTACTTCCTCTGTAGGGAAAGACAGTCCCCAAGGGGGAAGGGTTCCTAGTCATGTGGTCTCCGACAACGAGACAGATTTCAATGATGAGCAGTACCCTCCCGCTGAAGACAGGTACAAGTAACTAGAGGACCTTCTGAGTGCAATGGAGATTCAACACGTCCCTGGGTTGGATTTTGGGGATCTAGGTTTATCTTCTGGGGTGGTGATCCCACACAAGTTCAAGGCACCTTCTTTTGCGAAGTACGACGGGGCATCTTGTCCTAAGCTGCATCTCAGATCATATGTAAGGAAGATCCAGCCTTACACTGCAGACAAGAACCTATGGATCCATTTCTTCCAAGATAGCCTTTCAGGGGCTCAACTCGAATGGTTCTATCAGCTGGATGGAACCAGTATTCGAAACTGGGAGGACTTGGCTACTGCATTTTATAAGCAGTATCAGTACAATTCTGACCTCGCTCCCACGCGTACCCAACTCCAGGGTATGTCACTTGGGACGGGTGAAGGTTTTAAGGAGTACGCGCAAAAGTGGAGAGACCTGGCTGGCAGGGTGCGGTCACCTTTGACTGACCGAGAGCTCATTGATATGTTCCTAGGAACCCTGTCTGGTCCGTTCGTCAACCATCTGATTGGTAATTCTTCTGTTGGGTTCACAGACCTGATCTTAACTGGAGAAAGGATAGAAGCTGGTATCAAGTCGGGGAAGATACAAAAAGGTGCCTCCTCGAGTTCTGAAAAGAAGCCCTTCAAGAAAGAATCTAGTGTTGTATATGGTTCTAGGAAACAGAATAAACCGGAATGCCGCCAAGCTGTCAACGCGGTGGTAATCTCAAAGCCCGCTGCTGCTCCTCAGCAATACAACCAACCAAGGGGTGAGAGACCCAAAAGGCAGTACACTTGGCTCAGTATGACCCTGTCTCAGATTTTGCCGTAACTGTTGTCAACCAATCTGGTAACTGTCAAAGAAGCCCCGAAGGTAGTGAATACAACATCTCCAAAGTACAATCCCAACGCCCGCTGCGCTTATCACTCTGATAGTCCGGGGCATTCTACTGATGATTATTGGGCTCTGAGGAATAAGGTTCAGGACCTTATTGATGCTAAAGAAATACAGTTTGAGGCGCCCGAAAGGCCCAATGTTGTGACTGCTCCCATGCCCCAGCATGGAGTGAGTGTTGTTGAGGAAGACCTGTATATAGCCTCTGTGGATGAGATTGTTACTCCGTTGTTAACTGTCAAAAGGAACTTGTTGCTAGCCGGTTTATTTCCGGGGTGTAGTAAAGGTTGCCATCTATGTGCTGTTTCACCTGCTGGTTGTTCTTTGTTGAAATCAGGTATCCAAAACCTGATGGATAACAAAGAGATCTTGTTCGAGAAGATTGTTGTTCCTGTTGTCCCTGCTGAAGAGGTGTCCATTGTTACTATTTTCAACAACCCTCCTAAGGCTCCCTCAAAGAAGCCTGTCAAAATCAGGTCTACACAGAAGATTGCTCCTATCATCATCACTGTTCCGGGGCCCATCCCCTATAAATCTGACAAAGCTGTCCTGTGGCATTACGGGGCAGATGTTTACGTTCTGGGAGTAAAACAAGAGTTTGATACTAGTACCGGTGTCAGCAATATCACCGGGCCTGCCAAGGTTACTCGTAGTGGTAGGCTGTTCTCACCAGATATTGCGCCACCAACAATTCAGAGGCCTCTTGTTATCACACCTGCCAGTGTGCCTGTTTCCCCTCCTGATCAAGTTTCTACCCCTGCTGCTGAGTCATCTGACGCTCGGGGCAAAGGGATTGCTACTGATGTGCCTGCCTGGACGGAGGCACCAAAGACAACCATTGTCGAGGCTCCCAAGCAAGAGATGGAAGAGATCCTCAAGATTATCAAGAAGAGTGATTTCAACGTCGTTGAGCAGTTGGGGCACACCCCATCTAAGATTTCCATGCTATCACTATTGTTGTGTTCAGAGGCCCATGCCAAGGCCCTGATTTCCTTCCTGAAGACGGCCCACGTGCCACAAGAAACGTTTGCTGATCAATTTACCGATTGTGTGGCCAACTTGACTGCGGATAATGGGTTGGGTTTCTCTAACGCTGATCTGACTGCCAAAGGAAAGAACCATAACGATGCCCTACATGTCTCCATTGAATGCAGGGGCACTACTCTTGCCCATGTGTTGGTAGACATCGGTTCTTCGTTGAATGTATTACCCAAGAAAGCCCTAGACAGGTTGGATTGTGAGGGTTTAGAGCTCAAGCCTAGTAACATTGTTGTCCGGGCCTTTGACGGGTCGAAGAGGATGGTACATGGTGAAGTTGACATTCCAATCAGGGTTGGTTCTCAAGTTTTTGATTCAACTTTCTATGTGATGGACATCCTACCATCCTATTCTTGTTTGCTGGGTCGTCCATGGATCCACAAGGCTGGAGCTGTGACCTTCACACTACATCAGAAGCTGAAATACCCGGTCAGAGGGAAGATTGTGACAGTTCAAGGGGAGGAAGAATATATGGTCAGCCATCTTAACTCGTTCCGGTACATAGAAATGGATGGGGAGTTCATTGAGACCCCCTTTCAACACTTTGAAGAGGTGCCTCAGACACTGGCATCAGCAGAGACTGTGACTGAAGAAGACTCTCCTTTGAAGATGGCTTCCTTAAAGGACACCCAGGCTATTATTGAGAAGGGTGAGTGTGCAAACTGGGGCCGACTTCCTGATTTTACTCCGAAGACTGACAAGTTTGGTTTGGGTTTCACTGCAGAAGCTCAGAGGGCTATTCGCAAGGCAAGGATTGGAAGACCTCCTGTGTTAATCACCAACCCGGGAGTGAATGCTATTGAAGACGACGGGGAGGAATCCGAATTTGACAGCTGGATCTACCCAACGACCAACGGTGGACCAAGCAACTGGACTGCGAAAGACTTTACACCTATTACTTTTGTCACTCATTAATGAACTCCTTTGTTTTAAATTTGTAACGGACAATAATTTGAAACTTTATGGCCTGGTGTCTTACCCGGGGCACCGTGGCTTCATTTGTGAGGGCTTTTGTGTTTCATTTTCATATATCATGAATAAAAAGCATTGGACGTTTTTCGCATTTCAAATCTTGCGCTCCTTTTCTTTCTTTATTATATATTGCAAAACAGCTATATTTACACACACTCACCTATATAGGTTCCAATCCACTTTGGATCTCACTGGTAACGACTCTGCTACTGCCAGTTATGACTTCGAAAATCCGATCAACTTAGCCGAAGACGAAGGTGAAGATGATTGCGAAGTGCCTGGTGAGCTTGCAAGACTGCTACTCTAGGAAGATAGGGCCATTCAGCCACATGAAGAGCCAGTGGAAACGGTAAATCTGGGTACTGAGACCGACAGAAAGGAAGTCAAGATTGGTGCCAATCTGGAGCTTAGTGTGAAACAACGGTTGATTCAGATGTTGCATGATTATGTGGAAATCTTTTCCTGGTCTTACGAAGACATGCCTGGGTTGGATACCGACATTGTGGTTCATCACCTGCCTACCAAGGAAGAATGCCCTCCGGTAAAACAGAAGGTCCACCGTATGCGTCCGGAGATGTTCGAGAAAATTAAGGCCGAGGTTATGAAACAATTTGATGCCGGGTTTCTAGCAGTGACTTCTTACCCTCAGTGGGTTGCCAACGTGGTTCCAGTGCCGAAGAAGGATGGTAAGGTCTGAATGTGTGTTGATTACATGGATTTGAACAGGGCCAGCCCTAAAGATGACTTCCCTCTGCCTCATATCGACGTTATGGTTGACAACACTGCTCAGCACAAGGTATTCTCCTTCATGGATGGTTTCTCCAGATATAATCAAATCAAGATGGCTCCTGAATACATGGAGAAGACCACCTTTGTTACTCAGTGGGGCACCTTTTGCTACAAGGTCGTGCCTTTTGGGTTGAAAATTGCTGGGGCAACCTACCAACGTGCCATGGTTGCTTTATTTCATGACATGATCCACCATGAGATTGAAGTATACGTTGATGATATGATTGCAAGGTCCCAAACTGAGGAGGAACACCTTGACCATCTATAGAAGCTGTTTCACCGTCTGAAGTTGTACAAGCTGAAGTTGAACCCGAACAAGTTCACCTTCGGGGTAAGATCTGGAAAGTTGCTAGGTTTCGTCGTGAGCGACAAAGGTATTCAAATGGACCCTGCCAAAGTGAAGGCCATGCAAGAGATACCAGTTCCCAAGACAGAGAAAGAAGTCAGAGGCTTTCTAGGACGGCTGAACTACATTGCCCGATTCATCTCACATCTAACTGCTACCTGTGAACCAATCTTCAAGCTGCTGAAGAAAGATCAAGTAGTACGTTGGAACGATGAATGTCAGGCTGCTTTCGAAAGAATCAAAGAGTATCTCCAAGAACCACCCATTCTTATGCCACCGGTTGAAGGGAGACCTCTAATACTATACTTGACAGTACTTGACAGCTCAATGGGGTGTGTGTTGGGGCAGCATGACGAGTCTGGCCGAAAAGAGCATGCTATTTATTACCTTAGCAAAAAATTTACCGACTGTGAGACCCGATACTCACTGCTCGAGAAAACTTGCTGCGCTTTGGTATGGGTTGCTCGCTGGCTGAGACAGTATATGTTGACTCACACTACTCTGTTGATTTCAAAAATGGATCCAATAAAGTACATCTTCGAAAATCCCGCCTTATCCGGAAGAATAGCAAGATGGCAGATGATCTTGACAGAATATGACATCCAGTACACGACTCAAAAAGCAATCAAGGGGAGTGTATTGGCAGACCATTTGGCACACCAGTCAGTGGATGATTACCAGTCGATGAACTTTGAATTTCCAGACGAGGATATCATGGTAGTGACTGATTGTGAATTACCTGGACCGGATGAAGGACCTGAGGAAGGATCCCGCTGGTCTATGCACTTTGACGGAGCCTCAAACGCTTTGGGTAATAGTATCGGCGTTGTGATCATATCTCTAAAAGGCACTCATACTCCCCTCACTGCCCGGCTATGTTTCAACTGCACCAACAACATGGCAGAGTATGAGGCATGCATCATGGGTCTTCAAGCTACAATTGACTTAAGGATCAAGTTTCTGAGTGTCTTCGAAGATTCCGCTCTCGTGATCAATCAGATCAAAGGCGAGTGGGATACGAAACACCAAAATCTTATTCCTTACAAAGAGTATGTGTTGACGTTGATTCCCCACTTCGAGGAGATAACTTTTGAACACTTCCCAAGAGAGGACAATCAGTTGGCGGACGCGCTAGCTACGATGTCTTCTATGTTCAAAGTCAAATGGGACAACGAGGCTCCCCGAATCATTATCTGGAAACTAGATGAACCTGCACATTGCTGTGATCTTGAGGCTGAAGAGGCAACTGAAAAACCTTGGTATCATGAAGTAAATAGGTACTTGGAAGCTCAAGAATACCCTGAGGGTGCATCTGTTAACGACAAGAAGTTTCTGAGAAGGTTTGCAGTGAAGTTCTTCCTCAGCAATGGCATTCTCTATAAGCGAAACCATGATTCAACCTTACTGCGTTGTGTGGATAAGACTGAAGCAGAAAGGATCATGGCAGAGCTACATGAAGGTACCTTCGGAACACATTCCAGTGGGCATACCATGGCAAAGAAAATCCTTCTGGCAGGATATTTCTGGTCCACAATGGAAGCCGATTGTTACCAACATTCTCGGACGTGTCACAAATGCCAGATCTATGCTGATAAAGTGCACATTCCTCTGGTTCCTCTGAATGTCTTGATAGCACCTTGGCCATTTGCAATGTGGGGCATTGATATGATTGGCGAGATCAGACCTACGGCATCCAACGGGCATCGTTTCATCCTGGTAGCGATTGATTACTTCACAAAGTGGGTTGAAGCAGCTTCCTATGCTACCGTAACCAAGAACGTCGTGGCACGTTTCATTTGGCACAACCTGATCTGTCGATACGGTGTACCTGAGAGGATCATTACGGACAATGGTACCATTCTTAACAACAAGATGATCACTGAGCTCTGCGAGCAATTCAAGATACAGCACCACAATTCTTCTCCCTACCGGCCGAAGATGAATGGGGCTGTCGAAGCAGCTAATAAGAACATCAAGAAAATTGTGCAGAAGATGACAGTGACCTACAAAGATTGGCACGAGATGTTACCGTTTGCTCTTCATGGGTACCGTACCTCAGCACGGACGTCAACAGGGGCAACTCCCTTTTCCTTGGTCTATGGCATGGAGGCAGTCTTGCCTATTGAAGTCCAGATACCCTCTCTCCGGATAATGAAGGATGCAGGTTTGAGCGAAGATGACTGGATCCAGACTCGACTTGATCAGTTAAATCAAATCGACGAAAAGAGACTCATTGCTATCTGTCATGGTCAGACGTACCAAAAATGGATGATCAGGGCATTTAACAAGAAAGTCAGACAACAAGAGTATCAAGTCGGAGACCTGGTAATCAAGCACATCATTCTTCCTCAAGTTGATCCCAGGGGCAAATGGACCCCTACGTACGAAGGACCATTTGTGGTTAAACATATCTTCTCAGGAGGAGCTATGACTCATACCACCATGGATGGTGACGACCTTCCTCACCCTGCCAATGTAGACATAGTAAAAAGATACTACGCATGAATTAAAGACCCGCTAGGTTGACACACCTAGGCAAAAATAAGGGCTTCCCGGCGAACCAAAAGGGTTCGGGAAAAAATAAGGGATGAAATGAAATAATATGTACACCCGGCAAAGAACGTCCAATGTTCATTTTTGATATATGCATTTGACACTAATTGCTAACTCATGAATA
Organism: Vicia faba; assembly: GCA_948472305.1. NCBI lineage: Eukaryota > Viridiplantae > Streptophyta > Magnoliopsida > Fabales > Fabaceae > Vicia > Vicia faba. The sequence goes on from OX451741.1 coordinate 1,155,665,929, forward strand.
TTTTCATGCGAAACAAAGGATTAATTATAGGTGACATCAGAAACAGGGGAAATAATGAGTTGTCTAAGCGATCTAGTTTCTCTGTCCACCAAGGTACCAAAGTAGGTTCAGCTGAAGAACGTAACCAGGATACCTTCACTCCCCGCAGAGTAAATCAAGATTCAACAAATCTCCCCGAGCAGAGTTGGTCTCCAATCAGCCCGAAAAGGCACAGTATCCCTAGCAAGTCAGCAATACTCTCCCCAAGCAGAGTTAGTCTACTGTCAGCCTTAAGGAAAGATGGATATCCCCAGAAAATCTCAATATTCCCCAGCGGAGTATACAGATATTCCTCAGCAAGCATCCCCGGCAGTCTTAATATTCCTCGACAGGAAATATAAGATTGTTCCCCGACGGAATACAAGATACCCCCAGTGGAGTCATTTCCTCAAGAGTTTCCCCAGGAGAGTTGAATCATCCTCCCCAGTAGATTCTGGAAGCTTATCCCCAGCAGAGTACGTACGTCTCTCCCCGACCATATTCAAAGGTTATCCCCCACCAGAACTTATAATTGGGTTATCCTCAGCTAATTACAATGGAAAGATCATCCCCGGCGAAGTTCTTCTTATCCCCCAGCGGAGTTCATCAAAATCCTCAACAAAACATATCAACGGTATCCCCAGCGGAGTTATCATCAAAACCTCAGCGAAGTATCTCTTCTCCATAGAGTATTTCCATGCAGAGTAATCTCTCCAACAAGTTTATTCCCCAACAGAGTCATCTTCTTCTGCCGGTCTATTCTTGCAACCATCTTCCCCAGCAGAAACGAAGAACTCTACTCTTCAACATCAGCCCAGGATTCAACGAACTTCCCGGCATTCGTCAAGGATTTATTTTCCTAGACAAAAAATACATTCATAAACATTTCACATTTTTATACATCCTGCTTATACACATAATAAAGTGCATACGACACGATCTCGTTTGGAGAACATCATGACATCATGCATCTCATACATCATGACATTGCATACAACTAATGTTTTTCCTTTTCAGGAAAAAGTCAATCCAAAGATGATTACTATCAACTATCGCAATTCCAGATTCGATTCCTGTATCTAGCCAGGGTACATCTGTGAGCGATTGTTTGTAGATTCGATACCTGTATCCAGCCAGGGCATATCTGTAGACGACAAATTCCAGATTCGACACCTGTATCTAGCCAGGGCATATTTGTGAGTAATTGATTGTAGATTCGACACATGCATCTAGCCAGGGCATGTATGCATGAAGAGTTTAGATATTCGACACCTGTATCTAGCCAGGGCATATCTGTGAGTAATTGTTTGTAGATTCGATACCTGTATCCAGCCAGGGCACGTCTGTAAGCAACCTTTTGAAGTTCCGGATTCGATTCCTATATCTAGCCAGGGCATATCTGTGAGCGATTGATTGTAGATTCGATACCTGTATCTAGCCAGGGCATATCTGCATGAAGAGTTTAAAGATCAATACCTGTAGCAAGCCAGGAAATTATCTTTCTTTCTCAGGTACGCAAGTTCTCGCTAAGGAATCTCTTACGCAATCGACAATCTCCCGATGAAATCTGTAAGCCCATCTCCACAACTATCCATCACGTTTCCAAATGGCATCTATAAGCCCATTCCCGACAAGATTCTGTCACAGCTCCATATGGAATCTATAAGCCCATCCTCCTACCATCATATCTCCAAATGGCATCTATAAGCCCATTCCTGCCATCACACTGCTGATATTCTACTATGTGAGTGCAAATTTCTGGGCACTCTAGTGTTCAATCATCTTCCACCTTCGGATCACGAAAGGCACGCAAGCCAATCTATATCCTCAAGTCTAAGAAGATTGAACAGGGGAAACTGTTGTACCCCAAAATTTTCCCTCCCATATTCTTCAAAGTTTATCAAGAATCATCTTCAAGTGGTTCAAGATCTCTCAAGGGTTGCACAGTCCAAACACCTCCTAAGCCAGTCAAAATTAGGGTTTTGGTTCCTTCAATGAATTTGGGATTTTCAGTGGTCCAACCAAGTCTCATGTGCCCATATACATTTTCAAGCATCTACATGTCAAGTCTCAAGGCTCACAGCATCAAATTGCACAGTCAAAAGTCCCATTTGCTTCACAATCAACTACAGGGGTAAAATGACCATTTTACAGTCAAAAGTCAAAAAATTTGGTCAACATCTTATTTTGAAGCCACAATCATCATTTGATCAAGTCTCGATCATGATTCCACAAGCATGGCTCAAAAATCATCAAAGATACAAAAGTTACTATTTTTGGACAGCTGAAAAGTCAACTGTAACTTGACCAGGGCATAACTTTTTCATGGTTCATCATAAAAATCCCATCCAATGCTCATTTTGAAGGGGATGACATTTCCTACAACTCATCTTCACATTCTAAGTCCAACAAATGCTCTCACAAAAAGTTATCAATTTCTACATTATAGGTTAATTTCAAAAGTCAACAAAAATGCACTTTAAAGTAAAAGACCATAACTTGAGATTGGTAAATCCAAATGACATGGGACCAAAGGCATTGGTTAGAGGACTTCAAGACCTTTCCAAAATGTCCAAGAACATGTTCATATGGTCAAAATTGAGCAAGATATGCATTGGAGAAGTTGGGATATTTTTGGGAATTTGCAAAAGTCAACTTTGCCTAAAAACACCTCATTTTTGCTAATGGGCCTCAAATTCCTTCTTGAATCTTTACCCAAAGCATATGCACGACCCATTTAGATTAAATTGAGCTATTTTCTTATTTTTATTAATTAATTGGATTTTTAATTGAGTATTAATTCATTTAATTCATTTAATTGTAGGAAAATACCAAGATATGTTTTTTCAAATCTTTTGTGAAGCAAATAAGCTCAGGGCAAGCTGGAAATTTCCTGCATCCATCAAAGAGACAAAAATCTCCCAATTTGGCAAGCTTTTTCAATCAAAAATATGCAAAAAAGATTTGATTGGAAATCAAATATAGAAAACATTATTTCATGGATTCTTGGACAAAGTTTTACCCTAATTCCATTCTACTACATATACAGAACCTAAACCTAATGAGGCACACGTGAAAAACTACTGCAGAAACCATAAACACATTGAAAAAAATCAAGAACAAAGTCAAAACTGAATTCCACCTTCCAGCACAATTCAAAGCTTTATCTTGATTCAAACCTATTGCAGGGATTCCCAGAAGCCTTTTGCAATCAAAATCACGTGCCAACACTCAAGAAATCCCCATACACGAACTCACGGTTTGTCAATCTTTTTCAGAATCGAAACTCCAAAATTATGCATCATTAACATGATTTACTGTGTGTTTTGTGTTGCTAGCAATCATACAAAGCTTTTGGCATAAGTCAATTGGATTAAGATGTCTTAAATTAGAAGTTGCCATGAACACGTTCTAGGGTTTCCAAGCTCTGAAATTGGGGGTTTGCTCTATAGGAAAAATTGGACCTTCTTACGCATATGGTTGAATTCGTCAAGGCCAGACGAATCCAACCCAACCCTCGCGAACAATTTCTGATCATCACACGCTTGTTCGCTATTTTTGGTCATGCCATATTGTGGGGGTTAAAAACCCCCGTTATTTGATTTCTTTTTTTCAGGTTTCAGCGAAGAAGACAAGACGTGGTGCCATGCCATTGGATCATTCAAACGCACGCACTATTTTGTTTTCTCTCTCCAGCATATGATGGTTTTGTATATTATTTTAAATTGTTAATATTATATCAATTGCAGCGTGATGGCCTAGTGGTTAGTGAGGTGGACGTTCATCATTGGGACCTGGGTTCGATTCCCAGGTCCCCCAAACGCTTGTTCTATTTTTTCATAACATGTTCTAATGCAGCGCTTCCCAGTGGCGTCCACCATGCACGTTCCAATCCTAGGTGCCATGTGTCCTGAAGCATAGATCTGATGGCTATGAGACGCTGGACACCATGCTCCAAGTCAAAGCACGTGCAGGCAATCCCAGAAGTCAACAAAGGCTTTAAGCTTAATGGGCCGGGACTTGCAACTTTTACCTCCCATGGGTCCAACACCCCCCCCTGGTTTTCTTTCTATTTCTTTTTTCTTTCTCTTTATTTTCTTTTTTTAATTATTATAACTATTATTATCATTTAGTTTAACTCATAAATTAATTTTCATAATAAAATCAGGAACTTAAAATGTTATTTATTTTTATTAATTATTAATTTCACTTTAATCATTATTTTGTAAATAAATTGTAATTAATTAGTTTATTTGTTTAATTAGGGCAATTTTAATCCTTTTTCATAAATAAATAAAAATCATGTAGAATTAGGGTTGACAATTTTCAATCATATTTTCTTATTAATATTATTTATTAATTATTATTATTTTTGTAAATAAAAATGTAAATTAATTAATTTAGTTAATTAGGTTAACTTTGACATTTTTTATAATAAGTAAAATAATCTAGAATTAGGGTTTTCTTGAATTTTAATTTCCTTTTGTTTTATTTTCATTAAAAACATAAAAATACAAAAAAAAAACATTTTTTCTTTTAATTATTTAATTAATTAGTAATTAGTTTTAATTTTAATTAATTGCAAAAAAGGGACAATTTCAATTCTTTTCTCAAAAAGGGTCAAAACCCTAAGGACGTCCCGATTAAATTTCTATTCGCGCATTATAATTCCTTTTGATCATTATTTATGTATCTGTTTCTGAGGATGTAATAGTTAATTAGGATTTTACCCCTTTCTTTTACTTTTCTCGCATTTATTTTCCAAACGGGTTATGTTTTTGGCGATGTATAGACCCGCGCCTTGTAATAGCATAGATTTACCTTTTTGCAATTTATTTTCCGCACTCTTAACTGTTAATTATGCATGACAAGATTGCCTGACAAATAAAATCAAAGCGTAGCTCACCAATAACATGTTCAAAGATAAACATTAACTGAAAACAACACACATGCACATGCCACTCTTAGGGTACGCCTCACTCGGTTGCCTTCGAACATGGTCGTCAAGTATAGGGTGTCTTAGAGGTCGCCCTCCTGTCTAAAGATCCAGTTGCCTCAAAACGGTTGCCTCGGATAAAAAGGATCTAGGACATTAGGGTTACCGCTAAGGCGTCCTACCATTGCTTTGATGACCACATGTCCCTAATAATCGAATTGACCCGAATAACTCCAACGACGGTGCTACCTACTTCTCAATAGTGGGATAGTACTGTCTAAAGGACTCTTACACAGCTTAATTCCTTAGAGTAGGTAGATTTCTCCTGGGTACTTGCTCTGTCAAACAAACAAAAACAACTTTTCGCACCTACACTTTCAAAAAGTTTTCAAATAAAACATTTCATACACTCTTGAGGACAGATACAAGAGTTACTTAGAAAATTTTCAAACGAAACTTTTTCAAAACCCACACACACTTGAAAAGCAAACAAATTTTGAAAACATAAGAGCAAGTACCTAAGAGCCCGTGGATAACCACGGATAGAAAGGGTGCTAACACCTTCCCTTTCTATAATCTACCTCCTGAACCGAGAGACATCTCGAATAAGGAATTTTGCTGTGCTTTTGTCCTTTCCATATTGGAGAACATAAAAGACGGTGGCGACTCTTGCTTACCGCGACATTTCGCGAACCAGCTTAAAAAACAGTCAGTTTTATTTCCACCGATCACACATGCTTTAACTCAATTGGTCATTTGCTAGGTTAAAAATCAAAAATTGCCCTTCCTTAGTTAAAACCCTAATTTTGACCATTTTGCCCTTTTGATTATTTGATCAAATTTCTTGAGGAATTGTGATCCAAACTTGATCAAATGATATATATGAGTCTAAAATGTTGATGTGGATCAAAAATTATGAAGCTTGACTGTAAATTGGCCATGGTTGACTTTTTCCCCAATACAACTGATTTTTAGGTCAACTGTCCAATTGACTGATCAAAATGTGGTTCAAGGCTTGAAACTTGTCCCGAGTGATCTTAGGGATCCATAATGATGTTTGAAAGTCACATGAAGCATTGATGGTCCAAAAATCCTTGTGCAACCTCAAACCCTAATTTTGGGTCACCAGTGTATGATGATATGTCTTGAGCTGACCAAACCCTAATCCAGTCTTGAGTCAAAGAAATCTTGAGAAAAGTTTTGATAAATGAGAGGGCAAATTTTGGGGTACAACAATGGTCCAAATTCAAATATAGTCTCCAGATAAACTATGGATAAAATTTTTTCAGAATAAGGATAACTTAACAATAAATAAGTTAAAAGTAGAAAAGTTTAGAGGTACTACGTATATCATACGGGCCATGGTGATCCAAAAGATTATGATATAGAGGGACATTGAATCTTGGATTCTTGCTGTAATCCATACCCCTTACACAGTACCTAAAGAAATAAAAAAAATTAATTTTATACATCTATTTGGCGAAGAGATGAATAATAAATTATTTAAACTATTGACTTACTTTGTTGTGTAGGGGAACATGAATGCATTGTTATTGACGGGGTTAAGGGACTCCATTCTCCACTAACCCCATGCTTGGAGCAAGAAAGCGTATCCATAAAAAGTACATTTGTCGTTTATTGCATTTTTACATAATGAATTGTATATATGGGCTAAAACAGTGGAACCCTAACTATACTTTCTTGTTTTATCAAAGTTCTAAGAAAACGTAAATGCATAAAATTTACACTATTCCTTATACTTTCGGGGAATAACAGGCTTTCGAATAGTATTATAATATAATTTCTAGCTTTAATTATTTTTTGTTCCTCGGTCGAATTTTCATTCCATCCAAGATTCCCATAATGCGATTTAAGTAGGGTTAGTAATATACCTTGGCCCCTAACAATAGTTGCATCCACCATATCTCTCCCCACAAATTCCTCGCATAGAGAATTGGGTTGTTGAACCGACCCATTCACCGCCTTACCATCAATAAGGAGACCTAATAACATGTACACGTCCTCTAGTGTGACGGTACATTCACCTATTGGTAGATGAAAGGTGTGTGTCTCGGGTCTCCACCTTTCTAACATTGCAAGTATAAATTTGGTATCAATCGTGCAGTTTGATATTTTTATAACATTTCCAAAACCAACATATTCTAGATATGAAATGATCAACGGGTCTGGAACAATGTAGTTGTGTGAGCGGCATCTAAATACTTTAGTATCCTAAATACAAAATGTAAATGGTGTAAGAGTTTATAAATAGTGTAATAGTTTATAAACAGCGTAAGGGGAGATGTTTTAAACAGTATCCTAAACTAATTATTTTTTAAAATGTATATATATTATTTAAAATATATATAAAATTATAAAAACTTATAAAAGAGGCAATGTTTTGTCTTGTTCCTCTGGGAGAATCGTCCATTGTGAGAAGAACCATATTGAAAATTGTATAAGACAATGTAAGAATTTATATCAGAGAGAGTAAGGATTGGTGATGTAAAACAAGTGTCTGAGGTGTCATATTTATAGGAAAATTTGTATAGAGGTGAGTTAAAAAGGTGGTTGGGGTTTGTTTGCATGAAAAACATGTGTCACCAAGGCACCAAGTGGGATGACGACTACATGTAACATATAGTGCATGCGCCATTCAAACTAGAATGGGATAGGCTTTTGTCCAGAATAAGTGGAAGCATAGAGGCATTATAGGTGGAAGACATAGGCGTGGTGCAACACGCATGTAGGCTACGTACAGGCCTAAAAGGGACATGCCATCCTGTTGTACCCCAAAATTTTCCCTCTCATATTTCTCAAAACATTGCAAGAAAAATCTCCAAGTTGCTCAAGTTTGCTCAAGGGTTGGTCAGATAAGCTATCTCCTAAGGCAGTCTATCCCAAATTAGGGTTTCACATTGCATCAAGATCTTTGAATCCAAATGACCTAAATTGCTCCCCAATGTCCTAATATGCTCTCAAGATTAACCATGTCAAATTTCAAGCCTTGCAGAGGAAGCTTGCTCAGTCAATTGCTCAAAGGGTCCAAAAATCGACTGTGCTAGGGCAAAAGTCAACTGTGACCCAAATACAGTCAAACTTCAAGATTTTTTGTCAACATTCTCATTTTGAAGTATATTTAATCATTTGATCAAGGGTTGATCATGATTCCTCAAGGATTTCTCAAAATTCATCAAGACTCAAAAGTTTCTAAATTAAGGTTTTGTAGGAAAAGTCAACTCAACTTTGACCAAGCATAACTTTCTCATAATTAATGATAAATGACCCATACAAAGCTCATTTTGAAGAGGCTGCAATTTCCTAAAATTCATCTTCATACCCCAAGATCAAAAAATGCACTCACGAGAAGTTATAAATTTGGACATTATAGGTCATTTTTGAAAGTCAACAAAAATACCGTTTTTGCCAAAGATTATAACTTGAGCATGAAATATCAAAATGATATGAGACCAAAAGGGTTGGTTAGAGGATATCTCAAGATTTCTAAAAAGTCATAGAACACCTACAAAAGTTCAAAATTGAAGAAGTTATGCATTGTTGAAGTTGGACTTTTTTGCAAAATTGCCAAAAGTCAACTATCCCCAAAACTTCAAATTTTGTCAAATGGGCCCATTCTTTTCCACTTTATTTGAGCTTGCATCATTTCCCACGTGTCCTAGCTTTAGCCATGAGCCCATATTTTATTTTTATTATTTAATTTGATTTTTTATTGAATTTATTCATTTTTAATCAAATAAAATCATATAAAATCCAATGCTTTGATAACACAAGATTTTTTGGATATTTCAGGCTTTGATTGCAATCTTTAACATCATCAAATTCGAATCATACCAAATCATGGGCAAAAAGATTGAAATTTGGCAAATTTGGAAGGTTTTAAAGAGGAGATCAAATCAAATATGTATGCATTGATATGAGAAGATTTGATCCATAATTCTTACACTAATACACTACACATTACATAAGCAGGCCAAAGCAATCGAGATCGGGGTTGGAAACTGCAAGCAGAGGCAGAATAAAAGTTGAAAATTTCACAAAAAAGCTTGAATTCGAAGTCATTGCTAGAGGCGTTTTCAAGGGCTGAGACATATCTCAATCGTTCCCTGGGTGTTCACACAAGCGATATGGATCAAAAGCAAGCGTTCTCAGACCTTCACAAGCGTTGTAAGTGTCATGATAAATTCCCCTGTTCTTGAAATTGTAATTCATCATTCTTGCATCATTTGAACAAATTATTGGCATATTTGTAATCCTCACAACATTTCCAAGCTATTTGCATCATTCAATTTTGTTTATCTAACTTGTACTGTGATTCACCATAGCTAGGGTTTCAAGGTTTGGTTTAGGGGTTTTCGTTTCAGATAAAATCAGCCTTAGTAATGGCTATAGGCGTGACTGGAAGAGGAAGGCAAGTTTAACCATGGCATCAGGAGGCATTTTTATGGCCTATAGCAGATTTTGGAATATGCACGACTTGTAGTGACGGCCTGTGTCCGTAGCTATAGGTTTTACAGGGTTTTAGCCACGGATGAAAGGTTGAAGACACTACGTGGCATCCACCCATTGCATCATTCAAATAGCGCGCGTTTTTATATAATTTTTTTGGCCGTTGACTTGTTTTATTTTATTACATATTCTTTATATATCATTAACAAACAGAACAGTTTGGCGTGGTGGCAAGCAAGCGAAGTAATTACTCTCAAGACCTGGGTTCGAATCCCAGGTCCCCCACTTTCCTTAATAATTTTGCTTTTCAGATAATCACGTGCATATTCAAGCTTACAGTATACCATGCGCCATCAATCATCCAATGGCCAAATGGCCAAAGGCCAAATATGAGGGTCCAAGCTGAAGGTCCACCATAGGCAAGGTCCACGCACGCCCACCAAATCTCAAAAATTCAAACAAGGCCAGCTCTAATGGGCCTCCCAATCGCTATCTACACCATATATTCAGGCCCAACCCCTCTTCTCTTCTATATTATTTATTTTGTTTTAATTAATTGTTTTATTATTTCTATTTAATTACTAACCAATTAAAATTCAGTCTTTTATAAAATAAAATCACCAAAAAATATTTGTATTCAATTAAATTTTAAATTTTATTTTTATTAATAAATACTAATAAATTAATTTAGGTTTTAATTCTAGAATAATTTTAACCTATTTTGCAAATATTTAAAATTAACTAGACTTAATTAGGTTTTTACTAATTCAATTAATTTTATTTTTCTTTCTTAAAATAACAAAAATCAAAATATGTCATAATTAATTTTTTCATTTAATTAATTTATTAATTTAGTTTAGCAATTAATTTAGGATTTATTTCTTTCTTAATTTAAAAAACAACAAAAAACAAAAAGATATTTTCTTTAATCAAAAAGGGTCAAAACCCTAATCATGTGTCCGATTAAATTTTTGCGCGCGCGATTTATTTTCTTTCATCCAATAATATACTTGCTCCCGGATTGTAATAGTAAATAGGACTTTTAATTATTTTTATTGCTTTATTTTATTTTTCAAAAGGGTTTGTCTTTGGCGATGTAAATACCCGACGCCTTGTAATTTAAATTCCACATTTTATTTCCGCAAATTATAACTGCTAGATGTTTGATAATAGGGTTTACATGACAAGACTGAATATTTTAACCTAAAATCAAATTAGATCACCTCAAATGTACAAAGATAAAAATAAACTGAAAACGACACACTCGCACATGCGCACTCTTAGGGTACACCCCACTTGGTCGCCTTCGTACACGGTCATTGAGTATAGGTCACTTTAGAGGTCGTCCTCTTGTCTAAAAGATCATAGTCGCCTCGAAATGGTTGCCTCGGATGTTATTGCCTTAAACAAATGATCTAAGACATTAGGGTTACCGCTAAGGCGTCCTAACATTGCTTTAGTGACCGCAAGTCCCTCATTCGAATTGACCCTTAAACTCCAACGACGGTACTACCTACTCATTAATAGTGGGATAGCATTGTCTAAAGGACATTAGCTTAGAACGATTCTTTTTTTGAGTAGGTAGATGGTTCTTAGATACTTGCTCTTTCAAAAAACAAAATCTTTTTTCACACTTACACTTTTCGAACAAAGTTTTCAAAAACACTTCATACGCTCTTGAAGACAGAAACAAGAGTTAAATCGAAGTTTTCAAACAAAAACTTTTTCAAACCCACAAGCACAAAGAAAGCAATTTTGAAAACAATTGAGCAAAGTACCTAAGAGCCTATGGATAACCACGGATAGAAAGGGTGCAAACACCTTCCCTTTCTATAATCTACCCCCCGAACCCGAGAAATATCTCGAAAAAGGAATTTTTCTGTGCTTTTTTCCTTTCCTTGTCGGATAAAATAAAAGTCGGTGGCGACTCTTGCTTACCGCGACATTTTGCAAAAACAAACGCAAAACACAAACCAGCATTCCAAAAAACAGTCAGTTCTTCCCACCGTATCACACATCCCACTTTGCTCATAAGGCCAATTTTAAGTGGATGCGCCTTCCCAGTTGGATCCTGATTGGTTGTGCAATTTTCTCTTGTTCAATACAACTGCACCTTATTTATTCTTCTGCAGACACCTTATGTTATCAACACTTAAACAAATTCTCAAATACTAAAACACTCAAACAAAATATCATCTGCACCATAATATATTATCAATGCACATTTAAATGGTGAGACGTACAATTGTGATGTTTCTGGATTTTTATTTAGAAACGCTGATAAAATCAGATTTTGTTTAAAAGGAAAAGCCAATTTCTTGTATTTCAAAAAATGACTAGAGGTCAAGCTTGAACGAGGTCCAGTGTCATACGTCTTCTACCAAAATCTGGTTTTTTGTGAGAACCAAATAATATTTTATAAGTTATAGGTTCAAGATCACGAGGACCTTCAAAATGTGTTTTCTACTCCTGAGTATTCTAGGTACGACTCGATTGAGTTGTACATTGTGCTCCAGGAGCCTCAGCTGTCACAACCAACTCAATCACAAGTGGTTGATTCCATCGAAGACGAACAAGTTGAAGTAGATGTCATTGACGAAGAAGAGGAAGATGAAGAGTTAGAGTTTGACAACATGGTCAAAAATGATTTCGAAGATGATGCAATACCTAAAATACCTTCAAATGAAATCTACACACCACTTTCGCACATAACAAACTTCAACATGGGCTGAGATGAATCATCATAAGATGTTTTCTTCAACCTGTATATGCAGTCAGATGAAAATTTAAAATAGAAAGACAAATTTCATTCAAAATAAGATTATGTGCGAGTTATAAAAAAGTTTCACGTGTTAAACTCTATCGATTTTAAGGTAGGTCGAGTAAATCCAGATATGTATAAAATCAAGTGTGTCCACCCAGATTGTATGTTTAGGCTCACTGCATCATACATGATGAGAAGTGATTGTTGGGTGATATGTTCTATATCCACCCACACTTGCATTAATTCTACTCACTCACAAGATCATCGTAAACTAAACTATGATCTAATATGTCAAGAAATCCTACCTCTCGTCAATAACAATCCGTCATTGAAGGTGAAAACCATAATCTCTCACATCACTACAGTATACAATTATACTTCGTCATACAAAAAGGCATGGTTAGCAAAGACCAAGGCGATTGAAAAAGTATATGTAAACTGGGAGGAGTCATACAAAGAACTACCACGCTACATGCATGCACTTTGCACGTATGCTCCTGGAAATGTTTATATTATGGAAACATTACCAGCGTATGCCCCAGATAGTACTTGTGTCAATGGAAATGGAATATTTAGTCCACTGTTCTAGGCTTTTCAACCTTGTATCACAGGGTTTGCGTCTTGTAAACCTATTAAGCATGGGCGTTCGTTTGGAAGAAGCTGTATGAGAGGGTCGTTTGACAAGAGGTGAAAATTTTGGTAGTACGAAGAAACCATCATACGGGTTTGCTAAGAAGAAAGAAGGAGATACAAATGTTGTTATTCAAGAGAGAAGGGTTAATCCTCCTAGAAGAAATCATCGGCGCCATCAACAGGTTGCTTCGGTAACTCCAGTTATCAATGTGGCTCCAACCATAATTACTTATCAAAGACCATCCCATCAGGGAAATCAGGGACAGAATCAGAAGAGAGAGGCTTTTGACTCTATCCCCATGAGATATGCAGAGTTACTCCCGGCATTGATTTAGAAAAAATTAGTTCAGACCAGGCCACCCCCTGAAATACCATCACCTTTGCCTTGGTATTATAAAGCAGATCAGTCGTGCGCTTTCCATCAGGGAGCACCAGGGCACAATGTTGAGAACTTCTATCCTTTAAAATCTGAAGTAAAAAAGTTGGTGAGATCTGACCTTTTATCCTTTAAAGATGTTGGCCCTAACGTGAAAGATAATCCTTTGCCAAAGTATGGAGGAACAAATGTGTTAAACATGGTTGTTGGTTGTCCAGGGGACTTCCGGATTTTTGATATTAACCTGGTTAGAGGATATTTGGTAAAAACGCATGCTGACCTCTACGAGTTTATTTACTATACGCATGACCATGCTTGTTGTGGTATTTGCAATACAGATATACAGGGGTGTGATAAGACAAAAGTTGATCTTCAGGAAATGATAGACGAAGGTCTCATTCATATAATCAGGCCTAGGGAAAAGTACAAGGAAGATGTGAATATGGTCTTTGAATGTCCTGGAGAATTCCGTATTTTTGACTTGGATCATATGAATGATGATTTGGTGTAGTTGCACGCTACCTTCTATCATATGGATGGTTAAGAAGAATACCATTACGGGTCTTGCCTAATATGCTGCAGAGAATCTTGTGGTTGTTCCATTGTGAGAAGGGGTGTTCAGGTGTTATTGGATAATGGTACTATCAAAGTTTTGGTAAATAGAGATGATTACATCAGGATTAATATGATTGAAGATTGCTTGGATGAGATTGTGTCAGATGATGAGTATGCTTCTGCAGATGAGCTCTTTTTCTCAAATGAAGATACTTTCTCCAGAAATGATTGTGTGATGTCCAAGTATTCTAAAGAAGGGGTGAATGTTATTGTTCTGTGTTTCAGTGTTACCGCCCCTATTGAGATTGAATATCATAGCAAGCCAGATGTTTCTCTAGTGGTGATTTATTTGTCGGGTCATGTTCCTTACGAATCAGACAAGGTAGTGCCATACAAATACAATGCTACAATCTTGGAGGATGATGTGGAAATTCCCATCCAACCTTTGTCTGATGTCAAGAATATTACTGAGGCCAGCCAAGTGAGCCGTAGTGGTCGTGTTTTCACACTTGTCATTCGAGGGAGTGTTAATCCTGATAAAAAGATCACTGAAAGTGTTAAACCCAAGAAAGTAATGGGGGAATCCAATGGTACTACTCTGGAAAAAGATATGGATGATATGTTGAAGATTATCAAGATGAGCGACTACAAGATCGTAGATCAATTGTTGAAGACTCCATCAAAGATATCTATTCTAGCCTTGCTAATGACCTCTTTTGCCCACAGGGAATCTTTGATGAGAGTATTGGATCAAGCTTTCATGGAAAGTGATATGCCTTTGGAACAATTCAGCAGTGTGGTAAGGAATATTACATCCTGTAATAACCTGAGTTTCTGTGATGACGAGTTGCTCGATGAAGGACGGAATAATAATTTGGCTCTCCATATCTCCATGAACTGTAAGAATGATTCATTGTCAAATGTGATGATTAACAATGGATCCGCTTTAAATGTCATACCGAGGAGTACGCTTATGAAGTCAGTCATCGAGGAAGTAGATTTTCCTATTAACATATGCCCGCATTTATTTCAGATTACTTTCCAGGCTATGGATATTATGTCCACTTACAGCTATTTACTGGGACGACCGTGGATACACGAGGCAGGGGTTGTCACTTCGACTTTACACCTGAAGCTGAAGTTTATGCATGAATGAAAGATGTTCATCATAAATGGAGAACAAGCATTGTGAATATCTCATTTATCCTCTTTTAGTGTTGTGGAAGCGGATGAAGCTGCTGTTGGAACCCAGTTCCAAGCTTTACCCGTTGATAATATAAAGGGAAATGAGAATTCTATAGCTTTGTTTAAAGATGCTTAACATGTAGTACGTAATGGCCCTAGTAAAGTATGGGGCAGATTGTTGATCCACCTGTAAACAAGAATAGAGTTGGTTTGGGATTCTCTGTGAAGAATAATAAAGGTAAGAACATGAAGCCGAAGTCTTCTTTGGACAAATATCAGGATATTTTTCATAGCGGAGGTTATCTTCATCCAACTTTCCTGGGATCAACTCTATTATGGAGGATGAAGTGGAGCAAAGAATGCCAAACTATGTGATGCATGGAGTTAGAATCCATAATTGGGTCACCATTGATGTTCCCTCTTGCATTCATGTCTCAAAGTAATTTGTTTTTTGTTAATCTTTTCAAAAATCTTTCACTCTGCCCAAGGTGAAAGTTGATATTGTATGGGCTTATTTGTTTGTTTTGATATTTAAAATCAATAATAAAAGTTGTCTTTGATTCCAAAATTGTGTCTTTATTTTCTGCTTTTTCTTGGGAAATGGTAATCAGAAGAAAAAAAAACCTTTCAAAATAAATAATAATTGTAATCTGCATAATCACTTGTTATGTGTGTCAGTTTCTAAAAGCAATCATAAATCATATGTGCAGATTAATTAAAAAACCCTTTGAATACAATGACCCTTCACCCTCTCCCAACTTTGAATATCCCGTGTATGGGGCCGAAGAAAAATAATATGATGAGATTCCAGAAGAGGTTTCATGGTTGCTTGAGCGTAAGGAAAGTCACATTCAGCCATATAAAGAGTTGTTGGAGACAATTAATTTGGGATCAGAGGAAGATCCGAAGGAAGTCAAAATTGGAGCATTGATGCATCCAAATGTAAAGAGCGGGTTCATTGAACTGTTGAAAGAGTATGTGGACATATTTGCTTGGTCATACCAAGACATGCCTGATTTGGATATAGATATTGTGGAACATCATTTGCCGTTAAAGCCAGAATGCCCACCAATCAAGTAGAAATTGCGAAGAACTCACCCCTGATATGGCAGTAAAAATTAAAGAAGAAGTTTTAAAGCAGATTAATACTGGTTTTCTTCTGACATCGGTGTACCCTCAGTGGATTTCCAATATTGTCCCAGTATCGAAGAAACACGGAAAAGTCTGCATGTGTGTAGATTATAGAGATTTAAACAAAGCTAGTCCAAAATATGATTCTCCTTTGCCACATATTGATATGTTGGTTGATAGTACATCAAAATTCAAAGTATTCTCGTTCATGGACAGATTTTCCAGATATAATCAAATTAGAATGGCTCCTGAGGACATGGAAAAAACAACGTTTATGCCACCCTGGGGAATATTCTGTTACAGAGTGATGCCCTTCGGGTTGAAGAACGCTGGTGGAATGTACCAGAGGGCTATGACAAGCCTATTCCATGATTTGATGCACAATGAAATTGAGGTATATGTTGATGATATGATTTCTAAGTCCCAGACTAAAGAAGGGCATATAGATGATTTGTTGAAATTGTTTCAGAGTTTGAGGAAGTATCGTCTCCGCTTGAATCCAAATAAGTGTATCTTCAGTGTTCGATCAGGGAAATTGTTAGGTTTCATTATCAGCCAAAAAGGAATTGAAGTTGACCCTGATAAAGTGAAAGTAATTTAAGAAATGTCAGCGCCAAGAACTGAATAGCAAGTTAGAGACTTCCTTGGGCGTTTAAATTACATTTCTTGATTTATCTCCCACATGATTGAAACATGTGATCTGATCTTTAAGTTGTTAAAGAAAGATCAAGGTTGTGTATGGACATATGACTGCCAAAGGGAATTTTAAAGTATTAAAGAGTATCTGCTTGAACCTCCTATCTCGCTTCCTTCGGTTGAAGGAAGACCATTGATTATGTATCTGACAGTGTTAGATAATTCTATGGGCTGTATTTTGGAACAACAAGATGAAACATGGAAGAAGGAATATGCCATTTATTATCTCAGCAAAAAATTTATTGACTGTGAGTCGCGGTATTCTATGCTGGAAAAGACATGTTGTGCTCTGGCCTGGGAGGCAAAGCGATTGCAGCAATATATGTTGAATCATACTACTTGGTTGATTTCCAAAATGGATTCAATTAAGTACACTTTTGAAAAGCCTGCTCTTACTGGGAGAATTTCCCGTTGGCAGATGTTGTTATCTGAATATGATATTGAATATCGTACCCAAAAGGCTATAAAAAGAAATGTGTTGGCGGATTATCTTGCTCACCAACCAGTGGATAATTATCAGTCTGTTAAATATGATTTCCCTGATGAGGATGTTATGTTTCTAAAAGCGAAATATTGTGATGAACCGTTACCCGAGAAAGGTCCTGATCATGAATCCCGGTGGCACATGGTGTTTGATAGAGCTGTGAATGCTTATGGGAAAGGAATTAGTGTTGTGATTATCCCTCCTCATGGATCGCATATACCTTTTACTACAAGGTTGGCATTTGATTTCACCAATAACATGGCAGAGTATGAAGCTTGTATCATGGGTCTCGAGGAAGCTATGGATCTCAGAATCAAAATTCTAGATGTATATGGTGATTCAACTTTGGTAATAAATCAGATTAAAGGAGAATGGGATACTCGTCACCCTATCTTGATTCCCTACAAAGATTATGCTAGAAGATTATTACCCTTATTAAATAAAGTTTAATTCCATCATATTCCCATAGATGAAAATCAGATGGCAGATGCTTTGGCAACTCTGGCTTATATGTATCAAGTGAATACTTGGAATGATGTACCTCAGATTACAGTGCGACGTCTTGATAGGCCGGCTCATATGTTTACAATAGAGGGAGTAGCAAATGAAAAACCTTGGTATTATGATATCAAGAATTTTCTCCATACTCAAGAATACCTGATTGGTGCATCGAACAAGGATAGAAAGACATTGAGAAGGTTGGCATGAAGCTTTTTCCTCAATGAAGATGTTCTATACAAAAGAAATTATGACATGGTCTTGCTCAGATGCATGGATAAACACGAAGCAGACATGTTGATGCATGAGATCCATAAAGGCTCCTTTGGCACTCATGCTAATGAACATTCGATGGCAAAGAAGGTGCTTAGGGCAAGTTACTATTGGCTGACAATGGAATCTAACTGTTACAAATTTGCAAAGAAGTGCCATAATTTCTAGATTTATGATGACAAAATTCATGTGCCTCCGACACTTCTCAATGTTATTTCTTCCCCATGGCTTTTCTCTATGTGGGGTATTGACATGATTGGAATGATTGAACCCAAGGCGTCGAATGGACACCGCTTCATTTTGGTAGCAATCGATTACTTCACCAAATGGGTGGAAGCAGCTTCATATGCTAATGTTACTAAGCAAGTGGTAGTGTGCTTCATCAAGAACAATCTTATATGTCGGTATGGTGTGGCAAGCAGAATTATCACTGACAACAGCTCAAATCTGAATAACAAGATTATGACAGAACTTTGTGAAGAATTTAAGATTGTCCATCACAATTCATCTACTTACAGGCCAAAGATGAATGGGGCTGTTGAAGATGCTAATAAGAATATCAAGAAGATCATCCATAAGATGGTTGTTACTTATAAAGATTGGCATGAGATATTACATTTTTCTTTGCACGGGTATCGTACATTCATCTGCACTTTAACAGGGGCAACTCTGTTCTCCCTTGTATATGGTATGGAAGCAGTGCTCCCGATCGAGGTTTAGATTCCCTCTTTACGCGTGATAATGGAAACCAAGTTGTCAGAGGCTGAATGGGTCCAAAACAGGTTTGACCAATTGAATTTGATTGAAGAGAAGAGAATGACGGCCTTGTGTAAAGGTCAGTCGTATCAAAAGAGAATGAAGAAAGATTTTGATAAAAAGTGCAAGCCTCGTGAATTTAGAGAAGCCGACCTCGTGCTCAGGAAGATCATGTCTTTTAACATTGATTCTAGGGGCGAGTAGACTCCCAATTGTGTAGGCCCATATGTTGTTAAGAAAGCCTTCTCTGGTAGTGCACCGATTCTTGAAACTATGGATGGTGAGGAGTTCCCACGTCCTTTGAATGTTGATGGAGTCAAGAAATAAAAGAACAACTCAATAAGTCGAAAACCCGAAAGGGCAGCTTAGGCAAAAAAGAGTGTCTCGGTAGGCTGAAAACCCGAAAGGGCGGTCTAGGAAAAAATTAGAGGCATAAACAGAATAAATCTTCCCGCTAGGTTGAAAACCTGCAAGGGCAACTTAGGTAAAAGTTAGGGATTTCTTGGCAAGTAACTGAGTCTGATAAGACTTGATCATTGAAGCAACAATCTTCTTGGATCCTCACCATACTTCAACATAAGTCGTTGTTCAGGAATTCAAAGTTGTTAGGGAGAATAAGGGCCATTGTATTTCAATGTATCTTTTCCAATATATATTACCATTTTCAAAACTTTGTAATCATCTATGGAGTCTCGCCATTCGCAGACTACCATTCTATTAATAAAGTTTGAGCTTTTATCCAATTCTTTGTAATTCTTCTTTTATTCTGCTTATAAGGACTCCATTTATTATTGATAGTAATTTTCAAAATAAAAAGATTAAATAGCAAAATTGTTTTTTTAAAAGAATTTACAAATTACTTTTTACTTTAGATTTTGTGACTCAAGAAAACAAAAGTGGTGATCCCAAGGATGGACGAACTCTGAAATTTTGGAAGTTTGTTTTCCCTAGGAAGGTTCTCTCAGGTCGCTTTTGCTGGTATGTGTATGATCTTTGTATGTTTCTGAGATAGTTGGAGATGATACCAATGGATGTATGGTGCGGTGTTGGGTTTGTGATCCCATATTCCCCAGTCAAGTCTTTGTTCATTTTGATTTCGGGTTTGCATGGTCTGAAGCCTCTATCTCATATTCCCCAGTAAGGTCTTCACTCATATGATGAAATTTCCTTCTCCCTTTGCGTATTGGGGTGGAATCATTTGCAAAACGCCGCCCTTTTGCAGTGTTGGCATTATTGTTGTTGTTTATTTCCCATGCAACTAGACAAGGGCAGTATCTTTTCTAAGAAGTGTTAAAACAGTTGTCAACTTTGTGGTTTTTCTCTCGCCAAGTGCTGGGTTTGAATTAAAATCCCCATAATTTTGATTTCTTACTGTATTGTTTGACTTCTTAAAATCCTCAAGTGAAGCTGAGATATTGTTTCTGGATGGAAGTTGTTATCCCTATATGGTTTCATAATTTCTCACCAGGGAAGTTTGTGTAATCATCACTCTTGGTATTGAAGAATATATTTTGGGCTCCTCTAGATCATGTGATGTTGTACTCCCCAATGAAGTCGACATGAGATCCCCAATTGATATCTTAATGATGTGGTTTTCATCTTCCCTAGAGAAGTCGGTATTATAATCTCTAGTGGAAATCTAGACGCCGAAACTTGGTTTTCCCCATTGAAGTCTGTGTGATGTTCCCCGGTGAAGCCTGGAGGAGGATGTTATATCCCTGTATTTGCAGTGATTTTATTATTTTGACTTGATTACCTTAGGATTATGTTTCTTCTCAGAGAAGTTAAGCCGTGGAATAGGAATTTGTTTCCTCAGATGGTGCTTACTTTCTCATAAATCTTAATTCTAGATGTGATTTAGCCGAGTGTTGACTTTACCCAAGTCTAGTTTTGTCTATTTATCCCCAGTATGGTGTGATAGTTTCGTCAGCATATACATAATAACATTCATACATACATCATGCATAGCTGAATTAAAATTCATTGCTCATTTGCATTTATTAATTTTTATTGGCATATTACCCTATTTCCAGAGTTATGTCACCCTCTTTCCAATAGTTTGTCAACTTTAAGCAGAAAGTGTTTATTCTTTTGATTTCCCCACTGAGTTATCCCTCGTGAAAGATTTTTTCTTTATCCTTCCTATTCAGTTCTTTATCTGAGTGGAATGTGATCCCCTTTTTGAGTTTATTTCTCATCAGGTGCTATCTCGGTTGACTTTTTCACTCCAGTTTATTTCTGGTTTGAATCTGTGGTCCCTAGCAACATTATTATTTTGATTTTCTGCAAGCTTTGAGCCCTAGTTTGGGAATATGTATTTATTTTGCACGTGAAGACTTCAGCTCATCAGCAAGGATATATTGGCATTCCCCCAGGAAGCCATATTTCTTTCCCCAAGAGGTCATTATTACAACTCCTTCTCGTAAAAGCAAGTGGCGGTCTCTTTATTTGCGCAACTTGTACCTCCCCAGTAAGTCTGTTACTTCCCAGAGAAGATTCGAGATTTTGTTACTCTAATGAATGGTAGTCTCGTCATTATGGGAGATCGTTCATTGTTGAGATTTCTTACTCCAATGAATGGTAGTTGTGATACGGTGGGAGAACTGACTTGAGTTTTTGCGTTTGTGTTTGCAAATGTTTCGGTTTAGCAAGAGTCGCCACCGACTTTTTATTTTATCCAAAGGAAAGGTCAAAAAGCACAGGAAAGACCTTTGAGATGTTTTATTGGGTTCGGGGGGTAGATTATGAAAAGGGAAGGTGCTATCACCCTTTTCATCCATGGTTTTCCATGGGCTCTTAGTTACTTGTTTAGATCACTTGCTTTTGCTTTTCAATTGTTTGAAATGGTGCTTTGTGTGTGGTTTTGAAAATATTTTGAAAAGAGGCCTTTTGTATAGGCAACCTTTGTAACAATTCTTGTTTGAATGTTTTACAAAGGTGTTTGTCTTTTGAAAAATGTTTCAATGTTTGAAAGTTTGTTTTGGGAAATTGTTTTGAAATGTGTTGAGTGTTTTTTAAAATAGCAAGGATGTTTGCAATAGATCAAGTAACTAGGAGTTGTCTACCCTACTCAAAGATCTTTCCTATACATTTTTAACCCTTTGACATTGTTGTTTTACCATTGTATTTGGAAAACAACCTTGTGTTTGGATGTTAAACAGGACGGGCGCGGGTCATCGTATGACCATGATAACAATGTTGCCAAGTATCTTAGCAAATTTTTTGAGGGACTAGATCATTTTTGTATAGGCAACCAAGATAGCATCATCGAGGGACTATGATCTTTTGTTTTTGTTTTTCCAAGACACCTAGCATGCATACCATGTTCATTTTAAAGGCAACAAGTGGATGAAACCCTAGGGGTGCTTGTGTGCATTGTGTTGTCATTTTCATGCATTTTTTTGTCTTGTATTAGTCAAGCTATTTGTTTGATTTTGGATTTTTGCATACAAACCCTAATCTTTCTATCATGGCATATTTGAAAGCAATAAAGTGCGTAAAAATAAATCTACGACTATTACAACATTGATATGGGGAGGGGGATACAAATTTGGGTAGGGGGATATTTACAAGTAATTAAAACCCTAAGTCAACTATTACAACCCAATTGAACTCATTGTGCAAATAAATAAATAGACAATATTTAAATATGCAAATAAATATGAATATGCAAAAGTGTTTTTTGTATTATTTTTATGTATGTAAAAATAAATTATTTAATGTATCAAAAATAAGAAAATAAAAGACTAATTTTATTAAGGGTGGAAACCCTAATTTGTATTAAGAAAATATGTATATTATAATTATTTATTTATGTATTTATGTACAAAAAATAAAATAAAATATATACAAAATGTTGAAAAATAAAAATATTTATGATAATATTATTTAAGTGTATAAATAATAAAAAATAAAAATATAAAATATTTTTATAATATTTACAAGTTTTTTATTTAAGAAAATAAAAGTATATTGTTATAGTAATTATTTCTATGTCCAAAAAAATAATAAAAATAATAAAATAAAATGTGAAAATTTAAGAAAATATTTTTAGTGATTTTTTATATTTAGAAAAAATAATAAAAGTCAGAAACTAAAAAAGAAATGGAAAAATATGGAAAAATAAACAAATGGGCCAAGGGGGTGTAAACAGCAAGCTGGGAGGTGCAAAAAGCAAGGAACAGCCAGGCCCGGCCCAGATGGCCTTCATCTTCAACCTTTGAACAAGATAACGCGTGCCCAGTATTCAAACCTGGAAATCCTGCATACTTGCTCAAAAACAAAAACTTGCAACATGAAAGTTATAGAGCATGATCACACGATTCTAACTATGTAAAAAACTTAATCTAACTCTCAAAGACCAGAGAGAATTTCTCTGGCCCTAATTTCTAACCTAGTTTTTTCAGAAAGTTCATCATTCAAATTCTCCCAGCTCAGTTAACTTAAATGAATTCTATGTATATGTACAGCTCAAGGGCAATGAGGACTACATTTTTTATTCACAATCCTAAGCCTAATGATTCCTAAATAGAGAGATGGAAGTTTGAGCTTTACCTATTTCAGTCAAGCTCGAGTATGGCAATGCAGGGGTTGTTAGTGAGGCCTGAGATGCTTGTGAGCTTGCTTGAAGTTCCTTTGAGCTTCCCTAATGCCTAGCTTGCTTGGAACTAGTTTGAATATGCTTGTAGAACTCAACCTGCAAAGTCAGAATTTGAAAACGGTGAAGTGTGTAAATGGAGTTACAGTGACTTGGGAATGGTTGGGATAGTTTAGGTAGGTTGTATGGAGTGTGTTGAAACTGGTTGCAAGCAAAACGCACGAGTGGTTTGTGATTTGGAAATCAAAATGCAGAACCTGCCCTATTTTGCAAGAAAATGTGATTTTTGTGTACAAGGGTGTTTGAGAGGTTGCTAGCTCGTGTTTCTGGCTTAGTGTGAGATGCAAAACTTTTTTGAAATGTTTACAAGAGTTGGTTTTAACAGATACAAGAGTTGTGGTTATTTTGCAAGGTTTCTTGTTTTTGAAGCAAAAGTTGGAATTGACAATGCAAAGGCTTGTACCATCTAGCTTAGGGTCTGCACAAAGTTGGTATACTTTTCCCTATCTTTGTGGACTTTTTTTGCTTCAAAATAATGGTCCAATGCTCAAGAGAAACAAAATTGCATAAAGTTGTGCTTTATGAAAATAGCATTGTTGCCTTTTTGCCAAAAATGGATTAATCCCTTGTGTAATCTTCTAAAGCTCAGAATAATGCCTCTAACAAATATGTTTGAATTTAACTTATGAGTGTGGAAGGTTTTAAGGACCTGTAAACAAGTACAAGCAAGGCTGGAAAGAAATTGCAACTTGTGTCAACATGAAAAATGCCATGGACCAAAGTGATAATTTCCCATTTTCAAACCTTCGATTCTCCCTAACCATAAATTATTTTGGAGAGTTCTTAGACATTTTGGAAATCTTGTAACATGCTCTACAATCCATATTTGAAATGCATTTTGAGATTTCAATTGGAACTATGTGAAAAATTGCCATGAAGATAGATCAAAATCCTGCCTAAACTAGGGCAAAATTTCACTAAGTTAAAAGTTTCATGGACCCTTATTCCAAAAATCATAACTTGAGATCCAAACATATTTTTGGAAAACTTTGTGAATAAAAGCTGTAGATTTTGTGGTATACTACAACTTTCATGTTGGAAGTTTTGTTTGAATCCAATTTCATCATGGTGAAAAAGTTGGGAAAAGTTGGGAAAAAATAAGAAATTTTCATAACTTAGAAAATTTCTAAGTTATGAAAATTTTCCATTTTAAACCCTGATTTTCAAAATTAGGTTTCTTGGTGAACAAGCTTCATTTTTTGACACATCTTGATGAAAAATGACCCTTGGCACTTGATTTTGACCAAAAAGTCAAAGTTTGACTTTTCAGTGTACAGTTGATTTTTGATCAGTTGACTGGAAAATTCATTTGTCAATCCAATGCATTTGAGATCTTTTGAACCTTGTGATTAGGTCAAGATGATTCCATTGAGTCCTTGAATCCATGTTTGAACCCAATTTTCCATTGGCTAGGTGAAAAATCAGAAATTGCCCTTCTGCAGTCAAAACCCTAAAAACGACCATTTTGCCCTTTTAATGATCTGATCAAATTTCTTGAGGAGTTGTGATCCAAACTTGATCAAATGGTTCATATGAGTCTATAATGTTTATGTGGATAAAAAATTATGAGGTTTGACTGTAAATTGGCCACAGTTGACTTTTTCCCCAATACAGCTGATTTTTAGGTCAATTATCCAATTGACTGGGCAAAAATTTGATTCAAGGCTTGAAACTTGGTATTAGCAATTTTATAAGTCCAACATGAAGTATGACAGTCACATTGAGCATTGGAAGTCCAAAAATCCCTGTGCAAACTCAAACCCTGATTTCAAGTCAACAGTGCAAGGAAATGTCTTGAGCAGAGCAAACCCTAGCTTAGTCTTGAGTTCAAAGAGTCTTGTGAGGGGAAATCTTGATAAAATGAGAGGGAAAATTTTGGGGTACAACAGTTGCCCCTGTTCAATCTTCTTGAACCTGAAGAGTTAGATTAGCGAGTTTGCCTTTCGTGACTCGAAGGTAAAAGCGGATTGGACACTAGAGTGCCCGTAAATTTGCACTCGTCAAAATATAGTTGAGAGAATGGGCTTAAAGATGCCATTTGGAAGTGTGAATCTTGTTGGAGATGGGCTTAAAGATGCCATCCAAGAATGTTTGTTGAAAATCAGGAGAATGAGCGTCAGAATGGTATCCGTGTCTGGAGCATCTCTGAGCTGGGGATCTGAATAAGCAATAGAATAGCATCCGTGTCTGGAGCATCTCTAAGCTATTTTCTGAGCTTTGAATTTGAATAAGCAATAGAATTGTATCCGTGTCTGGAGCGTCTCTAAGCTGTTTTCAAGCTTTGAATTCTGAATAAGCAATAGAATTGCATCCGTGTCTGGAGCGTCTCTAAGCTGTTTTCTGAACTTTGAATTTGAATAAGCAATAGAATTACATCTGTGTCTGGAGCGTCTCTAAGCTGTTTTCTGAGCTTTACATCTGAATAAGAAATAGAATTGTATCCGTGTCTGGAGCGTCTCTAAGCTGTTTTCTGAACTTTGAATCTGAATAAGCAATAGAATAGCATCCGTGTCTGGAGCATCTCTAAGCCGTTTTCAAGCTTTGAATTCTGAATAAGCAATAGAATTGCATCCGTGTCTGGAGCATCTCTAAGCTGTTTTCAAGCTTTACATATGAATAAGAAATAGAATTGCATCCGTGTCTGGAGCGTCTCTAAGCTGTTTTCAAGCTTGTATATTGGTAACTTGTTAATCTTATCCTGAAAAGGGTAAAATGTTAGCTGAAACACAAAATTATGTTGCATGAAATGTATGATGCAATATATGTGTTTCATCCATGTTTATGATATATGAATGTAATGTATGCGTATGTAAGCTGATTTTTTGTCTTGCTGAGGAAAATAAATCCTTGATAGCTTGGAGATAATAAAATCTTTGACTGCTGCCATGGAAAATAAATCCATGACTGCTGCTGGAGATTCAAAATCTTTGATTATTGAGGATGAGACATCCTTGGACTACTGCTGGGGATAGAAAAATCCTTGGCAACTCGCGGGATTTATCAAAAACTTTGACAACCTTTGCGGGGGATGTGAGAATCCTTCACGACTTTCCTGGGGATGTAGGGATCCTTCAAGTCTTTGGAGTATGATAAACATTTCGTTGTGAGAATAAATGCCGAGTGTTGCTTGAGAAACCTGCTCGGGGAATCCAGAGAACTTTTGAATACTTTTACTGGGGGTTAAATAATGAGAATCCTTACTCGGTTGGGAAATAGGGAAATCTCTGGCGATCTCTATCGGGGACCAAACAAAGAAAAACCTTGATCTGCTGGAGAATAAGGAAGGCTCTGATGGCTTCTGCGGAGGACTGAGAATGAGAATCTTCATTCTGCTAGGGGAATTTGAATCCTTGGGGACTTTATGCTGAGGAGTCAAGAATAAGAATCTTCTACCTGCAGGGGATTAAAAATTCTGACAAATTCATGCTGAGAGTAAAGAAGGCTCTGGAAACTTCACTGGAGAGTCAAGAATGAGAATCTTCATTCTGTTGGGGAGTAAAAGCTCTGTGGGGAATAGCTATACTGTTGGGGAGTAGCTATCCTGCTGGAGAGTAAGCTCAGGACTCTGAGGAAAAGCTTATTCCTGTTTGAAAAAAGTTCAGGAGTTTGGGTTGTATGCCACTTTAAGAATGAGAATCTTCATTCTGTTGGAGATATCAGGAGCTTGGATTGTATGCCACTTTAAGAATGAGAATCTTCATTCTGTTGGAGATATCAGGATTTTGGGTGTATGCCAATCTTCTAGGGTTTCAAGAATGAGGATCTTCATTCTGTTAAGGATATCAGATGTTTGGGTGTATGCCAATCTTCTGGGGTTTCAAGAATGAGGATCTCCATTCTGTTAAGGATATCAGGAGTTTGGGTGTACGCCAATCTTTTGGGGTTTCAAGAATGAGAATCTTCATTCTGTTAAGGATATCAGGAGTTTGGTTGTATGCCAATCTTCTGAGGTTTCAAGAATGAGAATCTTCATTCTGTTAAGGATATTAGGAGTTTGGGTGTATGTCAATCTTCTGGGTTTCAAGAATGAGAATCTTCATTCTGTTAAGGATATCAGGAGTTTGGGTGTATGCCAATCTTTTGGGGTTTCAAGAATGAGAATCTTCATTCTGTTAAGGATATCAGGAGTTTGGGTGTATGCCAATCTTATGGGGTTTCAAGAATGAGAATCTTCATTCTGTTAAGGATATCAGGAGTTTGGGTGTATGCCAATCTTCTGAGGTTTCAAGAATGAGAATCTTCATTCTGTTGAGGATATCAGGATTTTAGGTGTATGCCAATCTACTGAGGAGTCATCCTATGTTGGGGATAAAAGTTAACTGTTATCTGGTTGATTTTCAGGCTTTAAGATAACTTGCTGGGGGATTTAGAGAAACCGGATGATTTCCACTGTGGTTTGATAGTTTCAGCTCCGCTAGGGATTGGTAGTTGGTAGTCTCATCTCCGCCGAGGATCTTAATGACGTGCTATAGAGATTGTGTATGGAAATGGGCTTAACGATTCCATTTGGAAAGTTTGAACTGGATCTGAAATAGCAAAAATCTGGAAGTGAATCAGAATAAACCGCTGAGAGATTTATCTGAAACAGCAAAATCTGGAAGTGAATCAGAATAAACTGTTGAGAGATTTATCTAAAACAGCAAAATATGGAATATCTTCAACTGGAATAAGAATCAGGGAGATCTTAGTGTCGATCTGACTAAGCCAGAGAAGGTCTTGAATCACTTTGACTAGATAAGAATCAGAAAAATCTTAGAACCGATTTAACTGAGCTAGACGAAAGTCTTGGAATATCTTCAACAGATGCCGGGGAAAATAAATCCTGGACTTCCGTTGAAGGGGAAAGTTGAATGAACTATTATCTGGTCGTGGTCCAGGCTTCATAGCTTGAATTTTGTGAGAATCTGACTGCATCTTTAATGAAAGGTAAAGGTTAGTTGCACGACATATATCAAACAATGATGTTCTCAAAATAAATGAGATTGCGTTGTATGATGTCCTGAGGTACAGATGTGTAATGTTTTCAAGACGACCTCTCGCTGGGGAAAATAAATCCTGAATTGGTGGTGGAGAAAAGAGTTGAATTCTTCGTTTCCGATAGTGAAAAATCTAGCAACTTCAATGGGAAAAATTCTCAGGAATTCTTGAGGTCGACTTAGCTGGGAAGAGGTTATCAAAGATTTGGAACTCTGGCGGGGAGCCATCTTATGAGAAGGATTTTGGAGAGATTTGTCACTGCCCCAAGTAGCGAGTGTTTATGGATTTGCCAGGAAATATTTAACTGTATGTAACCCTTTGTTGGGATTGACGTTCAATGCCCCAAGTGACGGGGACAGAGACTTGCTCCTAGTTACTCTGCACTTTGAGAGATTTCTTGAAATCTTGACGGGACTGCTCTAGGTGTACTAGACAATGACATGTCATGTCCCCTTGTTGATAGGAGATTTTTGCAACGGAAGTGTCATTCCACTTGAAGTGATTTTGTTCACTGAGATAGCTTTCGTTCATCGGATATTCACTATGTGAATTTCTTTGCTGTCAAACAAATAGCCATATGCAAACAACGATATTCAAATAATGCAAAGTTTATGTTTGTCTTGAAATTTTGAAAATGCGTTTTTTAGTAGAAAACTTTTGTAAGAAAAATTCAACTCAGGATTTAGAGCAAAGCCTTACAGGAGTCAGGATACCTTTTGTAACAGTATGCTTTCGAACTAACCCATGCTTCAATTAGGACTTTTGAAAGGTTGTAACGTGGCTTGGTTCACGGTTTTAAGAAACAAAGGATAAAGGCTCAAAGTATATTTGTACCCACCCGCTCTTCATGATGTTCTTCAGTCCTAAACTCAGTTAATTGTGCGTCTGAACTCCAAATGAGTCTGGAATGACATTTTGGTGATGGTTCAAACAAGTTGAGCTTGTTGGAAGGCAGTCATTTTTGCAACATTATGTTTGTTGAGGATTTATAGTGACCTCCTTCTTTTTTATTATCCCTAATTTTTGCCTGACTGTTCCTATTTTTTTTTAATTTACAGTCAGCGGGATGCCCCAGCTATCTTAAGTCTCCTTTGTAGGTTTCGACTCAGTGGGCTTTTTTTTAGAGATAATGACTGCCTATGTGATAAGGAACCATCACCATCTTTTGATTCCAAATAAATGTTTTTGATGTCATTCATTCTATTACAATATGCATTTGAATTAACTGAGAGACTACCCTGCCCCAAGTTTTGATTAATGGTTTCAATTTGTGTTAAAACAGAAACTTCTACTTCTTTGGCTCGAAGGGGTTGACTAGGGATTATCTTCCTTATAACTCAAGTGTTTAGGATTTGAAAGAAACGCATGTACATCGTTAGCAAGGTCTGTCCAAAAGCATATTGTATGAGATTATAGCATTGTTTTCGTCATCCTCCCTCTAAAGGTTTGTAACTTTTAGCAAGAGTTAATGTCATAAAGAAAGTATAAAGCATAGTTTAAGTATAGTGAAAACGAATGGATGAATTCAAGACAAACATATGCAATGCATTAATGAAACAAAGTTTGAAATTAATAGATAATTGTTCAAATAACAAAAGAAACTACAACTTGAAAATTCAAATGAAACAAAAGCCTCTTTGTCTGAACTTGTCACTTTAGGTGGAGAGCCTTCAGCGGAAGATTTTCATTTGGCCATCTTGTGTGAACTCCAGCGTTGTTTCTTTAATCAGATCTTGAATTTTGTTTCTCAATGCCCAACAGCTATCGGTGTCATGTCCAGGACTGTTGGAATGATACACACATCTTGCATTTGGATTGTACCCTGGAGCGGCTGTGTTGGGACGCCGAGGGGGGTCCCTTAATACAATCAGCTTGACTTCCAACAAGCGTTGCAGCACTTGGGATAATGACATGTTAATCTCAGTGAAGCGCTTTTCAGATGTATTTTGCTTACGCCGATTACCCTGTTGACGTTGGTGAGGTTGTTGTTGGGCTTGTGACCCTGAAGCAAACTGGGGAAGCTTTCCCTCGGCTTTTTGTCTCAAGAGAGGCTGAATGATGACTTGATCTTCAGCCTTAGTTGTTTGCCCCATTTGGTTACATTTGCCTAGATGAAGCTTGTTGATGAGGACCTTTAGCTCATCTTGTCCTTGAGTCATGTTTTGGATGAGAGCCATCTGGCCCACCAGTTGTCCCATCATATGAATTTTCATTGTTGCCATCTCAATTTGTATCCCTTCTAACTGATCATTCCTGATGCCCCCTGGATTCCCTATGACCATGCCCCTTGTGAGGAGAGCTTTCACCTCTTCTTGTCCCTTGGACAGGTTCAAGAACATCTCTTGAAGTTAAGCGTTTTGAGCCTGGATGTCTTTGATAGTCTTCTCTAGAGCCATCTCTATTGAAATAAACAGTAGGAAGATAAGGAGACCTGAAAGGGGGAAACTTGTCATGATACGATGCATGATATGTGGATGCATGTTTTCAAGGATCTCGCGGGGTAAACACAAGAAAATGTTAGAAATTGAACATCTTTGATTGGAGAGTTTCATATCGGTGGATGTATTTCCACGAGAATCAAGCTCACCATGTCAAGTGGGTCATAGCCCTTGACTCAAGTTGTTGTACTTGATCTTTGACGGTGTTTGTTTAGAGGAAAATGAATCCTCTTGCCCTTTGGTAGACGGCTGGTTCAACGTGACCCTGCATCAAAGACCCTCGAGATCCTTGAAATGGTTATTGAAAATGCTATGGTATGATGTTATGATGTTATGTACAGATATGTGAAGTAAGCAAGTTTATATACAAATAATCATATTCACACAAAGCAGACAAGTCCTTAGGTTTTGGCTTGCATGGAGTTTGTAGGTAAGTACCCTCTTAAAGTCTAGTTGGCCCAACCTATCTTAGAAATAGTAACCGGGTTCTAAGGAGATCAATATCACTGGATGGTTTCCTTGTTCATTGTTTCAATTTAGCCTCTTACAGGCGACTGAAATATTACAAGGAAACAACCCTCAATGAGTGTAGTATCGAGTATCAACCAATTTTCAGCTCTATACTGAAACCGGTCATCTCACTACGTCCTAATGGCCAAGTTGGTCAAGTAAGGTTCTAAGGTCAGTTGATGCTTCACGACACCATGCGGCGTCCCCGTACTCTCCTTGATTCAACTCAAGGGTTACCGGTACCAACCAAATTGCCACATTAACGTAGCTACTGCTTCAACTATGTCGGTATACCCCGCACAGTTCCCTCACATTTTATTGCTACTTACCGAAAAGGTGCCCCCAAATCCGGGTGTAGGATTTAAAACAAACCCAAACAAGGAACCAAAAAAGTAAAGCATACAAATCAAACAAGATAAACATGTAAAGGTGATCTAAAACCCTAAGGTAACCCAACTTTGGGATAATTCCCCAGCAGAGTCGCCAGTTCTATGATACGGTGGGAAAACTGACTTGAGGTTTTGCGTTTGTGTTTGCAAATGTTTCGGTTTAGCAAGAGTCGCCACCGACTTTTTATTTTATCCAAAGGAAAGGTCAAAAAGCACAGGAAAGACCTTTGAGATGTTTTCTTGGGTTTGGTGGGTAGATGAAAAGGGAAGGTGCTAGCACCCTTTTCATCCATGGTTTTCCATGGGCTCTTAGTTACTTGTTTAGATCACTTGCTTTTGCTTTTCAATTGTTTGAAATGGTGCTTTATGTGTGGTTTTGAAAATATTTTTAAAATAGGCCTTTTGTATAGGCAACCTTTGTAACAATTCTTGTTTTAATGTTTTACAAAGGTGTTTGTCTTTTGAAAAATGTTTCACTGTTTGAAAGTTTGTTTTGGGAAATTGTTTTGAAATATGTTGAGTGTTTTTGAAAATAGCAATGATGTTTGCAGAAGATCAAGTAACTAGGAGTTGTCTACCCTACTCAAAGATCTTTCCTACACATTTTTAACCCTTTGACATTGTTGTTTTACCATTGTATTTGGCAAACAACCTTGTGTTAAGATGTTAAACGGGACGGGCGCGGGTCATCGTATGACCATGATAACAATGTTGCGAAGTATCTTAGCAAATTTTTTGAGGGACTAGATCATTTTTGTATAGGCAACCAAGATAGCGTCATCGAGGGACTATGATCCTTTGTTTTTGTTTTTCCAAGACACCTAGCATGCTTACCATGGCCATTTTAAAGGCAACAAGTGGATGAAACCCTAGGGGTGCTTGTGTGCATTGTGTTGTCATTTTCATGCATTTTTTTGTCTTATATTAGTCAAGCTATTTGTTTGATTTTGGATTTTTGCATACAAACCCTAATCTTTCTATCATGGCATATTTGAAAGCAATAAAGTGCATAAAAATAAATCTACGACTATTACAACATTGATATGGGGAGGGGGATACAAATTTGGATAGGGGGATATTTGCAAGAAATTAAAACCCTAAGTCAACTATTACAACCCAATTGAACTCATTGTGCAAATAAATAAATAAATAGACAATATTTAAATATGCAAATAAATATGAATATGCAAAAGTGTTTTTTGTATTATTTTTATGTATGTAAAAATAAATTATTTAATGTATCAAAAATAAGAAAATAAAAGACTAATTTTATTAAGGGTGGAAACCCTAATTTGTATTAAGAATAATAAAAGTCAGAAACTAAAAAAGAAATGGAAAAATATGGAAAAATAAACAAATGGGCCAAGGGGGTGTAAACAGCAAGCTGGGAGGTGCAAAAAGCAAGGAACAGCCAGGCCCAGCCCAGATGGCCTTCATCTTCAAACTTTGAACAAGAAAACGTGCGCCCTGTATTCAAACCTGGAAATCCTGCATACTTGCTCAAAAACAAAAACTTGCAACATGAAAGTTATAGAGCATGATCACACGATTCTAACTATGTAAAAAACTTAATCTAACTCTCAAAGACCAGAGAGAATTTCTCTGGCCCTAATTTCTAACCTAGTTTTTTTAGAAAGTTCATCATTCAAATTCTCCCAGCTCAGTTAACTTAAATGAATTCTATGCATATGTACAGCTCAAGGGCAATGAGGACTACATTTTTTATTCACAAAACCTAAGCCTAATGATTCCTAAATAGAGAGATAGAAGTTTGAACTTTACCTGTTTCAGTCAAGCTCGAGTATGGCAATGCAGGGGTTTTCAGTGAGGCCTAAGATGCTTGTGAGCTTGCTTGAAGTTCCTTTGAGCTTCCCCAATGCCTAGCTTGCTTGGAACTAGCTTGAATATGCTTGTAGAACTCAACCTGCAAAGTCAGAATTTGAAAATGGTGAAGTGTGTAAATGGAGTTACAGTGACTTGGAAATGGTTGGGATAGTTTAGGTAGGTTGTATGGAGTGTGTTGAAACTGGTTGCAAGCAAAACGCACGAGTGGTTTGTGATTTGGAAATCAAAATGCAGAACCTGCCCTGTTTTGCAAGAAAATGTGATTTTTGTGTACAAGGGTGTTTGAGAGGTTGCTAGCTCGTGTTTCTGGCTTAGTGTGAGACGCAAAACTTATTTGAAATGTTTACAAGAGTTGGTTTTAACAGATACAAGAGTTGTGGTTATTTTGCAAGATTTCTTGTTTTTGAAGCAAAAGTTGGAATTCACAATGCAAAGGCTTGTACCATCTAGCTTAGGGTCTGCACAAAGTTGGTATACTTTTCCCTATCTTTGTGGACTTTGTTTGCTGCAAAAGAATGGTCCAATGCTCAAGAGAAACAAAATTGCATAAAGTTGTGATTTATGAAAATAACATTGTTGCCTTTTTGCCAAAAATGGATTAATCCCTTGTGTAATATTTTAAAGCTCAGAATAATGCCTATAACCAATATTTTTGCATTTAATTTATGACTTTGGAAGGGTTTAAGGACCTGTAAACAAGTACAAGCAAGGCTGGACAAAAATTGCAACTTGTGTCAACATGAAAAATGTCATGGACCAAAGTGATAATTTCCCATTTTCAAACCTTCGATTCTCCCTAACCATAAATGATTTTGGAGATTTCTTTGATATTTTGGAAAGCTTGTAACATGATCTACAATCAATCTTTTAAATTCATTTTGATATTTCAATTGGAACTATGTGAAAAATTTCCATGAAGATAGGTCAAAATCCTGCCTAAACTAGGGCAAAATTTCACTAAGTTAAAAGTTTCATGGACCCTTATTCCAAAAATCATAACTTAAGATCCAAGCATCTTTTCAGAAAACTTTGTGAATAAAAGCTGTAGGTTTTGTGGTAGACTACAACTTTCATGTTGGAAGTTTTGTTTGAATCCAATTGCATCATGGTGAAAAGTTGGGAAAAAATAAGAAATTTTCATAACTTAGAAAATTTCTAAGTTATGAAAATTTTCCATTTTAAACCCTAATTTTCAAAATTAGGTTTCTTGGTGAAAAAGCTTCATGTTTTGACACATATTGATCAAAAATGACCCTTGGCACTTGATTTTAACCAAAAAGTTAAAGTTTGACTTTTCAGTGTATAGTTGATTTTTAATCAGTTGACTGGAAAATTCATATGTCAATCCAATGCATTTGAGATCTTTTAAACCTTGTGATTAGGTCAAGATGATTCCATTGAGTCCTTGAATCCATGTTTGAACCCAATTTTCCATTGGCTAGGTGAAAAATTAGAAATTGCCCTTCTGCAGTCAAAACCCTAAAAATGACCATTTTGCCCTTTTGATGATCTGATCAAATTTCTTGAGGAGTTATGGTCCAAACTTGATCAATTGGTTCATATGAGTCTATAATGTTGATGTGGATCAAAAATTATAAGGTTTGACTGTAAATTGGCCACAGTTGACTTTTTCCCCAATATAGTTGATTTTTAGGTCAACTGTCCAATTGACTGGGCAAAAATTTGATTCAAGGCTTGAAACTTGGTATGAGCAATCTTATAAGTCCAACATGAAGTATGAAAGTCACATTGATAATTGGAAGTCCAAAAATACATGTGCAAACTCAAACCCTAATTTCAGGTCAACAGTGCAAGGAAATGTCTTGAGCAGAGCAAACCCTAGCTTAGTCTTGAGTTCAAAGAGTCTTGTGAGGGGAAATCTTGATAAAATGAGAGGGCAAATTTTGGGGTATAACAGTAGTCTCGTCATTATGGGGGATAGTTTGTTGTTGAAATCTTTTTCCGATGGATGGTAGTCTCTTCATTGTGGGAAATAGTTCGTCGTTGAGATTCACATTACTCTGAAGAAGTTTGTTTGTTTCCAATCATAAGTACTAATACTAAACAGTTGTTACCACCCCTAATATTGATGTTTGTTGGTATTATCTTACCACCTCTCCCCCCCCCCCCTAGTGGGTCGACATTACCTTTTTTTCTATCTTCTCTAAGAGTGGATAGTTTACAGTTATCTGTTGATTATTGTTATCCTTTATGTTCTCTCCTCAATGTCTGATTTGATGTTACTTTGTCTCCTCTTTGGGCTTTACCCTAATAGAGTCGAGTCCTATGTTTACCAGTGATTTATTTTCCTGGTCTAAACTTCTTTTGATCTTTTATTTTTTGTATCCCCAGTGGTGTATTGTATCACTCTTGAATCTGTTTATTTGCATGCATAATCATAAACATTGCATGGCATCTTAGGGCCAAAAATAGGGTTTGTTTTATATTTAAGTATCTTCAATCACGTCGACACGAAGATTTTAACCTTCGTATCTCCGGATAGAAGACACTTAAATAAGGGCAGCTGTGTACCCCAATTTTTGCCCCTAAGATCCCTTTATCATCTCATGTCAACTCAATCACAACAAGATTACACTAGGGTTTGGTTCTTCTCCCTATCTTTAGGTTTGCTCATGGGGAATCACCAATCACCTTTATTTATATATTTTGATCATATATGTTTTGTATTAATTAACTTTTAACTAATAAATACAATTAATGTTTGTCCTAATTGATGATATTATAGGTGAGAGCATAACACATTCCATCAAGTTTATCTATAGGTTCATGAGGTTATTTCCATGCCTTCTTCAACAAATATTCATTGAGATTCAAGCTTCATCATTACATATACTTTGAAGTAATATAATTAAAGGTCTACTTTGATTCATCATGCCTCAATTTGTAAAAGAAAGTCAAAGGATGCAAGATTTGATTGAAGAAGTTTGACCTAATTGGACAAGTTCTTGATTTCTTGATCACAAATGCATTATTCCCTCAATTCTTAATATTTGGTAGTGTTTATGGTTGCTACGGCTTCTCATTATCATCCTCAATAACTACTATTCACATGACAAAATTATTTATGCAAGAAATTTTGCCAAAATTTAAATGGGTTTCCAAGGCATTTTGGTCCTCTATGAGCTACGGTTTTGTACTTCTAAGGGCTATATCTTGCTCATCTTTTGGTATTTTTGAGTGATTCCAAATATATGCTTAACTTTAAATGGTTATCAACAAATCACTTCAAAAGTTTTAAGAAGATTTTATGTGGAAGATGCCTAATGATGAAGAAAGATTACAAGTCCTCTAGATATGCCATCAAATTCCCTCATGTGACTTCAAAAGATCATAACTTGGCCAATTGTTATCTCCTTGAGCCCATTCTTTTTCCACAATGATTTTATGGATGTGAAATTCAAATATTCTTTTATGTACAAAGCTTGAAAATGGATGGAATATGCCCTAAGGATGCAAAAGATCATAGACCATCTCATAAATTTTCACCAATTTTGCAAGACCATAACTCTTTCAACACTTGGTATTTTTGAGTGATTCAAGTTTCACAATTCTCTTTAGGAAGTCTACCTCAAGATAGAATCATTGATCAAAGCAAGATTTTGGAGGAAGGACTTGTTTGGAATCAAAACATTAAAGGTCATTTTTTAAGAGAAAACTTGAAATTTTTCTGAGTATAAAAGTCAGCATCTTTTTCTCAACTTTGACTCATCACAACTTTTGGCTCAAGCGTCCATTTGATTCCATTCCTTGCACATTTTAAAGTTTGTGATATCATATTTCTAAAGCTTCAAGAATCATTCCGTAAGACCCCTTGAGCTATGAATGCCATTGTTTCGAAGTGCGTACCTTGGAACTGAAGTTTCACTTCAAGTCAGATCACAATTTTCATAATGTGGCTTCTAATCATCAAGTTACCACTCATTTTTCACTTAAGCATGATCAACAAAGATAACTGGATTATTTAGAGTGGCAAAATGCATCAATTAGATGAGTTTTGATGCACATGAGAGCATACTTTGATCGTGTACACAGGTGTGCACGAATTCATTTGAATTTACATCATTCACCCCTCATTTTGATCCCATTCACTTCTCCTATAAATACAGGCTCTATTCCACTCATTTCCGCAAGCTTGAAGAGCCAAAATCACTCTGTCAAACTCCATCTATAACACCCTTTTCTGAGATTTCGAACTCCTATTTTCTCTACTTTTCAATTCAATCTCTTCATTGATTTTTCATCCTTAAACTTCTCTGAAGCTAACAGAAGAAGAATCAAGCCTTGAGGTGTCCGGAATCGTGCTAGCCAAGTCCATTTACAGAGCAGCTTCATATGACTTTCTTTGGGTAGTTTAAGGCACCAAATCTTCTAACTCAAATTACTGAAATGGTCTATGATGTTCACTGATGCTTGCTATTAACTCAATTTTTCCAAATCGACTATGCTATGCTTTATATAAATTTTTCACGAGCATATGGTTGTGATCATCTCAAGTAGACGCATCTAATGGTACCACTATGAATGCGTAAATTTACATATTCAAGGATTTGAGATTTGCCCTATTTGCAGGAGGCTGGTGGTTGAAGACGACCTACGTGTCGTTCTTCAACCAATGACATTAGGCCAATTGTTTTATTTTCATTGGTTGGATTTTATTGTGTTACATGCTTGCGCTCTGCCTTGGGTCCATGATGCTCCCTCACCTCAAATACGTTGGATTTGCCAGCGTGTATTAGTGAGAAAGATCCAACGCGCGTAGTTTTTTCTGATTTGTTTTATTTTACAAAATTATTTTTTAAATTCCTTTTATCTTTAAAAATTCATAACTTTTATTTTTTATCCAAAAATTATAAAAAATATATACAAAAATACTTTGAATTATTTCTTATTTTGTGAATATTGTTTCATATTTTTATTTTAATGTTTGATATTTTTCATAATTTTTGTTTTATTTGCTTCATTTTAATTGTTTTAAAAATAGATGAATGATTTTAATGATAGTTTGATTAAATTTTTATTTCAAATATATCCCTTCCCTCTTCATCTTATCCCTTTCTCATTGTGCTACATGTTGTTAGAGGGTGATCTACATATCATCTCTTCAAATATATGGCACATAGATTGCTATTTACTGGCCTCAAAATAGGTGCGACTTCTATATAAGTTCACTTACAATTGCTTAACATAGCACTAAATTTTTTCATGATTCGAGAAATGATCATTTGTGGCCCAAACCCTAGCTTACAAGCCCAAGGATGTTTAATTTGAAACCTTTGATCCAATAACCTTGAGATTCATTATTAGGAGGCTTTGGTCTTATCAATCCTCTAATGAATATTCATAAACTTTGGTACAAGTGGATCATTTAAACATTATTGATCATATGTTTTTACATTGAGAACTTGAAATGAATGATATACTTGACAAAAATCAAATGGAACTTGTTGTTGAGAGGCTTTGATTCTATCAATCTTCTAATGAGTTTTCAAATTCAAGTTTCAAGATGGTCATTCAACTAACCTCTAATTACTAATGCATTAACATTTTACTTTTACTTTATGATTTTGTGCTTTTATTTTATGCCTTTAATTTATGCACCATTTTATTTTAGCATTTACATTTCATGCTACTTTCATCTTTGCTCACTTGAGTATTTACTTTTATGTTATTTTTATTTTTCTCACTTGAGCTTCTCATCTCTTTTTGAAGATACCTAATAATCAACTTGAGCTATAAAAAACTTTAATGTTACTTGGACTATTTGGTTACTATCCTTGGCATTATGGAGTGATGGACTTCTTGGACTTAGGATTAGAGACCTTGACCTACCTTGAGACCTTGTGACTTTCATTGATATTTTGTTTGGAGTTCTTGGGGTTTACCCCAAGACATTGGTTTGTTTATTTTATTTGTGTGCAGGTTATTGTGATTACATGCTTTTCCTATGATTGGGAATTCACCTGTATACAGCTGTTACTCTGCCCAATTTTTGTGAAGACTTAATGTATTTGGATTTTGATTCTCAAGAGGTTGTATTTTCCTTTCTTGTTTGGTTTCAATCCAAATAATGGGAATTCTACATTGACTCATTATGTATAGTGTTGGCTTATTGTTGGTTAGACGGTTCTATTCTCTAGCTTTTACCTTTATGATTTAGGATAGCCCCTTCATCTCCTCCCACTTTCTTTAATTTCAAAAAAATCTCCTCCCTCCTTTGAAAATTCTTCTTGTTTTTAAACTTGAACCTCTTTCATAATAAACTTGGACTTAGGTCCATGCCCTTTTCAAAAAATATTTTTCTTAATCAAGCTCTAAACAACTTAATAATACTTTGACAATTTTTGTGAGAAGATTAAAAGTCAATCAATCTCATTCATACTGTTTTGCCACTTTGGCTTTTTACTTTAAAATTTTCTCAAAAGATTAGACCTTGTCAATCTTTATAGTCATACGAGCTACTATACTTCTATGATGTGTAGTGAAGTGAGATATTTTCCACTTGGGTGTTGAGCAAGACTTTGTTGATTTTAAAATCCAAGCCATATCCTCGATTTTCATAAGGGACTAATATCGTTTACCGAAGGCAGCATCGAAGGGTCATCGAGGGACTACGATCTTTTTAATCGAGGGTCTTTGCTAAAGCGTCCCACATTCGAGGGACATGACTGTATTTTTCCAAAGGCAACAAGTGGAGGTCGCCCTAGAGGTGTGTGTGTGTGTGAAGAGTGTTTGGTTTTCAGTTAATTTGTCTTGATTAGGGTTTTTCTAACATTTGTTTTTATGTCTTGCCATGCACGCCTAATTACTATACAGTTATAAGGAAAGTGGTAAAGTGTGGAAAATAAAGTTCTACGCTATTACAAGGCTTCGGGAATTAGGGTACAAATTTATGAATGGGGATGACGAACCGAAAGTTCGATTAAAAGTATAAATAAACAAACAATACAAGCCAATTGAAATAATTTAAATAACTAATTAAATTAAATAATTTTATTTAATAAAATTAATTAATAATATTAAATATAATTTCTCAATTTAATTAATTATCCAATGAATTACATTTTTTTTGTATTTTTAATTGATAGAAATCAAAATAATTAAATGAAATAATACAATACAAACAAATGTAAAATAATTAGAGAATGGCCCTGAAATGCAGTAATTCAGGGGAGTGTGGGCAGGATTTCGGATGGGCTAGAAGACCCAA
The DNA here is from genome assembly GCA_948472305.1 of Vicia faba. Lineage (NCBI taxonomy): Eukaryota > Viridiplantae > Streptophyta > Magnoliopsida > Fabales > Fabaceae > Vicia > Vicia faba. The sequence goes on from OX451741.1 coordinate 1,155,706,745, forward strand.
CTAACTGTTTCAAAATCGGGCTAGAGGGTGTAAATTTAGAAATAGGGTGGAGAATAAGTAATCTCGGATTGGGCTAGCAGCTTAAGCCCAATAGCAATAAAACAGAATAGAAAATAAATAAAAAAGGTTGGGTTGTAAGGATTCCGTTGGGTTTAATGGGCAAGGCCCAATGTAGAAACTGAAACATAAACAACAAACATATAGGGTAGGACCGGACTGGGTCCGGGGTCTGAACCCGTTCACCCTCATTTTATCAAAATGGGTTAAAGAACCCTAGTCTAGCACCTCTTTTCTGAAATCGTGAGACAACACCCTCCGTCTTTCTCTCTGTATCATGATTCTGAACAACAGCAATAACCAAACATCAACAAATTCCTTTTATCTATATTCCATATTTCTTATCAAATCTCTCAGGAACTCTCATCATCTATCCGAAACCATAACAACAATACATCCTCTGTTCTCAATCCTTAATATCTCCTTCTCTCTCTCATGGTTCAATCTGAAATAACAATAACAACAAGGCAGCAATAATTTGGAGAAAAAAATAAAAGAAAGCTTACAAACTTGAAGCTAGTTTGAGGATTCCGATGTTGGTGAACGGTTGCAAGTGCTCTGGTAAGTTTAACTCTTTCTTCACTCTTCTACTGCGATTTTGGAAGTTTATGGATGTATATTGTTGAAGGATATTATGGATGGTACTTTTGTGTTGTCTCATTTGTGGTTGAAGATGAGTGAGGATAATGATGTTTAGGTATGTATTTGTGTTGCGGTTTATGAGAGAATTGCGAGTTTATGGGTTTTACTGAGTGTATGCAGATCAAAGGGTAATTTGCGGCAATGAATGAAATAGAGTGAAGGTTGTGGTGAGTTTTAACAGAGTGTGTAAATGAGAGGTTGTTTAGAGTGTTGGAAGTGTTTATACATGGCTGAGTTTGTAAAGAGGTAGAGTGAAGAATTTGAGGGTTGCAGTTGTTGGAGCTGAGGAGTATGGACGGGAGTTTCATTTTTTTTAGATGAGCAGGGAGTATGCGGTTTTTGGTCCTGGAGGTTTAAGGGAGTTTGAAACTGGTTTTTATCAGAGGGATTTTTTTATTTGTTTTGACAGAGGTTTTTTCTAGTTTTCTCTATGTTTTCTGTGATTCCTGCTTGGTTTATGTTGAACCAACTTTCTTTTTTTCTCCCTTTTTTATTGAGCTGAGGTATGCATTTATAGTGGGGGCATATGAGATTTTAGGGGGAGAAATTGATGAGTTTGAACTGTTTTAGGCACTATTTCAATGTCTTTCTAATGCAGTTTCTGTTTTTCTAATTTGGTGCAATATTTGGCCCGATATGATGCAGGTTTACAGCGGTTATTTGTACTGGTTTGTGGACCTTTTTTATGGAAAACAGGAGCATAGCAACATCAGGTTTCTTGGACTTGTGTAGGCAGTGGAAAGTTTCGACATTAGCATAATTCTGGTGGGCTGGTGCTGCAACAAATGAGCCATGTTTTATGCAGCAAGAAAAAAGAATTGGAGCAAAGATGGACTTGAAGTTTTAGGTTTGAAGATTAAGATTTGGGAATTTTTTGAATTTTTCCTTTATTTGGAACCAAACTTGTAACTTTTGAAATTTTGATTAGAAAATTGATATGAGAAACTTGAATCATGAATGAATCTGAAGATTGGTATTTAAAACTTAGTCCTAAAGACACTTTGAATGAATATTGAATGAAAAAAATGATTTTTATGAATGACAATGCTTGACTCTTGATAAATCTTTGAATTATGCCAAGATAATTGTTTGGAATTTGTTATGATAATGCATCAATTTAAATAGGCACTTGAATGAAATTGTTTGGAATACTTGATTCCATGAACTCATAATCAAATTGAATCAACAAATACCCATGTGTACCATTTTTGAATCTTGACAAAACCATACACAAAACCCTAATTAGGAAGGAGGAGATATATGAAACCACACCTTGTAGCTTAACGAATCGCTAACTTTAATTCTCCAAATTAAAATTAACTTTTAATTGAAGTAAACAAGTATTTGAAAAGAACCATGTAATATCAAGCCTCTCAATGATCTTTGTTTTGATGAAGACAAACCATAATAGCAAGAAGGCAAAGATGTTGATCAAGCTAATGCAGCAATGGATAAAAGTCTTTGGTTCAAGCTCTTGGAAAATTTCATAAGGTATAATAACAATTCTTGCTATGAACTTAAGTCTTAGATGCTCAATGATCAAAACAAGTTTTTAAACTTGTCCAAACTTTTTCTCAAGTTTACTAAGCAAAAAATCCATTTTTACATCTGTGCAATCGATTTACATATTAATGCAATTGATTGCATGACTTACATTTTCAGTTGTTTTGCTTTTGTTTCTTAGTGCAATCGAATTACACAAGAATGCAATCAATTGCTCTCTGATTAAAAATGATATTGTTTTAAAGTGCAATCGATTTGCATGTTTCTGCAATCGATTGCTCACTGAAAATATTTGAAATTTATGGATGTTAGAACCCGTGCAATCGATTTGCATCAAGGGTGCAATCGATTGCTCGCTGAACATTTTTGAAAATCAACAGCTTTGAACATACCTTTTCATAACACCATTTTATGGAATCTTTTCACTTAATCTTGGCAATTGTTCATAATTAATTTACATAAACTTATATTGTTTCAAAGAGGTGCTATGAACATATAAATACTGAAATTTCAAAATCAAAAACAACCTCTTCCAATCAATATTTTTCTGAATTTTCAAATATTTAACTCAAGTCTTTTTCACTTTCATTCAAAAAAGTTTTCTACATATTTTCATATCTTGTATAATAGAAAACTTTGAGCAATCTAAGTCTTGAGTCATTGTATATCATTGTTATTGGAAGAGAAGATCAAGTTATTGATAAAATCACTCAAAGTGATTATTGCTCTACAAACTCACTCAATCAAAATATTGTTGTACACTTTCTTATTTTTCAGGATTGTTGGAAATAAGATTAGTGGTTTTTGTTTTCCAGGATTGTTGGAAACAAGTAAGCTCACCTGGAGAGGATTGTTCTCATTGTTGACATAGTGAAAATCCAAGAGGATTGTTCTTGGTCCAAGAGGATTGTTCTTGGTTTTGGTTGTTCTTGTTTAAGTTTTCCAACTATAAGGAAATCTCTTTCATATTGAAAGGGGACTGGATTACTCTTGGACTGTGAGGGGAACCAAGATATATCGCTTGTGACTCTTTATTTTTCTGCACTTTACTCTTTCATAAACTCACCATAAACCAGAAAAATAATATCCATCATCACTAAAACCATAAAAAATTTAAAGCACCTAATTCACCCCCCCCCCCCCCTCTTGGGCGCAATTCGTACTTACAATTAGTATCAGAGCAGGTTATAGGTAACTTGTTCCTAGAGATCCAGTATGGCTTCCGCAAATCAAAATCTTGTTTTTAGAGATGGTGGTAGTAACAACAAGCCTCCTCTATTCTGTGGTGAATATTTTGACTTCTCGAAAATACGCATGAAGGCACATCTAGAAGCACAAGGAGAAGAAATATGGGATGCCGTTGAAAATGGTCTATTTCTTCCTATAATGGTGATCAACGGTGCTGGTTCATCAAAGTCGAAAACTGCATGGGATGAAGATGATAAGAAAAAGGTCCTCTATGATAAAGAGGCAATCAACCTTCTCCAAGGTGCACTTAGCATAGATGAATTCTTCTGTGTCTCTGCATGCAAAACGGAAAAAGAAATATGGGATACCTTGGTACAAACTCATGAAGGAACCGTTGAAGTTAAACGATCAAGATTAAATACTTTAAGTCAAGAATACGAGTTATTTTGAATACAGCCCGGAGAATCCATCCTTGACTTGCGGAAAAGATTTGTGCACTTGACAAATTATCTAAGTTCTCTTGGTAATACTTTAACTAATGATGAACTAAATCTGAAGGTGCTTAGATCTTTAACTAGGAAATGGCAACCAAAAGTAACGGAAATTTTTTAAAAGAAAAGTCTTTCTACAATGATGTCCGCAACATTGTTTGGAAAACTTCAAGAATATGAAACCGAACTTGGAAGACTTGAAAAGCATAAAAACAAGAGAAGAAATCCAAGAATATTGCTTTAAAGATTGATTCCAAGGAAGTTGAAAAGGAAGACAATCCGGAAGAAGATTAAAATTTCATGCTTCTTGTTAAAAGGCTTGGTAAGTTCTTTGGTAGAAATGACAAATCCTTTTCTCATGCAAAAAGAAAGAAACAATTCAAGAAAAGTAAGCTTCCAAATCAACACAAGAAGTCACATGTTATGAATGTGGTAAGCAAGGTCATATAAAGCCAGATTGCCCGAAACTCTCCAAGAAAGGTGGGTACAAAGGAAAAAAGGAATTTAAGAACAAAAGGGCCTATGTTGCATGGGAGGATAATGAGATAAGTTCTTCGTCTGATTCCGATAGTGATGAAAGTGAAAATCTAGCATTGATGGTCTCACACCATTTCGATAGTGAAGATGACGAGGTTAGTAATGAATTTTCTCTTTTTGATAATGATGCACAAGGTGCTATAGATGAACTATTAAATGAATCCAAAATTCTGTACAAAACTATTTCATCTCAAAAGAAACAAATTTCATCTTTAGAAGAAAAATGTGAGTCTATGGAAAAATATCTCAAAGATGAAAAACAAAAATTTAGTGAGCAAAAGAAGAATTTTGTATGCAAAAATTATGAATCACTCTCTTTCCAAATTGTCCAATTAAAAAGAGTTATTGATAGACATGAAAAATGTCAAATTGGATTGAAAGGTGTTCTTAGCCAACAAAGATATTCCAATGATAAAAGTGGACTTGGATATTCAAAGTTTTCAAAACCAAGTTCTAATAAAACTATCTTTGTTAAGGCTATTGATCAATCATCCGAAGAGAAAGTGAACAAACCTAAAGTTGTTCATCATTATCCTAAAAAGAAAAAATTTCCTAATAAGAAATATTATCCTTCTAGATATAGAAGTAACTTTGAACCTACTTATTTCTATTGTGGTATTAAAGGCCACACACCTAATGCTTGCTATGTTAGAAACTTTAGTGTGGCAAGTGGGCATTATGTGTGGATAAAGAAAGGTACTAATTATGAAGGACCCAAAGCAACTTGGGTACCTAATAAAACCTAATTTGTTTTGTAGGTATGCTTGAAGACCACATGCAATCTATGGTACCTTGATAGTGGTTGTTCAAAGCATATTACGGGAGACATAAACCAATTTTCAAATCTAGTGCTAAAGGCCAAGGGTTTTGTCACTTATGGAGACAACAATAAGGGAAGAATTCTTGGCAAAGGCAATGTTGGTGTTCCACCTTTCACATCCATTGAAGATGTTATTTGGTTGAAGGACTCAAGCACAATCTTCTTAGTATTAGCCAACTTTGTGACAAAGGCTTCAAGATCAAGTTCACCAAAGATGAATGCTTGATAGAAGACGAGGTCACACATGAGGTTATACTTAAAGGTAAAATAATTAATAATATATTTATGATTTCCCTTGATGATCCATCTTTGAAGGTAAAATGTCTCATGGTGAACAACGATGATCCATGGCTTTGGCACAAAATAATTGCTCATACTCGCATGGAACACTTGAATAAATTAATCAAGTATGATCTTGTCATTGGGTTACCTAAGAGAAATTTTGTCAAAGATATACTTTGTGATGCATGTCAAAAGGGGAAACAAACAAAATCAACTTTCAAATCTAATAATGTGGTGTCTACTACAAGGCCACTACAATTGTTACATATGGACTTATTTGGTCCATCAAGAACCAGAAGTTTCAGAGGTAATGTATATGATTTGGTTATTGTTGACAATTTCTCTAGATATACTTGGACATTCTTTTTAGTGCAGAAAAGTGTTGCATTCAAGGCTTTCAAGAAGTATTCTAAGCAAATTCAAAATGAGAAGTCTTTAATAATTATATCCATAAGAAGTGATCATGGCGGAGAATTTCAAAATGCTCTCTTTGAAGATTTTTGTGGAGAACATGGAATCTCTCACAACTTCTCGGCACCAAGGACTCCTAAACAAAATGGAGTGGTGGAAAGAAAGAATAGATCTCTTGTATAACTTGCAAGAATAATGCTTAGCGATTCAAATCTTCCAAAATATTTTTGGGCAGATGCGGTAAGCACGACATGTTTTGTTAGCAATAGAGTTAACATAAGACCAATCTTGAAGAAAACTCCGTATGAACTTTTCAAAGGGAGGAAAACAAACATTGCTTTCTTTCACATCTTCGGTTGCAAATGCTTTGTCCTAAACAACGATAAAGATAACCTTGGTAAGTTTGATGAAAAATTCGATGAAGGTATTTTTCTTGGTTACTCTCTTACTAGTAAGGCATATAGAATATATAACAAAAGAACTTTAACAATTGAAGAATCAATGCATGTATCTTTTGATGAATCTAACCCCTCCAAGGAGGATAATGTTGTTTGTAATGATGATGATGATGATGATGAAATATTAGAAGTTCCTCAAGAAAATACTTCCAAAGATGTCAATAAGGATCAACCAATTCAACAAGAAGAAGTATCTCAACAAGAATCAAATATCAATGATCTACCAAAGGAATGGAGAACTCATAGATATCATCCTATCGATAAAGTAATTGGTGATATAAGTCAAGGTGTGACAATAAGATTAAATCTTAAAGATGCTTGTCTAAACATGGAGTTCGTCTCTCAAATTGAACCTTCCAAAGTTGATGAAGCCTTAGGCAATGACCAATGGATTATTGTTATGCAAGAAGAGTTAAACCAATTTGAAAGGAAACAAGTTTGGGAACTTGTCCCTAAGCCAAGCAACAAACACATCATTGGAACAAGATGGGTGTTTAAGAACAAACTTGACGAGAACGGCATAATTGTTCGAAACAAAGAAAGGTTGGTAGCATAAGGCTACAATCAAGAAGAATGAATCTATTTTGAAGAAACTTTCGCTCTGGTTGCAAGGCTAGAAGTTATTCGTCTTTTATTTGCATATGCTTGTTCATTAAATTTTCAGCTTTTCAAAATGGATGTCAAGAGCGCATTCTTGAATGAATATATCAATTAATAAGTCTATGTTAAGAAACCCCCGAGGTTCGAAGAATTCAATAATCCATCTCATGTATTTAAATTGAGAAAAGCTCTCTATGGTTTGAAACAAGCACCAAGGGCATGGTACGATCGACTAAGTAATTTCTTATGTGAAAGAGGCTTTGAAAAGGGTAAAGTTGACAAGACTTTGTTTATCAAGAAAATCAAAGGTAACACTTTTCTAGTTCAAGTCTATGTTGACGATATTATCTTCGGTTCGTCAAACAAAGAAATGTGTGAAGAATTTTTAGCAATGATACAAGGGAAATTTGAGATGTCCATGATGGGTAAAATGAATTGTTTTATTGGACTACAAATCAAGCAATTAAAGGATGGCATCTTCATCAACCAATCCAAGTATTGCAAGGAATTGTTGAAAAGATTTTACATGGATAATTGTAAAGCTATGACTACACCAATGGGCTTCGGTACATATGTTTATCAAGATGAATCCGGTGTCTCTATTGATATTACAAAATATCGAGGTATGATTGGATCTTTATTGTATTTGACGGCAAGCCATCCTGACATAATGTTTAGTGTGTGTCTTTGTGCTCGCTTTCAAGAAAATCCAAAGGAATCACATCTCATGGTAGTAAAACGAATCATGAAGTATATCAAAGGAACAACAAATGTTAGATTATGGTATCCTAAAGGTAGTGTTTGCAATTCAGTTGGTTATTCTGACGCGGATTATGCAGGTTGTAAAACTGATAGAAAAAGCACAAGTGGTACTTGTCACATCCTTGGAAATGCATTAGTATCATGGGCTTGCAAGAAACAAACATGTGTTGCTCTTAGCACGGTCGAAGCAGAATATATTGCAGCGGGTAATAGTTGTGCACAAATATTATGGCTCAAGCAACAACTTTGTGACTACGGACTCGATCTAGGATGCATTCCTCTATGGTGCGACAATACAAGTGCGATAAATATTACAAAGAATCCTTTCATGCACTCAAGAACCAAACACATCGACATACGACATTATTTTCTTCGTGATCATGTAATTCAAAGAGATCTCGAAGTCACATTTGTAGATACTCATAATCAACTTGTCGATATCTTCACAAAACCTTTGGCAAGAGAGCCATTTTACAAAATTCGACGAGAACTTGGTATTTTGGATGGACATGACATCTAAGGTGCATTATATCCTTTCTTAATGCTTTCAAAGTGATATTCATGTTTATATGTGAAAAATTCATGTTTAAGAATTGTTTAAATTCAAGAAAAATGTGTTTTTGGTCATTTTTGGTTGATGCAATCGATTGCACCATTGTGTAAATCGATTGCTCACTGTATGTTTTTATTTTCTGACCTTTCTGTTTCAATGCAAATTGATTGCACCATAGTGCAAATCGATTGCACGCTGTTCGTTTCTATTTTCTGTTGTTTCTATTTAGTGTGCAAATCGATTACATCTGTGTGCAAATCGATTGCACCTGCTGTAATTTAACTTTATGACATGTTTTAATGTTAGTCAGAATTCCTACCCTCTCCTAATCCCGATATCACCTCCATAATTGACCAATTAAATAACTTTGAATACATTAAACCCCACTCATAACTCTCTACTCATAAATCCTATCCTATAACACAAAATTCTTTCCAAATTCATCTCATCACATATCCTCTTCTCAAAACCTCCAAAGTATTGTGACATATTCAAACCTACCAAACCCTAATTTCAAAAGTCACCTTCCTCATGGCATCCAGATAAAAGAGAAAATTGTCAGCTCAAGAGAAAGGGAAGAAAGTTGGATCCTCATCTATGGAAAATCCACTCATTCAAACTCTCACACAACAAAAAGAAGAGAGGTTCACAAAGTATTTTCAATGGAAAAGTGTCTCAACACCAAAATATGGTATGTTATCATCCTTTCCTCAAGAATGCTTTACATTTCAAAATGATTTAGTATCCAATGATTTGGAACTAATCATTTCGTCATATGGATACTATTACCCGGATTTGGTGCGGACATTCTTCAGAAACTTGGAAACTTATAAAGTAAAGTTTGTCAAATATGTTTTTGGGTACAAGAATTTCCCTAACCCCTGAAATTCTTGGAGGTATCTTAAACATTCCTTATACCGGGAGCACTCTTTATGACCCGGGAGATGAAGATTGGAACGACTACAACAAGGAGAATTTTTACTACAGTGTCGGAAGGTTAAATGAAGCATAATTCCGTGCAAAAAAGGATTCTAGGTCTAGGCGGTGTTGTTCCCTCAAGAGACTCTTGGAGTGCAGGTGATTTTTATATCGATGATAGGCTATTTCACTATTTTATGGTATACATCATGTTTCCGCGGGCTGGAAATCACTGCACTGTGACAGATCTTGAGATGCAATTGTTGTACGCTAGAAAAAGAGGAATAAGTGTCAATTGGGCTCGTCTTATCATGACTCATATGATGAGGTTTAATGCAAAATCAAAATTCCTGCCATATGCTTATTTTATTACTCTTATTATTGAGCATTATGGAATTGATGTTGATGGTTTTGAAAAGGTTGAAATGGATGCAAACCTGCATAAGATTTCAATCAAAATTGTTGATTCGAGAATGGGTGTTCATTACAATCCGGAATCGAAAACTATAACGTACATTGGTGAAGATGTGGTTGGTGATGAAGGAAACGATCAAGAAGATGAAGGTGGTGAAGTTGTACCTCCTCCACCTGCTCCTGTTGGTCCAAGTAATCAAGATATAATTAACTTCATGACTCAACAGTTTGCTACACTCAACACCAACATCAACAACCAATGGAATGCTATCAACGACTCCACAACGACCCGTATCAATGATTTTCGCACATATGTGAATCAACAGTTTTCTTACCTTTACTCTCATCTCCACATACCTCCATATGATCCCAACAACCCAGTTGCCCCTCCTCCACAATATACCGGTCCTCCACTTCAACAACAATTTCCCAATCAAGGACCATTTTTCTATAACAACCCCGACATGAACCAACCATGAATTATGTCCATTTACTGTTATTTTTTTATTGTGTTTATCATTATGTCTTTGTTTTCTCTTGTGACTGTTTTGTTTATTGAACATTATTGTTTAAATTTGCAATATTATTACATATATATATTGTCCATCTTTTATGAATCTTTCCCTTCTTTTTGATAATTTCAAATGGGGAGAATGATGTTATACTTTATGCTTGTGTATTTCCTTGTATTCAACTTTTAAGGTACAATGAATCCTTCAATATGAGCAAATCCAAATGATTATAAAGCTTCTCATACAAAGGGGGAGTTATACATCTTAGGGGGGAAAGTCTCTCTCCGGAAATAACAAAGCTTCAAGAAAGATTGTTTGTCATCATCATAAAGGGGGAGAATGTAATATCAAGCCTCTCAATGAAATTTGTTTTGATGAAGAAAAACCATAATGGTAAGAAGGCAAAAATGTTGATCAAGCTAATGCATCAATGGATAAAAGTATTTGGTTCAAGCTCTTGGAAAATTTCATAAGATATAATAACAATTCTTGCTATGAACTTAAGTCTTAGATGCTCAATGATCAAAAGAAGTTTTTAAACTTGTCCAAACTTTTTCTCAAGTTTTCTAAGCAAAAAATCCATTTTTACATATGTGTAATCGATTTACATATTGATGCAATTGATTGCATGACTTAAATTTTCATCTGTTTTGCTTTTGTTTCTTAGTGAAATCGATTTACACAAGAGTGCAATTGATTGCTCTCTGGTTAAAAATGATATTGTTTTAAAGTGAAATCGATTTTCATGTTTGTGCAATCGATTGCTCACAGAAAATATTTGAAATTTCTGGTTGTTAGAACTCGTGCAATTGATTTGCATCAAGGGTGCAATCGATTGCTCGCTGAACATTTTTGAAAATAAGTAGCTTTGAACATACCTTTTCATAACCCCATTTCATGGAATCTTTTCACTTAATCTTGGAAATTGTTCATGATTAATTTACATAAACTTATGTTATTTCAAAGAGGTGCTATGAACATATAAATACTGAAATTTCAAAGTAAAAAACAACCTCTTCCAATCAATATTTTTCTGAATTTTCAAATATTCAACTCAAGTCTTTTTCACTTTCATTCAAAAAAGTTTTCTGCATATTTTCATATCTTGTATAACAGAAAACTTTGAGCAATCTAAGTCTTGAGTCATTGTATATCATTGTTATTGGAAGAGAAGATCAAGTTATTGATAAAATCACTCAAAGTGATTATTGCTCTACAAACTCACTCAATCAAAATATTATTGTACACTTTCTTATTTTTCAGGATTGTTGGAAATAAGATTAGTGGTTTTTGTTTTCCAGGATTGTTGGAAACAAGTAAGGTCACCTTGAGAGGATTGTTCTCATTGTTGACATAGTGAAAATCCAAGAGGATTGTTCTTGGTTTTGGTAGTTCTTATTTAAGTTTTCCAACTATAAGGAAATCTCTTTCATGTTGAAAGGGGACTGGAGTACTCTTGGACTGTGAGGGGAACCGGGATATATCGCTTGTGTCTCTTTATTTTTCTGCACTTTACTCTTTCATAAACTCACCATAAACCAGAAAAATAATATCCATCATCACTAATTCACCCCCCCCCCTCTTAGGTGCACTTCGTACTTATAAACCAAAATTATATCGACCAAAATGAATTGTAACTTGTACTTCAACCCACCAAAATCAACAATGCCTTCATGAATTGAAATTAGAAGCCAAACTTTTTTTAACTCAAGAATTGACATATAACGTTTCGATAAGTTTCAAAACCTTATAAGCACAATTTGACTTTGATCCTTAAAGAAAACTTGTAGATGACATTCCTTATGACAATGTGCCAAAATTATTGTCTTAAGATCTTAAAATTTTATGAAATTAAGATTCTTGGAAGTCAGACAACAGTTACTTGAGATTAGGTCAAAGTCTGGAAAGGGACCTCTAAAGTATTCAAACTTTTGGTGATCTTACACACATAATTAGCCCTTGAATTTTAATGTTTAGTTGGAGATGACATCAAGGAGAGTCATATGCATAAATATCCACTCAAAAGTATTTAATAATGAAAAAGTTATGATCGTTTGAACTTGAACTTGCAAACGTTGACTTTTTGCCCAATATAGTTGATTTTCAGTCATTTGAACCATTGACTGAGCAAACTTGTGATGCAAGGCTTGAAACTTGACATGAGCATCCTTGAGGACATATGAAGAACCATGAAAACAAATTGAGACCTTGGAAACTCAATCTTCCTTGAGAAATATAAAACCCTAGTTGTGGACCCATTGCTTAGGAGGAGAATTTGTCTGATCAATTCTTGAGCCACCTTGAGCATTTGAGAACCCTAGGAGAATATCTTGAATGGAAAATGGGAGGGAAAATTTTGGGGTACAACAATACCCCTTGCAGAGTTCCCGTGAACATGTCGACTAGCTCCTTCTCTAGAAGTGGTGGTTGCACACGAGATGCCATCTCTCTCCACCTTTGTGCATACTCTTTGAAGGATTCTTATTTATTCTAGGATAAGTTCTGGAGTTATGTGCAGGTAGGCGCCATATCCAGGTTGTATTTATACTGCTTCAAGAACGCATTGGCAAGATCTGCCCATGTTTGTATGTGCATCCTTTCTAGCTGCATATACCAATCAAGAGATGTCCCACTTAAACTATCTTGAAAGCAATGAATCATTAAGTTCTGGTTCTGAGCATAAGCATACATTTTCCTACAATACATGTGCATGTGGTTTCTCGGACAAATGAGCCCCTTGTATCTCCCAAAGTCAGGTACTTTGAATTTTGGCAGGATTATTACATCCTGAACGAGACCCATTTTGAGGGCATCGACATCAAAAGCATCATATCCTTCCATAACTTTTAACCTTTTTTCTAAAGCTTTGTATTGATTCAGCGCCAATGGGTTTTCAGTAAAAAGGGTATTAGTCACCTTCTGATGTGCTTGGTTGACATCCTCCAGATCATGATCTCCATATTGCAAGTCCAAGTAATTGTCAGCATTATTAACCGGAATCTGCAGGGTATGAGATGCCCCTGTCTTTGGTGGAAGTGGGATAAACCCTTCAATTTCTTGTCTCGTCTCATATTGAGCCATGACAGGTTTATGTGGCCATGTCTCCAGTCCTCTTTTCAGCTGGTGACCGCTTGATGCACTGATAGCTTGGGTTATTTCCTTGAAGGCTACTCTAGGAATTTGTTCTTGTCTATCAATGATATTCTTCAAAGCTAAAAGAACTTGACTCATATCTCCCCTCATTGAGTCGACCTTTCTCTTAACTTATTCCAGGTCCACTTTGAAAGCTGCTTGATTCTCTTCGATTTGTTCCATGGCTCTTAGTTGTTGAGCTCTTGTTTGATACGGCCGCCAGGAAAGTGGTGGTTTCTTTCTACCAATGGTTCAACTGGAGAATATTTTTGAAAAATGAGTTTTGAGTTTTTGACGTTATGATATGTAATGTTCTTATGGATGCATGATTATGTATGAATGATGTTAAGAAATACATTTCGAATGTCTTATTCACTTGGGTATATATTTATATCATGTATTATATTTTTTAAGTTTTTGCTTTTTTTTATTGGTGAGTATTTGGAAAATAAATACGCAAACAAGATAGGAAACACAATGCTTTTATTGAAAACACCAATTGTCTTTAAAAGATAACACATTTCAGATACTGAAAAATATTACAATTCTAAAACAATAAATTTGCTGGAAGGGAAATAAATGAAAGGAAAACAATCTTCTAAGCTCGTTTACGAATGTCTTCCCTGAAACGATCGACCATTGTCCTGCATAGCTTGAGAAAATTGTCAACATCCTCCGGGAGAGGGACCATTACACTTTCTGCATCTTTTAAGCTTCTGGGAATGTCTTCAATAAGGTTGTTGGCCAAGAAAGCGAGCCTCTCAAGCTCATCCTTGTAGTATCGGTATTCTCGATAGAGGTTGGGAATTATCTTGTGGTTATCCATTCTTGCTTGGGCAATCTTTGTGTATTGTTCCTCCCAATACGCCTTTTCAGCCCTTAGCTCCTGTTGTACCCCAAAATTTTCCCTCTCATTTCTCAAAGGATCACTATGGACCCTCAGGTTTGCTTCCATCCAGTTCCAAGCCTTGAATTGCAATTTTTTTCAAGAAAGTCATCCATGAGGATAAAATGGTCATTTGCACACTGAAAAGTCAAACTTTAACTTTTGGATCAAAAATCAAGTTTCAAGAATCATATTTCATCAAGGCGTGTTGAAATATGAAGTTTGTTTCATCAAGAAATTCAAAATTCAAAACTACTTTGGAAAAGTCAAAATTCTAAATACTTAGAATTTTTTCTAAGTGTTTAAGAAATATGACAAGCTCAGAACTTCTGGCCAGATTTTCACCATGATGCAAGCTGATTCTAGAAGAACTTCTGATACAATAGTTATAGATTTCAACGAGATCTAAAACATTACAGAACAGAACTTCTCCTAGAAATGCTGGGATTTCAAGTTATAACTCCTCAAAGACACGTCCTTAAAACTGAAACACTCAGCAAATTCTTGACACTTTCAAGACAGAGTTGGGTTAGAACTTCTGGGCCAGTTTTCATAAAGATTCAGTCATAGTTTGCAAGGGTAATTAAAAGAAGGTTACAGAGCATGCTACAAACTTCCTGGAAAGTCTGAGACTGAACCTCTGATCTAGAATTAAGCAATGATGTAGAATCTCACGTTGCAGTATTTCTGGATTGATCAATCTCATCATCATTTAATGCTCACAACCACTTTTGGGTCTTTCTCCAAAGGATTTCCCCACGTATGGCATATAAGTACAAAAGTATGTTGAGCCCATGCTTTGCTTTTGCCTCTGAGGGTACTCACCCTTAATTCACGCTTACAAATCCAGCTTAGGCATGGCTAAAAGCTGCTAACCACCATGCTTGCTTCAAGAACAAGGCAGCACCTTAGCATATGAAGGCTATATTCAACGCTTCGGTCAGAATATGACCAAATCCCAAAACCTTGCTTATACAACCCACTGCACTACTACAGCACAGTCCTATAACTAACAGCTAATTCAGCCTACGCCTGCATCCCATAATTGCACTAAACTAGCATACGAAGACTGTGATCAAAAGGAAAGGGAACAGGATGCCAAAAAGGTTCGAATCCCATTTTGTTTTCCCCCCAAAATCACAACAAACCCACCTATAAATAAGTTTCTCCATCACACTTGCAAAGGGCTGGCTTTTGGAGAGAGAGAGAGAGAGAGAGAGAGAGAGAGAGAGAGAGAGAGAGAGAGAGAGAGAGAGAGAGAGAATTATCAAAGAAAGAAAAGGAAACTGTAAAAACCTTTGCAAATCCTAAACAGAACCTTTGTTCTTCCCTTGGAATCAAAGAATATAACCATTGTTCTGTTACTCTCGCTGACACCAGAACATCAGAAGCCAGCAGCTCAAAGTTCCAAACACACGTTTCAGATTCAAGGTAAGTATTTATGCCTTTGCATCTTTTCATTCAGAACATCATTAATATGTAAATATCACAATTAATTTTATCCATATCATTGCATAAGTAAAAAAATTGTGGATCAGAACTTCTTGATTAAGGCTAGGCTCAGAACTAGGATTATAACTTTTATAAATTGTTGTGTTGTTATCCGTCTGATTTGCTGTTTATTAAGAACTGAATAAATTGCTAATGTGCTGATTAATATGAGGGAAGAGTTGAAATGCGGCCTGGAATCTCTGATTTCCACTCACTATTTTAACACTTAGAACCTCTGATTTTTACACGCTGATAACGTACTGAACTTCTGATGTTCACTCACAGTTTTAGCACAACACATAACTTATGAGTTCTCCTCACTATTTTAACATACAGAACTTCTAAGATTTTCTCATTGTTCTAACACTCATAAGTTCAGCACATAGCAGCCCAGAACTTGTGTTTTCCCTCTAACGTGTCTTGCAGGATCTCAGAGTATATCAATCCAGAATTTATGACGCTTCCTTCTGAACCACAGCGTGCCCGGCATCAGAACTTCTTATCCCCTTCGTGTTTCTTCCAGCAGCATGTTAATTATATCTCTCATTACTTCCCTTTTTATCATTTTCAATATTAATCCCCTTTTCATTAATATAAAAAAATACATAAAAATATTTTCTTTTATTAGTTAATTTATTTCTTTTTATTAATTAAGACAAAAAAATCATTTTCTAAACAAGTCCTTTTTCTTTCTCACATTATACATTTCAATATGGTTGTAATAGTTAAATAGGATTTAATTGCAACCCCCATTCATAAATATGTACCCCTATCCCTTTAATGATTGTAATAGCGTAGGATATTTACTTTCCACACTTTTTATTACTTTCATATATTGCTAGTAATTAGGGTGTGCATGGCAAGACATGAAATCAACAAATAGAGAACCCTAATCAAGACAAAATGCATGCAATCAAACACACTTTGCACATATGCACACCTTAAGGTAATCTCACTTGTCTCCTATCGTAAAAATAGTCATGTCCCTCGAACATGGGTGTTTTAGCAAAGACCCTCGATAAAAGATCGTAGTCCCTCGATGACCCTCGATGTTGCCTTTGGTAAATGATCTAGTCCCTAAACGACATTGCTAAAACGTCCCATGGGTTACCTTTTATGACTATACAAACGTCCCACACTCGTCCCTTCACATCCAACGATGGGGCTTCTCACCAAAACAACGGTAAGATAGTAACATCTAAAGGGGGAAGAAAAGAACAAATAAGACCTTTTGAGTAGGTAGATTCGCTCCTAGTTGCTCGCTTGCTCACAACAAAACATTTTTACACCAACACTCTCATTCGAAATATTTTCAAAAGACAAACACTTCGTACGCGTTCTTATAGAAACGAGAGCCATTACAAAGAAAATCCTTTTCAAAAACACATTCCACAAACTCCCCTTTGAACTATTTTAAAAACAACACTTTGTACGCATTCTTATAGAGACGAGAATCATTACAAAGTCACATTTTCAAAATACTTTCAAAACACACACCACAAGCACATTCAAACAAAAGCAAGTGAACTAGCGAGTAAACTAAGAGCCCATGGAAAACCATGGATGGAAAGGGTGCTAACACCTTCCCTTTTCATAATCTACCCCCCGAACTTAAGAAAACATCTCTAAAGGTCTTTCCTGTGCTTTTTCACCTTTCCTTATTGAATAAAAGAAAAGTCGGTGGCGACTCTTGCTATCCGCAACATTTGAGATCAAATGCAAACCTTCAAGTCAGTTCTCCCATCGTATCACAGAACTGGCGACTCTGCTGGGGATATACTCTAAAAGTGGGGTTACCTTAGGGTTAGATCATATTTACTTGCCTTCATTTGTTTGAATTGCTTGCTTTACATTATTGGTTCTTTGTTTGGGTTGTTTTGATCCTCTACCCGGATCTGGGGCACCTTTTTAGGTAAGTAGAAATAGATTGTGGAAACTGTGTGGGGTATACCGACATGGTCTAAGAAATAGTTACGTTAGTGTGACGCATTTGTTGGTACTAGTATCCCTTGTGTTGAAATGAGGAGAATACAGGGCCGCTGAGCGGCATCATGAAGCACTAACTGACCTTAGAACCTTACTTGACCAACTTGGCCATTAGGAAGTAGTGAGATAGTCGTCTTTGGTGCAGTCCGAAGTTTGTTGATACTCGATGCTACACTCATTAAGACCGGACTTTTGGGATATCTCGGTCGCAAGAAAAGATTGATTGAGCTGAGACAATGCCTAAAAGAAAGGTCAGTGATATTGAGATCCCTTAGAACCCGGTTACTATTAACTAGGACAGGTTGAGCCAACTAAACTTCAAGAGGGTACTTACCTACAAACTCCATGCAAGCCTAAACCTAAGGACTTGTCTACTTTGTGTGAATATGATTATTTGTATATAAACTTGCTTACCTTGCATATTTGTACATAACATCTTACCATAGCATTTTCAATAGCTGTTTCAAGGATCTCGAGGGCCTATGATGCAGGGTTACGTTGAACCAGACGTCTACCAAGGGGCAAGAGGATTTATTTTCCTCTAACCAAAAACATCGTCAAAGATCAAGTACAACAATTTGAGTCAAGGGCTACAACCCACTTGACATGGTGAACTTAATTCTCGTGGAAGGACATCCACCGATACAAAGTTCTCCAATCAAAACTGTAAGTGACTACTAAACCCGTGAGATCCTTGAAAACATGCATCCACATATCATGCATCATATCATGACAGGTTTCTCCCATACAAGTTTCCTTATCTTCCTACTGTTTATTTCAGTAGAGATGGCCCTAGAACAGACCATCAAGAGCATTCAGATTCAAAATGCTCAACTTCAAGAGATGTTCTTGAACCTGTCCAAGGGGCAAGAAGAGGTGAAAACTCTCCTCACAAGGGGCATGGTCATGGGGAATCTGGAGGGCGCCAAGGATGATCAGTGGGAAAGGATACAAATTGAAATGGCAACAATGAAAGTCTAGATGATGGGACAACTGGTGGGCCAGATGGCTCTCATCCAAAACTTGGCTCAGGGACAAGAAGAGCTGAGAGTCCTCATCAACAAGCTTCGTCAGAAAGATTGCAATCGTATGGGGCAAACAACCAGGATTGGGAATCAGGTCACTACTCAACCTCCCATGAGACAAGAAGTCAATTTAAGGGAGAGAAGACCTTCCCAAATTGTTTCCACGGCACGAGCCCAACAACGACTTTGTCAACATCAACCAGAAAATCAGCAAAGGAAAAGCGAGCCCAAAAGACAGTTTACCAACATCAACATACCACTGTCTCAAGCTTTGCAACACATGCTAAGGATGAATCTGATTACACAAATAAGACCTCATCCAAGTCCCAAAGCTTTTTCTCCCAGCTACAATCCCGATGCCAGGTGTGCCTATCATTCCAATAGTCCTGGGCATGATACAAATGATTGTTGGGTCCTAAAGTACAAGATTCAAAACCTGATCGATGAAGGATTATTAGAGTTCACACAAGATGGCCAAACGGAATTCTTCTGTCGTCCCTCAAAGTCTCACCACCTAAAATGACAAGTTCAGACAAAGAGGCTTCTGTTCATTTGATCTTTCAATTGTAATTTCTTTTGTTATTCAAAAAATTATCTATTAATGTCAAACTCTGTTTCATTAATGCATTGCATATGTTTGTCTTGAATTCATCCATTCGTTTTTTGCTATATTTAAATCTATGATTTTGCTCTCTTTATGACATTCAACTCTTGATAAAAGTTACAAGCCTTTAGATGGAGGATGACGAAAACAATGCCATAATCCCATACAGTATGCTTTTGGATAGACCTTCCTAACGATGTACAGGTGTTTCTTTCAAACCCTAAACACTAGAGTTATAAGGAAGATAATCCCTAGTCAACCCCTTCGAGCCAAAGAAGTAGAAGTTTTCTTTCTTACACAAATTGAAATCGTTAGTCAAAACCTGGGGAAGGGTAGTCTCTCAATTAATCCAAATGCGCGTTCAGATCGCAAACTCTCATCTCGTAATACAATGAATGACATCAAAAATATTCCTCTGGAATCAAAAGACGGTGGTGGTTCCCTATCACATAGGCAGTTATTATCTCTCGAAGAGAAAAGCCCACTAAGTCAAAACCTACAAAGGAGACTTAAAAAAATTGGGGCATCCCGCTGACCGTAAGAACAGTCAGGCAAAATTAGGGATAACAAATCAAAAGAAAGAGATCACTACAAATCCTCAACAACATGAAAAATGTTGCAAAAATGACTGCCTTCCGACAAACTTAACTTGTCTGAGCCATCACAAGCGCGTCATTCCAGACTCAATTGGAGTTCAAACGCAGAATTAACTGAGTTTAGGACTGAAGAACGTCATGAAGAGCGGTTGGGTACAAATACACTTTGAGCCTTTATCCTTTGTTTCTTAAACGGTGAACCAAGCCGCGTTACAACCCTTCAAAAGTCCTAATTGAAGCATGGGTTAGTTTGAAAGCATATTGTTACAAAAGGTATCCTGACTCCTGTAAGGCTTACTCTAAATCCTGAGCTGAAATTTTCTTTACTTGCTAAATAGCATTTTTCAAAATTTCAAGACAAGCATAAACTTTGCATTACTTGAATATCACTGTTTGCATATGGCTATTTGTTTGACAGCAGAGAAATTCGTACAACGAATATCAAGTGAACCAAAGCTCTCTCAGTGAACTAAATCACTTCAAGTGGGATGACACTTACAATAACAAATCTCCTATCTACAAGGGGGCATGACATGTCACTATCCAGCACACCTGGGGAAGTCCAATCAAGATTCCAAGAAATATCTCAAGAAATGTTGAATAACCAGGGGCATATCTTTATCTGAATCAGTTGAGGCATTGAACTTGAATTCTCAGCGAAGGGTTACGTACAATCAAACATTTCATGGCAGTGCCACAAACATTTGTTGCTAGGGGCAATGACAAATCTCCCCAAAATCCTTCTCATAGTATGACTCCCAACCAGAGCTAAAATCTCTTAAAACTTTTTCCCAACTGAGTCGACTTCAAGAATCCTCAAGGATGTCGGCCAGTGAAGTCGTCGCCTCTCCAACAGACTAAGCAATAGGGTTTATTTCCCCAACAAACGATAGGATTCCCCAGCTTGAATTTGCCACTCCAACTACTACAAATCAGAGGACCACAACTCCTCTTCCCCCAATAGAATACTCTACAATCCCCAAAAAAACACTGTGAAGCTTGGACCTGACCAGATATTAGTTCAACTTCATCCTTTCAAGCAAGTTACTGCAAAGCCTGGAATCCGGCCAGATAACAGTAAACTTCCTTATCCCCAACAAGTCATTGTGAAGCCTGGAATCCGACCAGATAACAGCTAACTTTTGATTCTCTCCAGCCAATGATAATTCCCTAATAAAGCAACGGACAACTGAGACTCCTGAATTCTTTTCCCCAAGCAAGAATCAACACTTTCCAAAGAGTTTTCAATATTCCCCAGCGGAATTCTCCTCAAACAACAAAACAGGAATCCCTGGTGGAAACATTCTAAGCAAAGTTTGAAGACACACCTACTCTTAAACGACAGTCCGGGATTTATTAACTCCCCAACACTTGTCAAGGATTTACTCTCCAAGACAAAATTACATTTCAACAACATTCATAGCACATGCATACAAAATACATATAACATGAATCTCATTTATTTTAAGAACATCATTACGCAATACATACATCATGACATTGCATACAACTAACTCTTTACCTTTTCAGGAAATATCGATTGACAGATTCTTTCATCATCCTTTTGGAGTAATAGTCGTCTAAGATTCCTTCATCATCCTTTTGGAGTAGCAATCGTCCCAGATTCCTTCATCATCCTGCTAAGGTAGTAATCATCCAAGATTCCTTCATCATCCTTTTGGAGTAGCAATCGTCCCAGATTCCTTCATCATCCTACTGAGGTAGTAAATGTCCAAGATTCCTTCATCATCCTTTTGGAGTAACAATCATCCAGTTTCCTTCCCATAAGCCCTATTATCTAGGCTTTCATCTCGAAGTAACCCTACTATCCAGGTTCCTTCCCATGAGCCCTACTATCTAGGCTTTCATCTCAAAGTAACCTTACTATCCAGGTTCCTTCCCATAAGCCCTACTATCCAGGCTTTCATCTCGAAGTAACTCTATTATCCAGGTTCCTTCCCATAAGCCCTACTATCAAGGCTTTCATCTCGAAGTAACCCTACTATCCAGGTTCCTTCCCATAAGCCCTATTATCCAGGCTTTCATCTCGAAGTAAACCTACTATCCAGGTTCCTTCCCATAAGCCCTACTATCCAGGCTTTCATCTCGAAGTAACCCTACTATCCAGGTTCCTTCCCATAAGCCCTACTATACAGGCTTTCATCTCGAAGTAACCCTACTATCCAGGTTCCTTCCCATAAGCCCTAATATCTAGGCTTTCATCTTGAAGTAACCCTACTATCCAGGTTCCTTCCTATAAGCCCTACTATCCAGGCTTTCATCTCGAAGTAACCCTACTATCCAGGTTCCTTCCCATAAGCCCTACTATCCAGGCTTTCATCTCGAAGTAACCCTACTATCCAGGTTCCTTCCCATAAGCCCTACTATCCAGGCTTTCATCTCGAAGTAACCCTACTATCCAGGTTCCTTCCCATAAGCCCTACTATCCAAGCTTTCATCTCGAAGTAACCCTACTATCCAGGTTCCTTCCCATAAGCCCTACTATCCAGGCTTTCATCTCGAAGTAACCCTACTATCCAGGTTCCTTCCCATAAGCCCTGCTATACAGGCTTTCATCTTGAAGTAACCCTACTATACAGGTTCCTTCCCATAAGCCCTACTATCCAGGCTTTCATCTCGAAGTAACCCTATTATCCAGGTTCCTTCCCATAAGCCCTACTATCCAGGCTTTCATCTCGAAGTAACCCTACTATCCAGGTTCCTTCCCATAAGCCCTTCTATCCAGGCTTTCATCTTAAAGTAACCTTACTATCAAGGTTCCTTCCCATAAGCCCTACTATCCAGGCTTTCATCTCGAAGTAACCCTACTATCCAGGTTCCTTCCCATAAGCCCTACTATCCAGGCTTTCATCTTGAAGTAACCCTACTATCCAGGTTCCTTCCCATAAGCCCTATTATTCAGGCTTTCATCTCGAAGTAACCCTACTATCCAGGTTCCTTCCCATAAGCCCTATTATCCAGGATTTCATCTTGAAGTAACCCTACTATCCAGGTTCCTTCCTATAAGCCCCTATCCAGGCTTTCATCTTAAAGTAACCTTACTATCAAGGTTCCTTCCCATAAGCCCTATTATCCATACTTTAATCTTGAAGTAACCCTACTATCCAGGTTCCTTCCCATAAGCCCTTATCCAGGATTTCATCTTGAAGTAACCCTACTAACCAGGTTCCTTCCCATAAGCCCCTATCCAGGATTTCATCTCGAAGTAACCCTACTATCCATGTTCTTTCCCATAAGCCCTACTATCCAAGCTCTCATCTCGAAGTAACCCTACTATCCAGGTTCTTTCCCATAAGCCCTATTATCCAGGCTCTTATCTCGAAGTAACCCTACTATCCAGGTTCCTTCCCATAAGCCCTACTATCCAGGCTTTCATCTCGAAGTAACCCTACTATCCAGGTTCCTTCTCCCTTATCTCCAGACAACAGTATACAACACTGTAAGGCCCAGACTGGACCAGATACGGTCGGTTTCACAATTCCCCAGTGAGTCGTTGTACAGCCTAGACCCTGACCAGATCTTACTTCCCAGGGCATAAATCAACATTCCTCAGTAAAGTCCTCCTCAACAGTAGGTACAGGAATTCTCACAAAGGAATCTCTTATGCAACCGATCTTTTCTGGATGGCATCTTTAAGCCCATCCCCGAAGATTCCTTGTTGCCTTCCAAATGGCATCTGTAAGCCCGTTCCCGATATCACCGATCAGCATTACTTCATGCGAGTACAAATTTCTGGGCACTCTAGTGTTCAATCATCTTCCACCTTCAGATCACAAAAGGCAGACCGGCCAATCTAACTCTTCAGGTGTAAGAAGATTGAACAGGGGCAGCTATTGTACCCCAAAATTTGCCCTCTCATTTCTCAAAGGTTCACTCTGGACCCTCAGGTTTTCTTCCATCCAGTTCCAAGCCTTGAATTGCAAATTTTTTCAAGAAAGTCATCCATGAGGATAAAAAGGTCATTTGCACACTGAAAAGTCAAACTTTGACTTTTGGATCAAAAATCAAGTTTCAAGAATCATATTTCATCAAGGCATGTTGAAATATGAAGTTTGTTTCATCAAAAAATTTAAAAGTGAAAACTACTTTGGAAAAGTCAAAATTCTAAATACTTAGAATTTTTTCTAAGTGTTTAAGAAATATGACAAGCTCAGAACTTCTGGCCAGATTTTCACAATGATGCAAGCTGATTCTGGAAGAACTTCTGATACAATAGTTATAGATTTCAATGAGATCTAAAACATTACAGAACAGAACTTCTCCTAGAAATGTTTGGATTTCAAGTTATAACTCCTCAAAGACACGTCCTTGAAACTGAAACACTCAACAAATTCTGGACACTTTCAAGACAGAGTTGGGTCAGAACTTCTGGGCCAGTTTTCATAAAGGTTCAGTCAGATTTTGCAAGGGTAATTCAAAGAAGGTTACAAAGCGTGCTACAAGCTTCCTGGAAAGTCTGAGAGTTCCTTCAAAACATGCTGGAGTAAAAAGATACAAAGATCAGAAGTTGGATGTTCATTCTGAATTATGCTAAGACTGAACCTCTGATCTAGACTTAAGCAATGATGTAGAATCTCACGTTGCAGGATTTCTGGATTGATCAATCTCATCGTCATTTAATGCTCACAACCACTTTTGGGTCTTTGTCCAAAGGATTTCCCCACGTATGGCATATAAGTACAAAAGTATGTTGAGCCCATGCTTTGCTTTTGCCTCTGAGGGTACTCTCCATTAATTCACGCTTACAAATCCAGCTTAGGCATGGCTAAAAGCTGCTAACCACCATGCTTGCTTCAAGAACAAGGCAGCACCTTAGCATATGAAGGCTATATTCAACGCTTCGGTCAGAACATGACCAAATCCTAAAACCTTGTTTATACAACCTGTTGCACTGCTACAGCACAATCCTATAACCAACAGCTAATTCAGCCTACGCCTGCATCCCATAATTGCACCAAAGTAGCATACGAAGACTGTGATCAAAAGTCAAGGGAACATAATGCCAAAAAGGTTCGAATCCCATTTTGTTTCCCCCCAAAATCACAACAAATCCACCTATAAATAAGTTGCTCTATCACACTTGCAAAGGGCTGGCTTTTAGAGAGAGAGAGAGAGAGAGAGAGAGAGAGAGAGAGAGAGAGAGAGAGAGAGAGAATTATCAAAGAAAGAAAAGGAAATAGTAAAAACCTTCGCAAATCCTAAAGAGAACCTTTATTCTTCCCTTGGAATCAAAGAACATAACCACTGTTCCATTACTCTCGCTGACACCAGAACATCTGAAAGCAGCAGCTCAAAGTTCCAAACACACGTTTCAGATTCAAGGTAAGTATTTCTGACTTTGCATCTTTTCATTCAGAACATCATTAATATGTAAATATCACATATAATGTTGTCCATATCATTGCATAAGTAGAAAAATTATGGATCAGAACTAGGATTAGAACTTCTATAAATTGTTGTGCTATTATCCGTCTGATTTGCGGTTTATTAAGAACTGAATAAATTGATGATGTGCTGATTAATATGAGGGAAGAGTTGAAATACGGCCTGGAATCTCTGATTTCCACTCACTATTTTAACACTTAGAACCTCTAATTTTTACACGTTGATAACGCATTGAACTTCTGATGTTCACTCACAGTTTTAGCACAACACAGAACTTCTGAGTTCTCCTCATTGTTTTAACATACAGAACTTCTAAGATTTTCTCATTGTTCTAACACTCAGAAGTTCAGCACATAGCAGCCCAGAACTTCTGTGTTTTCCCTCTAATGTGTCTTGCAGGATCTCAGAGTATATCAATCCAGAATTTCTGACGCTTCCTTCTAAACCACAGTGTGCCCGGCATCAGAACTTTTGATCCCCTTCGTGTTGCTTCCAGCAGCATGTTAATTCTATCTCTTATGACTACCCTTTTTTATAATTTTCAATATTAATCCCCTTTTCATTAATATAAAAAAGACATAAAAATATTTTCTTTTATTAGTTAATTTATTTCTTTTTATTAATTAAGACAAAAAACCATTTTCTAAACAAGTCCTTTTTCTTTCTCACATTGTACATTTCAATATGGTTGTAATAGTTAATAGGATTTAAACTCTTACAACCCACCATTCATGAATATGTACCCCTATCCCTCTAATGATTGTAATAGCGTAGGATATTTACTTTCCGCACTTTTTATTACTTTCATATATTGCTAGTAATTAGGGTGTGCGTGGCAAGACATGAAATCAACAAATAGAGAACCCTAATCTAGAAAAAATGCATGCAATCAAACACACTTTGCACATATGCACACTGTTGTACCCCAAAATTTGCCCTCCCATTTCTCATTGATTTCTCATCACAAAGCCTTTGAAGCTCAAGACTCAGTTAGGGTTTCAACTGCTCAAGACCTCTCCTTGCACTGTGGACTCAAAATTAGGGTCTGTGTTTGCACCAAGATGTTTTGACCTAAAGTTCCCAAGATGACTTTCTTGCTTCATATTGACCTCCTAAGTTTATCCATACCAAGTTTCAAGTCTTGATTCCAAGTTTTGCCCAGTCAATTGGATAGTTGACCTAGAAATCAACTGTATTGGGGAAAAAGTCAACTGTGGCCAATTGACAGTCAAATCTCATGAAATTTGACCCATATCAACATTATGAACTCATATGGTCCATTTGATCAAGTTTGGATCAAAATTCCACAAGAAATTTGATCAGATCACCAAAAGGGCAAAATGGTCATTTTTAGGGTTTTGACTGCACAAAGGCAATTCTTGACTATTTGACCTAGCCAATGGCAAACCAAGCTCACATATGGACTCAAGGACCCCATGGAATTATCTTGACATGCTCAACAAGCTCAAAAGATCCCAAGTACACAAGATTGACAGTTGAATTTCCCAGCCAATTGATCAGTTTTGACTGTATACTGAAAAGTCAAACTTTGACTTTTTGGTCAAAATCAAGAGTCAAGATTCATTTTTCATCAAAATATGCCAAATCATGAAACTTGTTCACCAAGAAATCACAAATTGCAAATTAGGGTTAGAAAATGGAATTTTTCATAACTTAGAATTTTTCTAAGTTATGAAAAACCCTAATTTTTTCCCAACTTTGCCCCACCTTTTCACCAAGATCCATTTGGATTCAAGCAAAAGTCAAAACATGAAAGTTGTAGCTTGTTGCATAATCTACAACTTTGATTCACAAAGTTTTCTCATTTGAAGCTTGTATCTCAAGTTACAATTTTTTGAATAAGGGCACTAAACCATTTTTTAACTTAGTAAAATTTTGACCTATTTTGACAAGGTTTTCTACCCTACTTCAAGGCCATTTTTCATACCCTTCCACTTGGAATTTCAATTTGTATTTCAAAGATGGATTGTAGTACACATTCCAAGCTTTCCAAAATGTCCAAGAACTCATCAAACAACCTCATAACTTGAGAGATTCGAATTTCACAAGTTGGCAAAAATTCACTTTTGTTCTTAACCAAAACATGTTCATAACTTAAGCTATTTTCAAGTCAGCTTAGTTTGTGCTAAGTTACAGGTCCTTAAACCAAGTTACACTCCATAATTTAATGCTTGTTCATTGTGTCAAGACCTTGTTTCATGAGCTAAAGCATTGTATGAAGGGTTAATCCCAATTTAGATAAAGCATTATTTCCATATTTGTAAAAGTTTGCTTTATGTCAATTGGTAAATCAAGGAGGTACAGATCAAATCTCTCTAGCACAAGATTATGAGCATAACACTCTGATCAAGGAGGGATTATGCAGCACATTAGGAGGTCCCCTACATGCCTAGAACACCAACTTGCTTTTGTTTCTTAAGAAAGAAGAAAAGTGGCATAACTTGTGACAACTCTCATCTCAGCTTAGAAACAGAAGAGCAAACTTATCAAACAGACTCAGGACATCCCAACCAAGCTTTTGCACGAATCCTTGACCTCTCAAACACTCCCATTGCCATAATCATCCTCAAACTGCAAAAAACAGGGTTGCCTCTGCAGTTTGAGTGCCAACTCCCATTTCCCTCGAGCATTCTTACCAAAATCAATCCATACACATTCCCTAGCATATATGCAAGCTAACCATGACCTAAAACCTGACCTGTAATCCCTCTAACAGCTTCCACCATTTTTATTTTTTCCTTGTGCAGGTGAAGTTCTATAGCTTGATACAAGAAGTTTCGAGACAAAGTAAGCATTGAAAAAGCATCCCTGGACTTCAAGGAAGCTTTTCCAATCATTACCTTGCACTAGAAGTTCCTCATTCTCCAGATAGAAGTTCAACTGCACAGGTAAAAGTTTGAATTCGTATCTCCCTTATTATGCATCTTTAGTCTTAAGTTTGTGAAGAAACAAGGTTCTACTCATAGCCCTGAACACGTACATATCTTTACTTTTCATTTCTTTTGTCTGAGTAGAGAGAATTTGAGCTTTGAAAATGGCAGAAAAACTAGGTCAGAAATTGGGGGAAGAGAAATTCTCCCTCATCTTAGAGAGTTAGGTCAAGTTCTATACATGGTTGGAATCGTCTCTTCATGCTGAGCATTTTTTATGTTATGAGTTTTTGTTGAAAAGCCAGGAATCAGGAGTTAGCATCTGGAGTACAGGGCGCGCGTTTTTGTTGAACGAAGGTTGAAGATGAAGCCACATGGGCTGGGCCTGTGTGGTTTCTTCTTTTTACACCACTATTTCAACTTTCTCACCCCCAAGCCCATTTGATTTATTTTTAATGATTTTTGACATTTTCTTTTTTTATTTGATTCATTTATTTTTTCTCATCACATTAAAATTTTGAAAATATTTTTCCCACCATTTTTTGATTTTTATTTGATTTTCCTTTAGTTACACATAAATATATATATATATATATATATATATATATATATATATATATATATATATATATATATATATATATATATATATATATATTATTATTTAGGATAAATAGAAAAATATGTAAAAAACACTTCCATTTTTATTTTTATTTTATATTACCCTCTGAAAATATTTCATATAAAAGATCCTATTTTCTATAAAAAAAAATTGAATATTATTATTATTTGTATATAATACATATTTAAATAATATAAATATATATATATATATATATACATATTAATATACTTAGAATAAAAATGCCAAAAAATGTATATATTTTATTTTTAATATTTAATACTAAAAAATGACCTTTTTACAAATAAACCATATTTTATTTTATTTTTGTATGCAAATAATAAATATTATGTGAATTAATTAATTAATATACATTTTGATTAAAATTAGGGTTTTTGCCCTAAATATGAAAATACTCAAAAATAATACCTTTTTATTATTTTTTTTTCTTGTTTTATTTTACATAAACAATACTTTTTTCATACATATAAAAACTTTCTTTTTGCATTTTGCACATTTATTTAATTTCTATTTAATTATGCAATTTATTTACCTTGCAAATATTCAAAAATGATGTAATAATGTAGATTTGAATTCTTGTCTAAATATCCCCCATTTGTAAATTTGTACCCCCCTCCCTATATTATTATGTTGTAATAGCGTAGGATTTTCAATTTCGCACTTTATACGCTTTCTAATTATGCCATGTTAGAATTAGGGTTTGCATGCGAAAAAACGACAAAAAATAGTTTGACTTAATACAAGATAAATGAGCATGAAAATAAACAACACATCTCACACTTGCACCCCTAGGGTACTCCACTTTGTTGCCTTCAAAAATGGGCCATGTTGCATGTTGAATTTCTTTGGGCAAAGCAAACAAATTGAATGATCATAGTCCCGCGATAAAACTTTTCAAAACAAAACAAAAACAAATGATCAAGTCCCTTAAAGAAAATTGCCCAAAGACATTTAACGCCGTTGCAATTATGGTCCAAACGATGTCCCGCGCCTGTCCCTTTCATCTCCTAAGACAAGATTCTCCACCAAATGCAATGGTGGAACAAATTTGTCAAAAAGGTTTAAAACATGACAAAACCTTTGAGAAAACTTTAGGGTAGATAAACTCTTAAGTACTTGTCAATTTGCCAAGAAAACACTTGCCTAATTTCAAAACCCACTTCACAAGCACTTTCAAAATCAACTTTTCAAACCCTTGAAACATCTTTTTAAAAGATAAAACACCTTTTGTAAAACATTCGAGTAAAGAATTGTTACAAGGTTAGCCTAGCACAAGGCATCTTTTCAAAACATTTTCAAAACCACACACAAAGCACCATTTCAAACAATTGAAAACCAAGGCAAGTTGATCTAAGTGAGTACCTAAGAGCCCATGGATAACCATGGATAGAAGGGGTGCTAATACCTTCCCCTTCTATAATCTACTCCCCGAACCCAAGAAAAATCTCAAAGGTTTTTGCTGTGCTTTTTTAAACCTTTCCTTAGGATAAAATAAAAAGTCGGTGGCGACTCTTGCTCAACCGAAACATTTGCGAAAACAAACGCAAAACCCTAGTCAGTTCTCCCACCGTATCACATAACTGGCGACTCTGCTGGGGAGAATACTTTAAGTGGAGTAACCTTAGGGCTTAGATCACCCTCTTGCATGACTAATTGTTTGATTTGCTTGCTTTATACTTTGGCTCTATTGTTTGGGTTTACAATCCTCCACCCGGATTTTGGGAAACATTCATAGATAGCAATACGTTGTGGAAACTGTGCGGGGTATACCGACACGGTCTAAGCAATAGCTATATTAGTTCGACATATTTGTGAGTACCGGTAACCCTTGAGTTCAATCAAGGAGAGTACGGGGCCGCTGAGTGATGTCACTAAGCACTAATGACCTAGAACCTTACTTGACCATCTTGGCCTTTTATTAGGGGTAGTGAGATGACCGGCTTTGGTGCAGTCCGAAGTTGGTAGATACTCGATACTACACTCATTGAGGGTTGTTTTCTTGGAATATTTTGGTCGCTAGTTAAGTGGCTAAACCAAAACAATGAACAATGAAAACAATCCAGTGATATTGAGCTCCTTAGAACCCGGTTACTATTTATAGGACAGGTTTTTAAGCCAACTACACTCAAGAGGGAACTTACCTATGAAACCCCATGCAAGCCTGAAACTAGGGTTTGGTGTGATTTGCTTGTACATATGTCTTGTGCATACATCATAAACATCATAAAGCATCATATGCATTCGCTAACCATTTCAAGGGTTTGGATCTTCATCGTTGTTCTTGTTTTGTAGGTCATGGAAATACCTCGCAGAAATACCATTCAAGTCAACCTTGTGAGAATCTCTCCTCAACTCAAGGAGATCACTTCAAGAATTCCGGAAAATTCATCCTTCAGTGAAAGACATGGTAGACTGATCAGCCTAGTCAACACCAACATTGAAGAAGATATGATGAAAGTGCTATTCCAGTTCTTTGACCCTCTTCACCACTGTTTCACTTTCCCTGATTATCAGTTGGTTCCCACTTTGGAGGAGTTTTCTCAACTCCTAAGAATCCCTATCCTTAATCAACTACCCTTCAACGGTACAGAGAAGGAACCAAAGCCTGAAGATGTTGCTCGAGCATTACATCTACAACCATCTGAAATCAAGGGGCATTGGGAAACCAGAAGCGGCGTCAAAGGATTCTTAGCAAAGTTCTTGTTTGAAAAGGCACAAGAATGTTGGAACTCATTGGACCTACAAGCCTTTGAAGAGATTGTGGCACTCCTTATCTATGGGTTGGTCTTGTTCCCAAATCCTGACCAATTGGTAGATGTCAACGCCGTCAAAATCTTCTTGTCCAGGAATCCAATACCAACATTGCTTGGGGACATTCTTCACTCATTTTACACACGAACAATGAGAAAGAGGGGTGTTCTCATGTGCTGTACTCCTATCCTCGCAAGGTGGTTTATTTCGCACCTTCCACAATCTGTCCTGAAGAATGATCAAGGTACAAGGTGGTCCCAACGGTTGATGACTCTTACTCATTCTGATGTGCATTGGTGTTCTCGGTCCAGAGAAAATGTCATCATTGTCGATCGCTGCGGAGAGTTTCCTAATGTTCCTTTGCTTGGAATCAGAGGAGGTATCACCTACAATCCTTACCTAGCTTTGAGACAATTTGGATATGCACGGAGGGATGGCCCTCATGACATGCTAATTCCTAGCCTAGTTTTTGACTTCGACAACGATGCGCAAGGACTTCGCCAAAGATTCATCAGAGCTTGGGGAAAACTCAACAAGGTTGATAGCAAGACTCTGGGACACAAGAACTCCATCCCTCTTGAGCCCTATCTCAAGTGGGTACGAGCCCGAGCCCAAAGTCTAATGATGCCTTATCCTCATGTACTCCCAGTGATTAAAGAGCCCGTCAATGAAGGAGGGGTTCCCTACATCATCCTGCATCCAGACATGCCTACATCGTGGGAGGAAATGCAGAAGAGTTGGATTCAGCTCAAGGAGGAACGGAACACTTTTGAAGCTAGCTACTACGCCAGTGAAAAGAAGGTTCTGGAGCTTACCCGCCAACTCCACGAGCAAGAGGCCCTCAATACCTACATCGCACCAAAGAGGATGCGCAATGTCTTTCTGCCTTAGGAAGTTTATTTTGTAATATTTGGCCCATGGGGCATTTATGTACTAACAAATTTCTTCTTATTAATATGACGTGCGTTCTTCTTTGTCTGAAACAATTTTGAATGTTCTAAACCCTTGAATGCATTGCATAAGCATACCATTCATCATGTGCATAAACAGGTCTCACTCCAAGGTTCCTTATCTATCTGCTGTTTATTTCAGTAGGATGGATCTCGAGCAAACAGTCAAAGACCTACAAGCTCAGAATGCACAGTTCCAGCAACTCCTGATGACTTTGGCTAAAGGTCAGGAGGATATCAAGACTCAACTGGAGAATAAGGACCCAGTGAAGAAGAAGAAGAAGAGGGTTGGAGTGGCCACTTTGGGGAGAAGATTCAACGGAGAAGCTCGGAGAGTGCTCGAATTTCCTCCAACTTCTGATGAAGGGACTAGTAAAAGAGATCAAGTTGTGGTGCCTTCCGAGTCTGATTCAGAGGAGGAAGAAGTTGAAGAGGATGAAGATTATTCTGACCAGCAGTATCCTCCAGCTGATGACAAATATAAAGGTTTAGAAGACAGATTGGCTGCTATGGAATTGCAAAGGGTACCGGGTTTAGATTTTGAAGACATGGGCTTGGTCGCCGGAATTGTGATTCCCCCAAAATTCAAAGTACCAGTGTTTGTGAGGTACGACGGGCTATCCTGTCCCAAGATGCATCTCAGGTCTTATGTGAGAAAAATTCAACCCTATACGGCAGATAAAAACCTCTGGATTCACTTCTTTCAAGACAGCCTTTCGGGGGCTCAGTTGGAATGGTTTTATCAGTTAGAAGGAACCAGTGTCAGAAGTTGGGAAGATTTGGCCACCGCTTTTTACAAACAATACCAGTATAATTCCGATCTTGCTCCTACTCGTACCCAACTTCAGGGTATGTCACTAGGAACAAGTGAGGGATTCAAGGAATATGCACAAAAATGGAGGGATTTGGCTGGCAGGGTGCAGCCTCCTTTAACCGATCGTGAGCTCGTTGATATGTTTCTTGGGACCCTATCTGGGCCATTTTTCAATCATTTAATTGGTAACTCTTCCGCGGGGTTTACTGATTTGATCTTAACAGGCGAGAGAATTGAGGCTGGCATCAAGTCAGGAAAGATTCAGAAGGGTGTCGCTGCAAGTGTTGAGAAGAAGCCGTTTAAGAAGGAGACAGCTATGGTATATTCTCAAAGAAGAGCAGGGAAGGTGGAGCGTCGGCCGACTGTGGGGGCCGTAATGATTCAAAACACTCCAAGTGAGCAGCCTCGCTATAACCAGACCAGACCAAATCAACAACGGGTAGAAAGGCCACACCGGCAATTCACCCGTATTAATATGACTCCAGCACAGGTGCTTCCCCATCTGTTGAAATTAAATCTTGCCACTATCAAGGAAGCGCCAAAGAATGTGAATACGTCTTCCCCGCATTATCATGCCAATGCTAAGTGCGCCTATCATTCAGACAGTGTTGGACACGACACCAATGATTGTTGGGCACTCAAGCATAAGATTCAGGACCTGATAGAGGCTAAGGAAGTAGAGTTTGACGCTCCAGAAAAACCCAATGTGATATCTGCACCTATGCCGAAGCACGGTCGGAATGTCAATGCCATTGAAGAGGATCTGTATGTTGCTGACGTTAGTGATCTGACTACTCCACTGTTAACCATTAAGTTGAATTTGTTGAGGGCCGGGATTTTCCCGGGATGTAAAGAAGACTGTTACTGTTGCCACTCTCTGCCGTTTGATTGTCCGCTATTGAAGAAAGGCATCCAAGGCCTCATGGATAGCCGACAAATTTTGTTCGAAAAAGTTCCTGCCATTCCAGTTCATGTTGAAAATGTCTCAATCATAACCATTCACGCCAATCTTTCCGAGGCCGTCAAAAAGCCAGTTAAGATTACACCAGCTGCAAAGTCTATACCTTTGAAGATAACAATGTCGGGGCCTGTTCCCTATGTTTCTGAGAGGTCGATACCTTGGAACTATGGTGGTGACATCTACTACCATGGTATCAAGCAAGTTGAAATAATTGAAGAAGATTCAGATGATGAAGAAGCCAGCATTAGTAATATTGCGGGCACCAGCAAAATCACCAGGAGTGGGAGGATATTTTCTCTAGAGATTGCTCCTCCAAAAGCAGTCTTTGGACCCTCATCAGCTAAAGAAGTCATCCCCGCACCAGTAAAGCTCTCTGCCAGAACTCCTTTGATTGAAGAAATTTTCGTTCCTAGTGCTGTCTCTCCTACCATTGCCGATAAAGGAAAAGGAATACAAGATGAGTCCGTCAGGACGAGGGATCAACCCTTGGCGATTCCAGAAGCTTCCAAGAAAGAAATGGATGAGATTTTGAGGATAATCAAGAGAAGTGATTACGATGTGGTGGAACAGTTGGGGCAAACCCCCTCCAAGATCTCCATGTTGGCACTATTACTTTGCTCAGAAGCGCACGCTCAAGCTTTGATTAAGTTTCTAAAGGCAGCTCATGTGCCCCAGGAAACCTCTGCAGATCAATTTCAACATTGCGTGGCTAGCCTGACTGCAGACAATGGGCTAGGTTTTTCTGATGCCGACCTGACCCCTAAAGGCCGAAACCACAATGATGCGTTGCATATTTCAATCGAGTGTCGCGGAACCACCCTTGCACATGTTCTGGTTGATATCGGTTCATCACTGAATGTTTTGCCTAAGAAGGCCTTGGACCGGCTAGATTGCGAAGGGTTGGAATTGAAGCCGAGTGATATTGTCGTCAGAGCTTTCGATGGGTCGAAAAGAATGGTCCATGGAGAAGTTGAAATTCCTGTCAAGATAGGTACTGAGGTGTTTAAATCCACTTTCTACGTAATGGACATCCGCCCATCATACTCCTGCCTGCTGGGTAGACCTTGGATACACCATGCTGGGGCAGTCACCTCATCCCTGCATCAGATGCTGAAGTACCCTGTCAAGGGAAAGATCATTACTGTCCACGGCGAAGAAGAGTACATGATTAGCCATTTAAATTCTTTCCGGTATGTGGAAGTTGAAGGGGAGTTTATTGAGACACCGTTTCAACATTTCGAAGAAGTGCTTCCTAAGATAGCAGTGGCGAAATTGACAGCTGAGACACCAAGGCAGATGGCCAGAATGGCATCTCTGGAGGATGCAAGGGCTGCAGTTAAAGAAGGGAAGAATTCAGCGTGGGGGCAGTTACCCGATTTTCCGCATAAAGCTGACAAGTCTGGATTAGGTTTCACAGCTGCCGGTCAGAAGGCTATGCGCCGGTCAAAGATTGAGAGAGCGCCAGTCAATATTTCTCCTTACGGAATCAACGCCTTGGAAGATGAAGACAAGGACAGCAACATTGAAGATTGGGTTTATCCAACTGTCGGAGGAGGGTTGAGCAATTGGGAGGCAAAAGACTTTGTCCCCATCACTTTTATTACTCAGTAATTTATCTATCGAACATTTCCTATTTTGGTCTGTAATATTTTACTTTCAAACAATCCGTACACTATCTTTTCGCCTCCTGCCTTACCCGAGGCATGTAGGTCCACTTGTAAGGGTTTTGACTATTTTTCATATTCATATGCCATGTTTAATGATTCATTGGACGTTTTTCATTTGATAAACTGCTTGTGTTCATTTTCTTTCCTTTTTCATTTTTGTTTAAGGATGGCTATCCCTTACACACACCCACACTCACCAATGCAGGTACCCATCCACTCCGGATTCCATGGGTGACTATTCTGCTGTATCTTTCAATAACTCTGAAGACCTGGTCAATCTAGCCGAGTATGAAGATGACGAAGGTTGTGAAGTACCAGGGGAACTAGCCAGACTTCTGCAACAAGAGGAAAGAGCCATCTTACCGCATGAAGAGCCATTGGAAACTGTCAACTTGGGAACCAAGGAGAATCGGAAGGAGGTGCAAGTGGGTGCCAACCTGGAACCAGAAGTTAAGGAACGCTTGGTACAGTTACTGAATGAGTATGTTGAAATCTTCGCTTGGTCCTATGAAGACATGCCGGGTTTGGACACAGACA
Organism: Vicia faba; assembly: GCA_948472305.1. NCBI lineage: Eukaryota > Viridiplantae > Streptophyta > Magnoliopsida > Fabales > Fabaceae > Vicia > Vicia faba. The sequence goes on from OX451741.1 coordinate 1,155,743,233, forward strand.
TCGTGGTTCACCGTCTCCCCACAAGAGAAGACTGTCCACCGATCAAGCAAAAGGTTCGCCGAATGAGGCCTGACATGTCTGAAAAAATCAAAGCAGAAGTAATGAAGCAGTTCAATGCTGGCTTTCTGGCTGTTACATCCTATCCTCAATGGGTCGCTAACATTGTGCCAGTGCCTAAAAAGGATGGCAAAGTCAGAATATGTGTGGACTACCGGGATTTGAATAGGGCCAGCCCTAAGGATGATTTCCCGCTACCTCATATTGACATCTTGATCGACAATACAGCTCAGCATAAGGTGTTTTCCTTCATGGACGGATTCTCGGGCTATAATCAAATCAAAATGGCCCCCGAGGATATGGAGAAAACAACTTTTGTCACACAATGGGGCACTTTCTGTTACAAAGTGATGTCGTTCGGGCTGAAGAACGCAGGGGCAACTTATCAACGCGCCATGGTAACTTTATTTCATGACATGATACATCATGAGATTGAAGTTTACGTAGACGATATGATAGCTCGGTCGCAAACAGAGGAAGAGCACCTTGAACATCTGGAAAAGCTGTATGCCAGATTGAAAGAATACAAGTTAAGGCTGAATCCAAGCAAATGCACTTTTGGAGTTAGGTCCGGTAAACTCCTGGGATTCATTGTAAGCAACAAAGGCATTGAAGTCGATCCGGCAAAAGTAAAAGCAATACGAGAGATGCCTGCTCCCCGTACTGAAAAGGAAGTTAGAGGTTTCTTGGGGCGCATAAACTATATTGCCAGATTCATTTCGCATCTGACTTCTACCTGTGAGCCAATTTTCAAACTCTTGAAAAAAGATCAGGTAGTTGAATGGAACGACGACTGCCAAGCTGCTTTTGATAGAATCAAGGAGTATTTGCTAGAACCTCCTATTCTGATGCCACCCGTCGAAGGAAAACCATTGATCATGTATTTGATCGTCTTGGATAACTCAATGGGGTGTGTTTTGGGCCAGCATGACGAGTCTGGTCAAAAAGAGCATGCTATTTATTACCTTAGCAAAAAGTTTACCGACTGTGAGACTCGCTACTCACTGCTCGAGAAAACTTGCTGCGCTTTGGTATGGGCTGCTCGCCGACTAAGGCAGTATATGTTGACTCATACTACCTTGTTGATTTCCAAAATGGATCCTATCAAGTATATATTCGAAAAGCCCGCTTTGTCTGGAAGGATAGCTAGATGGCAAATGATCCTTACAGAGTATGACATCCAGTACACCACCCAAAAAGCTATAAAAGGGAGTGTATTAGCTGACCATCTGGCTCATCAGGCTATCGAAGACTATCAACCCATGAGATTTGACTTCCCAGACGAGGACATCATGAATCTGGACAACATTAAAGGCGACGGACCGTATGACGGACCCGAAAAGGGATCCCGATGGATCCTGTACTTTGACGGTGCTTCAAATGCGCTTGGAAACGGTATTGGCGCAGTACTCATTTCTCCGGAAGGATGCCACACTCCTTTCACGGCCCGACTTTGCTTCAGCTGCACAAACAATATGGCTGAGTATGAAGCCTGCATCTTTGGTCTCAAGGCTGCTATAGACTTGGGGATCAAATCTTTGATCGTATTCGGGGACTCGGCTTTGGTCATCAGCCAGATCAAAGGAGATTGGGATACCAAACATCCTAATCTTATTCCATACAAAGAACATGTTCTGACATTGTTGCCTCACTTCGAGCAAATTACCTTCGAGCACTTTCCGCGAGAAGAGAATCAGCTAGCAGATGCTCTAGCCACAATGTCCTCCAGGTTTAAACTCAACTGGGATAACGAGGCTCCCCAAGTCACCATCGAGCGAATGGATGAACCCGCGCATTGTCACGAGATTAATACCGAAGAAGTACTGGAACAACCTTGGTTCCATGAAATCAAAAGGTATCTCGAGACCCAAGATTATCCTGAAGGAGCTTCCGTGAATGACAAGAAGTTCTTAAGGAAATTCGCTGCTAAGTTCTTCCTGAGCAACGGCATCCTTTACAAACGAAGCCATGATTGTGTATTACTCTGATGTGTGGATAAGGCTAAAGCAGAGTTGATTATGACCGACATACACAGCGGACCATTTGGCACTCACTTGAGCGGGCATACAATGGCTAAGAAGATCCTAAGGGCAGGCTATTACTGGTCTACCATGGAGGCTGACTGCCATCAACATTCCCGTACTTGTCACAAGTGTCAAGTCTATGCTGACAAAGTTCATATTCCTCCGGTTCCCCTCAACGTCCTGACTTCTCCGTGGCCCTTTGCAATGTGGGGCATTGATATGATTGGAGAGATCAAGCCCACGGCTTCCAACGGACATCGCTTCATCCTGGTTGCCATTGACTACTTCACTAAATGGGTCGAAGCAGCTTCCTTCGCCTCTGTCACCAAAAATGTGGTTGCCCGCTTTATCAAACATAACCTCATATGTCGGTATGGTGTTCCAGACAGAATCATCACGGATAACGGTATAAATCTGAATAACACAATGATCACTGCATTATGCGAACAGTTCAAGATTTATCATCACAATTCATCTCCCTATCGGCCGAAGATGAACGGTGCTGTTGAAGCTGCGAACAAAAACATTAAAAAGATCATTCAGAAAATGACAGTCACTTACAAAGACTGGCATGAGATGTTGCCGTTTGCGCTGCATGGATACCGTACGACGATACGTACTTCAACTGGGGCAACCCCATTTTCTTTAGTTTATGGCATGGAAGCTGTTTTGCCTATGGAAGTTCAGATCCCGTCTCTAAGGATTATGAAGGATGCAGGTTTGAATGAGGATGATTGGATGCAGACCCGACTTGATCAACTCAATCTGATCGACGAAAAGCGACTTGCGGCTATATGTCACGGTCAGACGTATCAAAAACGGATGATCAAGGCCTTCAATAAGAAAGTCAGACGTCAAGTGTATCAAGTCGGAGATCTAGTAGTCAAGCGGATTATCTTGCCGCAAAGTGATCCCAGGGGCAAATGGACTCCTACATATGAAGGACCATTTGTGATCAAAGGTATATTTTCTGGTGGTGCGATGATTCTGACCACCATGGACGGCGACGATTTGCCGCACCCTGCGAACGCAGACATAGTCAAAAGATACTATGCATAAAATAACCCGACAAGCCGAAAACCCGAAAGGGCGGCTTGGGAAAAAATGGGCATCCCGATGAACCGAAAACCCGAAAGGGCGGTTCAGGCAAAAATTAGGGATAAGAACAAAAAAATCCGTACACCCGGCAAGTCGAAAACCCGAAAGGGCGGCTTGGGCAAAAAGGGGGTTTCCCGGTGGATCGAAAACCCGAAAGGGCGATTCAGGCACAAGTTAGGGAATTAAAGCGTATGACTATGTCTCGTCGGATCACTTCAAAAACGATCTCTTCATCAACCGGTTCCAGGTTTCTGATCAATCCAGCCATCGTCAAACGAAGCATTGAATGGACAGAGGTTCAGAGTTGTGAAAGCTACAGCAGAATGGAATCCCATGGAATTATTTCACATAGCCATCTTTATTTTGTATGAATTTTTCAAATATTTACGACAAGATCCTCTTACTAGGATGATTGTCTCCTTTGTACAAATATACCCAAAGAAAATCAATACAAATACTCTTCCCAAAATTTGTGTCACTTCCCTTTTTCTTTTTCTCTTGCACTATTTGTTTTATTTTGAGAAACGTCCAATGTTTTGTTAAATAGGCATATGCATTTGAAACATGATCACTTCCTAATTGAACCTAAGAAAAGGATTAATGATAGGATAAAAGTGCAAACGGATTTTTTGACACCCTTTCAAAGGAAATCCCTCAAGATCTGTAATCCACATCCCTGGCAAACCCTGAGGTCTATCTCCAGCAGGCTCTCAAAACTTATCTCCGGTAAGGTCCCGAAGGATATCTCCCCGCAGAGTACGGACGTCCCTTCCGAGTTTTATTCAAAGTCATTCCTCACGAAGGCTTATAACTGGGTTATCCTCAGCTAACAACCGGGGGAGATCGCGCTCGCCGAAATTCTTCCCATCCCCAGCGGAGTTCCTCAAAATTCCCCCAATAATAACTTATCAATACTATCCCCGGAGGAGTTTATCTTTGCAAATCCCCAGCCAGAGAATCTTCCGGAAATCATTTTCCCTCAGAGTTTAAGCTTCAGTATCCCCAGCAGATCAAAAGCTTCAAATGGACAATCCCCAGCGGAATCAGACTTTTAAACCTTCTCCCCACAGAGTTTTTAGGAAGAAAAATCTTGAGTTCCCCAGTGAAATTTCCAGAGATACTTCTCTCCTGGCTGAAGATTCTCAATCTAGCCTCCCCAGCATTAAGTCTACTAGTTTGGTACTCCCCAGTAGAAGACTCCAGGAATTCCCCAGAAGATTGGTATACAACCCAAGCTCCAGGTTCCCCAGCAACAACCCAAGCTCCAGGTTCCCCAGCAACAACCCAGGACTTATTTTCCCCGGCAGCAGTCAGGATACTTCTATCTTCCGCTGTCCCGGATTCATCTATCCTATGCAAGACAGCTCTCCAGCTTACATGCACATCCATTTACATCCATAATACAAAATATACATTGTATCATGCATCATAGCATTGCATACGACTAACTCTTTGCCTTTTCAGGTAAGATCAGTCGACAGACTAAAATCATTCAAACTTCAAGATTTCTGAAAACAGTTCACGGGTTCTCCAAGTAAACGGATGTTAACCTATCACTTGTTCAGATTCTTCCCAAGACTTCTGAAAACAGTTCATGGATTCTTCCCAAGTAACGGATGTTAATCTATCAGCTTGTTCAGATGCACCTTTGAATTTAGTTCCCGGACGCTTCCCAACAACGGATGCGGCTCTATTGCTAATTCAACTTCAAGATTTCTGAAAACAGTTCACGGGTTCTCCAAGTAAACGGATGTTAACCTATCACTTGTTCAGATTCTTCCCAAGACTTCTGAAAACAGTTCATGGATTCTTCCCAAGTAACGGATGTTAATCTATCAGCTTGTTCAGATGCACCTTTGAATTTAGTTCCCGGACGCTTCCCAACAATGGATGCGGCTCTATTGCTAATTCAACTTCAAGATTTCTGAAAACAGTTCACGGGTTCTCCAAGTAAACGGATGTTAACCTATCACTTGTTCAGATTCTTCTCAAGACTTCTGAAAACAGTTCATGGATTCTTCCCAAGTAACGAATGTTAATCTATCAATTTGTTCAGATGCAACTTTCTGAAAACAGCTTACAGGTTCCTCCCAACAACGGATGTCAACCTATTGCTCGTTCAGACCCCCAATCCAGAAATGGTCCAAAGCTTGGACACTTTCCTAATATTCCCTTCCAGATGGCATCTTTAAGCCCATCCCCGACAGGTTTCTGTCAGTCTTCCAGATGGCATCGTTAAGCCCATCTCCAGGTGGCATCGCTAAGCCCATCTCCAAATGTCATCTCTAAGCCCATTCCCGCATCCAGTGCTTTGATGAGTGCAAATTTCCGGGCACTCTAGTGTCCAATCTCCTTTTACCCTCGAGTCACGAAAGGCAAGCTCGCCAATCTAACTCTTCGGATTCAAGAAGATTGAACAGGGGCAACTGTTGTACCCCAAAATTTGCCCTCCCATTTCTCATTGATTTCTCATCACAAAGCCTTTGAAGCTCAAGACTCAGTTAGGGTTTCAACTGCTCAAGACCTCTCCTTGCACTGTGGACTCAAAATTAGGGTCTGTGTTTGCACCAAGATGTTTTGACCTAAAGTGCCCAAGATGACTTTCTTGCTTCATATTGACCTCCTAAGTTTATCCATACCAAGTTTCAAGTCTTGATTCCAAGTTTTGCCCAGTCAATTGGATAGTTGACCTAGAAATCAACTGTATTGGGGAAAAAGTCAACTGTGGCCAATTGACAGTCAAATCTCATGAAATTTGACCCATATCAACATTATGAACTCATATGGTCCATTTGATCAAGTTTGGATCACAATTCCACAAGAAATTTGACCAGATCACCAAAAGGGCAAAATGGTCATTTTTAGGGTTTTGACTGCACAAAGGCAATTCTTGACTATTTGACCTAGCCAATGGCAAACCAAGCTCACATATGGACTCAAGGACCCCATGGAATTATCTTGACATGCTCAACAAGCTCAAAAGATCCCAAGTACACAAGATTGACAGTTGAATTTCCCAGCCAATTGATCAGTTTTGACTGTATACTGAAAAGTCAAACTTTAACTTTTTGGTCAAAATCAAGAGTCAAGATTCATTTTTCATCAAAATATTCCAAATCATGAAACTTGTTCACCAAGAAATCACAAATTGCAAATTAGGGTTAGAAAATGGAATTTTTCATAACTTAGAATTTTTCTAAGTTATGAAAAACCCTAATTTTTTCCCAACTTTGCCCCACCTTTTCACCAAGATCCATTTGGATTCAAGCAAAAGTCAAAACATGAAAGTTGTAGCTTGTTGCATAATCTACAACTTTGATCACAAAGTTTTCTCATTTGAAGCTTGTATCTCAAGTTACAATTTTTTGAATAAGGGCACTAAACCATTTTTTAACTTAGTAAAATTTTGACCTATTTTGACAAGGTTTTCTACCCTACTTCAAGGCCATTTTTCATACCCTTCCACTTGGAATTTCGATTTGCATTTCAAAGATGGATTGTAGTACACATTCCAAGCTTTCCAAAATGTCCAAGAACTCATCAAACAACCTCATAACTTGAGAGATTCGAATTTCACAAGTTGGCAAAAATTCACTTTTGTTCTTAACCAAAACATGTTCATAACTTAAGCTATTTTCAAGTCAGCTTAGTTTGTGCTAAGTTACAGGTCCTTAAACCAAGTTACACTCCATAATTTAATGCTTGTTCATTGTGTCAAGACCTTGTTTCATGAGCTAAAGCATTGTATGAAGGGTTAATCCCAATTTAGATAAAGCATTCTTTCCATATTTGTAAAAGTTTGCTTTATGTCAATTGGTAAATCAAGGAGGTACAGATCAAATCTCTCTAGCACAAGATTATGAGCATAACACTCTGATCAAGGAGGGATTATGCAGCACATTAGGAGGTCCCCTACATGCCTAGAACACCAACTTGCTTTTGTTGCTTAAGAAAGAAGAAAAGTGGCATAACTTGTGACAACTCTCATCTCAGCTTAGAAACAGAAGAGCAAACTTATCAAACAGACTCAGGACATCCCAACCAAGCTTTTGCACGAATCCTTGACCTCTCAAACACTCCCATTGCCATAATCATCCTCAAACTGCAAAAAACAGGGTTGCCTCTGCAGTTTGAGTGCCAACTCCCATTTCCCTCGAGCATTCTTACCAAAATCAATCCATACACATTCCCTAGCATATATGCAAGCTAACCATGACCTAAAACCTGACCTGTAATCCCTCTAACAGCTTCCACCATTTTTATTTTTTCCTTGTGCAGGTGAAGTTCTATAGCTTGATACAAGAAGTTTCGAGACAAAGTAAGCATTGAAAAAGCATCCCTGGACTTCAAGGAAGCTTTTCCAATCATTACCTTGCACTAGAAGTTCCTCATTCTCCAGATAGAAGTTCAACTGCACAGGTAAAAGTTTGAATTCGTATCTCCCTTATTATGCATCTTTAGTCTTAAGTTTGTGAAGAAACAAGGTTCTACTCATAGCCCTGAACACGTACATATCTTTACTTTTCATTTCTTTTGTCTGAGTAGGGAGAATTTGAGCTTTGAAAATGGCAGAAAAACTAGGTCAGAAATTGGGGGAAGAGAAATTCTCCCTCATCTTAGAGAGTTAGGTCAAGTTCTATACATGGTTGGAATCGTCTCTTCATGCTGAGCATTTTTTATGTTATGAGTTTTTGTTGAAAAGCCAGGAATCAGGAGTTAGCATCTGGAGTACAGGGCGCGCGTTTTTGTTGAACGAAGGTTGAAGATGAAGCCACATGGGCTGGGCCTGTGTGGTTTCTTCTTTTTACACCACTATTTCCACTTTCTCACCCCCCAAGCCCATTTGATTTATTTTTAATGATTTTTGACATTTTCTTTTTTTATTTGATTCATTTATTTTTTCTCATCACATTAAAATTTTGAAAATATTTTTCCCACCATTTTTTGATTTTTATTGGATTTTATTTGATTTTCCTTTAGTTACACATAAATATATATATATATATATATATATATATATATATATATATATATATATATATATATATATATATATATATATATATATATATATATATATATATATATATATATATATTATTATTTAGGATAAATAGAAAAATATGTAAAAAACACTTCCATTTTTATTTTTATTTTATATTACCCTCTGAAAATATTTCATATAAAAGATCCTATTTTCTAAAAAAAAATTGAATATTATTATTATTTGTATATAATACATATTTAAATAATATAAATATATATATATATATATATACATATTAATATACTTAGAATAAAAATGCCAAAAAATGTATATATTTTATTTTTAATATTTAATACTAAAAAATGACCTTTTTACAAATATACCATATTTTATTTTATTTTTGTATGCAAATAATAAATATTATGTGAATTAATTAATTAATATACATTTTGATTAAAATTAGGGTTTTTGCCCTAAATATGAAAATACTCAAAAATAATACCTTTTTATTTTATTTTTTTTTCTTGTTTTATTTTACATAAACAATACTTTTTTCATACATATAAAAACTTTCTTTTTGCATTTTGCACATTTATTTAATTTCTATTTAATTATGCAATTTATTTACCTTGCAAATATTCAAAAATGATGTAATAATGTAGATTTGAATTCTTGTCTAAATATCCCCCATTTGTAAATTTGTACCCCCCTCCCTATATTATTATGTTGTAATAGCGTAGGATTTTCAATTTCGCACTTTATACGCTTTCTAATTATGCCATGTTAGAATTAGGGTTTGCATGCGAAAAAACGACAAAAAATAGTTTGACTTAATACAAGATAAATGAGCATGAAAATAAACAACACATCTCACACTTGCACCCCTAGGGTACTCCACTTTGTTGCCTTCAAAAATGGGCCATGTTGCATGTTGAATTTCTTTGGGCAAAGCAAACAAATTGAATGATCATAGTCCCGCGATAAAACTTTTCAAAACAAAACAAAAACAAATGATCAAGTCCCTTAAAGAAAATTGCCCAAAGACATTTAACGCCGTTGCAATTATGGTCCAAACGATGTCCCGCGCCTGTCCCTTTCATCTCCTAAGACAAGATTGTCCACCAAATGCAATGGTGGAACAAATTTGTCAAAAAGGTTTAAAACATGACAAAACCTTTGAGAAAACTTTAGGGTAGATAAACTCTTAAGTACTTGTCAATTTGCCAAGAAAACACTTGCCTAATTTCAAAACCCACTTCACAAGCACTTTCAAAATCAACTTTTCAAACCCTTGAAACATCTTTTTAAAAGATAAAACACCTTTTGTAAAACATTCGAGTAAAGAATTGTTACAAGGTTAGCCTAGCACAAGGCATCTTTTCAAAACATTTTCAAAACCACACACAAAGCACCATTTCAAACAATTGAAAACCAAGGCAAGTTGATCTAAGCGAGTACCTAAGATCCCATGGATAACCATGGATAGAAGGGGTGCTAATACCTTCCCCTTCTATAATCTACTCCCCGAACCCAAGAAAAATCTCAAAGGTTTTTGCTGTGCTTTTTTAAACCTTTCCTTAGGATAAAATAAAAAGTCGGTGGCGACTCTTGCTCAACCGAAACATTTGCGAAAACAAACGCAAAACCCTAGTCAGTTCTCCCACCGTATCACACACACCTTAAGGTAATCTCACTTGTTTCCTATCGGAAAAATAGTCATGTCCCTCGAACATGAGCGCTTTAGCAAAAACCCTCGATAAAAGATCGTAGTCCCTCGATGACCCTCGATGTTGCCTTCGGTAAATGATCTAGTCCCTAATCGACATTGCTAAAACGTCCCATAGGTTGCCCTCTATGACTATACAAACGTCCCACACTCGTCCCTTCACATCCAACGATGGGGCTTCTCACCAAAACAATGGTAAGATAGTAACATCTAAAGGAGGAAGAAAAGAACAAATAAGACCTTTTGAGTAGGTAGATTCTCTCCTAGTTGCTCGCATGCTCACAACAAAACATTTTTACACTAACACTCTCATTTGAAATATTTTCAAAAGACAAACACTCCGTACACGTTCTTATAGAAATGAGAGCCATTACAAAGAAAACCCTTTTCAAAATCACTTTCAAAAACACATTCCACAAACACCTCTTTGAACTATTTTCAAAACAACACTTTGTACGCATTCTTATAGAGATGAGAATCATTATAAAGTCACATTTTCAAAATACTTTCAAAACCCACACCACAAGCACATTCAAATAAAAGCAAGTGATCTAGCGAGTAAACTAAGAGCCCATGGAAAACCATGGATGAAAAGGGTGCTAACACCTTCCCTTTTCATAATCTACCCCCCGAACTCAAGAAAACATCTCTAAAGGTCTTTCCTGTGCTTTTTCACCTTTCCTTATTGGATAAAAGAAAATTCAATGGTGACTCTTGCTATCCGCAACATTTGCGGTCAAACGTAAACCTTCAAGTCAGTTCTCCCACCGTATCACAGCTCCGTATAAAGTCTTTATTGTATCAGGAAGTCTTTTCGGAGGCCTTCCAGCTCAAGGAATACTTTCTCATACTCTTCAGTTTTTTGGGTCAGATGTCTCTCTGCCCTCATTTTTTAAATGTGCTCCCTTACTTCTGATTCTTGGTTATCCTGAAGCCTGGTAGTGAGATATTTCAAATGCTCTTCCATATCTAAAGATACATGGGCCAAGCTTTATATTTGAGCCCTCAACTCTTCTTCTAATACCTTCTTTTCTTGCACAAAATTTTCATACCATCTATTCAAATTTTCAATTTCATTAGCAACATCTTCCAGCCTCTGATTATGGGAATCCAGATTAAAAGTAGCACTTGACAACCCTTCGGTCGAACGCTTCCTTTTCAGACTTTCCTTTTCAAATGCTTCGTGTTCTTTTTGAATTTGTTGGTCTTTCGATTCGAGTATGTGTTGCATTTGTCTTTTTTTCTTTGGACAAATTAAGGAGATTGTGCTCTAGCTCTTCCTTCTCCCTCTGAGCCTGTTTCAGCTCTTTCTTCAAATCATCTACCTCTTCTAAATACATGGGAGGAATGACTGGGACCTCTTGCTTGTATTCGGGATCTATATCAAAAGGAAGCTTGATAATTTGTACCATGTTCAGAACCCATTGAGTGTAAGGCTTTTTTGCTACAGTATTCTTCTTTTCAGCTTTTCTTTTGTTAACCCTACTCCAAGCCTGAATAATTTTGTTGAGTAGCTCTCGGTCATTTCTACCCATGTCATGAACGATCAATTTCTAGAGTTGTTCATATGAAGGCTTGTCTTCCAAAGGATCGCTAGTTGTCGTAATGCCAATGTAGGATTGTAATAGATGCATCCTTGTGATCCAACTAACGGAACATTAGGAAAATCCCCACAACTATAGATAATATCACCAATATCTAACTTTCTGGCATACCATAACACAAAGCTAGCAGTAAGAGGCCTTGACTTCTAAGGCTATTCATACCTTGTTATATTCGGAATCAAGTAACCCTTCTTGTACAGGCGAGTCATGAACCATGAGTATAGAAATGGAATACAACAATTTAGGGTACCTCTTTTATTTTTGTATCGTGTATGAATGGCGTAGTAGATATCAGCAAGCAGAGCTGGAGTGGCATATGTATCAAAGGTCTTTGTACCCCAAAACACACTGATAGCTGCAGGGTCAATATAGTCTACAGTGTGTGGAAATAAGACAACACCAAATATAAGTATCCCCAGACAGTCGACACAAGATTCCCACTTTTTGGTATTTGCCAGATCAAGAGTTTTATCTTCCAGGTAACACCTTTTAATTCCTCGCACCTCTCCTTCTTTTTTATAATTAAGAGCAAACTCGGGATAAGGGATTTTTAAACCTTTGTTGTACCCCAAAATTTGTCCTCTCATTTCATCAAGACATTCAAAATATAAAATTTGGTCATCAAAAAAATCAAGAAGGTCAAAAATCAAACTTGGCAAGACTTGGAAAAAAATTCTAAATATTTTCCATACATGATTAATTTCATTACCTCATGACATATTTCTTCACTACAATTCAAAATAATTCAAGAATGTTACAAATAATTCAAGTTATTACAAGACTACATTTTTTAAGTTAGAATTTGTTAAGTTACAAATCCTAAAGTCTTGTCTTGTTTGAACTTTTCCCTTTGACTAAATCCACAAAAACAGCCCTGCTATGCTGTCACAGTCTCCACCAAAACCTGTAATGTTGCCCTGAAAATTCGCATCATATCAGTCCCATGTTTGAACCAAATTAGCATGTAAGAGCTGCTCCTAAAAAGTCTATGAAACAGCATACCTAAAAATTTCAAAAATGTATTTGTTTCCCTCCCAAACTTCAGCCAACTTCCTCTACAAATAAATTGTTTTCATAACACACAAAGGTGGCTTTTATTGAGAGAGAAAAAAGAAGAAAAAAAACAGAAGTCTTTGTAACCTTGTTCATTCAAAAAACTCTGCTCTATTTTCATTCACTAAACAGAAAATCCTCAACTCACTGTTTCACCTTGCAAACACTCTCATAAACCAGCTAAACATTTCATATCACATAGAGATTGTTCAAGCACAAGAATGGTTTCTGTAGTGCCCTTATCTTCATATTCTAAACAAAATACAGTATTGTACAACTTGACAATTTGGAGTTTGGTTCAGCAACTTTCAATACAGAAGGAGGTTCAACAGCTTTTTGGAGGTTCATTGAAGTCCACACAGCATCTTGAAAAGTGTTCAGACTCAAAACATAAAGTGAAGTTTCAAGGTAAGTCTTCTTGACTTCGCATTCTCCATACATCATCTTTGGTTCATTTGTGAAGATAGAATATAGTAATCACTGCCCTTTGAATTTAACCATTTACTTGTTGTTCATTTTTATCAATTATATGTTGAAAATTGACTGATACATGCAAAAGAATGATGATAGAGGCAAACAACTGCAGCATGAGTCGACACATACCCACATGGATCGACTCATTCTAGTGATAAAATAGGGTATGAGTAGACACATAGCCTTATGCATCGACTCATACTGTTATCCAGGCCCCAAAACAGAAGGACAAAAGGTGCATGAGTCGACACATCCCATTATACATCAACTCATACTGATTTGATTTGGGATTTTTCAGAAACAAAAAGTGGAATGAGTCGACACATTCCATTATGCATCGAATCATACTAAGTTGATTTTGTTTTACAGGAGCAAGAAGAGTTATGTGTTGATGCATAACAGCATTGTGTCGACACATAATAGTTCAAAATGCAATTTTTCTTTCTTTTTACATTGTCTTTACATTTTTCACAGATTTTCTTCATTACTATCCAGCTAATCGATATGGTTGTAATAATTAGACATCTACTTCATCCCCATTTGTAAATTGTACCCCCACTCCCCTAATCATGTAATAGCGTAGGATTTTAATTCCCGCAAATGTATCGCATTTCATATAACTATTAGTAATTAGGGTGTGTATGGCAAGATAAAATCAACTGCTAGAAAACCCTAATCTCAAAGACAATGCATGCAATCAAACACACTATTCACACGTGCACCTCTAGGGTAACCTCGCTTGTTGCCTCGGAAAATAGTCATGTCCTTCGAATATGGGCATTTTAGCAAAGACCCTCGATAAAAAAGATCGATGTCCCTCGATGTTGCCTTCGGTAAACGATCTAGTCCCTTACGAAAATTGCTAAAACGTCTCATAAGTTGCCTTTTATGACTATACGATTGACCCATGCCCGTCCCTTCACATCCAATGATGGGGCTTCTTACCAATCATTGGTAATATGGTAACATCTAAAGGAGGAGGAAAAGAACAAAGACCTTTTGAGTAGGTCGGACGCTCGTAGTTGCTTTCTCACAAACTAAACCCATCTCCACACTCACACTTTCAAAACATCTTCCAAAACAAACGTCTCTTTTTAAACTATTTTCAAAACCAACACTTTGTATTCATTCTTATAGAGACGAGAATCATTATAAAGTTTTCCGAAACAAAGGAGTTTTCAAAATATTTTCAGACTAACACCAATCACAAATACATTTTCAAACAAAGCATTTTCAAAGTGATCAAGCAACTAAGAGCCCGTAGATAACTACGAATGAAAAGGGTGCTAACACCTTCCTTTTTCATAACCTGCCCCCCGAACTCAAGAAAATATCTCAAAAGGTATTTCATGTTCTTTTCACCCTTTCCTTTATTGGATAAAAGAAAAGTCGGTGGCGACTCTTGCTATCCGTAACATTTGCGATAAAACGCAAAACACCCAAGTCAGTTCTCCCACCGTAATACAACCTTCGGCCAGTATTTTAATGTCGACAGTTTGCCCACATATAAGCCTTCTCTTTGTAAAAGTTCATAATTATGTCCAATTCTTCTAAGGTCGGAGCCAACTGAAAATCTTGAAATGTGAAGCATCTCAACAGAGGGTCATAAAATGGTACTAGAGAAGAAATAACGCCCAATTGTACTTCAACTTTAGTTAAGTCCAAAATACCTCCATAGAGACGAGTAAATGTTTTTAGATCCCTTTCAGATAATCTTTCCCTTATAGCTTTGATTTGGGTCACATCTAGCTTGGTAGCATTGATACGGACGAGTTTTTTTCCTTTAGTATTCATTTCCAGATACTCACAAAAAACCTTTGATTTTTTTTATATACATTTATTTTAACCCTATAAATAAGACAAACAAAAGAAAACGAAGGATGATGAATATATGAAATGTAAAAATGTATGAATGTATGAGTATAAGGCTAAATAACGGGATTTATGCAATGGTATGATGGTATGATGTTATGCTATGCGTGGAGTAATGTAAGTAAACCCTGTTATGAGTCCATATTAAGGACTGTAAACAAAACCTGCAAGAAACTCATGTGTTAGGTAACAAGCGTGCAAGTAGTCAGGTTTGAAAGCACACAAGTCACACATGACAGCCCTTAAAGTTTAGGCCAGCATGGGGTCTAGGTATTACCCTCTTTCAGTTTGTTGGTTAAGACCTGTCCTATCAGAAGTAACCGGGTTCTAGAGGATCCCAATATCACTGACTACCCTCAATCGGTCATAACTCCAGCATCGCAATCTTTTCTTGCAGCCAGAACCATCACGAGAGTTTAGCCTCAATGGGCGTAGCATACCGCTACTGTTCTATTGGCCAAGTTGGGTCATTTAAGGTTCTAAGGTCGGTTAGTGCTTAATGACTCCTCAGAAGACCCATATTCTCCTCATTGAGACACAAGGGATATCGGTACAGACCAAGGCGCCACACCAACGTAGCCACTGCTTCACCCATGTCGGTCTACGCCGGACAGGTCCCTCACAGCTTATGCTACCTAACAGGGTATCCCCAGATCCAGGTTAGGATCTATGTAACTCCGATGCAGCCTATAATAATAAAGCAAACAAGCACAACAATTGAAAACACAAGTGATCTTAGTCCTAAGGTACACCTCACTTATTATTTCCCCAGCAGAGTCGCCAATTCTGTGATCGGTGGATCTGGAACTGACTGTTTAACGCTGGTTTGCGAAATGTCGCGGAAGCAAGAGTCGCCACCGTCTT
Organism: Vicia faba; assembly: GCA_948472305.1. Lineage (NCBI taxonomy): Eukaryota > Viridiplantae > Streptophyta > Magnoliopsida > Fabales > Fabaceae > Vicia > Vicia faba. The sequence goes on from OX451741.1 coordinate 1,155,758,992, forward strand.
TTATTTTCTCCAACATGGACAGGACAAAAGCACAGCAAAATTCCTTATGAGAATGTTTCTCGGTTCGGGAGGTAGATTTATAGAAAGGGAAGGTGTTAGCACCCTTTCTATCCATGGTTATCCATGGGCTCTTAGATACTTGCTCATTGTGTTTTCAAAATGGTTTGCTTTTCAATTGCGAGTGGGTTTGAAAAAGTTTCGTTTAAAGATTTCAGATCGACTCTTGTATCAGTCCTCAAGAGTGTTTGAAAAATTGTTTTGAAAGCTTTTTTGAAAGTGTCAGTGTGAAAAGAGTTTTGATTTGTTTTTTAGAGCAAGTATCTATGAGTCATCTACCTACCCTAAGGAATTAGGCTGTGTAAATGTCCTTAAGGTAGTGCCATCCCACCATTGAGAGGTAGGTAGCACCACCATTGGAGGTGTTCGGGTCAATTCGTTTGTAGGGACAGTATGGTCACCAGAGCAACAGTAGGACACCTTAGAAGCTACCCTTATGCCATTGATCCTTTTTTATTCCGAGGCAACCGTTTCGAGGCAACTGGATCATGGACATAAGGACTTACTAAAACGTCCTATACTCGACGACCACGTTTCGAAGGTAAGGCAACAGTGAGGCGTACCCTAAGAGTGGTGTGTGGATTTGTGTGTTATTTTCATGTTTAGTAATTATCTTTGATCATGCCATGGTGAGCTACGCTTGTTTTTAATTTAGGCCATACATTCTTTCATGCAATTAGAATTTAAAAGTGCGGAAGTTTAAATGCGGAAAGTAAAATCCTACGCTATTACAAGGCGCGGGTCTATACATCGCCAAATTACAAAGACCCGTTTGGTAAAAAATGCGGAAAGTAAAACCTATTTACTATTACATGGCTTGAGCAATTACATAATATTCAGAAGGAAAATAAGAATAACGCGAAAGAATAAAAATAGAACGCTTGAGGGCGTTGGACCCTTTTGAAACTAAATTGAATTAAAAGTTAATTAAGTATTTAATAAAAGAAAAGAAGTGTTTTTTTAGGTTTTTGGTATTTAATGAAAATAAAGAAAAATAAAATTGAAAGAAACCCTAATTCTAAGTTATTTTTAATTATTAATGAAATATTAAAGTTTAACCTAATTTATGCTAATTAATTATTTACATATTTATTTACAAAAATAAAAAGTAATTATAATAATAATGAGAAAATTATTTATTTAGAAAAAGATGAGAATGTTAAAAACCCTAATTTCTACATATTTTAATTTGTTAATAAAAAGATTAAAGTTTTAAAACCTAATTTACTAAATTAATTATTAACATTTATTTACAAAAACATTTAGTAATTAATAATAATAATAATGATGAGAAAATTATTTATTTAAGGGAGAGATGAAAAATATCAACAAAAAAAACCTAATTCTACCTATTTTAATTTATTAAGAAAAAATGTTAAAATTGAAACTTAAATTAACTAAATTAATTATTAACATTTGTTTACAAAAATATTTTAATAGTGAAATTAATAAGAATTAAATATTAAACATTTTTTTGTTTCTGATTTTTATTATGAAAAAAATATTTTGGGTGAATAAAATAATTAAAACAATTTAAACAATTTAAAAAGAAAAGAAAAGGAAATTAAAAAAAGAATACAAACATTGGGGGGTGTCTGGCCCATTTAGGAGGTTTTTGTGAAGCATTTTGGCCCACTGAAATCAAAGCCTTGTTGACTTTTCCAGTTTGAGTGCATGTGGTTGACTGAGTGTACACGATGGACCCCTCTTCGTAGCCTTCAGATGGATCATCATGAATATGTGGCAAGCCTGGGCGTGTGTGTGCATGGTAGGACGTTGAGAACATGCTGCGTTGGAATACCTTGCAACAAAAATTATTAAGCGTGTGAGGGGGACCTGGGAATCGAACCCAGGTCCCAATGCCCGCAGGACAGCTCACCCACCAACTGAGCCAGCGCGTGCATTTGTTATTTGGATAGCTAAAAAACATAATATGCAAAAACATTAGTTAGTGGTGTACACAAGAAATTGCGCGCCAGTATTTGAATACTCCTATCATGTTATGACACGCCAGCTTCATCTTTATCTTTGTCCCTGTAATATAAACAAATAGCGGGGGTTTTAAACCCCCACTAAGTGCAACCTGCAAAAATAGCGAATAGCACATGGACAAATATAAAAAGGGCGCGAGGTCATGGTTCGTTTCGTTTGGATGTCACGATTTCAATGGCATAGGTTTGGTGGTCTAATTTTTTAATATGAGGAAAGCCCCAATTTCTGAGCTTCTGAAAACCTAATATCCATCAATGGTAGATTTTGATATAGGCATTGTTAGTTCAATTAAATGGTACCATTCGCTTCAGAACATCATTGTTAGTGCAAATCAACAAGTAAAATACATGAATAATGCATGAAAATTAAAACACGATTATGGAAAAGTTTGTGAAAAGTTTGATTTGGTTCTACCAATTCTTGGAATATGGAGACTGGAAAATGGTTGCAATCGATTCTTAGCAATGTCAGGAACGTATTAGGATGCTTTTCAAGCCTTGAATCGCCTTGTAACTATGATTTCAGTGTTCAAATTTTTGATGAAATTTTGCAAATTGGTATGCCTTTTGTGAGCAGCTTTTCGTGTCCAATGCATTAGGTTTTAGTTGTGCATAAGTACATGAATGAAATTAGGTTAAAAACAAGCCCATGGATTCATGCATTCATGTTTTGAATATTTGATTTTTCCCATATCTTTTTTCAATCTTTTTTCATGCCAATCATGCCAAATATGGATGATTTTGTCCCCTTGAGATGGTGCACGAGATCTTTTGCATATCATGAATATATTTGCTGCACAAAAAAGATTTAAAACCATGATTTGATATTTTTCTCATATTTAAATTTAATTAAATGAATTAATGATAATAAAAATTCAAATAATTAATCAAAAATAAGAAAATAAATCCCTTTGAGGTCAATGGGTCGTTCATATGCTTTGGGTAATGATTCATGGAAGAATTTGTGGCCCATTAGCAATTTTGAAGCTTTTGAAGCAAAGTTGACTTTTCAAAATTCCCAAAAATTTCCCAACTTCTACAAGGCATATCTTGCTCAATTTTGAAGCTATGAACATGTTCTTGGACATTTTGGAAAGGTCTTGAAGTCCTATAACCAATGCCTTTGGTTCCATGTCATTTTGATTTACCAATCTCAAGTTATGGTCTTTGACTTAAAGTGCCTTTTTGTTGACTTTTGAAAATGACCTATAATGTTGAAATTGATAACTTTTTGTGAGAGCATTTCTTGGACTTGAAGTGTGAAGGTGAGTTGTAGGAAATGTCATTCTCTTCAAAATGAGATTTGGATGGGATTTTTCTGATAAACCATGTGGAAGTTATGCCCTGGTCAATTTGCAGTTGACTTTTTCAACTGTCCAAAAATAGAAACTTTTGCATCTTGAGACTTTTTGAGCCATGCTTTGAGAATCATGATCAAGAATTGATCAAATGATGTTTGGGGCTTCAAAATAAGATGTTGACCAAAAATTTTGACTTTTGACTGTCAAATGACCATTTTGCCCCTGCAGTTGACTGTGAAGCAATTAGGGTTTTTGACTGTGCAATTTGATGCTGTGGGCCTTGAAACTTGACATATGGATGCTTGACAATGTATATAGGCATGTGGGACTTGATTGGACCCTTGAAAACCTCAATTTCTTTGCAAGAACCAAAACCCTAATTTTGACTGTGTTAGGAGGCAATTGGACTGTGCAACCCTTGAGAGATTTTGAACCATGATCTTGGCAAATCTTGAAGAATATGGGTGGGAAAATTTTGGGGTACAACACCTACCCTCCAAGAGGATATCTCTTGAGACGTATTTCTTTTACGGGATTTCACCGACTATAGGCGAAGTTGTCACATAAACTCATAGGGATGATGTATCCCCTTGGCTAATAGATGAACCTTCTTTCTAAGGGTTTTTGAAAATATATTTTTACAAAACAATCCCATCATAAATGAATAAACATAATAGAATAATAAGACAAAATAAGCAAGAAATAGATAAATAAATAAACATGAAAGAATAAAACCCAAAAGATTAAAAACCCTAAAACCTAAAGGAGAGGCTTCTAAACCTAGTGTTGAATCCATAGCAGAGTCGCCAGCTGTTGCAATTAGTTTTAAAATCAAAGTCGTCACCCTTAATTTTTATCCTAAAGGAAGGGAATATAAAGGAATAACTCTAAAGTTCAGAGATTCTAGATTTGGACTCGGTTCTAGACGAGGGAAAGGTGTTAGGCACCCCTTACCCATGTTGTTCGCAAGGATACTAGGTTTAGAAGCCGATTTTAAGAAAAAGGGTTTTTAATTTTATATAGGGGAAAAGGGTTTTAATTTTAGTTAGGGAGAACTCGCCACGATTTTAATTGTACGCCTACGTATCCTCTTAGGAGGAATCAGGGTCTGATTTCGTAGTTCCAGAGTGTTTGTGTTTTTTATGGGGTGCAAAGATATTATCATTTTCCGCACGTTTAGTCTAGGTGTCATGGGTAGCGGAAATTATTAGACTAAACGCACAGTCGATTCAAATAAGTTCACAATCCTTTTTGAAAGTTTGTTTGTTGAATTAATTTGATTTTGAAAATGATTTATTGTTGGTTAAGAGATTTTTTTGAGTTTTAATTGTGAAACTACCTTTAATTAAATGCATGACTAAAATAAAAAATTTAGTGCAAAAATATATTTTGAATGAATTTGGAAAATAAGATTTGCATGATAATAATAATAATAATAATAATAATAATATTGAAATGAATTTAGAAAATAAGAAATTTGTGTGATAAAAATAATAATGAATATAATATTAGATATATAGTATAATTACAAAAATATATATAATATTTATTATAATTAAATAAATAAAAATAGAAAATATAAGAAGTTATAAAAATGAAATAAATAAAATAAGAAAAATATTAGAAACGCAGGGGGTGGAAAACATATAAGGGTGGTAAAAAGTGGGGGTTCTAATAGAAAGAGCATGAATTCAGACTTTGAATTTAGACCCAAAAGGCCAGGGGGTGCGAGTAATAAACTAAGTAGTAAAAAGGGGTGCAGGGAGTATGGGCTCAAGTCCAGATTTTGGACTTGGCCCATAAGACATAGGGGGTTTATTTTTTAAACGCAATTAGCAAAAATAAAAAAGGGTACGTGAATAGCAATTGGGCCTGGCCCGTCACGCTAGTGTTGGGAGAAAGGTTCATATGGACCATGTCTACGTAGGAGCATGGCAGCGTGGTGGATGTGTGCATTGAGACCATATGATAAAGATCGTAAGGTTATGATTTGAGGAACATGATAGTGACTGTGGGTTAGCATGCACGAAATTAGAAAGCATTGTCATTATTATGTATTACACAATAATTTTCTTTCATTTTGTCAATTACTTCTCTCTCTTCGCCTCCCGTCTCTCTCAAACCCACACCTACAGAAAAAACCCTACTGTCTCTCTCAACCATAAAACAGAAGCGGAACCCCTTACTTTTCTCTCTTCCAATCACGGCGACGCTACCCACCATTACCCCAACCTACACAATGACTTAACCACCCAAACTGAACATAAAACCATAATAATCAAAAATAAAAATTAAGCTAATCATTTCGTTTACCTCCAATCGCGATCTTTCTGTGTTCGTTTTATCCAATTTGGGGTTCTGATCTCCTTTCTTTCTCCTTGTGTTTACAGGTGACGGTGATGAAGATAATGGGACGACGGTGCGATTGAAAGACAGTGGGGATGATGGAGTGGCTATGGTTTCAGACATTGAAACCCTGGGCTAGCTTTGTGATTGACGCGAATTGGTGAAGAAGTCAATGCCTCTCAAGATTATTTCTCCCCAGTTCTGTAACAAAATTTCTCCTCAGTGTAATTTTTGGTATCGGTTCTTCTTCGTCCCTTTCTGTAGATTTATGTTAGGTTTTTATAGTGTTTTTAGAAAATTAGGATTTAGGAAAGAGTTAAATGTGTCTGTAATGTTGAATTAGGAAATGATTTAGGGTTTGTGAATTAGGAAATAATTTTGAAAGTTGTCTGTAATCGTATGAACATTGCAATTAGTTTTTGTACCAAAGTTTTGATTTGATGTTTATTTCCATTTTCGTATTATTTGCTTCTAATTTTGTATGATTTCATACAGCAAGCTTTGTTTTTGCAACACAAACCTCCATCCTCTTGTTTTCGATCTCAACAGTAAATGTTTATGAGGCTGGGTTGCGTGGTTTGGAACAATAATCGAAAATGGGCATGCGTTTTTTGTAACAATGTTTTTTGTATTAATCCAGATTGGAATTGGACCTGCTAAAAACAAATAATAATAATAATAAAAAATGTTTTCTTTTCAAAACATTAAAAAATGAAATGGGTCTTAATGTTAACTTATTGGGCCTAAAAAGGGTCATCTGCGATGGTCTTATATTTCTTTCTCAACTCAATTTAAACAATAAAAAAACAATATAAAGAGACATAATAATGTTGTTAAACCAAATAAGAAACCATTTTAACACAACAAAATGTAATTCCAATTAATAATAATTATAGTTAAAAACAAAAACAAATCAAGACAAAACAGAATTGAACGGACCACTGCCTCTTTAGTATTGGGCCTGATGGTTTTAGGCAAAAGCCAACCCAATTTTAATGGACTCTAAAAAATGGGTCATACGAAAAAAGACTTGATGGGCCAAAAGATTCAAATAGGCCCTTTGAATTTGGGCCATAAAAAAACCTTTTTTAGCCATTCTTCCTAGATAGCAACAATAATCTTGATAACAATAAAAAAATGAATTTTTCTCAAAACTCAATGGGCCCATTTGTTTTTAAATATTGAGCTTTCAAGAAAAAAACTGATTTGTTCTAAATCATCTTAATTTAAAACAAAACACCTCCCGTTTTAACTTGAAATGGACTCCTTTTCTAAAATCTAATGGGCCTTCAGATATTGATGGTCCATTTCAGATCAATATAACCCTTTTTTTCATACACTTGTGTTGTACCCCAAAATTTGCCCTCCCATTTTCTCAATATTTTCTCATCACAAGACCCCTGAAGCTCAAGACCCAAATTAGGGTTTGTGTTTGCACAAAGATATTTTGACCTAAAATGCCTAAGAAGACTTTCATGCTTCATGTTGGACTCCCAAGTTTATTCCTACCAAGTTTCAAGCCTTGATTCCAAACTTTGCCCAGTCAATTGGACAGTTGACCTAGAAATCAGCTGTATTTGGGAAAAAGTCAACTATGGCCAATTGATAGTCAAACCTCATGAAATTTGACCCACGTCAACATAATGAACTCATATGAACCACTTGGTCAAGTTTGGATCACAATTCCACAAGAAATTTGATCAGATCACCAAAAGGGCAAAATGGTCATTTTTAGGGTTTTGACTGCACAAAGGCAATTTTTGACTGTTTGACCTAGCCAATGGCAAACCAAGCTCACATATGGACTCAAGGACCCCATGGAATTGTCTTGACATACTCAACAAGTTCAAAAGATCCCAAATGCACAAGATTGACAGTTGAATTTCCTAGTCAGTTGATCAATTTTGACTGTATACTGAAAAGTCAAACTTTGACTTTTTGGTCAAAATCAAGTGTCAAGATTCATTTTTCATCAAAACATGCCAAATCATGAAACTTGTTCATCAAGAAATCAAGAATTGCAAATTAGGGTTTGAAATGAAGATTTTTCATAACTTAGAATTTTTCTAAGTTATGAAAAACCCTAATTTTTTCCTAACTTTTTCCCACTTTCTCATCAAGATGCATTTGGATTCAAGGAAAAGTCAAAACATGAAAGTTGTAGTCCATTGCAAAATCTACAACTTTGATTCACAAAGTTTCCTCAAAAGAAGCTTGTAGCTAAAGTTACAATTTTTGGAACAAGGGTACCAAACCATCCTTAACTTAGAGAAATTTTGAACCATTTTAGGCAGGATTTTTGCCTAACTTCAAGACCATTTTTCACATGCTTCCACTTGGAATTTCAATTTGCATTTCAAAGATTGATTGTAGTACACATTCCAAGATTTCCAAAATGTCACAGAACTCATCAAACAACCTCATGGTTAGGGAGAATCGAATTTGGCAAGTTGGGAAAAACTCACTTTGTTCTTGGCCAATTTACATGTTCATAACTTGGGCAACTTTTCAAATCAGCATGCATAAGCTAGTTACAGGCCTCTAATCCCATTTGCACTCAATAATTAAATGCCAATCCATTGTGTGTTAGCATTATTTTGTGCATTTGGACATTACATGTTAGATTAAGCCTTAATTAGATAAAGCATTTTTGCCATTTTAGAAAAGTTAAACTTTATGTCAAATGCAAATCCAAGCAAGTACAAGGCAGATCCTTTTGGCACAAGTTTATGAACTAATTACACTGATCAAGGCCAAAGTATGCAGCATAGATTGGGGGCCTGTACAAGCTAGAAACACAACTTGAACTTTGTTTCTTAAAGTTGAAGAAACATTGCATAACAAAACACAACTCTCATTCCTGTGAACCAGAGCTTAAGCAAAGTTATCAAACACTTTCTAATCATCAAAACTAAGCTGAAACACGAGCCAACCATCTCCATTGCCTTCTCAAACACAGAATCACCCTAAAACTGCCAAAACAGAGCTCCTGCTACAGATTGAGTTCCATAACTCAATCCATTTGTGCATTCTTGCTGAAACCACTTCAAACACATCCCACATCATCCCTTGAAACTATTCCAAGCCTCAAACACGACCTGTAACACTCCCAATCAACATCACCATTTTCATTTTTCTGTTTTGCAGTTGAAGTTCCATAGCACGATTCTTTTGGTTTCCAAGCAAACTAAAGCTTGGAATAGCATCCCTGGACATCAAGGAAGCTGTACCAATCATCACCTTGCATTGAAAACACCTCCATCACCAGATACGATTCCAACTGAACAGGTAAGTTCATGAACTTGTATCTCTCTATCCAGGCATTGTTAGGTTTAGATTTGTGAAGAAATTATGTCACATTCATAGCCCTGAACATGCCCATGTAATTAGTTTTCATTTATGTTATGTGTGCTATGAGAATTTGATGTCTGAACATGGAACAAAAACTAGGTCAGGAATTGGGGGAGAAGAAATTCTCTCTCATTTCTGAGAGTTAGATTGATTTCTTTATATGTCTAGAATCGTGGCTTCAAGCTCTACAGGTTTCATGTTGCAAGATTTGGCAAAAGATCAAGGAATCTGGAGATAGAAAACGCGTGTTGTTGTTGTTCATACAGGTCCTGAGGTTGAAGACAAAGTCTTCATGGGCTGGGCCTGTTTCACTTTTCTTATTTGCACCCTTTTGTTACTTTTGAACCCCCTTGGCCCATTGTGCTTATTTTGATCATTTTTTGACTTTTGCTTTTTATTTTTGACTTGTTTATTTTTCCTCATAATATTAAAAATACAAAAAATATTTTTTACACCATTTTCATATTTATTAGGCATTTATTTGTTTAAATTGATATTTGTACATAAATAATACATAATATCTCTTATTTAAAAAATACTAAAATTAATACAAATACATTTATTTTCTGATTTTTATTTTATTTTATCTTTTGAAAATATTTTATGAAAATATGCTTTTTTTTATAAAAATTAAATATTATTATTTTGTACATATTCAATATATTTAGTAAATAATACAAATACATACATATATATTAGTATATTTAGGTTAAAAAAATACAAAATAATGCATTTTTATTTTTATTAATATTTAACATTAAAAATACCTTTTTGACAAATATACTTCTCTTTTATTTATTTTTTGTATATAATTAGTAAATATTGTATATAATACATAATAATAATTAATACCTTTTATGTTAGTAAAATTAGGGTTTTTGCCCTAAACATGAAAATATTCAAAAATTAAATTTCTTTTTAGTATTTTATTTTATTTGTGAATAAAATATACACTCACACAAAAAATACTTTCACATACATATTGTTCCTTTCTTATACATCTATACATTCATATTTGCGCGATTTAATTTGGTTGTAAATATTGGGTGCTATCCTCCTATGAAGTCTCATCCCCATTTGAACATTTGTACCCCCATTCCCATGATCATTGTGTAATAACTTAGAACTTTTAAATTTCGCACTTTAAATGCTTTCTAAATATGCCATGTTAGAATTAGGGTTTTGTATGCGAATCAAAAACAACAAAATAGTTTGACCTAAATTCAAGATAATCAAGCATGAAAATGGACAACACTAATCACACTTGCACCCCTAGGGTATTCCACTTGTTGCCTTCAATAATGGGCCATATTGCATGTTAGGTCTCTTTGGGCAAAACAAAACAATCAAATGATCATAGTCCCTCGATGACGCTTTCAAAAGTTGCCTAAAAAATGATCAAGTCCCTTAAAGAAAACATTGCCCAAAGATACTTGGCACCATTGCAATTATGGTCTAAATGATGACCCGCGCCCGTCCCTTTCATATCCTAACACAAGATTGTCCACCAAATGCAATGGTGGAACAAAATTGTTAAAAGGGTTAAAACATAGCAAAGATCTTTGAGAAATTTAGGAGTAGACAACCTCTTAGTTACTTGAATCAAACTTGCAAAACAAAACACTTGCCTATTTTCAAACCACACATCACTACACTTTCAAAACAACTTTCAAAAAACATTGAAAACCTTTTCAAAAGACATACACCTTTGTATACATCCCAACATGGATCATTACAAAGGTTGCCACCACATTGGCCTCTTTTCAAAACATTTTCAAACCCACACCCACAAAGCACCATTTCAAACAATTGAAAATTAAGGCAAGTTGATCTAAGCAAGTAACTAAGAGCCCATGGATAACCATGGATAGAAAGGGTGCTAATACCTTCCCTTTCAATAATCTACTCCCCGAACCCAAGAAAACATCTCAAAGGTTTTTGCTGTGCTTTTTAACCTTTCCTTAGGATAAAATAAAAAGTCGGTGGCGACTCTTGCTCAACCGAAACATTTGCAAATACAAACGCAAAACCCTAGTCAGTTCTCCCACCGTATCACAGAACTGGCGACTCTGCTGGGGACAAAACTTAAAAGTGGAGTAACCTTAGGGCTTAGATCACCTTTATTTTCAATTGTTTGCTTTGTTTGCTTTTATATTTGTGGGCTTTGCATCGGAGTTTCATAGATCCTAACCCGGATCTGGGGAATACCCTTTTTAGGTAGCATAATCAGTGAGGGACCTGTCCGGCGTAGACCGACATGGGTGAAGCAGTGGCTACGTTGGTGTGGCACCTTGGTCTGTACCGATATCCCTTGTGTTGCAACGAGGAGAATATGGGTCTTCTAAGGAGTCATTAAACACCAACCAACCTTAGAACCTTAAATTGACCAAACTTGGCCATAGAACAGTAGCAGTATGCTACACTCATTGAGGCTAAACTCTCGCGATGGTTCTGGCCGCAAGAAAAGATTGCGATGCTGGAGTTATGACCGATTGAGGGTAGTCAATGATTTTAGATCCTCTAGAACCCGGTTACTTTTGATAGGGCAGGTTTTAACCAACGAAACTAAAAGAGGGTAGTACCTAAACTTCATGCTGGCCTGAAACCTAAGGGTTGTCTTGTGTGACTTGTGTGCCTTATCATGCTTGCCTGTGTGAATACTTGTGGTGTGCTTCATCATAGCATCATGCCATCATACCATTGCATGCATCCTGTATAAGGACTAACCCATTTCAAAGACAAAAAAGTTTCATCTTTGCTCTGTTTTGTAGGACATCATGATGCCCGTGCGTAGGAATACTATCCGGCTCAACTTTGTTCAACCACCAACTTTGCTCAAGGATTTGGTTGGTAGGATTCCAAACACTACTTCCTTCATCAAAAGGCATGGTTCTCTCCTTGGCTTGATCACTGCAAAGTGGGACCAACAACTGATAAGTGTCCTGACCCAGTTTTATGATCCCCTGCATCATTGCTTTACCTTTCAAGACTTCCAGTTGGTCCCTACCCTGGAAGAATTCTCTGATTTGCTTGGTATCCCTGTTTTGGAGCAAACTCCATTCACTGGTTGGGAAAAGACTCCTAGGCCTGAAGAGGTTGCTGCAGTTCTCCCCTTGACCAAAGAAGAGGTATTGGCTAACTGGGAAACTAGAAGTGGAGTTAAGGGCTTTTTGGTCAAATTTCTGGTTGGCAAAGCTAATGATTTCTGGAATGACTTAGACTTCAAGGCGTACGAAGACATTCTGGCTCTTTTAATCTATGGTTTGGTATTGTTTCCCAATCCTGACACCTTTATCAGTATTTATGCCATAAGGATCTTCATGTCTCGGAATCCTGTACCCACTCTTTTGGGTGATATCCTGCAACAACTCTATGCTCGTACTGCCCGAAGACGGGAAACTCCATGGTGTTATGCTCCTTTGCTAGTAAGGTGGTTTATTTCGCACCTTCCTAAGTTCGTGCTGAAGAATGAAGAAGGAAAGGGTTGGGCGCATAGGTTAATGTCTCTCACTGATAATGACATCACTTGGACTCTCAGAGGTTTGGATGAGGTAGCTGTTATTGATCGTTGCGGAGAATACCCTAATGTCCCATTGATTGGTATCCAAGGAGGAATCTCTTATAATCCATGCTTAGCTCTCCGCCAGTTTGGAAGAGCCAGAAGAGTAGGGCCTCATGAAATGTTGGTTCCTCACTTCCATTTTGAATTTCAGGTAGACAGTGACAAACTACGCCATGGATTCATTAAGGCTTGGGACAGAATTCACAAAGCTGACCCACATGAGTTGGGACCAAAGACTTCTCTACCAATGGAACCCTATTGCAGATGGGTCCGCGTCCGTGCTCAGAAGTTAGGTATGTCATACGAAGCTGTCAGACCTATCATTCTTGAGTCTCTTGATGAAGATGGGGTTCCTCCAGCTTTCCTCCCTCCTCAGATACCCACTGATGTTGACACATTGAAGAGATCTTGGGCGCAGCTAAAGGAAGAACGGGATTTTTATCGTGAAAAGTTCAACGAACAGGAACGGAAGATCCAGAGGCTGACTAAGCAATTGGAGGAGGAGCGGGTCCTGAATGACTATATCCACACTGAGAAGAGGAGGCCATGGGAGCACTGATGGGCTTTGAATATTTCCTTTTACAGCTTTTATTTCCTTTTCAGTATTTTTCATTCCTGTAATGCCTAAGGGCAAGTTGTTGAACAATTTAAAATTTGAATCTAATGAAGTGTGTTTCCCTTTTGTCTACAAAGTTGAATCTCGTTTGTCTTTGAAAACATAAAACATACGCATCTCATTGCACCATATGCATAACAGGTACCCTTTTTCCACAGGTTGCTTAATCTTCTTCGCTGTTTATTTGAACAGTCATCATGAATCCAGAATCATCCAGTGAGCAAGCAATCAAGGCTCTCCAGGCCCAGAATGCCCAGTTTCAAGAGATGGTCATGAGCCTGGCCCAAGGACAACAAGAGTTGAAGGCTCTGCTCTTAAAGAAGAAGAAGAAGAAGAGAACTGCGTTATTCAACACTGGACGCAGGTTTGGGAACACACTCCATAATGAGGCTGATCCAACTACTTCCTCTGTAGAGAAAGACAGTCCCCAAGGGGGAGGAGCTCCTAGTCCTGCAGTCTCTGACAACGAGACGGATTACAATGACGAACAATACCCTCCCGCTGCTGACAGATACAAGCAATTAGAGGACCGCTTGAGTGCCATGGAGATTCAAAATGTGTCGGGGCTGGATTTCGGAGATTTAGGGTTATCTTCTGGGGTGGTAATCCCACACAAGTTCAAGGCGCCTGCCTTTGCCAAATACGACGGGGCTTCCTGTCCGAAGATGCATCTCAGATCGTACGTAAGGAAGATTCAACCTTACACGGCAGACAAAAATCTTTGGATCCATTTCTTCCAAGATAGCCTTTCGGGGTCACAACTTGAGTGGTTCTATCAGCTAGATGGAACCAGTATCCGACATTGGGAAGATTTGGCGACCGCATTTTATAGACAATATCAATATAATTCTGATCTCGCTCCTATACGTACCAAACTTCAGGGTATGTCGCTGGGAACGGGCGAAGGGTTCAAAGAATATGCGCAAAAATGGAGAGATTTGGCTGGCAGGGTGCAGCCTCCATTGACTGACCGTGAGCTGGTTGACATGTTTCTAGGGACCTTGTCTGGTCCATTCTTCAATCATCTGGTTGGTAATTCCTCCGCTGGGTTTACGGATTTGATCCTGACGGGTGAAAGGATAGAAGCTGGCATCAGGTCAGGAAAGATACAGAAAGGAGCCTCCGCAAGTACTGAGAAGAAACCTTTCAAGAAGGAAGCTAGTGTCGTCTATGGTCCTAGAAGACAAGTTAAGCCCGAACACCGCCAAGCCGTCAATGCCTTGGTCATTTCAAAACCTGTTGCTGCTCCTCAGCAGTACAATCAACAAAGGAGTGAGAGGCCCAAGAGGCAATACACTCGGCTGAGTATGACCTTGTCACAAATCTTACCGCAACTGTTATCAACCAACTTGGTGACCATCAAAGAGGCTCCGAAGGTCGTGAATACTGCATCTCCTAAGTATAACCCAATTGCCCGTTGTGCTTATCATTCTGATAGCCCCGGGCATACTACTGATGATTGCTGGGCCTTGCGAAATAAAGTGCAAGACCTTATCGATGCGAAGGAAATTCAGTTTGAGGCGCCTGAGAGGCCAAATGTTGTAACTGCTCCTATGCCCCAGCATAGAGTAAATGTCGTCGAGGAAGATTTGTATGCTGTTTCGGTGAATGGTGTTGCTACCCCTCTATTGACTGTTAAGAGGAACCTACTGCTAGCCGGTTTATTTCCGGGTTGTAGCAAGGGTTGCCTCCTGTGTGCTGTTATCCCTACCGGTTGTCCGCTGCTGAAACCAGGCATCCAAAGCCTGATGAATAGCAAAGAAATTTTGTTCAAGAAAACTGTTGTTCCGTTTGTTTCCACTGAAGAAGTATATGTCGTCACAATTTTCAACAATCCTACCAAGGCTTCCCCGAGGAAGCCAGTCCAAATTATGTCTGTTGCACCCATTACCATTACTGTTCCGGGGCCCCTCCCCTATGAATCTGACAAGGCTGTCCTATGGCACTATGGGGCAGACGTGTATGTGCTTGGAGTGAAGCAGGAGTTCAACACCGGTACCAGTATCAGTAACATCACTGGTCCCGCCAAGATTACCCGTAGTGGCAGGCTTTTCTCGCCTAACATTGCACCACCAGTTATCCGAAAACCTCTTATCATCACACCCGCAAGTGTGCGTGTTTCAAATCAAGATCATGTGTCTACTACTGCCGCTGAGTCCTCTGATGCTCGGGGCAAAGAAGTTGCTACTGATTTGCCTGCCCGGACGGAGGCACCAAAAAAGACTGATGTTGAAGCCTCCCAACAAGAGATGGAGGAAATCCTTAAAATCATTAAAAAGAGTGACTTCAATGTTGTTGAACAGTTGGGGCATACCCCCTCCAAAATCTCTATGCTATCATTGCTGCTGTGCTCAGAGGCCCACGCCAAGGCCCTGATTTCATTTCTGAAAACGGCCCATGTGCCGCAAGAGACATCTGCAGATCAGTTCACTGACTGTATGGCTAATTTGACAGCTGACAATGGTTTGGGTTTCTCGGATGCCGACCTTACCGCCAAAGGGAAAAACCACAATGATGCCCTGCACGTCTCTATAGAATGCAGGGGCACTACTCTCGCACACGTATTGGTGGACACCGGTTCTTCCCTGAATGTATTGCCCAAGAAGGCCTTAGATCGATTGGATTGTGAGGGCCTGGAATTGAAACCTAGTAACATCATTGTTAGAGCCTTCGACGGTTCTAAGAGGATGGTGCACGGTGAGGTAGACATTCCTATTCGTGTGGGTTCCCAAGTTTTTGACTCAACGTTCTATGTGATGGATATTCGTCCATCTTATTCCTGTTTGCTGGGTCGACCCTGGATTCACAAAGCGGGGGCGGTAACGTCCACTCTACACCAAAAGCTCAAATACCCTGTCCAAGGGAAGATTGTTATTGTGCAGGGTGAGGAGGAATACATGGTTAGTCACTTGAATTCATTCCGGTATATCGAGATGGACGGGGAGTTTATTGAAACCCCCTTTCAGCATTTTGAAGAGGTACCTCCAACGTTGGCGTCAGCTGAGGCAGTGGTTGAAGAAGACTTTCCTCTGAAGATGGCTTCCTTGAAGGATTCCCGGGCTGTAATTGAGAAAGGCAAGTGTGCAAACTGGGGTCAACTTCCTGACTTCACTCAAAAGACCGACAAGTTTGGGATGGGCTTCACTGCAGAGGCTCAGAGGGTTGTTCGCAAGGAGAGAATCAGAAAGGCTCCGGTGTTCATCACCAACCCAAGGGTGAATGCTATCGAGGAGGATGTGGAGGAAGCAGAGTTTGACAGTTGGATCTATCCAACAGCCAACAACGGACCAAGCAACTGGACGGCCAAGGATTTTACACCTATTACATTTGTCACGCAGTAATTAACTCTTTTGATTTTCAATTTGTAACAAATAATATGTTGAAACTTTTATTGGCTCGGTGTCCTACCCGGGGCACCGTGGCTCCATTTGTGAGGGCTTTTTGTATGACATTTCCATATATCATTAATCAAAACATTGGACGTTTGTTGCATTTCAAATCTTGTGCTCTTTTTCTTTCTGTGTTATATATTGCAAAACAGCTATATTTACACACACTCACTTATACAGGTTTCAATCCACTCTGGATCTCACTGGTAACAGCTCTGCTACTGCCAGTTATGACTTCGAAAATCCGATCAACTTAGCCGAAGACGAAGGTGAAGATGATTGCGAAGTGCCTGGTGAACTCGCAAGACTGCTACTCCAGGAAGAGAGGGCCATTCAGCTGCATGAAGAGCCGGTGGAAACAGTGAACCTGGGTACTGAGACAGATAGAAAAGAAGTCAAGATTGGTGCCAATCTAGAACTCAGCGTGAAGCAACGATTGATCCAGATGCTACATGATTACATGGAGATCTTTGCTTGGTCTTACGAAGACATGCCTGGTTTGGATGCCGACATTGTGGTTTATCACCTGCCTACCAAGGAAGACTGCCCTCCAGTAAAGCAAAAGGTCCGCCGTATGCGTCCAGAGATGTCCGAAAAGATCAAAGCTGAGGTTATGAAGCAATTCGATGTCAGGTTTCTAGCAGTGACTTCTTACCCTCAGTGGGTTGCCAATGTGGTGCCAGTGCCGAAGAAGGACGGTAAGGTCAGAATGTGTGTCGATTACAGGGATCTAAACAGGGCAAGCCCCAAGGATGACTTCCCCTACCTCACATCGACGTTCTTGTTGACAATACTGCTCAACACAAGGTGTTCTCCTTCATGGATGGTTTTTTAGGGTATAATCAGATCAAGATGGCTCCTGAAGATATGGAAAAGACTACCTTTGGGACTCAGTGGGGCACCTTCTGCTACAAGGTCATGCCATTCGGGTTGAAAAATGTTAGGGAAACCTACCAACGTGCCATGGTTGCTTTATTTCATGATATGATCCATCATGAGATTGAGGTGTATGTCGATGATATGATTGCAAGGTCCCAAACTGAGGAGGAACACCTTGACCATCTGCGGAAGCTGTTTGACCGACTGAAGTTGTACAAGCTGAGGTTGAACCCAAACAAATGCACCTTTGGGGTGAGGTCTGGAAAATTATTAGGTTTCATTGTAAGCGATAAAGGTATTCAGGTGGACCCTGCCAAGGTGAAAGCCATACAAGAGATGCCGACTCCCAAGACAGAGAAAGAAGTCAGAGGCTTTCTGGGACGACTGAATTATATTGCCCGATTCATCTCACATCTAACCGCTACCTGTGAGCCAATCTTCAAATTGCTGAAGAAAGATCAGGTAGTATGTTGGAACGATGAATGTCAGGCTGCTTTCGAAAAGATAAAAGAGTATCTCCAAGAACCACCCATTCTTATGCCACCAGTAGAAGGGAGACCTCTGATACTATACCTGACAGTACTTGACAACTCAATGGGGTGTGTGTTGGGGCAGCATGACGAGTCTGGCCGAAAAGAGCACGCTATTTATTACCTCAGCAAAAAGTTTACCGACTGTGAGTCTCGGTACTCACTGCTCGAGAAAACTTGTTGCGCTCTGGTATGGGCTGCTCGCCGGCTGAGACAGTATATGTTGACTCACACTACTCTGTTGATTTCAAAGATGGATCCCATCAAGTACATATTCGAAAAGCCTTCTCTGTCTGGAAGAATAGCAAGATGGCAAATGATCTTGACAGAATATGACATCCAGTACACAACTAAAAAAGCGATCAAGGGGAGTGTATTAGCAGACCATTTAGCACACCAACCTGTGGACGATTACCAATCATTGAACTTTGAATTTTCGGACGAAGATATCATGGTAGTAACTGACTGTGAAGTACCTGGACCGGATGAAGGACCTGAGGAAGGATCCCGATGGTCTATGCATTTTGATGGAGCCTCGAACGCTTTGGGTAATGGAATCGGCGCTGTGATCATATCCCCCAAAGGCACTCATACTCCACTCACTGCCCGGCTGTGTTTCAACTGCACCAACAACATGGCAGAATATGAGGCATGTATCATGGGTCTTCAAGCTGCAATGGACTTAAGGATCAAGTTTCTGAGTGTCTTCGGAGATTCCGCTCTCGTGATCAATCAGATCAAAGGCGAGTGGGATACGAAACACCCAAATCTTATTCCTTACAAAGAGTATGTGTTGACTTTGCTTCCCCACTTTGAAGAGATAACTTTTGAGCACTTCCCAAGAGAGGAGAATCAGTTAGCGGACGCACTAGCTACGATGTCTTCAATGTTCAAAGTCAAATGGGACAATGAGGCTCCCCGGATCATTATCTGGAAGTTGGACAAACCTGCATACTGCTGCGATCTTGAGGCCGAAGAGGTGACTGAAAAACCCTGGTATCATGAGGTGAAAAGATACTTGGAAGCTCAGGAATACCCTGAAGGTGCGTCTGTTAGCGATAAGAAGTTTCTGAGAAGGTTCGCGGCAAAATTCTTCCTCAGCAACGGCATTCTCTACAAACGAAATCATGATTCAACTCTACTGCGTTGTGTGGATAAGACTGAAGCAGAGAAGATCATGGTAGAACTACACGAAGGTACATTCGGAACACATTCCAGTGGACACACCATGGAAAAGAAAATCCTTCGGGCAGGATATTTCTGGTCCACAATGGAAGCCGACTGTTACCAACATTCTCGGACTTGTCATAAATGCCAGATCTATGCTGATAAGGTGCATATCCCTCCGATTCCTCTGAACGTCCTAACGGCACCTTGGCCTTTTGCAATGTGGGGCATTGATATGATCGGCGAGATCCGACCAACGGCATCCAACGGGCATCGCTTCATCTTGGTAGCGATTGGTTACTTCACGAAGTGGGTTGAGGCAGCTTCCTACGCCACGGTAACCAAGAGCGTCGTGGCACGTTTCATTCGGCATAACCTGATCTGTCGGTACGGCGTCCCGGAAAGAATCATTACAGACAATGGTACCAATCTTAACAACAAGATGATCACTGAGCTCTGCGAGCAATTCAAGATACAGCACCATAACTCTTCTCCTTACCGGCCGAAGATGAATGGGGCTCTAGAAGCAGCTAATAAGAATATCAAAAAGATTGTGCAGAAGATGACAGTGACCTATAAAGATTGGCACGAAATGTTACCATTTGCTCTTCATGGGTACCGTACCTTAGCAAGGACGTCAACCGGGGCAACTCCTTTTTCCTTGGTCTATGGCATGGAGGCCGTTTTGCCAATTGAAGTCCAGATACCCTCTCTCCGGATAATGAAGGATGCAGACTTGAGTGAAGACGACTGGATCCAGACTCGACTTGATCAATTAAACCTAATTGACGAAAAGAGACTCACTGCTATCTGTCATGGTCAGACGTATCAAAAAAGGATGATCAGAGCATTTAACAAGAAAGTCAGACCACAAGAGTATCAAGTTGGGGACCTGGTAATCAAGCGCATCATCCTTCCTCAAAGTGATCCCCGGGGCAAATGGACCCCTACGTACGAAGGGCCATTTGTGGTTAAACATGTGTTCTCAGGAGGAGCCATGATTCTGACCACCATGGATGGTGACGACCTTCCTCACCCCGCCAATGCAGACATAGTAAAAAGATACTACGCATGAATCAAAGACCCGCTAGGTTGACATACCTAGGCAAAAATAAGGGCTTCCCGGCGAACCAAAAGGGTTCAGGCAAAAATAAGGGATGAAATGAAAAAAAAATTGTACACCCGGCAAGTCGAAAACCTGAAAAGGCGGCTTGGGCAAAAATGGGTATCCCAGTGGACTGAAAACCCGAAAGGGCGATCCAGGCAAAAGTTAGGGATAAAGCATAACACTATGTCTCATTGGATCACCTTGCATCCAGAATTCGGCATCAACTATCTGGCTCAGACTTCGGCATCGATCAATCAGCTTCATCTTCAACTAAGCAGCAAAGTGATGAGACGCTTGAAGACATAAAGGCGATAGCAGAGTTGGAACCCAGTGGGAATATTGTGCACATAGCTGTTTTGTTTCCTTTTCAAAATTGTATAAACTTTATGTTATTCGGCGGCGTTCTCTTACTAGGACGTCAGCCTCTTGTACAAAAAAACGCCTATTTTCAGGCAAATTGCAAAATCAATACAAGTTCACTTCTCCAAACAAATTGCTAATTGTTTTTCCTTTTTCTGTTTTGTCTTGCGAAGAACGTCCAATGTTCATTTTTTATATATGCATTTGACATTAAATTGCTAATCCATAAATACTAGCATATGAAACAAAAGACTGATTACAGGTGACATCCGAAACAGGGGCAATGTAGAGTTGTCTAATGCAGTCTAGTTGCTCTGTCCGCCGAGGTACCAAGGTAGGTTCAACTGAAGAATATGACCAAGTTGCCTCAACTCCCCACAGAGTAAGACAAGATTCAGCAATACTCTCGCCAGGGAAAGTTAGTCTATCATCAATAGGCACCCTTTTCCCCAAGCAAGTCAGCAATACTCTCCTCCCGCAGGGTTAGTCTACGGTCAGCCTAGAGGAAGTTGGGTAGCCCCAGAAGATATCAACATTCCCCAACGGAGTATAGGCATTCATCAGCAAGCATCCCCGGCAGTCTTGATCTAAGATTGTTCCCCGGCGAAATACAGACACCCCAGTGGAATCATTTTCCAGTACAGTCCGAAAGTTTCCCCAGGAAATTTGGAATCCATATCCCCAGCAGGTCTTGAAGCTTATCCCCAGTAGATTCTGGAAGCTTGTCCCCTGCAGAGTACGGAGTCCCTCCCGGGCTTTATTCAAAGTTATTCCTCACAAAGGCTTATAACTGGGTTATCCTCAGCTAATTGCCACGGAAGATCGTCCTCGGCAAAGTTCTTCCTATCCCCAGCGGAGTTCATCAAAGTTCCCCAACATAACTTATCTACAGAATCCCCAGCGGAGTTTATCATTGTCATCCCCAGCGGAGTCCATCATTGAAATCCTCAGCGGAGCTCCCATCAAAACTTCAGCGAAGTATCTCTTCCCACAGAGTAATTCCCCTCAGAGTAATCTCTCCAGCAAGTTTATTCCCCAACTGAGTCATCTTCTCCTACCGGTGTATTCTTGCAACCATCATCCCCAGCGGAAGCGAAGAACTCTACTCTTCAACGTCAGCCCAGGATTTAATTCCCCAGCCGATCGTCAAGGATTTATTTTCCTAGACGAAGATACATTCATAAACATTTCGCATTTCATACATCTTGCTTACATACATGATAAAGTGCATACAACACTATCTCATGTTGAACATCATGACATCATACATTTCATACATCATGACATTGCATACAACTGATGTTTTGCCTTTTCAGGAAAAAGACAACTACCTTCAACTGTCACAATTCCAGATTCGATTCTTGTATCCAGCCAGGGCATATCTGTTAACGACTAATTCCAGATTCGATTCCTGTATCCAGCCAGGGCATATCTGTAGACAACAATTCCAGATTCGATTCTTGTATCCAGCCAGGGCACATCTGAAGAGTTTGAAGATTCGATTCCTGTATCCAGCCAGGGCATATCTGTTGACGACTAATTCCAGATTCGATTCCTGTATCCAGCCAGGGCACATCTGAAGAGTTTGAAGATTCGATTCCTGTATCCAGCCAGGGCATATCTATCAACTGTCACAATTCCATATTCGATTCCTGTATCCAGCCAGGGCATATCTGTTAACGACTAATTCCAGATTCGATACCTGTATCCAGCCAGGGCACATCTGTGAGCAACCGATTGTAGACTCGACACCTGTATCTAGCCAGGGCATGTCTGCATGATGAGATTGAAGATCAACACCTGTAACAAGCCAGGAAAACATCTGTCTTTCTCAAAATACACAAGTTCTCGCTAAGGAATCTCTTATGCGATCAACACTTCCAAATGGCATCTATAAGCCTATTCCCGACATCACATTGCTGATACTCCAACATGCGAGTGCAAATTTCCGGGCACTCTAGTGTCCAATCTCCTTTTACCCTCGAGTCACGAAAGGCAAACTTGCCAATCTAACTCTTCAGGTTCAAGAAGATTGAACAGGGGCAACTGTTGTACCCCAAAATTTGCCCTCCCATTTTCTCAACATTTTCTCATCACAAGACCCCTGATGCTCAAGACCCAAATTAGGGTTTGTGTTTGCACAAATATATTTTGACCTAAAATGCCTAAGAAGACTTTCATGCTTCATGTTGGACTCCCAAGTTTATCCCTACCAAGTTTCAAGCCTTGATTCCAAACTTTGCCAAGTCAATTGGACAGTTGACCTAGAAATCAGCTGTATTGGGGAAAAAGTCAACTATGGCCAATTGACAGTCAAACCTCATGAAATTTGACCCACATCAACATAATGAACTCATATGAACTACTTGGTCAAGTTTGGATCACAATTCCACAAGAAATTTGATCAGATCACCAAAAGGGCAAAATGGTCATTTTTAGGGTTTTGACTGCACAAAGGCAATTTTTGACTGTTTGACCTAGCCAATGGCAAACAAAGCTCACATATGGACTCAAGGACCCCATGGAATTGTCTTGACATTCTCAACAAGTTCAAAAGATCCCAAATGCACAAGATTGACAGTTGAATTTCCCAGTCAGTTGATCAATTTTGACTGTATACTGAAAAGTCAAACTTTGACTTTTTGGTCAAAATCAAGTGTCAAGATTCATTTTTCATCAAAACATGCCAAATCATGAAACTTGTTCATCAAGAAATCAAGAATTGCAAATTAGGGTTTGAAATGAAGATTTTTCATAACTTAGAATTTTTCTAAGTTATGAAAAACCCTAATTTTTTCCTAACTTTGTCCCACTTTCTCATCAAGATGCATTTGGATTCAAGGAAAAGTCAAAACATGAAAGTTGTAGTCCATTGCAAAATCTACAACTTTGATTCAAAAAGTTTCCTCAAAAGAAGCTTGTAGCTCAAGTTACAATTTTTGGAACAAGGGTACCAAACCATCCTTAACTTAGAGAAATTTTGAACCATTTTAGGCAGGATTTTTGCCTAACTTCAAGACCATTTTTCACATGCTTCCACTTGGAATTTCAATTTTCATTTCAAAGATGGATTGTAGTAAAAATTCCAAGCTTTCCAAAATGTCCAAGAACTCATCAAACAACCTCATGGTTAGGGAGAATCGAATTTGGCAAGTTGGGAAAAACTCACTTTATTCTTGGCCAATTTACATGTTCATAACTTGGGAAACTTTTCAAATCAGCATGCATAAGCTAGTTACAGGCCTCTAATCCCATTTGCACTCAATAATTAAATGCCAATCCATTGTGTGTTAGCATTATTTTGTGCATTTGGACATTACATGTTAGATTAAGCCTTAATTATATAAAGCATTTTTGCCATTTTAGAAAAGTTAAACTTTATGTCAAATGCAAATCCAAGCAAGTACAAGGCAGATCCTTTTGGCACAAGTTTATGAACTAATTACACTGATCAAGGCCAAAGTATGCAGCATAGATTGGGGGCCTGTACAAGCTAGAAACACAACTTGAACTTTGTTGCTTAAGGTTGAAGAAACATTTCATAACAAAACACAACTCTCATTCCTGTGAACCAGAGCTTAAGCAAAGTTATCAAACACTTCCTAATCATCAAACCTAAGCTGAAACACGAGCCAACCATCTCCATTGCCTTCTCAAACACAGAATCACCCTAAAAGTGCCAAAACAGAGCTCCTGTTGCAGATTGAGTTCCATAACTCAATCCATTCGTGCATTCTTGCTGAAACCACTTCAAACACATCCCACATCATCCCTTGAAACTATTCCAAGCCTCAAACATGACCTGTAACACTCCCAATCAACATCACCATTTTCATTTTTCTGTTTTGCAGTTGAAGTTCCATAGCACGATTCTTTTGGTTTCCAAGCAAACTAAAGCTTGGAATAGCATCCCTGGACATCAAGGAAGTTGTACCAATCATCACCTTGCATTGAAAACACCTCCATCACCAGATACAATTCCAACTGAACAGGTAAGTTCATGAACTTGTATCTCTCTATCCAGGCATTGTTAGGTTTAGATTTGTGAAGAAATTATGTCACATTCATAGCCCTGAACATGCACATGTAATTAGTTTTCATTTATGTTATGTGTGCTATGAGAATTTGATGTCTGAACATGGAACAAAAACTAGGTCGGGAATTGGGGGAGAAGAAATTCTCTCTCATTTCTGAGAGTTAGATTGATTTCTTTATATGTCTAGAATCGTGGCTTCAAGCTCTACAGGTTTCATGTTGCAAGATTTGGCAAAAGATCAAGGAATCTGGAGATAGAAAACGCGTGTTGTTGTTGTTCATACAGGTCCAGTGGTTGAAGACAAAGTCTTCATGGGCTGGGCCTGTTTCACTTTTCTTATTTGCACCCGTTTGTTACTTTTGAACCCCCTTGGCCCATTGTGCTTATTTTGATCATTTTTTGACTTTTGCTTTTTATTTTTGACTTGTTTATTTTTCCTCATAATATTAAAAATACAAAAAATATTTTTTACACCATTTTCATATTTATTAGGCATTTATTTGTTTAAATTGATATTTGTACATAAATAATACATAATATCTCTTATTTAAAAAATACTAAAATTAATACAAATACATTTATTTTCTGATTTTTATTTTATTTTATCTTTTGAAAATATTTTATGAAAATATGCTTTTTTTTATAAAAATTAAATATTATTATTTTGTACATATTCAATATATTTAGTAAATAATACAAATACATACATATATATTAGTATATTTAGGTTAAAAAAATACAAAATAATGCATTTTTATTTTTATTAATATTTAACATTAAAAATACCTTTTTGACAAATATACTTCTCTTTTATTTATTTTTTGTATATAATTAGTAAATATTGTATATAATACATAATAATAATTAATACCTTTTATTTTAGTAAAATTAGGGTTTTTGCCCTAAACATGAAAATATTCAAAAATTAAATTTCTTTTTAGTATTTTATTTTATTTGTGAATAAAATATACACTCACACAAAAAATATTTTCACATACATATTGTTTCTTTCTTATACATCTATACATTCATATTTGCGCGATTCAATTTGGTTGTAAATATTGGGTGCTATCCTCCTATGAAGTCTCATCCCCATTTGAACATTTGTACCCCCATTCCCATGATCATTGTGTAATAACTTAGAACTTTTAAATTTCGCACTTTAAATGCTTTCTAAATATGCCATGTTAGAATTAGGGTTTTGTATGCGAATCAAAAACAACAAAATAGTTTGACCTAAATTCAAGATAATCAAGCATGAAAATGGACAACACTAATCACACTTGCACCCCTAGGGTATTCCACTTGTTGCCTTCAATAATGGGCCATATTGCATGTTAGGTCTCTTTGGGAAAAACAAAACAATCAAATGATCATAGTCCCTCGATGACGCTTTCAAAAGTTGCCTAAAAAATGATCAAGTCCCTTAAAGAAAACATTGCCCAAAGATACTTGGCACCATTGCAATTATGGTCTAAACAATGACCCGCGCCCGTCCCTTTCATATCCTAACACAAGATTGTCCACCAAATGCAATGGTGGAACAAAATTGTTAAAAGGGTTAAAACATAGCAAAGATCTTTGAGAAATTTAGGAGTAGACAACCTCTTAGTTACTTGAATCAAACTTGCAAAACAAAACACTTGCCTATTTTCAAACCACACATCACTACACTTTCAAAACAACTTTCAAAAAACATTGAAAACCTTTTCAAAAGACATACACCTTTGTATACATCCCAACATGGATCATTACAAAGGTTGCCACCACATTGGCCTCTTTTCAAAACATTTTCAAACCCACACCCACAAAGCACCATTTCAAACAATTGAAAATTAAGGCAAATTGATCTAAGCAAGTAACTAAGAGCCCATGGATAACCATGGATAGAAAGGGTGATAATACCTTCCCTTTCTATAATCTACTCCTCGAACCCAAGAAAACATCTCAAAGGTTTTTACTGTGCTTTTTAACCTTTCCTTAGGATAAAATAAAAAGTCGGTGGCGACTCTTGCTCAACCGAAACATTTGCGAATACAAACGCAAAACCCTAGTCAGTTCTCCCACCGTATCACAACTTGCTATAAACATTTTTGTGTTCATATTTGTATTTTAACTTGTGTAAATATGTTTTCTTAGAAGCATCTTGTAAACACACCTTTTGTATCTCAACTTTTGAGTTGATTGTTCCTTGAGAGACTAAGGTATAGTCAGAATTTCTCAAGAAGACATTGACGGGTAGTCTTTGTAGATTGTAATCAATTTGGTTATAGTGGACTAAGTCTTTGTTGAGAAAGGTAAAATCACCTTGGCGGGTGGACTGGATTAATTTTGTTAACAATGAACCATGATAAAAATAATTATGTTCGTTTATTTTTGTTCTTGTTTCATCTTTGATTGTGTTGGGTAGAAAATTTTCAAAACTATAGAAACTCAATTCAACCCGCTCCCCTTTATTGTGTTTCTTGTACCTCCAGTCTTTGACTTAAACCAATTCCTCTAATTTCTATTTAGAAATTTTATAACTCGAAACAATTTGAGCCAAATCATTCGCCTCTTGATTTTCAACTCGGGGAACATGGCTTATCGAAACATTGTCAAACGTATTTAGTAGAGAGATTGTTGTGGAGAAATACATCATTAAGTTGTCTTTGATGCATATATACTCTTTGTCTACTTTTCGTATCACCATTTCAGAATCAACTTTTACTTTGACGTCATTTGCCCCCAAATCCAATAAAATTTAAAGTCTTATTACTAAGGCTTCATATTCAGCCTCATTATTAGAACAGTCACCTCCAATCTTGAACTTGAACTCGCTAGGAATATTTTCTGGCGAAACGTTAAAAATACCAACTCGTATTCCATGTTTATGTCTGGAACCGTCGAAGTACAATCACCAAGGTCTTGTGTTTACATATTTTTCTATTGCTTTGACCACTGAATGATCGATGATAAAATTTGAGATACTCTGACATTTTACAACCTTTAATGGGGCATATGTGATTGAATACTCAGTTAAGGCCAATGCCCATTTCCCAATTTGACTATGTAGTATTGGTTTAGATCACATATTCTTAATAATTTCAAAGTGCGAATAAACGCAAACTTCAACTGGTTTTATATAATGCTTAAGTTTGTTACAAGAAAAGTACAAGCAAAGACATAGCTTTTCTATAGCATTATATATAGTTTCAGTGTCATTCATAATTTGACTAAGGTAATAAGTGGTCAGTTCGACACCATTATCATCCTCTTGAGCTAACATACTTCCTAGTATCGAATTTGATGCCGATATATACAATTTCATACATTTGTTTCTACTAGGAGGTAACAGTATAGGAGGCTTAACAAAATAATCTTTAATCTTGTTGAAAGCATCTTGATGCTTTCTTTCCCCCCTTAACTCATTTTCCTTCCCAAGTCGAAGTAATGGCGAGAATGCTAATGTCTTGCCATTTATATTTGAGATGAATCGTCTCAGGAATTTTATCTTTCCCAATAAAGATTTGAGTTGCTTCTTTATCGAGGGAGGCTTGGTGTACAAGATCGCCTTTGTTTTATTCTGATTTATCTCGATGCCCTTTTTGTGCACCACAAAACCTAGAAAATCTCCTGCACGAACACAAAAAGCATATTTTAATGGATTTATTTTCAATCCATATTTCCTCATCCTTTCAAAGGATTGTCGAAGATAGTCTAGGTGACCATTTCCTGACGAGGATTTCACAATAATATCATCGATATAGACTTGCATGAACGTGTCAATGAAGTTATGGAACATAGAATTCATAGATTTTTGATATGTTTTCCCAATATTTTCCAATCCAAAGGGCCTTACTACCTGTTCCTAAGTCCCTAAAGCACTTGGGCATCAAAAGTTTGTTTTTGGTATGTCATCTTCAGCAATAAAAATTTGATTATACCTAGAATACCCATCTAATAGACTAAGGTATTCATGTCTTACAGCGAGTCAACCAACATTTATACCATAGGAATGGGATACTTATCCTTTGGAGTAGCATTATTTAAATATCTAAAGTCAATAAAAGCTCCAAGACTCCCATTTTTATTAATAACAAATACTATATTCGCTAGCCATTTGACATATCTGGTTGTTTTGATGAATTTGATCATGAGAAGCCTTTTGATCCCTAGCCCGAACCTTCTTGTAAGTTGTTTCACTGACTTTTTTCCAGTTCAAATTGGAAATTTCATTTCCACCATATCTCGACTTAACCCTGGCATCTCGTTGTAATCCCAGGGGAAACAATCCTTTAATTATTTGAGCATCTCAACCACCTTTTCCTTCAAACCTTCTTCCACTTTGACACTAATATACATTTATAGTTTAATCTTTCCATCACCCAGGTCAACTTCTTCTAATTGGTCTTGTACCTGCATCTTATGTCTTAAATCCATCGGGTCTTTTTCAAACCCCAAATGCTCATCGTCATAGATACAGTTGAGTCATCGGCTTTCTAAAGTTGTTGATTGGCCGAAATGGCCATGTTTATAAGATTTTCCAACTAAAATGGCTTCAGGTGCCACGTTTTGTAAATCTCTAGCCTCTAAGGCTGAATTTAATCTGTTATTGGCCAGATAGGCCAAAATCCTTGCCAAAGCATTTGACTCGGGAATCATCATCATCATTGTTGTTGTCTCCCTACCTAGTGGGTGCAATGTGTCCCTCTTTGACAATATAGTTGTCCATATTTTCTTGGTCCAAAATGAAACCATGTGTTATATGTAAGTTTAGATAATACATGGCATCCTTTTAAGGGGCAAAAGTCGACTCTGCTAGGTAGCATGGAGGAATTTTGGCCAAATTATGATCGAAATTATTCATGTTAACTACATTAACGTTAGCCATAAAGTAGCTCTGGTCAGCTTTTACGTTTGTCTATGATCCCATCTTGGCGCCATATTGATATTCTTTAGTCCAAGGTTGAAGGGACTGCACTTATTCCATGGATCCATTCACGTTCCAACAACAGGTTGTAATTTGCTTTGGACGCTATCACCATAAACAATGTTGGGCTTGTAGTAGTATTAATTGATAAATCCACTTGTATCACCCCAAGAATACGACTAGTCATTCCTTCGTAGTTCTACAAGACCATGTTGTGTGGCTTAAGGTCTGTGTCGAATTTCCCAATCTTTCTCAGCAAAGATTGTTGCATTAAGTTCACATCAGCACCTCAGTCGACAAACACCTTATTGACAGTCACATCATCTATCTTCACTCTGATAAACAAAGGTTTTGGATGATACATCATCCCAACATCAAGTTTTTCAAACACGGCTTATTGTTCTTCAACAACACTGGTATTCATCACATTATAATGTAATAGTTTTTTATTTGTCGCTTCATTATAAGAAGCTTTGTCTTCAGCTTCAGACACTTCTAATACACAATCGTACTCCACTGGTAACACATAAATGATGTTACAAGCAATTTAAATGTCATCGGTTGAAATCTCTTAAAAATTATCCGACATCATTTCATCATCAGGATTCACGATATAGTTCTCGTGATTCTCTTTCGCATGCTTGCTAGATGAGGTAGCTAGGGTTATCCTCTCTTTCGTTGGCTCCTTGGCCACTTTTTCCTTTTATTTTTTTTATTTTCAGCAACCGACTCGTTCTCACCATTACATTGTGAAGCTTCTCCTGCAGCTTTCTTGTTCCTTTGAGAACCTCTTCATTGAGTCCTTATCATTGGGTTCTTCCCTTTGTAATTCTGGGGCCCATATGAATGTTTCTTTATTGCACTTGAATTGTCTTGTTGAGCCGAACCTGACCATTTCTCGACCACCTTCCACATCTAATTTGTTCCTCTCTGATAAAACGGGCGCGGCCATTTGTCTTTTGGGGTATTTGTCATAGGTAAAAAGTTTCTCTAGTAATGGAACTTGGTCTTTCCTTGAAACTGCTAGCTCCTGTGAGGGATTCTCCTCTTGGAAAACATAAACCTAGGGGTCTTGTTATAATTCCGACCTCTCTTAGAGTCTACAGCTCTAGCCACTTCAATCTCCTTTGCAGTTTTCTCATCATACACTGAATTGCACCTAAGACATAACATAGTCCTTGATTTATTTAGCTTTCACCTATTCAGAAAATCAACCAATTCCTCTCCAGGCTTAGGAAAGACAACTTTCATCATGTCAGCCACAGTATTCTCAAATAACTCTTCCTCTTGTTCGCCTGTCTCCAACTCCATTTTGAGATCATAAGTAACCTTCACCGTCATGATTTCGACAGGCTCCACAAATTTGGCATCGCCAAATTAAAGATGATTAGCATCAACTTGCATCGAGGCCTTTGGCTTTTTTCAAAATTGAAGCCTCCCTTCTTTCAATGTTTTTTGCACTAAAAATAACATATTGAAAAGTTTTATGACCCAAGAAGTTATGGTACATACAAAAACCTCTCTTTTTATTTTGTTCCAGTGGAGGATTTTGTAGGCTATGAGGCACTATAATCTGCCCATCTCACACCAATAAATTAAATATTTCATCATATTTTGAAACATAAAAAGTGTAAGTTTTAGCAACAAATTTCTCATTTTGAGGTTCGACAAGAATTTTCCTGTTCGGTGGTATTGAGATTTTGCATGCATATGGAGGTGGTGGCTTTAGTTCTTCCACATTTACCTTACTCTCTTCGACATAGTTATAATACGGTAGGAGAACTGACTTGGGATGTTTTGCGTTTTATCGCAATTGTTGCGGTTAGCAAGAGTCGTAACCGACTTTTCTTTTATCCAAAAGGAAAGGTGGAAAAGAACAAGAAAGACATTTGAGATTATTTCTTGAGTTCGGGGGGTAGATTATGAAAAGGGAAGGTATTAACATCCTTTTCATCCATAGTTATCTATGGGCTCTTAGTTTCTTGCTAGATCACTTGCTTTTGTTTGAAAATGTGCTTTGTGATGGTTTTTGAAAATATTTTTGAAAAGGTACCTTCGTTTAGGAAAACTTTGTAATGGTTCTCGTTCATAAGAACGTATACAAAGTGTTGGACTTTTGAAAATATTTTATGTTTTTAAAGTTTTTTTTATAGTGTTTGGTGTTTGTTTTGAAAATAAGCAAGGATGTTTGTTTTGAAAGTGAGCAAGCAACTAGGAACAGTCTACCTACTCAAAAGTCTTTGTTCATTTCTTCATTTCCTTTGATATTGTTATCTTACCATTGAATTGGTAAGAAGCCTTATCTTTGGATGTAAAGGGACGGGCGTGGGTCATCGTATAGTTATGATAGCAATGTTGTGAGATATCTTAGCATTTCTTTTTGAGGGACTAAGATCATTTTGAAAGGCAACATTTGTAGCGTCATCGAGGGACTGTGATCTTGTATTTTTTATTTGTTTTTGCTAAGACATCCCACAGCATAACATGACCATTTTTGTAAGGCAACAAAGTGGAGTTTACCCTAGTGGTGCAAGTGTGCAAGTCTGTTTGATTTGCATGCATTGTTTATCTTAAATTAGGGTTTACTAATTGTTGATTTTAGTCCTGACATACAAACCCTAATTACTAACATTTACATGAAAGCGTTAAATTGCAGAAAATAAAATTACTATGCTATTACATCATTAGGGGAGGGGTGTATAAATTTACAAATGGGGATTGCAAGAAAATTAAACCTAATTATCTATTACAACCATATTGAATATTGTACAAGAATTGAATAAATGTGCAAAGAAATAAATGGAAAGGAAATGATTTTTGTTTGGTTTTTGTTAAGGGTTTAGTTTTGACCTAATTAAGAAAAAGATTAATTAAAATTAAATAAAATTAAACCTAAACTAATTAAGAAAATAAATTAAGTTAGAAAGCATTTTTAGGGTTTTTTATGAAAGGGTTTAAACTTAATGAAAATAATATGGTAATTAATTAATTAAAAGAAACTTAAGTTCTAAGTTAATTTCAATTAATAAAAAGAAAATAACTAAACCTAAATCTAATTATTATTTATTAAGAAAAAGAAATTAAATTTGTTAAGAAAATTTTTTTGTCTTTTGTCTTTATAAAGAAAATAAAATAAATAAGTGTGAAAATAATAAATAAAAATATTTTTTGGATTTTTTATTAATAAAAATAATAATAATAATAATAATAATAATAATAATAATAATAATAATAATAATAATAATAATAATAATAATAATAATAATAATAATAATAATAGTAATAAAGAAAAATGAAATAAAACAAAATAAGAAAAAGAAAATAAATTAAATTAAAATGATAAAAGAGTTTGGGTTAGGTATGAAAGCAGAGGCCCAGCGCTAGCTGTTTGTGACAAAAAAGAAAGAAAATGTGAAAAATAATGAAAATTGGCAGCGCTGGGGCTTGAACTCACGCCCTAGACATGAAACGAGTGTTGCCTTACCACTGGGGTGGCTATACATCTGTTAATAAAAGCAAAACAACAAATACATAACATAAATCAAGTCCTGAAAATGACTTCATCTTCAACCTCCATTCATGGTTCCTGTAACTTGCTCGTTTCTCAATAAAAATGAAATATGTAAACATGGAAGTTGCTCCATTTTTCTATACGAATCCAACTATATAAATATCATAAGCTATAAATCAAAGATGAATGAGAATTTCTAAAAGTACCAAATTCTGACCTAACTTTTTTTAGAGATTCAAACCTAAAACTCTCTAAGCTCAATCAATATAAATGAAATCTATGGACATGTACAGTTTCAAGGCAATGATATCTATATTTTATCTTCACAAATCATAATCAAATGATGCTTGTATGAAGAGATAGAAGTTTGAAAATTTACCTCTTGCAGATGGAGTCATGTATGGAGTTTGAGCAACCTTTGAGATGGCCTGATGATTTATGTAGCTTTCCTGGACCTCCTTGAATGTATTCCAACTCCTACTTTGCTTTTAGGATGGCAGAAACTCCCAACTCAAGTCAAGTTGCAAGCTTCAGATTTGAAAATGGTGGATAGTGATGGAGGGGTTACAGTCTTGAAACAGGGACTTGGATCACTTGTGTGTGATGTATGTAAGGTGTTTGGATGATTAAGAATCAAAACGCACGAGTGGAAATGGAGATGGGGAGTTTTGGCTCAAAACTGTCAAGTTTGGGCAATTATGTGCAGCAAGGGTGTTTGGGAGAGTTTGAGGATGCTTGAAATCGTGTATTGGCTTGCAATAGACTTGTATAGTTATATGAAAAAGTTTAGAGGACTTTGGCACAACAGATTTCTCAGTTAAAGGGTTATGGCTAGATTGCTTGATTTTGAAAAAAAGTGAGAAAACCAAGTTCCAATGTTGTGTACTCACAATGTAGAGTGGTTAAGCACTTTTATCACATTGCTTCTGACTTTGTAGATGGAGTGTGATCAGAGGGAATAAGTGAGAGGCTCAAGAATTGACTTTGTGCAAAAAAGCCACTTTTCTAAAATGACAATATTGTCTTTCTTCCTAAAATGGTATTAAGCATGGGCAATGCATTGAATGCTTGGATTAAAGCTTCTAGCAGCTGCATAGACATTTAATTGTGGAGTGAAATGCAAGTTAGAAGCCTGCAAAGTGATATTTGTACAGCATGCTTGAAGATTAGATCAAGTGTTCATCACAAAATTGACTTGTAATACAAGAATGAAACCCTAACTTCATGGCTTCGATTCTCTTAGCTCAAATATGATCTCAATGAGTTCTTGGATATTTTGGAAAGCTTGTAACATCCTCTACAACCTTTATGTTGGACATTTTTGAAAATTCAATTTGGAACTAGGTGAAAAGTTGCCATGAAGTAAGGTTAAAATCCTGCCTAAACTAGGGCAAAATTTCTCTAAGTCCTCAAGTTTCATGAACATGTCTTCACAAAATCATAACTTGAAATCTAAGCATTTCTAGGAAAAGTTCTGCCCTAAAATTTTTTATATCTTATTGATATCTTCAACTTTCATGTTGGAAGTTTCCATTGAATCATCTTGCATCATGGTGTAAACTTGGCATAAAGTTATAGAAAAAACATGAATTTTCAACACTTAGAAAAATTCCAAGTCTTGGAAATTTTGAATTTTCAAAGATGCAATTGACTTTTTGATTTCTTGATGAAAAATTTTCATATTTTTACATGTCTTAATGAATTGTAATCTTTGAAACTTGATTTGATCTAAAAGTCAAAGATTGACTTTTCAGTGTACAGTTGACTTTTCATCAGTTGACTAAAATTCAACTATCAATCAATTGAACTTGAGAAATGGTTTGAGCCATGCCATTAAGTCAAAATGAATTATTTTAATCCTTGAGATCATGTCTTAAACCAATAAGTCAATTGTTAAGTCAAAAATCAAAAATTGAGCCTCCTCAATCAAAACCCTAATTTTGACCATTTTGCCCTTTTGATGATTTGATCAAATTTCTTGAGGAATTGTGATCCAAACTTGATCAATTGACATATATGAATTCATGAAGTTGATATAGATCAAAAATTATGAATTTTGACTGTAAATTAACCATGGTTGACTTTTTCCCCAATACGGCTGATTTTAGGTTAACTGATCAATTGACTGAGCAAAAATGTGATCCAAGACTTGAAACTTGACATGAGCAATCTTAAGGGTCCAAAATGATCCATGAAAGTCATTTGAGGATTTGAAAGTTCAATTATCCTTGTGGAAACTCAAACCCTAATTTTCAGTTGTCAGTGTTTGAGGAGGTGTCTTGAGCTGATCAAACCTTGTGTAGTCTTAAATCAATGGAGATCTTGTGAGAGATTACTTGAGAAATGAGAGGGAAAATTTTGGGGTACAATAGCTGCCCCTGTTCAATCTTCTTAAACCTGAAGAGTTTGATTGGTGGATCCGTCATTCGTGACTTGAAGGTGTAAGATAATTGAACACTAGAGTGCCTAGAAATTTGCACTCGGAGATGGATTGGGAATGGGCTTATAAACGCCATTTGGAGGGATGATGGTAAATACTGAAACAAGTATCAACACAAATCTTTGGTCGATTTATACTAAAACTTGATGTTTTACCTGTGGGAAAAAGGGTTAGTGAAATGCAGATGTATGCATGATGTTCACAAGGTGAATGAGATTATGTTAAATGTGTATTGTATGTATATGCTATGATGTATGAATGTGGGATGCATATTTGTCCGGGAAAATAAATCCCTGACTACTACTGAGAAGTTTTGGGAAGCGGAATCCCGGATTGCTGTTGGGGATGAAGAATATACATTTCTTCAAACTTTGTTAAAAGAATGCTTCTGCTGGGGAATATCTCTTGAATGTTAGTTATTATCTGGTCGGGTCCAGGCTTCACAATAATTTGTTGAGGATAAGGAAGTCAACTGCTATCTGGTCGGATCGAGGCTTCACAGTAACTTACTGGGAAAGAAAAAATTAACTGTTATTTGGTCAAATTCCAGGCTTCGCGGAAAATTTCTTGAGATTAAACTGTTATCTGGTCAGATCCAGGCTTCGCAGATTTCTTGAAGTGGTAACTACTATCTGGTCGGGTCCAGGCTTCATAGTTTCTTGAAAAGTTAAATTATTATTTGGTCGGGTCCAGGCTTCATAGTGTCTTGCTAGGGATTGTAGTTAGTTATTATCTGGTTGGACTTCAGGCTTCACAATAACTTGCTTGAATAGACGAAGTCGAACTGATATTTGGTTGGATCCAGGCTTCACAAATTTTGAGGTGGATGAAGTTAATTGCTATCTGGTCGGGTTCAGGCTTCATAATAAACTTATCTGAAGAGATAGAACTGAATTGATATCTGGTCGGATCCAGGATTCATAGTTTCTTGCTTAGAGCTTAGTTGTTATCTTGTCGGATTCCAGGTTTCACAACAAATTTTTTAGGGGAATTGCTATTTGGTCGGATCCAGGCTTTACAATAGCTTACTTGAAAAGATGAAGTTGAAAACTGATATATGGTCGGATCCAGGCTTCACATCTACTTTGTTGGGGTAGAGGCAAACTCTACTGGGGAAAAGAAGTTAAACCCTTGTCTGGTTGAGTCCAAGTTTTCAATATCTCGAAGATTTAAACTTTTATCTAGTCGGGTCCAGGCTTCAAAGTACTTGGAGAAGTTACACTATTATCTGGTCGAGTCTAGTCTTCATAGAATTTATAAAGTTGTACAATTATCTGGTCGGGTCCAGTCTTCATAGTATCTGAAAAGTTACACTAATATCTGGTCGGGTCCAGGCTTCACAGTGTTTTGAATGAATGAAGTTGATTGTTGTCTGGTCGGATCCAAGCTTCACAACAACTTTTGGAGATAGTAAAGACTTTTGTTGATGACTTTACTTGGGATTAGGGGTTGTGGCCCTCTGATTTGTAATAGTCTGAAAGGAAAACTCAAGATGGAGAGGATAGACTCAGTCGGGGAAGACAGACTCAGCTGGGGAGGATAGACTATGTCGGGGGAATTTTGCTATTCGTTGATTGTTTATGTCATATGTTGTTTGTTGGGGAAATAAACCTTGTTGGGGAAATAAACCCTATTGGGGAAATAAACCTTGTTGATGAATAATTGATGAACTGCTGACGAGGTGAGTTCTTTTAGGAAGAGATCCACAAGGTTTCTTCTTTGTAGGACCAACTTAGCTGGGGAGAGAGTTGTCAAGAGATTGAGACTCTGGTTGGAGATCAACCTATGCAAAGAGATTTTGTGAGCAACTCTGTGGAGGATTGGTTTATTATAGTCGGTCTTGTGGGGATAATGCTAATGAAATAACTCGGTGGGGATATTCCATATACATTAAAGAGATGCTTTCTGCTTAGCAGGACACATGTGCCAAATAGTTTTAATTATGTTCACATGCATATGTTTGTTCGATTTTAGTCATTGGACATTTTTTCATTTAAAACAAAAATAGAAAGTTTGCACTTCAAAGTATATTTTTATTGATATTTTGCCCGTAAATGGCCGTTTTTGTACAAAGAGACGGAGATCCTAGTAGGAGGAAATCGTCGAAAGGAAAACAAAATTTTGAAAACTAAAACAAATATCCATGTGAAAATGATCTCATTGCATTCCAACTCTACTATTTCCCCAATGTCTTCGAGTGCCCCTTGTCATTGACAGAAGTTGATTGGATTAATCTTGGACCATTTGAACTCGGACCTTGGTAATAAAGTTGATTGTGGTGATTCCACGGGACATAGTCATACGCTTCCAATCCTTAATTTTTGCCTGGACCACCCTTTCGGGTTTTCAGCCCACCAGGATACCCATTTTTTCCCAAGTCGCCCTTTTGGGTTTTCAACTTGCCGGGTGTGCAATCTTTTGCATATATCCCTAATTTTTGCCCAAGCCTTTTGGTTTGCTGGGATGCCCTTATTTTTGCCTAGGTGTGTCAACCTAGAGGGTCTCTTATGCATAGTATTTTTTAACTATGTCCGCCTTCACAGGATGTGGGAAATCATCGCCATCCATGGTAGTCAATATCATGGCACCTCCAGAGAACACTCTTTTGACAACAAATGGCCCTTCGTAGGTGGGAGTACATTTTCCCCTGGGGTCTCCTTGTGGCAGAATGATGCGCTTTATCACCAATTCACCAGCTTGATATACTCGAGGTCTGATCTTTTTGTTGAAAGCCTTAATCATATGTTTTTGGTACGTCTGACCATGACAAACAACAGCCATTCGTTTTTCATCGATCAAGTTCAACTGATCCAATCTTGTCTGAACCCACTCGTCTTCGCCTAAGTCTGCCTCATTCATAATCCTTAGTGAGGGAATCTGAACTTCTACTGGCAAAACAGCTTCCATGCCATAGACTAGGGAAAAGGGAGTTTCCCTAGTTGATGTCCGAGCTGAAGTACGCTATCCATGAAGAGCAAATGGTAACATCTCATGCCAATCCTTGTAGGTCACTACCATCTTCTACACAATCTTCTTAATGTTTTTGTTGGCTGCTTCGACTGCGCCGTTCATTTTAGGTCTATAAGGAGAAGAATTGTGATGCTTGATTTTGAACTGAGTGCAAAGCTCGGTAATTATAGCATTGTTGAGGTTAGTCCCATTGTCATTGATGATCCTCTCGGGGATACCATAGTGGAAGATGAGGTTATGTTTGATGAATCTGGCTACCACGTTCTGGGTGTCTGAGGTAAATGAAGCAGCTTCGACCCATTTGGTGAAATAGTCGATAGACACAAGAATGAAGCGATGTCCATTGGAAGCGGTGGGTTTGATCTCTCCAATCATGTCAATTTCCCACATTGCAAATGGCCACGGAGAGGTCATGACGTTTAGAGGGATATGAGGCACATGGACCTTGTCAGCATAGATTTGGCATTTGTGGCAAGTCCTTGAGTGTTGATGGCAATCAGTCTCCATTATTGACCAATAGTAGCCATCTCTCAGGATTTTCTTTGCCATAGTATGTCTTCTAGAGTTAGTCCCAAAGAGACCATCATGTATATCTTCCATAATTTCCTCTGCCTCCTTCTTGTCCAAACATCGGAGTAGAGTAGAGTCATGGTTGCGTTTGTACAAGATTTCGTTACTTAGGAAGAATTTGGCTGAAAATATTCGTACGAACTTTCTGTCGTTGATGTATGCTCCCTCAGGGTACTCTTGTGCCTCAAGGTATCTCTTCATCTCATGGTACCATGGCTTTTCCGTGTCCGTGTCAAGCTCACAGCAGTGTGAAAGTTTGTCGAACCTCTCAATGGTAATCATAGGAGCTTCATTGTCCCATCTGACCTTGAACATAGAAGACATTGTTGCCAAGGCGTCAGCTAACTGATTTTCTTCCCTAGGGAAGTGTTCAAAGGTGATCTCTTCAAAGTAAGGAATCAGAGATAGCACAAGTTCTTTGTAAGGTATGAGATTAGGATGCTTAGTGTCCCAATCTACTTTTACTTGGCTAATCACTAGAGCGGAATCCCCAAACAAATTCAAATGTTTGATCCTCAAATCAATGGCAGCCCTCAGACCCAAAATGCATGCTTGGTACTCAGCCATATTGTTCGTACAATCAAAGCAAAGTCTGGTAGTGAAATGAGTGTGGCAACCTTCAAGGGAGATAATCACAACACATATTCTGTAACCCAAGGCATTGGAAGCCCCATCGAATACCATAGTCCATCGAGATCCTTGTTCAGGTCCGTCATACAGTCCAGGTTTCGCGCAGTCGGTCACTAGCAAGATGTTCTCATCCGGGAAGTCAGAGTTCATAGACTGATAATCATCAACAGCTTGATGGGCCAAATGATCTGCTAATACACTTCCTTTGATGGCCTTTTATGTTGTGTATTGAATATCATACTCAGTCAAGATCATTTTCATCTAGCTATCCATCCGGAAAGAGCGGGTTTCTCGAAGATGTACTTGATTGGTTCTATCTTAGAAATCAACAGAGTGGTATAAGTCAACATATATTATCTTAGCTAGCGAGCAGCCCATGCCAGAGCGTAGCAAGTTTTCTCGAGTAGTGAATATCTAGTTTCACAATCAGTAAACTTTTTGCTCAGGTAATAAATAGCATGCTCTTTTCGGTCGGAATCGTCATGTTGGCCCAAAACACACCTCATAGAATTCTCTAGTACTGTCAAGTACATGATCAAGGGTCTTCCTTCAACTGAAGACATGATAATAGGAGGTTCTTGTAGATATTCTTTGATTTTGTTGAAGGAAGCTTGGCATTCATCATTCCATTTGACTACTTGATCTTTCTTCAAGAGTTTGAAGATTGGTTCACAAGTAGCAGTCAAGTGAGATATGAAGCGGGTGATGTAGTTAAGACGACCCAAGAATCCTAACTTCCTTTTCATAGTGGGGGACTGGCATTTTTTGGATGACCTTTACCTTGGCAGGATCTACTTTGATACCTTTACCGCTAACGACAAAATCTAGAAGCTTTCCAGATTGTATTCCAAATGTGCACTTGTTAGGGTTTAACCTC
Source organism: Vicia faba (assembly GCA_948472305.1). Classification (NCBI taxonomy): domain Eukaryota; kingdom Viridiplantae; phylum Streptophyta; class Magnoliopsida; order Fabales; family Fabaceae; genus Vicia; species Vicia faba. The sequence continues at coordinate 1,155,799,595 of OX451741.1, forward strand.
AACTTGTACTTTTTCAACCTTTTGAATAGTTTGAACAGGTGATCGAGATGCTCCTCTTCAGTTTGTGACCTAGCAATCATATCATCCACATATACCTCTATTTCATGATGGATCATATCATGAAATAAAGCTACCATAGCCCTTTAATATGTTGCCCCTGCATTCTTCAATCTGAACGACATGACCTTGTAGCAAAAGGTTCTCCATTGCGTAACGAAAGTGGTCTTCTCCATGTCTTCGGGAGCCATCCTAATTTGATTATAGCCGGAGAAACCATCCATGAAAGAGAAGACTTTATGCTGAGCAGTGTTATCGACCAAGACATCAATATAAGGTAGAGGGAAGTCATCCTTGGGGCTTACCCTATTCAGATCCCTATCATCTACGCATATACAAACTTTTCCATCTTTCTTTGGCACTAGAACCACATTGGCAACCCATTGGGGGTAAGATGTCACTGCTAGGAATTTGGCATCAAATTGTTTCATCACTTCACCTTTTATCTTTTCAGACATGTCAGGCCTCATGCGAAGAACTTTTTATTTGACATGAGGACAATCTTCCTTTGTCGGCAGACGATGAACTACGATGTCAGTATCCAACCCTGGCATATCTTCATACGACCAAGCAAACACTTCCACATAGTCATTCAACATCTAAACCAATCTGCTTTTGACACTTCTTTCTAGGTTAGCGCCGATCTTGACCTCTTTCTTGTATGTCTCGGTACCCAGATTGATGACTTCAACTGACTCTTCATGCGGCTGAATAGCTTTTTCCTCTTGTAATAGAAGTCTGGCTAGTTCTCCCGGTATTTCAAAATCTTCCTCGCCTTCGTCTTCGGCTTGGTTAATTGGACATTCGAAATCATAGTCGGAAATAGTATAGTCATTGGCAATGATATCCAGAGTGGATGAGGACCTGCAAGAGTGTGTGTGTGTGCATGTAAGACACATGGCTATTTTGAAAAATGTATTTGAAGAAAAGAAAGATAATGAGCACAAAGATTTGAATTCAAAAGAGTCCAATGGTTTGTATTGAATGATCATATGATAAGATGAACATAAATAAAACCCATGACAAATGGACCATAGTGCCCCGGGCCAGGCACATGGCTTAAAAGTTATTGTTTAATATTACAGACAAAATGTTCTTGAATTAATAAAAAGCAATAAACAAGTTATTACTACTCAATGAAGGAGATGGGCACGAAGTCCTTTGCTTGCCAATTATTGAGTTCCGTTGTAGTAGGATATATCCAATCTTCAAATGCACATTCATTAAAAGAATCACCCACAGTGTTAACTTCATTGACACCCTTGCCATGATTTGGCATAGGCGTGGTGATTACATTCGGAGTTGGAGGAGGGTCAAATTCAATGGTCTTGTTATCTATCAAGTCCTGAATTTTATTCTTCAGTGCCCAACATTGGTCAGTCTCATGCCCGGGACTACTTGAGTGATATGCACATTTGGCGTTCGGATTATACTTTGGTGAAGAGGTATCTGGATTGGCCGGAGGATCACGCATTATCACCAAATTATCCTTTAGTAAGTGTTGTAAGGCTTCAGATAGTGACATGCCTAATCTCGTGAATTGTCTTCTCGGAGTCTCAAATCATTGATGATTGGCAGATGGTCTTTGAGCAGGAGTTGGATTGGAAATTCGGACAGCGTTAACAAACGAGCGGTCATCCTTCTTGGTACGGGCCCTTACCCCATACACATCATTGATTTCTTTCTTTGCGGCAAAATGTTTCTTTGTAGGATTGGAGGTGGAGGCAGATGTCGTGGGAATCTTCCCACTTTTGATGCCGCTTTCAACTCTTTCATCGGTTAAGATTAGCTCGGTGAAACCGGAAGAAGAACAGCCAACCAATAAGTTAAATAATGGACCAGATAAAGTTCCCATAAACATGTCAATGTGTTCCCTATCAGTCAAAGGTGGTTGAACCCTACTGGCAAGGTCTCTCCACTTTTGTGTGTATTCTTTGAATCCTTCATTCTTCCCAATTGTCATATCTTGCAACTGAACTCTTGTCGGTGTCAAGTCGGCATTATACTGGTGGTAGAAAGTGGTGGCTAAGTCTTCCCATGTATTGATACGGGAACCATCCAATTGGTAAAACCACTCTAGTTGCATTCCGGCCAAGCTTTCATGAAAAAAGTGAACCCAGAGTTTCTTATCAGCAGTGTGCAGCTGTATCTTGCGCACATAAGATTTCAGGTGAAGTTTTGGACAGGAAACCCCGTCGTATTTTGCAAAGACTGGTATCTTAAATTTGTGGGGAATGACAATCCTAGATATCAAATCCAAATCATCAAAATTTAAACCGGGGACGGCTTGGATCTCAACGCCCTTCAATTTGTCTTCTAGTTTCTTGTACTTGACATTGGCGGGAGGATACTTCTCATCAAAATAATCATCATCATCAGACACTTGATCATTAATTCACCCATCCTGGGTACTCCTAGCTTCTCTAGTCTGATTCTCATCTTCCTCAGATGAGTCTTCCACTACTGGGATCTGACGGGCCTCTCTTTGAATCTTCTACCCATGTTGACTAGAGCTTTCCTCTTGGGTTTCTTTTTTGCTGCCAGCAATGCCATCATATCTTGTTGCCCCTTAGCTAGGGCCAGTAGAGTCTCATGGAACTGAGTGTTTTGTGCTTGAAGGTCATTCATTGTTTTCTCTATATCCATCTTGCTGAAATAAACAGCAGAAAAATAAGGAAACCTGTTGAGTGAAAACATGTCATGTTATGATACATGGAAGATGTATAGGCAAATGATTTCAAGGATTTATGAGATTTAAATTTGTATAGACAAAGAATGAACAAACATCAATTTTCATTAATTATCTCAAAATGACTACAACACGCCTCTTGGGCTTACAAAATAAATCTCTAAGATAAAAAGACCGAACGAATCCTCTTTGACGCAAGGTAGGCATTCACGCTTTGCTCTTCATGTAGCTACTTTGTAAGCTCCAAGACCCTTTTCTCACTAGTGTAGAATTGAGCTTCGAAGGTATCTCATTCCTCCTTTAGTTGAATCCAACCCTTTTGCAATTCTTCAAGGGAAGTAGGCATGTCGGGATGGAGGACAGTGTATGGGACAACTCCTTCAACCACAGGTTCCATGATAACTAGTAAGATGGAGGGATAAGGCCTCACGAACTTCTGAGCACGAGCTCGTACCCACCTAAGATAAGGCTCAAGTGGAATAGAATTCTTGTGTACCAACGTCTTACTATCCACTTTATTTACCATCCTCCAAGCTCTTATAAACCTCTGGCGGTAACCTTGATTGTCACTCTCGTAGTCGAATACCACTCCTTGGATGAGCATCTTGTGAGGACCATCCCTTCGTGCATAACCAAATTGTCGTAAGGCTAAGCAAGGGTTGTAAGTGATACCTCCTCTAATTCCAAGCAAAGGTACATTAGGTAATTCCCCACAATGATCGATGATAGTAACATTCTCCAAGGATCGAGATCACCAATGGATATCTGAATGTCTGAGCGTCATCAACCTATGGGACCACCTCAAACCTTGCTCGTTCTTCATCACAGACCGGGGAAGATGTGAAATAAACCATCTAGCCAAAATAGGAGTGCAACACATGAGGTCCCCTCTTTTCCTTATAGTGCGGGAGTGGAGAGAATGTAGGATAGCTCCCAACAAAGTAGGCACCGGATTGCGAGATATAAAGATTTTGATAGCATTTACATCTATAAGTTGGTTAGGATTTGGAAACAAAACCATCCCATAGATGAGAAGGGCCAAGATTTCTTCAAAAGATTGTAAGTCTAAAGAGTTCCAACAGTCTTGAGCTTTCTCAAACAAGAACTTGGCTAAGAACCCTTTGACACCACCCATTGTTTCCCAATTAGTCGTGGCATTAGATTGTTGCAAGTGTAGTGCTCGGGCAATCTCTTAAGGTATTGGATCTCTTTCTGTACCGTTGAAAGGTAGTTGATTGAGAAAGGGAATTTTCAATATTTGAGAGGATTCCTCCAGAGTAGGTACAAGCTGATAATCAGGAAAGGTGAAGCAATGGTGTAAAGGATCAAAGAACTAGAACAGCACCTTCATCATATCTTTATTTGTGCTAGAGGTAACCAAGTTTAGGAGGCAACCATGTCTTTCGGTGAATGAAGAATTCTCAGGGACCTTTGATGCTAACTCTTTGACTTGATAATGGATTCTTACGAGATTGACTAGAATGGTTTTCTGGTGGATGGAAGTCATGTCCTACAAAACAGAACAAAGATAAATCCCAAAAATCCTTGAAATGGTTATTGAGAATGCTTATGATGTTATGATATTATGATGTTTATGATGTTATGTACAAGTAAGCATATACACACAAGACAAACAAGTCCTTAGGTTTAGGCTTGCATGGAGTCTCATAGGTAAGTACCCCCTTGAAGTTTAGTTGGCTCAAAGCTGTCCTATAAATAGTAACCGGGTTCTAAGGGATCTCAATATCACTGATCTTTCTTATCAGGCATTGTTTCAGTGCAAGCCTCTTTAATGGCGACCGAAATATCCTGAGAAGTCTGATCGCAATGAGTGTAGTATCGAGTATCAACCAACTTCAGACTGCACCAAAGCCGGTTATCTCACTACTTCCTAATGGCCAAGTTGGTCAAGTAAAGGTTCTAAAGTCAGTTAGTGCTTCATGACACCACACAGCGGCCCCGTATTCTCCTTGACTATTCAAGGGCTACCGGTACTCACAAATGTGTCACACTAATGTAGCTATTTCTTAGACCATGTCGGTATACCCCGCACAGTTTCCATAATGTATTTCTACTTACCTATAAGGTATCTCAAATTCGGGTAGAGGAATTAAAATAAGCCCAAACAAGGAACCAAAATGTAAAGCAAACAAAACAAACAATGAAAGCAAGTAAGGTGGTCTAGCCCTAAGGTAACCCCACTTTTAAGTATTCCCCAGCAGAGTCGCCAGTTCTGTGATACGGCGGGAGAACTGACTTGGGATGTTTTGCGTTTTATTGCAATTGTTGCGGTTAGCAAGAGTCACCACCGACTTTTCTTTTATCCAAAAGGAAAGGTGGAAAAGAACAGGAAAGACCTTTGAGATTATTTCTTGAGTTCGGGTGGTAGATTATGAAAAGGGAAGGTATTATCACCCTTTTCATCCATATTTATCTATGGGCTCTTAGTTGCTTGCTAGATCACTTGCTTTTGTTTGAAAATGTGCTTTGTGATGGTTTTTGAAAATATTTTTGAAAAGGTGCCTTCGTTCAGGAAAACTTTGTAATGGTTCTCGTTCGTAAGAACGTAACAAAGTGTTGGACTTTTGAAAATATTTTATGTTTTGAAAGTTTGTTTTTGAAAGTGTTTGGTGTTTGTTTTGAAAATAAGCAAGGGTGTTTGTTTTGAAAGTGAGCAAGCAACTAGGAACAATCTACCTACTCAAAAGTCTTTGTTCATTTCTTCCTTTCCTTTAATATTGCTATCTTACCATTGAATTGGTAAGAAGCCTTGTCTTTGGATGTAAAGGGATGGGCGTGGGTCATTGTATAGTCATGATAGCAATGTTATGAGATAATTTAGCATTTTTTTTGAGGGACTGAGATCATTTTGAAAGGTAACATTTGTAGTGTCATCGAGGGACTATGATCTTGTATTTTTTTTTTTGCTAAGACATCCCACATGCATAACATGACCACTTTTGTAAGGCAACAAAGTGGAGTTTACCCTAGGGGTGCAAGTCTGCAAGTGTGTTTGATTTGTATGCATTGTTTATCTTGAATTAGGGTTTACTAATTGTTGATTTTAGTCCTGACATACAAACCCTAATTACTAACATTTACATGAAAGCGTTAAATTGCAGAAAATAAAATTACTATGCTATTACATCATTAGGGGAGGGGTGTATAAATTTACAAATGGGGATTGCAAGAAAATTAAACCTAATTATCTATTACAACCATATTGAATATTGTACAAGAATTGAATAAATGTGCAAAGAAATAAATGGAAAGGAAATGATTTTTGTTTGGTTTTTGTTAAGGGTTTAGTTTTGACCTAATTAAGAAAAAGATTAATTAAAATTAAATAAAATTAAACCTAAACTAATTAAGAAAATAAATTAAGTTAGAAAGCATGTTTAGGGTTTTTTATGAAAGGGTTTAAACTTAATGAAAATAATATGGTAATTAATTAATTAAAAGAAACTTAAGTTCTAAGTTAATTTTAATTAAGAAAAAGAAAATAACTAAACCTAAATCTAATTATTATTTATTAAGAAAAAGAAATTAAATTTGTTAAGAAAATGTTTTTGTCTTTTGTCTTTATAAAGAAAATAAAATAAATAAATGTAAAAATAATAAATAAAAATATTTTTTGGATTTTTTATTATTATTATTATTAATAATAATAATAATAATAATAATAATAATAATAATAATAATAATAATAATAACAATAATAATAATAGTAATAAAGAAAAATGAAATAAAACAAAATAAGAAAAAGAAAATAAATTAAATTAAAATGATAAAAGAGTTTGGGCCAGGTATGAAAGCAGGCAGGGGGGGTTAGGAGTTAGAAAAAATGGAAGGCCCACTGCAGGAGGCCCAGCGCTAGCTGTTTGTGACAAAAAAGAAAGAAAATATGAAAAATAATGAAAAGTGGCAGCGTTGGGGCTTGAACTCACACCTTAGACATGAAACGTGTGCTGCGTTGCCACTGGGGTGGTTGTACATTCGTTAACATAAGAAAAACAACAAATACATAACATAAATCAAGTCCTGAAAATGATTTCATCTTCAACCTTCAGACATGGTTCCTGTAACTTGCTCATTTCTCAATAAAAATGAAAGATGTAAACATGGAAGTTGCTCCATTTTTCCATACAAATCCAACCATATAAATATCATAAGCTATAAATCAAAGATGAATGAGAATTTCTAAAAGTACCAAATTTTGACCTAACTTTTTTCAGAGATTCAAACCTAAAATTCTCTAAGTTCAATCAATATAAATAAAATCTATGGACATGTACAGTTTCAGGGCAATGATATCTACATTTTATCTTCACAAATCAGAATCAAATGATGCTTGTATGAAGAGATAGAAGTTTGAAAATTTACCTCTTGCAGCTGGAGTCGTGTATGGATTTTGAGCAACCTTTGAGATGGCCTGATGATTTATGTAGCTTTCCTGGACCTCCTTGAATGTATTCCAACTCCTACTTTTCTTTGAGGATGGTTGAAACTCTCAACTCAAATCAAGTTGCAAACTTCAGTTTTGAAAATGGTGGATAGTGATGGAGGGGTTACAGTCTTGAAACAGGGACTTGGATTACTTGTGTATGATGTGTGTAAGGTGTTTGGATGATTAAGAATCAAAACGCACAAGTGGAAATGGAGATGGGGAGTTTTGGCTCAAAACTGTCAAGTTTGGGCAGTTCTGTGCAACAAGGGTGTTTGGGAGAGTTTGAGGATGCTTGAAATCGTGTATTGGCTTGCAATAGACTTGTATAGTTATATGAAAAAGGTTAGAGGACTTTTGCACAACAGATTTCTCAGTTATAGGGTTATGGCTAGATTGCTTGATTTTGAAGAAAAGTAAGAAAACCAAGTTTCAATGTTTTGTACTCACAATGTAGAGTGGTTAAGCACTCTTATCACATTGCTTCTGACTTTGTAGATGGAGTGTGTTCAGAGGGAACAAGTGAGAGGCTCCATGTGATGTGGTGGGAGAACTGACTTGATTGTTTTGCGTTTTATTGCAAATGTTGCGGTTAGTAAGAGTCGCCACCGACTTTTCTTTTATCCAAAAAGAAAGGTAAAAAAGCATAGGAAAGACCTTTGAGATTGTTTCTTGAGTTCGGGGGGTAGATTATGAAAAGGGAAGGTATTAGAACCCTTTTCATCCATGGTTTTCCATGGGCTCTTAGTTACTTGCTAGATCACTTGCTTTTGTTTGAAATTGTGTTTTGTGTGGTTTTTGAAAGTATTTTGTAAAAGAGGCCATTGTTTAGGCAATCTTTGTAATGATTCTCGTTCGTAAGAATGTATACAAAGATGTTGATCTTTTGAAAATGTTTTCAATTTTGTAAGATGTTTTGGAAATATGTGTGTTTGTTTTGAAAATAGCAAGGATATTTGTTTTGAAATGGAGCAAGTAACTAAAAGTAATCTACCTACTCAAATGTCTTTCTTGTTCATTTTCTTTTCCTTTGATATTGTTGTCTTACCATTGATTTGGTAAGCAACCTTATCTTTGGATGTAAACGGGATGAGCGTGGATCATCGTATAGCCATGATTAGCAATGTTGCAAAGTATCTTAGCATTTTTTAGGGACTAAGATCATTTTTGTAAGGCAACTTTGAATAGCGTCATCGAGGGACTATGATCTTGTATTTGTTTGTTTTTTGCTAAGACACCTTACATGCGTAATATGGCCATTTTTGTAAGGCAACCAAGTGGGACAACCCTAGGGGTGTTTTGTGTGCAAGTGTGTCATTTTCATGCTTGATTTTGTCTTTATTTAGGATTTTCTATTTGATTGATTTTATCTTGCCATACAAACCCTAATTACTAGCATGTTATGTAAAAGCGATAAATTGCGAAATTTAAAGATTATTATGCTATTACAACACTTGTGGGAGGGGGTATACAATTTATGAATGGAGATTGCAATAATATAAACCTAATCAATCTATTACAACCAAATTGAATATGTACAAATATTAGAATAAATAATATACAAGATGAATTAAATATGCAAAGATATATGAATGAAAAGAAGATTTTGTTTGGTTTTTTATATGAAAAAAAGTTTTAACCTAAACCTAATAAATAAATCAAGATTAACTTAAATCAAATAAGAAAAGAAATTATTTTTTAGAAAATATTTTTGAATAAACCCTAATTCTATTTGATTAAAAGAAAATAAATTTCTTTGAGAAAAAGTAAGTATTTTTTTTGTATTTTTTTTTTGTCTTAAAAATAATACATGGCACTATGAAGTATTTTGGTCTCTATTTTTATAGTAAAATAAATATTTAAAGAGTATAAAGAAAAATAAATATTAAACTAGTTATAATTTAATTTACAAATTTAATTAATAAAAATGGATAATATATATAACTAAATAAAATATTTTTTGTGAGAAAAATAAAATAAAATAAGCTAAAATGTAAATCTATCATTTTTATATTTTTTATGATTTTTAATATTAGGAAAAATATATTTAAGAAAACAAAATGAAAACAAAATAAATAAATAAATAAATGATAATGGGCCAGGGGAGTATACAAGTAGACAGGGGGGGTAAAATGTTAGAAAAAACAAAAAGGCCTATGCACTGAAGCCCATGCGCTGCAAGCTAACAAAAAATGGAAAAAAGTGAGAAAAATTGCAAAAGGCAAGCGCTAAGACTCGAACCCGTGATCTATGGCATTTTTGTGCACTGCATTACCACTGGGGTGACTGTACATCCGTTTATAGAAACACAAACATAAATATATATTAGAAAAACGCCCCCTGAAGGCAAATTCATCTTCAACCTTGAGCCATGGCCGGATCACCTGTATCTCTCTCATTTCTCCATGAAAATGGAAAGTCCAAACATGAAAATTATGGTGTTTCTTCCCACGAGTTCAACCATATAATTTATGTAAACTAACAATCAAAGATCAAAGCTAATTTTACTTGCCCTAATTTGAAACCTAATTTTTGCAGAAATTTCAAATCCAAAATTCTCTATGCACAGTTAATATAAATGAAAACTATGAACATGGTTAGCTTTAGTGCAAGGATATCTACATTTTGTTTTCATAAATCAGGACCAAATGATGCTTGTATGAAGAGATAGAAGTTTGAGTTTTTACCTCTTTCAGCTGAGATCGTGAATGGAGTTTGGGCAAGTTTTGAGAAGGCCTGGGGATCTGTTTAGCTTGCCTGGACCTCCCTGAGTGTATTCCAATCCTTACTTTGTCTTGAAAGTCCCTGAATCTCCCTACTCAAGTCAACCTGCAAGCTTGATGTTTGAAAATGGTGGATGGAGGAGGAGGAGTTACAGTGAAGGAACAGGGGTCTGGATCACTTAGGTGTGATGTATATTAAGTGTTTAGGTGGTTAAAACTTAAAACGCACGAGTGGATTTGGAGATGGCTGAGTAAGGTTCAAAATTGTCAAGTTATGGCATATTTTGAATGGCAAAGTGTTTGGGAGTGTTTCTGAGTCTTAGCCTTCGTGTGTTAGGTTGCAATACACTTGTGTATAAGTATGGAAAAGGTTATACTTCAAGCTTTCTCAAGATTTCTGAGTTATAGCCTTTTGGCTCTATTACTTACTTTTGAAGAAAAGTGAGGAGACAAGTCTCTAAGTTTGTACAAGCATGGTCTGGTTTTGTAGAGGCTTCAGGCAAGTTTCTTTTGGTTTTGACTTTTCTTGTGTGCATAGAAAACAAGTGCAAGGCTCAAGAAGTGGGAAATTGCAAAAGTAGTGCTTTATCAAATTGGAAATGGCACCTTTGTGCCAAAAATGGAATTGTTCTTGTACAATGCATTTAATGCTTGGCTTAAAGCCTCCAAAATCTGTGAAAATATTTAATTATGGAGTGAAATTCAAGTTAGGAGCATACAAAGTAAGATTTGTTCAGCATGTTTGAGGATTTGAATTTTTGTTCTTCATGAAATGGCTTGAAAATTAAAGTGATAAATCACCAACTTCATCTCTTCGATTCTCCCTACTCAAGAATGATCTCAGGGAGTTCTTGGACATTTTGGAAAGCTTGCAATATGCTATACAACCCATATTTGAATTTCTTTTGAATATTCCCTTTGGAACTATGTGAAAAATTGGCATGAAGTTAGGTCAAAAATCTGCCTAACTAGGGCAAAATTTCACTAAGTTATTTTGGTTCATGAGCATGTATTCACAAAATTATATCTTGAGATACAAGCATTTTTAGGAGAAATTGTGTGAATAAAAGTTGTAGATTTCATGGAGATCTACAACTTTCATGTTGGAAGTTTCCTTTGAATCATCTTGCATCATGGTAAAAATTTGGCTCAAAGTTGAGAAAAAAGAAGAAATTTTCTATACTTAGAAAAATTTCTAAGTTAAGAAATTTCAACTTTTCAAAACCAAATCTTAAATCCTTGGTTTCTTGATGAAAAATTTTCACATTTTGACATGTTTTGATGAATTATGATCTTTGGCACTTGATTTTGACCAAAAAGTCAAAGTTTGACTTTTCAATATACAGTTGACTTTTGATCAGTTGATTGCAAAATTCATCTGTTAGTCCAATGGATTTGTAATATTTTGAACCATGTCATTAGGTAAAGATGATGCAATTGAACTCTTGAAATCATGCTTCAAACCAATTGACCATTTGCTAGGTCAAAAATCAGAAATTGCCCTTTCTCAATCAAAACCCTAATTTTGACCATTTTGCCCTTTTGATGATTTGATCAAATTTCTTGATGAATTATGGTCCAAACTTCATCAAATGATACATATGAGTCTAATATGTTGATGTGGATCAAAAATTATGAAGTTTGACTGTAAATTGGCCATGGTTGACTTTTTCCTCAATACAGTTGATTTTTAGGTCAAATGTCCAATTGACTGATCAAAAATGTGATTCAAGGCTTGAAACTTGACATGAGTAATATTAGGGGTCCATAATGATCCTTTTAAGTCATATGAAGCATTGATAGTCCAAAAATCCTTGTGCAAATTCAAACCCTAATTTTCAGTCATTAGTGCTTGAGGAGGTGTCTTTGAGCTGATCAAACCTTAATCCAGTCTTGAGTCAGAGAGATCTTGTGAGGAAATTTTTGATAAGTGAGAGGGCAAATTTTGGGGTAAAACACTCAATAATTGACTTTGTGCAAAAAATCCACTTTTCCAAAATGGCAATGTTGCCTTTCTTCCTAAAATGGTATTAAGCATGGGCAATGCATTGAGTGCTTGGATTAAAGCTTCTAGCAGCTGTGTAAACATTTAATTATATAGTGAAATGAAATTTAGAAGCCTTCAAAGTGATATTTGTACAGCATGCTTGAAGATTGGATCAAGTGTTCATCACAAAATTGACTTGTAATACAAGAATGAAACCCTAACTTCATGGCTTCGATTCTCTTAGCTCAAATATGATTTCAATGAATTCTTGGACACTTTTGGAAAGCTTTTAACATCCTCTACAATATTCATGTTGGAAATTTTTAAAAATTCAATTTCTAACTAGTTGAAAAGTTGCCATGAAGTTAGGTCAAAATCCTGCCTAAACTAGGGCAAAATTTCTCTAAGTCCTCAAGTTTCATGAACATGTCTTTAAAAAATCATAACTTGAAATCTAAGCATTTATAGAAAAAGTTCTGCCATACAATGTTTTAGATCTCATTGATATCTACAACATTCATGTTAAAAGTTTCCATTGAATCATCTTGCATCATGGTGTAAACTTGACATAAAGTTATGAAAAAAAACATGAATTTTCAACACTTAGAAAAATTCCAAGTCTTGGAAATTTTGACTTTTCAATGATGAAATTGAATTTTTGATTTCTTGATGAACAAGTTTCATATTTTTACATGTATTTATGAATTGTAATCTTTGAAACTTGATTTTGATCAAAAAGTTAAAGTCCGACTTTTCAATGTACAGTTGACTTTTCATCAGTTGACTGAAATTCAACTATCAATCAATTGAACTTGAGAAATGTTTTAAGCCATGCCATTAAGCCAAAGTGAAGTATTTGAATCCTTGAGATCATGTCTTAAACCAACAAGTCAATTGTTAGGTCAAAAACCAAAAACTGAGCCTCCTCAATCAAAACCCTAATTTTGATCATTTTGCCCTTTTGATGATCTGATCAAATTTCTTAAGGAATTGTGATCCAAACTTGATAAATTGACATATATGAGTTCATGATGTTGATATGGATCAAAAATTATGAATTTTGACTGTAAATTGACCACAAATGACTTTTTCCCCAATATAGTTGATTTTAGGTCAACTGATCAATTAACTGAGCAAAAATGTGATCCAAGACTTGAAACTTGACATGAGAAATATTGAGGGTCCATAATGATCCATGAAAGTAATTTGAGGCTTTGAAATTTTAATTATACTTGTAAAAACTCAAACCCTGATTTTCAGTTGTTAGTGTTTGAGGAGGTGTCTTGAGCTGATCAAACCTTGTGCAGTCTTGAATCAATGGAGATCTTATGAGAGATTACTTGAGAAATGAGAGAGAAAATTTTTGGGTACAACAATATTCATCAACCAAGTATAAAGGATATTCCTCTGTGTCGACATATGCAACTTTCTCTTCTTTACCAAACCTAAATGTTCTGGCATTTTCAGCTTTTAAGTGTTCGACTTGGCGAACCCTGTCGACTAATTGTGCCATATCTCAAAGGTATTGAGTGTATAACTTCTTATTAATGGAATAGTATAGGCCTCCATCATCCATTTAGACCAATTGATGTTCAGGGCTTGATTAAATCATCTTTCTTTAATAAGTCTAAACCTGTTGAGGTAGTCATCAATCGACTCAGACATTTTTCGCCTGACATTGGAGAATTCTTTAAGACTTATCTTAGACTGGCCCATATAAAATTGTTCATGGAAAATTCTTCCCAGTTGGCTCCAAGTTAGTAAAGAACTAGGAGTGAGAGTTGTGAACCAGGTAAAAGCATTATTTGTCTAAGAATTTGGGAAATACTTCATTTTTAAAAATCCGTCATTGGCGATGTCACCAGCCTCGATTTCGAACCTGGATATGTGTTCGGTCGTTGAATCATTTTTGTTGACTTGGTAAAATTTTGAACTTTCCATCCTATGGGCAATTCTATTTGGCGAATATAGTCAGGTAAATAGAAAGTACAATTAGGCCTATGAAGGCCATCGTTAAGCCCACTCTATACTGAAACTTCTTCAACCACACACACAATATTTTTGTGTTTCTCTAAGTTGTTTTGACAGACATTTCTCAAAACACAATCAACATCTTGATTCCTAGGTACTACTACTAGTTTAGGATTACACTGACCAATGTAATCTTCCTCCTCCATGTAAGGAGTGGGTTCCTGTGGTCGAAATCCTGCTGACTGCCCTTGGTTCATTGGGTCTGCCACATGATTTGGTGCTTTGACTTACCTCGTGTTTAATACTTGAGGCATTGTTCAACTTTGCATTGGCGGAGCACCGAAGAAGTTAGCCATTCAACTCATTTGTTCAGCCAACAATTAATAACTTTGGTTATTCTTTGAAATCATAGGGTTAATTATATTCATTAACTCATGATTACTTTCGTTCATCTGTTGCCTCAAGGTCGTCATAAAAGTTGTATTTAGTGAAGGTGTTGTTTGGGGGGATATAACGTATCCCTCTTGGTCGACCAACATTATTTATGGTTGCAGCAAAGGCACTCTAATGGTTAAAATATGATATTGTAGTCATTATATTATCAGCATATGTCGAGGGGTTCAACTGAAGGTCATCATCGACTGTGACATGCCATATTGATAATATCTTGGAGGTGCCATCGAACCTAATTGAAAAAATGCCCTAGAAAGGTTAAAAGGGGAACCACCTTATTGTGGTGAGGACATAGCCCCTTGTACTAGCATCGACGAAACCGTTATGGTTGAGCCATTAATAACAGATGTCCTAACAAGGACAAAATCGCCGCGTTTTGGATTGTTATACCAACTGGTATGACATCTACATTTTTAGCGCTACTATGTGCTGGGTTAGAAGTGTTTGTGTTAGAACATGACATCTTAGACAATTCTTTCCCACTTCTCAAATTCATATATAAGCAAATATTAGTAGTACATTATGTAAAACAAAACTACAATACAGAGAAAACACAGTAATTGTAAGAACTATTTGAAAAGTTTAGCTCAAGATCCCACCGTGTGTGCCAATTTGTTTACCCTGATATTTGATAAACAATGTTAGTCTCTTATTAAAAGTTACTTTGCAAGATCGACTAGGGAATCTCAGAACAATGTGCTTGAAGTCTTTTTAAATAACGTAAAAATAGTAAGAGTGTGAGTGATTTCGACAGTGGTCAAGATCACGTTTTGAAAACGAAGTCAATTGAAAGTAAAGTTTTTACTGGAAAATAAAAGGTTCGACCGTAAAAAATACAGAAATGAAAAATAAAATTGAAAGTAAAGTTTTGCATAATATGGAAATTTGTTGATCAAACATACATTATACACTCTTGGGACTCATTTCACTTTTCGTGGGTACTCTGAGTTTTGTGTGAGTTTGATAGTAAATTTGGCACCCATAATTCTATCATAAAAACTACTATTTATACTAAAATATGAATAACTTCTAAGGGCGGGCTTTTCTCCTCTGAGCACCACGTTCTCTGAGACGTGCCTTTGTCTTGACAAAATGCTTCCACGTATCTTTCTAATGTAGACAAGTTCTCAAATGGTTATTTAACCATGTTTGTGTACTTCAACTCCCTTGGTCGAAACGACCGCCTTGGTTGAAACGCTTGTATTTGACATTTGGGGAAAAAGATCCGCAACTCCTTCTTCTGACTAGCTTTCAACAACTTAGTTCATCGTATACTTGTCGAACAGTCACCCGTATAAGCGTCGACCGCGCTCTTGAACACTACCCCAAAACTTTGTCCATATTTTCCTCATCTTCTTTTTATCTTAACTGAAATTTGAGACTTGTCGAGAATCCCATCTAACAACAATCAAACTTGTACAGACCATTATTCCCAAGGGAACCACTCAAAAGTACTCTAAAAGCACTTTAAAGGTATCATGGCATTTTATAAAACATTAGTTAGCATGAAATTCAAAGAAAAGTGAGTTATCTTTTACAAACTCAATAACACTGACAAGATTTTTAGTGATAGGGGAATCAGAAAAAGTTTGTTCAATTTTAGAGGTGTGTTGGAACATAAATTTGAGGGGAAAACTATAGTCCAAGGGAAGTAAGGGACAAACCTTGACCATTTACAATGTGGACATGGCCATTGTTATGGAGAGAGAGATATTCCATGAGGTTGGAGGCATCAGGAGTGACATGGTGTGTTGCTCTTGAGTCGGTGTATCAGGTTTGGTTGTGAGAAAGAGATGAGTCAATACCAGCAACTAGAGCTTGAGGTCTTGGCCCAATGTATTAAGAATTCAGAGAGGGACTCGTGTATCTTGATAGATTCATGTGCAAATGATTAGGTGCTCTATAACTTAAGTTTTGTTCGTACATTGAATTGGCTTATGCCATAACTGCTATAAGATTGAGGTGTGCCATAGTTTCTATAAGATGGGAGCACATGATCACCAATTGACATCAGCATGTCGACTATGGTACAAACACAAGCACCATGAATGTCATTGTAGGACGAAGCAAGAGAGAATGTCGTCAAAGATAACTCCCAACATAAATCTAATTGAATTATGTTATGAACAGTCGAGGGAGATGGAAAGAAATTGGGTAATAAATATAAGAAAAAAATTAAAAAGTGTATTGTGATTTATAAATAATAAAAAGTGGAACATTTTTTAAAACAATGCCACATCCCGCACATGTCATCGTCTCATTTTTTTTAAAAAAGTTAAGTAGGACAAGTCAACTACAAGTGCCAGTGATTGGGGAACCCAGCTGATTTTGCCGTCACTATTGCATGTTTGCATATTGCCCACTATTCAATAAACTTAGTCAAATTTTTTCCCTATCTCCAAGAAGCCTTCAAATCCCATGCAACCATAAAATCTGCAAGCTTCTTCACAACAACTAAATAGATATGCATAGAGATTAATAGTATGATATTTATCTCCACTCTTTTAAGTAAATATAATATTTATATCTGGTTTATATTCGTACGACTATCTGTTAAATAAATAATTTACAAATTTGTTTAACAACAAAGAAACGGTTGTTGAGGGCAGAAAAGGATAGCGATTGGAAATGATAAGGTTGCAGTTGGAGGCGGTAAGGTGACAGTGGAAACAAAGTGAAGTTTGTGAATTTCTGAATTGTAAGATTTGTGTCTTCAGGTAATTCTTTTTTTTTTTTTATCTTTTTCCTATTTTAATTTTATGTAAGAGAATAGCCACATGAAAGAATCTTAACGGTTTGAGAGATTAAACGGTAGAAAGCAACTCAAAGTCACTCTAACGTTCCCGCTAGAACGTTAGAGAATCCAGATCCATGTCTTCACAGTACTAATTTTTTTTAATAACAAATTTTTATTGATTAATTAGTAGGATATATTTTCACCCTTGTAAAGGCTTAAATCCTAAACCTCCAACTCCTTTTAATCCTTAACTTTCCACATTCCTTAACCTTAACTCTTCACATAGCACGTGGATCAAAGACAACATATCCATGAATATAAAGATTTCGATAAACTAGAATTTGAAACAGCCCTAACAGCCACCGAAGCCTTTTCATCAAAGACAAAATCCCAATACAACCCATTCACCTTGACTTATCAACCACCAAGGAAAATGAACTCTAAATTCAATCATCATGAAACAAGGTTTGATTGATCAACCAAAATAGAGCAAACTCATGAGTAAGACACCAAACAAGGGTTAAGCACTAATTAAGGTTTGAGCCATACATAATGCTCAAACCTTAAACAACCCTCAGCAAAATTAGATTGTCAGTCTTTTTGAGTCATGATGAAATCAGTCTAACAAAAATAATGGCTAGCCAGATTGCAACCCTAGCACTCAATGGGACTCCCCTTATAACTCAAGAAGACCGAGGAGGGACTCGATCCACTGGTCAGATCTAATTAACAATCCCTCTTATGCCTGAATGAAGAAAACATATATAGCCATGCGGGTATTTATAAACATTAAAATTATCTAACAACTAATATGTCATACAGCCAAAATACTCAATTTCAATTCTGACACACTGATAAATTTCATCATCATGCATATAATCAAGTTTTGGTAACACTGAACAGTTGAAGCACCGGATGAGTTTACTGCAGCATATACCTTTGGTCAGTATAAACTAAAAACTGACCTTGCTGTAAAGTATACGGTCACTAACTTAAAATTCAAAGGCAATTTTAAACCAAATTCCAGAAAATGAGCAAGAAAAGTACGAGACCAATAACATCCCAGGACAAATGGACAATAACTGTTCTTGATCACAGTGTATATTATGCTGATGAAGACTAGTATAGCTGAATGCTCCCTGGATTTAAATATTAATACTCCAGGAAACACTATCATCAAATCTTGAACACCATTCCATATGAACATCTAATAGTATGGCATGTAACGATTTGGCCTTCTATACCTTGGAGCCTTCCTGCATTTTGATTCAAAATAAAAGAAACCACAAAAAGTCAATTATAATTAAAAATTGAGTATATCACACAGAAATTAAAATGAGGCATGCAGCGTACCCATATCCGTAAGGGGAATACATGTAAGGAGGAGGAGCATAAGGCCTCCTGAAGCCGTACGCCATGTAAGGATTCAATCGCCTAGGACGGTATTGTTTCATTCCAGGAACATTGGTCCTCTTAGGCAGAACCTGAAAAACATGACATTCATATCATTAAAAAATACAAATTCACTATATTGATCTCATGGCTAATTTAAATCAAGGTTCACATGAAATTAAGAAAAGCACATACTTTCAATTGTCGGCCATGCAATTCAGTTTCGGTCAACAGGATAGCTTCTTGAACAGCTTCGGCTTCAACAAATTCCACATAAGCAAAACCTTTAGGCTGACCAAACTTGTCTGTCAGGATAGTGACCCTGTTCACTGTACCACATGACTGAAAGTGTTGCTGCACTTCCTCTGGTGTGCATGCATAATCAACCTGTAAACACATGAATTTCAAGGCATTTTGGTGCCAATGTGGGTTAGATATCATGTTAATCCAGATAAGCTCATACCTGATTCATTTATCATAAGAAAATAAACTAAACTCCATAATTACACATTATAGATCACATATATGCAAGACTCTCGTCTTGATAAAACTATTTTATCAACTAAACTTTTTTTACAAAAAAAAAAACAATCTTCAGGGATTCAAACCTTATCATCTATAACTTCAGCTGCAACCTTTATAGAAATGCAATTTATAAGTGTAAAATTTAAAACTATTTGCACATTTATGATCTTTTCGATATGGAATGTATAAAAAAAACTAGCAGAGAGATCAGTGATTAAATCAGAACTAACATTCTCTACCCTATAATGTCATTGTCAAGGCACCCTTTTAGAGCGTAAAATCTGTGCACGGCTATTACTCTAACTACAACTACAGCTACAACATGAATCTTCCTTTCCCAACTCTTCAAACATTAGAACAATTATTTATTGTATCAATTCTGACTCCATTATGGCGGAAGTTGATCCGTGTAGCCGACCCCACTTAGTGGGATAAGGCTTGGTTGTTGTTGGTGTATCAATCCTGACTCCATAGACCACCAACAATAAAATCAAACCAAGCCAATTCCAAAAAAATAAGAATGCTTAAGACAGCCTTCATTATGAATTATAGTCACTTTACAGGCTCCTCTCAAAGTCCATGGGCTTTCTCACACATCCTACTATTTACTGTCCCCCTCATAATAGTAATTTACAACAGCACAAATCTTATCAGATCTACAAGTGTCACCTAAAAGAATAAGGAAGACTGCACTACATAAATTGTACAAAATTTAGGAATCCAACATGTAATCAATAGTTAATGAAATCACTTGGTTAGAATTCCAACTGCTTTTGCAAAAAAAAATCATTTATGTAAGATATTACAGATAAGTAAAAAAGGAAAAGCCTAACAAAAAAATCAAGAAGCCCAATTCATAAACGTGAAAACAATTATGAGATAAAAACCAAAGGGAAGCAACAGCTTCATACCCTTTGGCAGTTTGGCCAAATGATACAACAGAGGCATCACTGACCTAATTGCAGTCAACAAAAGGACTCTGACTAAGATTGGATGCCCAAAACTTACAGAAGGTTCTTCCAAAAGAACCACAAGCTGTCTCCTCCAGTTGTTAAGTTGAATCATCTTTAACACATACTACCTTCAGCTGTACTAGTTATGCCATGCTCATAAGAGATGTCATTCACAGTTTCCTCAAAATGTTCTTTATTGTTCTTTTTTTTTTCTCATTTCTTTTTTTTCTCGTCTTTCTTTTTTCTTTTCTTTTTTCAACTTCATTCTATTTTTTCTTTTGTATTTTTTTTTCATATACTTTTTTCATAAACTTAAGTTTTTCTTCTCAATCTTTTCTACTTTCTTTTCTCTATTCTTTTCTTTTTAGTAACACTGTATCTTACTAAATTTCATAACAATATACAATATTTTCCCCCCTCTACTATGAGCCTAAAAAACAACAACGGCCCACTCACAAAATACAATGTTAGCATCCAGCGCTTATCACAGGACTTGAGTAATAACAACAACCCTGCGATCATAGTGACACATGTCAAACCCTGTCTATGAAGATGCTCCAAACAAAAATGTACAGTTTTAAATAAATTATAATAAAAGAATGCAATACCAAATGAATCTATACGATTCAGCCAGAAATCCATAGAAATAAGTCTGATTTTAGAAAAAATGTGTCATTCACTCCCAGCACTATTTTAGTGACAAAGGATGACCTCTCTTTTCACCACTTACAACTTTTTTTTAAAAGCATTTACCCTAATAGGGTAGGTGAACAAATTTGAACTAGCAACTTATCTGTATTGAAGTATTTTACACAAAGCTGTTAATAAAGAATAGATAAAGCTTTAAATGTGTTACTGAATTTATACAGACTCTTACAGTTGAGAGTAACAAGTTCTTAAGTAATCAGAATACAATAATTACTTGGAACAAGAAAATGGAATGTAGTTATTTTCAAGAAGTGCAAAAGCACATGGGTCTAATCTTGGTAGTAGCACATCTTAATCAACTGACGGTTACTTTGTAGACTCCAAAACCAACTCTCTAACAGCATTTCCGGAAAACTCAGCAGCATACTGGCATTGTTTCCCCGGCTAATCCTCATTTCACGCATCAGAACACAACTGTCATTTGGTCTCTGTTATGTTCACATCCTCTCGAATTCAGAGAGTTGTCTGTTTACTTTTCCAGCTTTTATCCGTTCTATTTCTCATTTTTTAGTGTTATGCTTATATATAAATGGTTGTGTTGGTTTTTGTTTCAAGAGAGGTAACAAACATGTTCGCCTACTCATCAAAGTTGCCTTTCAACTTTTAATTTTGTTTCCAGCTTTTATTCGTTCTATTTCTCATTTTTTAGTGTTATGCTTATATATAAATGGTTGTGTTGGTTTTTGTTTCAAGAGAGGTTACAAACATGTTCGCCGACTCATCAAAGTTGTCTTTAAACTTTTAATTTTGAAGTGGTACTTATTCTGATTTTTTCCTCTTTATGATCCTTGACTTTTATTGTTGTTCACTTGTGTGTTTACTAACTTTCAATTAATAATTATGAATGTCTTTAAAGTTTAAGTGAAGGTAATTTTAATTTCTGAGCATTTATACCCGTGTATGCAAACTCACGAGTTGACTCGTAGCAGGTGAACGTCCCAAACTCTTAAAGCGTGCTGCAATTCAGGTGGGATCGGAGTAGGTGAACTCGGAAAACTCGCACGAGTTTATCAGCAGACTTGTTCTGAGTTTTATGTTGCATCCAGTGTTGTCTATGGCAGATGGCGGAGAGCCAAAATCCCGCCATAGCGGCACCGTTATAGCGGAAAAACCCGCAATATTGCCTGATATTTATCACTGTGGCGTGCCAAAAAACCGCCATGTATATCCACCATAGCGGCCATGGCGCCGCTATTTGATAACACTGGTTGCGGCGCTTTTTATTTAGGTTTAAGTAATTTTTTAAAATGAATGGGGATTTGGGTCGGTTCACTTAAAACCTATAATTAATTAATATTTAATAATATTAATTAAGCATTTATTGAGACATCTTTTCACACTCCTTTTAAATAAAACATTTAACGTGAATAATTATGATTCGGTATTACTTCTTCTTAAAAACCAGCGCCTTCCTCTTCTCTATAAATTGCTCTTCCTTACTATAAACCTTCCTCTTCTCTATAAATTCCTCTTTCTTACCATTGTTGTCGAGGCGGAAGCCGGTCCATGGCAGAGAGCCAAAATCCCTCCATACTGGCCAATTCGAGGCACTGTTATAGTGGATTATGGCGGAAAACCCCGCAATATCGGACAATATTTACGATTGCGGTGAGCCCAAAAACCGCCATGCATATCTGCCATAGTGCCGCAATGGCAGATATTTGATAACACTGATCCTTAATATAAATCATCCTCCCTCTTCCTTACTATATAATGTGCTCCCTCTTCCTCTTATAAATATATTTTTCACTAGTATTAGGATCTTACAATCTGTGCTACTATCCTCGAGTTATGATTTTTCAATCCTCTACCGATTCTGCACAGACTATTGATTTTTTAAACATTGTTTATACCTCTCCGCCCTGTTATGACAGAAAGAACATCGAACAAAATTGGTTCAAACTAATGCCCGGCCTAAGAGGGAAAATGGCTAAATAATAGATCCAGAAGATAAGCTGCCAGATGTGTCATTGGAAACTGAGACATAATTGAGTTAAGAGCAATGTTCTCAATCGCGGATCCCGGGAAATGGCGTAAATTTCGCTATGCTACAGTGCCACTATAACCATGAAGTGCCGCTATAACCACTACTTGACAACACTTTGTAATAAATAGCATTTATTGCAGAACAATAGCAATTTGTTCAAATTCATCTAAGCTAGAGGTCTGCTATAGCTGCAATTTGACAATTCAGGTAAGAGGTAAGAGACAGGCTTATGTGGCATTCATTTGGTCTAACGAGGACATTTACATGAACAGAAAGAACCAAGCTAACACTGCGACAAACTATACCGTAAACGCAACGGGTGGAGTTATTAACAGGGATATAAATAAAAATTCATTGGGTGAAGAAGTTGTATTCCACATAGACGACAGTTAAGGTGAAGACGACAAAAAAGAACAAGTTGGAAGAGAGGATTGCCTACTCGTTCTATTTCACCGATTTCTACATTTTTCAGTATATTTTAATCGTGATAAGAAAATGCACAAGCTTAGGGTGATTAGGATTCGTAATAGAAGGCGACAAACTGCCGCAGGGTTTATTTTTATATTATTTTTTGTATGAGAGGAAGATATTTTTACTTTTTCAGCATACAAGACTACTAAACTACTTCATAATAACTAAACCAGGCCTCGTCGGTTAAATTGATTAGGAAAACAGAGTCAGATTTTTATATTACATCCAACTAAATAAGAGTAGTATAAAAACTTGCACATAAAGAAGGAACCACAGTTCCAATTGAAAAACTGTAAAAGATAAGAAACAGAGAGATCCATACATTGCCAACAAAAACAGAACGAGCATCTGCCTCCTCCTTGTTCTCCTGAGAAGCAGCTGTAGCAGCAGGATCTACAAAAGCAATACAATCAATGAGTTGAAAAAACCAAGAGGATCACAAAACTTCAATTTGCTTCGGATCGCAACTCCGAAAACAATTTCGAATTTCAAAGCAAGAAGATTATTAATTATAACTCAAGCTATTATAAATTTCAGTATATCAACAATCATAAAATACGAGAGCGAAACTGAAAAGTTTCGAATTCTGCTAATTGAAGAATTTCACGTTCTGCAACAACGAGAACAACGATGATCGTGTTCACGACTATAGATATTTCAAAAGTAAAATGAATTAGAGAGGATTATGAAAACCTTGAGTGGAACCGATCTCCTTCTCGACTTTGGAATGCATATCGCGAAGAGCGGCGGCTTCGTCTTCCATTTCCTTCAAGCGCCGCCGCATCTCGTCGAGCTCCTTCATACCGCTGGCCTCATCGTCGGCGGCGGACATGTCGACGTCTCCTTCCATCTCTCCGACGTCGGGGATCTCTCCTCCGTAAACCTCATGCTCTTCCTCGTCCATCTTCCGATGCTACGCAATGAAATGCTATTGCGGTGTGAATTAGGTTATTGAAAATAAGTTCGTTTTCCTCTCTTTATATGTAGTAATTTTTCATGGAGTTCACTAGCTAAGAAAAATAGATATGTAATACCAACTTTATCCTTTTATAAAAAATATTATACATAATTGATTAAAGTAATTAACACGAAATGATAAAAAGTTATACAGTATATTTTAAAGTGTGTTTGTCAATTAAAAAGAATTGTATTGGGAAGCACAAAGTGGAAAGGATATGAAAGTTGTCAAACTTATTAAAAATATGGAAGTCCGAAAACACTAATTAGAGTGTACATGAGCAAGATTTACAAGAAAGAAGTATAAAGAATATCAAAAGTGTGACTCACGTGATATTGAAGACAACAATTCAATCTCAAGAGAAGTGAAGGAGGAAAATCCTACATAGATATGGTAAGAGGACAAGTTACTATGTTTATGGAAGACACGAAAAGGCCCAATGAAGGTTTAGGATAGTGGAGGAAGGCAAGATTAGAGATTATGACTGCACAGCCTTTGTGTTACTTGAAGTGGAAGAATAAAGAACCTATCGCTTATGAAGAAAAAGAGTAATTGTCAAATTTTTAGGGAGAAGAATTGGTTATAACTCACTAGAAATTTGATTGAAGCAGATGTAGGTTAGGAATGAATTATCAACATCATTGATCTGAGCAATAATTATTACCTAGTGGCATTTACACATGAGGATGACAAGAATGCAACACTTGCAGGTGGCTCGTGGAGTCCTAATGTTTACTCTGAGAGTGATACCGTTGAAGGTGTTGGGTGTGGACTCGAATTGCAGGATTGTCTATAGAGTATTATGATGCTAAGGTTTTCTCTTTTATTGGTAATAGGATAGGTCATTCTGTTAAAGTGGACAAACTTATCCAAATCTCTTCTAGTTATGTTCACTATAAAGAGAATGAGATATAAAATAGAATATGAATGGTTACATCTCCTTTGTCTTACGTGCAGAAGATTTAGCCATTATAAGGAGGATTGTCCAATAAAAGTGAAATGGAAAAAGGTAGTCAACAGATGGAGAATATGAAGTATGCAAAAGTGGGAACAACAGTTGAGTATGACAATAGTGGAAAGTGGATAAAGAATAGGACCCTTGGAAAGTGGTGCAGAAACAACAAAGAGGATTGAGGGGGCCTGAAGACTGAAAAAACACAATGCATATGACAGTTAATGATTGAAAATATTAAACGGATTGCGATTTGTTTCCCTTAGTGAAGAGATTCCAAAAAATCAATGCTCATTTTAATGAAAAATAGAGCAATAAAGTGAATAAGATGGCAAGTAAGAGAGATTGGTGGACGCAACAAAGAAAAATATGGTCATGTCTTTGAAAGGATTGGGTATTAATGATCAAATGATTGACGATAATGATGGGGATGTTTTAGCTAGGGAATTAACTATGGAGCATGTAATGATTTGTAATAAAGAACAAGATGCAATGATTGGTAATAATGGAAATAATGAAATGATTGAAAATAATGGTAAACATGTTGTGTGAAAAACAAAGTTTTTAGACCAATCGTTAGTTGGTTCAGTGGTGATTGGCGCTGGACTTGATAGGGAGGGTCGCGGTTCGATCCCCCACAACTACGATCGAGAGGGGGCTGGAACCACTTGATGCTAGAACTGACTCCCGAACCGGACTATACCGATGGTGATAAACAAAAAAGAAACAAAGTTTTTAGGAAGTTAGAAAAAAAATTTAAAAGGGTAATAGGTTGGCTACACATGGAGCAATATTATTTAAAGGGAAATCAAGTGGACCAAATAAAAAGGGAATTGAATGTATGATGGAAAAGGAAAAAAATAGAAGAATTATAGAACCTAGTTAATCACAAAATATCCTTATGGATAAGGAATAGAATAGTATAAAACGAAAAAGAAAAAATATGGGAAATTAAACACGGGGAAGAAAGCAGGAAGAATAAAGATACAAGTCGTGGGGTCCCTCTGCATGGGGAACTAAGAGATAGTCGCATTTTTAACTCGAACATGCCTCCAACTACCATAATGTGGTACGGTGGGAGAACTGACTTGAGTTTGCGTTTGTATTCGCACTTGTTCGGTTTAGCAAGAGTCGCCACCGATTTTTTATTTTATCCTAAAGGAAAGGTTAAAAAGCACAGGAAAAACCTTTTGAGATATTTCGTGGGTTCGGGGGGTAGATTATGAAAAGGGAAGGTATTAGCACCCTTTTCATCTATGGTTATCCATGGGCTCTTAGTTACTTGGTTTTTTAGATCACTTGCCTCGATTGCTTGAAATTGTGGTGTATGTGTGTGTTTTGAAAATGTTTTTGAAATAGACGCCTTCGTTTCGGCAACCAATGTAATTGACTCGTGTTTGAGTGTTTTACAAAAGTGTGTATCTTTTCGAAAAGATGTTTCAAATGTTTTTTGAGAGTTTGTTTTGAAAGTGTGTATGAAGTGTGATTTTTGAAAAGGAGGCAAGTGTTTTTGCAAGTTGATCTCAAGTAACTAAGAGTTTTGTCTACCCCTATTGTACTCAAAGGTTTTCTCTATGTTTTCAACCCCTTTTTAACAATTTTGTTCCACCATTGAATTTGGTGGACAATCTTGCGTTTAGGATGTTCAACGGGACGGGCGCGGGTCATCGTACGGACCATGAATGCAATGGTGCCAAGTGTCTTTAGCAATTTTGCTTGAAGGGACTTGATCATTTTGATAGGCGACTTTCGAAAGCGTCATCGAGGGACTTATGATCATTCGAATTTGTTTTGCCAAAGAAACTCGACGTGCAAGCATGGTCCATTTTGGAAGGCAATGTGTGGGATTACCCTAGGGGGTGCAAGTGTGATTGTGTATTGATTTCATGCATTTGTCTTTGTATTAGGTTATCTAGCGTTCGATTTTATGTACATACAAACCCTAGGTCTAACCATGGTACAATTCGAAAGCGATAAATTGCAAGAATTTAAAGTCTACGCTATTACAGATAGTATCCGGGAGTGGGGGCATAAATGTACAAATGGGGATGAGACTTAAGTAATTACAACCAAATCGAATTGCAATCAAATATATATGTATCACGTATAGCAATGTATAAGAAAAGCAATTGTGTATATGTGAAGCAAAGTAAATGTATGGTGTAAGTGTAATGAGAATTACTTACAAGTGCGAGATGTGAATTTAAACGTATTTTTAAGTGTTGTTAATTTAATAAGAGGAATTAAATATTTTCTTTATTTAATCTTTGTAATCTTGTTTTTTTCTTTAATATGCACAAAAAGGGTATTTTGATTAAAAGAAAGGAAAATTGTTTTATATCCTATTTTTTTAGATATTAAAACTAATGCATTTTAAACGATTATGTACAAAGTTTAAACTAAAAAAAAAATGTTTTAAGTCTAAAAATAATATTTCTATTTTAATCAATGTATTATATACAAAATGTTTTAGTTAAAAAGAAAATTGTTTTAAACTTAAGAACAATTATTTATCTCAAAAAAAAAATCCTATTCCTTTATATATTTTAAATTATACTAGCTAGAAATAAAAAGGGTTACAATGTTTTTATTTACAAAAGAAACAATTTGTATTATAATAATAGTATAAAAAATTTTAAAGTAAAATGTATATTAATTTGTTTTAAAAAGGATGTGATTTATGTATAAAAGAGATTAATTTTAGAAAAAGGGAAAAAAAAATGGGCTAAGGGGGGTTTGTCTTGGCCCAGTCCTGATTAAACAAGAAACAAGGGGGGTGTTAAAGTGGTTCGTTTGGGGCTTATGCATCTTTGTGGGGCGACCCGGCCCATAGCATTTTACACGTTTCTTTTGAGTTGGTTCATTTGGGATTTAGGGTTTGTAACATGCAGAGGCGTCGTTCACTTGCTCTTCGTCTTCTTCGTTCGTTCTCACGCCTTCGCCTCTGAACGCCTTTCTGTCTATGACCGGCCATCGCCACCGTCCCTACTTCCTTCCTCCATGGATGGATCAAACCAAAACGCGAAAAGAGTAACGACCTGGAACGTTTTTTATGTTTTTGATTTTCGATTTTGCATGTTCTGATTTCCAATGCGTTCTGATCTTAAATGTTTTTGTTGTTTCTGTTTGAGGTATGAAAGGGAAGGGAAGAGAATATATTACCTTGACCCTTGGAGACGGAGGATAAAGAGGATTGGGAGGCGCTGTGGACGGCCAAACGGAGGGATATGCGTGAGGTTGAGCTCGCTTGCTTCGTTGGAGAACCTGGTACTCTGGTATTTGTGTCTTACTTCTTTTTGTTTGGTGATGAAATTCTGAAAACAAATCTTTATCCTCTTCACTTTTGCTCGTTTCGGTTGCCTTGTATGCTTCTGTATGTTTAGTTACCTTGATGATTTTTGATGATGAACCCCTTTTGGTTCTGAGAACCTCGCTTGAACTGGATCCTGTTTCACTTCTTTTCCTCTTCCTTCTGGTTGCCTCGATGTATGCTTAGTATGCTGTATGATTTTGAATCTGTATGCTTACGAGATATGTGCCCAGTGATGAGGTTTTCTGAGGGCTTTTTGTTGCCTTGAATGCTTAGGCTTGACAGTTTGACATGGCTGATGTTTGGACGTGAGGTTTGGACTTCTGTTTGTTTATCAGTTTTAGGACTTTTTTGGCCCTTTGGCTTGGATACAGGTTGAGGGTTTTTACTGGTTTTTACTTGTCATGGCTGTTGGTTTAAGGTTATGGCTTAGCAGGTTGTGTGTTTACTGGTTTTTACTTATCATGGCTGTTGGTTTAAGGTTATGCTGGTTATTGAGGCTTGACAGGGTTTCACAGGTTTTAGGCTTATGCTGATGTAGGTTTTTTGAGGGTTCAGGTTTGTTAATGGTTTTGACAGGGGTTTAAGGCTCAAGTGTTGATGTAGGTAAGGCTTGACATGGTTTACTGGTTTTATGTGTTTGATGCCTAAGCTTGCAACCTTGGTCTGAACACTTTTAACAAGCTTTAGGCTAGGTATGCTTTGGACTTTTTGTTTTTGGCTACAGCAGGTTAATTGTCTTTTGCTTGAAACAGGTTGGGGCCTTTTTATGGTTAAGGCCGCTAGGCTTTTAGGCTTGGACAAATGATGTTGTGAACTCCTTTTCTCTGCAGGTCCTCTAGGCTTGAGCTTTTGTGATATTTTTGTATCTCTCCAGCCTGTTGAACGCAGGGCCTGCTGTTGTTGTATGCTTCAAAAAAGGGGTTCAGGGTTGGAATCTGGTTTGAAGGGTTTTATTATGGAAAGATAAATCTGTTACTCTTTGTTGACAGTTTTGTTTGCATTCTAATTCTTTCATATTTCTGCCTTCTGCTTCACTGTTTTATTGCAGTCTTTGTTTTTATATTTCTTTATGCCTACAGCCAAAAACCAGTAAGCCTAAACTTCTCCTCTCTTCTTCTCTCTCCTGACAAATTTTAAACATTCAAAATGGTTTACATTTTTCTTTTTCTGAAAAAGCAAATGGCTGAAAATGATGAAATGGAAATAGATTGCTTGCATAAGTAGCTTAGTCCTGCATATTTTATCTCTTTTCCATATTGCTTGCTTCTTTGTGACAGTTTTGGCATTTTGATATGTTGAGATATCTTTTGGCAGCTTGTTGACTATGGACTTAGTTTTGAAATTGTGACTTTATATTTGCACATGCTGTCTTGCTTTGAACTATGCAGTTGGTTAACCAATTTGAAATGTGCAATTTTTTTAACTTTGTGCATTCATTTTTAATTGCAAGCATTCCATCCTTCTTTGTGAACCGGGAGAAATCCCGTGATTTGCAAAGAGGGTAAAACTGATTCCGGCCGTTTGCTTTTAATGATGAATTCTCTTTTATCTGCTTTTAATTATTTATCTGCTTCAATTGACTTTTTCTTCTTTCTTTCGCAGATAAAAATTAAATGGAGAGGAAAAGCAACAGATGGAGGATGAAGAATTGAAGACTTAGAAAAATATTAGGATAGTTTTACTTACATTTAAATAAATGTAATATTATTATTGTAAATACTTTGTAAACGAATACTTGCATTTAAATAATAATTGTAACAAATATTTAAAGATGAAATAAAAATTCTTTTTATCCAATTAATTCTTTTCTTCTTTTGAATTGTTTACTTTATTATTTATAATTCTTTAAATTATAATAATTGAAAAATAAATTCCAACTATTTAAATTCAGAATAATAAATAATTAAATAAACATTGTTTCTGCATTGATCAATTAATAAACTTGGCGCTTCCAACATCCAAATCACTGCACAGTCAGTCACAACAACTGCCCAGACGTATCTCCTTTTATTGATTTTAACCAAACACTGCAAATTCAATCAAAATGCATCTTTTCAATGATTAAGTCGAACAATGCGGATTCAATCCAAATGTCTCAGCCCATATCTCGGAACAATTTGAAAAGCACTGTGGGGATTTAATTCTTTCTGAGAATGCGCGCAAAAAAAACCCTAATTCCTGATCAAATGTCAAAGAAACGTTCGCCTGATCAAAGTCGAGCCAAAATCAACCAAACCCTACGCAAACTGTTTGAATTGTTCTAGAGCCATGAAAACCAATGAAAACTCTAATTCTGTCTAACTGACGAGAAAAGTCTGTTTGACCGATTCTTGAGCCAGTTTGAAAAATCAGGAAATGTCTAAAACTGTGATTTCTTATGAAAAAATACGAGGGAAAATTTTGGGGTACAACAGTTGCCCCTGTTCAATCTTCTTGAACCTGAAGAGTTAGATTGGCAAGTTTGCCTTTCGCGACTCGAGGGTAAAAGGAGATTGGACACTAGAGTGCCCAAAAAATTTGCACTTGGTAATGTGATGGTAGAGGGAATGGGCTTAAAGATGCCATTTGGTGATGGGCTTAAAGATGCCATCTGGAGATGTCTGGAGGGGGATGGGCTTATAAATGCCATCTGCAGGTGATTGTTGAACTGTACATTACTGGTGAATGGAAGAGTATCAGAAAGGTATCCATGTTTTGGAACCTCTCTGAACCGGGGGTCTGAACAAGCAATAGATTGACATCCGTGTTTGGAGAATCTATAAACTATTTTCAGGAGCTGGAGTTGAATAAGCAATAGAGCAGCATCCATTGTCGGGAAGCGTCCGTAAACTGTTTTCAAAAGTTGAGAAGAAACTGAACAATCGATAGATTAACATCCGGTGTTGGGAAGAATCTGTAAACTGTTTTCAAAAGTTGAGAAGAAACTGAACAATCGATAGATTAACATCCGATGTTGGGAAGAATCTGTAAACTGTTTTCAGAGGTCTGAAGCAGGAACCGGTGTAGGGTTTCCTGATGATGGGTCCGTGTAAAACTGCATCTGGATGAATCTGGAACAAGTATCAGAATGTCGCCTTGTCTGGGTCACATCTGAATTGTCTCTGAGTGAATCTGGAATAAGTATCAGAATGTCGTCGTGTCTGGGTCACATCTGAACTATTTCTAGAAAGAATCTCGGAAGATCACGGTCTTTGTCTGTCGATTGATCTCACCTGAAAAGGTAAAGAGTTAATCGTATGCAATGTCATGATGCATGATGCAATGTATGTTATATCAATGTTCATGATATGAATGTGATGAATGCGCATGTAAGCTGATGAGCTGTCTTGCTGAGGGTAGACGAATCCTGGGTGGCTGAAGATAAAGGAATCTTGGCTACTGCCGGGGAAAATAAATCCTTGGCTGCTGGGTAGGGCAAGAATCTTTGATCGTTGAAGACGAGGAGTCCTGGGGCCACTGCTGGGGGATCAGGAGCTTGGGTTGTATGCCAAGTTACTGGAGAATTCCTGTCTTGAGGAGGTCTTCACTGGAGAATATTCGAATATTCTGTGAAGAACCGAGAATGGGTCTTCATTCTGCTGATGCTTAACTGTTATCCGGTCGATCTTCAGGCTTTCACAGAAGCTTGTGTTGTCATCTGGTCGTAATCCAGGCTTCACAATAGCTTGCTAAGCTGCCTTCCGGTCGCATCCGGGCTTCATGGCTTGTGTTAAAGATATACAACTATCTAGTCGATTCCAGGCTTATGAGTATTCTTGACTGTTGTCTGGTCGTAATCCAGGCTTCACAGAAATTTGTATTGTCAACTGGTCGTAATCCAGGCTTCACAATAATTTGATGAACTGCTATCCGGTCAAATCCGGGCTTCGCGGTTTGAATCATGAAGAACTCGCTATCTGGTCGTAATCCATGCTTGGTGATTGTCTGATACTGTTATCCGGTCGCAGTCCGGTCTTCACAATATGCTGTTAGAGATTAAGATGTTATTCGGTCGAGTCCGGGCTTCATAACTTGAATTCAGGAGATCCCACTATCTGGTCGCAATCCAGGCTTTGCGGTAGTCTGACACTGTTATCCGGTCGTAGTCCAGTCTTCATAATGACTTGTAGGGGATTAAACTATTATCCGGTCGAATTCGGGTTTCATAGCTTGCTCTGAGGGGATACCACTATCTGGTCGCAATCCAGGCTTTGCGGTAGTCTGACACTGTTATCCGGTCGTAGTCCGGTCTTCACAATATGCTGTAGAGATTAAGATGTTATCCGGTCGAGTCCGGGCTTCATAACTCAAATTTTGTGAGAATTTGATCTTCGACGACTGTAGCTTCCAACAGATGATGAAGGAGTTGTTGAACAACCGATCAATCTGGAATGTAACTTGTTCTGGAGAATAAATCCTGGACAAATGTTGGGGAAATAAACCCATAACGGAATAACTCTGGGGTTACTGAGGATGAGAAATCCCTGCTGTCTGCTAACCTGCTTGGGGAACAAGATCTTCACTTGTTGGGGGATCTTAGGACCACTGCTGGGGATTGGAACTCCTTGGTGACTTGTGGGGTGAGAGAATTCTGATGATCTCTGTTGGGGAGTTTAGGACCTGGTAGACTTAAGCTGGAGAGGTAAGATTTGAGAACCTTTGGTCTGATGGGAAGTATCTCTGTGGGGAGGATGCTCACTGGTCTGGTTCCAATGGGGATTGACAGTTGGAAGTTTTAGCTCCGCTGGGGATATTGAAACTTGACTCTGATGGGAGTTAGCTTCTGGAAGGTTCTCAGGCTGGGGAGATCAGTTTTGAGAAAGCTCTTGTTCTGCTGGGGATCCTAGAGTTAAATTCTACTTGGGGACTCCTTCTGAAAGGGCATCGAGACATCTATCTGTACCTTCCACCTATCAGTAATCGTTTTTTTCCTGATTTGAGAGGAAATGACTATGTTCAAATGCATATGCCTACTCAACAAAACATTGGACGTTTCTCGAGTAAACATAAGTGTGAAAGAACGACAAAGCAAATTTGCGTATTTGGAAAAATATTTGTATTAACTTTCTATGAGTGTCTTTGTACAAAGGAGACAGGCATCCTAGTAAGAGGATGTCTCCGTAGGAATTGAAAGTTTTATACAAAAGCAAGATGGCTATGTGAAATAATTCTATGGGATTCTATTCTGCTATAGCCTTCACAACTCTGAATATTTGTCCATTCGATGCTTCGTCTGCCGATGACTGGATTGATCAGAAGCTTGGAGCTCGTTGATGAAGAGATTGTCCTTAAAGTGATCCGACGAGACATAGTCATACGCTTTAATTCCCTAACTTTTGCCTGAACCGCCCTTTCGGGTTTTCGGTTCACCGGGAAACCCCTTTTTGCCCAAGTCGCCCTTTCGGGTTTTCGACCTGCCGGGTGTACAAATTTTTTTGTTTTATCCCTAATTTTTGCCTGAATCTCCCTTTCGGGTTTTCGGTTCACCGGGATGCCCATTTTTGCCCAAGTCGCCCTCTCGGGTTTTCGACTTGTCGGGTTATTTCATGCGTAGTATCTTTTGACTATATTTGCATTCGCGGGGTACGGCAAATCATCGCCATCCATGGTGGTCAGAATCATCGCGCCACTAGAGAATATGTTCTTAATCACAAATGGTCCTTCGTAGGTAGGAGTCCATTTGCCCCTGGAATCACTTTGCGGCAAGATAATGCGCTTGATTACCAGATCCCCAACTCGATACTCCTGTTGTCTGACTTTCTTATTAAATGCCTTGATCATTCGTTTTTGGTATGCCTGACCATGACAGATAGCAGTAAGTCTTTTTTCGTCAATTAGGTTTAATTGATCAAACCGAGTTTGGATCCAGTCGTCTTCGTTCAAACCTGCATCCTTCATTATTCGGAGAGAGGGTATCTGGACTTCAATAGGCAAGACCGCTTCCATGCCATAGACCAAAGCAAAGGGAGTTGCCCCTGTTGACGTTCGTGCTGAGGTACGGTACCCATGAAGAGCGAACGACAACATTTCATGCCAATCTTTGTAGGTCATTGTCATCTTCTGCACAATCTTCTTGATATTCTTATTTGCTGCTTCTACAGCCCCATTCATCTTCGGCCGGTAGGGAGAAGAGTTGTGATTCTGTATCTTGAATTGCTCGCAGAGCTCAGTGATCATCTTGTTGTTAAGATTGGTACCATTATCCGTAATGATCCTCTCAGGTACACCGTAGCGGCAGATCAGGTTATGCCGAATGAACCGTGCCACGACATTCTTGGTTACAGTAGCATAGGAAGCCGCTTCAACCCATTTTGTGAAGTAATCAATTGCTACTAGGATAAAGCGGTGCCCGTTAGACGCTGTAGGTCTGATTTCGCCGATCATATCAATGCCCCACATCGCAAAAGGCCAAGGTGATGTCAAAACATTCAGAGGAACCAGAGGAATATGCACTTTATCAGCATAGATTTGGCATTTATGACAGGTCCGGGAATGCTGATAACAGTCGGCTTCCATTGTGGACCAGAAATATCCCGCCCGAAGGATTCTCTTTGCCATGGTATGCCCACTGGAATGTGTTCCAAAGGTACCTTCATGCAGCTCTGCCATGATCTTTTCTGCTTCAGTCTTATCCACACAACGTAGTAAGGTTGAATCATGGTTTCGCTTGTAGAGAATGCCATTGCTGAGGAAGAATTTTGCTGCAAACCTTCTCAGGAACTTCTTGTCATTAACAGATGCGCCTTTGGGATACTCTTGAGCTTCAAGGTACCTCTTCACTTCATGATACCAAGGTTTCTCTGTTACTTCCTCGATCTCGAGATCATAGCAATGTGCGGGTTCATCTTTCTTCCAAATAATGATCTGGGGCGCCTCATTGTCCCATTTAACTTTGAACATAGAAGACATCGTAGCTAACGCGTCTGCTAACTGATTCTCCTCTCTCGGGAAGTGTTCAAATGTTATCTCTTTGAAATGGGGAATCAATGTCAGCACATATTCCTTGTAAGGAATAAGATTTGGGTGTTTCGTATCCCACTCGCCTTTGATCTGATTGATCACAAGAGCGGAATCTCTGAAGACACTCAGAAACTTGATCCTTAAGTCAATTGCAGCTTGAAGACCCATGATACATGCTTCATACTCTGCCATATTGTTGGTGCAGTCAAAACATAGTCGGGCAGTGAGTGGAGTATGAGTGCCTTTAGGATATATGATCACAGCGCCGATACCATTACCCAAAGCGTTCGAGGCTTCGTCAAAGTGCATAGACCATCGAGATCCTTCTTCAGGTCCTTCATCTGGTCCAGGTACTTCACAATCAGTCACTACCATGATATCCTCGTCTGGAAATTCAAAGTTCATTGGTTGGTAATCGTCCACTGCCTGGTGTGCCAAGTGGTCTGCCAATACACTTCCTTTGATTGCTTTTTGAGTCGTGTACTGGATGTCGTATTCCGTCAAGATCATTTGCCCTCTTGCTATTCTTCCGGACAAGGCGGGCTTTTCGAATATGTACTTGATTGGATCCATTTTTGAAATCAACAAAGTAGTGTGAGTCAACATATACTGTCTCAGCCGGCGAGCAGCCCATACCAAAGCGCAGCAAGTTTTCTCGAGCAGTGAATATCGGGTCTCATAGTCGGTAAACTTTTTGCTAAGGTAATAAATAGCGTGCTCTTTTCGGCCAGACTCGTCATGCTGCCCCAACACACACCCCATTGAGTTGTCAAGCACTGTCAAGTATAAGATTAGAGGTCTTCCTTCAACCGGTGGCATAAGAATGGGTGGTTCTTGGAGATACTCTTTGATTCTTTCGAAAGCGGCCTGACATTCGTCGTTCCAACGTACTACTTGATCTTTCTTCAGCAGCTTGAAGATTGGTTCGCAAGTAGCGGTTATATGCGAGATGAACCGGGCGATGTAGTTCAACCGTCCTAGAAAGCCTTTGACTTCTTTCTCTGTCTTGGGAGCCGGCATCTCTTGTATGGCTTTCACTTTGGCAGGATCTACTTGAATACCTTTGTCGCTTACGATGAAGCCTAACAATTTCCCAGATCTCACTCCAAAGGTGCACTTGTTTGGGTTCAACCTCAGCTTGTACAACTTCAAACGGTCAAACAGATTTTGTAAGTGATCAAGGTGTTCTTCCTCAGTTTGGGACCTTGCAATCATATCGTCGACGTATACTTCAATTTCATGATGGATCATGTCATGAAATAAAGCAACCATGGCACGTTGGTAGGTTGCCCCAACATTTTTCAACCCAAAAGGCATGACTTTGTAGCAAAAGGTGCCCCACTGAGTAACAAAAGTGATCTTCTCCATATCTTCAGGAGCCATCTTGATTTGATTATAATCGGAGAAACCGTCCATGAAGGAGAAAACTTTATGCTGGGCGGTGTTATCAACCAGAACGTCGATATAAGGTAGAGGAAAATCATCCTTAGGGCTCGCCCTATTCAAATCCCTGTAATCAACACACATTCGGACCTTACCATCCTTCTTCGGTACTGGCACCACGTTGGCAATCCATTGAGGGTAAGACGTCACTGCTAGAAATCCGGCATTAAATTGTTTCATAACCTCGGCTTTGATTTTTTCGGACATTTCCGAACGCATCCGGCAGACCTTTTGTTTTATCGGAAGGCAATCTTCCTTGGTAGGCAGGTGATGAACTACTATATCGGTATCCAACCCAGGCATGTCTTCGTAAGACCAGGCGAAGATTTCGACGTATTCATTCAACAGCTGTATCAGGCGCTCCTTGACACTTGGTTCCAGATTGGCCCCTACTTGTACTTCCTTCCGATCTTCCTCCGTCCCTAAGTTGACAGTTTCCAACAACTCTTCGTGAGGCAAGATGGCCTTTTCTTCTTGCTGTAAAAGTCTGGCCAGCTCTTCCGGTACTTCACAACCTTCACCATCTTCATACTCAGCTTGATTGACCAAATCTTCAGAGTTATTGAAAGACGTAGCAGAATAGTTACCCATAGAATCCAGAGTGGAGGGGTACCTGCATTTGTGAGTGTGGGTGTGTGTAAGGGATAGCCATCCTTAAACAAACAAAATGCAAAAAGGAAAGAAAAATGAACACAGCAGTTTATCAATGAAAAACGTCCAATGAATCATTAAACATGGCATATGGATATGAAAATAATCAAAACCCTTACAAATGGACCTACATGCCCCGGGTAAGACATGAGGTGAAAAAGTAGTGTACGGATTGTTCAAGAGTAAATATTACAAACCAACAGGAAACGTTTGACAGATAATTACTGATTAATAAAAGTAATGGGGACAAAATCCTTTGCCTCCCAGTTGCGTAGTCCTCCTTTGATGGTTGGGTAGATCCAATCTTCAATTTCGGCCTCTTCGTCTTCACCCTCCAAAGCGTTGATTCCATAAGGGGAAATTTTGACAGGCGTCCTTTCAATTTTTGAGCGGCGCATAGCTTTCTGCCCCGCAACAGTGAATCCTAAACCAAACTTGTCTGTTTTGTGAGGAATATCGGGCAACTGACCCCACGTTGAGCTCTTCCCTTCCTTCAATGCAGCCTTTGCGTCTTTCAGAGATGCCATCCTGGCCACCTGCTTCGGAACTTCGGCCACCACTCTTGCTACTGCCCCTTCAGGAGAGACTTCCTCGAAGTGCTGGAATGGTGTTTCAATGAATTCCCCTTCCACCTCTACATACCGAAAAGAGTTCAAGTGGCTGATCATGTACTCCTCTTCACCATGTACGGTGATGATCTTTCCTTTGACAGGGTACTTCAACATCTGATGCAAGGAAGAGGTGACAGCCCCCGCATGATGGATCCAAGGCCTACCTAGTAAGCAAGAGTATGAGGGACGGATGTCCATCACATAGAAAGTAGATTTAAACACCTCAGTGCCCACCTTGATGGGAATATCAACCTCCCCATGGACCATTCTCTTCGAACCATCAAAAGCTCTGACAATAATATCACTCGGCTTCAGCTTTAAACCTTCATAATCCAGCCGGTCCAAGGCTTTCTTAGGCAGTACATTTAGCGAAGAACCAGTGTCGACCAAGACATGTGCGAGAGTGGTCCCTCGGCACTCGACTGAAATGTGCAAAGCATCATTGTGGTTTCTACCTTTAGGAGTTAGGTCAGCATCAGAGAAACCTAATCCATTGTCTGCAGTAAGGTTGGCCATGCAATTTTGGAATTGGTCTGCAGAGGTCTCCTGGGGCACATGGGCTGCCTTTAGGAATTTTATCAATGCTTTAGCATGTGCCTCAGAGCAAAGCAGTAATGCTAACATGGAGATCTTCGAGGGGGTTTGCCCCAGTTGCTCTACCACGTCATAATCACTCTTTTTAATTATCTTCAAGATCTCCTCCATCTCTTTCTTAGAGGTCTCCGGGATGACCAAAGGTTGAGCCCTCGTCCTGACGAGCTCATCTTGGATCCCTTTTCCTTTATCAGCTGGAGAAGGAGGGACAACAACAGGAATAACAGTTTCTTCAATCAACGGAGTTTCGGTGGAAAGTTTTATTGGCGCAGGATTAACTCTAGCATCAGCTGAGGGTCCAAAGATTGCCTTTGGAGGGGCAATCTCTGGAGAAAATATTCTCCCGCTTCGGGTGATCTTGCTTGTACCAGCAACGTTTCCAATGCTGGCATCCTCTTCATTAGAGTTTTCTTCGGTCACTTCAACTTGTTTAACACCATGGTAGTAGATGTCTCCACCGTAATTCCATGGTATTGACTTGTCAGAATTGTAGGGGACAGGCCCAGGCATAGTTATTTTCAAGGGAACAATCTTTGTAGCTGATGTAATCTTAACAGGCTTTCTGACGGCCTTGGAAAGATTGGCGTGAATGGTGATAATTGAGACATCTTCAGTAGGGGTTGGAATAGCAGGAGTCTTCTCAAACAGAATTTGTCGACTGTCCATCAGGCTTTGGATGCCTTTCTTCAGTGACGGGCAGTCAAATGGCAGAGAGTAGCAATAGTAGCAGTCCTCTTTGCAACCCGGGAAAATCCCGGCTCTTAGCAGGTTTAACTTGATTGTTAACAGTGGAGTCATTAGGTCATTGACATCAGAAACATACAAATCTTCCTCAATAGCATTGACATTTCGACCATGTTTCGGCATCGGAGCAAATATCACGTTCGGCTTCTCCGGAGCGTCGAACTCCACCTCTTTCGCATCTATCAAGTCTTGGATTTTATTTTTGAGCGCCCAACAATCATTTGTGTCATGTCCGACGCTATCAGAATGGTAGGCGCACTTAGCATGAGGATGATAGTGCGGTGAAGCAGTATTCACAACTTTGGGCGCTTCCCTAATCTTGGTGAGATTTAACTTCAACAGGTGTGGAAGAACTTGCGCCGGTGTCATATTGATACGGGTAAACTGCCGTGGTGGCCGTTCTGCCCACTGCTGTTTAGGTCTGGACTGGTTATTGCGAGGCTGATCGTTTGATGGATTTTGGATCATTACGGCCCCCACAGTCGACCGACGCTCACTTCTTCCTGCTCCTCTCTGAGAATACACAACAGCCGTTTCCTTCTTCGTCAGAAATGATTTCTTAGCAATTGTAGATGCAGAGGCCTCCTTCTGAATCTTCCCATTCTTGATACCGGCCTCTACCCGCTCGCCAGTCAGAATTAATTCAGTAAACCCTGCGGAAGAGCTACCGATCAGGTGGTTAAAGAATGGACCAGACAGGGTCCCTAGGAACATATCAACAAGCTCTCTATCAGAAAGAGGTGGCTGCACCCTTCCAGCCAAATCGCACCATTTTTGGGCATACTCCTTGAATCCCTCACCTGAGGCCATCCCCATACTCTGAAGCTGAGTACGGGTTGGTGCCAGGTCAGAGTTATACTGATATTGGCGATAAAAAGCAGCCGCCAGATCCTCCCAACTACGTATCTCTGATCTTTCCAGCTTGTAAAACCAGTCTAACTGTGTGCCAGACAGGCTATCTTGAAAGAAGTGTACCCAAAGGTTTCTGTCGGAAGTGTGAGGTTGGATTCTTCGGACGTACGACCTTAGGTGCATTTTTGGGCAAGACAGCCCATCATATCTGGCAAAAATTGGTACTTTGAACTTCGGAGGGATCACAATTCCAGCGATTAATCCCAAATCTTCGAAATCCAATCCTGGAACTCTCTGCAGCTCCATAGCTGCCAACCTTTCTTCCAGACCTTTATACTTATCATCGGCGGGCGGGTATTGTTGATCCGAGTAGTCTTCGTCCTCTTCAGCCTCCTCTTCTTCCATATCAGACTCGGAAGGTACTGCAGCCGCATTCCCTTTAATGGTTCCCTCCTCAGAAGTAGGGGGAAATTCAAGCACTCTTCTGGCTTCACCTTCAAACCTTCTCCCCAAGGTAGCCACCCCAACTCTCTTCTTCTTTTTCTTCAATTGGTCTTTATTCCCAAGCAGGGTTTTCAGATCCTCCTGACCCTTAGCCAAGGTCATCAGGAGTTGTTGAAACTGTGCGTTTTGAGCCTGCAAGTCCTTGACCGTTTGCTCGAGATCCATCTTACTGAAATAAACAGCAGAAAGATAAGGAAACCTGGTGTGGAGACCTGCTTATGCACATGATGAATGGTATGCTTATG
This sequence comes from Vicia faba, assembly GCA_948472305.1. Taxonomy (NCBI): domain Eukaryota; kingdom Viridiplantae; phylum Streptophyta; class Magnoliopsida; order Fabales; family Fabaceae; genus Vicia; species Vicia faba. The sequence goes on from OX451741.1 coordinate 1,155,840,498, forward strand.
TATGCAATGCATTCAAGGATTTTAGAAATTCACAATTGTTGCAAACAAGGAAGAACACACGTCATATTAATAAGAAGAAATTTGTCAGTACATAAATGCCCCATGGGCCAAATATTACAAAAACTTCTCAAGGTAAAAAGACATTGCGCATCCTCTTTGGTGCGATGTAGGTGTTGAGGGTCTCTTCCTCATGGAGTCGGTGAGTAAGCTCCAAGACCTTCTTCTCACTGGCGTAGAAGCTGGCTTCAAAAGTATCTCTCTCTTCCCTGAGCTGGATCCAACTCTTCTGCATCTCCTCCCATGACGTTGGCATGTCGGGGTATCGGACGGTGTAGGGAACCTCTCCTTCCTTGACGGGCTCTCTAATCACAGGGAGAACATGAGGGTAAGGCATCATTAGACTCTGGGCTCGGGTTCTTACCCACTTGAGATAAGGCTCAAGAGGGATGGAGTTCTTGTGTCCCAGCGTCTTAGTATCTACCTTGTTAGGCATCCTCCAGGCTCTGATGAATCTTTGGCGAAGTCCTTGCGCATCGTTGTCGAAGTCAAAAACTAGGTCGGGAATCAACATGTCGTGGGGGCCATCCCTCCGTGCATATCCAAAATGTCTCAAAGCTAGACAAGGGTTATAGGTAATGCCTCCCCTAATTCCAAGTAATGGAACATTAGGGAACTCTCCGCAGCGATCAACGATGATGATATTCTCTCTGGACCGAGAGCACCAATGCACCTCAGAGTGAGTGAGGGTCATCAACCGTTATGACCACTTTAGGCCTTGGTCATTCTTCAAAACAGACTGTGGAAGGTGCGAAATAAAACACCTTGCAAGGAGAGGAATACAGCACATGAGAACACCTCTCCTTCTCATTGTTCGTGTGTAAAATGAGTGGAGGATGTCCCCAAGCAATGTAGGTATGGGGTTCCTGGATAAGAAAATTTTGACGGCATTGACATCTACAAGCTGGTCAGGATTTGGGAACAAGACCAACCCATAGATAAGAAGGGCCACAATTTCTTCAAAGGCTTGTAGGTCCAATGAATTCCAACATTCTTGTGCCTTCTCAAACAGGAATTTTGCTAAGAAGCCTTTAACACCGCTTCTAGTTTCCCAATGCCCCTTGATGTCGGATGGTTGCAAGTGTAGTGCTCGAGCAACATCTTCAGGCTTTAGTTCCTTTTCTGTACCGTTGAAAGGTAGTTGATTAAGGATAGGAATTCTCAGGAGTTGAGAAAATTCCTCCAAAGTGGGCACCAATTGATAGTCGGGGAATATGAAACAGTGGTGAAGGGGGTCAAAGAACTGAAACAACACCTTTACCATGTCCTCTTCAATGTTGGTGCCGACTAGGTTGAGCAGTCTACCATGTATTTCACTGAAGGGAGAGTTTTCTGGAATTCTTGACGTGAGCTCCTTGAGTTGAGGAGGGATCCTCACAAGGTTGACTTGGATGGTTTTCCTGCGAGGAACTTCCATGGCCTACAAAACAAGAACAAAGATGAAGATCTAAACCCTTGAAATGGTTAGTATATGCATATGATGCTTCATGATGTTTATGATGTATGCACAAACATATGTACAAGCAAATCACACAAAACCCTAGTTTCAGGCTTGCATGGGTTTCATAGGTAAGTACCCTCTTGAGTGTAGTTGGCTTAAAAACATGTCCTATAAATAGTAACCGGGTTCTAAGGAGCTCAATATCATTGGATTGTTTTCTGTGTTCATCGTTTTGATTTAGCCACTTAACTGGCGACCAAAATATTCCAAGAAAACAACCCTCAATGAGTGTAGTATCGAGTATCTACCAACTTCGGACTGCACCAAAGTCGGTCATCTCACTACCCCTAATGAAAGGCCAAGATGGTCAAGTAAGGTTCTAGGTCATTAGTGCTTAGTGACATCGCTCAGCGGCCCCGTACTCTCCTTGATTGAACTCAAGGGTTATCGGTACTCACAAATATGTCACACTAATATAGCTATTGCTTCAACTGTGTCGGTATACCCCGCACAGTTTCCACAACGTATTGCTATCTATGAATGTTTCCCAAATCCGGGTGTAGGATTTCAAGACCAAACAAGAGAACCACAAAGGTAAAGCAATCAAAGCAAACAATTAATCATGCAAGAGGGTGATCTAAAAACCCTAAGGTAACCCCACTTTTAAATTACTCCCCAGCAGAGTCGCCAGTTCTGTGGTACGGTGGGAGAACTGACTTGAGTTTTGCGTTTGTATTCGCACTTGTTCGGTTTAGCAAGAGTCGCCACCGACTTTTTATTTTATCCTAAAGGAAAGGTTAAAAAGCACAGGAAAAACCTTTTGAGATATTTCGTGGGTTCGGGGGGTAGATTATGAAAAGGGAAGGTATTAGCACCCTTTTCATCCATGGTTATCCATGGGCTCTTAGTTACTTGGTTTTTTAGATCACTTTCCTTGATTGCTTGAAATTGTGGTGTGTGTGTGTGTTTTGAAAATGTTTTTGAAATAGACGCCTTCGTTTCGGCAACCAATGTAATTGACTCGTGTTTGAGTGTTTTACAAAAGTGTGTATCTTTTTGAAAAGATGTTTCAAATGTTTTTTGAGAGTTTGTTTTGAAAGTGTGTATGAAGTGTGATTTTTGAAAAGGAGGCAAGTCTTTTTGCAAGTTGATCTCAAGTAACTAAGAGTTTTGTCTACCCCTATTGTACTCAAAGGTTTTCTCTATGTTTTCAACCCCTTTTTAACAATTTTGTTCCACCATTGAATTTGGTGGACAATCTTGCATTTAGGATGTTCAACGGGACGGGCGCGGGTCATCTTACGGACCATGAATGCAATGGTGCCAAGTGTCTTTGGCAATTTTGCTTGAAGGGACTTGATCATTTTGATATGCGACTTTCGAAAGCGTCATCGAGGGACTTATGATCATTCAAATTTGTTTTGCCAAAGAAACTCGACGTGCAAGCATGGCCCATTTTGGAAGGCAATATGTGGGATTACCCTAGGGGGTGCAAGTGTGATTGTGTATTGATTTCATGCATTTGTCTTTGTATTAGGTTATCTAGCGTTCGATTTTATGTACATACAAACCCTAGGTCTAACGATGGTACAATTCGACAGCGATAAATTGCAAGAATTTAAAGTCTACGCTATTACAGATAGTATCCGGGAGTGGGGGCATAAATGTACAAATGGGGATGAGACTTAAGTAATTACAACCAAATCGAATTGCGATCAAATATATATGTATCACGTATAGCAATGTATAAGAAAAGCAATTGTGTATATGTGAAGCAAAGTAAATGTATGGTGTAAGTGTAATGAGAATTACTTACAAGTGCGAGATGTGAATTTAAACGTATTTTTAAGTGTTGTTAATTTAATAAGAGGAATTAAATATTTTCTTTATTTAATCTTTGTAATCTTGTTTTTTTCTTTAATATGCACAAAAAGGGTATTTTGATTAAAAGAAAGGAAAATTGTTTTATATCCTATTTTTTTAGATATTAAAACTAATGCATTTTAAACGATTATGTACAAAGTTTTAACTAAAAAAAAATGTTTTAAGTCTAAAAATAATATTTCTATTTTAATCAATGTATTATATACAAAATATTTTAGTTAAAAAGAAAATTGTTTTAAACTTAAGAACAATTATTTATCTCAAAAAAAAATCCTATTCCTTTATATATTTTAAATTATACTAGCTAGAAATAAAAAGGGTTACAATGTTTTTATTTACAAAAGAAACAATTTGTATTATAATAATAGTATAAAAATTTTTAAAGTAAAAAGTATATTAATTTGTTTTAAAAAGGATGTGATTTATGTATAAAAGAGATTAATTTTAGAAAAAGGGAAAAAAAATGGGCTAAGGGGGGTTTGTCTTGGCCCAGTCCTGATTAAACAAGAAACAAGGGGGGTGTTAAAGTGGTTCGTTTGGGGCTTATGCATCTTTGTGGGGCGACCCGGCCCATAGCATTTTACACGTTTCTTTTGCAAGGGTTTCTTTTGAGTTGGTTCATTTGGGATTTAGGGTTTGTAACATGCAGAGGCGCCGTTCACTTGCTCTTCGTCTTCTTCGTTCGTTCTCACGCCTTCGCCTCTGAACGCCTTTCTGTCTATGACCGGCCATCGCCATCGTCCCTACTTCCTTCCTCCATGGATGGATCAAACCAAAACGCGAAAAGAGTAACGACCTGGAACGTTTTTTATGTTTTTGATTTTCGATTTTGCATGTTCTGATTTCCAATGCGTTCTGATCTTAAATGTTTTTGTTGTTTCTGTTTGAGGTATGAAAGCGAAGGGAAGAGAATATATTACCTTGACCCTTGGAGACGGAGGATAAAGAGGATTGGGAGGCGCTGTGGACGGCCAAATGGAGGGATATGCGTGAGGTTGAGCTCGCTTGCTTCGTTGGAGAACCTGGTACTCTGGTATTTGTGTCTTACTTCTTTTTGTTTGGTGATGAAATTCTGAAAACAAATCTTTATCCTCTTCACTTTTGCTCGTTTCTGTTGCCTTGTATGCTTCTGTATGTTTAGTTACCTTGATGATTTTTGATGATGAACCCCTTTTGGTTCTGAGAACCTCGCTTGAACTGGATCCTGTTTCACTTCTTTTCCTCTTCCTTCTGGTTGCCTCGATGTATGCTTAGTATGCTGTATGATTTTGAATCTGTATGCTTACGAGATATGTGCCCAGTGATGAGGTTTTCTGAGGGCTTTTTGTTGCCTTGAATGCTTAGGCTTGATAATTTGACATGGCTGATGTTTGGACGTGAGGTTTGGACTTATGTTTGTTTATCAGTTTTAGGACTTTTTTGGCCCTTTGGCTTGGATACAGGTTGAGGGTTTTTACTGGTTTTTACTTGTCATGGCTGTTGGTTTAAGGTTATAGCTTAGCAGGTTCTATGTTTACTGGTTTTTACTTGTCATGGCTGTTGGTTTAAGGTTATGCTGGTTATTGAGGCTTGACAGGGTTTCACAGGTTTTAGGCTTATGCTGATGCAGGTTTTTTGAGGGTTCAGGTTTGTTAATGGTTTTGACAGGGGTTTAAGGCTCAAGTGTTGATGTAGGTAAGGCTTGACATGGTTTACTGGTTTTATGTGTTTGATGCCTAAGCTTGCAACCTTGGTCTGAACACTTTTAACAAGCTTTAGGCTAGGTATGCTTTGGACTTTTTGTTTTTGGCTTCAGCAGGTTAATTGTCTTTTGCTTGAAACAGGTTGGGGCCTTTTTAAGGTTAAGGCCGCTAGGCTTTTAGGCTTGGACAAATGATGTTGTGAACTCCTTTTCTCTGCAGGTCCTCTAGGCTTGAGCTTTTGTGATATTTTTGTATCTCTCTAGCCTGTTGAACGCAGGGCCTGCTGTTGTTGTATGCTTCAAAAAAGGGGTTCAGGGTTGGAATCTGGTTTGAAGGGTTTTATTATGGAAAGATAAATCTGTTACTCTTTGTTGACAGTTTTGTTTGCATTCTAATTCCTTCATATTTATGCCTTCTGCTTCACTGTTTTATTGCAGTCTTTGTTTTTATATTTCTTTATGCCTACAGCCAAAAACCAGTAAGCCTAAACTTCTCCTCTCTTCTTCTCTCTCCTGACAAATTTTAAACATTCAAAATGGTTTACATTTGTCTTTTTCTGAAAAAGCAAATGGCTGAAAATGATGAAATGGAAATAGATTGCTTGCATAAGTAGCTTAGTCCTGCATATTTTATCTCTTTTCCATATTGCTTGCTTCTTTGTGACAGTTTTGGCATTTTGATATGTTGAGATATCTTTTGGCAGCTTGTTGACTTTGGACTTAGTTTTGAAATTGTGACTTTGTATTTGCACATGTTGTCTTGCTTTGAACTATGCAGTTGGTTGACCAATTTGAAATGTGCAATTTTTTTAACTTTGTGCATTCATTTTTAATTGCAAGCATTCCATCCTTCTTTGTGAACCGGGAGAAATCCCGTGATTTGCAAAGAGGGTAAAACTGATTCCGGCCGTTTGCTTTTAATGATGAATTCTCTTTTATCTGCTTTTAATTATTTATCTGCTTCAATTGACTTTTTCTTCTTTCTTTCGCAGATAAAAATTAAATGGAGAGGAAAAGCAACAGATGGAGGATGAAGAATTGAAGACTTAGAAAAATATTAGGATAGTTTTACTTAAATTTAAATAAATGTAATATTATTATTGTAAATACTTTGTAAACGAATACTTGTATTTAAATAATAATTGTAACAAATATTTAAAGATGAAATAAAAATTCTTTTTATCCAATTAATTCTTTTCTTCTTTTGAATTGTTTACTTTATTATTTATAATTCTTTAAATTATAATAATTGAAAAATAAATTCCAACTATTTAAATTCAGAATAATAAATAATTAAATAAACATTGTTTCTGCATTGATCAATTAATAAACTTGGCGCTTCCAACATCCAAATCACTGCACAGTCAGTCACAACAACTGCCCAGACGTATCTCCTTTTATTGATTTTAACCAAACACTGCAAATTCAATCCAAATGCATCTTTTCAATGATTAAGTCGAACAATGCGAATTCAATCCAAATGTCTCAGCCCATATCTCGGAACAATTTGAAAAGCACTGCGGGGATTTAATTCTTTCTGAGAATGCGCGCAAAAAAAAACCCTAATTCCTGATCAAATGTCAAAGAAACGTTCACCTGATCAAAGTCGAGCCAAAATCAACCAAACCCTACGCAAACTGTTTGAATTATTCTAGAGCCATGAAAACCAATGAAAACTCTAATTCTGTCTAACTGACGAGAAAAGTCTGTTTGACCGATTCTTGAGCCAGTTTGAAAAATCAGGAAATGTCTGAAACTGTGATTTCTTATGAAAAAATACGAGGGCAAATTTTGGGGTACAACACATAATATGACACAAACCACTTATTGTCGTGAAGAATGACAATGGTGAGAAGGAGGTAAAATGTACATGGAAGATGAAGAATGGGGAAGAAGTTGATCAAGATGAAAAAGTTAAGGCTAAAATGGATTTGGAAGAAGTTCCGAAAACACCATTGGGGAATCGTTTGTAGGTTTTGTAGATGAAAAGGTTTCTCTCTTTGTTATCATGATTAGTACAAATAATAAAATTATTGTTTGGAACTATATAGGTGTTGCAATTAAGGTGTTTTTCAGACATGGTAAGCAATATGTGGATATGTATAAGCTAGTTATGTTTGTAGTGGTTGAAACTATGTATGATGCGACCAAGCTTAATAAAGTGTTAAAATTGTTGGGGTTTGATGATGTTATAGCTATGAAGAGTCAATATTTTTCTAAAGGGATAGTTGTAGTGCTGAAAAGGATTGTATGTGAGTTTTATGTTATGTAAGAAGGATACTCAATTTTTACACTTATGAGTCAAGTGTCAACAAGGCAATTAATGGCTCTTCACATCTATTTATGCTTGTCCAAATGAAGGAAATAGAAAAAGGATATGAGATGAATTGAGAAATATTACAAAAATCATAAAAGAACCTTGGTTGCTATATGGAGATTTTAATGAGATAGCAAGTGAAAAAAAAAACATGAGGGTGTCAGCTTCTCTTTGAAAATGTGCTTTTTCAAAGATGGAATTGGTGACTATAAATTGTTAGGTCTTGGATCAAGTGAACCAAAGTATACATGGAAAGACCCTAACAAGATTAAAGCCAGCACATACTTAACCAAGTAATCACGCTAACAAGCAACAACTTAAACCTAACAAGATTCAAGTTTAAATATCACTTAACAAAGTAATCATGTTAACAAGCAACAACTTTAACCTAACAAGATTCAAGTTAACATTACTTATCCAAGTAATCATACTAACAAACAATCACTTAAACCTGATAAGATTCAATTTAAACATTACTTAACCAAGTAATCATATTGTTGTACCCCAAAATTTGCCCTCTCATTTCTCAAAGAATTTCCTCCTAAGATATCCCATGACTCAAGTTTGCAGCACTGATACATCAATTTGGGGTTGGGATTGACACAAGGGCAAAATGGTCAAAATGCACACTGAAAAGTCAAATTTTGACCTTTGGAACAAAATCAAGTTTCAAAAATCATATTCCATCAAGACATGTTAGAATGTGAAGTTTGGTTCATCAAGAAAGTCAAAAGTCAAAGTTTCTTTGGAAAAGTCAAAATTCTAAACACTTTGAATTTTTTCTAAGTGTTAAGGAAGTATGATAAGTTCAGAACTTCTGGCCAGATTTTCATCATGATGCAAGCTGATCCAGGAAGAACTTGACACAAGATTTGTAGATCTCAACGAGATCTGAAACATTACAGAACAGAGCTTCTCCTAGAAATGTTGGGATTTCAAGTTATAAACCCTTGAAGACACGTCCACGAAACTAAGACACTTAGTAAATTCTGAACATTTCCAAGTCAAAATTTGAGTAGAACGTCTGGGCCAGTTTTCACATAGGTATAATCAGAGTTTGCAAAAGTGATTCAAAGAGGTAGCATAAAGCAGGTTACAAGCTTTCTGGAAAGTCTGAGAACTCCTTCAGATCATGTTGGAGCAGGGAGATTCAAAGATCAGAAGTTGGACATTTGTTCTTAATCTGAGTTACGTATATGTTGAACTTCTGATTCAGTTTCAAGCTATGATGCATAATCTCATGTTGCAGGCTTTCTTTCTTGTTAAATCTCATCATCATTTAATGCTTACACCAACTTTTGAGTCTTTATCCAAAGGATCTTCCCACGTGTGGCATAAAAGTATCATTGTTGTCCTTGAAAAGTAAACTTTTGTACAAAGTTCATTTTGAGCCCATACTTTACTTTGCTTTTGAGTGTACTTACCCAAAAATCATGCCTACAAACTCAGTTTAGGCGTGATTAAAGCTGCTAACCCCTACCTTGCCTTGAAACATGCTTGTCTAAAATTGCTTCAAAAACAAGTCAATGATCCATAACCCAGGATGGTTGTACTCTTGATTTCTCCAAGCTTCTAAATTCTTTGCCTATAAATTCTACTTCGCTTGCAAACATCAAGGGGGGAGATATTGGAAAAAAGCCTTGAAACCTTGCTGAAAATTCCCAAGAACCTGAAACTGTAGCCCGAACACGAAACCTGCTAGTTTTTAGTTTTTGCATCCAAACTCTAATTTTCCTCGTGCATTTCTTGGCCAAATCATCCACACGGTTTCTAATATATGTAGAAGCCTTCCCAGCTTCTGTTTTCAAACTGTAATATAATCTTTACCACTCTCCTCTCAAAAATCAGAACTTTGCATCTTGACTGCTCCAGAGCATTCTAACTATCCATAGCTCAAGTCAATGGTGGTTCTAGCTTTTTAAGAGCTTGAGGAAGCTGACCAGAACATCACAGTAGTCTGAATTAGTCTCTAGTTCATAGAACAACTTCCAGCTGCAAGGTAAGTTTCTTCTGATTTTTATCTCATTACATTGGCATTGTTAGACTTTCATTTTCAAAGATACAATGTAGATATCATGGCTCTGATTCTGTACATATTTATAGATTTCATTTACATGGCCTAAGAAGAGAGAATTTCAGATCATAACTTCTTGAGGAAATTAGGGTTCAAAATTAGGATTAGCAAAATTCATGCTTGCTTCTGATTTACAATTTTGATGCTTCGTATTTCTGAAAACATGATGAAATTTTCCATAACTGCTATGTTTGCATTTTCCATTTTTGTTGAGAAATGACTAAGTTGCAGATATTTTAGCTGGTGTGGAGAAGGAGATGGAGTCATCATCAGAACTTGCTTTGTGATACATGTTTATGTTTTTGCTTCTAATACCGGATGTACAACCACCCCAGTGGTAGAAAGTGTACACATAAGACATTAGTGTTAAGGGTCTTAGGTTCTAGCCCCAGAAGCATCTTTTTATGTTTATTTCTTGACATTTTTACCCCATCATTTGTCAAACAATATTCCTGGACCAAAACTTTTAGACATTCTCATCCAACAACATTGTCACCTCACTCTCTCAACAACCAGAACTTCTAACCTTCTAGTAACACTAGAACTTCTAGGTTCTCAGCAATCAGAACTTCTAGGCTCTCTCAACAATCAGAACTTCTAGGCTTTCCTTTGTTCCCAACAACCTCATAACGTTAGTGCGTCTGGATCCATAACTTCTGGCTTTCCCTTTTTTGCTAACATTTGCTTTCTGATTTGCATCGCTCCTGAGTCAGAGCTTCTTCTCTCTCCTCTTTCAGCAACACGCTGATTCTGACTGTTATTCCTTTATTTTTATCATCACTTTATTTTCATTAATCAAAAACACCAAAAATACTTTATAGTCACATACTTTATTTTATTTCTTTTAAAAACAAAAAGACTAAAAAATATTTTCTTAAGCAAATTTATTTATTCTCTTAACAAAAACAAAACAAGTTTATTTTTACATTTCTTGTACATTATTTCAATATGGTTGTAATAGATAATTAGGAATTTAATTTCTTTCAATCCCCATTTGAAAATTTGTACACCCCATCCCCAAGTGATTTGTAATAACGTAGGATATTTACTTTCCGCAATTTATCGCTTTCATACAAATGCTAGTAATTAGAATTTGTATTGCAAGATAAAAACAACAAGTAGATGACCCTAAATCAAAGACTAAATGCATGCAAATCAAAAACACTATTCACACATTCACCCCTAGGGTAATTCCACTTGCTGCCTTATGAAAAATGGTCATGTTATGCATGTGAGACGTCTTAGCAAAAACTATCAAAAAATACAAGATCATAGTCCCTCGATGACGCTTCAAATGTTGTCTTACAAATGATCTTAGTCCCTTAAAATAAATGCTAAGATATCTCAGAACATTGCTATCATGACTATACAATGACCCACGCCCGTCCCTTCACATCCAAAGATAAAGCTTCTTACCAAATCAATGGTAAGATAACAACATCTAAAGGAGGAGGAAAAGAACATTTAAGACCTTTGAGTGGGTAGGTTGCTCCTAGTTGCCCGCTTGCTCACAACAAAAACATTTTATACACTCACACTTTCATTTGAAACATTTTCAAAATATAAAGCTTTTTGTACACGTTCTTATAGAGACGAGAACCATTACAAAAACACCTTTTCAAAATCACTTTCAAAAACACATTCCACAAACACCTCTTAGAACTATTTTCAAAACCAACACTTTGTACACGTTCTTATAGAGACGAGGACCATTACAAAGACACGCTTTCAAAATACTTTCAAAACACACCACAAGCACATTTTCAAACAAAAGCAAGTGATCTAGCAAGAAACTAAGAGCCCATAGATAACTACAGATGAAAAGGGTGCTAATACCTTCCCTTTTCATAACCTACCCCCCGAACTCAAGAAATAATCTCAAAAGGTCTTTCCTGTTCTTTTCACCCTTTCCTTCATTGGATAAAAGAAAAGCCGATGGCGACTCTTACTATCCGCAACAATTGCGATCAAACACAAAACATCCCAAGTTAGTTCTCCCACTGTGTTACACATGCTAACAAGCAATCACTTAAACCTAACGAGATTCAAGTTAAGCATTACTTAACCGAGTAATCATGCTAACAAGCAATCACTTAAACCTAACAATATTCAAGCTAACACCAATACTGTAAAAGGTACACAAGTATCAATCTCAAATCTTAGGTAACAACCAAGGCATCATACATGTAATCGACACAATATCAAGATATGAGATTAGAAATGGATTCATCATCATAAAACAAGATCCTTAAAAGAACAACTAAACATATGGTAATATTAGGCAAACAAAGACCCTAAGGTCACAAAGCTTAACAAAGAAATGCATTCAAGCAATTAGACATATATTTACCAATCAACGAGTGTCAATCACCAAAGTAACAACCTAAGTATGTACAAATTTCTAATGTACACTTACAAAGGTAACAAAGTGAGATATCACATCAAACTAACAAGTAAGATAGGCACCAAACAAATTCAAATTTCTACATCAAAGTATTAAGCAAATGCTACACCAAAATAATAAGTTAGGCATACACAAAAGCATCTCAATGCAAAGGTAAAGCAACCACACCAAACTAACAAGTAAGGCATACACTAAGCTTCCAAAAGGAAAAGCTTCAAATGAATATCCACTTCAAAGCATTAAACAACACTTCAAGTTACATCCCTAAACACACATTAGGTTATATTCTACCTTAACAAAGGTAACACACATGGCAAAGATAAAAATAAAAAAAGCAAGGCCAAAAATCAAGTAAGATGGACATGCATCATCAAGAAGTAACAACCTTACATTAGGCATTCAAATCAAACATCAAACATCAAGAAGTAACAACTTCGCCTTGAATCGTCAAGTAAGACTTCAAAGTTAGAGGTAACAACCTAACTAACATGGCAAAGTCTCAAAAAATAACTCAAAGGAGTTCATGGAAACAAGACATGTTAACAAACATTCAAGTCATGAAAAAATGACACAAAGTCCAAATAATAAGGTAAATACTTAATCATGCTTCCAATTTAACCGATCAAGGCAATTCTTTAAACTTTAAACAAAAGTATTCACTCATGTCAAGAGGTAAACACCTCAACTCAAATTCCAGCCCCTAAGGTTCATGCCTCTAAAGGTTAGGCATCAAGGTTCCAACCCGAACACAATAATCTCAACAAGTGCATAAGTTAACAAGCAATTAAGGTATCAACCAATCAATCAAAGCTTATCACACAAATATGTTTCAAGGCATGCAAGATAAACACCAAGACATTGCAACAACATACCTAAAAGAATCAATTAAAACATTTCTCAAGGCAAGAAGAAGTACCACAAAAAGATTTATCACGTGTTAGGCCAAAAGCTAACAAGTATTCACCAATTTACATCACCTAAGTAACCACTTAGAACAACGACCTATAAATGATCAAACTTCAAGACAAAATAGGCATCAAGGCATGGTATCAATATTGACAAAGAAGCTCTACTCAACCTTATCTCAAAGCAACAATAAGTTTCAAAGGACACTAGCTTACAAACTAGGTTAAAGTTAAACAAACATCAACTAATTTCATCATCAAAATGATTCACTTAGAAAAGAAGTATAAAGACTCAAAACATCCACACAAAAATGCATCCAAGAATGCTAAGAATCACATTACATGTGTCAAGGAGTTTCATCAAAAATATTTCACAAAGGCACATCAAACATTAGCATCGTGCTCTAGAGGTATAAACACTCATCATCATAAATTAATTCTTAACTATGCAAATACAGAGCCTACAAAGGTAGTGAAGAAGTGAAAAACACAAGAAGGAGGGTTGAATTGAAACTTTAAAAATCAAAAGCAATAGACACAAGATTTTTATCCTGGTTCGCTTGATCTCAAACTACTCCAGTCCACCAGCCAAGGTGATTTCGCCTCTCTCCAACAAGGACTTAATTCACTAATCAAACTGATTACAATTCTACTTTGACAACTGCCAAAGTCTTCTTGAGTACAACCACAATCCGGTTTATCTCAAGGAAAATGACTTAATCAAAAGAAAAGGTTTACTGTGTACTGTTTGTTTTTCGTTACAAAAACTATATCACTACTGTGATGCATTACACAAATTGAATGTAGAATGAATATGAATTTTAGCAACCTTTTTGAGATTTTATGGAGCAGTCGTGTTAAATCGTAAACGATTTACCCTTTGATCTTGTTTATATAGGCGTGACAAATATGTCCAAATGGAAACATGATAATGGTCACTTAATGCACTTCCCATACTGAGAAGATCCTTGTATGAATGAAGCCGTTGCACATGATACTTCCTTAATGGAAAAGTAACGCTTCATAACTTAGGAATCTTGCGTGCTGCTGGTCCGCTGTCGCACACGGATCAAAAACGAGTATTTTGTAAAATGCAGTATAGCGACAATGGCTCGAGTCGTATCGCAAGGATTCTTGATTTTATTATTAACTAATAGAAACCAAATGGGGGTTGGTTTTAGGATCGATTCATAACATGAAATAAGTGATTATAAAAATAAGTCAATCTACTGTTTTCAGGTTCCTGCTAATCATTGGTTTTTACCTTATCAATTCCCTAAGCGGCTTCGACATCTATTCGATTTCAATACCAATTGAAAAGCACAATAGATATAAAATAGATTGAATTCCCATTCCGAATTAAGCAAACGGATTAATATAATCATGAATTAAGCAAATACGATATAGAACGCGATTTAACGACTAAGCGACGTAAACAACGATTAAAGATTAGGAATACAATCATACAAATTTAATCAAGACATTCCATGAAATAATAGATTAAGCAAATACAATTTCATAAAATAGAATTTAAAGATTAACGAAATTGAATTGATAAATTAAAAACCTCAAAGCATCGGAATGTGATTACAGTAGATCAACTCTGGATGATTAGTTCTTCATTCAAGCGTAAAAGCAAAATGTATTTTTTTCTCAATAATGAAAAGGTTGGAATGAAATTATTGTAGCGACTGCTAGGTATAGCAAGGACAAGGATTCGGTTCATAACCCAACTGGGTCGAAAACATAACCCAGGCCCAAAACAAATGACCCAAAACTTAAATATAAAATGCTGCAACTTCAACGAATTTTATGGCCCTTCTACATTCCTATTCAGCTCTTGACTTCTGAATGAAAATCGTATCTCTTTCTCTTAGCTTTCCAACGACTGGTAGCACGCCTCATTCTGACTCCCATAGCTCAAGTTATAAATTTATTTGTGCAGACTGCTAATGCTGAAAATAAAGTGCGAAAATCAAATAAGAGTAGAAATAAACTAAAATAGAAAACACTATAAAATACAAAAATAAGCTAAACAAACCATGGAAATGCATAAGTACAATCATGGAAGAATGTGCATCAAAATGCACTGATCAAATTCCCCCACACTTGAACTTTTGCACTCTGAGCAAAATAAAATCAAAAGAAACACAACAGCATCATCAACTACTCATTTTAGGCTACAAACTCTTCTTCGATTAAGATTGCATCAATAGGTACTAATCTTGCATACTAAGGATATCGTAGGAACACTAATATTGTCTCTTGAATATACAAACCAATTCGAATTATATTATTATGCCAAAGCCTAACTTACTCATCCTCCTTTTTACTCTTTTTCATTCAGGCACAATCACATTAAGCCCGTTATCTCCACACACTCATAGCAAGGCGACTGATTAGTGACTCTGATCTTTTTTTGCACGGGGTTCTGGTACTTATGAGGCATAACCCTTTGCTTACTTAGTTGTAGTTACAGGGGATCGGACCGTAATCCGTCCTACCAAGATCAGCACCGGAAACCACTGAACCAACTAACAACGAGTCTTATTATCAATTATTTTAGGTAGGTTCTATGACCGTTGGGTTAAATGACCGGGTGAGGGTCACCAAACTTAGAAGGCGCATTCATTTTTATTTCTTTCTTTTTTCAAATAAAACTTGAATCACTCACTTATTTTCATCGACTTCCCTGCGTAGAGTGCATGTGAGATGGTGCTGACTGCTGAAATAAACTACTCAAAAGCTATTAAAAGATGAGAATTCAAGGTTACGTCATAATAAAAATTCAAATTAACTTCCATATGCATGAGACTTACAGTGTTAAGACGATACCGATCTTGTGAACTTTTCCCAAGTCTCCACAACTAACCTCATATTAATCTATAACCCAAAACTTTCAAAAAGATGCATATTTTTTTTATAACTGAAAATAAAACAACGAACAAAAGTAAAGAAAACAAAACAAATAAATAATTATCTCCCCCACACTTAAAACACACATTGTCCTCATTGAAAGAAACAAGCATAAAATAAGAGAGAGGAGAGAGAGGAAAGAACACACCCGAGAAGTCAAGGCGGATAGATGATCGCATAAGTAACCTTTCCCAACGAGATCTCTTATATAGTTTCTTCTTCCAGCGTGGGACTCTCATGGAGTAGCTTTGGGTAATGTGCATTGAACTTGAAATTTTTATTAGTGCCTTCACCTTTTATTCCAGGATCAAAGAAGAATCTTTGATAAGTAAAAGTGTTGAATAGGCACGTGATCTTCTTTTCCACAACACCAAAGATCAAAAGATTGAGGGGTTGCCTCACTATATTTGTTACATCTTCAATTGAGATCCTATGCATACACATGGACGGACTAGTATCATAAATATCATCCAAGATCCATCCAATTCCTTTCTTATGCTTCTTCAATACCTGCAAAAATTTACTTTCTTGATCAAAATAAAGTTTAGAAGAAATCATAACCGGAAGTTTTTCATTCATCTCTAAATAAGCATATTTAAGATTTTCATGAATTAGTTTCAGCTCTCGGGAAGGTGGTTGTTCGATGGATGATTTGTTTCAGGCAGCCAGAGTGTCGAGAGCTTCATCCACATGAACAACTTCATTTGCAACCTCATCTACAGTAAGAATATCAACTTGCAAGGCGGCCTCAATTTTAGCACAAACAGAACAAATTTTAATATCAGTACAAACATCACAAGAGTAAACATCATCAAAATCAGATAATGATGGAAAATCATCTGCAAATAAATCAGTACAAGTATCATCAACAGTCTCAGAAAGCAACTCTATTGGAAAAATAGAATTCTCTTCCAAGGGTTGTTGGTTAGATCCTTGAGCTTGTTGCATGATATTCATCAAAGAGGCAAGTTGTTCAATTTGTGTTTGCAAAGTCTGGAGAGTAGAATCTATTTGTTGTTCATACTTGAGATTATTTGCAACCATTTGTTTGACAATGTCCTCTAGCGAAGGTTCAGAAGGTTCTGAGCACACAACCTGAAATTCCTTCATATGCTTATGCAGATCCTCACCTGCAAAACCATTAAACTTTGACAACAAATGTATTAAATCAGATTTCAATTCAAAAGGTGCATCAGCTGTAGGATAGTCAATATGTAAACAATTATAGTTCACATCAGGGACAACCAACTGCCTCAAAGTTCTTTGTTCATCCATGTTATCAATAAAACTATGTCCGAAATAGACAAAAACAAATAGAAAGAAGGAAAACGATTAAAATAAATTAAAAAAAAAATACAAAAACACCAAATATAATCTAATGAAGCAAAATAAGAATTTTAAGATTTTTTTTGGATTTTTTCGACACTATGAAAACAGTAAAAAATTATTTAAAAATAGAAAAAAGAGGAATTTGCAATTTTAAGGGCCAAAATCTTTTAGAGTTTTATTCTAAAGGAGTACTTTTCATCGATATTTTTCTGAACTTCTGAAAAAAATTCAGAGCAAATCGAAACAGTAGGTTTCAAACTTACCTGGTAGACTGAAAAACTGTACTGCAACTGAAATTGCAACCCTGAAAATCAACAAACACAACGAAAAAAACAAGAAAAAAAAAACATAACCCAGGCCCAAAACAAATGACCCAAAACTTAAATATAAAATGCTGCAACTTCAACGAATTGTATGGCCCTTCTATATTCCGATTCAGCTCTTGACTTCTGAATGAAAATCATAGCTCTTTCTCTTAGCTTTCCAACGACTAGTAGCATGCCTCGTTCCGACTCCCGTAGCTCAAGTTATATATTTATTTGTGCAGACTGCTAATGCTGAAAATAAAGTGCGAAAATCAAATAAGAGTAGAAATAAACTAAAATAGAAAAACACAATAAAATATAAAAATAAGCTAAACAAACCATGGAAATGCATAAGTACAATCATGGAAGAATGTGCATCAAAATACACTGATCAGCTGCTCTACTTTAGAACTTGGGAAGCCAGAAATGAAGATTCAGTTAGCGTGTTGGACTTTCATTTAGAATTAGAATATCTTTCTCTTTGGCGCAGATTATGATCATCATACTTCAGAACATTTTGATTACTTAGCTTGAGTGCTTCTGTGGCTTAACTTCTGATGCCGTTTTAGTTAGAACTTCTGTACAACATAAAACACAATTTTAGGGTGCATATTTGTTCTTTGTGTTTGTTATCATCAAAACTCTTATGAGAGTTATAGAATGAAACTATGTTCTAACAATCTTCCCCCTTTTTGATGATGACAAAAACTAGGATTTTTCAATAAAAAATTTACAAAACAAAAGCTTAAGAGAGTCTCCCCCTGAGTTGAGTACTCAGATAGAGATGAGATACTTCCCTGAGGTTCCTTTGTACCAGAGCTTTTGATGCATCTCCTTCTGTCTTTATCAGATTTTGTTCATGTTTAACATTTCAGAAAACAAATAAGAAGTTAAGATATTCATAATGTTTGAGACTTAGTCCCGGTAAGTTGTTATTGAAACTATCTTACGTTCTCTCCCTTTTTTTCAGGTATCAAAAAGCAATGTAATCATGAATTATCAGAGTAAAAAAAATGATGATTTATATTGAAAACATATTGCAACAAGCTAAGATGGAGGGAGAAGTCGTGTGAACAACGCTTCCAACAAGCTCTTAATTTGAATGCTTGATTCTTCCTGCTTTCCCAGTATATCCTTGATTTCTTTTGTAGAGTCTTCTTTTTTATCCAATATATCCCTTATTTCTTTGTTTGTGTCTTCTTGCTTATCCAACCTTGCGTGTGTTGTACCCCAAAATTTGCCCTCTCATTTCTCAAATGATCATCTTGGACTCTCAGGTTTTCTTCTATCAAGTTTCAACACTTGAATTACAACTTTTCAAGAAAATCATCCATAATGGCAAAATGGTCAAAAGTACACTGAAAAGTCAAACTTTGACTTTTAGATTAAAAAATCAAGTTTCAAGAATTACATTTCATCAAGACATGAAATTGGTTCATCAAAATCAGAAGTCAAAAATTACTTTTAAAAAGATCAAATTTCTAAACATTTAGAAAATTTTCTAAGTGTTAAGAGAATATGATACTTCGGAACTTATGAGCTAGCCTCCACACAAGTGCAGTCAGAATTTGTAAACATGGTTCAGAATATGATTCTTTAATCAAAACATAGCTCTTCAGCATATGCTTCGATCAAAGCATCACCCTTCAAGTTTCACTCTGGTCTTCTTCGATCAGAACATCACAAAGCCTAAAAACCTTGTTTGAGCAGCCTGCTGTATTGCTATAGCACAGTCCTGCAACCAGCTGCCACAACACTCTAAATTGTTGTTGATCTAGTCCACGCCTGCATTTTTCTCAAACCCTATATTTGCACCAAATTATTATACAAAAACTGTGATTAAAAAGCAATGGAACAATATACCAAAAATGTTTGAATCCCGTTTATTTTCCCCTCAAAACCACAACAAACCCATCTATAAATAATTGGCTCCATCACACGTTCAAGGGGTTGGTTTTTGGAGATAGAGAATCGTCAAAGGAGAGAAAAGAAAACTGTGAAACCTTCGTCAAAAATCTAGAATTCCCAAACAGAAAACCAAACCTTTATTCTTCCCTTTGAAAAAAAAACTTGGCATTTTCTCTCCCGTTGCTCTTGCTAACTCCAGAACATCTGAAGGCAGCGATTCAAGTTCCAAACACACGTTTCAGATTCAAGGTAAGTCTTTTTGACTTTACATCTTTTCATTTAGAACATCATTAATATGTAAACATCATGATTAATGTTGTCCATATCATTGCATAAGTAGAAAAACCGTGGATCAGAACTTCTTGATTAGGGCTAGGATCAGATTTATGATTAGAACTTCTATAAATTGTTGTGCTGTTATCCTTCTGATTTGCTGTTTATTAAGAACTGAATAAATTTCTGATGTGCTGATTAATATGAGGAAAGAGTTGAAATATGGCGTAGAACCTCTGATTTTTACTCAATGTTTTAGCACAATATAAAACTTCTGAGTTCTCCTCACTGTTTTAATATACAGAACTTCTATGTTTTTCTCACTATTTAAACACACTGAACTTCTGATGTTCATTCATTGTCTTTGCACATACTGAACCTCTGATTTCTCTTCACTGTTTTAATATGCATAACTTCTAAGACTTTCTCATTGTTCTAACACTCAGAAGTTCAGCACATATCAACCTAGAACTTCTGTGTTTTCCCTCTAATGTGTCTTGCAGGACCTCAGAGTGTATCAATCTAGAACTTCTGACGCTTCCTTCTGAACCACAGCACGCTCGGCATCAGAACTTCTAATCCCCTTTGTGTTACTTTCAGCAGCATTTTAATTCTATCTCTCATTATTTCCCTTTTTTTTTTATCATTTTCAATATTAATTCCCTTTTTATTAATATAAAAAAGACATAAAAATATTTTATTTTATTAATTAATTAATTTCTTTTTCTTAATTCATTAAGACAAAAAAAACTTTTCTAAACAACTCCTTTTTCTTTCTTGCATTGTACATTTCAATATGGTTGTAATAGTTAAATAGGATTTAAATTCTTGCAACCCCCCATTTGTAAATATGTACCCCCATCCCTAAAATATTGTAATAGCGTAGGACTTTATATACCTGCAATTTATCGCTTTTCAAATATAAATGCTAGTAATTAGTGCGTGTATGGCAAGACATGAAATCAACAAATAGATAACTCTAATCAAGACTAAATGCATGCAATCAAACACACTTTATACACACGTACCCTTAGGGTAATCTCACTTGTCGCTTATCGGAAATTAGTCATATCCCTCGAACATGGGCGTTTTAGCAAAAGACCCTGGATAAAAGATCGTTGTCCCTCGATGACCCTCAATGTTGCCTTTGATAAATGATCTAGTCCCTAAAACGACATTGCTAAAACGTTCCTTGGGTTGTATTTTATGACTATATAAACGTTCTGCATCCGTACCTTCACATCCAACGATGGGGATTCTTACCAAATCAATGGCAAGGTAGCAACATCTAAAGGAGGAGGAAAAGAACACTTAAGACCTTTTGAGTAGGTAGATTCGCTCTTAGTTACTCGCTTGCTCATAACAAAACATTTTTGTACCAACACTCTCAGTTGAAATATTTTCAAAAGACAACACTTTGTACGCGTTCTTATAGAAATGAGAGCCATTACAAATATATTTTCAAAATACTTTCAAAACCCACAAGCACATTCAAACAAAAGCAAGTGATCTAGCAAGTAACTAAGAGCCCGTGGAAAACCATGGATGAAAAGGGTGCTAATACCTTCCCTTTTTCATAATCTACCCCCCGAACTCAAGAAAACATCTCTAAAGGTCTTTCCTGTACTTTTTCACCTTTCCTTTTTGGATAAAAGAAAAGTTGGTGGCGACTCTTGCTAAACTGCAACAATTGCGATCAAACGCAAAACAACCAAGTCAGTTCTCCCACCGTATCACAGAACTGGCGACTCTGTTGGGGAAATAATAAGTGGGGTATACCTTAGGATCTAGATCACATCTACTTGCTTTTGTTGTTTGACTTGTATGCTTTGTATTTTGGATCCTTGTTTGGGTTACTGTTAAAAATCCTACACCCGGATTTGGGGACACCTTTTAGGTAAGTAGCAATAAACTGTGAGGGAACTATGCGGGGTATACCGACACGGTTGAAGTAGTAGCTACGTTGATGTGTCACTTTGGTTGGTACCGGTAACCCTTGAGTCAATCAAGGAGAGTACGGGGCCTCCACGTGGTGTCATAAAGCATCAACTGGCCTTAGAACCTTTAAATTGCACAACTTGGCCAATAGGACGTAGCAAGATGGCTGACTTTGGTATATTCCCAAGGTCGACAGATACTCGATGCTACACTCATTTAGATTTGACTTTTGAGTTTTGTTTGGTTGCGAGTCAATCACCTATTGAACGAAGCTTGGGGAAAAGGTCGGTGATATTGAGATCCCTTAGAACTCGGTTACTATTTATAGGACAGGTTGAACCAATCCAAATTCAAGAGGGTATGACCTTAAAACTCATGCAGGCCTTAAACCTAAGGACTTGGTGTGACTTGTTTGTTGCTTGTTATACATGTGACTTTTTAGCATGATCATGACATCATAAGCATGACATGTAATACTAACCATTTCAAAGATTCTCTAGGGCTCATCTTTGCTTTGTTTTGTCGGACATGGCACCCGCCCGCAGGAACACTATCCAGATTAACCTTGTGAAAGTGCCTCTCCAACTAAAGGATTTGGCATTAAGGATCCCTGAAAGCTCTCCCTTCACTGAAAAATATGGTCGGTTACTCAACTTGGTCACTTCAAAACCTGATGAAGAATTGTTAAAAGTGCTATTTTAGTTCTTTGACCCTTTGCACCACTACTTCACCTTCCCGAATTACCAGCTAGTGCCTACTATGGAGGAATTTTCTCGGTTGTTAGGGGTACATATTCTTGATCAGTCACCTTTAAACGGTGTGGAAGAATGATCAAAGCCTGAAGAGATTGCTCTAGCTCTGTCCTTACAACGGTATGATGTCATGACAAATTGGGAAACTAGAGGAAATGTCCAAGGAATCCCGGTTAAATTTTTATTCGAGAAGGCTTCCTATTTTTGGGATACCCTAGATTTACAAGCTTTTGAAGAGGTATTGGCACTCCTCATCTACGGGATTCATACTTTTCCCTAATGCGGACCAACTCGTAGACGTGAACACGATTAAGGTTTTTCTGTCTCATAATCCTGTGCCTACGTTACTCAGGGATGTTCTGCACTCTCTGTATGCTCGCACTAAAGAGAAGGGGGAACCTCCTGTGTTGCACTCTTCTATTGGCTAGGTGGTTTGTTTCGCACCTACCCAAATCTATTTTAAAGAATAATCAGGGTATGAAATGGTCTCATAGGCTGATGTCCCTTACACATTCAGACATTCATTGGTGTTCACGGTCCTCAGAAGATGTTACCATCATCGATCGTTGTGGTGAATTCCCTAATGTTCCTCTCTTAGACATTAGGGGGATCACTTATAACCCTTGTTTGGCACTGCAACAGTTTGGTTATGCAAGAAGGGATGGCCCTCATGATGCGCTTATCGAAGGAATCACTTTCAACTATGAGAATGATACTCAGGGTTACCGCAAAAGGTTCATAAAAGCTTGGGGGCATGGTACATAAAATTGATAGCAAGACACTGGGGCACAAGAATTCCATCCCTCTTGATCCCTATCTCCGATGGGTACAAGCCCACACTCAAAGCCTTATGATGCCTTACCCTGCTGTCCTACCAATGATTGTGGAACCAGTTGCTGAAGGACATACTGCTACCCTTGTTCATCATCCTGACATGCCAATTGATCATGAGGAGTTACAAAAGTCTTGGGTTCAACTTAAAGAGGAGCAGGAATCGTTTGAAGCTCAGTTCTATGCTAGCGAGAAGAAGGTCTTGGAGCTCACTAGGCTACTTCATGAAGAAAGGAACATAAACGCCTACATTGCACCAAAGAGGATGCGCTCCTGGGAGACCTAGTTTCTTTTTGCTTTGAGTTTTGTTTTGTTTAAACTGTAAGCCTAAAGGGCATTCTTTGTAACAATTCAAACTCATTAATACAATTAATGTGTGTTTATTTTTTGGTTAAGAAAATTTGAGCTTTTAAGAATCTTTGAAATCATTGCATACGCATACCATCCATGACATTGCATAAACAGGTACCATTACAGGTTTCTCATCTTCTTCGCTGTTTATTTCAGCAAAGATGTCTTCTGAACAAAGCATCAAAGATCTTCCAGCACAAAATGCCCAATTTCAACAGACGTTCATAACTCTGGCAAAAGGGCAGGAGGAGAAAAAGAAGAAGAAGAAGAAGAAGTCCGCTGGTATCCTTAATATGGGCAGAAGATTTAGGGGGCCGCTGAAGCAACCAGTCGATTTGACCTCCTCGTCCAAAGAAGGGGAAAATCAAGAAAGAGAAGCAAGAGAGGAGAATCCCAGTCCTGAGGTTTCAGACAATGATACCGGCTACAATGATGAGCAGTATCCTCCCATTGAGGATAAATACAAGCATTTGGAAGATCGCTTGAGTGCTATGTAAGTCCAGAGGATACCTGGGCTGGATTTCGAAGAATTAGGATTGGTGTCGGGAGTGGTCATCCCGCAGAAGTTCAAAGCTCCAATTTTTGCAAAGTATAATGGGGTGTCCTGCCCAAAACTCCATCTCCGCTCTTATGTCAGAAAGATCCAGCCCCACACTGCTGATAGAAATTTTTGGGTTCATTTCTTTCAAGATAATCTGTGAGGGACTCAGCTTGAATGGTTCTACCAACTGGAGAGAGCCAATGTCCAAAATTGGGAAGATCTGGCTGCTGCTTTTTACAAGCAGTATTAATATAATGCCGACCTGGCCCCTACTCATACTCAACTCTAGAGTATGTCCATGGGTGCTGGTGAAGGCTTTAAGGACTATGCGCAGAAGTGGAGAAATTTGGCTGGGAGAGTCCAACCCCCTTTGTCTGATAGGGAGTTGGTCGACATGTTTCTTGGGACGCTGTCTGGTCCATTCTTCAACCATTTAATCGGTAGCTCATCGGCTGGTTTTACAAAGATGATATTAACTGGAGAGAGGGTAAAAGCAGGGATCCGGAGTGGAAAAATACATAAAGACACCTCTTCGAGTTCAGTAAAGAGGCCTTTCACCGGTAAGAAGGAGGCCAATGCCATTTATAGCCCGAGAGGTCAGAGCAGAGCGGAATACCGTCCAACGGTAAGTGTTGTAATGATACTTAGGCATGCGGCTTCCCCACAATGCAACAATCAGAAAAGGGTAGAAAGACCACAAAGGCAGTTCACCCGGATTAACATGAAATTGACAAAGGTTCTACCCAATCTGCTGAGATCCAATTTGGCAACTTTGAAGGAGGCTCCCAAGAATCTTAATACGACGTCTCCTCGGTACAATCCAAACGCTTGATGTGCCTACCATTTCGAGAGTCCTGGCCACGATACAAATGACTGCTGGGCTCTAAGAAATAAGGTACAAGATCTGATTGAAGCCAAGGAGATTGAGTTTGATGCTCTGGAGAAGCCCGATGTCATAACTACTCCCATGCTTAAGCACGATCGTGGAGTTAATGTTGTTAATACCGACTTGTTTGTGACCTTGGTGGATGAAGTTTCTACTCCTCTCATGACTGTGAAGAAGAATTTGCTATTCGCCGGTTTATTTTCGGGTTATGGTGAAGGTTTCCACATGTGTTCATTTCTGCCTTTTGGTTGCTATTTGCTGAAGTCAGGTGTTCAACGCCTGATGGACAACAGGGAAATTTTATTCGAGAAAACTTTGATTCCAGCTGTTCCGTTCGAAGATGTTGCTATTATAACCATTTTTGCCAATCCTTCTAAGGCCTCCTCGAGAAGACCTGTTAGGATTACATCTGCTCCGAGAGTTGCTCCTTTAATAATCACCTGTCCTGGTCTTGTCCCGTATGCCTCAGACAAAGTTGTCCCCTGACATTATGGTGTCGATGTGTACTATCATGGAGTTAAACAAGATCTGAAAAATGAAGAGGTTGATCTTGATATTGGTAACATTGTCGGAACCAACAAGGTTACTCGAAGTGGAAGGGTCTTCTCTCCCGAGATTTCCCCTGAGACTGTCAACAGGCCTATTGTCATTCCATCTGTTGTTCCTGCTAGTACATCAACTACTACTCATGTTCTTACTCCAATTATTACCCCTGTCGGTGAATCGTCTGGTATCCATGATAAAGAAGTTATAGGTGAGTCTGCCCGGACGGAGGCGCCTAGAAAAATTGTTGTGGAAGCCTCGAAGCAAGAGATAGAGGAAATATTGAAAATAATTAAAAAGAGCGACTACAATGTGGTCGAGCAGTTGGGGAAGACCCCCTCAAAGATATCCATGTTATCCCTACTGTTGTGCTCTGAGGCCCATGCAAAGGCTTTGATTGCATTCCTCAAAACTGCACATGTGCCTCAAGAGACTTCAGCTGATCAATTTAAAGATTGCGTGGCTAGCCTGACTGTTGACAATGGGCTGGGTTTTTCAGATGCAGACTTGACACCGAAGGGAAGGAAGCATAATGATGCTCTGCATGTCTCGATTGAATGCAGGGCCACCATTATGGCTCATGTGTTGGTGGATACTGGGTCTTCGCTGAATGTTCTGCCCAAGAAGGACCGTGATTTCCCCGAAGACTGTCAACAAGCCTGTTGTCATTTCACCTGTTATTCCTACTGATACTTCAACTACTACTCCTGTTCTTACTCCAATTGTTACTCCTACCATCGAGTCATCTGGGACTCGAGGCAAAGAAGCTATAGGTGAGCCTGCCTGGACGGAGGCACCTAGAAAGATTGTCGTGGAAACCTCTAAGCAAGAGATAGAGGAAATATTAAAAATAATTAAAAAGAGCGACTACAATGTGGTCGAGAAGTTGGGGCCGACCCCCTAATTAAAAAGAGCGACTACAATATGGTCGAGCAGTTGGGGCAGACCCCCTCGAAGATATCCATGTTGTCTCTATTGTTGTGTTCCGAGGCCCATGCAAAAGCTTTGATCGCATTCCTCAAGACTGCGTATGTGCCGCAAGAGACCTCGGCTGATCAATTCAAAGACTGTGTAGCCAGCTTGACTGCTGACAATGGGCTGGGTTTTTCAGATGCCGACTTGACACTGAAAGGGAGGAAGCATAATGATGCTCGACATGTCTCGATCGAATGTAGGGGCACCACTATGGCTCATGTGCTGGTGGATACTGGGTCTTTGCTGAAGGTTCTGCCTAAGAAGGCTCTTGATCGGTTGGATTGTGAAGGCTTAACCTTAAAGCCTAGTAACATTATGGTAAGGGATTTTGATGGGTCGAAAAGAATGGTGCATGGGGAGGTGGACATCCCTGTCAAAGTGGGCTCTCAGACCTTTGAGTCCACTTTCTATGTGATGGACATCAAGCCATCATACTCTTGTTTGTTGGGTCGTCCTTGGATCCATGAAGCTGGGGCTGTTACTTCCACACTACACCAAATGCTGAAGTATCCGATGAAGGGGAAGATAGTTACTGTGCATGGCGAAGAGGAGTATATGGTAAGCCACCTGAATTCCTTCAGGTACGTAGAGATGGACGGGGAATTTATAGAGACGCCTTGTCAAAACTTTGAAGAAGTTCCCCAGATTTTAGCGTCAACTGAGACCACTACCAGCACCAAACCTCCTATGAAGATGGCTTCTCTCAAGGACGCCAGAGCAGTAGTTGAAGAAGGTAGGAGTACCAATTGGGGATAACTTCCTGAGTTTATTCACAAAACTGACAAATTTGGTTTGGGCTTTACTTCAGGGGATCAGAGGGCTATTCGGCGCGCTCGAGTTGGAGGATCTCCCCTATGCATCAGCAATCGAGGGGTCAATGCTATTGAAGACAGTGAGGAAGACTTTGATATTGACAGTTGGATTTACCCGACTACCAACGGTGGACCGAGTAATTGGACATCCAGAGATTTTATACCAGTTTCTTTTATTCCGCATTAATTATCTTACTTGTTTTCTGAGTTTATAATAAACAATTTAAACTTTATGGCCTTGTGTCTTACCCGAGGCATGATGGTTATATTTTTCAGGGTTATTATATGTCATTTCATATATCATTAATGAACCATTGGACGTTCTTTGCATACAAATTTTACGCTCTGTTTTTTCTTTCCTGCTTTTTAAAATACAACTATGCTCTTACACACACTCATGTATCAAACTCCAGATCCATATCCACTCTGGATCCCATTGATAACAGTTCTGCTACTGCTTATTATGACTTCGAAAATATGATGAACCAAGCCGAGGACGAAGGTTAGGAAGATTGTGAGGTGCCTGGGGAGTTTGCTAGACTACTACAGCAGGAAGAGAGGGCCATACAACCTCACGAAGAACCAGTTGAGACAGTGAACTTGGGTACTGAGGAAGGCAAAAAAGAGGTTAAAATAGGTGCAAATCTGGAGCTTAGTGTCAAACAGAGGTTGATATAGATGTTGCATGACTATGTTGAGATCTTCTCCTGGTCCTATGAAGACATGCTTGGTTTGGACACTAATATTGTGGTACATCGCCTGCCGACTAAAGAAGATTACCCTCTGGTAAAGCAGAAGGTCCGCTGTATGTGTCCCAAAATGTTAGAGAAGATCAAAGCGAAAGTTATGAAGCAGTTCAACACTGGGTTCCTAGCTGTCACTTCCTACCCATAATGGGTTGCTAACATCGTCCCAGTACCTAAGAAGGACGGTAAGGTACGGATGTGTATGGACTACAGAGACCTGAGCAGGGCCAGTCCCAAGGATGATTTCCCACTTCCTCACATTAACATTCTGGTTGATAACACCGTACATCATAAGATCTTCTCCTTCATGGATGGTTTCTCTGGCTACAACCAGATCAAGATGGCTCCTGAAGACATGGAGAAGACAACCTTCATTACACAGTGGGGCACTTTCTGTTACAAGGTGATGCCTTGAAGAATGCTGGAGGTAACTTATCAGCGCGCCATGGTTGCTTTGTTCCACGACATGATTCACCATGAGATAGAGGTTTATGTGGATGACATGATCGCCAGGTCTCAAACCGAAGAAGAGCACCTTGATCATCTGCAAAAATTGTTTGACAGGTTGAAGATATACAAGTTGAGGTTGAATCCAAACAAGTGCACCTTTGGGGTGAGGTTCAGTAAGCTTCTGGGGTTTATTGTCAGTGACAAGGGTATTCAGGTAGACCCTGCGAAGGTAAAAGCCATACAAGAGATGCTGGTTCCCCGTACATAAAAGGAGGTTAGAGGTTTCTTGGGACGCCTGAATTATATCGCCAGGTTCATTTCACATCTGACTGCTACTTATGAGCCA
This sequence comes from Vicia faba, assembly GCA_948472305.1. Taxonomy (NCBI): domain Eukaryota; kingdom Viridiplantae; phylum Streptophyta; class Magnoliopsida; order Fabales; family Fabaceae; genus Vicia; species Vicia faba. Next base: position 1,155,869,163 of record OX451741.1, read on the forward strand.
ATATTTAAGCTTATGAAGAAAGATCAAGTGGTAAAGTGGAATGATGAATGCCAGTACGCTTTCGAAAGAATCAAGGAATACCTTCAAGAACCACCAATTTTGATGCCTCTGGTTGAAGGAAAACCTTTTATTTTGTACCTAACAGTGCTAGACAATTCAATGGGGTGTGTGTTGGGGCAACATGACGAGTCTGGTCGAAAAGAGCATGTAATATACTACCTTAGCAAAAAGTTTACCGGCTGTGAGACAAGATACTCATTGCTCGAGAAAACTTGCTGCGCTTTGGCATGGGCTGCTCGCCGACTAAGACAATATATGCTGACCCACACTACCTTGTTGATATCAACGATGGATCCGATCAAGTACATTTTCGAGAAACCTGCACTCTCCGGAAGAATAGCAAGGTGGTAGATGATCTTAACTGAATACGATATACAATATACAACTCAGAAGGCAATCAAAAGGAGTTTATTGGCTGATCATTTGGCTCATCAGGCCGTGGATGACTATCGGTCCATGAACTTTGAGTTCCCGAATGAGAATATTATGCTAGTGACTGATTATGAAAAACCTGGACCGGATGAAGGACCTGAAGAAGGATCCCGATGGACTATGGTTTTTAACAGAGCTTCAAATGCACTTGGTAATGGCATCGGCGCCGTAATCATATCTCTGGAAGGTTATCATACTCCTTTCACCGCCCGACTATATTTCAACTGCACTAACAACATGGCAGAGTATGAAGCTTTCATCATGGGTCTCAAAGCCGCTATCGACTTAAGGATCAAGTTCTTGGACATCTTCAGGGATTCAGCCTTGGTAATAAGTCAAATCAAAGGTGAATGGGATACGAAGCACCCGAATCTCATCTCATACAAAGGGTACGTGCTGACATTTCTCCCACATTTCGAGGAGGTAACCTTTGAACATTTCCCACGAGATGAGAACTAGTTAGCACACGCGTTAGCTACCATGTCCTCTATGTTCAAAATCAGGTGGGACAACGAAGCACCCTGAATCAACATTGAGAGGTTGGATGAACCAGCATACTGCTGTGAGATTGAGACTGAAGAGGTAGCAGATAAACCCTGGTTTCATGAAGTAAAGAGGTATCTCGAGGTTCAGGAGTATCCCGAGGGAGCATTTGTCAATGACAAGAAGTTTTTGAGAAGGTTCGCTGCAAAGTTCTTCCTCAGTAATGGAATCCTTTACAAGCGCAACCATGACTCTACCTTACTGTGGTGTGTAGACAAGGGCGAAGCAGAGAGAATCATGGAGGATTTACATGAAGGTACCTTTGGAACCCATTCAAGTGGACATACCATGGCTAAGAAGATCCTACGGGCGGGATACTATTGGTCCACTATGGAAGCGGATTGTTATCTGCACTCTCGAACCTGTCATAAGTGCCAAATCTAGCTGATAAGGTGCATGTGCCTCTGGTTCCTCTGAATGTCTTGACGGCTCCTTGGCCCTTTGCAATGTGGGGCATTGACATGATCGGAGAAATCATACCTACCACCTCCAATGGGCATCACTTCATTCTAGTTGCCATTGATTACTTCACGAAGTGGGTTAAGGCGGCCTCTTTTGCTACCGTGACCAAGAATGTTGTTGTGCGATTTATCAGGCATAACTTGATCTGTCGGTATGGCGTGCTAGAGATAATTATTACGGACAATGGTACAAATCTCAATAACATGATGATCATCGAGCTCTACAAGCAATTCAAGATACAACATCATAACTCTTCTCCCTACCGACCAGAGATGAATGGCGTTGTTGAAGCAGCTAATAAGAACATCAAGAAAATTGTATAGAAGATGACGGTGACATATAAACACTGGCATGGGATTTTACCATTTGCTCTTCATGGATACCGTACCTCAGCGCAGAGGTCGACAGGGGAAACACCCTACTCTTTGGTGTATGGCACGGAGGCAGTCCTACCCATCGAAGTCCAGATACCTTCTCTCAGGATTATGAAGGATGCACGTTTGAATAAAGACGAATGGATCCAAACTCGACTTGATCAGCTAAATCTAATCGATAAGAAGAGACTTACTACTATCTGTCATGGTCAGACGTATCAAAATTGAATGATCAAGGCTTTTAACAAGAAAGTCAGACGTCAAAAATATCAAGTCGGGGATCTAGTGATCAAGCGCATCACACTGTCGCAAGGTGATCCCAGGGGAAAATGGACCCCCACATATGAAGGGCCATTTGTGGTTAAGAACATTTTCTCAGGTGGAGCTATGATTTTAACCACCATGGATGGTGACGACCTTCCTCACCCTGTCAATGCAGACATAGTGAAAAGATACTACGCCTAATTAAAAGACCCGCTAGGTTGACTGGCCTAGGCAAAAATAAGGGATGAAAATGAAAAAAAATTGTACACCTGGCTAGTCGAAAACCTGAAAAGACGGTTTGGGCAAAAAAGGGTATCCTGGTGGACTGAAAACCCGAAAGGGCGGTCTAGGAAAAAGTTAGGGATATAAAGCGTATCACTATGTCTCATTGGATCACCTTGTGACCAGACTTCGATATCAATTATCAAGCTCGGACGACACCAATCAATTTAATTAACCTTCAACCAAGTAGAAAAGTGATGAGACGCTCGAAGACATAGGGGCAATAACGGAGTTGGAACTCAATAGGATCGTTTCACATATCTGTTTTACTTTCACACAATTCTGTATAGCTTCTATTTTTACGGCGGTGTTCTCTTACTAGAACGTCAGCCTCCTTGTACAAAAATGCCTGTTATAGGCCAACTTCAAAATTAATATAAGTCATTCTTACACACAAAAATGTTTGTTTTCCCTTTTTCTGTTTTGTTTTGCGAGAATGTCCAATGAGTTATTCTTGACATGTGCATTTGAATATAATTGCTGTTCACAAATATTTGCATAGGAAACAGAAAGACAATTGCTCGTAACTTAAGAAACAGGAGTAAAAAAAACTAAAAGAATGTCAAACCCGACAGTTACTTTGTCCACCAGGTACCGAGGCAGAGACGGCTTTGGAACACAGTCATCAGTACATGCGATCTCGTTATATCAGTACTCCCCACAAAGTAAAAGCTTTCAAAGGCATTGACGTCAGCCTTTTCCAAAACAGAAAGTAACCTCCCCAGCCAGGGTCATTCAGAAACCTGACGTATGTTCCCCAGCCGAATTTCATAGTCGCGAGTGAATCAGTAAAACTTTATCTCCCAAGCAGAGTTTATTTCTGAGTACATAAACTCAACTCCCAACAGAGCTTATTCCTTAAGTTATGAAAGTTCATCCTCCAACAAAGTTATTTCCCCACAGAGTTATTCTCAAGCAAAGTCTCTCCCCGACAGAATATTCACAAACAGAAAGGAGTAAATCCGCGGTATAGTCATCTCCGTTCACCATCCCCGATGGAAGTAGAAGGATCACAATCCTCTACCACAGTTAGGAATGCTATATTCTCCAGCAGCAGTCAGGGATTTATTTTCCCGAACTCAGACATGTCACAATAGCATTTCATGTGCATACATCATGACATGCGCATACATATTGCATACAACATAATCTCATTAATGTTGAGAACATCATCACACAATGCATCCCATGCATCGCATATAATTAATCTTGTACCTTTTCAGGAAAGATGGTTATCATCAACAATTCCAACAGTTCAAGATTAAATCCGTGAAGCTATACATGTCATATCTGCAGACAACTAACGAAAAATCAGTTCCTAAAATGAAACGGGTCAACTAATCTACACAATCAAATGAGACAGCCCTACTACCTAGGCTTTTATTCCGAAGCAGCCCTACTATCCAGGATTTCATTTCAAAATAACCCTACTATCCAGGTTCCTTCTCAGAACCCTACTATCCTGGTTCCTTCTCGTAGCCCTACTATCCAGGCTCTCATTTCGAAGTAACCCTACGACCTATGTTCCTTCTTATATCCCTACTATCCAGTATTTCATTTTGAAGCAACCCAACGACCCAGGTTCCTTCTCATAGCCCTACTATCCAGGCTCTCATTTCAAAGTAACCCTACGACCCAGGTTCCTTCTCATAGCCCTACTATCCAGGCTTTCATCTTGAAGTAACCCTACGACCCAGGTTCCTTCCCATAAGCCCTACCATCCATGCTTTCATTTCGAAGTAACCCTACTATCCAGGTTCCTTCTCATAGCCCTACTATCCAAGCTTTCATTTCGAAGTAACCCTAATATCCAGGTCCCTTCTCGTAGCCCTACTATCCAGACTGTCATTTCGAAGTAACCCTATGACCCAGGTTCCTTCTCATAGCCCTACTATCCAGGCTTTCATTTCGAAGTAACCCTACGACCCAAGTTCCTTCATATAACCCTACTATCCAGGCTTTCATTTCGAAGTAACCCTACTATCCAGGTTCCTTCTTGTAGCCCTACTATCCAGGCTCTCATTTCAAAGTAACCCTACGACCCGAGTTCCTTCTTATAGCCCTACTATCCAGACTTTCATTTCGAAGTAACCCTACGACCCAGGTTCCTTCTCATAGCCCTACTATCCAGGCTTTCATTTCGAAGTAACCCTACTATCCAGGTTCCTTCTCATAGCCCTACTATCTAGGCTCTCTTTTCAAAGTAACCCTATGATCCAGGTTCCTTCTCATAGCCCTACTATCCAGGCTCTCATTTCGAAGTAACCCTATGACCCAGGTTCCTTCTCATAGCCCTACTATCCAGGCTTTCATTTCGAAGTAACCCTACTATCCATGTTCCTTCTCATAGCCCTACTATCCAGGCTTTCATTTCGAAGTAACCTTACTATCCAGGTTCCTTCTCATAGCCCTACTATCCAGGCTCTCATTTCGAAGTAACCATACGACCCAGGTTCCTTTTCATATCCCTACTATCCAGGCTCTCATTTCTAAGTAACCATATGACCCAGGTTCCTTCTCATAGCCCTACTATTCAGGCTTTCATCTCTAAGTAACCATACTATCCAGGTTCCTTCTCTCTTATCTCCAGATAACAGTTTACAACGCTGTAAGACTTGGACCCGATCAGATACGATCGATTTCACGCTTCCCTAGTAAGTCGCTGTTCAACCTGGACCCTGACCAGATATACAACTTACTTCCACCTCATCAATAAGGAGTTAACTCCCTAATAGAGTAATGGAAAACTGAAGCTCTTATACTCTACTTCCCTAGACATAAGTCAACATGCCCCGACGAAGTCCTCCTCAACGGCTAATACGGGATTTCTCGCAAAGGAATCTCTTATCCGACCAATATTTTCTCTGGATGGCATCTTTAAGCCCATCCTCGATAACTCTTCGCCGCTTTCCAAATGTCATCTGTAAGCCCATTCCCGATACCACCGATTGACACTCACTTCATACGAGTGCAAATTTCTGGGCACTTTAGTGTTCAATCATCTTCCACCTTCAGATCATGAAAGGCAGACAAGCCAATCTACATCCTCATGTTTAAGAAGATTGAACAGGGCCAGCTGTTGCACCCCAAAATTTGCCCTCTCATTTTACTCAGCACATGCCCATTGAGATCCTCAATTTGCTCAAGGTTGCCCAAGAGTTGACCAGACAAACTCTCTCCTAAGGCAACGTGTCTCAAATTAGGGTTTCCATTTTCATCAAGATGGGTGTACTCCAAAGGCCTCAAATGCTTTCCATGGTCCTAATATGCTCTCAAGATCATCCATGTCAAGTTTCATGCCTTGCACAAGAAGTTTGCTCAGTCAACTACTTAGATGCCTATAAATCAACTATACTAGGTCAAAAGTCAACTGTGGCCCACATACAGTTAAACTTCAAGATTTTTGGTCAACATCAACATTTTGAATTTACTTTCATCATTTTATCAAGGGTTGATCATGATACTGAAGGAAAATTGCGATCAAAAGCGCAACGGAATTTAAAATTTTCCTTTAGCGATCCTTACGAATGAGCATGGTCAGTGATAGAAATATTTACCTCTTGTGGCGATTCAGACCTTTGATGTTGTGATAACGAGCGTTGATGAAGAACAACGCCTCTACTCAGTCCACACAAACAAATCGCTTTCGGTCACAGTGCTAGCTGATCACGAACGGAAACCTTGAGTGAGAGAGAGAATCAAAAACGAAATTGCATCAAGTGAAATTGCTTCATCACAAGGGATCTATTTATAGAATCACTCATGTGGGATACAAGCTAAAAGCCCAATTAAGGCTATAAGCTAAAATCCCAATTAAGCTTATGGACATCATACCTTATGATGTACCATATATCACTTATCCACGTGGTACCTTACCACTTTCCGAATTACACTTAAGTGCACCGTACCTTACGGTGTTTCTTATTTATTCTATCTCTCATCAACCTGTCCTTATGTGTGTGACCCCGTAGGTTTTCGCGATGTTGGCAATTATATTAAATCACACATTTAATATAATAAACAGTGAGCGGTATCTAGCAACACATCACTGTTACCCAAGTCACGAAAATGTCATATGGTCTGACCAAACCTTTTCCGTGATAATATTTATGTTGTACAATTACCCTTTTGCCCTCATGTCTATATTGAACACAAGGCATACACTGTGTCACCCTTGTCCAGTTCAATATTGGGCCCTTAGACATTTATCCTGTTATGCAGGATGAGCAAATTCCATCTAGGTTACTCATGTCCCTTAGCATGCTTTGTGAAGTACCCATCAACCGTCTTTATAGTCATCCAGTACGGATGACGTTTGATCAGTAATAAAGTACTTGACTCTACATCTAGGGTCCATAGTGGTTTCAGGTCGAAGGGTGGTATACACCATTATCATCATGAGAATAACTTATGACACTTTGCATAACATTCTATGTAGTATTCTCATAGCGGGTCAATCCAGTATAAATATTACTCCTAATATTCATACCTATGTCAAGACTTGATAACTCCTTATCTATGATCCATGAGATGTGATCATCAATCTATCTTCATAATAATCTTAATGCTTTAATGTTATCCCACTTCACATTAAAGCTTGACTACAGATACTTTAAGAATAGTGTCTTATGTTTAATGGGATCTCATGATTAAGTCACACTTAACATTTCATTAAACAAATAAACCATTCTAGGGACTTTATTATTTTGGAAAGCAAACATAATAAAGAAATGCCTTTTATTATTAATAAATAATTCGATACAAGTACCAAAAGTATTGGCCTCTAGGGCTTACACCAACAATCTCCCACTAGCACTAGAGCCAATCAGGTATACCCCTAATACCCATAGATCTAGTATGTCCATCATGCTTCAGCTGCGCAAGAGGCTTTGTTAATGGGTCATCAACATTGTCAAGTGTAGGTACTCTGCATATTTTCACATCTCCCCGATCGATTATCTCTCGAATGAGATGATAACGCCTAAGTATGTGTTTGGATCGTTGGTGAGATCTAGGCTCCTTAGCTTGTGCGATAGCACCATTGTTATCACAATAGAGATCAATGGGATCCACAATGCTATGGACTATGCCAAGTTCACTAATGAACTTCTTGATCCAAACAACTTCCTTTGCTGCAGTTGAGGCAGCAATATACTCAGCCTCGGTTGTAGAATCAACAACTGTATCTTGCTTTGAACTTTTCTAGCTCACAACGCCACCATTTAAACAAAACACATAACCAGATTGCGATCTAAAGTCATCCTTATCTGTCTGGAAGCTAGCATCGGTGTATCCAATTACAGCAAGCTCTTCCCAACCTCCATATATCAAGAATGAGTCCTTAGTTCTTCTCAAGTACTTAAGGATATTCTTGACAGCTACCGAATGAGCATCACCGGGATTAGACTGGTACCTACTCGTTGCACTTAAAGAATACGAGATATCTGGTCGAGTACATAGCATGGCATACATGATAGATCCTATTGCAGATGCATATGGAATCTTATCCATGCGATCCCTTTCTTCCTTACTTGAAGGAGATTGTGTTTTTGACAGACACATCCCATGTTGCATAGGTATGAATCCTTTCTTGGAATCATGCATATTAAAGCGTCTCAACACTTTTTCTATGTATGTACTCTGACTTAGGCCAAGCAGTTTTTGTGACCTATCTCTATAGATCCTGATTCCTAATATATAGGTTGCTTCACCCAGGTCCTTCATTGAAAAGCATTTCCCTAACCAAGTCTTCACTTGTTGCAAGGTAGGGACATCATTTCCAATAAGTAATATGTCATCTACATATAATACCAGGAATACGATCATGCTCCCACTAACCTTCTTGTAGACACAAGGCTCATCTTCATTCTTGATGAATCCATATTGTTTTACTGTTTCATCAAAACGAAGATTCCAGCTTCTGGAAGCTTGCTTCAATCCATAAATTGATCGCTGTAACTTACATATCTTTTGGGCTTCTTCTGGTATGTCAAATCCTTCAGGTTGTGTCATGTACACATCCTCAAGAAGATTCCCATTAAGGAAAGCAGTTTTGACATCCATCTGCCATATTTCATAATCATGATATGCAGCGATAGCAAGTAAAATCCGAATAGATTTAAGCATTGCAACTGGTGAAAAGGTTTCATCATAGTCAACTCCATGAATTTGTTTATAGCCTTTTGCAACCAGTCTTGCCTTATAGGTATGTACCTTACCATCCATGTCAGTCTTCTTTTTGAAGACTCACTTGCATCCTATAGGGTTAACTCCTATAAGAGGCTCTACCAAGGTCCAAACCTGGTTTATGTACATGGAATCCATTTCAGATTTCATGGCTTCTAGCCACTTCTCAGACTCAGGACCAGTTATGGCCTCTTGGTAGGTCACAGGCTCATCTTGATCCATGAGTAATACATCACCCTGATCACTTATGAGATATCCATATCTCTCAGGTTGTTGACGTATCCTGCTTGACCTATGCTGGTCTTGTTCTACTTGAGCAGGTTGCTCTTCCACAACTACTTGTGTTTCCTGCTCTAATTCCTCCATAGGTGTATCAATGCTTTGTGGTTCTTGAATTTCTTCAAGCTATATTTTCCTCCCGCTGATTCTTTTGGAAATAAAATCCTTTTCCAGAAAAACTCCAGTTCGAGCGACAAACACTTTGCCCTCAGAAGGATTGTAGAAGTAATACCCTCTTGTTTATTTAGGATACCCCACAAATAAGCATTTGTCATATTTGGGCTCAAGCTTAGTTGAAATTTATCGTTTCACATAAACTTCGCAACCCCAAATCTTCATGTAAGACATATGTGGTTTCTTACCACTCCATATCTCATATGGTGTCTTCTCAACCTTTTTGGATGGAACCCGGTTAAGTGTGTAAGCTGCAGTCAATAGTGCATGTCCCCAAAAGGAGTTCGGAAGATCAGCGTGACTCATCATGGATCGGACAATGTCTAACAAGGTTCGATTTCTTCTCTCAGATACACCATTCCATTGTGGTGTTCCGGGAGGAGTAAGTTGGGATAAAATCCCACATTCCTTTAGATGGCCATCAAACTCTAGGCTTAAATATTCACCGCCTCGATCTGATCGAAGAACTTTAATATTCTTACCTAGTTGGTTTTGTACTTCATTCTTGAATTCCTTGAATTTTTCAAAGGTTTCAGATTTGTGTTTCATTAAATACACATAACCATATCTACTGAAATCATCAGTAAATGTGATGAAGTATTGAAAACCTCCTCTGGCTGGTATGTTCAGTGGTCCACATACATCAGTATGTATGAGGGCCAAAAGATCATTAGCCCTTTCACCTTTTCCTGTGAATGGGGACTTTGTCATCTTTCCAATTAAACAAGATCTGCATGTCTCATATGATTCATAATCAAAAGAGTCCAAGAGTCCATCTTTATGGAGTTTGGAAATGCGTTTCTCATTTATGTGGCCTAAGAGACAGTGCCAAAGGTAGCTTGGATTTAACTCATTAGGTTTAATCCGTTTAGTATTAATGTTATAAATTGGCATTTCAAGATCAAGGACATATAGTCCATTGTTCATTTGTGCAGAAGCATAGAATATATCATTCAAATAAATAGAGCAACAATTGTTCTTTATTATAAATGAAAAACCAAACTTGTCCAAATAAGAAACAGAAATAATATTCCTACTAATTGCAGGTACATAATAACAGTTCTCTAACTGAATTATTAAACCACTAGGTAAAGTCAAAACATAAGTTCCTACGGCTAAAGCAGCAACCTTTGCTCCATTTCTAACTTGTAGGTCAACTTCACCTTTTGCCAAATCTCTACTCCTTTTTAGCCCCTGCACATTAGTACAAATGTGAGAACCGCATCCAGTATCTAATACCCATGATGCAAAAGTAGATAAATTAATTTCAATAACAAAAATACCTGAATTTGAAGTCCCTACTCCATTGTTCATATCTTCCAGGTACTTTGGGCAGTTTCTCTTCTAATGTCCGGTCTTACCGCAATGGAAGCAAGTGCCCTCCTTTTCTATGCCTCCACTAGGCTTCAAAGCAGGAACAATAGGTTTAGGCTTGGCAACTTCCTTGCCTTTCCCTTTACCAACTTGCTTGATAGGCCTCTTGTTCAGCTTCTTTCCATTACTGACCATCAGAATGGACTTCCCTTTTGTCTTCATATTCTGCTCAGCAGTTTTCAACATGCTTAGCAATTCTGGAAGACTCTTATCCATGTCATTCATGTTGAAATTCATGACAAACTGATTAAAGCTATATGGAAACGATTGCAAGATAAAATCAGTTGCAAGTTCCTTTCCAAGCGGAAACCCTAACCTTTCAAGGTTCTCCACATACCCAATCATTTTGAGTACATGGGGACCTACAAGGTTTCCCTCAGATAACTTGCTGTTAAAAAGGGCCTTTGAAACCTGAAACCTCTCATTTCTTGCCTGCTTTTGATAGAGCATTTTCAGATGTCCGATCATATCGAACACTGACATGTTCTCGTGTTGCTTTTGCAACTCCGAGTTCATAGTAGCTAGCATGAGACAAGCGGCTTCGTTAGCATCATCAAAATGCTTCTTATAAGCATCTTTTTCTGCCTTAGGTGCCAAACTAGGCGGTTCCTCTTCAGGAACAGGTGTCTCCAAGACATACAACTTCTTATCGTGCTTGAGGACAATCCTCAGATTTCGGTGCCAATCCAGGAAATTTGTCCCAGACAATTTTTCCTTATCTAGGATTGATCGCAAAATATGGTTGTTTGTTGTCATGGTAATCTACAAAAAATTGAAAATATAAGTATCATTAAAACAACATATTTAATTAGGCCTTTAATCAAATATGCTCCCACTATTTTACTCAAACCAAATGACCCTCATCATTTGATTCGGAAAATCCCGTTGGAAGACTTTCTAGTGGGTCGAGATCCACATTTCACTTCGTTCTAAGTCAGCGTTAGGCTGATTACACAAAACTAAGTTATTTAGGTAGGAACTCCTTCCAATTGTATCTCATACAACTCTCGAATATTTTCAGTTGGGTGAATAACTCCTTATTCTAATTCATCATATGAATCATTCCCAACTCTTGCTTCTAATCATGTATAATCTTATTATAATGTGTTTAGTTAAGTTTGACCCATTGTTTTAGCAGTTGGATATTACAATTATCCCATCGCACCTTACTAATATAGAACATGCACCTCGCGTAGGCGAAACTACATTGTTCGATACTAGTCTTGATGAGTTCTAAAACTTGGAAAGCATGAACTTAATATTTAACTTGAGGGATTTTGTTATTAGTTTGATCTCACCGGCTTAACATGCAATTCGTCTCTCTCATGCATCAACATACAAACACATGCATCAATATACATAAAAGGATACAGTTATGGCCCCTAGCGCAATTGTTCTCCCAAGCCAATGAGAGAACCTAAGCTAACCTAATAACGATCTAAACTTCTCCAAGCAAGATCTCCAAGGTTATCCTCCTTTGATATTGTATTCTTCTCTTTCTTCATAACATTACATTACATAAAAGAAACTCGTTTTACATACGAGGGAGTGAGATGAGAAAAGAAGTTACATCAAGAATTTTAGAGAGAGGCACGACACGCAGGCCGTATTTTACAATCCCAAAACAAAATAAAGGAAAAAAAACTAAGGCCATAACTGATCACCACAAGACAATAATAATAAACACACTTTTATTATTAGTTTAAATTTTGTTCATTAAAAAAAGGCAAATTAAGTTTCGATGATTGATCACACTACGTAGAGTTAGCCGGGGGTTCCACTGCCCGGTCAGCGGATGGTGGTTTCGCTGACCGTTCAGCGGACGGGGGTCAAGGGGGCAGCGCCCCTTTGCGGGGTTGTTAGGGGCAGCGCCCCGACGCAAAATTTTAATGAACAATTCATTTGAAATCGGCGTCATTTTCGCACAAATCTTGTGCATTCACAACCCTAATCGCATAACTCTGCAACAACACAACCCTTGTGCCGTCATGAACCCTAATGCAACAGTTTTATGCTGTCAAACACATTTCGATTGATAATTCAGTATGATTAATCATATGCCATTGCTTCACCATACTAATGTCAGATTCCGAAGCATATGAACAGTGATCGGTCAAAGGAATAACAATCATCAAGTGTTTGAATGAACGAAACAGAAACAGTATATCCCATATACCATCGTTGCATCAGATTTACTTATATCATATATAAAAGTGATCGATCTTATTTGTGTAACCTATGGACGATCGATGTATCGCTGCTTCACCATACTAATGTCGGATTCCGAAGCATAGTCAACATCAATCATCCAAATCGTACACAACAAATGCCAAATTTAATTACTCGTTTATTATTCAATTCATTCTGGTTTTAATCGAATCAAAACAGAAAATATAGAACATAAACAACTATCAGATCCATGGTCTCGTAAGTGGCTCTGATACCACTGAAGGAAAATTGCGATCAAAAGCGCAGTGGAATTTAAAATTTTCCTTTAGCGATCCTTACGAATGAGCATGGTCAGTGATAGAAATATTTACCTCTTGTGGCGATTAAGACCTTTGATGTTGTGATCACGAGCGTTGATGAAGAATAACGCCTCTACTCAGTCCACACGAACAGATCACTTTCGGTCACAGTGCTAGCTGATCACGAACGAAAACCTTGAGTGAGAGAGAGAATCAAAAACGAAATTGCATCAAGTGAAATTGCTTCATCACAAGGGATCTATTTATAGAATCACTCGTGTAGGCTACAAGCTAAAAGCCCAATTAAGGCTATAAGCTAAAAGCCCAATTAAGCTTATGGACATCATACCTTATGATGTACCATATATCACTTATCCACGTGGTACCTTACCACTTTCCGTATTACACTTAAGTGCACCGTACCTTACGGTGTTCCTTATTTATTCTATCTCTCATCAACCTGTCCTTATGTGTGTGACCCTGTAGGTTTTCGCGATGTTGGCAATTATATTAAATCACACATTTAATATAATAAACAGTAAGCGGTATCTAGCAACACATCACTGTTACCCAAGTCACGAAAATGTCATGTGATCTGACCAAACCTTTTCCGTGATAATATGTGTGTTGTACAATTACCCTTTTGCCCTCATGTCTATATTGAACACAAGGCATACACTGTATCACCCTTGTCCAGTTCAATATTCGGACCTTATACATTTATCCTGTTATGCAGGATGAGCAAATTCCATCTAGGTCACTCATGTCCCTTAGCATGCTTTGTGAAGTACCCATCAACCGTCTTTATAGTCATCCAGTTACGGATGACGTTTGATCAGCAATAAAGTACTTGACTCTACATCCAAGGTCCATAGTGGTTTCAGGTCGAAGGGTGGTATACACCATTATCATCATGAGAATAACTTATGACACTTTGCATAACATTCTATGTAGTATTCTCATAGCGGGTCAATCCAGTATAAATATTACTCCTAATATTCATACCTATGTCAAGACTTGATAACTCCTTATCTATAATCCATGAGATGTGATTATCAATCTATCTTCATAATAATCTTAATGCTTTAATGTTATCCCACTTCACATTAAAGCTTGACTACAGATACTTTAAGAATAGTGTCTTATGTTTAATGGGATCTCATGATTAAGTCACACTTAACATTTCATTAAACAAATAAACCATTCTAGGGACTTTATTATTTTGGAAAGCAAACATAATAAAGAAATGCCTTTTATTATTAATAAATAATTCAATACAAGTACCAAAAGTATTGGCCTCTAGGGCTTACACCAACAGATACCTCAAGGAATGCTCCTAATTCATCAAAACTCAAAAGTTGCTAAATTAGGGTTTCTCAAGAAAAGTCAACCAAACTTTAACCAAACATAACTTCCTCATACTTTATCATAAATTTTCCATCCAAAGCTCATTTTGAAGAGCATGCAATTCCCTACAATTCATATTCAGCCCTCAAGTTCAAAATATGTACTCATCAAAAGATATGAATTTCCACATTATAGGTCCTTTTGAAAAGTCAACAAAAACAACTTTTGGGTCAAAGCTTCTTACATGAACATGGAAGACCCAATTAAGATGAGACCAAAAGGGTTGTTTAGGAGACATCCTAAACTTTCTAAAAAGTCCAAGAATACCTCTCTAGGGTTAAAATTGGAAGAGATATGCCTTGTCAAAGTTGACCATTTTTGCAAAATTGCCAAAAGTCAAATGTGCTCAAAGATGCATTTTTTTGCCAAATGGGCCTAACTTTTTAGGCTTGCACCTCACTCATAACATGGTCCACGACCCAAATATTCACCCATACATTGTTTTCTTCATTTTTCATTTTATTTTGATTTTTTATTAATTAAAAATTGAATTAAATCAAATAAATGACAACTAATAGCAAATATTTGTTTTGATCTAATTTTTGGACAGGATCACAAGCTAATTATGTTGATATATCAGGATCAAATCGGATCAAGGTGGATTGGCACAAGAATGGAATGATAAGGCCTAATTTGGAAACAAATCATGCAAGGAAGGAATGAGATCAAATCTTTAAAATTTTCAAAGATACATGTAGTTTTTATAACCCTAATTCATCCAGGGATATATATTGAGCAAGGCCAGACACGAAACAAAGGGCTAGCAGCCGTGGAAAGCACAAAGAAGAACTCAAATTTTTGGCAAAAATTGGTGAATCGGATTTCAGCATAGAGACTAATTCAAAGCATTCCAACACTCCCAATCGCATCCCGGAGCATCTCTGAAGCTAACTGGACCAATTGCAAGTCCTTTCACGCCCAGAAACACACGCTACAACTCACACGGTTTACTCCTTTTTCCAAAATCGATTACAGTAATTCCTGCAACATTAGCGCATTTAATTGATATATTTGTGATTGTTGAGATGTTTGCAACATGACTGACTAATTTAATTGAATTTTTGATGCCTGTATATGCATTTGCCATGGTTAGGGTTTTGGTGTTCGTTTTAAGGTTTTTGTCCATAGGTAAAATTAGACCACAAATAGGGCATCATGATGATCGTGGCATCAAGACCAGTTGAATTCTGGTCTTTAAATTCATTTATCATATGTATTTTTTAATGTTTGAAGCACATAGGTTTTAGTTACAGACGTTATCCGTGGGTATAGGGTGAACATCTAAGACGACAGACAGAAGGAAGAAGATGATGATTTATCACCACCTCACTGGTCCATTCAAACTGGGCGCGCGTTTTCTGTTTTACCCACTAATCCATTTTGTTTTCATATAATATTGTTTGTTTTTATTATAATAACAAGAAAGAGCAAGTGGCCCAGTGGAGAAGTGCACATGGTATGAGTGGGAGGACCTGGGTTCAATCCCAGGTCCCAGCATATTTCATTTTCTTGTTTTCTTTCCACATATCATGTGCATCATCCTCTCAAACGCCTTCCATACACCATTAACATCCAACCATGGGATCCATGATCAATCAAATCCAACGCCTCCTGCAATGAAGGATCATGGTGTACTCTCAAGTCAGCACCACATGGATCAAACATTGACTGGGCTGGTTGGCTTCATGGGCCTGGATAATTTCACAATACACCCCCCTTCAGCAAACATGCCCATTCTATCTTTTTTTTTTTAAATTCTTTTAATTATTTTTCTAACTATTCTTTTTTTATTTAAAATAACATCAAATTATTTCTTTTTATTATTAAATCATGAAATCACAAAAAATACCAAAAAACCATTTTTTCATAAAATGTTTATTTTCTTTAATTAATTAATTTAATTAAAAATTAGGATAATTTAACTCTTTTTTTGTAATTAAAATCAATTAAAAACTAGGGTTTAATTTTGTATATAATTAATTTTTTCTTCAAAAAATAACTTAAATATTTTTCTCAATTAGATTTTTAGGTTTTATAATTATCCTTGCATTTAATTCGTCGCGCGCATTTTAATTACTTTTTTTAAAATTATTTTTGTAACTGCTCCGAGTTTGTAATAGCTTTAATTCGGTTTTAATTTCGCCTTTTACAATCAAAAATAATTCTGTATCTGCGAAAGCCATGTAATAGCTAGAACTTTAAACTTTCCGCATTTTAATTTCCGCAATTATAAACTGCCTAGATGTATGTTAATAGGATTGTATGGAAAGACTATCTGAAATTAATACAATAGAAAACTCTAAATTTGCAAAGATAAATTAACTGAAAATATACACTCGCACATGCTCACTCCTAGGGTTTACTCCACTCCGGTTGCCTTTGGTAAATGGTCATGAAGTATAGGGTTTGTTAGTGGTCATCCTCTAGTCCCAAAAGATCTAACAATGACCCATTCAGATGTTGCCTCAGAAAAGATCTTTAAGGCTTTAGGAGGATTACTAAGATTCCCTAACATTGCTTTTGTGACCGTATCTGTCCCTTCAAACGTCCCTTAAAACTCCAACGATGGAGCTACCTATTCCTTAATAATGGGATAACGCTGTCAAAAGGAAAATGAACAGACTTTTTTCGAGTAGGTAGATTAACTCTTAAGTATTTGCTCAATCAATCAAACAAAACTTTTTACACAAACACTTTTTC
Source organism: Vicia faba (assembly GCA_948472305.1). NCBI lineage: Eukaryota > Viridiplantae > Streptophyta > Magnoliopsida > Fabales > Fabaceae > Vicia > Vicia faba. Next base: position 1,155,886,168 of record OX451741.1, read on the forward strand.
AAAACAATTTTCAAAACAACTTCGTCACACCCTTGAGGACTGATACAAGGGTTATCACGAAGTAAAACTTTTTTTCTTCAAAACAAGCACACACACAAGCAATTTTAAAAATGAGCAAGTACCTAAGAGCCCATGGAAAACCATGGATAGAAAGGGTGCTAACACCTTCCCTTTCTATAATCTACCCCCCGTACTCAAAAATATTCTCGAAAAAGGTTTTTTCTGTTCTTTTTCCTTTTCCTGATTGGATAAAATAAAAGTCGGTGGCGACTCTTGCTTACCGTGACATTTGCAAATAAAAAATGCAAACCAGTATAACAGTCGGTTCTACCACCGTATCACACCTATTATCCAGGCTTTCATTTCGAAGTAACCCTACGACCCAGGTTCCTTCTCATAGCCATACTATCCAGACTTTCATTTCGAAGTAACCCTACGACCCAAGTTCCTTCTCATATCCTTACTATCCAGACTTTCATTTCGAAGTAACCCTACGACCCATGTTCCTTCTCATAGCCCCACTATTCAGGCTTTCATTTCGAAGTAACCCTACGACCCAGGTTCCTTCTCATAGCCCTACTATCTAGACTTTCATTTCGAAGTAACCCTACGACCCAAGTTCCTTCTTATAGCCCTACTATCCAGGGTTTCATTTCGAAGTAACCCTACGACCCAGGTTCCTTCTCATAGCCCTATTATCCAGGCTTTCATTTCAAAGTAACCCTATGACCCAGGTTCCTTCTCATAGACCTACTATCCAGGATTTCATCTCGAAGTAACCCTACTATCCAAGTTCCTTCTCCCTCATCTCTAGACAACATTTTACAACACTGTAAGGCCCGGAACCGACCATATATGGTCGATTTCACATTTCCCCAATAAGCCATTGTACAGCCTGGACCCTAACCAGATATGCATTCTACTTTCACCTCCTTGATCAAGAGTTAATTCCCCAGCAGAGTAATGGACAACCGAAGCTCCTAGACTCTACTTCCCAGGACATAAATAAAAATTCCCCGGCAAAGTCCTCCTTAACCACATGTACAAGAATTCTCACCAAGGAATCTCTTATACAATCGATCTTTTCTGGATGGAATCGACAAGCCCATTCCCGATATCACCAATCAGTATTACTTCATGCGAGTTGTTGTACCCCAAAATTTTCCCTCTTATTTTATCAACATTTCTCATCACAAGGCTCTTTGAACTCAAGATCAAGCTAGGGTTTGCTCTGCTCAAGACATCTCCTTGCACTGCTGACCTAAATTTGGGTTTGAGTTTGCACAAGGAATTTTGGACTTTCAATGCTCAAAGTGACTTTCATACTTCATGTTGAACTTACAAGATTACCTCTACCAAGTTTCAAGCCTTGAATCAAATTTTTACCCAGTCAATTGGACAGTTGACCTAGAAATCAGCTGTATTGGGGAAAAAGTCAATTGTGGCCAATTTACAGTCAAACCTCACAATTTTTGATCCACATCAACATTATGAACTCATATGAACCATTTTATCAAATTTGGACCACAACTCCACAAGAAATTTGATCAGATCACCAAAAGGGCAAAATGGTCATTTTTAGGGTTTTGATTGTACACAGGCAATTTATGATTTTTGACCTAGCCAATGGCAAATTAGGTTCAAGCATGGATTCAAGGACTCAATGGAATCATCTTGACCTATTCACAAGGTTCAAAAGATCTCAATTGCATTGGATTGACAGATGAATTTTTCAGTCAACTGATCAAATTTTGACTGTACACTAAAAAGTCAAACTTTGACTTTTTAGTCAAAATCAAGTGCCAAGGGTCATTTTTCATCAAAATATGTCAAAACATGAAACTTGTTCATCAAGAAACCCATTTTTGCAAATTAGGGTTTAAAGTTGAAAAATTTCATAACTTAGAATTTTTCTAAGTTATGAAATTTTCTTAATTTTTCCTAACTTTGACCAACATTTTTACCATGATGCATTTGGATTAAAACAAAACTTCCAACATGAAAGTTGTATTCCTACACAAAGTCTACAACTTTTATTCACAAAGTTTTCCCAAAAGAAGCTTTGATCTCAAGTTATTATTTTTGGAACAAGGGTCCCTAAAACTTTTAACTTAGTGAGATTTTGCCCTAGTTTAGGCAGGATTTTGACCTATCTTCATGGCCATTTTTCACATAGTTCCACTTGGAATCTCAAATTTAATTTCAAATATAGATTGTAGAGCATGTTTCAAGATTTCCAAAATGTCAAAGAACTCTCCAAACTCATTTGTGGTTAGGGAGAATCGAAGGCTTGAAGTTGGCAAAAACTCACTTTTCATCCATGGCATGTTCATTGTGATACAAGTTGCAAATTCAAATCAGCTTGCTTTGCACTAGATTACAGGCCTCAAAACCATTCCAAACTAAATAATTAAGTGCAAAACCATTGGTCTAAGGCATCGTTTTGGTCATTAGAGCATTGCACCTTGGATTAATCCCTAAGTAGAAAGAGGTACATTACCATTTTTGCCATAATCTTGCTTTATGTCAAACCACAATCCTTGAGCATAGAGCCAAATCTTGTGCAGCAAAGCATATCCATCAACTTGAGGGGCCAAGATCAGAGGAAGCAGGATAATAGATAGCCTGTACAGGCTTGTATGACAGCATTGTGCATTTTGGCTTAAAATACAAGAAACATATCAAAAAATACTAGAACTTGAACATCAGCCAAAACCAACTTATGCAAGCATTTGAAACATCTTTCTCACATCCCCTTGAACCATAAACACAACCCTTTGAGCCCTCAAACATCCCATAGCTCAAAATCACCTTCCATTGGCAAAATAGGGCAGCATCTGCATCTTGACTTCCATAGCTCAATTGGCTTGTGCGTTTTGTCCCAAACTGGTTCAAATACCTTCCATTCAATCCACCCAAGCTATCCCAAACCTCAAACACCAACTGTAACTCCATTTACAGGGTTTGCCATTTTCATTTTGAGCTTGTGCAGGTTGAGTTTTGCACACTTGTTCAAGTGCATTCAAGGCAAGCTAGACATTGGAGAAGGTCAAGTGAAGTTCAAGCAAGCTCCCAGACATCTCAGGCCTTATTGAAAAGCTCCACATTGCCATACACGAAGTCAGCTGAAACAAGTTTTTATCAACTTCCTATCTCTCTATTTAGGAATATTTAGACTTAGGTTTGTGAATAAGAAATGTAGTATTCATTGCCATGAAGCTGTACATATGCTCAGTTTTCATTTTTATTAAGCATGCTAAGAGAATTTGATCCATGAATATCTTGAAAAAATTAGGTTAGATTTTAGGGCTAGAGAAATTCTCTCTGGTCTTTGAGAGTTAGGACAAGTTTTTTATATGGTTGAACTCGTCTTGAAAAGCTCTACAACTTTGATGATATGTGTTTTTGCAATAGAACTCGTATGCAGGATGTTCATGTTTGGTACAGGCGCGCACATTTTTTGAAAGACAGAGATTGAAGATGAAGTGTGGTGGGCTGGGCTTGGTCCTGGCTCACTATTGACACCCCCCTTTTACTTTTTGCACCCCCCTGGCCCATTTCTTCATACTTTTGTATTTTTCCATTTTATTTTCATTTCTGATTTTGTTTTCTTATTTTCTAAATATAAAAATACCCAAAAAATATTTTTATAATTTTTTACATTTATTTTATATTTTATTTTATTTCTTTCTAACATGAAAACAATTTAATTAATATGTATTTTATTTATTAAAAACTTAAAAATAATAAATAAGTTATACTTTTATTTTATTATTTTATTCACACTAAAAAAATATTGTTCTAAATATATATTTTTATTTTTGTATATATTTTATTTTATTATACATATTTAATATGATTAATACATACATATAAAAGTATTTAATATGATTAATACATACATATATATATATATATATATATATATATATATATATATATATATATATATATATATATATATATATATATATATATATATATATACATATATATATATATATATATATATATATATATATATATATATATATATATATATATATATATATATATATATATATATATATATATATATATATGTATATATATATATATATGTATATATATATATGTATGTATATGTATATATACATATACATACATATATAATATATATATATATATATATATATATATATATAT